>JAZHRO010000078.1:10000000-12400000 GCA_037157565.1 Thalassia testudinum | reverse complement strand
AATTCTCCCCCTTTTTGACTTTCAAAAAGCTCTATTGTTTATTTTCTTAAGCTCCCTCTTAATATATACATTTCTAAAAATATTTTACTCCCCACCTTTTTTAATGACAAAAGGAAGATGTTAATCTCCTCTTAACAGCATGCATTGTAATAAAATCTTCTCAAAAGAAATTAACTACCAACTAAAGAATTTTATGGGCAATCTACCCCTTTTTAATTGCAAGTTAGCACATTTGAGTTTAGAATTTCTCCCATCTTCATGCTATTTCAAATAAGTAATCATCAAAATCAAGTATAATTTACCTCCATTGATATGGGTTCTATCCTCCATACTCATTTGATTCTCCAAGCACCTTCAATCTCCCTTAATGAAGTCCAAATAAGTAACTCCTTAGGTCCATACTAAAATCTACAAAACAAGAATTGAACAAAGTTTTAGGTAACCACATTTTCTTGAGTCGTCTTAGGCTAATCTTTCTCATCCAAGGTTGTGATCCACTTGGATTCCAACCTTTTGGTCTTTGTACATAAACATTCTTCTTAGTATGTGCATTTTTAGGTCTATATTCACTCATCTTAGTCTTACCTTTAGTGATTTTAGCTAACTCACTAACTATTTTAGTTGAATTCTCTTTAAGGCTAAAAACATCGTCCTCAACAATACTTATCTTGCTTTTCAACACATCAATTTCAATTATTAAAAGATCATTTTCTTCAAGAAGCTTCCTATTTTCTATGAAAAGAGTTCAATTTTCTTCAATAAATCATTCTTTTCGATTTTAAGAGTACTGCTACAAAAAGTTTTTAGATTCTTATTTTTCGTGCTCATAGATCTACTAAGCTTGCATAACTCTTCTAAAGCTTCTTGTAATTCTTCTAAAGAAAAAGAGTTTACCTCTTTGTCTTCTTCTTCTTCTTTCTCACTTTCATCTACGATGTCCATGAAACTGAGGTAAGCGATTTCATTCTTCGGCTTCTTGGGTTCTTCTCCTTCTTCCGAGCTAGTGTCGTTCCAAGTGGCTTGAACTCCTTTTTGTATTTCTTCTCCTTTGTCCCCTTCTTCAAGGGAGGGCATTTTGATCTAAGATGTTCTTTCTTCTTACAATGATAGCAACGAATCAAGTCTTCTTCCTTTTTCTTGCATTCCCTATTCTTAAGAAACTTGCAAAACTTTTAGTAAGAAAATGAAGTTTCTCATCATCAGAACTTACCTCGCTATTGGATTGAGTCCCAAAAGCAAGTGCTTTTTTCTTTGGCTTTGGTGTGGCTTTCTTCTTCTTTGCTTCATTTTGTTTTCATAAGCCGTAAGATTTCTAAGTAGATCCTTCATGTTTAACTCCTCGATTTGATGAGCTTCTTCTATTGCAATCACCTTTGTTCCCACTCCAGATCGAGAGAACTTAGGAGCTTTAATTATAATTCACCTCGAATGAAAGTCTTTCCCAAAGACTTGAGGTTGTTCACAATCAAAGTGAACCTCATGTACATCTCACTCAATTTTTCATCTTCCTTCATAGAGAACACAAATTCCTACAATAACAAGTTAATTTTCGAGGATTTAACTTTGTCCATAACTTCATGAGTAATCTCTAATGTATACCATAATTCATAGTAGGTTTGATATTGGGAAATGCAGTTGAACTCCTCTAGACTGAGTGCACAGTAGATTGTGCTTGTTGCCTTCGCATAAAGTGAGAGTTCTTTAATTTGCTCTTACGAATACTCTCCTGTAGGTTTTGTCCAGAATCTCATAGAGGGTCTCGTATCTTTCCAAAATCATGTAATCGTTGGCTTGCAACCACATTTTCATTAGCAATTTCCAATATACATAACTTTTACCTTCGAAGTACGACAACTGGATGGTTGATTGTCCTTCGCTTTATCCCATAGTGAATATCTTCCCCTCTATCAAATCCTCATCAAGTGTAACTCCATGTGTGCAAGAATGAGACTCAGATATCAACTGTGGATTGCATTAGAAGGGGGAAATAGTGCGATTACGAAATATGATGAGCAAATAAAAATATGTTAATCACACAAAAAACATTCACCACAAAAGACAATATAATTTTTAGGTGGAAACCCAACTAAGATAAAAATCACCACCTAAGTCACCTCAACTTAGGATTTCCTGATCAATTCCACTAACGTACCGTTTAAATAAGGGCGGCACAGCCTCAATACAACACTACTATAGATCAAGGGTAGTGTACCTCAAGACCTCTCTTCTCCATGAAAAGAATTTTGTCTCCAATGGAGACAAGAATACACAAAACGGATACCTAAAAAAATGAAAAGAAATATAAATAACCTATAAAGTTCAAATAATAATTTAAACAAGTAGCTTCTATAGAATAAGTGACTTCCCTAAGGTGGAAGTAGATCGGAGTGGAAACGCGAAGTGTCAATGCTCTCAGAGAGTACTTGAGTAGCTTAGAGAGTAGCTTGGGCAAAGTCTAACTTTGATCTTCTCTTTAATTGAAGGTGGTAAGAAGAATTAAGCACTCAATGGTGCTTCTTCTTGTTTCTCTCTTCTCTTATGTGTCTTGGTGTGGGAGTGACCTAAGATATATACACAGAGAGAGGTCATAGGTCCACTTTAGATGAGTATGGAACAAAAGATACCCGTTAGGATAATTTATGGTTTTCAAATATTGCAGTAGATATTTGGAAAACAGTGCAAACTTGGCAAGATAGTACTGACAGGTCGATGCTTCGTCGACATGCTTAAATTGGATCAATCAACCAACAAGAAGTTTCGATCGATGCCCTACAATGGGTGTAACTAGCCAAGGTAAGTCTTCACTAATTGAATAGTTGGACAACGACTAGTTGTTTGGCTACAAAAATGTACTCAAGTCTTAAATCCCTTGACTTGGATATTTGTGCTCATTAATTGTCAGATAAACAATATCAAGCAACACCCTGCTGATCGATGACAAACCGTATTGCATAAAAACAGTGATTTAATGGTGTCGTTATTGTAGAATAATGTCATAATGCAAACAAATGTCATGTAATTTTATTTATTTACATAATTTTTACTGATTTATTTTAGGTCGTTCATTGGGAGACAGTTATTGATATATATCACTCTCTATGTTCCAAAAATACTCTTTTATTCCAAAAATGACAATTATATTTACAAAATGAATCAATGAATCAAAGAACGGATGAATGGAGTTAATTATGTACAAAAGAATCAATTAATGTTGATTGAAATGCCTTAAACATATTTACGACTAAACATACATCAAAAACTACGTATGACTACTCTATGTTAGTTATATACAACTACCCTAAATAATACCTAAGTATAAGTACAAAAATAACTATTAATATATACTAGACTAAATATACTAACATATACTAATAACTTTAATAACATATACTATATATACAGTAACATATAAAAGTGTCGCTATAGCCTTAGTAAAAGTGTGTACAAAACATAAGGCAAAAGAATTATATTTTCTAACATATATTGATGTAAACATGTTTATATTACATAAAATATCTATTTATGTGTGTTCTTAAGCATAGAATTGCATTACATACTATAAATATTGCATAACATGCATCATCTTGCATTTAGATTAGTCTGAATAAAATGTAGGTTAATTGTCTCCTTTTTATGATCAGGGACAGGCAACCTTTTATCAGGGCCGTGAATCGAAGATCTAACTGTATGAATCTAATCAGGGCGACGATTGGAGTTCAATGACTCCAGGATCGCCCTAATCGGACATCCGTAGCATCAGATAGAGACCGAGGAACCCTAGAAGATCAAGGGCTAAGATGGTGTTAATCCACACTCCAGATGACAAATCCGACTGCACCGATGGGTTTGGATCGACGTTTGCAGCCTAATGGCACGAAAATCGATCCAATCCGATACCCGTGGCACCATCTACATCACTTAGAAGATGGATGGCCAAGATGGCACCACGTGGTGCCATCTAAGCCACCCAACTGGTCGCACGCACCCGCCTTAGCTCATCTGGCTAGCGCTTCTCCGTCGTTGGAAGCACATCCATTGGCTGCGGGGCGCTTGCTTGAGATGAGCGCTCGACACAAACACACCCATAGGGCGTTGGTCGGGCACCCTATCGAGAAGAGGAGGTGGGAGTTTGAGCCCCCGCATGCCTCAATTGGAGCGGACGTGCGGGCGCGATCCGCCGCGTGATCGAGATCCAACAACATCGTGCGGCCGATAGCGTCCATGCACTATCTGATGCCCCCGCATGACGCGGGATCGCACGCGCAAGGCACGCGCAGATGAGGCACGATGTGGAGAGATCGTAGCCGTCCGATCTCACAATCGGACGACCAAGATTTGAAGGGCGTGGAGCGCACGTTTGAGGTGCGGAAGGCGAGCGGGCGTGCGAGCGCCGCCCACAAAGGCCACGTTCAGGCCTTTAGTGATAGATTTATCCGTCACTAAAGGTCCTGAATTAATGTTTTCTCAAAATGTAATGACCAAAATGCCCTCACTCCTTGCAACTATAAAAGGAGACCCCCTCCATACGAATTTCTCATCCCTTCTTTCTCTTCTCTCCCTCTCCAAAGCTCAAGAAAAGCTTGTCCCACACCAGGGATGCTCCTCAAGAGATAAAGTCAATTTTTCATCCCCATTTTGGAAGCGGATCCTGCGATGACGACGACGTACTGCCTCGTTCCCGTTCCTCCTGCCTCGACCTCCTTCTTCCTGCTCCGTTCTTCGTCTTCCAAGCGTCGTCTCGTTCAACTCGTCCTTCAAGCGATCGTTGAGGAGGATAACTTCTCTCTCCCATTCCTTTTTCCTGCTTTCTAGTTATAATAGTTTTCCTGCTTTCTAGTGTAATTTCTCACTTAGTTGTATAAACATTTTGAAGTATTAAGTGGATGTTTTCTCTCTCTCTCTCTCTCTCTTTCTCTGATTGTTTATAGTGCTTCATTTTATTGTAATTACTCTGCTTTCTAACAAAAACATGAAAAAATATAATTGCAAATTTGGATCAACTTAGCCTCCCTGAGTTCGACCTGGGATTTCTATTCCGGTATAAATTTTATTTGTTAAACCCGAATTCTTCGCTATTCAAACTACAACAACAGGTTTCCAAAATCGAATTCGATGGCGTAGTACTTCGACGTATCAACATTTTGGTGTCATTGCCAGGGAGGCAACGATTTTTCGATCTTCTTTTCGCATTGCATGCACTTTATTGTCTTCTAACTTGCTTTCTCTTGTGTCTATTATTTTGCAGAGACCTCCATCAGGGAATCGTCAAGCGGTAGATCGGAGTAAAGTGTAGTTGAAGACAACTGTAAGTGCTCTCCATTCTTCCCCCTCCATAGATTTCATTTGTCATATTAAATTCAAATTTCAATTAACTTAGGTATTTGCATAAATCCTAGGATTAGATTGATTGTTTAGATTTACACTCACACTCATTTCACCCTCGCTTATATACAGAAAAACAAAAAGATAATTTTGTTGGTTAATTTTCAACATACACCCACATTCAAGGCACTTAACCTACTTGATTTTCTTCTACTCAATCGGATTTTGATCTGTGGAACCGATACACATAAATCAACACATAAAAGAGTATAAATTATTCTAGGTTAACCATTTCTGTGTGCCTAACCTAGTGGTGCAGTTGTGGCTAGTTGTTTGAGTTGTTTAGGATGCACCACCCAACCTAAAATCAACTCTTCAAGTAGCTTTTTCTTAGGGTTTTCAATCTAGGTTCATACCAGGCACTCCACTTTATTTCTGATTTTAAAGGAAAGCAATCTTCACCCGTGCTTAAAAACCTGGTTTGCCTCAAACTTGATTGAAATCAACCTAATTCTAAACCCTAAAAGCTACTTAAGCAAGATTTGAACATTAAAATCTACGCATCACAAATAATCTTACTTGAAAACCCTGGTTGTTCACGCACTTACACATACTCAATCAATCATTAAGGGCACAACTTATTTTAAGGGCCCATCACATTCCATAAGCACTTCAATCTTAGGCCTCAATAAAATCAAGTAGACGTTAGCCTTAAGGACTGATGTAAACACATTTACACTACTTAAAATGTCTATTTATGCATGTTCTTAAGCATAGGATTGCATTTCATGATATAAATATTGCATTACATGCATCATCTTGCATTTAGAGTAGTTTGAATAAAATGGAGGTTAATTGTCTCCTTTTATGTGCTTGGACAGGGCAAATATTTTATCGGGGCCTCGGATCAAAGATCCAACCGTATGGATATGATCAGGGCGACGATTGGAGTTCAACGACTCCAAGATCGCCCTAATCAGGCATCCGTAGCATCAGATAGAGACCGAGGAAACCTAGAAGATCAAGGGCCAGGATGGTGTAAATCCGCACTTCAGATGGAAAATCCGACCACACGGATGAATTCGGATCGACGATCGCAGCCGAACGACACAAAAATCAAGTCAATCCGACATCCGTGGCACCATCTACAACTTCCAGAAGATGGACGGCCAAGATAGCGCCACGTGGCGCCATCCCAGCCGCCCAATCGGCTGCAGGAGTCCTGTGAAGACCACGCCACGTCTCCTCTCCGCCGTTGGATCTCGATCCAACGGCTGCGGTCGCGCGCGTTTAAAAACGTCCGCGCGACCATTTCGCCGCGTAGCGCAGCGGCTACGCAGCTGCGGGCGAAGCGGAGGTCGCGGGTTCGAGCCGCGGAGAGGGGGGCGAAGGCGCGGGCGAGCGGGCGCGCACGAGCGTCGGATGAAGATCCAACGGCCGCGCGCGCCCGATAGCGCCGACGCGCAATTGGACGCCCTGGTGGGCGCGCGATCGCACGCGGGCGGCGCGCTACGCAGCGGGCGCGGGCGCGATCTAAGCCGTCCGATCTCGCGATCGGACGGCTGAGACGACGCGGACGTGCGTCTGCGTTACGCGCGCAGGCCAGCCGAGCGGGCGCGCGTGGCGCGGCGGCGACGGCGACGGCGGGGCTTTAGCGACGGTTTTATCCGTCACTAAAGACCCCTTATTTATTATTTTGAAGATGTAATGTCCATTTTGCCCCCACTCCTTGCAACTATAAAAGGAGACCCCCTCCATACGAAATTTTCATCCCTTCCTTCTCCTCTCTACCTCTCCAAAGCTCAAGAGAAGCTTGTCCCACACCCGGGATGCTTCTCGCGAGATAAAGTCCAAATTTTCGTCCCCCTTCGGAAGTGGATCCCGCGACGACGACGGCGTGCTGCTTCGTTCCCGTTCTTCTGCTTCGTCCTCCTTCGTCCCGCCTCGTTCTCCTTCGTCCAGGCGTCGTCCCGTCCGGCTCGTCCTCCAAGCGACCGTCGAGGAGGATTTCTCTCTCCCTATTCTTTTTACTGCTTTCTAGTATAGATTTACTGCTTTCTAGAGTAGTCTATTCGTCCTCCGAGCGATCGTCGAGGAGGACATTTCTCCCTCCATTCTTTTAATGCTTTCTAGAGTAATTGTTTTATGTTTTCTAGTTGTAACAAACGAACTCTTTTATGATAAATTCCTTGTCTATTCTACATCTCATTTTGATTTCCATGTATAGTATTCTTTCTCTCTCTCTTACTCCCTCTCTCTCTTTTATTTGTTGTAGATACTTAGATAGTTTAAATTGAATTTCTTCGTGACAAAATAAAAAGAAACGCGAAGTTTTTAAATCAAACGTTCGCCTCCCTGTGTTCGACCCGGAATTCTTATTTCGGTATAAATTTTATTTGTTGAACACGAATCCTTCGCTTTCGAACTACAACGACGGGTTTTCCAAAACCAAACACGTTAGCGTAGATTCTCGCGCTCAACATTTTGGCGCCGCTGCCGGGGAGGCAACGCTCTTTGATTTCTCTTCGCGTTTTGTAACTTACAAATCATTTACCTCACTTTTCTCCTTTCTTATTGTAATTGCAGGTACTCTTTCGAGACAGGCAAAAGCGGTAGATCGGAGTAAAGTGCTGTGGAAGGTTTTGTAAGTTACCCCCCACCTCCCACCCATTAGATTTCATCTCATCACATAATAATTCAAACATCAATCAACCTAGGTGTTCTTATAAACTCTAAGGTTAGATTGTTTGTTGTTTGACATCCATACTCACTCCAACCCCCACATTAAAAAAAAATAAAAAAATAAAAAAAATAAAAAAATAAAAAAAATCTCACAGAGGTACACAACCTCATCTGATTTTCTAACTCAACCGGAAAACCAATCTTAGGAGCCGGTACACACATCCAAACACATAATCGAGTAGAAATCAGATTGGGTAATCATTTGTGTACCTAATTAGGTGGTGCATAAGGCCAATTGTTTGAGTTGATTGGGCCGCACCACTTCAAATAAAATCAACTCATCTAGTAGCTGCCAATTAGGTTCAACTCTTAGGGATCTACCAGGCACTCCACATTCTTTTTAAACTTTAAAGGAAAATATCTTCACCTGTGCTTGCAAAACCTGGTGTGCCAATGAAACTTGATTGAAAACACCTAAAGTTGAATCCTAAAAGCTACTAAGCAAGATTTGAACCTTAAAATTCACCACATCAAAATAATCTTGCTTGAAAACCACTGGTTGTGCACGCACACACAAAGCAATCAATCATTAAGGGCACAACCCATTTAAAGGGCCCATCACATTCCAAAGCACATTCAAACCTAGCCCTAAATAAAACAGAGTAGACATTGGCCTTAAGGATTGGACTCGCTCTTCAGAACTCAGAACGAGATTATTTTCGATTAGTCTGTTTCTACTGTTCAATCTGATGTCTAGCTAGGGGAGCAGAGTCAAACGATCGCGGCTGGGGGGTACACTAGGAACCGGAGGCGCAAGCCGAAGGAAGAACCTTCTCCCCAGTCCCTCCTTCTAACTGGTTGGATTGAACAGACAGAAGTAGATCAAATCGTTCTTTTATCTCAAGACGGGTTTTGGGAGTCTGTAGGTCTGTAGGCTAACCCATTTAAGGACAGGTTTGATTGTTTGTATTGCAGGGCACCTTTCTTCCTCCCGTGTCTCATGAATCCTTCCACATATTTCACGCATTCCCGCTCTTTCCCTCCTGTTGTAAATTATCCTCAACATGACGATTATCCCAACTCTTATTGTAATCGACCATCAGTTAGTTGGGATAATTCAGATTGGGGATACAATTCCGGACCCCCGTGTTTAGGGTCTAACCCTGAACACTTTGATTCTCAATTCTATCCTTCTCAGAGTTGCATCGATTATAGATCGTCCTTCTTTCATGAACAACCTAATGCGATCTACAATCAAGAAGGATACACTGATCCTTACCCATCCTCTGATTTCACTGCCTTTAGGTCATCTCCATCTTTTGAACAATCTGAAATGACCTATTATCAGGATGGGTATAACGAATCTCAATTTGTTAATTCCTCTACATTGATGTCAAACCCGCCCAACCCTGAACCAACTCATTTGGTTCAGGTTAATCAGGTTCAAGATAAGGTTCTGGCTAACTTGAGGAATATCATTCAATCTTTAGAAGTTCAGCCAATACCTTGCATTGAGAGATTGGAGCCCCTGATTGAAATGATTGATGATTTAAACAAGTCTTTGTTGGATTGGCTCCAGGATGTTAAGGATAAGAACCCGGGTGAGTTTCTACTTGGGAAATTAGCGAAATTGAGGATGAGATTCGTGGTTGCTTTGATTCAATCTTGGAATAATTCCCAGGATGAACTCTCTTCAGGAAAGCCAATGACAGAACCCGCTCAGGCACCTGTTGGGGGGGACACGTGTTATGAAGCTGACCAGATTGAATTAAAACAACCAATTAAGGATGATTTGATTTCTTCACCTGAAATCCCTGAGCCGGGTTACGAGGAAACGTATGTCTCCTTGGAATGCAAAGTGACAAATGATTTTGGGACATACATTGATAGGGATCCTGATGGTGAAGATTCAAGTTGCGAAGTCTCACACGAGTTTTCAGATCACGATTTTTGTGAGACGATTGGGCCTGAGGAATCTGATAGATCATTTGATAGCCCAATAACTGAGGAAACTGATCTTATTAGGGCACACGATACAGATCCAGAATCGCATTTTCTGGAGGAATTAATTCAATGCCCTGATTATCAGTTACACCCTGTTGAGCTTATTGATGATTCTAATTCTGAGATAATTAGACCCAAGTCAATTTTGATTTTGCCACATCATCTAGACTTGGAGATTTCAGACGGGGTGATGAATATACAAGAGGTCATGGAATTTGATATGCCGAATGAGGAGGATAGGAGCTGGGAAATTCTGATTTGGGAAGTCAATTTTGGAGGAAATGGAAGATTGAGTCGAAGGGTTCCTTTTAAACTGAAACCATCAAATCAGAACCCTTACGACATTTGTTTCGAGGATGTCAAACTCAAGCACACATTTAACGATTATCCTTTTGAGCTTCAATTCTCTGTAACCCGACATTTTGGCCTTGGGTTGCATCCTCACAAATCGCAGGCCCGACCCCGCTTGCATTCTGATTTTAGGTTTTGGGTAATTTTTATCCAGAACCTAAGATATTCTCGATTATGGGGTGTGGGTCTGCACCACAATCTGGTCCACATCTGTGGACCTCTGCTGACAGGTCAGAGGATTCTTCTGTTTATTCTAATTCTGACCTGCACATGTGAATTCTTCATTTCTTTTCTTTGTATAGTGTGCCTAGCTGAAGGCACTAAACTCAGCACATATACAGTTCTTTTTCATTTTCATCTCGGAGCGGACCCGATATCCACGCAATTCAGGTGCTTTCTACGCTTTTCCACTCTATTTTATGTCTTTTTAATACAATGAGGACATTGCATTAGATAGGCATGGGGGGGTGGATATTTATCTTTGAATTCATTCGTCAGCTCCGTAGATTTGTTTTATTATTAAAAAAAAAAAAAAAATCAAAATTAGGAAAGAGAATTTGGGTTTCAGAAAATTTTCGATCTTAAGAAATACTATATTATGTTCTGAACACAAAGACCCTTCAGGTCTTTGGACTTAATCAGCCTATGTATCCACTAAAATGTGGATTTGTTTTTCGAGTTCTCGCCAACTTGAATTTTATTTTAATTGGAGTAAATAAGTTTGGGTGATAAGTACACGACTTATCAACCCGCCCTCTGATGTGAGGGAATTTTGAGTCTTAAGCATCTACACACTTTCTTTGCACTGACTCGTTGTTTGGCGATTTTAACGGAAATTGGGTAGCTAATGAACCTTCTTGGGTGATATGGCTGGCAAGTTATCGTGGGTAACAGCCCATAGGTAGGTTGTCCAGAGCCCAGTCACTGGACCTTTCTCTTTTTGCTGCCTTTAGGTAAATCTTAGACCAGGGAAGCCACCTACTTAAAAAAAAAAAAAAAAAAAAAAAAAAATCAAAAAGGAGAAAAGAACAAAAAGAAATAAGCCACACTTCGCCGCACGAGTATGGCTGGCAAGTTGTCGGTGGTAACAGCTCATCGACCGGTTGTCCAGAACCCAGCTCAGAAAATGCACTAAAAATTCCCAAAACACTTAGGAAGAAGCGGAGAAGTAGAATAAATCGGGGAGATATACACTGGATTCACCCTTGTGTTGACCCCGTTAAAAAAAAAGTAGGGAGAAAGCTACCGGTTGTAAAGATACACCTTTAGGCAGAATTCTTTTTGAGGTCACCTAGAGGCGTAGAAATCCGAAGTCCGTTTTAATTGCCGGTCAACGAGTCTATCACATCACAATAAGATGCTTAAAACTTAGGGTTCTCATCAAATCTTGGGTGAGTTGAATGGCCGTAGAAAGCCACTCTTAAACCCTAAAATTTGAAAATCTAAAAAAAGAGAGTAAAAACAGAAAAAGAAATTTTTCTTTGAATAAGGCGAGGCTTGAGGCGGTCTGCATTTTGGCTGATACCCGGGCACTGTTGTGTCTTTGAAAGTTCAGTTCTTAAGTAGACAATTTCTTAATGATTGAAAATAACTCAGGTCCAAATAATCTAACCTAATTCTTTTATAAATAGCATATAGTTTTTGCTAGGGACTAGCAAAAGATAGGCATGGGGGTATGATGTAAACACATTTACACTACTTAAAATGTCTATTTATGCATGTTCTTAAGCATAGGATTGCATTTCATGATATAAATATTGCATTACATGCATCATCTTGCATTTAGAGTAGTTTGAATAAAATGGAGGTTAATTGTCTCCTTTTATGTGCTTGGACAGGGCAAATATTTTATCGGGGCCTCGGATCAAAGATCCAACCGTATGGATATGATCAGGGCGACGATTGGAGTTCAACGACTCCAAGATCGCCCTAATCAGGCATCCGTAGCATCAGATAGAGACCGAGGAAACCTAGAAGATCAAGGGCCAGGATGGTGTAAATCCGCACTTCAGATGGAAAATCCGACCACACGGATGAATTCGGATCGACGATCGCAGCCGAACGACACAAAAATCAAGTCAATCCGACATCCGTGGCACCATCTACAACTTCCAGAAGATGGACGGCCAAGATAGCGCCACGTGGCGCCATCCCAGCCGCCCAATCGGCTGCAGGAGTCCTGTGAAGACCACGCCACGTCTCCTCTCCGCCGTTGGATCTCGATCCAACGGCTGCGGTCGCGCGCGTTTAAAAACGTCCGCGCGACCATTTCGCCGCGTAGCGCAGCGGCTACGCAGCTGCGGGCGAAGCGGAGGTCGCGGGTTCGAGCCGCGGAGAGGGGGGCGAAGGCGCGGGCGAGCGGGCGCGCACGAGCGTCGGATGAAGATCCAACGGCCGCGCGCGCCCGATAGCGCCGACGCGCAATTGGACGCCCTGGTGGGCGCGCGATCGCACGCGGGCGGCGCGCTACGCAGCGGGCGCGGGCGCGATCTAAGCCGTCCGATCTCGCGATCGGACGGCTGAGACGACGCGGACGTGCGTCTGCGTTACGCGCGCAGGCCAGCCGAGCGGGCGCGCGTGGCGCGGCGGCGACGGCGACGGCGGGGCTTTAGCGACGGTTTTATCCGTCACTAAAGACCCCTTATTTATTATTTTGAAGATGTAATGTCCATTTTGCCCCCACTCCTTGCAACTATAAAAGGAGACCCCCTCCATACGAAATTTTCATCCCTTCCTTCTCCTCTCTACCTCTCCAAAGCTCAAGAGAAGCTTGTCCCACACCCGGGATGCTTCTCGCGAGATAAAGTCCAAATTTTCGTCCCCCTTCGGAAGTGGATCCCGCGACGACGACGGCGTGCTGCTTCGTTCCCGTTCTTCTGCTTCGTCCTCCTTCGTCCCGCCTCGTTCTCCTTCGTCCAGGCGTCGTCCCGTCCGGCTCGTCCTCCAAGCGACCGTCGAGGAGGATTTCTCTCTCCCTATTCTTTTTACTGCTTTCTAGTATAGATTTACTGCTTTCTAGAGTAGTCTATTCGTCCTCCGAGCGATCGTCGAGGAGGACATTTCTCCCTCCATTCTTTTAATGCTTTCTAGAGTAATTGTTTTATGTTTTCTAGTTGTAACAAACGAACTCTTTTATGATAAATTCCTTGTCTATTCTACATCTCATTTTGATTTCCATGTATAGTATTCTTTCTCTCTCTCTTACTCCCTCTCTCTCTTTTATTTGTTGTAGATACTTAGATAGTTTAAATTGAATTTCTTCGTGACAAAATAAAAAGAAACGCGAAGTTTTTAAATCAAACGTTCGCCTCCCTGTGTTCGACCCGGAATTCTTATTTCGGTATAAATTTTATTTGTTGAACACGAATCCTTCGCTTTCGAACTACAACGACGGGTTTTCCAAAACCAAACACGTTAGCGTAGATTCTCGCGCTCAACAAGGACTTATTCGCTCTTCGGGGCTTAGTCTGAGATTGTTCACGATTAACCTACTTGTACTGATTAATCTAACGTCTACCTAGGGGGTAGCGTCAAACGACCGCGGCTGGGGGATACACTAGGAACCGGAGATGCAAGCCGAAGGAAGAACCTTCTCCCCAATCTCTCCTTTTAACTGGTTGGATTGAGCAGACACAAGTAGAGTAAATCGTTTATAATCTTAAGGCGGGTTTTGGGAGTCTGTAGATCCTTAAGCTACCCCACTTAAGGACATGCTTGTTTTGTTCTACTGCAGGGTCCTTATCCCCAGTCCTTCCGACCTTTTCCTAGTTTATACTAGGAAGATGGTCATTGAATCCCCGATTGGAAGGACCACTTGAGTATTCTAGGAGGCATAGATTGGATTTTGGCCAAATTGATCCCACGGCCGATCAACAGCCTCCTCTGCCTCAGGATCCACAGGAGGAATTTCGAAGGTAGCTGGAACAAATGCAGAGAATACAGGAATGGTTCCAGAGAATGCAGGGCGCTCAGCCCTTGAAGGATTTTTATGATCCTTCAAATTACGGGAAACGTCCCGACGTCCAGATTCCGACCGGAGACGTAGAAATCAAGCCCCAGGTGTTAAGCCTGATCAAACATTACCATGGGCTTGGCTCTGAAGACCCGTTTCAGCACTTGGAGGACTTGACCACTTTGGTCTAGACCACCAAGGCGCAAAACGTGAATGAAGAGCAAATGATTATGAGGCTCTTCCCCCACTCTCTTAGGGATAAAGCCGCTCATTGTTACAGGACTATAGGAAGACCAATTGCAACTTGGAATGAGTTGAAATCGACCTTTCTGAAGAAATTCTTCCCTGTCGGACGTACCAATGCTTTGAGATGGGCAATCACTACCTTTACCCAGCGGCCGGGGGAGCAATTTCATGTGGCCTGGGTGCGATTCCAGGACCTATTGCGGAGGTGTCCACACTACGAGGTGCCGAAATGGCAACTCGTACAGATCTTCTACCACGAGTTGACTGAGCAACTCAGAAATCACGTGGACACTTCTTGCAGATCTTCTTGCATGATTTGTTTGAGGAAATGAATCAGAATTCAATCAATCATGCTTCCATGGATACTTTTAACCGGTCCCAGTAGCCCATATCAAATGTTAATGAAGTCCATGACTCTCATTCATTTGATATGGAATTGATTTGTAACAAACCTGATAAGGTGGACTTGGTTGCTAAGAGAATGGAAGAGTGGATGGCTGGAAATTCAACGAACAACTCTTGATCCACTCAATCCCAGAATTCAGGATTCCATTCGTCGCGCGCTCCTTCTAGACTAGAGTTCGTGAATCAACTCGATGTGGCTCAACCTGCGAGTCAGCATTATTCGAAACCCCATGGGTTCCAAAGTGGGGCCTTTGATCCCAGTTTTTCTGATCCTTCCCTTTCTTTCTCTCCATCCTCACCCTATGAGGATGTTTGTGCTGTACAGGAGAACGTTAGATCCAACCCCTACTTTAATGCTTATAATCCGGGTTGGAGAAACCACCCTAACTTCTCCTGGAAAAACCCAGGACAATAGACCCAATTTCGATCCAGCAACTATGCTCCACAATGACCAATGGGTCAAGGTGATGTTTATACTCAGTTGCCCCCAAATCAGGTTAATCAGCCAGCTTGGAATGCCCATCAACCCGTAGGGCAGGCTAATTTGAACCGACAAATGCTAGAGATGGAAGGATCCATGCTCCAGCTTATGCAGCAAATGAAAACCTCGTTGGACAACTTGTAAACTGGGCTCATAGCTAACTCTTGTCAACCCAAATCTCTACCATCCCAACCTGTACCCAACCCGCGAAATACCTTGAATCCAGGCAACCAAGCCAATGGGTACGGAAATTAGAGGGACCCACATGCACATGCTCAGGTGGTTGAGCAGGGTCCCTCTTCTTCTTCTTCTGCACATCAACAATTCTTGGCTAATCAAGCCCCTCCAATATTTCCTAACCCTTCCCAAGACCCAAACTCGTATGCATCTACAAATTCTATTACCTTGAGGAGTGGTAAACAAACTCAGGATCCACAACCACACTGTTCTGATTTATCGAATCCTGAAGAACCTGAAGAGAGAGGAGAATTCTGGAGAAGAAATCAAGGCTTAGGAACTTGATTCCAAAGATTTGACTCATGTTCCTTTTCCTGAACCCTTGATCAGATCAAGGAAGAAGTATGTTGATAGCAATGAGGAGCTTCTGAATATTTTCAAAAATGTTGAGATCAATATCCCGCTCCTCGGCGCTATCAAGCATATACTGTCTTATGCGAGATTTTTAAAGGATTTATGTACACAAAAGCGTAAGTCGAGAGAATCTAGCTTCTGAATATTTTCAAAAATGTTGAGATCAATATCCCGCTCCTCGGCGCTATCAAGCATATACTGTCTTATGCGAGATTTTTAAAGGATTTATGTACACAAAAGCGTAAGTCGAGAGAATCTGTTCCGAGGAAGGTGGTACCCTCCGAGCAAGCTAGTTCTGTTATCCTGCACCACCTCCCTCAGAGAAAGAGAGATCCAGGTGCTCCGTTGATTTCTTGTGTCATCGGAGATTACACTTTTGATAGAGCACTTCTAGATCTAGGTGCATTTATCAGCCTAATTCCGACTTCTATTTACGAGAAGTTTGGATTAGGTGAACTTCGGCCGACTTCAGTAACGCTGCAGTTAGCGGACCGTTTGGTCACAAATCCGTGAGGCGTTATTGAAGATGTTATTGTTAAGGTTAAGGATTTCTATTTTCCTGTAGATTTTCTTGTCCTTAACATGGATGTACCCAAAAATCTGAGGAACATGCTCATCATTCTGGGGCATCCATTCTCGGCTACTGCTAAGGCCAACATTAACTGTGAAAGCGGTAGCATGAAAATCGCCTTTGAGGATCAATGAATGAAATTGGATATTTTTAAGGCAATTAATAAATTTGAGGATTGTGGATTTACTGAGGAACTTGAGGAGGATAATATGAACATTGAAACTTGTATGATGGTTTCTGCAATTGAAAGTTCCTCCTTTGATGATGAATTGGACCCACAACCCTCTATGGCAGACCCGCCATCTTCTGAAGAGGTTATTGATTTTGTTCACTCTCAACCTCTTCCTCTTGATGAGTCATCAGCATCTTCCTCACCTTCAATCATCAACCCACCCCAGCTTGAACTGAAACCATTGCCTGAGAATTTGAAATATCAATTTTTAGGACCACAGAAGACGCTCCCTGTGATTATCAGTGCTAAACTAACAAAGGAGCAGGAGATTAAATTGATTAAGGTCCTGAAGGAACACAAGGAGGAAATTGGTTGGACCATTCATAACCTTAGGGGGATCAAGCCATTTTACTGCAATCATAGAATTTCTTGGAAGATGGATCCCGCCCTTCTCGCCAGATGTAGAAGAGATTAAATCCAAATATGCGAGAAGTGGTAAAAAAGGAGATTATTAAGTGGCTCAATGCAGGAATTATTTATTCGATCTCTGATAGTCCCTGGGTAAGTCCCATGCAGATTGTTCCCAAGAAAAACAGGATTACCGTTGTGACTAACGAGAGAGGAGAATTTGTCACAACCCGTTCAGCTTCCTCTTGGAGGGTTTGTATCGATTACAGGAAGCTGAACACGGCCACGAAAAAGGATCATTTCCCTCTGCCTTTCATTGATCAAATCTTAGAAAGATTAGCCGGGCAGAAGTACTTCTATTTTCTTGATGGCTACTCAGGATACAACCAAGTTCCTATCCATCCCGAGGATCAAGAAAAAACTACTTTCACCTGTTCCTACGGAACCTTTGCTTTCCATAGGATGCCTTTCGATTTATGCAATGCACCTGTGACTTTTCAAAGGTGTATGTTAGCCATATTCTCTAACATTGTGGGAGAGTTTATGGAAGTCTTCATGGACAATTTCTCTATTTTTGGTGAATCGTTTGACTCTTGTCTAGCTAATCGAGAAATGAATCTTAAACGATGCATCAAAACACAATTAGTCCTTAGCTGGGAAAAGGGTCATTTCATGACACAAGAAGGCATCGTCTTGGGTCATGTAATCTCTGAACGGGGAATTGAAGTGGATAAAGCTAAGGTTGATGCTATCGCTAAACTTCCTCCTCCCACATATGTTAAACAAATTCGATCATTTTTTGGTCATGTGGGATTCTACAGAAGATTCATCAAGGATTTTTTGAAGGTTGCTCGTCCTCTAAGCAATTCTCTCGCTAAAGAAACGCCGTTTGTTTTTGACGAATCATATTGTAAGGCATTTGATTTTCTTAAAATGGCAGTCACTTGTGCTCCGATGTTGCAACCACCGGTTTGGACAGCCCCTTTTGAGATCATGACCGACGCTTCTGATTACGCGGTCAGGACTATTTTGGGTCAGAAAGTTGACAGGAAGCCCTCTGTTATCTACTACGCTAGTAAAACTTTGGATGAAGCCCGGAGGAATTACACTGTTACTGAAAAGGAATTACTATACGTAGTACTTGCTTTGGAAAAATTCAGGGCTTATTGATGAGACACTCATCATGATCTCTAATTACCCCTAATTAACTAGTCTTCCTAGTTAATTAGCTAAGGTTATGAACATATAAGGGTTAATTATAGAATAAAGGATATTTAGTAAAGGACCTTAAAATAAGTTAAAAATGACATTTTATCATTCAATTAACATTATTAATATTCAATTAACTTAAATATAATGTAAACCTAAGTATGTAATAATTTAAGTAATTTTACTTAATCTAATAAATTAACCTAAAAAGGTCAAAAATGTAAATTCAAGGTGAAAACATAATATTTACCTTATTTACTAACATATATAAAAAGTTGAAAAAGATCTAAGTTAAAATAAACCTTCAAAACCTGGGTTTACATTTTAGTCCTTACTTTTCATTACAGTCGGGTCCTTATTTCTCACACAGGTCCTTAAGTTTTATTATTTTTATGTCCCTCTTCGTCTTCTTCTTCTCTAGCCGAATGAACGGCTGGCGACAGAGAGTCACCCCACCGCGCGATCACCGCCCTGCCGACATCATCCTTCTTCGTCCAAGCTCTTGCAGCTTGCGCTCACCACCTCCACTTCATCCACCGGTCTGGACTAACCGAAAATCCTATTTTTCAGTAGGAGATAACCTTACTATCGTCGGAGTCGACGATGGAGGTTAAGCTCCTCACGCTCCTTCTTCGGCCAGACCCCGCCACTCTCTTCGCGGCAAACTGCTATAAATACCCCCTCACACCTCTGATTTTATTCAAGTTGGCTCCCTTCCCTCTTCTAACACTATAGTCGACTTCGATAGGCTATTCGGCCAAAACTTCGGCGACTTCCCATTCCATTTTCTGACTTCCTTCGTCTATCTTAATCAGCTGAGGAGATCCGCCGTGGTCTTCCGCACCTCTGACACAGGCGCTGACCCAAGGAATCCTCCGCTCCACCTCAAATCCGCCCGCCGGAGATCTTTCTTCAACCCTCTGATTTCGTCGTCCGCTATGAATCTTCGGCGGAACCCTATTGACCCCTTCATCCAGGTAACAGTAGATTAGGAGTAGGAGTAGGCTAGCTTAGTTAGTTAGTTTAGTTAGTTAGATTAGAGTAATGTCAAATTTTTATTTCATCTTCTCCGACTCCGGCGAGTTCCTTGAGCTCGCCAGAGCTTTAATTTTGTCTTTTTACTCACTGTACACCTTCCTGTATCTTTCATGATCACTTCTAAATCACTTAATCACTAATTGAATCACCTATTCGCCTAATTCATATTCCACCTTCACCAATTACTATCACTGTCCATGGTGACAGTAATCGACCTAATTCCACCTCCATTGGATTCTTTTATCATCTATCACCACTTATGAACCCTAATCGACACTATAATACCTATTATTATCATCTATAAATTAAACGTCCAAATCTTAATTAAGCTCCTGAGCTCGCTGTCCATGGCAGCTCAGGAACAGTTCAAACTATAAATTAAATATATATTTATGAATATAAATACCTGTTGACTTGTTTTAACTTCTCAATTGAGTGGTTAAACAAGTCCTGAGCTTTAACCACTTATATTCTTTAAGAAATGATTTCACTGTCAAATTTTACATTTTAATGAAATAATGAAGAATTAAAAGTGATATTGAGGTTCCTTGCAACCTCAGGATCTTTTTTAAATCAAAATTAGCAAGTTTTATCAATCTGTGCACACTTTTCCTATTTTCTGGACTCACCGGAGCTCTGGCGAGCTAAACTGTGTTACAGCCTCTAAAACTTGCTGAGAAGCTCCAAAATGACAAAACATGGATCACTGATTAATTTGAGGATATTTGTTTGAGGATTTAACCACTGGAGCTAAAGATTGAACTTCATCTTCCCTAACTCCGGTGGAGTTGGAGAAGTTTGTTAGGAAAGGTCTGAAGAGCATTTAAGGAACTCAGAAGCTTTAGTGTGATGCACTGAAGCTGTTTAAGTCTTTAAAACACTGTAGCAATCTTCCAATGATTCTGTCGAACACACACCTTTTTTAGTTCAGGCGGCAAGCCTGAAACCCTAGGAATCAAGGTAAGAACACAAATCTGAAGATCTGAATAAATTTCTAATGTTGAGGAGACTTTAATTAAGGCTTTGATTTCTTGGGAGAAAGCTTTGAACAGAAAGTCAAAACTGAGGCCTTTACAGTCAACATGAGTCTGATAATGGAGATCTGAGCTTGAACTAAGGAATTGAGAAGTGAAAATTGTTTTTGGGAACTTGTTTGATGATCTGAAAGTGATTAAAGTGAGCTCAAGTTAATGAATGTTTGAGAATTTAGATTCTGTTAATTTGGGTTACTTTCGAACCCAAACCAACAGAAGAAGTATTTTGTTAAAATTTGAACTTAAATCCTGCCCAGATGAGTTGATTATAACCCTTAGAATTAATCTAAATTGATTAGAAACACTTTTAAGTGTCTATTGCACATATTGAAGTCTAAAAAATCGAACTCTGAAGCTTCCAGAGAACTGAAGAGCTTCTCTACAGGTCCTGAAGGTCTTAAGAACTTAAAACCTATTCTAACAGGTGCGGAATCACTTATAAAACATGTACAGACTTTTAAATAAGAGAGAGAAGTCCATCTGAGGACTCTGCTAATTTAATTCCACTTTCCAGGCTAAAATAACCCGTAGGAACCCCTGATTTCGTCTTTTAAATTGAAGAGCAAAACATCATCTAAACATTAAATTGACCCTGCAATTGTGTAGATTACCCTTAGAGTTTTCCAACAAACTTGAAATCATTTGATTTGGAGCTCTGGGTAGAAAGTTATGATAATTTGAATTTGGGTCTGGAAGAGGTAGATTAGTCCCACCTCGCTTGTTCATGAGTGCACGCCTGGGGATAAAAACAATTTGTTTCCTTGACTATGCAGTCGTTAGCACTCGGCGCACCGGTTACCAATTCCATCTGATATGAGAATTGCATGTGTGTGTGTGCAGGCTTATGCCTGCGGGTGTGCGCCCTTGGGGGCGTGTGAATGAGATTGTGCCTTGGGAGGGCGAGAGTGGCCTGGGAGGCTGGGTTGAGTCGAAATGGCTCGAAACTGTGAACCGATAAGAAATGAACCAAAGACGAACCTAATTGAGATTAGGCGAGGACCGAGTAGGGTCTGGTCCCACCCTGGTCTCAGGGTGCTGTGTATCCTCGAAAGGACCTCGCCGCAAATAAAATAACTTTTGGTTAAAAAAATAAAAAAACCCGGTTCATCTGAAGAATTTAAGCAAAAGAGAAGCCGCTGAAGGATGTTAAGTTAAAATGCTAAGTGTTGAAGTTGAAAGCTAAGGAAGAAAGGAGCATAGGCGTGGAAGGAGTGTCAAGGAAAAGAGACTAAGGAACAAAGGAGAAAACTAAGGGAAGAAAAGGCAAGAGAAGGCAACAACAACAGAAGAAAGAGAGCTTGAGAGAGAGAAGAAAATAAAAGAAAGAAAGAGGAAGAGAGAGGCTGAAGAAGTAAAGGAAAATTTTATTTTTCTTGCATCATTATCTTTTTGTTCTTAATTGTAGAAAGGCATGTTTTAATAGAACAACTTTTATTGCCTTAATTTCTTTTGAAATAAAATTGGAAAACAAACATCATTTTGAGTAAATATGTTCTCTTATGGGATTTTGCATGTTACTCCATTTTAATTAATATTTTAGCAAAATTCATGTTTTAAATAAAATCAACTTAGTTATACCTCCTAAAATTATAGAGAAATAAAAGAAAATTGGTGAATTTGGAGAAAATTATTATACCTCCCAGTGAACGACCTAGACTCAACCAGTAAAAATTCTAAAATGTTAGGTTAATTCGACCCTATACTACACAATCGACACAACTTCGAGTTAACCTAAGTGATTTCTTCTACTCTTAATTAAGTGAAATTAACTTAATTACTGAGTTGAGTGGAAACCACGCGATCACTTATCTCTTAGGGTCTCATGTCATCATTTATACCGACCACTTGGCCTTGAGACATCTCTTGGCCAAAAAGGATGCCAAACCTCGGCTTATTCGTTGGATTCTTCTGCTTCAAGAATTTGATCTTGAAATCAAGGATAAATCCAAGGTACAAAATGTGGTGGCGGATCATTTGTCGAGACTTCTAAGTGATTCTTCTCGTCTAGATGTCTCGATTGCTGATACTTTTCTGGACAAAACCATCCTTACGGTTTCAGGTGTCCAAATCCTGTGGTTTGTTGACATTGTTAATTATTTGGCCATTGGTCAAATCCCCCAGGATTGGACCAAGTAACAATGGGATAGACTCAAATCTAGGCCAAATACTACTTCTGAGAGGACCCTGAACTGTACCGCATCGGCTCTAATCAAATTATTCGCTGATGTGTTCTGGAGAACGAATTCAACATTATACTCGAGTTCTGCCATGCATCTGCATGTGGTGGACATTTCTCTGGAAAAAAGATGGCTGCAAAAATTTTGCAATTTGGATTCTATTGGCCGTCTTTATTCAAGGATGCCCAGGATTTCTCAGGGTGGTGTTCTCGATGTCAGGCACTCGGGAGCATAACTAAGAGAGATATGATGCCCTTAACCCAATTCTTCATGTCGAAATCTTCGACATTTGGGGCATCGATTTCATAGGACCCTTTCTCCCTTCATTTGGACATCAGTACATTCTCGTCGCTATTGATTATGTGTAAAGACCCATTCTGTCCTGAGCCTTTTAAGATGTCTGGACTGTCGGTCAGACGTCTGGACCCCTTCCCAGAAGTCTGGAAATCGAAATTTTTTGTACGAGCTTCGCATCTGCGCGCGGGCTGCACACAGACAGTACCCTCCTTTCTCTCTCTTTCCCTCTCCCCTCCTCCACCGAACCCTAACACACCACCTTTATAAACCCCTCTTCTCCTCTCTCGTTCTCCCCACTCCACAGCCACCTTCTTCCCTTCCTCTCCACCACAGTGAGAGGAGCGAGCGCGAGAGCGGTGACGAGGAGAGATGGCGTGAGAAGAGGAGCTTGAGCTTGCGAGCTCATGTGGGAGCTCGCCGAAGGGCGCACGGCCGGAGCGGCACGTGCGGGAGGAGGAGAGCGTCGGGGGAGTTGTCCCCGACATTGCTGCAGTCGGAGCTACAGGGGAGGAGGCGAGGCCGCGGCTACGTGCGGCAAGGGTGAGTAGGAGGAGGTTCTGGTTCTGGGTTTTTCCCAGAATCAAACGTCTGGAGCGATGTCCAGACGATGGAATGGACGTCTGGAGACGACTCCAGACGTCTGAAGACAGATCTTCGCGAAGGTACGTTTCCTTTTGCGGATACGACCATGCAGGCCGCTCCGTAGCTATGTTTTGCATGGCTTATTGTGGGAGATTTTGCTGTTGCGTGCAGGGATTGCTTTGGGAAGTCGCAAGACACGTCCTCCCACGCGTTTTAGACATCTAGGCAGCTTACCAGACAGCTGGAAGCACTCCCAGACGTTCGGAGAGGAGGTTGGACGTCTGGAGTTGGGTCCAAACGGTCCAAAAGAGGTCTTGGACGTTTGAGGTCGACGCAAAGCCTGAGGTGCATTTCTGGTCACTTTTAAGATGTCTAGACATTGTGCCAGACGTCTGATTTGAGTCAGTAACTCTGTTTTTGACCCGTTTAGGATCTGTTTGAGGTTCGTTTTACGCAAACAAGTTATCGGTGTTTTCTTTGAGAGTTCCTCTACTTATTAGAAGGCCTTTTATACTATTCTGAATGTTCCATTGTGATCCTTGTTATAGGACTTTGTTCTATTGCTAGTTCGGGGCTTGTTGAGGCATGTGAGCCTGTCGTTCGAGCCCCCAATACTCTTGGATTGTCTGGTAGAGTGGCTTTCCTAATTTAATTATAAACCTGAATGCATGTGTGGATTGAATGACTAAAACCTAGGATATGACATGAATCCTAGGACGAGAAGTACTTGAAATGTCTGTATGCGTGTTTAAATTACAGTCTTGAATGAGTGAATAGAAATGTTAACAGTTGCCTGTTAATGAACAAGAGCTGCATGTGAAATATGAATTACCTGTGCTAGTTAAACAGTTACATGTGACCTTACCTGTTGTATCCGCTAAACAGTAGAATACGAGCTGCATGTGTATAACCTGAGAATGGAAATGTGAATGATAGAAATACGAGCTGCATGTGTATAACCTTAGAATGGAAACGTGAATGATGAAACCTGGTATGGAATGGCATGAGAAATATGAGCATGAATCCTACGGGGAATTAGAAGTAGAGCTCCTAGAAATAAATGAAATGGATATGGAAATGTGAGTAGGGAAGTGTGTTGGCCCTTGAGTACGTGGTACCAAGGAGAGCGACTGTCCCCTGTTTAGTGTAGAGCGGAGCTAGCCACCCTTGAGTTGGGACCCGGGGTTAGGATTGGCCACTCTACACTGACCTCTTGGCCCTCGTGTACACTGTACCGGGGAGAGCTACTAGTGTATGGAGAGAGCTAGCCACCCCACGAGCCTCGGGGTTTAGCTAGCCATCCTACACCGACTTGTTAGGCCCACTGGGCAAACCAAGGTAGTCAGACGAGGGTGCGCGGACTATGGAGGGGCGAGACCCCTGTTTGGTTCTTAGGGGCTAGACCCCTGTTACTGAGAGGGTTAGGCCCTATACTGTTCCGTGTTGTACTTTGGGTGTACCCGTTAGCGGAAACGACTGACCGTGTGCCAGTGTGGGGTAGCTACCCGTGCGCTTATCGCGCGTGCTGTAGTCACCGTTACGTCTGTCCGTGACCTTGGGGTGGTTGACTAGGTGTAGGATCACCACGGGGGACTCTCCCAGCCAGGAGAGCACCACGTGTGCCTTCTACTCTTCAGAAAAGACTGCAATCAAGATCATTCCCACGAGAAACTTTCGAGATCAAGAAAGAGATTTGGAAATATATAAATCAATGGGTGAAAAGGAATAACTTGTAAATTAAAGAATTGGGATAATTAGTTTACCTGTTAGCTTTACTATTTTAGTTAGTTGGTTGCCACTCTACTCAGCGTTCGCTGACTGTGTTTACTCATAACCCTTTCCAGGTCCAGGTGTTGAGCAGCCCGAGCCTCCGGCTGTAGAGGGTGCTGAGCCTAGTAGAGCCCAGTAGCAGTAGCCTTCTTATTGTAGTACTATTTTTTGTTGTAGCGAGTTCAGACTCTTGTACCTTTATATTTCAATATCTTTACATTTCTGTACTTTTACGTTTCAGTACCTTGTTACTGTTTTACTGTTGTGGTGGTGATATGTATTGTAGTAGCTTTAGCTTCTTTACTGCTGTACTCTTTTACTGTTAGTTACTTAGCATGGTGAATGTGGTTTACTTTCCTGCTTTTTGGTTATTTCTTGTTGGACGACTGGGTCTTGGGCTTAGTCGAGTCGAGCCAATCTCGGATCCTGTAGGGATTCGAGAACCGGGTCGTAACATTACGTGTCCAAATGGATTGAGGCGATTCTCACCCAAACCAATGACCACAAGGTGGTCATCGATTTTGTTAAGAAAAACATCTTCAGCAGGTTCGGGATTCCGAGAGCCATCATCAGTGATGGTGGCACTCATTTTACTAATGCCCAGTTCCGTAATTTGCTAGCTAAATACGAGGTTAATCACCGAATCTCCACACCTTACCATCCCCAAATGAATGGACAGGCCAAGATCTCCAATCGGGAGATCAATAATATTCTGCAGAAAGCGGTTAGGCCTGATCGCAAAGACTGGACTCAAAAGCTTGAGGACGCTCTTTCGGCCTACCGTACGGCGTATAAAACACCCATCGGCATGTCTCCGTTTCGTCTGGTGTATGGAAAGGTCTGCCATTTACCTGTAGAGATTGAACATAGGGCATTCTGGGCAATCAAGCAGTGCAATTTAGATCTGAGTTTAGCCGAGAAGACTCGGAAACTCCAACTATCTGAGTTGGAAGAGCTTAGAAATGATGCATATGAGAATGCCAAGATCTACAAGGCTCGGACCAAAGCTCTACATGATCAATATATTTCCCATAAGAGCTTTGAGCCGAACCAGAAAGTCTGGTTATTCGATTCTCGACTTAAGCTCTTTCCTGGCAAACTTAGATCGAAATGGAACGACTCGTTCATTATCGACCAGATTTTTCAAATGGAGTCGTTCAGATCTCTGACCCAAAGACAGGTAATTCATTTAAAGTCAACGGTCAACGTTTGAAGCATGTTACTCTTCCAGAACCGATCTCAGACACGGTTGCTCTAGCCATATTGTGACTTCTTTGGCTGGACTTCGCCTAGCTGACGGCATTAAACACAACAGTTGTACATATGACAAAAAGCTGACTCGAGCTTCATATTCAGGTGATATCTTTGATGCTCTACCCTTTCTTTCATGTCTCTTTTTCTCAATGTGGACATTGCATCAGCTGGGCATGGGGGGGTGGATTCATTTTTGAATCATTTTGTCAGCTCTGTGAAATTCTTGTAAATTGTATTTCTCTTCTTATATATACATAAAAAAAAATTGAATTAAGAAGGAATACCTAGACATTAGGACTTTTCAATCTTAAGAAATATTGCATTAGGATCTGAACACAAAGACTCTTCAGGTCTTTGGGCTTAATCAGCCTGGGTATCCACTAAAATGTGGATTTATTTTTTGAGTCCTCGCCAACCTGAATTCTATTTTAATTCGATTAAATAAGTTTGGGTGATAAGTACATGACTTATCAACCTACCCTCTGATTTGATGGAACTTTAAGTCTAAAGCATCTACACACTATCTTTTCATTGACTTGTTGATTGGCGGTTTTAACGGAAATTGGGTAGCTAATGAACATTCTAGGGTGATATGGCTGGCAAGTTATCGTGGGTAACAGCCTATAGGTAGGTTGTCCAGAGTCCAGTCACTGGACCATTCTCTTCTTGCTGCCTTTAAGTAAATCTTAGACCAGGAAAATCACCTACTTAAAAAAAAAAAAAGTCAAAAAGAAAAAGAAAAGGAGAAAAAAAAAGAAAACAAAAGAAATAAACAATACTTCGCCACACGAGTATGGCTGGCAAGTTGTCGGTGATAATAGCTCATTGATCGGTTATCCAAAACCCAACTTATGAAATGCACTAAAAATTCCCAAAATACTTCGGAAGAAGCAGAGAAGTAGAATAAACTGGGGAGATATACATTGGATTCACCCTTGTGTTGACCCCATAAAAATAAAAGTGGGGAGAAAGCTACTGGTCGTAAAGATACACCTTTAGGCAGAACTCTCTTTTTAAGGTCACCCAGAGGCGTAGAAACTCGAAGTCCGTTCTAATTGCCGATCAACGAGTCTATCGCATTCACAATAAGATGCTTAGAACTTAAGGTTCTCATTAAATCTTAGGTGGGTTGAATGGCCGTAGAAAGCCACTCTTTAACCCTAAACTCAAAAATTCAAAAAAAATAGAAAAGAAGAAAAAAAGAAAAAGAAATTTTTTTCTTTAAATAAAGCGAGGGCTTGAGGCAGTTTACATTTTGGCAGATACCCAGGCGCTGTTGCGTCCTTGAAAGTTCAGATCCTGAGTAAAAAATTTTTAATGTTGAAAATAACTTATGCCCAAGTAATCCAACCTAATTCTTTTATAAATAGCATGTAGTTTTTGCTAGGGACTAGCAAAAGATAGGCATGGGGGTGTGACGTAAACATGTTTATATTACATAAAATGTCTATTTATGCGTGTTCTTAAGCATAAAATTGCATTACATACTATAAATATTGCATAACATGTATTATCTTACATTTAGATTAGTCTGAATAAAATGTAGGTTAATTGTCCCCTTTTTATGATCAGGGACAGGGAAACTTTTTATCAGGGCCTCAGATCGAAGATCCAACTGTACGGATCTGATCAAGGTGTCGATTGGAGTTCAATGACTCCAGGATCGCCCTAATCGAATATCCGTAGCATCAGATAGAGACCGAGGAACCCTAGAAGATCAAGGGCCAAGATGGTATTAATTCACACTTCAGACGACAAATCCAACCGCACAGATGGGTTCGTATCGACGATCACAGCCTAACGGCGCAAAAATCGATCCAATCCGATACCTGTGGCACCATCTACATCACTCAAAAGATGGACGGCCAAGATGGTGCCACGTGGCACCATCTCAGCCACCCAACCGGCCGCACGCACCCGCCTTAGCTCATCTGGCCAGCACTTCTCCGCCATTGGATATGCATCCAACGGCTGCGGGGCACGCGCGCTTGAGATGAGCGCTCGACAAAAATGCGCCCGTAGAGCGTTAGTCGGGTGCCCTATCGAGAAGAGGAGGTGCGGGTTCAAGCCCCCGCACGCCTCAATTGGAGCGGGCACGATCAACCGCGCGATCGAGATCCAACGACGCCGCACGACCAATAGCGCCCACGTGTTATTTGACACCCCCGCGTGATGCGGGATCGCATGCACAAGGCGTGCACAGATGAGGCACGGCGAGGAGAGATCTTAGCCGTTCGATCTCACCATCGGATGGCCAAGATTTGAAGGACGTGGAGAGCGCATTTGAGGTGCAGAAGGCGAGCGGGCACGCGAGTGCCGCCCACGAAGGCCACTTTCAGGCCTTCAGTGTCGGATTTATCCGTCACTAAAGGTCCTGAATTAATGTTTTTTCAAAATGTAATGACCAAAATGCCCTCACTCCTTGCAACTATAAAAGGAGACCCCTTCCGTACGAATTTCTCATCCCTTC
Source organism: Thalassia testudinum (assembly GCA_037157565.1). NCBI lineage: Eukaryota > Viridiplantae > Streptophyta > Magnoliopsida > Alismatales > Hydrocharitaceae > Thalassia > Thalassia testudinum. The sequence continues at coordinate 12,370,984 of JAZHRO010000078.1, read as the reverse complement.
CTTCTCTTCTCTCCCTCTCCAAAGCTCAAGAGAAGCTTGTCCTACATCAGGGATGCTCCTCAAGAGATAGTCAATTTTTCGCCCCCATTTCGGAAGCGGATCCTACGACGACGATGATGTGCTACCTCGTTCCTATTCTTCTTGCCTCGACCTCTTTCTTCCCTCAACGTTCTTCATCTTCCAGGTGTCGTCTCGTCCGGTTCATCCTCCAAGCAATCGTCGAGAAGGATAACTTCTCTCTCCCATTCCTTTTTCCTGCTTTCTAGAGTAAAATTTTCCTGCTTTCTAGTTGTAATAATTTTTTTGCTTTCTAGTGTAATTTCTTGCTTACTTAGTTGTATAAACATTTTGAAGTATCAAGTGGATGTTTTCTCTCTTTCTCTTTCTCTGATTGTTTATAGTGCTTCATTTCATTGTAATTACTACGCTTTTTAACAAAAACACGAAAAAATATAATTGCGAATTTGGATCGACGTAGCCCCGATATAAATTTTATTTGTTGAATCCGAATTCTTTGCTATTCAAACTACGACAGGTTTTCAAAACTGAATTCGATAGCGTAGTACTTCGACATATCAACATATTTACATACCAACAGTGACGAATATATATGTTACTAAAACCTTAAAAATATATACTCATAAAAGGCTCATATGTATATTATCTTATTATACTCTATCTTTATATATATATATACATATATACATATATACATATACTACGTACTGATATATTTGTACAAATACACACATGTACACACACACTAAGTATACATTTCACTCAACTTACAGACAGCTCAACACTCAAGTCTCACAAGTCCAACATTTAAGCGCTTCCAACACTTGGCCATTTTTTGGCTTGTTTCTCACACAACTCTCCTCATGTAACAAAAATTTTGTTTATTAATGGGTGAATCGTATTTTTCGTGGGATACATAGTACCCCTAGGATTGGGAACAGATCACTACTAGACACAGTCTTGTTTTTATCGTGTATACTTTTGTGCATTCTTTCAGACCCATTTTAGGCCCACAATAGGCCCACCATTATACACATGGGTTCCCAGCCCACATGCAAATTTCATATGCTCAATCATGCTTAGAGGAGAGGGGGATAATGGTAATGGTTTCGCCCAGTATTATGACCATTGGGTAGCCACCGTACAGAATTCATTTTATACGCCTTCAGCCGCTCTTCAACCCACGATGTGGGACTAAAGATTGGAAGAGTTGGCGTTGAATTTGCATTGCGCAGCGTGTGCTGGAGCAGATTTTAGGCCTCGAATTGAGTGTCCAAATTAAATCTAAGTTTAAAATAAATTATATATTTGGAAAGCCCTTATATGATTATATAATTAACTTACAAAAATAAGTCATTTAATTATATATAAAAATTAGTTAAAGTTAGGGATTTATACACATTAATTTAGGATTTAAATCCTTAATTAATGTACAAATTGATAAGTTAATCATGCCATTGACTTTATAATTAGCTAATTAACATATTAAGGTATTTATTATACATTTTTAATTTATTTTAGAACATTTATTTTAATTTATATACATTTAAATACATGTTATAAATAGATATACATATAATTTAGTTATAAATATTATTATACAGTATAAATATATTATAAATAGGTTGAAAATATTTAAAATTAATATATACAAGTATACAATATAAATTACTTTAATAACTTAATTTACTAATTTATTTTATTTTAACTTAATAATTTACTTGATTAATTTAATAACTTAATTACCTATAATAAATACATAAATAAATAAACATACAAGTATACTTAGGTATATAATAAGTACTTGAATACATATGTATAGTTATCGATACAATTATAAGCATGTATTTAATTAAGTATATGTACATATAATATAAGTAAATAAATAGATAATTATATAATTATAGTATATATAGTTTAACACATCATAAATACTTATTTAACTATATATAATAAATATATAAGTTTTTAATGTACATTTAAATTATAGAAGTTACTATTTACATTTAGCTTATTTTTAAGTTGTATTTACAAGTATAAATACTATATACATGGTATTTTTATGCATTTTTGTGTATTTTTGAGTTTTTATGATATTTATATATTCTATAGAGGTAAGAGAAGAGAGAGAGAAGGTGAGATGCGAGGACAAGAATTTCTTTTTGTAATTTTTGAACTTAGTTCTTTTATTAAGTTTTAAAGTAGATTGAATCGTTGGTTAGTATGTTCTACCAAGACGAAGGTTCGAAATATTTTGCAACTTTGCATACACCTAAAAATATATATAATCATACTTAAGACATCTTCATTTTATTTTTTTATGATTTTTTTATAATTTTTATTTATTTACAAAGTTCACCTAATAGTGGCCTTCAATGTATTTAATTCTAAGGCACTAAAATGGGGTTAAGTGGATGGAAAAAGGACATGGAGAAACATATCCAGCAAACACTATGAAACATGCTGGAGCATTAAAACTTGATTTTTCACAAAAATTTACATTAAAAACCTTGTTTGGATAGATAGTACATTAAAATGATGATAATAAATGATTCAAATCTGATTTACAAGCAATTCTCATCAAATGAAAATCTAATTCAAGTACATGAATGCTTGAACATCAAGTTCTAACAATATACAACATGTCAGCTTTTTTAAATCCCTAATTCCAACCAAACTCCACATGATCATCATGTTCTAGACCCTGTTGTTGCTGTGAAAACTGCAGCTGCTGCTGCATTTCAGTGCAGCAAATCTAATTCAGCATCTGAGGCTGCTGAAGCTGCTATAATTCAGCAGCCAAATCAACTGCTGCTACTGCTGTTGTAGTGCTTAAATTCAACAGCTGATGCTGATTCTTTGCCAAACTGAGCAACCTTGCTGCTGCTACTCAAGATAGGAAAACCAACTCATCCACACATCCATTGCAATATCAGAGATTGAAACCACTGGAAGACCTCTACAACAGGAGAAAACAAAGCAGCTACTGCTGCTTCTGTAGAACACTAGATCATGAAACTCATGTCAAACAACAGGTCAACAAAACACGCTAATTTAGCAACTGAAACTCATGAAAGTCTCACTCTAAATCACTGCAAGACTCTTAGAAGATCTGAAATTGATTGAAATCAAATCTGAGATCTAAAAAAAAATAGGAAACCTTGATTAATCCATTCCCTTATGTTATAGACAACATAAAGGAAATGAATTAATTTAGGTGTTCAAATCAATTTGAAAACCTCCTCAGACATACGTTAAAACATCCTAAACCTCAATAAACTTCTATCAGATTAAGGTCATTTTTGAACTCAGAAAGCCATATTTCCCTGTTTTGGGCTTTCACTTTGGATTGATTACTGATCAGATCTTATGATCTACTTGAACACCATTGATTGGTGTTTAAGGTGATCTAGTAATCTTCTCATAATCACTTGGGTCCTCGTTTAATCTCAAATCAGTACTACTAATTATCCTTGACAAAACTATCCAAAACAAGGCTCAACTTGGACATATGCTCATCAAAAAGTCAAATCCAAATTAAAACGCATATGAATCCTTGCAATACACCCAATTAAGCAAATAGAGACTCGAATCACTCAATTAAATCCATTACAAATCGAATTGACTCACAATCTTGCGATTGAACTTAAAATCCAAATACAAATCAATTGAGCAAATCCGATCCAATTGAATCCAGATCGAGGGCTCTTTGTGAATAGATAGAGTGAATGGGAAACCCCCCAGGTGAATTTTAGGTGCAAATTCAAATCTAGAAGCCAAAACTTCCAGATCTGAGTTAGGCCTTGATGAAGGGGTGAACGGTGATTAAAATGCGGGGGAAAATCAAAAGGCAGATTATGAGATGTAGAGGGAGATTAATGCATTGATACAAAGGTCGAAAAACACCTCTCTTATTTGAATTGATCAAACAGGGCAAGACCGAGACTAGTCTATTCTACCTCTAATCTAACTAATCATGAACTGAATTCCGATCTACACTAACTAACACTACTTCTAACTATTCTAGAAAGAATTTAAACTGCCTAGAAAGCAGTAAATCTATCTACGAAAGTAATAAATCTATCTAACAGACGAAGGTGGTGCCCAAGGTCCACTGGCCATTAGTCAATGGTGACGAAAGGGAGGAGACCCTCAACTGAAGAAGGTGTCCATGAGCCAGTAGCCGGTGGCTGAAGGCGATTGAAGTGAGGGAGGAGAGCTGAGGGGATGGATTGAAAGGACCAACTTGGGGGGAGGGAGCTAATCCTCGTGCGCAAGGGCAGGGGAGGTGCTTAAGTAGGCTCTCGAGTGATTCCAATCACCGTTAAGGTGAGGTTAGTCCCTAAGAGTTTCAATGGTGGGATGAGAGATGAGAAGAGCGTGGGAAGGAAATGGATGAATCTCCATTGCTGGATCAGATCTGAGGGAGGTGAAGTTACACCACGCAAAGATATGCGAATAGTGGATGTAGATCTGCCGTTGGATGGAATGCACATCAAATGGATGACAGATGTAGCTCGTGTTCTTCACAAGCTACAGTGCCTTGCAAAGAATAGCATGTCATTTGGGTGTTCTTCACGACTTAATTATGCATTTTTAACCCAAATTTTATGTTTTAGGTCTTGTTCCTTAATTTCTACATTTAACTCTTTTCTAGCTTAACTTGGACATGTTAGCTATGATGAGTCACACCTCATCACCTGTGATAGGATTGGATGCTCCTTCGTTGATGATTGGTTGTCTAGCTCGAATATCTTCCTAGGGTAATTAGCCAAGAAATTATGGTATTAATTAGGCACAAGTCCCAAGGAATATGAACGTTGAATAGTCAACATTCCCTAATTTGGTCGACCATTGGTCAATGCTATACATAGACGTTGGTCAATGAGTCTATCAATCAGACGTCCGGTCACTAAGGGGCTAGTCGGCGCAAAATAGAATTAGACAATGACCTACACTTGGATTTGGGTGTTTAGGTGCCTTAATGTGTTGGGTTTGGTTTCCAAGGTCACCTAATGGCTATTTAAGTTGTTTTAACTTTATTTTAGGTTCTTTAATAAATATCCAAGGAAAGAGAAAGAGAATGAAATTACAACTCAATAAAACCAATCCTACTCTTCTTTTCAAGCCTTCCTCCCATTGCTCCTTAGTCCTCTTCAATAGGCTTCTTCATCCTTCCATGGAGTTTGAGCTTCCATCAAGGTTCATCCAATGCATCCAACTTGCAATCTTAATGTCTAAATGTAATTGTTAAACAATAGCTATTTTGTTATCATTAAAATCAACAATTGTGGTGTATGTGCACCAACATGTGTATCTTTAAATTCACTTAATATTTTGTAGGCCCTCACTCCTGTAATCCTAGTAAGTAGATATCAAAGTAATCATGGGTCAACACATTGGGAAACAATAAAGAGGATTCTAAAATATCTAAAATGTACCATGAAATTGAAATTGGTTTATCAAGCTAGATCACTTGAGGTAGTCAGTTACTCCCATGTGGATTTTAGAGGGATTGTGGATGATAGAAAATCATATTATGTTAACCATTCAAGTTTGGCAATGCATCCATTTCTTAGAAAAGCAAGAAATAAAGTTATCTATCTACATACACAAGAAGCCAAGAGCATTCTTTGTAGCATGGCCGTCACTCATGTTGTTTGGATCAATCTCCTTTTGAAAAACTTCAACCTTGAATTGGTCAACACACAAATTGAAACATACTGTGATAATCAAACTGTAATAATCCTGATTAACGGTGAAGTAAAAATTTCAGAGGATAACACATTGATATCCAATATATTCAAGATATAGCAACAAAACAAGAAATTAAAATTACTTGCATAATTACAAGTGATATAGTAGTTGATTCTCTTATAAAGAGAATTCTAAGAGCATACATTAAACACGTTAAACACATTACTTTAATGAGACTTAAGAGTATTTGAGTTGATGTGTGGGTGAATCAATAATGAACTTCAAAATGCATCTCTAAGAAAATAAACTCTATACGAATAGTGGGAGTACGATATATCCTTGACCATTTGATCAAGTAGAAGATGTTAGATAGTTATAATGCAAGTCAAATTCAAATCTTTAACAACCTTACATGGTCAAGGACTTAACATATAATGATTTGCATCGTAATGGCTACGATTTGAAAATTGGTAAAGCACTAAAAAACAAAATCTAACGGGTAGATTTGGGCAGAAGGGTCATGGAATGTACTATATATGAGCATGTTTTGGATAAAGAAATGCACGGCAAAATTGCAAGTTCTAAGTGGCCCCAAAGGAGCCCTAAGCTAGTTTTTTCTTGATGCCCCCATTGATCTATTCTAGGATCCGAAAATTTCTTGAGCTACCATAAGCTACATTGTGTAGGCTCGGGATGATGCAAAATATCCACAAGCAAAGGTTTGTTCTTCATGGGACCTTGGATCAAGATGTGTGAATGACAATGTAAATGTCGTAGCTATAAGAAAGCTCTAGAGGTTGTTTTTGAACGAGGAACATTAGAAAGACTCGGTCCTATAATCCATCTTAAATGGATTTAATGGCACACCACAGTTTCAATGTATACTTGAGAAAATTATTAGGACCCTAATTCAGAGTCACCAACCGTTTCCAATTTTGAAGACATGACATATGGTTGCTTCAGCGTGATGCACACCAAAAACGTCGATGTGACTACGAAAACATATTAGGCATGGAAAAAGCACCAAAGACACAACAAGGTGCGAAAGGGAAACCTACGAGGATGCAAACAGATCATGTATGGACCCAAACACAAATCTTTTTATTTTGTCAAATTTATAAGCAATGGATACATGAAAGAAGAACACAACGTTTCTTTAAAGAAGAGACGAACGAGAATATTAGTTAGCACACCTCTCTAAAAAATATTAGTTAACAGAAAGGAATGCATGTAATTCAGAAATATTTTTTGAAGGGATTACTAAGTATAACTTTATAAGATGTTGCATATTGTTACCAATAATTAACTGGATATACCTTCCAACAATTCCCATTTTCCGAAGATCTGTTCCTTCTATTCAGCAATGTCAACTACGATGATTCCATAGATAAACAAAGCCCCTAGACAATCGAATTTCCATCATCATTAAATTAAATTGTACTATCACAATAAGATTATGCGCATATCAAAACCTAGTTTACATTCACTGAAAATCAAAACATGCCCCTGTGAAAAGAGATAACTCCAGTACATTGACAGGGAGATGCTGAATTACAGAGAACGCAAATGACAACAACTACTGAGCTATCTTTTTGGAGATGAAAAGCACATGAAAAACTAAGAGAGCTGCAGCTACAAGTTCTGATGGATGATTCATTGAAATAGAGTCCACAGTATACTCTCTACTCATCCTTCATTCGCTTGAGAATTTTTGTGATCCATCGCCTTAGACGTTGTTTGAGTGTGAAGCCAAAGAACACACCAACAGCAAAACAGATAGCACAGGCCTTGGAGCATGTCTTCAGCGAAACCACTCTCCTGCCACGTAGTTATACAAGTTCCTTCACCATCAACTGAAATATCAATAACTGTTGTGTTGTCTATATTTTCTTTTGAGAAGCATAAAACTCATTTCTTTTGAATGGGACCAAAGGCACGAAGTACAAGAAAAGGAACCAATCACGCCAGAGGAACTCAAGAAATACCAACAAAAAAAAAAAGGAACGGCTGCCACAATAGCTGCCAAGAATAGTGGGGATAAAGATTTCTAGCAGGTCTGTAACCTCCCTTGGAAGGTAAAGACTTTGTGGAAAACTGTTGTGTTGTCTATATTTTCTTTTGAGAAGCATAAAACTCATTTCTGTTGAAGGGGAAAAGCCAAAGGCACAAAGTGCAAGAAAAGGAGCCAATCACAGTAGAAGAACTCAAAAGAACTACAAAAAAAAAAAAGGGAACGGCTGCACGATGGCTGCCAAGAATGGTGGGGATAAAGATTTCTAGCAGGACTGTAACCTCCCTTGGAAGGTAAAGACTTTGTGGAAACTGTGACTTTTTGCATGGGAGTTTTGACAAGAAGAAATCTGCGATGAAGGTGCAATGCAGTAAATGGGCCCCAATGCAAACACATCTTGTCCTTTTTGCGGTGAAGATGAGCATGCCAAACAATTGTTCTTCTTGTGTCCTTTTGCTATCAGGTATTAGTAGGAGAAAATGTTCAATCTATTATTTCTTGAAAATCCTACATCTCTTTATATATATAGAAAGAGAAGTGGGTAAATTATATAAGAGGACCAAAAGAATAAAGGAAAAGCATAAAGAGTCAACAAATCAAAAAAATAAAGAGGAGATCCCGTAACACTTCCCCTCAAGCTGGAGCATAGATATCGATCATACTAAGCTTGTCACAGCAAATATCAAAGGCAGCTTTGCTCAAGGGTTTTGTAAAAGCATTTGTTGTCTAGTCCTCTGAAGTAACTAGAGACAATGTAAATAACACCCTTCTAGATAAGATCTCTAGTGTAATGGCAATCTATTTCCACATATTTCATACGCTCATGAAACATGAAATTATTAGTTATATATGTGGCTACAAGATTGTTACCTCATCTCCACAGGTCCCTCTATTTGCACATGTAGATCCTGTAGAATAGACTGTACCCAAACCATCTTTGTTGCAGTTTGTGCCATAGTATGATATTTTGATTCAATACTAGATCTAGATATCACAGTCTGCTTCTTGCTCCTCCATGTCACCAGGTTCCCTGCTACACATGTACAGAACCCTGTAATAGACTTGTGATTTGCAAGACATCCAACATAATCTTCATCGGAGTATCCCACTATTGTCATAAGATATCCCTTGCGAAATAAAAGTCCACAGCCTGGTGTTTTCTTTAAATATCTAAGTACCTACATTGCAACATTCCAATGCTGCTTAGTTAGCTTCTCCATAAATTGACTTTGTCTTCCAACTGCAATGAAAGATGTCAGGCCTAGTAATATTAAGATAGAGAAGCCTCCCAACCAACTGCCTGTAGCTTCTACTCTCCACAGGTTCTGCATCAACATCATACAAGTGCACCTTCGGATCCATGGGAATGTTAACCACTTTAGCTCCTAACATCCCAGTATCCCTAAGAACATCAAGTGCATACTTCCTCTAGCTCATTACAATGCCATCTTTTCCTCTAGCCACCTCAGTGCCCAAGAAATATCGCAGAGAACCTAAATCTGTCATAACAAATTGTGCTGCCAAATTCTTCTTAACCTGTAGAATTCCAGTGGTATCATCACCAGTAATAATAAGATCATCAACATAAACAAGGAGCACAACCACTCCCCTATCAGTTTTCCTGGTGATCAAAGAGTGATCAGATGTAGACCTTTCAAACCCATGCCTTCCACAACCTCAGACAATTTTTGAAAGCATGCATGAGGACTCTGCTTAAGTCCATAAATTACCTTCTTTAGCCTGCAAACACACTCCCCCTCAACCTCAAAATTAGGGAGCTGCTGCATATATGCCTCCTCTTTAAGATCGTCATAGAGGAAGGCGTTCTCCACATTTAGTTGATGTACATCCCAATCTTTGTTGGCTGACACCAAGAGAAGGATACGAACAGTCGAAAGCTTCGCTACAGGAGAGAAAGTGTCAAAAAAATCCACTCCATAGGTCTAAGTGAACCCTTTTGCCACCAAGCAAGTCTTATGCTGAGAAATAGACTCATCAGGATTATATTTCAAGCCAAAGACCCATCGACAGTCAACTACCTAAGCTCCTGTAGGTCTTGGTGTAAGCTCCCATGTACCGCGAGAGCGAAGAGTCGCCATCTCCTCCTTCATAGCTTGATGCCACTTAGGATGGAGCATGGTGTCCTGGTAAGTAGTCGGTATAGTGGACGTCATAAGACCAGTAGTGAAGGCAGCAAAAGTAGTACTAAGGCCATCACACAAAAGCACTAATAACACAGTACTGTGCACAACTACAGGATGCCTTCTGAACTGCTATCGAAAGATCACTATCATCATCTGCAACAACTGTAGCATCTTCCTCAGGGACAATATCTGAACCTGTAGAGACATCATGAGGCACAGAATCATCAGTACCATCAACACATACCTGTGTGGGGAAGGATGATGGCACTGTGGTGAGAGAGGGGGATAGTAATACGTGGCCTATATGACACAGGAATCTGATATATCACCGGTGGATCTCTGAACTTACTAACACCTGGATCTGCAGATGATTGAGTAGGTACTTGAATAGGTGAAAAATCACCAAACTGAATAGGTAGTACATGATCTATCGTAAGGTACAAAAGATAACTATCTTGCAGCAATAGAAAAATATGGTACAACCTCATCAAATGTGACATCTGCACTCACAAAATGTTTCCCAGTAAGGGGATCATAGCACTGGTATCTTTTCTGGATATGAGTATATCCCAAAAACACGCACTTAGTAGCTCGTAGTGCCAACTTATCTCTACCAGGCCTAGTAATATGCACAAAGGCAACACATCTAAAAGTATAAGGTGTCACTAAAAAAAGATCACGGTCAGGATGCAAAATATGCCAAGGAATCTGTGTTGATAACACAGAACTAGACATCTTGTTGTTAAGATAGCATGCCATAAGTACTACACCCCAATACACCTGAGGTACATTGTGATGTATAAGAAAAGTTCTTGCCACATCCAGAACATGTCTATACTTTCAGCTATCTCATTCTGTTGGGGTGTATGTGAACATGCAGTCTAATGCACAATGCCATGTGACCTGTAGAATGCACGTAATTGAGATGTATCGAATTCCAATGCATTATCTGAGCGTACACACTTGCCAGTAGTAGAAAACTAAGTTTTTATTTCAACAATAAAATCTTCTATAACTATGCCTACATCAAACTTATTCTTTAGAAGAAACAACCAAGACATATGGGAACAAGCATCTACAATAATCATATATTAACTATGTCCCAGTCCATAAAGTACTCTACTGGGATGCAAACATCCAAATGAATCAAATCAAAAATAGACTCAGACAGTGAAGAACTAGCAGAAAAAGAAGCTCGATGATGTTTCCCAATCTGGCATGCATCACATCTGATCTTAGTAGCAGGTGACAAATAAGGGATAATATATTGTAGCATGTCTAGAGGGATGTGTTCAAAGCGATGATGCCACTGAAGTGCAGTCCCAACAACAAAACCATGCTTGCCTTGACATGTAGCTACTATATCTGTCTAAAACAGGCGATATGCCCCCCTCTTCATATTCGCTACTATTCATCCTCCTTGTGAGCTTGTCCTATAACACAGCCCACATCATTAAATATAAAAAGGCAATTGAGATCTTTTGTGACTTTGCTAACTGATAACAAGCTAAAAGGAAATTCTGGTACAATAAACACAATGAAACTATAAACTGGGAATAAGAGAAGCCACCTCTTGTCCATAAATCCTAGAGTGGCGACCATTAGCAACCTGTACTATACGTCCTGAAGTAATAAGTTGGAGTTGCCTAAAGCAGGACTTATCACCACTAAAATGTCATGAAGCTCCAGAGTCTATAAGCCATGTAGATCTACTACAGTGTGGAAGTACATAAAAGCTTGAGTCACACTCTATACCTGAGAAGGAGACGACAGTAGTATCTAAAGTAGCAAGGGACTCCTGTGTGACCTAAGCAAGTCTCTGGGCAAGAGCATCAAACTTTGCTTGTCCACAGAAAGGGTAAGTTGGACATGGTTTGCCAGGTTGGCCCTGGCCCCGACCACGTCCCCAAATAGCAGAACCACCACGTCCTCCTCGACCACCCACAGTTGCAAAGGTAGAAGTCTGTCCTATAGTCTCTGAAGCAGTAGTCCTGACTGAAAGTCTACTAACTCGGCTGTATGCCTTCTCTAGAGTAGGAAGCTTCATCAGGGTAAGCATCTGGGATTGAGTTGACTCATATTCCAAGCCTAGTCCAGATAGAAACTTAAGCACCGCAAATTCCTTGCAATACTCTCTTTATGTAGCACAAGTGCAAACAGGTTTATAAGCATTATAATTCTCAAGTAATCCTTTCAACTTGTTATAATACTGAGGTAGAGAAAGATCATCCTGTTTGAGAGAAAGTGTCATGAGTAATCTGAAATACCTTATTGGAATTCTTTTTATGAATACGTGTCATGAAGAGAATCTCACATCTCTTTGACGATCTTGTAATAAATGATCCCATTACCAATATGAGGTGCCACGGCATTCATGATCCAGGCTCTAACCATGGCATTGTCCCTCTTTCATGTGGCATACTTCCCAGGCTTGTTAGTAGACTTCGTCTCCGAAAGGATATGTTTCTTATCGTGTCCTTCAACTATCATAAGGAACATCTGCGATCAACGTGCATAGTTGGTTTCATCCAACTTTGTGATAGGAATGAAAAACAAATTCTTGATGTTCCCAGTCTCTGAGGTAGCATCCAATGTGACTTCGGATGATGAGGAAGTAGCCATCATGTCAAATAGGAAAAAAAAAATCACCAAAGAACAATCAAAAATATGATTTTTTAGACCATGCAGGCCATCAAATCACAAAAGAGAGGATTCCAACTCAAAAATTGGAAGACCGGAGTTCCAAAAATCGTGTTAGGGAGAAAATCTAGTCCTACTGGAATCAAATGGAGGTGCAAATGAGGGCTAACAGACCCCCATCAATGCCGCCCAGTAGGGACAGGGCTCCCCACCATCGTCGCTCAAGGTGGTGGCAACCGCCTGCTACGCCCTTGCTAGTAGGGGCTACCACCGCACATGGGAGACCATGTGTGGAGAGAAGAGAGAGAGATGGCCGTGAGGCGTCTCTCTTAGAGGTGGTTCACAATGGTGAGGCGACGAAGAAGGGGGATTTCGGTGGACGAGTTTGAAGGCTAAGTATTTGGTGGGATACCAAAGCATCAATCTAGGATCATAGCTCCAATATTTGGGTAGATGCAGCACTTCATTGGGTGGACACCAGCTAATTTGATGGCTTTTAGAGGTCCTTCAGGTAGGGAAGACATGGACCGATCATCTTTTGCTCAAGACTAGAAAGGGCATCTCCTTTGGCTCATCACACGAAATATGGAAAGAATAGAATTCTCCAATGTTTAAGGGCAATAGATCTTATGTGGAGGATGTGATGTTGGGTGTTTGAAACTCACTTGGAAAATGCGAAATGCTGTAAGGATGTAATCCTACTTTTACTAATGAATTCTGGATGACTACTACTCTCAAGTAGTGTTATCCTTTTCCTCTTCAAATGAAAATGAAAAAGGAAAGAAAAATGACAGCTGCCAATAACTGCCAGCTCTGGAGACAGAATCACAGACCAAATAGGGGGTAGGGGCTAGACTCTACTGTAAGAAACCAATGGAATATTTTTATTCATCATGTTGCCTCACATAAATGTTAAGTGTGACTTCGCAGCATGCATAATGATGAAATGGAAATCCACAACCTAGAATGCAATGTGAATATGGAACAACTCCAACACTTCTTGATAAGAGTGTTGCAGGAGATACTGACTGATCCCAAAGGGATATGCAAGAAACAATCTGGTTGAAGCACAATAGTGCATATCATTCACATCACTTACTGAGATCAAAGCAAATTTTGACCATTCTAACCCTATTCTTGATCCAATGTGAAGGCAAGGTATGTTTGTTATACCCTTCATGATTTGTTTAGAGATAACCAAATCATGGGGTGGTTGGAATATGACAAGGACTATAATAAATCCGAGTATTTGAAGTAATGAAGGTGCGGCGGAACCACATTGTGTTTTCTAGTTTGTGCTTGTTGAGAGATAGGGTATGTTGTAGTGGTAAGTTTAGTATCACATAGTAGAATGAAAAAGTGTGGTGTGTGTGGGAACCTATAAATAAGCTATTGTACCCCATTTGTTTCTTGAAAAGAATAAAATAATCTTACCCTATTAGGGCCTTTTCTCATGGTTTTCTCCACGCTCTTCGTGAGTGGGATTTGCACGTAAATCCAAGCAATTCTTATCGTTTACGTTTTGATATCATGCTATGCTTCCACTTATTTATATTATTTAACATGGTATCACAGTGGTTCACTCTTGGGTTTGTTCTCAAATTTTATCTTGCTATTATTATAAAGTTTTATCAAAAGTCTTATTTCTTCAACCAAAGGACACACACACAAGGAAGAAGAAAGAGAAGCAACGCTCAAGAAGTCGGGCAGTGGTTGACGATGTGCCTGCCAAAGCATGTGTAATTCCTTATCAATGTGGTGGGGGTCATCAAGGTGCTAGAGGCATCTCCCTACCAATGATGAACACATGGTCGAGTGCAAGGAGGTCATGGATCGCAGTGCCCTCCGTGAGGAACTCTGGGGTCAAGAGGATCTAAGGGCGTAGTCAAAGGTAGGCAAGATGGAAAGGCGCTTAGGATGTGTAGAGGGAGCACGACCACGAGGGGAGCATGTTGTGCCTCCACACTAGTGGTTCTGTGCTTGGTTGTGAACTCGTGGCTGGATTTGCAGGGTGACCCCATGGTCGACACAGCTTTCTCAATAGCATCGGCGATCACAATTGGGTGGAGCGATATCTAGCAAGGATCTCGATGGAGATCTCGCGAGAACAGCTGGCCTCGCGCAAGTTGCGATGAAGAATCCGAAAAAGAGGTGCTCCCACCGATGTTGACATAGGAGCAAAAGAAATCAAAGAAGAGGGGATCTCCTACTGTGTTTTGTTGGTTCTTTTGAACCTAGAGATATTTTTGGTAATATTTATGCCCTTCTCCTTGGGTTTCTATTATATCTTTATTTGATCTCTTCTTGACCTTCCTCCTTTGTAATATTAAGAGACAAAAAAAAAAGGGGTGTAACAAAAAAAAGGGGATTATGAAGAAAAATCGGAAAAAAAAAAGAAAAAATGAGAGGAAAATATCAAAAAAAATATTTAAAAAATTGTTGAAGAGAAGAGGGGTAGAAGCTCCTCTATATTTTTTCTTCTATACAAGTATAGGAGAAAGGGAGAGTGTGAGCTTATTTTTTCCACCAGCATCAGATCAATTGTCTATGACTCATCTCTAGACTCGTACCTACACCCATCTACAAGCAAAGTGAAGGTGCAAAGAAGTTGGTGACACAAGATAACCGTGACCTAACAACATCAGTTGAGGATGCCAAGAAGCCGGTGACACAGGAGGCATGAAGAAGTCGTGACATTTTTATTTATGTTGTGCCTTTTGTTTTGTAGAGTGGGAATATCTCTTGTGCAAGCTGAGCATTCCATGCTCCAGCTTGAGGGAGACTGTTTAGAGATATGGTGTGTTGTAGTTGTACGTTTGGTACTACATAGTAGAATGAAAAAGTGTGGTGTGTGTGGGAGCCTATAAATAGGCTATTGTACCTCTATTTGTTTCTTGAGAAGAATAGAATAATCTCGCCCTATTGGAGCCTTCTCCCGTGATTTTCTCCTCACTCTTTATGAGTAAGGTTTCCATGTAAACCCAAGCATTTCTTATCATTTATGTTTTGATATTATGTTATGCTTCCACTTATTTACATTATTTAACCATGCTTTTTGGTTGCTATTTGACATTGGGTGTATTGGGACCTAAAAAATTTCTATACATTACATATAAGAAAACCCTCTTTTGATTTGCCAAAAATCTTTGATTTAATTGATTTCTTTCGGGGGGGTCACTTGCTTCGATCTTGACATTTCATGTCACCCGATTGTATGGTCGCAGGATATGGATATCAAATCCTTATGGGCTAACTAGAAAAGTACAACCTATAAACCCACGAAGGGTGCAGAAGGTTTTGATCCCTTTATTCTTGGGGGAATGGCTTCTCATCATATTGAAGTGGGTACATTGAGCATATTAACGGGTCTATTTCATCTTAGTGTTTGTCTGCCTCAATGTATACGTAAAGGATGACATATGAGAAATATTGAAACTGTACTGCTATCTTTTTTGCAACTTCAATTGTTGCTAGAACCGTGGTATGGTTCAGCAACTATCTCTGATTGAATTATTTGGTTTGACTCGTTATCAGTGGAATCAGTGATTTTCAGCAAGAAATCTATTAAAGTCAGTGTTGTATTAGTAGAAAATCTAAGTTATCAGAAGCTTGGTCTCAAATTTCCGAACAATTAACTTTTTATGATTACATTAGTAATCACTCAACAAAAGGGGGATCATTTAGAGCAGACTCCATGAACAACAGAGATGGAACAATTGTTGGTAGATTAGGACATCACATCTTTGGAAAGAAAGAAGGCCATGAGTTTTTTGTATGTCGTATGCCTACTTTTTTTGAAACATTGCTAATAAGTTTTGGTAGATGGGGACGGAATTGTGAGAGTCGATGCTCCCTTTCAAAGGGAAAAATCCAAATATATGTCGAACAAGTAGGTGTTGCTGCTGAATTCTATAACAGTGAACTCAATGGAGTTAGTTATAGAGATCCTTCGAGATGCACTTAGTTATAACTATCTATATTATAAATTTATGTTTATGTAAAAAAGAAAAGAAAAAACAAACCATTTACAAAGCATTGAACTAAATGCGAATGAATGAACATGGATATCAGATCTTTTACAAAAAAAAAAAAATTGAACTTGTTTGTTCAAAATAGTTTTGGATGTAAATAATTATTATCAAATTGAAATCAAAAGTTTGAAGTCTCTATTGAAACGAACATAAACATGGGCAAACAAATATATGATGAATTCAAACACAGCTGCAACTTTCAACATCTAGCTGAACCAAACTCTGACATGTGTTTGAGGCCATTTGATTTGATTAATAGCCTTTGTCTAATGAAGCTAGTATTGGTTTCTAATCCTATATTCCAAATGTTCATTCTTTGGTTGCTCAAAACAAAAATATCAAGGATTGGGTCCATCTATAAAAGGTTCTTATGGAAGGGAGCAGAGAGTATCATCAAAGAAGGCTACATGGTATCCTAGAGAATGATGTCGCACTCTAGCTAATGGTAGTCTTGAGATAGAAGAGTTTGATATGAATGAAGTATTGTTGGCAAAGCGGCACAATGGTAATAGCTAGGGACTCTAGTTTGTCCATTTGATAATACATGATGTGCACGATCAAACTCTTAATTGGGATGAGAAATGTCTCCTCTCTCATAAAAATTGGTTTGAGTCAGTCGAGTAGTCGATTGACTACTCCTAGTTAGCCCCTTAGCCGATCTGACTACCTATACTCAGGTACATAGTCGATAGGCTTGGTTACTCAATCAAGTAGTCAGTCTATCTGGCCGATTATGGGTCTAATTTCTCTATATAACTCTAACTAGGTCGGCTTGCTATACCTAGTTATTTGGTACAAAACAACCCATCACCCCTCACCCCCCAACATAACCCTTCAATCACAACCCATACAAAGCCCCAAAACCCTAACCCAACCACCGTTGACTACTCTGCTTCTCTAACGACTGCCAGCATTACTGTTGCTCCTCCAATCGCACCCGACGCTACTACTACTCCAATAAATGCTTCGATCACTAAGGAACTTTCGACCCTCTTACTGCTACTCTAATCTTGCTCAACTGTATAGATGCTGCTTTGATCTTGCTCGGCCCTGCTGCAATGCTAAGGATCGATTATTAGCTTTCCTTAGTCCTTACTTCTCTCGCTTTAAATAATAGTTGTTTGAATTTTTCTTGTTATTAATTTGGTTGTTTGAATCTTTAAATGTAGTTGATAAGTTTCTTTCTTTGCTTTTGAATGACATGCTTAGTAGTTTGGTTAACACTATTGCAAAGTTTTATATTTAGGATGTGTCAATTCGTATATGCAAGTTTCTTTCCTTTTTTTAGTTTAATTTTGTTTACTTTCTACAATAGTTTAGTTTCTTTGGTTTTGATTTGATCAAATTTTGTTTGGACATGATCTTACAAGTTATAACAATTTCATGTTCAAGAAGTTAAAGTTTCTATAGTTTTTAATAGTAATTCTTAGATTTGAAATGTAGTTGATAAGTTCTTGCTTGATAAGTAGTTTACTTTAGACTAGGGTTATATAAATTTGTATTTGATATTAATTTTTAGTGTTTGTGTTTTTTAAGGTGAATTCTGTCAATTTGTGAAATTATGACTTCCATAAATCCTGAATCCATTAGTGAATCATACCTAGATATATTTTACGTCCCACCAAGATCGGGTGATTCTAGATTGAGGTATGAGTACCTCCCAAACAAGGAGGATTCCAATACTATCTATTCTAAACTTTGTAAGAAGACGATGAAGGGTGGGATCCATAGATTCAAGCAACATTTGGCTCATATCTGTGACAATACAGCACCCTACACAAAAGTTGATGAAGAGACAATGAAGCTCATCAAGGAGTACATGAATTCCATCTCGAAGAAGAAGGCTACTAAGGCAAAAGCATTTGAAGAACTTCAAGATGAGGCTGACATGACACCGCTACCGAGGGGTGAGTTAGGCATTGCTGAATCGGAAAGGGAAGGAAAGAAGCCCAGAACATTTGATTATGTTGAATAAGTTATTACAAAGGATAAGTTGGATAAGGATACTTTTGCAAAGGACCAAAGGGATAAGATTTGTGAGTATATGTGTGAATGTTTGTGTGCCTACATCAACATGATTCCTTTTAATGCAATCACTGAGAATGATTCTTGGAATCGAATGGTTGAGACTATTAGAAGGTATGGTCTAGGGCTTAAGCCTCTTACATGTTATGAGTTCACAGTCCTCTTTCTCAAGTAGGCAGTAGAGAAGACTCGTAAGAACTTAGAGAGTTACAGGAAGATGTGGAAAATCCTTTGTTGTTCCATTATAATGAATGCATGGGCTAATAGACATGGAAAGAGTATCATGAACTTGTGCATCCAATCCTACTTGGTGCCAATTTTTTGAGGCAAGTTGACACTTCTAATTATTCACACACTGCCAATTACATATACAACTTGGTTGCATGCACTGAGGTTGGAGAGGAAATGTTCATATTCTCACTGACAATGCTTTAAATAACATGTCTATTGTAATGTTCTTGAAAATAAGTTGTCCACAAATTTTCTGGACCTCATGTGATACCCATACCATTGATTTAGTGTTGGAAGAGATTGGGAAAAAACCTAAGATAAGAAATGCAACTGCAAGAGCAAGGAAGCTCATTGTATTCATATACAGTCATGCTCAGGTTCTAAGCATGTTATGTCACTTCACATAGCAAAAAGATATTATAAGGCCTAGGCAAACAAGATTTTCCATTGCATTTCTTACATTGCAAAGTGTCTTGGAGAAGAAGGAAAAATTGAGATTAATGTTCTTCTTGATGAATGGCAAAGATGCAAATGGTCAAAGCATGCAAACATGATACATGCAACTTCAATAGTTTTGAGCACAACATTTTGGAATCAAATTACAATAGCAGTAAGGATCTTTACAACTTTGGTTTGTTTGCTACAATTGGTTGATTCGAATAAGAAACCACCTATGGTTTTTGTGTATGAAGGCTTAGATGAGGCAAAAGAGGAGGCAAAGGCATGCTTTAATGGCAAACATAAACAGTTGTCTTGTAAACCATTCTTGGATGTAATAGAGAAGAAAACAAAAGGATGACTCGATACACCTCTTCCCAAGGCTGCACATTTCCTCAACCCATATTACTTTTACAAAAATTGTACAATGTTGGAAAAGCATCTTGAGGTAAAATCAGGATTGATATCTTACATTGAGCAATTTTATCCCAATTTAGAAGTGCACGATATCATCACAAGAAAGGACTTGATTGACTATAAGCTTAGCAATGAAATGTTTGGCAAGCCATTAGTTGTAAGGCAAAGATGAATATTCTAAATAGATAATTTTATATTTCAATTCCAATGTTTGTTTTTAATTGGATTCTTGGAATGAGATTCCATTCACTAATACTATGCATTCAATAGCTAATTGGTGGTCCTTATATGGAAGTGAAGCACCCAATTTGCAAGCAATGGCAATGAAAATCCTCACCTTGGCCTCTACATCATCTAAATGTAAGGAATTAGAGTGCATTCGAAAGTGTACTAAGCGTAATGGCTTATTGTATGCAAGACTTTTCACCTTCCATACCTTATAATTTTTCATTATTGATTTGCAAATTCATTAAAAATATGGAGTTAAGTTGACAAGAGATTAAATGACTTAGTCTATGTGTGCTTTAATGCTAAATTAAATGAATGTCAACAAAAGGGAGTAAGAAAGGAACCCTCGCTTCAAAAGATCTTGCATATACAATGGCATGAGTTCTTAATGTAGAACTTGGAGAAGAGAAAGTTTTCCCAAGTTCAAGACTCACTTGGGAGGCTATTACAGAGGCATGTGATGCTGAAGATGCACTGCAACCAAAAAGAAGTTAAAGAGTTCGCAAAAGCAAAGGAGCTTCTAGATCAGCAACACTGGCGCCACCACTTGACTTCGAGGAAGAAGCTAAGTTTGAAGAAATAGATGAAGATGAAGATGAAGACAAAGATGAAGAGGATGTTCCTTTGTTTTTGGATGAGGAAGATGACTATTGACTTTAAATGTTTGTAGTTTTAATAATTAAATACTTTGAACTTGTCTTTATTTCTCTGGACCTATAGTTTGTAGCTTATTTTTATCATCTTGCACTTGAATATTGTTTACTTTTATGTAATAGTATATTTTACTTATTAAAATTTGAAATTATATTTATTTATTTAAAAAATACCCAACCAAGAACTCCTCGATTACTCCCCCACGTATCATATACTCCTTAATCAGTGACCTAGCCAATTGAATACCAACTATCGACTTTTACAATGTTGTGTCTCACATCGAGCAACGATTCACTTTTTTGAAGAGGGAAGTTGAAGCCTTTTCCCCAGTTACGGGACTTTACTCCTATAAATGAGGGCATTCAAAGTATGGAAGGATGGTAGGTATTGTTTAGTGCCTATCTGCAACCTTTCTCACATTGTTTGGATTTATACAGATAAAGATACTAGGTTGATTGGTCGTCCCTTAATAGTGGGATGTGGTAGCTAGCTAGATTGAATATTTTGATTCTAGACTTTCAAATGCCAGAATTAAGGAGCTTTTACAACCATATGAGGTGATAAGTGAGCTATATCTTATCATTGGTGAGGATAGTTGGTGATTGGAGGACAATAGTCGAGCTTTTCATGTTATGTTGTTGACCTTGATAGATAGGAATGGGGATTTCCTAAAAGACTATCAACTACTGTGGGTAGCCAAGACCCCCCAACCCCCCCCCCCCCCAACCTAAAGTTTGTTTTTTTGCTTAAAAGAAGGAAATGGGTAGTAATGAAGGTCTCATGTTTCCAATGACTACTAGAGATAGATGCTTCTTGTCCTCATTGAAATGTAAGAGAGGAGGGCATTAACCGCCTCATTTTTAGGTGTCCTACGACAACAATTATCTAGGCAAAAGGAGTCTTGTACTAGATGAACCCTTCTTTCGAGAATTTCTGGAGCTCATTCAGAAAAGGATGCTCAACAATGAGATTGCCTCATTTCATACGAAGATGGAGAGGGCTACTTTGGTTTTGCTTGAGGTTGTTTGGGCCGAGAGATGGTGTTGTTTTAAGGGAGAAAGACTATATATTAAAAGTGTTGACTTATGCTCCTACTTCTATTGCAGAGTATGGGTGTAACGTAAGCACTTGATATTGTAATTCCTTCTCTTATAAATAAGAAGCGGGTGAATACTAAGTTCGAGTAGTCATCCCTTTCCTTATCAAAAATAAAAATATATAAAAACAAGGTAAAAGCCCGATATTGTGATGCCTTCTCTTATATATAAGAAGAGGGTGAATACTAAGTTCGAGTAGTCATCTCTTTCCTTATCAAAAATAAAAATAAATAGAAACAAGGTAAAAGCCAGTCGGGCAGGGCATGGGCTACTATGCTGGTAATGATTGAAGCAAAATCATAAAGGTAGAAAAGAACCACATAGCCAACTTAATGCAACATAATATGTAGGCAACTCATCTCCCAACCACGCAAAATAAAGCTTTTATATATGTTCCTGAGCATTAAAAATCTGATTAAACTTTACATATTATAGCAGTGAGCTCGAACCTACAAATTCAAAACATGCTACGGAATCCTCTTCATGCCTTTCTTCTGTCACTATATATCTCATCTATTCAAGGAAATAGAAACAGTTTTTCTTTTCTTTGAGGGGAAGTAGAAACGATTTACTCGACCAGAAACTGTATGTAAATCAGCATGCACCATTGGTAAGTGATTGAAAATTAACTTCTACGTCACGCAATCCAACCAAAAATAAGCAACCAGATAACCACTAAATCAAATAGTCTTCTGATGAGACCAACAAATCGTGTCCAGAACCAGCACGAAAACTGACTCATTGAACCTTTCTCGAAACTTAGAAAGTAGCTAATCTCTCGAATCGATAATCTCCAATGTAAACACAACAAGCCATATAGTTTAAGTTAGGGAGTAAAAGGGTAAAAGAAAATGCTTTGCATCAACAATAAGAGCCCAGACACCCGAAATAACTTTTTAGTAGCTATCATTTGTATAACCACTTCAAATAGCTTATTTTTAGGAAACCTGCAGAGATTGCGACAGACTGGGAAAGCACGGAGCCCGTGCCTCTCAAAATGAGATTGTTTTACATAACAAAAGCTCAAAACCAACTTAATGTGGAAGAAAGAAGGGATCTTTGGGGGTCTTACCCGACATCAGATCTGATAAGGATGTTGGGGGGATCGGAAGCTAACTGTAGAGAGGAGTCATTCAACGAAGAAGCAACAGCGGAGGTCGACGATCCCTGGGCTTGTTGCGTAGCCCCCAATCGAAACCTCTCCATTGGAGTGGGAGGAGATTGTTAGGGTTTAGGGGCTTCGGATCGGGGGTCGTTGGTTGATTACGTTGACAACGGAGGCGTCGTTTGACGATGATCATCCAAGGTTCTTTTCTTCTTTTTTAGCAACCGCAGAAATTCCAGTCGAGATTTTTGAGGTAGTTTACTCCCCTGATAAAGGAGGGTCACTCCAGCTTAATCTCTATTTGGAAAACTTGGGTCCCAACACCAGTTCTCACCGGTGTTAAGTAAACTTGGGTTAACATCATCTCCCATTTTCACATCTTTGACAACACGCCCCTAAGATTGTCTGCGATATGACTCAAAATCTCATCCTAGCAAAGATTCAAGTCAATAAGTAACAAGTCTAATCAAGGATCTTGTCATTCAACAAATCTCCATGTGTTTGAACGATTCCACAAATCTCGATGCTACTTGTCATTCAACCTAAGCTGCTGCATGTCCTTTATGGGTCAGACTCTGAGAAAAAATAAGGTCACCAACCTTAAACTGTCTCCCTATACTTGCAATTTGCACAACTCTTTTGTCGACTCTTTACCATAAGGAGTTTCTTATGAATTTGCATTATAACATCTTGGAATTGGCAAATCAGTATTGGTCCAACTTCCCATTTCGCTTCAACTTCTCCCCAACATGGTAGAGACATGTGCTTATGTTTGTAAAGTGCCTCGTACAGAACCATATCAATAGTAAAGTAGTAATTGTCATATATAACCTCCACCAAAGGCAGGCTGATGTATGAAAAATTGCAAGGAATAAGTTTTGAAAATCATGTCGTAGTAGTTTGAAAAAATTTGTGATCAAATAATTTTACTGAATGTTGAGTCCGAGTCAAACACAAGAGGTGACGTTCAATTTCTAAAAATCTACATAAGGTCATTTCTTTTTGGTATATTTTGATTTTGTGATTTTTATAGATTTTTATAAGGGTGGAGTGGAAAATGTCGGTGTAAGTAAGTGGGCATGGTGGAGTCACAAAAATTGTGAAATAAGGTGAAGGTGAAATGATATGCGAAAACAACTTGGAATTTTATTTGAAAATAAAAATAGTAATAATTAAAATTATAGGAGAGAGAAAGATAGAGACACTAATCATCAATTACAAAAATTCAACTAAATAAAACTAAGCTACATTGCAGAATAAAAAGAATATAGAGAGAAGAGTCTCCCGAGATGGTCGCTAGGAGATGGAGGATCGATGGCTCTCGGATGAGGGAGGGATAAGCTGGATGAAAGAGGATAGAGTTGGATGAGTCGAGGATGAAGTAGAGCGGTGATTGGGTGATCACAAGCCTATGGACAAGGAGAGAGAGGTGGTGATGGCGCTCAGTGAAGGAGGACAGAGCTGGAAGAAGGAGGGCGGAGCTGAAGCTTCTACACTAGCAGAGAGTAGGAGCATGCCTGGAAATGGAGAATAGGAGTTCTAAAGGACTCTTGGAACTATTTAATAGGTATGGAGGAAGTAGGCTTGGATGCTTGAAGGTGTGAGGGGTGTATGGTATTTATAGGTGAAGAGAAGAGGCCAAGATTGGCCAGGAAGCACAGTGAAGGGTGCAGTTGGTTGGTGTGCGTATCACCCACATGTGAAGGACGTGCTGAGGGCGCAGCAGGTCAGGCACTCTAGTGGATTTCGCACACGCGGATCTACTAGTGGATCCAACGCGATGGGCCTACAGGTGAGTTGGGGCAAATCTCACACGAATCTGTGCACTTGATAAGCGAGTCTTACGTGGATTGAGCGCAGGTTGAGTGTGGGCGTGCGTGTTGCATGTAAAGCGTGGATGGGGTGCAAGCGAAGGGCCTTCTTCGCATGTTGACTGCATGCAAGCTGCTGGAAGTGGAGCAAACTAAGTTTGTTCTAGCTAGAATTTTGCAAAAATGTTCGAAGGGGCTTGGATTTTCTTCAAGTGCAAGGGCTTGTAGTGTTGATGGAAAAATTATGCCTAAGACCTCGTAACTTGGCCAAATTGCATTTTTCCCCTCCTAGGATGTTTCTTCTACTACATCTCCTCTACTGCATTCTATTCTCATCATCCACTTCTGCACTTTATTCCTGCATAAATAAAAATTATTATAATATATTCAAATTATTTATAAATGCAATTATGAGCCTAATATGCCTAGATTGATTATAATGCACTATTTACAACCTAAATATGCTATGTTTACTTAGGAATTAACCTAATTTAGACATATTAAGTGTATTAACTATGTAATTATCACACCATGCTTACCTTTTGTTAATCCCTTAGTAAAACATAGATGAATGCAAAGCTCTACACTAGGACTTATGAAATGGCTTGATACCTATTAGCCAATCTTTGTTAAGGAAGATATAAGAGTTGTTTGATGCGAAAAATTGGCGTGATTTGAAATTAAGGTTTTAAATCATTGTAACACGTCAAATCGCAATAGCTTTTAAATTTATAACCTAGATAGTGGTGGCCTTTGGTGGTAGACATGGGGTGAAGAGGTGTGGTTGGGTTGGCGCCGAGTAGGGTAGCTTATGTAGATCTTAGGTGGACTTGAAGTGGAGGCTTATGAAGGTGGGGTTAGGGTTAGCTAAGGTGGATGACTAAGGAGTGGAGAACTTAGCTAAGCTAGCTTAGTTAGTAGGTGAGTAGAGGAGGAGGTATCTGGAGCTACGGTTTTAAGGAGAAGAGCTGAAGGAGAGTTGTCTGGAGATGCATAGGAGCTAGTGGCTGCTGAAGAAGATGGCAAGGAGCTACTTTTGCTGGCTTAGCTTGCTAGTTCTTTGCTAGCTGCTAAGCCAAGCTGAAGTAAGCTGGCTTCTGTTAAGATATGCTGAGGTGAGCTGGGTTTGATCTTCCTGAGGAGGACCTAGCAAGTTGAGCTAAGTGGAGTCCTCGGGAGCTAGAGGTAGCTGGACCTGAGCTAGAGTGAAGTCATCTTCAGCTGGCTTAAGTTGAGTAGAGTTGGAGGTAGCTAGACCTGAGCTGAGGTGGACTCTAGTCAACTTATCTAAGCTAGCTAAAGCTCCCATTGAACTGATGGGAGCTAAGATGAGCTAGACTCAACTAAGTTGAGTTGAATTTGAGCTGACTTTAGCTAGGGTAAGCTAAGATGAGCTATCTTGAGCTACCATTCAGCTGAGATGAGCTGAATGGAGCTAGGATGAGTTAACCCTAGTTCAAGTGAGCTGGTATCCAGCTATGGTGAGCTGGAATAGGTTGAGTCCTAGCTGGTTTGAGCTTCTCCTTCACCAGTTGCCTTCCTGAGTGCTAGGGTTCTAGAGATCTGATTATCTGTTTAAGTCTAACACTCAAACAAACACATCAAAAAGACAATAAAATGTATAATGCATGCCTAACCCAATTTATGCCTAATGCAACCCAAAAACCCATTCACGGGGTTAAAATCTTAAGAGCTAAATCTGTTTTAAGGCATAAGAATGATGATAAAGTAGCATTTATCATTGTTATTCCATTAGGGCCCAATAGCACTAAAGAAAGACACCTAAAATTAGGTTATGACTAAACTTTTCGGTTTCCTCTCTACCTTAGTCTTTGGTTGTGAAGGTAGATTTCTTAGGCTAAAGTTGTCCAACTAGGGTTTGTTAAACTCTAAGGTTAATGCAATCGTGCAAAAGTGCAAGTGACTTGTCCTATAGGAAACAACGTTTTGAGAACCCGAATTTTCTAGACGGAGACCATCCTAAACTCTCCCAGGTTCGCGTTCAGCTCTGCCATACTAGGATTTGGTATCTTTTTCCTCACCTTTTTCTATCCTGGGGTCAACCTCGAAGGTATATCTCCCCAACTGAGCCATTTTGGCCTCTTATTAATACCTCACTCTTTTTGTATGATTTTGGATTTTTATTGTGCACACAACTTGTCTTCATTTGAATTTTTTTTCTTCCTTCTACTTCTTTATTGTATTTTTCCTTTCCTTTTATTTTCTCTCTCATTTTTCTAGGTGAGTGGCTCTCCTTTCTTTGTTCACAAACATAGCCTAGGCAAAACACCAGGATTATTTAAGATGCTAGGCTTGGCTCTAAGCACCTGGTAACAAGGGTTACTATCACCAACATGTTAGCTATACTTACAAGGCCCTTTATTAATTTTGATATGAGTTAGGTCCAATTTCATATGTAAAGGTCTCCCAATCTTGGACTTAGCAAAATCCATTATTCTCAAGGTTGTGGTTGCCTAAGGTCAAATCAAGTGTGTGAAAGTTGGATGCTTAAGTTACTCAGTCCTCCAAACCATAGGTTGGACAATAGAGTCCTATACTTCCCTCCTTGTTGACTATCAACTTTAATCAAAAGAATTCTTTAAGAATTCGATCTCAACCCAAGTTCTTAGAGACTCTTCTAGTTTATTAAGTTGACCATAGCCCAAAGGGCCTTATAGGCCAAGTTTTGTTATGACTCCCTAAATTTAGCAGCTTCTAATTATCTAGATCTCACTAATCCTAAGTGGAGTTATGCAACTATACTATTTACAAAGCATTTTTTTTTTCAGTTTTTGATTTTTTTTCAAAGAAAATAAGTAGAAAATTCTAAGGAGCTGACAAATTAATCCTAGAATATATATATCCATCCCTTCATACCTATCTAATGCAATGTCCTCATTATATTACAAATGCATGCAAGAGTAGAGTGTGAGGATAGTACCTAAATAGGGTATTGAATCTAGTTAACTCACTAGGCTAAGAAGGAGAGTATGTACAAAGTCATTGGGTTGCCTCCCAGGAAATGCTGAGTTTAGTGCCTTTAGTTGGGCACAGTCTGGCCAGATTTAGACCAAGGTTAATGTAACCTTTTCTAAGACAAGATTAGGTGTAACGTGGTCAACATAGGGTTTGAGTTGTTACCCATTGGCCTTATAAATGTTACCTGTCTTTGGGTCAGAGATCTTAATAGCTCCATTTGGAAATGCACAAGTCACAACATATGAGTCGTTCCATTTATACCTAAGCTCGTGGGGAAGAGCTTAAGTTTGGAATCAAAAAGCCAAACCTTCTGGTTCTGCTCAAAGCTCTTCAAGAAATTATCTGGTCATGAAGAGCTTTGGTCTTTGCCTTATAGATTCTAGCATTTTCATACACCTTGTTTCTAAGCTCCTCTAATTTAGATAATTAGAGTTTCCTAGTTTTCTCGACTTTGTCTAAGTTAGATTACACTGTTTTATTGCCCAGAATGTTCGGTGTTTGATTTCTACGAGTAAACGTCATGCTTTACCAAACACCAAACAATATGGAGACATGTCGATTGGCATCTTGTACGAT
Source organism: Thalassia testudinum (assembly GCA_037157565.1). NCBI lineage: Eukaryota > Viridiplantae > Streptophyta > Magnoliopsida > Alismatales > Hydrocharitaceae > Thalassia > Thalassia testudinum. The sequence continues at coordinate 12,342,882 of JAZHRO010000078.1, read as the reverse complement.
GTACGGTAGGCCTAGAGTGCGTCATCAAACTTTTAAGTCCAATCCTTTCTATCTGGCCTAACAATCTTCTGGAGAATATTCTTAATCTCCTAATTGGATACCTCAGCTTGTCCATTCATCTAGGGGTGGTAGGGCGTTGATATCCGATGATTCACCCTGTATTTGGCCAATAAATTCCTCAACTAGGCATGAGTGAAGCGAGTGCCTCCATCTCTAATGATGGCCTTGGGTATCCCGAACTGACTAAATATATTTTTCCATACAAAGTTGATGAACACTTTTGTGGTCATTGGTTTAGGTGGGAATCGGGTTGATCCATTTAGACACGTAATCGACTGCAACCAAAATATACCGGTGCCCAAATGAAAGGAGGAAGGGTCTCATGAAGTCGATGCCCTAAACATCAAAGATTTTTACAGGTAGAATCAAGTTCAGGGGCATTATATCTCTCTTGGTAATGTTCTCAATAGCTTGGCATCGAAAACACAACCTCGAGAAATCCTGGGCATCCTTAAATAAGGAAGGCCAATAGAACCCAGATTGGAGAATTTTCAAGACCGTCTTTTTATCGGAAAAATGTCCACCACATGCAGATGTGTGGCAAAACTCAAGAATACTTTGAAATTTGTTTCTCAATATGCATCGACGAATAATCTGATCGGCACCAATGCGATACAACTCGGGGTCATCCCAGAAGTAATATTTGGCCTCCAAAGTGAGTTTATCTCTTTGTTACTTGGTCCAGTTCTAGGGGACTTGACCAACGACCAAATAATTCACAATATCCGCAAACCAAGGAGTTTGGACACCTAAGACTGCAAGGATAGTCTCATCCGAAAAAGAATTAGAATCAAAATTTCCAGGTGACGAATATTGGTTAGAATTCTTGATAAATGGTCAGCCACTACATTTTATGCCTCAGCTTTATCTTTAATCTCCAAATCAAATTTTTGTAACAATAAGATCCATTTAATGAGTCGAGGCTTAGCATTCTTCTTGGCCAAGAGATGTTTCAAGGCCAAGTGGTCTGTGTAAATGATCACATGAGATCCTAAGAGATAAGTCCTGAATTTTTCTAATGGAAAAACTACGGTTAGCAATTCCTTTTCCATACTTGATGGGAACACCATCATAGGCCCTAACTGGCCATTTTTAGTTAGATTTTATGGATAAATGCTCCTACATAATCATCTGATGGCTATAATTTCATGTCATTCTAATTTAAGAGGAAAATAGGAAATTAGGGTTAATTATGTAATTTTAACCACACATCTCAAACACAGATTAACCATGGGGTCACTTAGGGTTAAATGAAGGTCAAATGAGCTTAAAAGTCTAAAAAATGGGTCAGCATTGTTAGAAACGGGGGTTCACCCATTTTGAGAACCATAACACATAAAACCTTAATTTCATACCTACTCGAATTACAGAGTTTTAGTCAAGATAAAATTTATCTAAACCTCTTAAAATTCATAAAAGAATATTCTGAGAGGTTTGGTACCCTTAGTTTGACCATCTGAACCTATTTTGACCTTGAACAGAGACGCAGACGAAATTTTACTATAATTTGGGTTTTTATGAAAATTGCTCAATTAAACTTGGTCAAAACTGAAATCTAACTTCGCTATTAGATTTCTTGGGTCCAAATTAGCTTTGTATCAAAATTCGGGTCTAATTAGAGTCCATCTTGACCTAGTTTGTAATTTGATCCATTAAGTCTCTATTTCTTTCAACCAAGCCCCCAACTTTTGAATTATTTGCATTTACCCCCCTAACTATTCATCATGTTATTCAAATAGGTCTCTTCCACTATGATAGGTGTGAACCCATGGCAACTGACCTTTAATCAGAGATTTCTCTCTGATCTCTCAACCGAATCCCTTCAAAATTGGAGGGATTGATCCTGAGAACCTTCCTAATCAGTCGAGCTACATCTTGAACCCTGATTTGAGCCCTAAAGATCATGTGAATGCAAGAATCCTAGGGATTTTCTTCCCTGAAATTTCAAGCTCTTTAAGCTTCTTCCTAAGCTTGGAGCTCGCCCTGAGGCCTTTAAAAGGACCTCCTACAATCAGCCATCCTCTTTAGCAAGTTCTAGGCTAAAAACTCCTCTCTTTCCTCTACCTCTGGCTTGCTCCAAGCTTGCTCTTGCAACCCTCCTCCTTCGGCCTCTTCGGCCTCTGCCACATACCATAGGCAGAGGGAAACTCCTCTCCTTCATCCGCACCTCGTCATACCTGCGAGGAGCTCTCAGACTCTCTCCTCGTTATCGTCTCCATCTCTAAAGCTCTCTTCGTCTTTGGCGATGGCCAATCATAGTCGACGCCATGCTCACTTCCCCTTCGTCCATAAACACCCTCCTCCAACTCCACTGACCTCTCTGACTTCTCCTGACTCCTTAGACTTTAGGTTCGCTCACCATATCGCCTGTACTACCTCCAACTTCCCTAGCGCCGATGTACCTCCGGCGAGTTCGCATGCCCTCTCCACTGCACCAATCCTCCTGCCACCACGCCCATTGGCTTCGCCATTACCCCACGACCGAAAGCCCTAACAACATTAGGGTTATTGATCACTGTAACCACCCACCGAACACCATCACCTTCACACACCTTCCTCGACTTCGCCACGCATGCACACACCTCCTCACAGCATGCAACCACCACCACCAAGTTTGCCACCCTCAGGCGATCCTCCTGAGCTTTCCGATAGGGTCGAGAGGCCATATTCATCTTTTCAGGTGTACGTCGGAGCTCTGTCATTGCCACCACCTTCTCTGGCTCTGTCAGTAGCTATCCGGCTGAGTCAATCCTCAATCCCACATCTAGGTGTTGCAAATTAGTTCCAGGATCACCTCCAGGCCTTCAATCAAAGAAGCAGGCGTCGTCTTCGACCCCAATCAGAGGATTCATCAGCTACTGCATGGAGGAAGAGGCTACTCACTTTAGTCCCACATCGTGAACTGAATACCTGCCAGTGAGATACAAAAGGAAAAGCTTACATCGACCCCTCGCCCAAGCCACAGGGGTCGGGTCCCCATCACATGAGTTGCGCACTCCTCGCTCGCCTTCAGCTTTGCGGGTCTGGACGTCTAACCATATACCCGATTACCTAGTACTGTTCACCCGGGTCTGAGCTGAGAAAGAGGAAAGAGAATCAGAGAGAGAGCGGGGGGGGAGGGTTTTGCTCTGCTAAGGATTAGTACCCTTTCTCTCTCTCAACACTTAGTCTTTGAGGCCCTTACACCTCTGTTGGTGTGTTGCTACTGTGCCTTTTCTGCGAGGCTTAAGGCAGGGCCTTGTGCCTTGTGAAGTGCTGCTAGTTAAGGCATTTGAGGCCTTCTGCTATCGTTTGATCTAGCACTTGATTGGTTCTACTATGGAGATATTTATTCTGATATTTGATTGAGCATACTATTCAAATATTTAAGTAGTTGTGAACTTTAAACTTAAGGGTTAATTTGGTGATTCAAATCACCATTTTAACCTAATCTTTTTGCACTGACTCTCTATTCTTTATTGAAATATTATTTTGAGCATTTCATTGGTTTGAATTGCGTATTATTTTTGGATATTGTGATTAGTGGATTGAAATTTCCATATTTTCTTCCTGTGAACGACCTCGGACTTCAAATTGATTTCGAGCTTTACAAATTTAAGTATTTTGTGTGATTTTTCGTCCTATACTATAACATGCTTCTCTAAACATCGACAATTTTACATTAAACAATACAGTGTAATTCTTTGGGCCTCGTTCAGAGTTTTGCTAGAGTAGTAAATCACTGAGGGCTTTCTATCAATCTTTTGACCCAAGATAGACCCAATTGAAAATCAGGTGCATTGGTCATGATCTCAAAGGGGGCTATCCATGTCAGTAGTTGAGACACTGGAGTACAAGTGACGACCATTTTTAGTAAATCGAATGCCTTTCGACATGATTCATCGAACTTACATGGCTGATCTTTAGCCAGAAGATTGCTCAAGGGCCGAGCAATCTTAGAAAAGAACCTGATGAGTCTTCTGTAAAATCCCACATGGACAAGGAATGATCTACTATGTTCTATTGATGTGGGTGCGGGAAGTTTAGTAATTGCATCAACCTTTGCTTTGTCTACCTCAATCCCCTTACTTGAAACCACATGCCCCAAGACAATTCCTTTTTAGGTCATAAAGTGGCTCTTCATCCAGCTAAGGACCAATTTAGTCTTGATGCATCTCTCAAGGATAGCTAGGCAAGAATTAAATGAGTCACCAAAGACTAAAAGGTCATCCATGAATACTTCTAAACAATCCCCCACCCTGTCAAAGAAAATGACGAGCATGCACCCTTGAAAGTCGCGGGTGCATTGCATAGTCCAAATGGTATCCTACGGAATGCAAAAGTTCTATAGAGACATGTGAAGGTTATCTTTTCCTGGTCTTCAGGATGGATAGCAACTTGATTATATCTCGAATATCCGTTTAAGAAATAAAAGTATTTCTGCCCAGCCAACTTTTCTAAGATTTGATCAATGAAATGCAGGGGGAAATGGTCATTTTTAGTGGTTGTGTTCAGCTTCCTATAATCAATACAAACTTGCCAAGAGAAAGTTGAACGGGTCACCATAGATTCACCTTTCTCATTAGTCACCATGATTATCCTAATTTTCTTAATTAGGAACTATCTACATGGGGCTAACCTAGGGACTATCTGAGATTGGGTACATTATACCAGCATTGAGCCACTTAATTATTTCCTTCTTGACCACTCTCGCATATTAGGGTTAAGTCTCCTTTACATTTCATGAGAAGGGCGGGATCCTTCTTTCCAATAAATTCTGTGATTACAATACGAGGGCTCAATCCCTTTAAGATCATTAATGGTCCAGCCAATTGCCTCTTTATTTTCCTTAAGAGCCTCAACCAATTTCATTTCCTACTTTCTGGCTAATTTGGCAGTTATAATCAATGGGAGCGTCTTCTCATATCCTAGGAATCCATACTTCAAGTCCTCAAGCAATGGTTTTAACTCAAGTTGGGGTGGGTTTTGAATTGATGGTAAAGATGGTGCAAATGAAGATTCATTGGGGTGATCAAGGAGAAGAGGTTGGGAATGGATTGAATCAATAACTTCTTCAGGGTGTGGCGGGTCTGCCATAAAGGTTGTGGGTTGGGGTTGCATGTGTCAATTGGTTCTTCAATCACATTTATCGACAGGCATTCCTCAACAATATAATCAGTATCATCAAGTTTGTCTACATATCCACAATCCTCAAATTTATTTGTCGCCTTAAAGATATCAAGTTGTAACTTTCTATCCCCAAAGACGATCTCCATGCAACAATTTTCACAATTGATTTAGCCTTTGCGGTAGCTAGGAATGGATGCCCCTGAATAATGGCTGCGTTTTTCAACTCCTCCGATACATCCATATCAAGGACTAGAAAATCGATGGGAAGATAAAAGTCCTTGACCTTAACAATCACATCCTTAATAACACCTTGACAGGCATGGAAATCATGCATTTTGAAATCGTCAGAAATTGTAGTATAGTCGCGAAATCTCCTTGACAAAAATACTTGTAATAACGAAACTCGCTTGATTTTATTCTTTTGAGAACTTGAGTCCCGGTCGTTTGTCTTTGGAAGGTGTAAAAACAAGTCGAGATTTGGATTAGCTTTTCTAACCTAAATCTAATCTAACCTAATATTTTTGATCTTTTTGTATTTTGCGACTTTTTTTTGTGTTTTTTGATTTTTATTTTGAAAAGTGAACTGAAACCTAGATCTAAATATGCTAGCGAAACCTAAATGATTACTTGCGTCTAAGTGAGGCCATGGTGACTGTGCATGGTGTGACAACCCTAAAGGGGACATTCCTAAGTAAACAAATAAGCATGCATCAAAATTGTAAGCTGTGAAGATAATAGCACGCACATAAAAAACTAAATAAGAACATTATGCATCAAAAATTTAGTCACTATAAAATTCAGATACATGAAAATAAAGTTAAACCAAAGAAAGGGATCAACCAAGAGAGGCTAGGGAGAAGCCTTCTTGGCCGTCCACTAAAGAGGAGTGGATGGCCGTGTGCACCCAAGTGGAGAGAGGAGGGTGTTGCACCCTTTCTCTACCCATGGCCATCCTTAGGAAGACCTTAAGGGGGGGTCTCCTCTATGGCCGTCTAAGAAGAAAAGAGAATGGGGGCGTGGATCCTCTATGGAGGAAGAAGAAGCACACCCATATTAAGAAGAAGAGAGGAGGAGGATGTTGATGGAGCCTTCTTATTCTTGCCACCCTTGAAGAAGCTTAGAGAAGAGCTTCTTCCTAGTCGTCCATGGAGGAGCCTTGGAGGAGAAGGACCCCTTGGAGGAGGGAGTGGTGGATGGCCCTAGGGTTTAGAGGTGGCGGCTCATAGGGTTGGAGGGGAGGGTGTTACAAGTTTGAGAGGTGGAGGAGAGAATGGAATTTGGAATAATGGGTGCGCCAACTTTTCTTTGGTTTTTATGGGAAGGGCTCTCCAATTGGTAGTCGCAAGTTGGCCCTTCCCAAAATAGCAATCTGCCACCTATTTAGGATTTAAGGTTGACGCAAGGTTTTTAGGCTTTCCTAGAATAGGTGTGCATGGGTTTTTGGTTAAGGTGGGCAACAACTAGTGGGTGGGTAGATTAGGAAGGTGTATGTGTGTGTGTGTGTAATTTTCGTAGAGGAAGGTGTGTGATTTTAGTGAATCTAGGTTAGGTTAACCTAGATTGGGTGGGTATGAACCTAATTGGGCTTAGGAGGGTCTGATTGGTGAGGAGTGGATCTAATTAGGTCTAGTTCAAGTCTAATTAGGTTCTACTAAGCCTAATTAGACTTGTAAGGGTAGGTAGGAGTCAATTAGATCTTGGGTGGATCTAATTGGGTTTAGGTGCACCCAATCAACTGTAGATGCACCTAATTAGGTATGGGATGGTTTAATTGGGTTAGGGATAGGATAAGTAGGGCTATGGATAATGGAGTAGGCTTAGGAGGTCTCTAATTAGGTTTCCTAAGGTATTTGGTAGGGTTTCTAGGTCAAAATAGGCAAGGTTAGGCTTCTAGCACCAAAAATAGGAACCAAAGAATAGTATTAGACGTCCAGGGAACATGTCAAATGTCTTAAAGTCCAAAGTTGGACGTTTGGATAGTTAATTGGACGTCCAATTCTGTGTCAATGTTGGAGTTGGGTTCCTGGATTGATTTTCTGCAGAAATCAGACATCCAGCCTAATGTCTGGATGTCCTAAAAGGTGCTGGAGAGAGGGTTTCGTAGGTTTGGCCCTACTAGGAGGGGTGACGTAATAAAATGCGGAATTGAAATAAAATCTTACAAATAAGCAATCACACAAAGTACACAAGAATTTTTAGGTGGAAACCCAAACCGGGTGAAAACCACCACCTAACCCTCTCGAGTTAGGATTTTCCGATCAACCTAGTTGATCAAATCCACTAACCGAATCACTTTAAAACAAGGGTGATTCAACCTCAGTACAACCACGCTACAAGTACGAGGGTAGCGTTCCTCAACCCCTTCTCTCCACGAGAAGGATTTTGTCCCACGAAGGAGACAGGAATTCGCAAAGCGAATACCCAACCAAAAGACAAAGATAAAATAAAACAAGTAATCCTATAGAGCCAACAAAGGAATTTAAACCTAGCTTCTATAGGAACTAGGAAACTCCCCTTTGCAAGGAATGCGTCGAGTTGATGACGCGGTGCATGTGCCACGCGATGGCGCAATGTCCCTCTCGTAGACAACGGCGGGAGAGCGGGTGCGCGAAGCTTGATGCTCTCAAGAGAATGGAGCTTGAGCTTGGAGAGCAAGAGCTAGCAAGGACACAAGAGAGTGGAACTATGTTAAGTGTGTCTTGTGTTTCTCTTGGTGTGTCTTAGTGTGTGTTGGTGTGTCAAAGGCTCCCCTCTATTTATAGAGGCCTTAGGAAGGCTTTGGAAGGCTTAGGAAAGGTTCTATAGCCGTTGGGTACAAAGCCTAAGTGAATCAGCCCAAAATCCGGAACAATCATTGTTCTGACAGGCTTATCAGACGTCTAATTCTGGCATCAGACGTCTGGAACTTCACTTTAAGACGTCTGATTCCAAGGTCAGACGTCTGATTTTGGGCGGGTCTCTCCCTGACTTGGATCAGATCTAAACAGGGTTTTTGCGCAAGTCCATCAGACGACATACAGGACGTCTGGCACTATGTCTGGACGTCTGGAAACCTACTTTTACTGTGGGAATTGATTTCCAAACGTTGCAACGGCTAGAAAATCTCTGAGAAGAGATTTTGGGTCAGCGAGGCAAAACGGTCAATTATCAGACGTCTAGAAAGGCCTAAGGACGTCTGATAAGGCTCTAACGGTCATATTCTTGAGTGCCTGCTAAGCTAGCCAACGGTCCACTATCTGGACGTCTGGCAAGTCCATCAGACGTCTTATAAGAAGTCTGGACTAAGGTCTGGACGTCTGATTTCATCAGACAGAACTAGGTATGTCCAGCCTAATAGATATCAGACGTCTGAAACAACAGTCAGACGTCTTAAAATACTTTATCAGACGTCTGATTTTGGAATTAGACGTCTGGAAGTGCTGTTTGAACCCTATGTTGGTTTTCTAAGTATTCTACAGAAAACCTAAGTATCCTAGGGTTGTGCCGGTATTCTTAGGACTACTGTTAGGGTACTTTGAGGCTCTTTAACAATATTCTAAGGAAAACAAAAAGAGCAAGAAAATAAAGACAAGAGATACAAGAAAGGATTAAAAAGAATCTATCCTATTCTTCTTGTCTTCTATCTTCAATCTGTCGCTCCACGCGAACCTCCTCTGTTCTTCATTAATCTCCTCCAATCCATCCTGGATGCGAGCTCGAGTTCCGTCTAAACACATCCACATTTGCAATTGACCTGAAATCTAGGACTCAAATTGCAAATGTTAAATAACACGTGTTTTGTTATCATCAAAACAAATGATCGTGGTGCTCTAGCACCAACAGGTTTTAGGTTTTCTAAGGTGGGTTTTGGTTCCTAAGTGTTTGGGAGAGGGATAAGGTGGATAAGAACATGGATAGTGCTATCCATGTTTGGGTTCTAAGGCTAAGGTGTCCTAATGGAAGTGATTTTGGGTTTGGGAAGGTTGTCCTAGGGTTTCTAAGGGTAGGGATAAGGCTATCCTCCTCACTCCTCTTGTCTGGATCAGTCTTCTTCTCTCTTTATTGCTTTATTCCACTATCTCCTGCATCCTAGATCACTTCATTACCTGCAAATAACAATAAAAAATATTAAATAATAGGATATCCCATCTTATTCTATAATAAATGATGCAATGCATGATATGAGTGCAATATCCACAAATTAAGCTAGGTTCAGACATTATTTAGGTTGACTAGGACCTATGATTGCTGCGCAATCACACCCCTCGGAGTAGTGATCGAATGGTCGGCTAATTGGAGCATCACTAAGGTGAGCTTAAGCTCACCTAACCCGAACATCTCATACAAGGTGGTCGGGATTAGGTTGATGGATGCACCAACATCCAATAGTGCCCAATCAAAAGTATGATCCTTAATGATACAAGAAATCAAGGGGGTACCTAGATCTCTTTCCTTGGAGGAAGGTGATGTAGGATGACAGAACTAGTGTGTTTAGAGAGGATCACCTTCCTCGGAGTAGTTTCCTTCAGCTTACATTTTTGAATTCATAAATCCTTTTAAAATTTTGTGTAGGTTGGAATGTGTCTTATAGCATCAAGGAGCAGTAAGTTGATCTCCACTTGTTTAAATAGATTCAGGAGCTCCGCATTGCTATCAGTTTGCTTCTTCTTCCTAGATTTGATTGAGGCTTTCGAGAACGGGATGTATATGGGATCATCTTTTTCGGGTTCCTGAGCCTCAATCTCTTCTTCATAGTTTTCCACCTTATTCACTGACTCACCCTGAGTTTGCTTGCTAGATGAAGGTCTATCCAGGTCCTGGGTTTGCTTACCACTCAAGGTAATTGAGTTGGTTGAAGCATTCGGGTGTTGGTCTTAAGGTGGGTTAGGAAAGATAGGTGGAGCTTAATTTGCCATGTATTCATATCCAGGATAAGAAAATGAGGAAACTTGATCAAGCACTTGAACATTTCCCTCGTATTACTGATAACATGATTTCGTGATGGAAAATTAAATGATGTCATTGCATGCAAAATCTTGATCAAATTTAAAATCCTATCTTGCTAATAAATGAAGAACGAAGCATAGTGGGAGTAGGGTTGATCCAACAGGGAGGCAACCTCATTATAACCATGCTATCTAAAATGAAAGTGAACATGCTAACTTGCCAACCATAGAAAATAAAAATAAAAGTGTAGGAAGTGGGTGGTTTTAGGTCTGAATTTGGAGTGATTTTGGGTAGGTTTGGGTTGGCTAACATGTGAACTTAAAAACTAAATGAGTGTTGGTCTAATGAGATTAATGGATCTACTTTTGGATGGGCTTGGTAGGGTCTAATGGGGCAATTTTGGGGCCTAAATAGGATCAAAATTCAGATCTAAAATTGAGAAGGATTAGGTCCTAAATAAGATGCTTAAGGTGGGTGTCCGCTAGGGGTGATAGGACACAACTAAGGAATGGTTTGCTAGGTAATTTGTCAAACACCTAGGGGGTGTGTTTTGGGACCTAAGGCGGTCTAAACTAAAGGTAAATCTAGGTGTAAAAGGGTAAGGAACAGATCTGAAATTGAGGTTAGGAGAGTGTCTAAGGTCCTAGTGGGTAATCTAATAGGTAGATTAACTAAGGGGTTTGGTTAGCTAGATAGGTGGCTAAGTAGTGATGGTGGTAAGGGGGTGTTGAAGTCTTGAATTAGGTGGTGAAAGGGTAATCTAATGAGATGGTTGGCATGCAAGTATAGAAGGATGAAAAAGGTAGTCACATAAACAAACTCCATAAATCATCATCATGCAAAATATTAGCATCAAACTTCATTTTAACATTCATAACAAACCACATCGTAATCAAAATAAAAAAGCATGAACATAGATTTCAAGTTCTAACAACAATCATTATCTAATAAAACATTAAAACAAAAGAGAAAAAGAGGGAAACAAGGGAAGAGAATATTTTTCTCCACGTGGAAGGTGCTGATGGGGGTCAACGACGGGGAGGTTGTGGAGAGCTTCACTAGAGGGAGGGAGAGGGTGGCTGCCTTCTTGTTGAAGAAGGTGCATGCCCACCTTGATGAGGCTGTGAGAGGAGAAGAGAGGGAGAATGAAGTGGCGGAAGCAAGGAGAAGAAGGAGGTGAATTAGTGGTGGTGGTAGGGAGGAGAAGGAAGAGGGTGTCAAGTGAGGGAGAGGATGGTGTGCGTTGGGGGGAGGGGGGGGAGGGGGAGCTGTTGTGCGATTCCCATCCTTTAGGTGTGTGTGTGTGTGTGTGTTATATGGGAGGGGGAGAGTGTGTGTCGATAGTTTAGGTGGGTGGGGAGGGGAGGCATTGGGTTTTGGGTTGAGATCCACAATTTGTTGATCCAAGTAAATGTTTTCTTTAAATGTGTAATTAAGGTAAGGCTATGGTAGGCCTTCGGACTAACTTTGGAATGGCTTAGTGGGGGAACAACCTATGACTAAGTGAGGGTGTAGGATAAGGATGAACCCAATTGAGATTAGGTGGGCCACATTGGGCATGGGTGAGCCTAAGTAAGAATCACTTAATCCAATTAATAACCACTTAGCCTAATTAAAATCTGAATGTTAAATTGAAGATGTAGAAGGCTAATTAGCTAAGGTCTTAATACTAAGAACTCAACTGGATGGTGGGGGAATCTAGGTTGGACCTAATTAAGGCTAGGTGCACCTAATTGGCTTAGTAGGAGTCCAATCAAAAGACATTTAGCCCAATTGAGATCCAAAAGGGGAAATTAAACATGAGAGTGGGCAATTCGCCTAGGAATTGGGTAATGGGGACTAGTTAAAGAGTATTTGGTTCTGGCCAATGGGTTTAGGCTTAGGTTGGCTTGGGTTTTAGGTTCATGGACGGGGAATTGGGTTCTCCTCCTCCTCTCCTCTTCTTCACTTTGTATTTCAATTCCTCCTCTTTCTTTCTTCTTTTCTATAGGGATTTTCTTTGGGCTTCATTTCATCATTGTGGTTCTTCCTGCATTTGCCTTCTGGATTCTAGCCCTCCATTTATTACCTATAGACCTATATTCACAAGATAAAGGAATTATATCAAAATTGGGTCCACCAAAAGCATTATTATATGCAAAACTATATAAAGAGATGAAAATGCATGAAATGCCTGATATGAATGCAATAATTACAAAGTTAGCTAGATTCCTATCCTAATCTAGACATTTTAAGACCTATGATTGCTGTGCAATCATACTCCCATGCCTAAACTTTGCTAATCCCTAGCAAATGTAAAAATCCTCACTCACTTTCACAGGCATCGCGACTGCATTTACCCCATATAGCAAGGCTTTGAACCCCTGAGTTTCCCCAGTGGAAGAGTTATAGTCTCTTAAGGGTTTCTTGTCGACACACCCATGGTCGACACACCCACAACGTTGGAAAGTTGAGCTTAAAAATTTTGTATTGATTCTAAAGCAAGAGAAAAATACAATTTGACAGATTCATCTCTTAGACTCAACAGCTCTAAGGGATCACCCTAAATACGAGCATCCTAATCTTTTTTAGCTTTTGAACAACCTTAGTCGAGGACCTCAAGAATTGGTTCTGTGGTCCTATTATCTACCCATAAGTTTGTCAGAGACTAATGGTCTAACAAACCCAAGCCAACCTAAGCCATCTTAGACAACTATGCAACAAAAGGGAAATCTTGGTTATCCCGGAATCTTAGGCTATCTATATTTTTTCCTATCTAAACTTGGGCTTTACCTTAATCTAGCTTTGTAGCTTTCTCCTTGCCTCTTCTTATACACTCTCACTCAACCCTAAGGGCAACACCAAGCATTGGAAAGAACTTGCACAACTTCATTTATTGTGACTTTTTTTTGTACTTGATTGCCAAAATAAATTCCTCAGGCGCACCTTCTGAGGTACGTTTTACACACTGATAATAACGTCATCATCAGTCATATCTAGCTTTAATTATTCATAATCTATTAATAAATGCTCCTACATAATCGCCAGAGAGTTATAATTTATTGCAAATCCTTTATGAGAGAAATCCATTAAAATAGGGGTAAAACTGCAGTTTTAATAGAATATCCTAAATGCAGAGCAATCACGAGGTTTCCCAAGATTTTATTAAAGGTCAAATGTTCATAAATGTCTAATAAGTGGGTCTGTGCAGACAGAAATGAATTTTCATGCATTTCAAGAATTAATGGATATCTGAAATCCTAAAAATAGACCTACTTAATTAACTAAGGTTTTGGTCAGGATAAAATTCACCTAAACCTTCTAAAAATCATATAAAAATATTCTATAAGGTTTGGTACCTTTATTTGACCATCTAAACCCAATTTGACCTAAAATCGAGTCTCAGATAGACAGTTGCCCTAATTTAGGTTTCTGCACAAATTACCCAGTCAAACTTGATCAAAATCAAAATTTGACCTCACCATCAGATTCCTTGGATCCAATTTAGGTTTGTACCAAAATTTTGGCCCAATCAGAGATCATCTTGACCTAGTTTGCATTTTAGTCCAGTTTGACTCTTTTTCTCACATATGCACTCCTAGCTTTTTGGATTACTTACAAATGGGTCCCTAAGTTTATCATTTTATTTTCAATCAGGTCCCTCCACCATTATGCGGAGGAACTCCTACTTCGGCGACCTTCAACTAGCGGTTTCTCCCTGATTGATTGGCGGATCCTTTCCAAAATTGGAAGGGAGACTCCTGAGAGATTTCCCTACAATTTGAACCGCACATTGAGCTCGAAATCCTTCCCAAGAGCTCATGTGATCCTTTCAAAGGTTTGGGTTTCCTTCTTCATCGAGTTTCCATGGTTTCAAGCTTAGATTCCAAGCTTGGAACGACCATCTAGCACCTATAAAAGCAAGCCCATTGCATCGTCGGTCTCCTTAGCAAGGTTTTGAGCCACAAGTCTTCTTTTTCTCTCTCTGGCTCGCTTTGCCTTCGCTCTGGCGAGCTTCCCCCTCCGTCATCCTACGGCCTCTCAATGGCCAAATTGGGAGTGCTACATTCTTCCCCAACTTCTTCCGCCCCTTGACGACCAAATCAGGGGCTCTCAAGTCTCCTTCTTCCTCACTGCACCTCCACAGGAGCATTCGCTTCTCTGACGCCAGCCAATCAAAGCCGGCACCGTTCCTCCCATTTTTTCCAATTAGAATAGGTTAATTAGGTCCCCATAGTGCCGTAGATAATTCCATCACCTTTATTCTTCGTTTCAACCCTCGATGCCACTGCCATCCACCTTCGTCCCCATCTCTGGCCGCACCTCCGGCAAGGTCTACCCGTCACCTCACACCTCCAATCACCTCACCACCTACTCCACAACCTCCGCCACATCACCACGAACAAAAGCCCTAACCTACTCCACCCTATCGCCTATCCAAACACGCCACCGAGCAACCCACCTTGTCGTCGTCCTTTCCGACCTTGTTAGACCACCTCACACCCTCTCACGACATGCTACCACCACCGTCACCTTTTCCAAGACCAGGTGAAGCTTTCGAGATGTTCTAATTCAGCCGTAAGGCCTTATTTCATGTTCTCAAGTTCTATGTCGGAGCACCGCCGTCACCTCCATCTTCTCCAGCTACAACAACTGCACTAGGCCGTATTCTTCATTGAGGATACTCCTAGGTTGTGCGGAATAGCCCCAGGACCCCTCCCAGGTCCTTGATTGAGGGCGTGAACCCCAGTAGCTGCCACAATTCGATGGGCCTTCATCAGTAAACACACGCAAAGAAGATGTGGGATTAATCCCACCTCGGAAACACATGAATCGCTTGCAATGCATAAATTGTATTTCCACCACTGCCTTATCACCTCAAAACACGGGGGTGAGGTCCCTTCACTCGCACATGCCTGACCCACCTACTGTCACTCCTCGACTACTACCCATTGCCGGTGGCCCTAGACCTGGTTACTATGCATGTCCGATTACTCGATTAGCCTGGGTTTGAGAGAAGAGGAAGGAAAGAGAAAGAGAGTGGGGGAGGGGAGGGTTTTGCTCCTCTGTACAGATGCTCAACACTTAGTCGTTGAGAATCCTTGGTTGGCTCCCCTTCTGCGTGAAGAGGGAAGGCAGAGAAGGAAAAGAGAAGAAGAGATAAAGCTTGTGAAAGGAAAAGAAGGTACTGGCTGTGAAGAGAAGGAGAAGACCCTTGTTCGTAAAAGAAAGAAGAAGAGAAAGAGAACAGAGTAGGACAAGAAGAAGGCTCTCTATAGAGTACTATAGCAGGTGACATTTAAGTCGTCTGACTTGAGAGCCAGATGTCTGATTACCGTTGGGTTATTTGGTTTAATTGAAATATCTGATATACATGTCTGATTAGGGCTAATAATTGGTGATTCAAATCACCATTATTTAGTCTTGATCTCTTTTTATTATAGTGAACTCTTGAAATACTCTTGCTTATTATTGAATATTATTTGAGTAGATTGTTATTTACCGAATATCTTGTATATTGCTCCATTTATTGTGCTCATTTATATGCAATTAAAGATTAGCACGTGAATTCCATATTTGCTCCCTGTGTTCGACCTCAGACTTCATTTCTAGATTTTCAAGTAATAAATTTATTTGTTTGAGCACTATTTTGGCTATATTATAATGAAGCAATTTTAAAACACCGATTTATCGCTTAAACACACACCTCAGTTTTTTTTCTTTTTCA
This sequence comes from Thalassia testudinum, assembly GCA_037157565.1. Taxonomy (NCBI): domain Eukaryota; kingdom Viridiplantae; phylum Streptophyta; class Magnoliopsida; order Alismatales; family Hydrocharitaceae; genus Thalassia; species Thalassia testudinum. Next base: position 12,327,080 of record JAZHRO010000078.1, on the reverse strand, counting down.
TTTTTCTTTTTCATTCTTCTTTTTTTTTTACTCTTCCCAAAGTCAACACAAGGACAAATCCAGTGTATATCTCCCTAGGTGCACCTGTTACGGTACAACACTCTTCCCCAACTACTTTATTTCTCACTTTTACTTTCTTTATCTCCACTTTTGACACATTTTTTTATTCTAGGCAAGTGGCATACTCCCTAAATTGTTTCATAAATGCCCCCCAAGCAAGACATTTTGATAAAACCTGGATAACTCTAAGTTTCTTAAGAGAACCAACCTTTCCAAGTCATCACCTGAAAGTTAAATCAAGTGGAAGTGCAAGTGATGCAGAGATTTCTTAGAGATTACCAAACTAATGGGCAGAAAAAGGAACCACATACTTCTTTCCTTAAGTCCTTAATCCTAGTTAGTAGATCACCTCTAGATCTCTGGAATAAGCTCGTATTTAAAGGAATACTTTAGCTAATTAAGCTGCCCACAACCTAAAGAATCTAAGAGTCAAATCCTAGAAGTGTACTTCCTAAGGCCAAAGTCTTAAGCTCAACTTTCAATTTTTTTTTTAATGCAAAATTAACAAAATTATACTCATCCTATACACTACTCACCCCCCCCCCCCCTAATGCCTATTTTCGTTCATGTCCTCGTGCATGAAATAAATAGAAGAAAAGGGTAGAGATCACCTAGAATAATTTTGAGTATAGACAATAAAAACAACTATTTACACGGGTTGTTGAGGTGCCTCCTAACGAGCACTAAGTTTAACGCTTCTAGCTGGGTGAAGACCCAAAACTATGGTTCAATAAGGGCAACTTATCCAAAATAGGCTTGGGTGCAATAGTTTCAATGAATGGTTTGAGCCTTTGTCCATTTATAATGAATGTTTGCCCCGTTTTCAGATCAGATATTTCAACTGCCCCATTCTCGAATGGCCTTTTGACAATATAAGGTCCATTCCAGCAAGAGCGGAGCTTTCCTGGAAAAAGTCTCAATCAAGCATCAAACAGCTAGACCTTCTGATTAGGCTCAAAATGCTTCTTAGAGATGTGCTTGTCATTAAATTCCTTTGTTTTGGCTATGTAAATATTCGCACTCTCATAGGATTCATTGTGTATTTCTTCAAGCTCACTCAATTGGAGCTTTCTATGCTCCTTGGCTTGATCAAGGTCAAGATTGCATTGTCTTACAACCTAATAAGCTTTGTGCTCAAGTTCAACCGAGAGGTGACACGATTTTCCAAATAGTAGCTTGAATGGTGACATGCTAATAGGAGTCTTGTATACGGTATGGTAGGCCCAAAGTGTATCATCTAATCTATCAGTCTAATCTTTTTTGTTAGGTCGCACCGTCTTTTGGAGAATGTTCTTAATCTCCCTCTTGAAAATTTCCATTTGGCCATTTGTTTGGGGATGATACGAGGTAGCAATTCGATGAGTCACCCCATACTTCTTTAACAAAGCATGAAAGTGGGCATTAGTAAAATGAGAATCCTGATGGCGGATTTACGCAATAAGTAATAACATTCATTGTAGTTCGTAGAAGCGCCATCAATTTTAATAAAGTAACCGAACTAGGAGTCTGGGTCGAACACGGGGAGGCAAATAGTAGGAAATCACGTATGCAAACGAAAGTAAATATGCACTAATACTAACTAAGATAATAGACAGAGAGAGTAAGGGATAGAGATCATGAAAAATACTTTTATTGATACTAGAGAATGATTACAATAGAGTTTTAAGAAGAAGAACTAGTGCTATTCTACTAGAACAACTAGAATAGAAAGAGAGCGAGAGAAGATTCGGAATGCAGTCACAGTGGTGGAGAGATCTGTTGATAGAGTCAGAGAGGATGCAGAGGAGGAAGACTAGTAGAGGAATGCTTGGTGGAAGAGGGTGGACCTAGGGGTAGACGGCCATGGTGGAGTTCTACGTGTTATACTTAGGAGGTGGTGGAAGAAGGTGGAGGAATTTTTAATTCAGGAAGAGATGGTCCAAGGGGGTTCAGCTATGGGTGTATTTATAAGAATGTAGGAGGTTTCCTATGGTTGGTTTAGGTTGCCTAGGATCAAGGATTTGGATGGTCTAGATTAGATCTAAAGGGGTGGCTAGGATAGGTAGGATAAGGACCTTTGGATTTAAAATGGATGGACGAGATAAGGTTTGGTTTTTGTTGGAATTGGATGGAGGTTGTTGCAACAGCCTTATAGGATTACCCTCACTTGTCTCAAATTTTTAGCCTTATTCTATTTTGAATTTCAAATTGTATATAGCAGAAAAGTTGTAGCCCTTAAAATTACCTTTGCAATGCAACTTGAATCACTCTATTTAGACTTAAAATACAAAAGTTATGGCCAAAATACTAGACATGTGTATGGCTATTACGAATTTTGAGATTAGGAATAGGATTTGGTTTTGGTTTTATTTTTTTAAGAGATAGGACCTATTTTTGGCTGGCCATATTGGATCTAAAATTAAGGCTCATGGCCGACCTCTAGGTTGGTTAATTAGGATAGTGATCGTGTTTGTTAAATTGGAGTTTTAAGTCGTTGCAATGCACAAAACGGATTCGCTTTTAAAATTTATAAGACCTAGATAGGGGAGTATCTGGGGTCGTCCAAGGAGGCAAGTCTGCAAATCAAAATCCCTTGCTTTAAAGATGAAACTCAACTTTCTTTTTGATGTTTTTGAATATATAGTTTTTATGATTTTGAAATAACGGCAACACACGAGTTTTTGTTGATAACGGGAAAACAACTAAAACCTATTTCAATAAAGCTAACCCTAAGGTGACAGGTAGAGCCTCTCCCTAAGCTCACCCTAGGCACGTGGAGGCCTAGAATAATTAGGGAGAGGGAGTGAAACAAATGCTAGGCAAAAATTGTAAAAAGCTATGCAACAAAAATTGAAAGAAGGCAACTTGAATTAAAATGAACTTGTTCTACACAAAACTCATAGAGGAAAGCTTCTAATCTACTTGAAATGCAAGATAAAAACACAAATCCTCTAAATGAAATGGTGAAGAGGATGATGGCTTCTTGCTTCAAGCCTGGTAGCTCCCGTGCTTGAAAAGAGCCCTCCAACTCCTTCCTTGCTATGCTCCACCAAGATGGTGTCCTCCAAGGTGGAAGCTACCACCTCCAATGATCTCCTCTAAGGGTGGGTGTGTACCACCCTTGCTCCTCCTTGCTTGGCCGTCCTCCTAGTGGGGGAGTGCTCCTCCTCCTTGGCGTAGCACAAGGGAGAAGAAAGAAGGGGAAGAAGGCACCAAAAGGGCGAGTAGGATGCCCCCTTAATCTTTTTCTCTTCTTCTTCTTCCTTGGCCTTGAATTGTGGTGGGTGTAATGTGGAATTAAACTAATGGGAGGATGAAGAAAAATGGTGGTAGGTGATGGGTTTATATAGAGTAGGAAGGGGGTATAGGTGGCTCTTGGAATGGATGGCTAGGATAGGATATGGGGGGTAGTTGGGGATCCTAGGGCTAAGGGTGATTGGCGCCAACCCAAGGGTTACCTAGGTGGTGGTTATGGGTGGTGGCACCCCTTGAAGTTGCCGCCAAAATGGGTTCTAGAAGGGGGGCTTAGGTGGCACCAAGTAGGGTTCTAGAAGGAGGGGTAGGTGGGTGGCTAGGATGGGTTATATGGGTAGGTGTAGGGTTAGGATGGGGGGATTTTTGGAGGGAATTTTTGGTGCCAAAACAAGGGTAGTTATAGGTGGTTTTGGCGCCATTTAGTGGTGTCTTTTGGTGGTAGTGGGTAGGCAGGTGGTGGTGCCAAAAGGAGTAGAGTGGAGCTAGCTTAGGTGAGCTTAGGTAGGGCTTAGTTGGTAGAGCTAGCTAAGGAGGGTTTTTAGGTGGTGGATTACCAAGGGAGCTGGAGCCTAGCTAAGCTAAGCTAAGCTAAGCTAGCTTAGCTAGTAGTGGAGTAGAGGAGGAGGTATTGGAGCTAGGGTTTGAAGAGAGGAGCTGAGGAGAAGTCTGGAGCTTGAAATGGAGCTGGCAGCTGTTGAAGAGGTTAGCATGGAGCTACTCTAGCTGGCTTAGCTTGCTAGTTCTTTGCTAGCTGCTAAGCCAAGCTAAAATGAGCTGGCTTCTGCTGAATTAAGCTGAGGCAAGCTGGGTCTGGTGCTCCCGGGGAGGATTGAGTTGGTTGAGGCAGCTAAAGTAGCTTAGCTCAATTAAGTTAAGTTGAGTCTCCGGGAGCTGGACTTGAGCTTCCTGAGCTGGAGTGAATTCATCTTTAGCTGGCTGGAGTGAGTGGAGATGGATGTAGCTAGACCTGAGTTGGGGTGAACTCCAGTCAACTCAGCGGAGCTAGCTAGAGCTCCCTGTGGACTAATGGGAGCTGAGATGAGCTAGACTCAGCTAGCTTGAGCTGGATCAGAGCTGACCTGAGCTAGGGTGAGCTAAGATGAGCTCTCTAGAGCTACCATTCAGCTAAGATGAGCTGAATGGAGCTAGGATGAGCTAACCCTAGTTCAGGTGAGCTGAATTCCAGCTATGATGAGCTGGATTAAGCTGAATTCCAGCTGGTTAGAGCTTCTCCTTCACCAGTTGCCTTCTTGAGTGCTAGAGTTCTAGGGATCTGGCAATCTATGTATCCCTAACACTCATAAAAACACATTAAAAAGACAATAAAAAGTGCAATGCATGCCTAACCTAATTAGTGCCTAAATGTAGCCCAAAAATCCATTTGCGAAGTAAAATTCTAAGAGCTAGGTTTGTTTTAATGCATAAGAATGATGATAAACTGGCATTTATCAAATAGGTAATTAGGCTCTAGGCTGGGGTTAATTAGTTTCCTAAATTGGGCTAGACCTAGGGTTAATTTGACTCAGGTCTAATTGACTCAACACTCTTCCAAGTGAGCTCAACCTTGAATCTCCTATTTATAAGGCTCCACATTGCTCCAAATCTAATATTTGCACATATCACACAAAGGACATCAAGGTACCGGATATAAGTTTGGGTAAAATTGCAGAAAAATCCAAACTTATGCAATATTTACAAATGCACCTATATTACTAAATTGACCTAACTAAATGCCTTCTACCCTATTCAACCCTTAGATTAGCATTAGTTAGGCATAATTAATATAAATATATATAGTAATATCATAACTCCATGCCTATCTTTTGCTAGACCTTGAGCAAAATAGAGATTGACAAATTGAGAAAACAATATTTACACGAGAAATAGAATTGCAAGTTTTGAGCTTAATTCAACTTAGAAATCTCCATTCTCGATTTTTCACCAAAGTAAAGGAATTATACACAAAACCTTAATGACAAAGACTCAGCAGTTCTAAAGTGTCAACTCAAATCTGGACTGCCTGAATCAAATTAAAATCTTATTAGCCATCAGGCTCGGGTCACTAAAGCAACTTTCTCTGACTAAGTTGACCTACCCAAAATTTGAATCGAATGTGAGAAACAAGCATCTTGTGTGTGATTTTTTATGTGACTCATAAAATGAGAAACTAAGTTGATTGCTAATATTCAATAAGATTTAGAATATTTTTGTTCTCTTTCTAGAACAACTCATCTTCGATTAGGCCATACTAGGATTTGGTAGCTTTCTCCTCACCACTTTTCTATCCCGAGATCAACACACAAGGAGTATATCTCCCCGACTGGACTCTTAGGTCTCTTGTTGGCTATCTCACTATGATTGGGATGCACTCATGTAGATAAGAGATGAAATGGATATATATAAATATGTTTTGCTTTTGCTTGCTTTTTTTTTCTCTTTATAACTTCCTTTGACTACTCATTTTTCTGGGTTATCTTTGTCACATTATTTTTCAAGGTGAGTAACTCTCCTTCATCCGTTCTAAATGCATGATGATAATGTCATCACCAGCCATAACTAACTTTATTTAGTCATAATCAACAAACAAATGCTCCTACATAACTGCCAAAGAGCCATAATTCATTGCATATCCTTTTTGAAAGATAAACATTAAATCAAGGGTAAATCTATAGTTTTAACATCATATCTTAAATGCAGAACAATCATGGGATTTTCCAGAAGTTAATTAAAGGTCAAATGTTCATAAATTTCTAACAAGAGGGTCCATGCAGATAGAAACAGGTTTTCGTGCATTTCAAGAATTAATAGACATTTGAAACCCTAAAAATAGATCCGCTTAAATAACTGAGGTTTTGGTCAGGATAAAATTCACCTAAACCTTTTAAAAATCATATAAAAATATTCTATAAGGTTTGGTACCTTTGATTTGACCATAAGAACCCATTTTGACCTAAAATAGAGTCTCAGACAAGAAGTTACCCTGATTTGGATTTTTACACAAATTACCCAGTCAAACTTGGTCAAAACCAAAATATGACTTCACCATCAGATTCCTTGGGTCCAAATTAGGTTTGTATTAAGATTTGGGCCCAATCTGAGATTATCTTAGCCTAGTCTGCATTTTTATCCTGATCTGACTCTTTTCTTATAAAGAGCCCTTCAACTTTTGAAAATCTTAGAAAAAGCCCCCCAAATTCTTCAACTTCTTCATGAAAAGGTCCCTGCAGCCATTTTAACCTTCTGTCCATACATGTAAGGTTTCAATCAGGGTTTTCTCTCTGAATTTGCAGTGAATCTCTCCTAAAAATGGAAGAACAACTCCTGAGGAGATCCCCTTCCATCTGAGCTTCTTCACAACCTGCCTAAATCGCCTAAGAGTTCATGCGAACTCTTGGAAATCCGTAAACCTACTCCCTGATTTGCGAACCTTTCAAGCTTGTTTCCAAGCTTGAAAGCTCGCCCAATGGCCTTCTCCCCCATCGACTGCCTTACTTAGGTCATTTTTGGCCGGTTCCCCACCGTCTTCCCTTCTCCCCAGCCAAAAGCTTCGTGAGCTCCGGTGAGCCCCTCCGTCCACCTTCTTCGTTCATTGTCATGGACAATAGTCGGTGGATTTCTCTTCATCTCACTCATCCGCGTCTCGCAATACCGGCGAGCGCCTCCCAAATCTCCTTCCTCGTTGTTCGCCCACCGGAGACTTCCCCTTCTTCGGCACCGGCCAATAAAAGCCGGTGCCTTCCCTTCCCTTTTGACCATTTAGATTAGGTTAATTAGGTTTATCTCCTCCCCCACTTCCTATTTATCCCTTTTAATCTTAGTTTCAACCCTCGACGCCGTCGCCAACCACCTTCGTCTCGACCTCCAGCTATACCTCCGGCGAGGTCTTCCACTCACCTCACACCTCCAAACACATCACCAACACCCTCACAACCTTCGCCACTCATTCTCACACAAAACCCCTAAACTAATTTTGTCTTTCGCCCACCCAAACCACCCACCGAACTGAAGATTCCTATGGGAGGGGGTGAGATTTGCGGAAAATAATATAAAATGCAGAAGCAAAATAAAACAATCTAACAAATGATACAATCAGACAATTGCATAAAATATTTTTAGGTGGAAACCCAAACCAGGTAAAAATCATCACCTAACCCTTTCGAGTTAGGATTTCCTGATCGAGCGAGTCGATTAAAATCCACTGATCGAACTACTTTAACGAAGGTAGTTCAACTTCTATACAACCACACTACAAGTACGAGGGTAGCGTTCCTCAAACCCCTCTTCTTCATGAGGAGTATTTTGTCCCTCGATGGAGATGGGAATTCGCAAAATGAATACCCAACAATAACAAAGTAAAATACAAACAAGACCTATAGAGCCACAAAGGTAAACCTATCTATTATAGGTAAAGATTACTTCCCTTTGTTGGAAGTGCGTCAGCTAGATGCGGATGCGTGAACCATGCGGCGGCACTTCGTTGCTCTTGTAATCGTGGAGGGAGAGTGGGTGCGCAGCAATGATGAAGCTTTCTTGATGTGGAACTAAAGCTTAGAGAGCTAGGGCTTCTTCTCAAGATCAAATGGATACTATATGATGTGGAAATGTGTTGCTTGGTGTGTCATTACAAGGAAAGGGGCCTCTTCTATTTATAGATGGCTCAGGAAGGCCTAGGAAGGCTTTGGAAGTTTTAAGTCCCTGTTGGGGATCATCCCAAGGCAAATCAAGTTGCAATCAAAATCATTAATGATTCTGATAGGGTCATCAGATGTCTGGGAAAAATATCAGATGTTTGGAAGTCATGTTTAAGACGTCTGGAAACTAGATCAAACGTCTAATACTAGATAGGTTCCCTTATTGATTTTCATCAAACCTAAATAGAGTTCTAGTGTAAATCAATCAGACGACGTACAGGATGTCTGGCACTAGGTTTGGACATTTGGAAACTAATAACTCTATGGGAACTGATTCCCAAGAGTGCTTAACGGCTATAACCCTTAACAAAAGTGATTTCGGCTCAATCAAGGGCTAACGTCTACTTATTAGACGTCTGAGGTCCTCTATGGACGTCTGATAGAAGCCTAAAGGCCATTTCTTAATGATCATATTGTTAAACCAACGTTCCACTAATTTGATGTGTGGCTAATTCATCAGACGTTTGCTAAGACGTATGGACTAAAGGTCGGTAATCTGAAATCAGCAGACAGAAGGTTCTAAGACTAGCTCTAAAAGATTGGACGTCTGATTCAACATTCAGACATCTTAAAGTTCACTATCAGACGTTTGATTATCAGATTAGATGTCTGCTAAGGCTATCTGAAGCCTATTTAGGTTTTCTAAGTTCTCTACAGAAAACCTAAGTATCCTATGATTGTGTAAGTGTTCTTAAGACTATTGTAAGTTTACTTTGAGGTTCTTTAACATGAATTTAAGAAAGAAAGAATAAAGAGCAACAAAAGAAAGATGCATAGAATAAAATAAAATAAAATCTATCATATTCTTGTCTTCATGCCTTCTTCGAGCTATCGCTCCTCACGAAGCTCCTTCTCCTTTGTCAAGCTCCTCTAATCTGCCATGGATGCGAGCTCGAACTTCGTCTTTACACTTGTATCCATTTGCAATTGTCCTAAAATCTTGGACTCAAAAGAAAATGTTAAATAACAAGTGTTTTGTTATCATCAAAATAAACGATCGTGATGCTCTTGCACCAACAATCTCCCCCTTTTTGATAATGACAAAACTATAAATAATAATGCATAACAATCTCCCCCTTTTTGACATTATCAAAAAGGTTTATCCAATTTTAACGCTCCTAAAATTCTCCCTTAAAACATGTTCTTATAAACTTGGGTTACTTTCATTTAACAAGAATAATATTCTCCCCCTTTTTAAAATAACAAGATAGCTATATGATTACCTCCCCCTTTGTAAAGGAAATATAGCTATGTTATCAACTCCCCCTTAAAGATGGACAATTATTATATCAATTTTAACTCCCCTTATCTATATGTTATTGATAAAGAGATAGGGAAAAAGGGATTACCTTACCTACCATGGCCAATAGAATGGCCCATATGGAGGTGGATGCCAAACCGGATAGGGCTCCCATTCATAGCTTGGAGGTTCGGGCATTTGTTCGTCATCTTGTTGGTCTCCTCTTCTCCTTCCTCGATCTACTCCTTGGTCATCCCAATTTGAACTGATCGGTCTTGATCTTGTAATTCCAATCCTTGATGTTGAACTCTCCCTTGAAACCTATAAAACAAGTTTCAAGTTGATCTTTCGATATCCAAGTTAGCTTGGATTCGATTTTGTTAGTTGGTCTCCTTAAAAGAGATTCTTTCTCAACCTTAGGGCTATAAAAATTATCTAATTTATTTACCAAGTTATTAGATTCTTCCCTAAGGCCTGCAAGTTCATTTTCAATAGCATGCATTTTTGTTTTTAAGCTAGAAATTTTAATTTTTAAACTAGTGTTCTCCTCAATTAATTTACTTTTTTCATTGATTAGGTCTACATTTTCTAACAACAAGTTATCATCCTTAGGACTAGAACTAGTTTCTAGATCCTTAAGTTATTTTTCTAACCTTTCATTTTCTAATTTAAGAAAATTAAGATTCTTTTTAATATTTTTATTTTCTACTTTAAGTGATTTACTAATTTCAAATAACTCATCAAAAGCATCTTGTAAATCTGAGTTTGCCGGTTGTCGCTATTATCGCTATAGCTTTCTATGATTGCTATGAAACCCATGCAAGCGGTTTCATTCTTCTTCTTAGGATCTTCCTCTTCTTCCTTCGAGCTCGAGTCATCCCAAGTTGATTGGAATGCCTTCTTCTTATACTTCTCCTTCTTCTCCTTCTTGAGAAGAGGGCACTCGGGTCGAAGATGACCCTTTTCGTTGCAGTGGTAGCAATGTCTCGGGCTACCTTGCTCCTTTTCCTTTTCTCTTTCTTTTCTCTCTTAGAATCCCTACAAAACTTGAAAATTTTTTAAGTAAACATTTGAAGTCTTCGTCATCAAAACTTACCTTGCTATTCGACGTGGCTCTGAATGTGAGAGACTTCCTTGACTTTGGTTCTGGTGCGTCCTTCTTCTTCTGCTTCAACTTCGTCTCATAGGCCATTAGATTGCCTAGGAGATCCTCCATGTTGAGCTCCTCCACTTCATTCACCTCCTTAATGGCGACATCTGATTGGCTAAAGAAGGGTTCTGACATTGTGGAAATATTAAAGTTTAAGTGGTTCAGGTCACTGTGCATTTATTTCATATCTTGAGTAGTTAATATATATGTATCTAAATTAATAATTGGTGATTTAAATCACCATTATTTTATCTTAGATATCATTTTGTCTTCTTAAACTTTTGAAATACTCATGTTTTCCATTGAATATCAGATTTGAGTAGTTGTTATTCATTGAATATCATTATTGTGCTTAAATTCCTGTTCTCACTTATATATTCATCTTGATTAGTGTGAATTGCAATACTTGCTCCCTATGTTCGACCTCGGGCTTCATTTTAGATATTTGAGTTATAAATTGTATTTGTTATCGAGTAATTGAGGCTTTACTACAATGAATGCATATTTAACACCCCTCAATAGCCCGTTAACAATGCATCCCCTACAAATAGGAACAATCTTAAGAGTTAGAAACATAGCTAAGTCCTTTGGATCTTGTGCCCTAAGACTAAATCTTATTGACCACTAAGGACTCAAGAAAATCACCTAGAAAATGAGTCAGTGCAATGTGCAAGTGAAGATGCTTGGAACTTAAAGACTATCCAAATCACAGGGTGGAAAGATAAGTCATTCACTCGTCACCCTTTTGACTTAATACTTTTAGCTTTTTAGATCCTTTCAAAGACTCAGGAAAACAAATCCAAATTTTAGTAAATACTTGAGATAATTAAGTTGACATACGATGTAAAGAGTCTAAGTGGAAGACGTTGTTTATACTTTTCCTAAGATTGGTAAATTTTCAAAATCAAAGTAATTCAACTTTCTTTCCGTAGCTCAAACTTTAAAAACACCGATTTTTTTTATTTTATTTTTATTTCTTTTTTTTTGCAAAATCGGAAAACATGATGCAAGAAACAAATTATAGTATGCTATGTATAAAATTCTAGAGAAAAATAAGTGACTCAAAATATTATCTACCCCCCCTTGCCCCCATGCCTATTTCATGCAATGTCCTTAATGCATTGAATACACATAAGAAAAGAAATAGTTATCACCTGATAACTTATGAGTTCTGACAAACAAAGCTCGATTGTCTCTAGACCTAAATCAACCAAATCAAGATATAAGCTAACCTAATTCATTGGGTTGCCTCCCAACAAGTGCTGAATTTTATGTCTACAGCTAGACGTAGTTTAGTCAGTTAACCCTGTAAAAAAGATACAACAATTCAACAAAAAGGGTCAGAATAAAAAGAGATATTTGTTCATAAGGGTCCAAAATCAAAGGTCCACGGATCTGGACTAGATTATGTTGCATTCCCAACCCTAAGGGACGAAAATTGTGCAAGTGGTGGGTCATGCAGGCCCACATCCTTTCATCTCTTATTCTTTGAGCGTGCAAAGTTGATATTTGTTTGGATGAGTGCAACCTAAATCTAAAGTGTCGGATACTAGAGATAAAAGCCAAGTACTCAGCACATGTCCTTTTAAAGATTGAATCCACAAAATGTTTACAAATCAACTCATATTTGGGTTGCACAAATTCTATTTTAATAATGCTTGTATCAAAATTCAGAATCCCACAATAGGCCTAAAAATCAATCATAAAATCTCTCTCAAAATAAAAATTAATTCCCTTCTTCAAAATAATTATTTCCATATGTGAATCCTCCTTATCCCTATTCCTTAGAAGAGCTTTTTTATCTTCAACCTCTTTTAGATCAGGCTCGGCTTCTAAGTTTAAAGTCGAGGTAGAGCTTATTTTGATTTCATCATCCGAATCAGACTTGGATTCTTTCTCTTGTACCTCCTCTAAATTTGGGATGGGGTTTTTAAATAATTCATAATCGAAGTATTTGCAATCAGGCTTCGACTCCCCATCTTCAACTTTAGATGTCTCCAGAGAATCATATTTGAGTTTAGAGACATCAACCCCAGTTGCATTATCAATAATTTCAAATTGGTCCATATTTACTTGGGAATTATGGTTTCTTTCACCCACCTCAAAATCAATTCCCATGGAATCCACATTGAAATTTTCAAAATTATTTTCCAACACTTGGGCGAAGGGAATATCAATGGGTGATTAAACTAGTTTAAGAGCATTAGGTGTAGTCCAAGTGATACTCATAAGGCCTTGTCTTATAAATTCCACAAAATTATTATTTGAAATCATTTTCCGTTGGCCTTCATCCAGAATATCTCTAGCATTTTATCCTTCATTTCAATTAATTGAATTGAAGGCGATATTGGGTATCATTGATTTTTCCTTGAGTTTGATTAAGAGAATGGGCTTTGGTGGGTGAATTATTTGCAAGATCGGGACTCGAGTTTGGGGTGGAGCCATGGTCAATGGAAACTGACTTATTTTCACTCCAAAGGAATTTTGGCTTTATATTTTCTTCCACCAAATCAAGATATTTGTCAAGTGAATCAAGCTCATTTGATTTCCATTTCTCTAACATTCCTTCCAATCCATAGGTCAAGTAAGAAAAATCCTCAGATTCAGTTGATCTATCCTGATTATTACCTTGGGAAGGGTAGGGGTCTTGATATCCTTCTAACTTGTAAATCCTATAAGATTGGTCATCAAGGGACGATTGGTCATCAACGACGCTAAAAATTGACGATGGTTACGTGATAAGTAATTAGCATTCGTCGTAGTGCGTAGAAGCACTATCAATTTTAATAAAGTAACCAAATTGGGAGTCCAAGTCGAATACGGGGAGGCAATTAGTAGGAAATCGTGTATGCAAATGAAAGTAAATATGCACTAATACTAACTAAGATAATAGACAGAGAGAGAAAGGGATAGAGATCATGAAAAATACTTTTATTGATACTAAAGAAATGATTACAATAGAGTTTTAAGAATAAGAACTAGTACTATTCTACTAGAACAACTAGAATAGAAAGAGAGCGAGAGAAGATCTAGAGTGCAGTCATTGATGGGAAGAAAGGCACAATTTGTATTAGGATTTTTTTTTTAATCATTGTAACACGCCAATTCGCAATCGCTTTTACAATTTATAAACCTAGATAGTGGTGGTATCTAGGGTCATCCAAGGAGGTAAGAATGCACTTTTAAATACTCTCACTTGATAATAAGGAAATCAACTTTCTTTTTGAATTTTTGAATATAAGATTGCTTTTTAGATTTTCAAATAACAGGCAATCATGAAATTGGAAGTAAGAAAGAGACTACACCTAACTTGCTGAAACTAAAGCATAAGTGACAAACAATTTTACTCTCTAAGCTCACCCTAGGCACGTGAAGACCTAGGGTAATTAGAGAGAGTGTATGAGTGCACTATGGTAAAAGGAATAATTAAAATGAAAACAAGAATTTTAGAAGAGGCAACTTTATATATGGAGAAAAGTGTTTACAGAAACACTAGTAGAGGAATGCTTCTACTACTAGAATTTAGAATACAAAAAATTGAAAAAGAAAAACTAATCGTCCTGTGATGATGGTGAAAAGAAGAAGATCCTTGCTCCAACTGCGGTTGCTCCCGTAGTTAAAAAGGGTTTCTCCTTCCTCTCCTTCCTTGAAATGCTCCTCCAAGGTGGTGAGATCCTTCTCCTGGCAAACCCTAGATAGGGCGTGCCCTTGCTCCTCCAAGGGTGGAAAAATTCCACCCACAAGAACTCCTCCTAGGGTGGGCTTGCACCACCCTCGAGAACCTCCTCATTGCTTGGCTGGTCCTCTGGCTGGTGGGGGCACAAGAGAGAAGGGAAGAGGGGAAGGCACCAAGGGGAGTGTCCCCTTAATCTTCTTCTTCTCCTTCTTCTCTTGGCCGGCTATGGTGGGTGGAAGATGGTGGAATTAATGAAGCCAAAGGTGTCTCTCATGGTGGTGGTTATGGTTCTTTTTATAGAGGAGTTAAGGGAGTAGGTGTAGTTAATGGATGGAGGGCTAAGATGGGCTTATGAGGGTGGTTAGAAGATCTGAGGGAGTAGGTGTAGTTAAGGATTGGTTAGGTGTGATGTGTGGCTAGGATTAGGTTATATGGTGGTGGTTAGGAGATGGGTGGCTAGGGTAGGTTGGCACCAATTAAAGGGATGTGTGGAGGTTTGGTTAAGGAGATTTGGCACCAACTTAGATGGGTTAGTTGGTGTGGGAATTAGGAAGGGTTGGGATGGCTCCATGTGGTGGTGGTTAAGGGATAAAGGGTGGATTTAAATGGAGCCAAGGTGAAGCGGTGTGGTTGGTGTTTTGGTGCCACTTATGTGGTGGTTATAGAGTGGTTAGAGTGGTGTTGGTTGGCTCCAAGTTTAGGCTTCTAGAAGGGGGTTAGGTGTAGGGTTACGATGGCTAGGTGGCTTAGGTGTAAGGTGGAGATAAGGGGGATTTTTGGAGGGAAAGTGTTGGCGCCAACTATGGGTGGTTATGGGCTTGTTGGCGCCAACTTTTTTGTGGCTTTTGGTTGTGGTGATGTGAAGGGATGTGGAGGTTGGTGGCACCAACTTTAGGAGTAGGTAGCTAGCTTAGGTGGTAGAGTGTAGGGTGGAGCTAGGTTAGGGTTTAGGTAGGTGGTGGACATGTAGGTGGAGTGATGAGTCCATTTTAATGGACTATTGTTACGCCTAAGTACTTCAATTTTAACATAGTATGTTTGTGTTGAACGTGCGAGTTGCTATGCTAATGTGTTTGGTTTTGAAAATCTTGTCGTCGTAGTTTGAAAGCGAAGAACTCGTGTTCAACAGATAAAATTTTTACCGAAATGGAAATTCCGGGTCGAACACAGGGAGGCTAGGTCGATCTATATTCGCAAATATATATATATATTTTTTAGAATTTTTATTGAAAAGCGAGGTGATGCAATTACAATGAAGCCATAACAATAATGAGACTAAAAAGGGAGAGAGAGAGAAACATGCATTCAATAATTCAAAATGTTTATACAATAAAATCAAATAAGAATTGCACTAGAAAGCGAAAAATCAGCTACACTAGAAAGCAGGAAAATTCTATACTAGAAAGCTGTAAAGAAGAATGGGAGAGAGAAGTTATCCTCCTCGACGATTGCTTGGAGGACGAGCAGGACGGGACGACGCCTGGACGAAGGAGGACGGAGCAGGACAAAGGAGGACGAAGTAGAAGAACGGGAACGGGGCAGCATGTTGTCGTCATCACGGGATCCAGTTTCGAACGGGGGACGAAAATTTGACTTTATCTCGCGAGGAGCATCCTGGGTGTGGGACAAGCTTCTCTGTGCGGTTGGATTTGTCGTTTGAAGTGCGGATTTACACCATCTTGGCCCTTGATCTTCTAGGATTCCCTGGTCACTATCTGATGCTACAGGTGCCTGCTTAGGACGATCTTGGAGTTGTTGAACTCCAATTGTCGCCCTGATCACATCTATATGGTTGGATCTTCGATCCGAGGCCCCGATAAAAAGTTTGCCTTATCCAAGCACATAAAAGGAGACAATTAACCTCCATTTTATTCAAACTACTATAAATGCAAGATGATGCATGTTATGCAATATTTATAGCATGCAATGCAATCCTATGCTTAAGAACATGCATAAATAGACATCTTAAGTAGTGTAAACGTGTTTACATCATACCCCAATGCCTATCTTTTGCTAGTCCCTAGCAAAAACTATATGCTATTTTTAAAAGAATTAGGTTGGATTATTTAGGCATGAGTTATTTTCAATCATTAAGAAACTCTGTACTTAGGATATGAACTTTCAAAGATACAACAGTGCCCGAGTATCTGCTAAAATGCAGACTGCCTCAAGCCCTCGCCTTATTCAAAGAAAATTTTCTTTTTCTCTTTTTCTTCTTTTCTAACTTTTTTTTGGATTTTCAAGTTTTAGGGTTTAAGAGTGGCTTTCTACGGCCATTCAACTCACCCAAGATTTGATGAGAACCCTAAGTTTTAAGCATCTTATTGTGATTGTGATAGACTCGTTGACAGGCAGTTAAAACGGACTTCGGATTTCTACGCCTCTAGGTGACTTAAAAAAAAAAAAGAATTCTGCCTAAAGGTGTATCTTTACAACCGGTAGCTTTCTCCCTACTTTTATTTTTTAACGGGGTCAACACAAGGGTGAATCCAGTGTATATCTCCCCAGTTTATTCTACTTCTCCACTTCTTCCTATGTGTTTTGGGAATTTTCAATGCATTTACTGAGCTAGGTTCTGGACAATCGATCGATGAGCTGTTACCACCGACAACTTGCCAGCCATACTCGTGCGGCGAAGTGTGGTTTATTTCTTTTTTTTTCTTTTTGATTTTTTTTTCTTTTTTTTCTTTTTAAGTAGGTGGCTTCCCTGGTCTAAGATTTACCTAAAGGTAGCAAAAAGAGAAAGGTCTAGTGACTGGGCTGTAGACAACCTACCTATGGGTTGTTACCTACGATAGCTTACCAGCCATATCACCCTAGAAGGTTCATTAGCTACCCAATTTCCGTTAGAATCGCCGAACAACGAGTTAGTGCAAAGAAAGTGTGTAGATGCTTAAAACTCAAAAATTCCCTCAAATCAGAGGGTGGGTTGATAAGTCGTGTACTTATCACCCAAACTTATTTACTCCAATTACGATAGAATTAAGATGGTGTGGACTCGAAAGACAAATCCACATTTTAGTGGATACACGGGTTGATTAAGTCCAAAGACCTGAAGGGTCTTTGCGTTCAGATCCTAATGTAAAATTTCCTAAGATTGAAAAGTCCTAATGTCCAACTAATCCTCCTTAATTTTGATTTTTTTTTTATGTATAAATAAGAAGAGAAAAATAATTTACATGTATTTCACAAAGCTAACCAAATGATTCAAAAATGAATCCACCCCCCATGCTTAGCTGATGCAATATCCTCATTGAGAAAGAGACATGAAAGAAAGGATAGAATATGAAAGATGTCACCTGAATATGAAGCTCGTATCACCCTTGTGTCATATGTACAACTGCTGAGTTTAATGCCGTCAGCTAGGCGAAGTCCAACCAAAGAAGTCACAAAATGGCTAGGGCAACTATGTCTGAGACGGGTTCTGGAAGAATACGGTCAATAACAGGCTTCAGACGTTGACCGTTGACTTTAAATGTGTTACTTGTCTTTGGGTCAGAAATTTGAATGGCTCCATTTGGAAAAATTTGGTCAATTATGAATGGGCCATTCCATTTAGATTTAAGTTTGTCAGGAAAGAGCTTAAGTTTAGAATCGAATAACCAGACCTTCTGGTTTGGCTCAAAGCTCTTGCGGGAAATCAGTTGATCATGTAGAGCTTTGGTCCGAGCCTTGTAGATCTTGGCATTCTCATAAGCATCATTTCTAAGCTCCTCCAACTCAGATAGTTGGAATGTCCTGGTCTTCCCAGCTAAATTCAGATCTAAATTGCATTGTTTAATTACCCAGAATGCCCTGTGTTCAATCTCTACGGGTAGATGGCAAGCCTTTCCATACACCAAACAGAATGGAGACATGTCGATGGGCGTTTTATACGCCGTACGGTAGGTCCAAAGAGTGTCCTCAAGCTTTTGAGTCCAGTCCTTGCGATCAGGCCTAACCGTTTTCTGCAGAATGTTCTTGATCTCTCGATTGGAGATCTCGGCTTGTCCATTCATCTGGGGATGGTAAGGTGTGGAAATTCGGTGATTAACCTCATATTTGGCCAACAAATTCTGGAATTGGGCATTAGTAAAATGAGTGCCACCATCACTGATGATAGCCCTCGGAATCCTGAACCTGCTGAAGATATTTTTCTTGACAAAATCGATGACCACCTTGTGGTCATTGGTTCGGGTGGGAATTGCCTCAATCCATTTGGACAGATAATCAACAGCAACAAGAATGTACTGATGTCCAAATGAAGGGAGAAAGGGTCTCATGAAATCGATGCCCCAAACATCGAAAATTTTGGCAGGAAGAATTGGGTTTAAGGGCATCATATCTCTCTTAGTTATGCTCCCGAGTGCTTGACATCGAGAACATGACCTTGAGAAATCCTGGGCATCCTTGAATAAAGACGGCCAATAGAAGCTTGATTGCAAGATTTTTGCAGTCATCTTTTTCCTGGAGAAATGTCCACCACACCTAGATGCATGGCAGAACTCGAGTATACTGTTGAATTCATTCTCCGGTATACATTGGCAAATAATCTGATCAGAGCCGATGCGGTACAGCTCAGGGTCCACCCAGAAGTAGTATTTGGCCTCAGATTTAGTCTATCCCGTTGTTGCTTGGTCCAATCCTGGTGGATTTTACCAGCGGCCAAATAATTAACAATGTCAGAAAACCATGAGGTGTGGACACCTAAAACTGTAAGAATAGTTTCGTCCGGAAAAGTGTTAGCAATCGGAATGTCCGAACTAGAAGAATCACCTAGGAGTCTCGACAAATGATCCGCTACCACATTTTGTACCCCAGTTTTATCCTTGATTTCAAGATCAAATTCTTGAAGCAGAAGAATCCAACGAATAAGCCAGGGTTTAGCATCCTTTTTGGCCAAGAGATGTCTCAAGGCCGAGTGGTCAGTATAGATGATAACATGAGACCCTAAGAGATAAGCCCTGAATTTTTCCAAAGCGAACACTACAACTAGTAATTCCTTTTTAGTAACAGTGTAATTCCTCTGGGCTTCATCCAGAGTGTTGCTAGCATAGTAGATGACAGAGGGCTTTCTATCAATTTTCTGACCTAGGACAGCCTTGACCGCGTAATCAGAAGCGTCGGTCATGATCTCAAAAGGGGCTGTCCAAATTGGTGGTTGCAAAACTGAAGCATAGGTGACTGCCGTGTTCAGGAAATCAAATGCCTTTCGGCATGATTCGTCAAAAACAAACGACGTTTCTTTGGCAAGAAGATTGCTTAAGGGACGAGCAACCTTCGAGAAATCCTTGATGAATCTTCGATAGAATCCCACATGGCCAAGAAATGATCGGATTTGTTTAACCGATGTGGGTGGAGGAAGTTTAGCGATAGCATCAACCTTAGCTTTATCCACTTCAATTCCCCGTTCAGAGATTACATGACCCAAAACGATGCCTTCTTGGGTCATGAAATGACTCTTTTCCCAGCTAAGGACCAATCGTGTTTTGATACATCGCTTAAGAATCATTTCCAGATTAGCCAAACAAGAGTCAAATGATTCTTTGAAAATAGAGAAATCATCCATGAAGACTTCCATAAACTCTCCCACCATGTCAGAAAATATGGCTAGCATACACCTTTGAAAAGTCGCAGGTGCATTGCATAACCCGAAAGACATCCTACGAAAAGCAAAGGTTCCGTAGGGACAGGTGAAAGTAGTTTTTTCGTGATCCTCGGGATGGATAGGAACTTGGTTGTATCCTGAGTAGCCATCAAGAAAACAGAAGTACTTCTACCCGGCTAATCTTTCCAAGATTTGATCGATGAAGGGCAGGGGAAAATGATCCTTTTTAGTGTTGTTTCAGCTTCCTATAATCAATACAAACCCTCCAAGAGGAAACTGAATGAGTTGTGATAGATTCTCCTCTCTCGTTAGTCACAACGGTAATCCCAGCTTTCTTCGGAACAATCTGTACGGGACTTACCCAGGGACTATCAGAGATTGGATAAATAATTCCTGCATCAAGCCACTTGATGATTTCCTTTTTGACACTTCTCGCATATTTGGATTCAATCTCCTCTGCATCTGGCGAGAAGGGCAGGATCCATCTTCCAAGAATATTCTATGATTATAGTAAGATGGCTCGATCCACTTGAGGTGATGAATGGTCCAATCAATTGCCTCCTTATGTTCCTTCAGGACCTTGATCAATTTAATCTCTTGCTCCTTTGTCAATTTAGCACTGATAATCACAGGGAGAGTCTTCTGAGGTCCTAAAAATTGATATTTCAAATTCTCAAGTAATGGTTTCAATTCAAGCTGGGGCGGGTTGATGATTGATGGTAGGGTAGATGCTGAAGATTCAACAAGAGGAAGAGGTTGTGAGTGACCAAAATCAATAACCTCTTCAGAAGATGGCAAGTCAACCATAGAGGGTTGCAAGTTGAATTCGCCATTTGTTGTCGACGTTTTTGTGGGGGTTTAAAGGATGTCACATTGTAGTATAACCGACAAAACGTCTAAACAAATATAAAGAATTTTATTACTCGAAGACCGGAGTATCCGAGGTCGAACGCAGGGAGCAAATGGAATTTACTACTAGTCAAAATGTAATTAAACACTCTAATTTACTCAAAATATCAATTCAAATGTGAATGTATGCAATTAAAAGTAATTAGGACAAAAATATGAAATTGGACGTCTGATCTTGTGATCAGACGTCTTAAAAGTATTTTCCCTTTTCTTCTTGATTATCCTTCTTCTTTCTGCCTTGCGAAGCCTTTCTTTCCTTCCTTCTTCTTTTGATCTGTGTCTTTTGCTTCTGCCTTGCTATTTCTTTTCTTCTTCTCTACCTTGCTTCTTACTCTTCTCTTCTGTGGTCTTGTCTTGCTTCTCTCTTCTCTGTTCTTCCTGCCTTTCCTTCTCTGCTTTCTTTCTTCTCCTTCTCGTGGCCAAGTCTTTCTTCTCCTGTGTTTAGCCTGTGCCTACACAGAACAAAACCTACCTTTCTCCCTCTACCCGCGCGTCTCTCTCTCTCAAGCAATTCACTCACGGACGCTCTCCCAGAGCCACAGCCATAATCGGGTCGGATCGTACCCGGGACCAGGCACACCTGCAGGTGGTGTGATGCGCGAGGAGTGCGTAGGCTTAGGTCGGGTTGGATCCGCCAGATCCGCGTGGTCAAGCCGCGGATGAGGCGGGTGTGGGGTTAGTGAGGGACCTCACCCCTGTGCTTTCGAGGCAGTTAAACTATATCACAAAAACTCTATATACCATACCTGTGCCTTGAGATTCCACGATGTGGAACTAAAGGTCCCGCCCTTCCTTTGCGCGCGCCCGCAGACTCTCGTATGCAGTTACCCAAGCTGATGGCTCTGCTGGCGCTACTGGCTGGGCTCTCTCACCTCGCGACAATCGCTTGAGTCTCCTGCATCTACAGCCTGGGAAGCCTGATGCCTGGAGCTTCGTTGGAGCTTCACCGGAGGTCGTCCATGGCGGCAGCGGCTCAAACACTGTCATACACAAAACAAGCCTCTCGGCCCAATCAGATCAGCTAGAGACCTTCGCCGTGGCGGCAGCGGCTCAAACACTGTCATACACAAAACAAGCCTCTCGGCCCAATCAGATCAGCTAGAGACCTTCGCCGTGGCACGGCGAAGGCGGTGGACGATGCTGCAGGCCACAGGTCGGCCTAGGCGTGCGTGCCTAGGTCAACCTGTGGCCGGAGATGGTGGGTTGTTCGGGGGGTGACTATGGAGGTCTGGAGTGGCAGTTGTGGGGTGGAGCGAGTTCCTGGTGGTGAGGCGGAGCTCTCGAGGTGGTTGGCGAGCCGGGTGGGGGGCTGGAATGGTGGAAGCGGCTCGCCGGAGATCGGTCGGTGATGTGGAAGATGAGGGTGGTCAGCGTCGGTCGAGGGGTAATCAGATGAGATAACAGGGGGAAAAGAGAGAGGATAGGATGGAGAGGAGTTCTAACCTAATTGTAAGGACGAAAGGGGATGGAAGGCGGACAACAGTACCTGCTGTCGCCGGAGAAGATGACGCCCAGTGGGGGGAGAACGGCAGCGACGACGGGGCTGAGGCGGCGTGCGCTGGTACTGTGCGACGCGGAGGGAGGTCAGGAAGCTAACTCCGCCACTGGTTTTGTGGAAGAACGAAGAGGGAGGGGAGGGGGGCTCGCCGGAGCTTGCTGGGGGTTTTTGGCCGGGCAGGAGGAGAGGAATTGAAGGGGGAAGCAAGGCCAAATCAAGCTGAGCCTCTTCGGCCGGAGTTGTGGGTTCTTATATAAGCGCTGGACTGGGTGTGCAGGGCGTGAAGGTCACGTAATTGCCTGAGGTTGGTCGCCGGAGATGGAAAGGAGTTAGGATACCCAAATCTCTCGTGCGTTCGCACGAGAGATTGGGTTCACACCAGGGATCGAGATCGGTCTTAAATGGAAGGGAATTCCTCAGAGAATCTCCCTTCCATTTCTGGGAGAGAATTTCTGAGGAATTAGAGAGCAATCTCTCTCTGAACCTTGCCGGAGCTCGGTTCTGCCCTAGCAATGGCGGCAGGACCGGTTTGCAAAGGGGGCGAAGAACCTAGGGGGCTCTCTGCAAAGGTATTCAAAAGATAGGGACCAATTTGTGATTTGGGTGTACTAAATTGCAAAGTAGGTCAAGATGACTTCTCATTAGGTCCAAATTTTGGTACAAACCTAATTTGGACCTAAGGAATCCAATGGTGAAGTTGGATTTTAGGTTTGACCTCGTTTGACTGGACATTTTGCGTAAAAACCCAAATTAGGTTAATTAAAGAGCTAGGACCCTAATCTAGGTCAGACTAGGTTCCAAAGGCCAAATTAAATGTTCCAAACCCTAGAGGATGTTTTTCCATGATTTTTAGAGGGTTTACTTGCTTTTTTTCTAACCGGAACCTTGTTAATTAAAGCGGGTCTGTTTTAGGGTTACCAGGTGTCATTTAATTCCTAGATTACACATGAACCCATTTCTGTTTGACTCAACCCACTTTTTATCTCATTTAGACCATTTGACCTATGTTTTGCCTCTGAGAAATCCCGTTTATGTACTGCAATGGTAAAATTGCAGTTTTAACCTTTATTTCATGTTTTCTTCTCAGAGCACTTGTTCCTTCAGTTAGGCCTTCTTCTAGGTTATGTAGGAGCTTTTATCTTCTTTATTGGGTCAAAATGAGATAGTTATGGCTCATGATGAGGCTCTCATCATACCCCCATGCCTAGCTTTTGCTAGTCCCTTAGCAAAATTTCAATGTTTTAACTTCCATTCTAGACCCTGAGTGTCTGTCAACAATGATAAGTGCTTCTCCTTTTCTTTTGTGATTAGGTGGGAATGCCGACAATAGGTCTAGAGGTACTCAAGTACCAACCAAAATCCGGACCTGTTCCGCTTTAGCCTCAATCCTCCGCAAAGGTTTCTACGGCCCACAGAAACTAACCTAGGGTTTGTTGGACTCCGCGGTTGAAGCACCCGTGCTTGAGACATTTTTAGCCTAAGTTCCGTTTGCAGTGCGTTTTTTGTAGGAGAGAGATAGAGGATTTATTTGTTTGGAGAGCTTTTTCTCTCTCTTTTCTTTTTATTTCTAGCTTCAGATTAGCTTCTCAACACGGTCTGTATCGGATTCCTCGTCCCCATCATCAATCCTCAAGGGTCCCTGGCTTTCGAGATTTCGAGATAATCCCGCCCATGGCGTTCCGTGGCCGAATTCAGACCCTGGCGATCGACATTTCGTGATAATTCCACCCATGGTATCTGAACCAGCAGAGTGCTTACATGCCCCCAGTAGGATATTTAAATATCCTAAGAGACAAACACCGAGGAGATGATATGTTGTTACGCATCTTCGAGGGGAATTTCCCGCCTCTCCGCGCTGGGAACTCGTCCGAATCAATTTGTGTTGATTGACCGCTCCTAATCTAGGTGACTTTTTCAGAACATTAAACGCTTTTCGCGTGATTTGGATGTTTTATGCGCACTGAACCAGACTGTGTGTGAATTTGGGGTGCTTAGGTTACCGAATCCCGCAAACCGGAGGTCAGTTAACGAGGCCGAATACTTCCTAAGCCTTAGACCTAATACTTAAGTTTCGCATTTTCCTCAACCTCTTGAGGATTATCCAGATTTTAACGGATACGTGAATTTTTAAGCTAAAGATACTAGCCCAAAAGGCCTAAGACCAGCGTTCCCGCTAATCTCTTGTTATGTTTCCTTAACACTTTTTCTTTTGTTTCTTTTCTTGATCTGGTCTAGAACTTCAGTTAATTCCTTAATCTTTTACTAATGACTTTTTCTTTTTCTTTTCCTTTTGTGCTCCTTTATTCATTTTTGCTCTTTTTCTCCTCCTTATGATTATATGGCTCACAACATTTCCTCCCTCCCCATTTTTTTGTTCTTTTTCGTAATTTTTCAATTTTTGTGTTTTTGACATATGTGAATTTTTTGTGAGAATCCTTCTGATTTTTTTCTTGGTTTTGTATGTATGCACTTTATCACCCCCCCCATGCCTAAGTTTTGCAATGTCCTCATTGTAAACAGAGGGTGGGAATTAGTGTTGAGGTCAGGGGCTTAGAACAGGATATATCGGGTGGGTGAATGGGTCGGGAATGATTGATGCGAACGATTTTAAGCTCTGATACGTGTACCAGAGGTGGGATCAACTGTCTAAGGCTGAACTCAAGGTGCAATAGACGTGGAGTACAGACGGATAATCAGACGGGTCTCTATGTTTGAGATGACGGGTTGCCTCCCGTTAAGCGCTAAATTTAATGCCTTCAGTCGAGCGAAAAATGGGGTGGAGAGGGAGTGGTCAAATCAATGGAGTTTTGGAAAACAAGCACCTTGATTAAGAGCCTGGTTGGTCCAACCAGGTACTTGTTCAGATCAGTGGGCTGATGATGCAGCCTAAACCCAATAAGTCTGGTGGGTTGATAGATGTAGATTAGCAGATGTGGGACCCACCAAATGCAGTGATGTTCTGATAGATATGGAAGTGAAAACTCGAGTTTGGGCTCAGTCGAATCAGCCTGGTGGGGGTAGGGTTCCGAAAAATAATCAATGTAAGGTGTGGAATCCCTACAGGCACGGTCAAAGGATGGAGGCTCCTGATTTGTGGTCTGATCAGTGTCCGATACCCGGTATAGATATGGAGTTGAATCATCTGCAATCGGCTCAGTGAGAGGTGAATCAGAATAGAAATTGAGTCCGGTTGCGGGTCGG
This sequence comes from Thalassia testudinum, assembly GCA_037157565.1. Classification (NCBI taxonomy): domain Eukaryota; kingdom Viridiplantae; phylum Streptophyta; class Magnoliopsida; order Alismatales; family Hydrocharitaceae; genus Thalassia; species Thalassia testudinum. The sequence continues at coordinate 12,301,834 of JAZHRO010000078.1, read as the reverse complement.
GGTGGGGAACGGGTTTTGATTGGTTCTGTATCTGTGGAGCAGGTGGCTTCAAAGAAGATTGACATGTTATAATCAGGAGGCAGATTTTCTCCGATGTTATGGTCAGATTCGAGATCGTCGGAGAGTTTGCGAAAATCAAAGTTTGAATGAGATTCTAGATCATGAGTTCCACCATAGAATAAATCATATGTTGTATATTCAGTAGCCTGACTGTGATCTAGCCTAAATGTTAATTCTGAGCTTACAAAGGTGTCCCTATCTGGTAGAGGCTCAGGTTCAAGGTTAGTAGGGCAGAGCCAATCGAAACCCCGCTCGTCCAACTCCTCAGTTTCTGTATCGTAGATTGGCATGACTTCCGAAAACTCGATTAGTTCCTCTGAGGAGGTTGACGAGGGATATTCATCAAATCGAGGCCCAAAATCATATTCTTCATTAAGAGATTGATTTTCTTCCTCTGGGGCCTTGAAATCTTCAAAATATGTTTCAGATCTAGGTTCTAGGCTTAGAATGTGGGTTGAATTACTAGAATTTAGGTCTGAATAACCTTCGAGGGCCACCTTATTAGAATAAGGGACGGAATTTACACCCTCGAGAGGTTCAGTTCTACTCTCATACTTGCAGGAGTCTTGGGATTCTAAAATGGGCTCATCATGGTCTTTTCCTGCATTTGGAGCTTCCCAACCTTCTTCAATATCAGGTGCATTATACTCCATCTGGGTTGGGAATCCACAACCATTTTGTGCCTCAATCCCGAGGTCAGATTTATCCTCGATGTTGATCCAAGATAGCTCATCCTCTGTTGGTGGTATGTACGGGTATTTCTGGTCAATGACTTGTTTTACTAATCTCATTATCTCTTCCCATTTTTCAAGACTATCTTGGTGTTGCTTCCAAAGTCGAGGATTTGTCATACATTGAAGGTATTCACTATTGTGCAGTTTTTCCATCTCAATGTATGCAGTAATGAGCAAGTCACGGGTTGATCCTTTGTTGGCTTCTGCTAATAGTACTTGGACACAAGTTATGACAAAGGTTGTGGTTGTTGGGACATCAACCTGAATGTTTCCTACTGTTGTTGAGGTTTCTTCATTTTCATAAAATCTCATGGCATCCTCAATCATTTTATCTCTCATGGATCTCCGATATTCAGGTTTCTCGACTGGTAGTCCTAGGTGGTTCGGCTGCATATTTGGATCAGGTGGTGGAATCAAGATCAGAGTTTGACTCAAGATGTGTTATGAAGCGATTAGATCTGAATAACGAGTCCCACTGAAAATGAGTGTGTGTGCTCTAAAGAGAAAAGATGCAGGACTGGAGATGTTCTTGACCCAATCAAGACACCCAAAAGATGTTTGGATGACTATGGAGGTTCGGGGCGGATGGACCCCTGGATCCGAAGATCGTCCACCTGAGAATTACCTGGGCAGCCAGAGAGGGAGGGTCCCGCAAAGACCCCTACACGGTAGAGTGTCCCTACGGGTTACAGGGTTTCCCCCACCCGACCTCTCTTGTCACTGAGATTCCAGGTAAAACAGAATGGGGACCTTGACCTCTTAAGTCTATCACTTTTTATTTCAAAGGTGCTTTTAGGGTTCTCACTTGAACTTTAGATGTTTTTGGTATTGTGACCTAATTTAGAGGTTGGTTGGCCCAAGGGGTCAACTTCACCTGACCTGTCCTATAGATGGCAGAATGATTCTAAGCTCGGAGCCTAGAGATCACCCTGATTTGACTCCCAGGTTATTAGGTCAAAAGAAAATTTTAAGATTCAAGTGATTTTAGAGCTCAATTTTAGGGTTTGTCTTATTTAGCTTTCTTCAATCAAGGGCTTGGGTAGCACACTGATGCGGGAGGGTTTATTTCCTTTTACACAGGCATGTGTGACTAGCGCTTCAAGACCCTAATGTGGAAACCCTAATTTGGTTCTATTTCCAATCCTCTTTTTCTTTTTCAAAAGTTCTCTTTGGACTTATAAACAAGAAGTGTGTGGTCCGCCGAGATTAAGCGTTATTTTCAATTAGGCACAAGAATTTGTGGGATGGGAAAAAAAATCACTCCAACTTCAAGAATATTTGCAGAAATTTTCGCAAAATCACGAAATGTTTTGCCTTAGAGATGGTGATTACTATATAAAGAAGGCAATTGATTCCTAACTTGATTTTCTTCCTTTTGTCTTTCGAAGATTAGGGGATGATTAAGGAAGAAAAGAAATTACCTGCCCTGGAGTGGTTGACTTGCGGGAGAGATTTTCTCATGAAGTACCTGCAAGATCACATCAAAGCAAAGTAGGGCAAGTTAGTGTTCAATATGATAAAAAGAATGTAGAGACTAGTGGTAAATCACGCATTGCTCCCCGGCAACGGCGCCAAAATGTTGTCGACGTTTTTGTGGGGGTTTAAAGGATGTCACATTGTAGTATAACCGACAAAACGTCTAAACAAATATAAAGAATTTTATTACTCGAAGACCGGAGTATCCGAGGTCGAACACAGGGAGCAAATGGAATTTACTACTAGTCAAAATATAATTGAACACTCTAATTTACTCAAAATATCAATTCAAATGTGAATGTATGCAATTAAAAGTAATTAGGACAAAAATATGAAATTGGACGTCTGATCTTGTGATCAGACGTCTTAAAAGTATTTTCCCTTTTCTTCTTGATTATCCTTCTTCTTTCTGCCTTGCGAAGCCTTTCTTTCCTTCCTTCTTCTTTTGATCTGTGTCTTTTGCTTCTGCCTTGCTCTTTCTTTTCTTCTTCTCTACCTTGCTTCTTACTCTTCTCTTCTGTGGTCTTGTCTTGCTTCTCTCTTCTCTGTTCTTCCTGCCTTTCCTTCTCTGCTTTCTTTCTTCTCCTTCTCGCGGCCAAGTCTTTCTTCTCCTGCGTTCAGCCTGTGCCTACACAGAACAAAACCTACCTTTCTCCCTCTACCCGCGCGTCTCTCTCTCTCAAGCAATTCACTCACGGACGCTCTCCCAGAGCCACAGCCATAATCGGGTCGGATCGTACCTGGGACCAGGCGCACCTGCAGGTGGTGTGATGCGCGAGGAGTGCGTAGGCTTAGGTCGGGTCGGATCCGCCAGATCCGCGTGGTCAAGCCGGGGACGAGGCAGGTGTGGGGTCAGTGAGGGACCTCACCCCTGTGCTTTCGAGGCAGTTAAACTATATCACAAAAACTCTATATACCATACCTGTGCCTTGAGATTCCACGATGTGGGACTAAAGGTCCCGCCCTTCCTTTGCGCGCGCCCGCAGACTCTCATATGCAGTTACCCAAGCTGATGGCTCTGCTGGCGCTACTGGCTGGGCTCTCTCACCTCGCGACAATCGCGTGAGTCTCCTGCATCTGCAGCCTGGGAAGCCTGATGCCTGGAGCTTCGTTGGAGCTTCACCGGAGGTCGTCCATGGCGGCAGCGGCTCAAACACTGTCATACACAAAACAAGCCTCTCGGCCCAATCAGATCAGCTAGAGACCTTCGCCGTGGCACGACGAAGGCGGTGGACGATGCTGCAGGCCGCAGGTCGGCCTAGGCGTGCGTGCCTAGGTCAACCTGTGGCCGGAGATGGTGGGTTGTTCGGGGGGTGATTATGGAGGTATGGAGTGGCAGTTGTGTTGTGGAGCGAGTTCATGGCGGTGAGGCGGAGCTCTCGAGGTGGTTGGCGAGCCGGGTGGGGGGTTGGAATGGTGGAAGCGGCTCGCCGGAGATCAGTCGGTGATGTGGAAGATGAGGGTGGTCAGCGTCGGTCGAGGGGTAATCAGATGAGATAACAGGGGGAAAAGAGAGAGGATAGGATGGAGAGGAGTTCTAACCTAATTGTAAGGACGAAAGGGGACGGAAGGCGGACAGCAGTACCTGCTGTCGTCGGAGAAGATGACGCCCAGTGGGGGGAGAACGGCGGCGACGACGGGGCTGAGGCGGCGTGCGCTGGTACTGCGCGACGCGGAGGGAGGTCAGGAAGCTAACTCTGCCACTGGTTTTGTGGAAGAGCGAAGAGGGAGGGGAGGGGGGCTCGCCGGAGCTTGCTGGGGGTTTTTGGCCGGGCAGGAGGAGAGGAATTGAAGGGGGAAACTCGGCCAAATCAAGCTGAGCCTCTTCGGCCGGAGTTGTGGGTTCTTATATAAGCGCTGGACTGGGTGTGCAGGGCGTGAAGGTCACGTAATTGCCTGAGGTTGGTTGCCGGAGATGGAAAGGAGTTAGGATACCCAAATCTCTCGTGCGTTCGCACGAGAGATTGGGTTCACACCAGGGATCGAGATCGGTCTTAAATGGAAGGGAATTCCTCAGAGAATCTCCCTTCCATTTCTGGGAGAGAATTTCTGAGGAATTAGAGAGCAATCTCTCTCTGAACCTTGCCGGAGCTCGGTTCTGCCCTAGCAATGGCAGCAGGACCGGTTTGCAAAGGGGGCGAAGAACCTAGGGGGCTCTCTGCAAAGGTATTCAAAAGATAGGGACCAATTTGTGATTTGGGTGTACTAAATTGCAAAGTAGGTCAAGATGACTTCTCATTAGGTCCAAATTTTGGTACAAACCTAATTTGGACCTAAGGAATCCAATGGTGAAGTTGGATTTTAGGTTTGACCTCGTTTGACTGGACATTTTGCGTAAAAACTCAAATTAGGTTAATTGAAGAGCTAGGACCCTAATCTAGGTCAGACTAGGTTCCAAAGGCCAAATTAAATGTTCCAAACCCTAGAGGATGTTTTTCCATGATTTTTAGAGGGTTTACTTGCTTTTTTTCTGACCGGAACCTTGTTAATTAAAGCGAGTCTGTTTTAGGATTACCAGGTGTCATTTAATTCCTAGATTACACATGAACCCATTTCTGTTTGACTCAACCCACTTTTTGTCTCATTTAGACCATTTGACCTATGTTTTGCCTCTGAGAAATCCCGTTTATGTACTGCAATGGTAAAATTACAGTTTTAACCTTTATTTCATGTTTTCTTCTCAGAGCACTTGTTCCTTCAGTTAGGCCTTCTTCTAGGTTATGTAGGAGCTTTTATCTTCTTTATTGGGTCAAAATGAGCTAGTTATGGCTCATGGTGAGGCTCTCATCAACATCCAAGGAGGAACTTTCGATTGAAGAAACCATCAAACAAGTTTCAATGTTTTCATTATCCTCATTAAGTTCTTCAATAAATCCACAATCCTCAAATTTATTGATCGCCTTAAAAATATCCAATTTCATTCGTTGATCCCCAAAGGCGATTTCCATGCTACCGCTTTCACAATTAATGTTGGCCTTAACGGTAGTCAGGAACGAACGCCCAAGAATGATGGGCGTGTTCCTCAGATTATCAGGTACATCTATGTCAAGGATAAGGAAATCTATGGGAAAATAGAAATCCTTGACCTTAACTATAACATCTTCAATAATGCCTCGCGGATTTGTGACCGAGCAGTCCACTAACTGTAGCGTTACTGAAGTTGGCTGAAGTTCACCTAACCCAAACTTCTCATAAAGAGAAGTCGGAATTAGGTTGATGGATGCACCCAGATCCAAAAGTGCTCTATCAAATGTGTAATATCTGATGATGCAAGAAATCAACGGAGCACCAGGATCTCTCTTTTTCTGAGGAAGGTAGTGCAAGATAACAGAACTAGCCTGCTCGGAGAGTACCACCTTCCTTGGAACAGATTCTCTCGACTTACGCTTTTGTGTACATAAATCCTTTAAAAATCTTGCGTAAGCTGGTATGTGCTTGATAGCATCAAGGAGAGGGATATTAATCTCAACATTCTTAAATAGATTCAGAAGCTCCTCATTCCTATCAACAGACTTCTTTGATTTGGTTAAGGCTTCAGGAAAAGGAACATGAGTTAGATCTTTGGAATCAGGTTCCTAAGCCTTGATTTCTCCTCCAAAATTCTCCTCTCTCTCCTCAGGTTCTTCAGGATTCAAAAGATCAGAATAGTGTGGTTGTGGATCCTGAGTCTGCTTACCACTCCTCAAAGTGACAGAATTTGCAGATGCATACGAATTTGGGTCTTGGGGAGGGTTAGGAAAGATTGGAGGGGCTTGATTAGCCATTAATTGTTGATTTGCAAAAGAAGAAGAAGAGGACGAGGAACCCTGCTCAACCACCTGAGCATGTGCATGTGGGTCCCTCTGATTTTCGTACACATGAGCTTGGTTGCTCGAATTCATAATATTTCGTGGGTTGGGTACGGGTTGGGATGGTAGAGATCCGGGTTGATGAGAGTTAGCAGTGAGCCCGGATTGCAAGTTGTCCAGCGAGGTTTTCATTTGCTGCATGAGCTGGAGCATGGATCCTTGCATCTCTACCATTTGACGATTTAAATCAGCCTGCCCTACGGGTTGACGGGCATTCCAAGCTGGTTGATTGACCTGATTCGGAGGCAACTGAGTATATATATGACCTTGACCCATTGGTCATTACAGAGCATAGTTGCTGGGTCGGAATTGGGTCTGTTGCCTCGGGTTTTTCCAAGAGAAGTTAGGGTGGTTTCTCCAACCCGGATTATAAGCATTAGAGTAGGGGTTGGATCTAACATTCTCTTGTACAGCATAGACATCCTCATAAGGTGAGGATGGAGAGAAAGAAAGGGAAGGATAAGAAAAACTGGGATCAAAGGCCCCAGTTTGGAACCCGTGGGGTTCCGAAAAATGCTGACTCACAGGTTGAGCCGCATCGAGTTGATTCACGAACTCCCGTCCAAAAGGAGCTCGTGAAGAATGGAATCCCGAATTTTGGGATTAAGTGGATCGAGAGTTGTTCATAGAATTGCCAGACTTCCACTCCTCCATTCTCTTAGCAACCAAGTCGACCTTATCAAGTTTGTTACAAATTAATTCCATATCAAATGAATGAGAGTCATGGACTTCATTGACATTTGATCTGGGCTGCTGGGACCGGTTAAATGTATCCATGGAGGCATGATTGATTGAATTCTCACTCATTTCCTCAAATAAATCATGTGCACTATCTACATCTTTATTGAGGAAATTGCCTCCGCAAGAAGCATCTACATGATTTCTGAGTTGCTCAGTCAATCCATGATAGAAGATCTGCACGAGTTGCCATTTTGGCACCTCATGGTGTGGACACCTCCGCAATAGGTCCTGGAATCGCTCCCAGGCCACATGAAACTGTTCCCCCGGGCGCTGGGTAAAGGTAGTGATTGCCCGTCTCAAAGCATTGGTACGTCCGACTGGGAAGAATTTCTTCAGAAATGTCGATTTCAACTCATTCCAAGTTGTAATTGGTCTTCCTATTGTCCTATACCAATGCGCGGCCTTATCCCTAAGAGAGTGGGGGAAGAGCCTCATGATCATTTGCTCCTCGTTTACGTTTCGTGCCTTGGTGGTCTGGACCAAAGTGGTCAAGTCCTCCAAGTGCTGAAACGGATCTTTGGAGCCAAGCCCATGATAATGTTTGATCAGGCTTAACACCTGGGGCTTGATTTCTACGTCACCGGCTGGAATCTGGACACCGGGACGTTCCCCATAATTTGAAGGATCATAAAAATCCTTCAAGGGCTGAGCACCCTGCATTCTCTGGAACCATTCCTGCATTCTCTGCATTTGTTCCAGCTGCCTTTGAAATTCTTCCTGTGGATTTCGAAGTAGAGGAGGCTATTGGTCGGCCATGGGATCAATTTGACCAAATTCCAATTTGTGCCTCCTAGAATACTCTAATGGTCCTTCCAACCGAGGATTCAATGATCGTCTTCCCAGCATAAATTAGGAGAAGGTCGGAAGGACTGGGGATAGGGACCCTGCAGCACAACAAAACAGGGCTGTCCTTAAGTGGGGTAGCCTAAGGATCTACTGACTCCCAAAACCTGCCTCAAGACTATAAATGATTTACTCTACTTGCGTCTGTTCAATCCAACCAGTTAGAAGGAGGGACTGGGGAGAAGGTTCTTCCTTCGGCTTTTGCCTCGGGTTTCTAGTGTACCCCCCAGCCGCGGTCGTTTGACGCTACTCCCCTAGCTAGACATCAGATTAATTAGTACAAGTAGGTTAATCAAAGACAATCTCATACTAGGCCCTGAAGAGTGAATCAGACCTTAAGGCCTGGGATTGTGGTGCTTATGGAATGTGATGGGCCCTTAAAATGGGTTGTGCCCTTAATGATTGATTGAGATTTGTGTAAGTGCGTGCACAACCAGGGTTTTCAAGTAAGATTATTTGTGATGCGTGGATTTTAATGTTCAAATCTTGCTTAAGTAGCTTTTACGGTTTCAAATTAGGTGGATTGCAATCAAGTTTCTAGGCAAACCAGGTTGTCAAACACAGGTGAAGATTGTTTTCCTTTCAAAACAAAAAGAAAGTGGAGTGGCTGGAATAGACCTAGATTGAAAACCCTAAGGAGGAGCTACTTGATGAGTTGATTTTAAGTAGAGTGGTGCGGCCCAAACAACTGGCCACAAATGCACCACTAAGTTAGGCACTCAAAAATGATTAACCTAGAATGATTTCTACTCTTTTATGTGTTGCTTTGTGTGTACCGGTTCCACAGATCAGAACCCTGTTGAGTAGAAACAAATCAATCTGGTTAAGTGCCTTGAATGTGGGTGTACGTTGTGTGTTTGTTGAAAATTGCCCCACAAGATTATCTTTTTGTTGTTTTTTTTTTATATAAATGAGGGTGGAATGAATGTGAATGAGAATCCAAACAACCAAACTATTTCTAGGATTTATGCAAACACTTAGGTTAATTGGAATTTGGATTTAATGTGGCGAATGAAATCTATGGAGGGGGGAAGAATGGGTAGCACTTACAGTAGTCTTCAACTACAGTTTACTCCAATCTACCGCTTGATGATTCCTTGATGGAGGTCTCTGCAAAACAATAGACACAAGAGAAAGCAAATTAGAAAACAATAAAGTGCAAGAAATGTGAAAAGAAGATTAGAATCGTTGCCTCCCGGGCAACAGCGCCAAAATGTTGAACGTGCGAGTTGCTATGCTAACGTGTTTGGTTTTGAAAATCTTATCATCGTAGTTTGAAAGCGAAGAACTCGTGTTCAACAGATAAAATTTTTATCGAAATGGAAATTCTGGGTCTAACACAGGGAGGCTACGTCGATCTATATTTGCGATTATATATATATATTTTTTAGAATTTTTCTTGAAAAGCGAGGCGATGCAATTACAATGAAGCCATAACAATAATCAGACTAAAAAGGGAGAGAGAGAGAAACATGCATTCAATAATTCAAAATGTTTATACAATAAAATCAAATAAGAATTACACTAGAAAGCAGAAAATCAGCTACACTAGAAAGCAGGAAAATTCCATACTAGAAAGCTGTAAAGAAGAATGGGAGAGAGAAGTTATCCTCCTCGACGATTGCTTGGAGGACGAGCTGGACGGGACGATGCCTAGACGAAGGAGGATGGAGCAGGACGAAGGAGGACGAAGTAGAAGAACGGGAACGGGGCAGCATGTCGTCGTCGTCACGGGATCCAATTTCGAACGGGGGACAAAAATTTGACTTTATCTCGCGAGGAACATCCCAGGTGTGGGACAAGGTTCTCTTGAGCTTTGGAGAGGTAGAGAAGAGAAGGGATGAGAATTTCGTGTGGAGGGGATCTCCTTTTATCGTTGCAAGGAGTGGGGGCAATTTGGTCATTACAACTCTTAAAACATTAATTCAAGACCTTTAGTAATGGATAAAACCGTCGCTAAAGGTCTGAACGTGGGCATAGTGCACGTCTAGCCATTCTCAGCCGTTCGATCGCGAGATCGGACGGCTTGGATCGCGCTACGCTCGCCTCCTCAGTGCGCGCTCGATCGCGTGCAATGCCATGTTACCGCTGCGCGTGCAATAGTGCGTGGGCGCTATCGGGAGCGCGCAACCATTCGATCGCGATCTGACGCTTTCCTGCACCACTCGCCTGCTCGCTGTGAATCGATCCCGCGCCAGCACCTCACGATAAGGCGTTGAACTGCTGCGCTACGCCGTCAAAATAGCCGTGCAGATGAAATCAAGCGCGTGCATCCACGGCCGTTGGATCTTGATCCAAAGGGGGGAAGGGAGAATGCAGGGGCTTCAGCGGGTGCGTGTGGACGATTGGGCAGCCGAGATGGTGCCACGTGGTTCCATCTTGGCCATCCATCTTCTAGATGATGTAGATGGTGCCACGGGTGTCGGATTGACTCGATTTCTGCGTCGTTAGGCTGCGATCGTCGATCCAAATCCATCCGTGCGGTTGGATTTATCGTTTGAAGTGTGGATTTACACCATCTTGGCCCTTGATCTTCTAGGGTTCCCTGGTCACTATCTGATGCTATAGATGCTTGATTAGGACGATCTTGGAGTCATTGAACTCCAATCGTCGCCCTAATCACATCTGTACGGTTGGATCTTCTATCCGAGGCCCCGATAAAAAGTTTGCCCTGTCCAAGCACATAAAAGGAGACAATTAGCCTCCATTTTATTCAAACTACTCTAAATGCAAGATGATGCATGTTATGCAATATTTATAGCCTGCAATGCAATCCTATGCTTAATAACATGCATAAATAGACATCTTAAGTAGTGTAAACGTATTTGTATCAGTTTGTTAATTATCACATTAGGTCATTAAATAAGTGCATGCATCATTACTTGAGTTTTTATCCATTTTATTGCATTTTATTACTTAGTATGTAATTATTTTATGTTTTGTTGTTGCAGGAATGGTGGTGGAAAAGAACAAGGAGGGGGGGATAAATTTCCCCCAACAAACCGCCACCTCAACACCTCCCTCATCCTCCAGTCGGCCTCAACACCTCCCTCAACAAATGAAAACGGTGCTGGTCATATTTAGAAAACGATTTTGAAAATCCCTTGAGAGGCAGAAGAGAGGAGATATAGAGCGAGAGGCGGAGGGGATTGGGGAGACCCAACGGTGAAGACTGTGTGCACTGTGCAACCAGTAAGCATTTTGCACCAACGCCCCCCCACAGCGCCAACAAAGCGCCCAACCTCCAGCGCCCTTGCGTGCCCTCAGCACCCGCGCTGGCACACCGCGCACTTGCGCCCTCTGCAAGTGCAGGCCAACCTGCCCTTGCTGCACCATCCTCTCCACTGCAAGCGCACGCCACCCTGCACCTGTGCTACTGCCCTCACTGCGTGCCTGCAACTGCTACAGTGCCCTCACCAAGTGCTCTCCACCGCCTGCCCTTGCGCATCCTGCAGGCTCGCACCCACGCCCTCATCAACCCTTGTGGCCTGCAGCGTGCAACCTCGCAGCAGCGCTTGCAACCCCATAGTGCCCCCGCTTCAGACCTCCTCGCACCTCCCTGCAAAATGCCCCAGCACACCCAACTTCTCTATGCGCAACACAACCCTCGCGCGACCAACGCGACGCCAACCCGCGCGCCCATGTGATAGCAGCAGCGTGCGTCAGCCCCCTACAGCTAGCTCCATCGACGTCAAGCCTTCTGGCTGACCGCCACCCACTACCACTGGCCATGCTTCCCCCGCCGTCGCGATCACCTCTCTCCCATGCACCGCCGTCCGGCCTCGGTCGGTCGACCACCAAGCTTCCACGCGTGCAAAGAGGAGAGAGGAAATTTCCTCTATTTTTGGTGACGTTAAAATTTACCATTTGTGCCATTACCAAAAACCCTATTGCAATATATAGTTGATTATTATATTTGAGTGAAATTGCATGCATGCCATTACATGTTATAGTATTTCTTTCATACACTTAACTCTTATATGGTGATGTTGACAAATGCATAAAATCTCATCTTGAAACTCACATGACCTAGAAGAGAAAGCCCCATGTCTTGAAATACGACTATGTTACATGTCATTAGAAGTTATTTCATGAAAGGAAAATTACATTCATATCCCTGCATTTCTAAATTATTATGTGTTCCTTCTTTTCGCCTTGTTTCGCATCAGATTTGAACACGGATTGTGCACGTGATTGAATAAGTACAAAGGAAAAATATTTTGTGAACTTATTAATCTATTCCTCCCTGTGGATACGACATCCTTTTCGTGGTTTAAATTCATATCTATGTTAATCTTTGATTGAGAGATTTCCACCACATTAATTACAACGACATATCCTTCTATTGCTATCATGAATAAGCAAAACTCTCTCCATCAAATTGGCGCAGTTGCCGGGGAGGCAACAGACTCAATAGATTCACGTTATTATTTTTGAATATTCTGAGTTGCGCAATCATCTGATCATATTTTTTTATTGTGCGAGGAATTTGATGAGGCGACGGGGCGCAACAGAGCAGCGACATCAATCATGAGCTAAGCCACACGAGGAAAAGACGTAGGAGACCTGGATCCTGCTTTCACAAGGAATTGTCCGTCGTCACAAAATTTACTTTTGTCTTTTCACCCTTGTAGTAATTGGGGCTGAATTTTTGGGGGTCTATCCCCACATTCTTTAGCTACTAGGGTTTACATTTTTTTCATGCGTGATTCTATTTTCTGCTTGCTTGCCTTTAAAACCAACAAAAGAAAATTTTGAGCTGCCTGTTTAGAAGTTGCATGCCCTTAGGTGCGCACATTTAGGGGTGATTGAGCAGCACGTTAGATCTTATTATTGCATTGCAAGCATATTAGCACGAAGATTGCTGGAGACAGGTACACCTTTCTAACTTTTGCATCCAGCTCCTGTTCACGCATGTGCATTCAAATTAAAATTCAAGACCACCAAGTTGTTTGAATTTACTAATTCAGTGGTCGCATAACTACAAGTGGGACTGATAATCAGATTCAACCCTAAAATCAATTCACATTTGATCTGATTCTAAGGGACTTGTCTGCGTTTTCAAAAAAAAAAAATTACAAAGATTTGCGGTGTGTTGCACACTTCTGACAATGAGCACACACATTAGGCACTGCACTAAGGCTCGATCCCTTAAGGCTATAGGCACCGATCTCTTTATCGGTGCAAACCCTCCTATTGTGCTTTGTGGTGGTGGTGATACTATCTTTTGACCAAGTGTTTTGATACTTCACGGAGGGGGACACCCCTTAAAGGAACAAAAGGGTAGTTAAGGGGCACCTCATACGCATCGCCTCAAAGGGTTTGCCCTACTTGCATCCCTTTGTTCGACCTTGGAGTAACTTCTCACTTGATCACCTGGGAGTATCATCCAAGCAAAGTATAGGTCCTAGGGCACTCGAAGGTTGAATTAAGGCACGTAATTGTAGTGAAAAACTTGTTTAGCCATTTATATCAACTAATTCGACCTCTGAAACAAAGAAGGTTACGATTTCAAGTCAACACCCCTCTTATACCACTTACGTGGGAACGGAGGGAGAAGCCTTGACCTTTTGACTTATCTTTGGAGTGGAGGTTTCACATAATAAGATCCTGAATTGTGTTTTGTATGCTTGGTAGACGCTCTCTTGAGGGTAGTCTAGTGTTTGATCCTGAGCCCGAGAGAATTCTTAGGAGAGCTTACCTAGGAGAGAAAAGAGATGGAATGGTTGATCAAGGAACAAATCAACAAAGGACCCTAAGGGATATTTTATTCCAACTAACCAACCCGCAGAAGCACTAAGACGACCAGTAAGGGATAATCCGTATGAGATCAAGAGCAGTACCATATCTTTATTGCCCTCCTTTTATGGTACTACTAGGGAGGACCCCTACTGGCATTTGGAGGAATTCACCGAGGTCTATTCCATGGTGAAGCTCCAAGGCTTTATTGATGAAGCCCTGCTGAGGACTCTTTTTCCTTTCTCCCTAAAGGATAAGGCCAAGCACTGGTATCATACCCTTGATGCAAGGGTAAATGATTGGGCCACCTTTAAGGGAGAAGTTTTGAAAAAGTATTTTCCTATGAGTAAAACCAACCATTACAGAAGAGAGATTATGGGTTTTACTCAATAGGAAGGGGAGCAATTTCATGAGACTTGAGAGCGCTTTAATGACCTTCTTAGGTTATGCCCCCACCATCAGGTGCCAAGATGGCAGTTGGTCGAAAGGTTCTATAACGGATTATCTGAAAGGCATAGGCAAACCATCGATGCAGCCTGTGCAGGAACCTTCATGACCAGAACTGAGGATGAAGCCTGGGCATTAGTTGAAACATTAAGAGACAACTCCATACATCTGTCCTCTGCTTATCAAGAAAGAAAACCATCAATCTTGTAGAGGAAGTTAGAGGCCCATGAAGCTGGGGCTTCTCAGGATTTGGCTTATCAGATCCAACTATTGGATAGAAACTTTGATAGGCTTTTAGCAAACCCCAGCATGAACCCACAAGCAGCCTCTATCTTTCAAGCTTCAAGAGAATGCTCCATTTGCCAAAGCACAACGCATGCCACTGCGGAGTGCCATCAGGCAAATCAATTCCCTGAGTTGATTCAAGCCAACTTGAATGCGGCCCAAGGTTTCCGCCCCCTCTCAATAACCCTTATTCCAATACCTATAATCCGGGGTGGCGGAACCATCCAAACTTCTCTTGGAAGCAAGGTGATGCTTCTAACCTAGGGAATACAAGACCCTTACCTCCCCAACCCATATACCAACCATCTTATGAAAACCCTCCTCAGAATAAGCCCTTTGAGATGGATGAACTGAAGGCCATGATGAAAGCAATGCAAGAGCATCGGAATATGGTCATCCAATCTCAGAATAAAATGATTACTGATATGCAATCCCAAATTGGTCATCTTACTGAGGCAGTTAGGCAACGTGATCCGGGGAAGTTGCCTAGCTCTTCTGAGGAGAACCCTAAGGGCAAGGGGGTTGCATTCAGGGAGCACGCCCAAGTAGTGACCATGTTGAGGAGTGGAAAAAAGATTGACAAGACTGATAACACTCTTGTGGTTATGTCTCAGAATTCCCCTTCCACACCTAACCTGACTTCCATCTCCACCGAGGAAGAGCCACACTGCTCTCCCTCACACAATGAGGATGTCATCCTTCCACCACCCCTTTCCCGCCATGACGACCCCTCTACCCAGAAGTCGAGGGTGCCCTATCCAGAGCGCCTATCTGCTCCTGGGGAATCTTCTATTGGCTTGTCTGGAGCCAAGGATAGGATGGAAGAGATTATGGATACTTTTAGGCAAGTCCAGATTAACTTGTCTCTGTTGGAAGCTATTAAACAGATCCCATCCTATGCCAAGTTTCTGAAGGACCTGTGCACCCAGAAGCGCCGATCTAGGAAACAGGTCCAAACCAAGGTCATCCTACCTGACCATGTTAGCTTGGTTCTCCAGCATGGAACACCCCCCAAAATGAAAGATCCAGGGGCCTCGTATATTTCAGTGGTTATAGGTAACCAACACATTGACGAGGCTCTGCTCGATCTGGGTGCGGGGGTGAACATTCTACCGAGCTATGTCTACGACCTTTTGGGAGGATGCAAGATAAAGCCTAGTCCAGTAAACCTCCAGGTTGCAGACAGATCACTTAAGACACCATGGGGATTGTTGGAAGATGTCCTTGTGAGAGTGGAGGATTTCTTCTTCCCTGTTGACTTTCTGGTGCTTGATACTGACCCATCAAATAAGCCTACAAAGCCATCCATTATTCTGGGATGCCCCTTCTTGGCCACAGCCAATGCCTCTATAAATTTTAGATCTGGGGCACTTAAAATGGGCTTTGGGAACAAGAAGACCCGGTTGAATGTTTTTGATACTTACAAGCAATCCGGATTTGAAGATTGTTCTTAGATTGAGGTCGTTAATGAAATAATTGAGGAGATTACTCCAACACTCTTATGTAGATATCCCCTTCAGAAGGTCATATCTAGGAACCATCCCTTGATTATTAAAGAAACTGAAAGGGAAATGCCCAAATTAGAAGAGTTGCTGGGGATACACACTAAGTCTTTGTCCCCACCTTGGACTGTGAAGGTAGATCCGCTACCTGAGGTGGGGACATCTCAACTGAAACCCTCAATCCAAAAGGCTCCTAAGTTGGAGTTGAAACCCCTCCCGAGCACATTGAAATATGCTTTCCTTGGCCCTAATAACATGCTCCCCGTTATTATCTCATCTGCATTATTTGAATTGCAGGAGGGAGCTCTGCTTGAGTGTTTACAAAGGCACAAGGAAGCAACTGCCTGGTTAATTGCTGATATTAAGGGTGTTGATCCCTCTCTTTGCATGCATCATATATACACGGACGAGTCCGTGAAGCCTTTCCAAGACATGCAGAGAAGGCTCAATCCAAATATGCGGGAGGTTGTTAAAAAGGAGATTCTGAAATGGCTGGATGCAGGGATTATCTATCCTATTTCAGATAGTAAATGGGTCAGTCCTATTCATGTTGTTCCCAAAAAGGCAGGAATCACTGTGGAGGAGAATGACCAAGGAGAGCTGGTGACCACTAGACCCTCAACTGGTTGGAGGGTTTGCATTGATTACCGCCGTTTGAACACGGCTACCCATAAAGACCATTTCCCCTTACCGTTTATCGATCAAATTTTGGAACGATTGGCGGGGAACAAGTACTTCTGTTTTCTTGACGGGTACTCTGGGAATAATCAGATAGCCATTTTTCTGACGATCAGGAGCGTACCACCTTCATGAGTTCGTATGGCACATTTGTGTTCCGTCGAATGCCATTCGAGTTATGTAATGCTCCTGCCACTTTCTAACGTTGTATGATGGCTATCTTTTTTGATATGATCGACGAGTTGGTTGAAATTTTCATGGATGACTTCTCCATTTATGGCTCATCATTTGACCTATGCCTTTCTCACCTTGATAAAGTCTTAACCCGTTGCGAAGAGGCAAAGATGGTGCTTAGCTGGGAGAAAAGCCACTTTATGGTCCAGCAGGGCATTATGTTAGGGCATATAGTTTCCGAGAGAGGATTAGAGGTGGACACTGCAAAAATCGATTCCATCTCTAAGCTTCCATTGCCTGCCAATGTTTGTCAGGTTAGATCTTTCCTTAGCCATGCTGGATTTTATAGGCACTTCATTAGAGATTTCAGTAAAATCTCTAAGCCACTCTATGACCTGTTAGTGAAGGATGTCTCTTTCGATTTTGATGATAGATGTGGCGAGGCTTTCCAAGTCTTGAAGAAAGCCCTTATTACCGCGTCGATTCTCCAAGCACCAGATTGGACCCTCTCGTTTGAGCTTATGTGCGATGCTTCTGATTTTGCAGTGGGAGCAGTCTTAGGTCAAAGGGTTGATGGAAAACCTCATGTGCTGCATTATGCCAGCATGACCCTTACAGATCCTCAGCAAAACTGCACGGTCACTGAAAAGGAACTACTTGTTGTAGTATTTGCTTTGGAAAAGTTTCGGTCTTATCTTTTGGGATCCAAGGTTGTGGTGTTCACTGATCATTCTACCCTAAAGCATCTTCTTGCTAAAAAGGACACCAAACCACGCCTAATTCATTGGATTCTGCTACTCCAGGAATTTGACCTGGAAATTAAAGACAAGAATGGAGTTGAGAGTGTGGTACAGATCATCTGTCTATGATCCCTATTAAGGCATCAAACCTTGCTGGCAGTATCCAAGAGACTTTCCTTGATGAGTCTCTGATGGCCGTGGAAGCTAAAACTCCTTGGTTCACTGACATAGTGAACTATCTGGTCACGGGCATTACCCCCAGTACTTGGGACAAGCAGAAGCGAGACAGGTTTCTTGCTAATGCTAAATTTTATCACTGGGAGGATCCCGAACTTTTTAGAGTAGGCCCTGACCAGCTTTTTCACCATTGTGTCCTTGATGAAGAACAAAGAAGTGTTCTAAGTTTCTGCCATGACCTCCATTGTGGGGGACATTTTAGTGGGAAGAAGACTGCCCATTAGGTTCTTCAGTTTAGATTTTGGTTGCTCACATTATTCCGAGATGCACATACGTATGTGGGCGCATGTCTACGTTGCCAGCAAACGGGAACCATTGGAAAAAGGGATGAGATTTCCCAACAACCTATCCTCCTTATTGAGATCTTTGATATTTGGGGCATTGACTTCATAGGTCCCTTTCCTGTGTCCTTTAGATATGAATACATCCTTGTGGCTGTAGACTATGTATCGAAATGGATAGAAGCCATACCCACGTGAACCAATGGCCATTTCATGGTCTTGGGCTTTATTAAGGCTAATATCATTTCTCGATACGGGTGCCCAAGGACGATCATAAGCGATGAAGGACCTCACTTCAAAAACGTACACATCACAAGACTACTCCAAAATTTGGGAGTCAACCACATGATAGCCACACCTTACCATCAGCAAAGGAGTGGACAAGTTGAAGTGTCTAATAGGGAGATTAAGCAAATTTTAGAAAAAACTGTCAGGCCCGATCTAAAGGATTGGTCTAAAAAACTAAATGATGCTCTTTGGGCCTACAGAACTGTGTATAAGACTCCCTTGGGCATGTCTCCTTTCCATCTTGTCTACAGAAAAGCGTGCCACATTCCCATTGAAATCCAACATAAAGCCTATTGGGCTATTAAAATGTTAATTTGAATTTGGATAAAGCGGGAAAGGCACGTATGTTAGAATTAAGTGAGCTTAAGGAGCTTCGTAATAAAGCTTATGAAACTTCTCAAGCTTACAAGCAACGTACAAAAGTCTTCCATGATAAGCACATTAGTAGAAAGACTTTTGAGCCCAACCAATGGGACTGGCTTTTCAATTCTATACTTAAATTATTTCCTGGAAAGCTCAAGTCTTGCTGGGATGGGCCATATGTTGTTATCAATACTTTCCCTCATGGAGCTGTAGAAATTCGGAACCCTACTTCAGGTGCGAGCTTTAAGGTAAATGGCTAGGGACTTAAACCTTATATTACTTTTTCAGATGGCCAGGTTTTAGATGCACTTCGGCTTGAGGAGCCTTAGCTCCTCCCACTCTCCTCCTCAGGTGATATTCTTCTATGTCTGCATTTTTCCAATGAGGACATTGTCAGTCTTAGGCATAGGGGGTATAACCTAAGAATGTTTATAGCATTTATAAATATTTGCATACATATATATTTATATATATATATATATATATATATATAAACTCTTATTTTCTTGAGCTGAGTGGGTTAGTCCATAGCAAAATACCTTTGTCATTAGAGGTTTTTCTTCTTGAATTACTTCTTATGTTTAGAATCCAGTACATTTATTTCACGTGCACGTAGACTGGATAATGGATCCTTGAAGAAAACCAGTAAGCATTTGTAATCTACTAAACCCTTGGACAGTTAATAGGGAGTTAGGCATACTATCTTCTAGTAGATCCACCCCATATTTGTGAGATGAAAGTAGAGGGATTCCTGGTGTACTAAGTCTAGTTCAAGGACTCTTAAGTTTTGGATAATTAGATGATGATACTTTAGAGTTGGGCATAGTTGTAGCACTTTGTTCCTGTGTGCATACTTTGTGTGAATTCCTGAGAGTCACCAAATAAGGCAGATACACAGAGATTGAGTCTTGATAAAGCTATGATTATGGTGGATGGTTATGACTATCCTTCATAGAGTCCTCGATTGAAGGAAGGTAATAGTGTCAAAGGTCAGAAATACGCTTATCTTGTCCATTCCTTCTCAGTGCCGAGAATAGGCACTTCCACCAAATAAGCCACACAATATTCTCTTGACCATCATCATCCCTAATAATGCCTCATAAATAAAAGTCTGTATCATGTTGTGTTGATTAATAAAGAAAGCAAAAAGAAAAAAAAAGGAAGAAAAAGAAGAAATAGTTATATTACAAAAAAAAAAACAACAAAAGAGAGAGAGAAAAAAAAAGAAAAGAGTTCAGGGTTATAATTTTATCGTTGCAACATTGTTTCTGAGGCAACAAAACACCTATCGCGTTCCACCAAATATGACCCATACCTACCTTTCAGTATTTCTGATCTCCCGAATACTAGTTGAGGACTCTAACTTAGTTGTAGAGTTATTAGGACTTTAATTGAAGTGTGGATGCCATGTGAGGCCACCAAACAGTGAGTACAATTACTAAATCTGACAAGATTTGTGATCTCAGAAAGAAAAGAAAGAAAAGAGTGAGCGCCCAGGAACATCAAGAGAGCATAGTTGTTTAGCCTCTCTCCGAGTTGACTTGTCTAATAGTCTAGAGATCTAGAGTCTGTAGTACTAGATTATATGTAGCACCAGATGAGTGTGTGCCACCAAATACAAATCCATTCAACTCGATATCTCCTACCTAAGCCAAAAGCTGGGGTCAAATTACAGATTATCTTCTGCTTTATCCTTGAGGGAAGCAGTTGCCTATCCCGACAGAAATATTTGCCAAGGGTGAAGTACGAACTCTCAATGCGAATTGGCTTTTCACATGGATCTGTTACCTAGGCTATCATCACTTCACATTTGTTTGGATCTCTAAAGTTTTGAAATAAGAAAATAAGAAATCTTCTGATTACTTCTATTATTTTTCATTTTTGCTAGGAACTAGCAAATCTTAGGCATGGGGGTATTTGATGAGTCCATTTTAATGGACTATTGTTACGCCTAAGTACTTCAATTCTAACATAGTATGTTTGTTAATAATCACATTAGGTCATTAAATAAGTGTATGCATCATTACTTGAGTTTTCATCTATTTTATCGCATTTTATAACCTGGTATGTAATTATTTTATGTTTTGTTGTTGCAAGAATGACGGTGGAAAAGAACAAAGAGGGGGGGATAAATTTCCCTCAACAAAGCACCGCCTCAACACCTCCCTCATCCTCCGGCTGGCCTCAACACCTCCCTCAACAAATGAATACGGTGCTGGCCATATTTAGAAAAGGATTTTGAAAATCCCTTGAGAGGCGGAAGAGAGGAGATATAGAGCGAGAGGTAGAGGGGATTGGGGAGACCCAACGGTGAAGACTGTGTGCACTGTGCAACTAGCAAGCATTTTGCACCAACGCCCCCCCACAGCACCCACAAAGCGCCCAGCCTCCAGCACCCTTGCACGCCCTCAGCACCCGCGCAGGCACACTGCGCACTTTTGCCCTCTGCAAATGCAGGCCAACCTGCCCTTGCTGCACCATCCTCTCCACTGCAAGCGCACCCACCCTGCACCTGTGCTACTGCCCTCACTGCGTGCTTGCAACTGCTACAGTGCCCTCACCAAGTGCTCTCCACCGCCTGCCCTTGCGCATCTTGCAGGCACGCACCCACGCCCTCATCAACCCTTGTGGCCTGCAGCGCGCAACCTCGCAGTAGCGCCTGCAACCCCACAGTGCCCCCGCTTTAGACCTCCTCGCACCTCCCTGCAGAACGCCCCAGCATGCCCAACTTCTCTATGCGCAGCACAACCCTCGCACGACCAGCGCGACGCCAACCAGCGCGCCCATGCGACAGTAGCAGGCCATGACCTAGAAGAGAAAGCCCCATGTCTTGAAATACGACTATGTTACATGTCATTACAAGTTATTTCATGAAAGGAAAATTACATTCATATCCCTGCATTTCTAAATTATTACGTGTTCCTTCTTTTTGCCTTGTTTCGCATCAGATTTGAACACGGATTGTGCACGTGATTGAATAAGTACAAAGGAAAAATATTTTGTGAACTTATTAATCTGTTCCTTCCTGTGGATACGACATCCTTTTCATGGTTTAAATTCATATCTATGTTAATCTTTGATTGAGAGATTTCCACCACATTAATTACAACGACATATCCTTCTATTGCTATCATAAATAAGCGAAACTCTCTCCATCATGGAGCTGGTTTGAGCTTAGCTAAGATAGCTAAGCTAGCTTAACTAATGGGTGAGTAGAAGAAAAGGTAGGAGGAATTAGGGTTTAGGGAAAAGGAGCCGAGGAAGAGTAGTCTGGAGCTAAGTTGGAGCTGGTAGCTGCTGAAAAGAATTGCAGGGAGCTACTTTAGCTAGCTTAGCTTGCTAGTTCTTTGCTAGCTGCTAAGACAAGCTAAAGTGAGCTGGCTTTTGCTGAATTGTGCTGAGGTGAGCTGGGTTTGATCTTCCTGGGGATGACCTAGCTAGTTGGAGTAGCTAAGATAGCTTAGCTCAACTAGGTTGAGCTAAGTGGAGTCCCTGGGAGCTGGACTTGAGCTGGATTGAGCTATTTGAGGTCATCATTGTAGGTTCTACAATGTAGGGGGTGAGATATGCATAATACGAAAATAATGCGAAAAAATATAATACTAATCACACAAAAGGATGCAATCATAAGTATACAAAGATTTTTAGGTGGAAACCCAAACTCGGGTAAAAACCATCACCTAAACCTTTCGGTTTAGGATTTCCTGATTGACTGAGTCGATCAAATCCACTATCAAGTCACTTAAATGAGGGTGACTTAACCTCTTACAACAACACTACTTTATACGAGGGTAGTGTACCTCAAACCCCTTCTCTTCACGAGGAGTATTTTGTCCCATGAAGGAGACGGGAATTTGCAAAGCAAATACCCAACCAAAAATAAATAAAATAATAGTCCTATAGAGCCACAAAGTATAATCTTAAACTTAGCTTCTATAGGCAACGGGTACTTCCCTGAGATGGAAGTGAGGTACGCGATCCACGTGATGGCACAACGACGCTCTCGTATACGTAGGCGGGAGAGTGGGTGAATAGTTGGGAAGATGCTTTCAAGATGTAGACTAAGGCTTGAGCACTTCTTTGATTCTAACTTCTCTTGGACACAAAAGAGTGTGGAAGTAGTGTTAGTGTGTGTTGGCTTAGGAAGGGTGTTCCTTTATTTATAGAGGTCCTAAGAAGGGTTTAGAAGCCTCTTCTAGCCGTTGGGGGGCTTCTCTAGCCGTTGGGAATAAATCCAAGGAAAATCAGCTGGAATTAGGGTCATTTATGATTCTGACAGGGTTATCAGACGTCTAGATCTAATATCAAATGTTTGGGTCATCATCTGATTCTATAATTAGTCGTCTAACCTAGAAGGGTGGAAGATCTTATTGAAGTTGGATCAAGACGGATGTCTAAAGATCACTTTTAAGACGTCTGGAATTAAGGTCAGACGTCTAATTTAAGACAGGTTTCCTTCCTGTTTTTGTCTAGACCTAAACAGGGTTCTAGGATAAGTTGGTCAGACGATAGGTCGGTCGTCTAGCATAAAGTTCGGACGTCTAGAAATGCAATCTACTGCATGAATGGATTTCTGAGTCTAAACGGCTATAATCATTTGACAAAAGGTGATTTGGACCGAACGTCTACTTATCAGACATCTAGGGATCACTACGGATGTCTGAAAGTGAAAGTGGGTTAGATAAAGAGTTAATCCTCTGAGATTAGCCTGATAAAGCCAATGGTTCTCTAGTTGAACATCTGGCAATGCCATCAGATGTCTTCTAAGATGTCTGGACTAAGAGCTGGTCGTCTGAAATTAATAGACAGAATGGACTAAGTCCAGCCTAAGTGTCTGGACGTCTGATCAAACAGTCAGATGTCTTAAAGTCAAAGATCAGACATTTGATTTTCAGATTGGATGTCAGATCAGGCTGTCTAAAACCTATTTTAGTTTCCTAAGATCTTTATGAAAAGCCTAAGTGTCCTAGGTATATAGTTTGGTTACTTTGAAGCTCTTTAACATATAATCTAGACAAAAAATAAAGAGCAAAGTAATCAAAAGAATACATGAATAAAGTATCTATCCTATTCTTCATCTTCTTCAAGCTTCAAGCTTTCGCTCCAAGAGAAGCTCCTTCTCCTCTATCAAGCTCCTTCAATCCACCATGAATGTGAGCTTGAGCTCCTCCTCCATACTTGAGTCCATTTGCATTCTCTTGAAACTTATAAACTCAAAGCAAATGTTAAATAACAAGTGTTTTGTTATGATGTAAACACATTTACACTACTTAAAATGTCTATTTATGCATGTTCTTAAGCATATGATTGCATTTCATGATATAAATATTGTATAACATGCATCATCTTGCATTTAGAGTAGTTTGAATAAAATGGAGGTTAATTATCTCCTTTTATGTGCTTGGATAGGGAAAACATTTTATCGAGGCCTCGGATCAAAGATCCAACCGTATGGATGTGATCAGGGCGACGATTGGAGTTCAACGACTCCAAGATCGCCCTAATTAGGCATCCGTAGCATCAGATAGTGATCGGGGAACCCTAAAAGATCAACGGCCAGGATGGTGTAAATCCGCACTTCAGATGACAAATCCGACCACACGAATGAATTCGGATCGACGATTGCAGTCCATCGACACAAAAATCGAGTCAATCCGACATCTGTGGCACCATCTACAACTTCCAGAAGATGGACGGCCAAGATGGCGCCATGTGGTGCCATCTCAGCCGCCCAAACGGCCGCATGCAACCTCTGAAGATCCCGCACTCGCTTGCTCTCCGCCGTTGGATCTTGATCCAACGGATGTGGTCAGCCGCGCTTAAAAGCGTCCGCTCGACCATCCGCGCTTCGTAGCGCAGCGGTTGAGCGCGCTTACGCGAGCGGCGGGCGTGGGTTCGAGCCACAGCGAAGGGCTGGAAGGCGCGGGCGATCGGGTGCGGGCGGGCATTGGATCTTGATCGGACGGCCGCGCGCGCCCGATAGCGTTCACGCGCGATTGAACGCGCGGCATGGACGCGTGATCGCACGCGGGCGGGCGTGCAGCGCAGTGGGTGAAGGCGCGACTTAAGACGTCCGATCTCGCGATCGAACGGCTGAGGATCGCTGAACATGCGCATGCGTTGCGCGCGCGAGCAGCTGAGCAGGCGTGCGTGGGCGCGGGAGCTACGCCCACGTTGGGGGCTTTAGTGACGGATTTATCCGTCACTAAAGATCCCTCATTTATTATTTTAAAGTTGTAATGTCCATTTTGCCCCCACTTCATGCAACTATAAAAGGAGACCCCCTCCATATGAAATTATCATCCCTTCCTTCTCCTCTCTACCCCTCCAAAGCTTAAGAGAAGCTTGTCCCACACCCGGGATGCTTCTCGCGAGATAAAGTCCAAATTTTCGTCCCCCTTCGGAAGTGGATCCCGCGACGACGACGGCGTGCTGCTCCATTCCCGTTCTTCTGCTTCGTCCTCCTTCGTCCTGCTTCGTTCCCCTTCGTCCAGGCGTCGTCCCGTCCGGCTCGTCCTCCAAGCGACCGTCGAGGAGGATTTCTCTCTCCCTATTCTTTTTGCTGCTTTCTAGTATAGATTTACTGCTTTCTAGAGTAGTTCTGCTTGTCCTCCAAGCGATCGTCGAGGAGGACATTTCTTCCTCCATTCTTTTAATGCTTTCTAGAGTAAATTTATCGCTTTCTAGTGTAATTGTTTTATGCTTTCTGGTTGTAATGAACAATCTCCTCAATGATAAATTCTTTGTTTATTCTACATCTCATTTTGATTTTCATGTGTAATATTCTCTCTCTCTTACCCTCTCTCTCTCTCTCTTCTACTTATTGTAAATAATTAGATAGTTTTAAATTGAATTATTCTGTGACAAATAAAAAGAAACGCGTAGTTTTTAAATCAAACATCCGCCTCCCTGTGTTCGACCGGGAATTTTCATTTCGGTATAAATTTTATTTGTTGAACACGAATTCTTCGCTTTCAAGCTACAATGACAGGTTTTCAAAAATCGAACACGTTAGCGTAGCAATTCGTACGTTCAACATGTTATCATCAAAATTAACGATCGTGGTGCCCTTTCACCAACAATCTTTAGCTGACTTGAGTTGAGCGAAGCTGGAAGTAGTTGGACCTGAGTTGAGGTGGACTCCTGTCAACTTAGTTGAGCTAGCTAAAGCTCTCGGTAAACTGATTGGAGCTGAGGTGAGCTAGATTCAACTACGTTGAGCAGGATCTGAGCTGACTTGGGCTAGGTTGAGCTAAGATCAGCTACTTGGGCTACCACTCAGCCAAGATGAGCTTAATAGAGCTTAATGGAGCTAACCCTAACCCAAGTCAGCTAGTATCCAGCGATGATGAGCTGGATCAGGCTGAGTTCTAGTTGGATTGAGCTTCCTCTTCAGCAATTGCCTTCTTGAGTGCTAGGGTTTTAGGGATCTGACTATCTGCTCATCCCTAATACTCAAATAAATGTGTCAAAAACACAACAAATCGTATAAAGCAAGCCTAACCTAATTGATGCCTAAATGCAACCCAAAAACCCATTTGCGGAGTTAGAATCCTAAGAGCTAGGTCTATTTTAGGGCATAAGAATGATGATAAATTGGTGTTTATCGCACCCCCATGCTTATCTTTTGCTAGTCTCTTAGCAAAACAAATTTTCACAAAATCGATTCTTTGGGAAAACTATTTTTTTCAACTTTTGAGGAGGAGATCACAGGACCTTGGTTGGTTAAAACACGAGAGGTACAGGATTTGTTATAGGTAAACATCAGGATCCATTTTCGGATCCAAAAAATTAGATGAATCGGGAACAATGTATCCTCCAAAAATTCTCAAATTAACCCATTATTTTAGATGACCCGAAATTTTTGTAGTTAGGATTTCTCCGGCTCTTGAATCCGATTCGCAACTTGCAACATCCTTTAAAACCTTTTGTCTGTGCTTGTGAAAAGCCAACATTTATAAGGTTGTGTTTTTGGTTTAAATCTTTTTTTTTTGTCTCCCTTGTGCTTATTCTTAGCTTATCCATATAACAGATGTGTCAGGATCATTATTCTCGTTACCAATCCTCGAGGGGACTTTGGTGCCATCACTTTGAGATAGTACTGTCCAAGACACCACCCAGGAGATCACAACCCCAAAACACAATGTAATGTAAAGGGGAGCTCCAAGTAAGCTCAAGCTCTTGCTCCGATGCTATGGGTAGAGCACCGTCCAAGACACTTGAGTTGCAAAATGCACCTTAATGCTCCATCTAAAGATATGAAATATAGATATAGGGTAGCGTCGAGGCGGTAACATGTTGACATCGCTTCCTCAAAGGAGGCATTTTTCTCCTTCTCAGTGGTGGAAACTCAAACCAATGATCTGCTTCAGATTTCACTGAGTCCAAACAAGGGCTTTTTCTAATTTCTAAATGTTTTTTAGGTGTTGGCTTGTGTGTGAAATTTGACACAGGAAATTTTGCAAGAGATGCAAGCTTTTGGATCAGAAGCTAAGTCAGATACTTTCCAGGTCACAAAAGGAGATCAAGTCACCTGAGCCATCATGAGTTTAGGTGGAATTGTAAAGAAGGATACTTGATCTAGTCTAAAGGTAGATCGAGAAATTTTAATAATCAGATCCGTATCCTTATCCCTAGTTTGTTAAAATTTAAATCCCATTGTACCTTGAAGTGAATCTTCAACCTTAGTCCCAATTTCAAAATTTCCTCAAAAAGTTTTCAACATTTTTATTTTTATTTATTTTATTTTTTTATTTATTTTAGGTATGCATGTAGAAATTGAAACAAGAAAATTGAATGTTTTTGGATTTTGAAAATCCTGATTTGATCGCCAAAATTTAAAAACATCGCCCCATGCTTAAGAGATGGCATGTCTTCATGCAATAGGAAGAGAAAAGAGATTACCTTGGTGAAGGTGGTCAAAATTAGGGTAGGCAAAACCATTGAAAAAAAATAGAAAAATGAAAAGCAGGAAAAATGATGGGTTACCTCCCATCTAGTGTTTTCTTTTATGCCATTCAGCTAACTGTGAATTGCATCAAGGATCATTAGCTGATAGGTTGGTTAAATCAATCGTGTCAGATGGGAGATTCGGAGTATTTTCTAGATAGGGCTTTAAATGTTGGCCGTTGACTTGAAAAGTGGTACTTGTTTTAGAATCAAAAAGATCAACAATGCTGTATGGATAAGTTTTAAGGACAATAAACAGGCCGACCCATTTGGATTTTAGTTTTCTTGGAAAAATTCGTAATCCAGCATAGAAAAGCCAAATGCATTGATTAACATCAAAATTTTTTCGAACAATATATTTATCATGAAACTTCTTCGTTCGGTCTTTATAAATCCTCGCGTTTTCGTAAGAAAATTGTGCAATTCTTCCAATTTGGTTAATTGCAGTTTCCTGTGGGTACCGGCTTCAGATAAATCCATATTTAGTTATTTTATTACCCAAAAGCCCTGTGTTCGAGTTCTACCGGATGATGGCATGCCTTTCCAAAAATCAGACAAAAAGGAGACAAGTTGAGAGGACTTTTAAAAGCCATTTGGTAGGCCCATAAAGCATCGTCCAATTTGTTGGACCAATTTTTATGATCAGGCCTAACTTTCTTTTGTA
Organism: Thalassia testudinum; assembly: GCA_037157565.1. Classification (NCBI taxonomy): domain Eukaryota; kingdom Viridiplantae; phylum Streptophyta; class Magnoliopsida; order Alismatales; family Hydrocharitaceae; genus Thalassia; species Thalassia testudinum. The sequence continues at coordinate 12,273,785 of JAZHRO010000078.1, read as the reverse complement.
AAATATTTTTTATCTCCCGGTTAGAAACTTCTGCTTGGCCATTCGTTTGGGGGTGGTAAGGAGTGAAAATTTTATGATTAACCCCATATTTGAAAAGGTGACGGAATTGAGAGTGAGTGAAATGTGATCCTTCGTCACTGATGATGGCCTTGGGAATGTCGAATCTCGAGAAAATGTTTTTCTTGATAAACTCGACTACCACTTTGTGATCATTGGTGCGAGTTGGTATTGCTTCGATCAATTTTGATACATAGTCGACTGCGACTAATGTATATAAATACCCACAAGAGTTGATAAACGGTCCCATGAAGTCGATGCCCCATACATTGAAAATTTCAACTTCTAAAATTGGATTTAGGGGCATCATATCCTTTCGAGTCATGTTGCCAATTCTCTGGCAATGCATAAAGGACCGAACAAAAGAATGACCATCTTTGTGTAGGTTGGGCCAAAAGAATCCAGAAGTGAGGACCTTAGCTGCAGTTTTCTTTCCTAAGAAATGTTCGCCGTAGGCCATTGAATGATAGTGTGTCAAAATGCCATGAATTTCTGAGTCGGGGACACATCGTCTAATGACCTGATCAGCACAGATGCGGAAAAGGTAGGGTTCCTCCCAAAAGTAATATTTAATGTCAGCAAAGAACTTATCCCTTTTGGTTTTGGGCCAATCAGAGGGGATTCGTTCTGTTGCTAAATAGTTTGCAAAAGGTGCAAACCAGTGGAGGGCATTGGTAGCTGAGATAGTCTCATCAGGGAATATATCAGGGGAGGTCAACAAATCGTTCATCATGAGACGCGAGAGATGATCGGCCACTACATTTTGCGACCCCACCTTATCCTTGAAACTCTCCAAGCATTGTCCCTTGGTGGCGGTGTTCAATTTTTTGTAATCAATGCACATGCACCAAGAAGAACCAATCCTAATGGTTATATTTTCCCCATGTTCATTAGTGACAACTGTTAGTCCAGCTTTTTTTGGAACTACTTGTGTGGGACTAACCCAGGAGTTGTTAGAAATGGGGTAGATGATATCAGCATCAAGCCACTTTATAATCTCCTTTTTTACAACCTCCTGCATATTAGGGTTCAAGCGCCTTTGTGGTTGGTGGGAGGGGCAAGAGTTGTCCTCAAGATAAATTCGATGGGTTCAATAGGATAGATTAATACCCTTAAGATCAGAAAGGGTCCAGCAAATAGCTTTTCTATTTTTGCTCAATACCGGGAGAAGTTTTTCCTCTTGTGCTCCAGTAAGTCGAGACTTGATAATTAGGGGCATGGTTTGGTTTGGACCTAGGAAAACATATTTAAGGAAGCGGGCAAGGGTTTTAATTCCAGTTGACGGCCCAGCTCCGAAATGATTGTGCTTTTAGGGGTGAAGTGAGAGGGAGGGGGCTAGATGAAGAGTTAGATGGAGAAGGTGTGGTTAGGGTGGGAGGGTGGGTTAAATCAGATTGTTCAGGAATCGTGTGAACTGCAAAGCAAGAACCCATGTGTGAAATTTGTATTGTTTCCTTCACTAAATTTTCAATCTCAGAATCCGAGTCATCAAAGAAATCTGGTTCTTGGAAATGCCTTGAAGCTTGGAGAATATCTAAGGTAATAGATTCACCGCTGCAAATGATTTTCATCTTTCCAGAATCACAATCAATATTGGCTTTGGCCGTGGCTAAGAATGGTCTTCCAAGAATTATGGGGGCATTCTTTAAAGCTTCTGGTACCTCTATGTCTAGGACCAAAAAGTCTACGGCAAATAGATAGCTTTTGACCTGGACTATTACATCCTCGACAATCCCCTTGGGTTTAATTATAGATCGGTCTGCTAGTTGAAGTGTTACCTCGATAGGCTTTAATTCACCGATCTTGAATTCCTCGAAAACGACAGTGGGGATGAGATTAATTGAGGCACTGAGATCCAATAAGGCACAATCAAAAGAAGCGTCATTATGACTACTTGAATAAGGGGGCGCCTGGATCTTTTATTTTTAGAGACAGTTTTCTTTGAACAACTGAGCTTCTTGTCTTTGGAAGGATCATCTTTCCTGGGTTTCTTGGCTGCCTTTTTGGGGTACACAAATCTTTTAAGAATTTGGCATAGGTAGGGATATATTTTATGGCATTTAGGAGGGGGATATTTATTTCTACTTGCCCAAAAAGATCCATCAATTCCTTATCGGTGGGTTGGGATTTCTTTTCTTAGTTTGTGAAGAGTGAAGGGCTTGTGGAAAAGGTGCTGGCTGAACGGGGTTAAAGGAAAAGGGAGAAGAGTTGAACTGCTTTTCTTTTAGGCAAGTTTCTTGAGCAGGCAAGGGATCATGAATGGTTTTCCTGTTCCTCAGAGTCACTACATTTGCAGTATGGTTGTTTCTAGGAGGAGGACGGGGGGCTTGATTTTGATTAAAACTCGGCGGATGCTGGGGTGCTGGGTGGATAGGTTGACTGGGATATCCACCTTGATATTGATTCTATTGATTGTTAGGGTTGGGCATGGGTTGGGATGGTAGGTTGCCAGCAGGTCAATGATCAGGAGTAACCTTGACTTGATGTTGTAAATTGGTAATCATACGGGTTACTTCAGTCATTTAAGTTTGCATTCCCTATAGAGTCTTCATGATTTGGGTGTTGATATCTTCTTGGGATGGCCCAGGTTGATATAAATTTTGCCCATAATTCCCAAATTGATTTTGTTTGGGAAATAGAACTTGATTTGGGGCTTTCCAGGAGGGATTCGGGTTGATCCTTCAATTTTGATTATAAGAATTGGAGGAATTTCTAAATTGCTCTTGGAGAGCCGAAATGTTTTCAGTGGTAGGGTCAAAAAGATTTTGATTGATAAGATCAAAGGTCCCAGTCAGATCTTGTGAGTATTTAGATACAAATTGTTGCCAGTAGGGGTAGTATCAATATTGTGCAGATTTTCTCTTCTGAGAAGGTAAGGAGAGTTAGGGTAAGGAGCTTGTTTTTGGGTTAGTTTTTCTTCCATTTTTTTTCTGTTTGATTTGCATATGATCCAGTTGTTGAGCTATCATGTGTAGATCATCTTGAGTGACTGGAATAAATGTGGATTTGGAGTCAATTCATTGACTTTAAGTCTTAGGTTGTTGGTTCTACCAAAAGTGTCCATTGAAGCCATATTAAATGAGTTTTCACTCGTTTCTTCAAAAAGGAGGTAGGCACTTTCAGCATCTTTATTAAGGAAATTACCCTAGCATGAAGTATCCACAAATCTTTTTAATTGATCTTTTAATCCATGATAAAAGATCTGCACTAGCTGCCATGGTGGAATTTCATGGTGAGGGCAACTTCTAAGTAGTTCTTGAAATCTCTCCCAAGACTCAAGGAGAGGTTCACCAGATTTTTGTTGAAAGGTCGTTATTGATTGACGTAAAGCATTTGTACGGCCTATCGGAAAGAATTTTTTGAGAAAAGCACTTTGTAATTGGGGCCAGGTGGTGATAGGACGCACGACTATTCTAAACCAATGTGTTGCTTTGTCTTTTAGTGAGAGAGGAAAAAGTCTCATGAGCCACATCTCTTCCTGCACATGTAGGAACGAGTGGTTTGAGTAAGGATAGTTAGCTCCTCGAGGTGGCAAAAGGGGTCCTCTCTCGGAAGACCGTGAAAATGTTTGATTAGGTTTAGAATGGCGGGTTTAATTTCAAAATCCCCTTGGGGTATAACCACTCCGGGTCTCTCTTCATAGTTAGAAGGATCATATAAATCCTTAAGAGGTATGAGAGATTCCCCGAGTGGCTGACCCAATCATTAGTTGGCTAGGTTCATGACTGTCCTAGCCAATTGCTGCTGCTTTTGTTGAAGTCAAACCAATTAGTAGACCATAAGAGAAAAGGGGTTTGTATTTTGATTTAAAGGGCCACCTGACCATTCAGGGTTTTGTGGTAGCTCCAAATGCGGGAGGTTAGGGATGGTGAAGTCAGCTCGTGGGTTAGCTGACGGGTTAGGTTCGGGTTGGGATGTGGAAGTAGAATTTTTTGAATGGTTTTCCATGTTTTCCATGTTAAAAATAGAGGAAGAAGAAGAAAATAAAGATCTTTTGGTGCGGGAGACAAAATCAAATGGTCCCTGGAGATGTGGATTTTGGGACCTTCACCCATGCATGTACGTAATAAAAGAATGGGAGGGAAGGAGGAGAGAGAGAGATGAGAGAAAGTGTGCAAATCAAACAACTAGGCCTAATTTGTCCTAAGGTTGACTCCTTAATGCAACCTAAGACTTGGGAACCCAATAAAGAAGAAATTAATAAGTGAACCTAGTTCCTTAAGATTACCTGGCTAGACTAAAAGAGGTGGACTGGGCCCAAGCATGCCCTTAGAAAATCAGCAGGGGCTTGTGTAAACTTGCACCCATCGTTTTCTTCCCTCTAAGTCTGTCACCGCATGTTCAAAAGGAATTAGGAACGCTTAGTAATTCTTAGATATTGGATATCAAGCCTAAGTTTTGGTAAAGTCCTTAAATGGTCAAATGACTACTTGTTTTAATTTAGGCTTGGGTATCTGATTGTGCACGGGAATGTGGACGACGTTAATTAGGATAATGCCTTATTATTTCAATTTTTTAAAGTGTGTGCAAATCGGAAGGAGTGATTCCATTGCCAATTTCAAGTTGTCACACAATTTTGTTGTTTTTCTGCTTTTAGGATTTGATTTAGCTTATTACCTTTTAGGATTCTCTTTTTAAGCTTTCAAACAAGTTTGAGATCCACAATAAAAAAGAAATCAAGTTGTATAGGTGAATGTAGATTTCCTTTTAAAAAGTGGATCTCTAAAAATGAAAAGAAACCCTAACTGATTTGATCCTTAAACAAAAATGTTACTACTAGTGAATTGTTTCAAGCATTTCTTGTTAAGTAGTGGTCCAAACAAAGCAAGCAACACCACTATTAGAATACAAATCAAACAAGGATTCTAGAAAATATTTTTTTATGATTTTATGAATTTTTAAAATATATTTTTAAGATTTTTCTTTGCACTGCTGTCTAAGTATAGAAATGATACCTGTAGATATTTTGGACTTTTCAGTACCACCACCAGCCACAAAAATTTTTGTGATTTTATTTGTTGTGTAGAATTTCATAAGGATTCCAGAAAACTAAATTTCACAAAAATTGGATAAGAAGAAAAATTCCTAAAATTTGCAGACAATAACAAAATAGTCAAATCAGAGGAGGTGACCTCCCTGTGGTCCATGAATTTTTAAAACTTTTCTACAACTGCAATTGCTCTAAAATTTAGAACAGGTATTCCTGATTTGATTTGAAATCTTTGGGTGAAATTTCAAGATTTTAAGAGGCTTGTGGTGTCGGGAATTGATTTTAGAAGTTCGAATAGAAGTCTAGACCTGAAAATCAGAATACCAACACTTAAGGTAGAGTGGTGTTAAATGATTCAAATAATAAAACAATTGCTTTTAAAGGTCACCACTCTACCTAACTTTTATGTTTATGATCCTGAAAACCTGATTTATTTATTTTTGGTAATTTTTTAGAGAAAATGTGACAAGTAGCAAGGAACTAACTTGGATGGTCTAGATTAGATCTAAAGGGGTGGCTAGAATCGGTAGGATAAGGACCTTTGGATCTAAAATGGACGGAGGAGATACGGTTTGGTTTTTGTTGGTATTGGATGGAGGTTGTTGCAACAACCTTATAGGATTGCCCTCACTTGTCTCAAATTTTCAGCCTTATTTTGTTTTTAATTTCAAATTTCATATAAAGAAAAGTTGTAGCCCTCGAAATCAAATTTCCAATGCAACTTGAATCACTCTATTTGGACTTAAAATGCAAAAGTTATGGCCAAAATACTAGAATGTGTTAGGCTATTACAAATTTCAAGGTTAGGAATAGGATTTGGTATAGGTTTTGTTTTTCTAAGGGATAGGACCTATTTTTGGCGGGCCATATTGGGTCTAAAATTAAGGCTCATGGCTGACCTCTAGGTTGTTTAATTAGGTTAGGTAATTAAGCTCTAGGCTTAGGTTAATTAGGTTCCTAAATTGGGTTAGATATAGGGTTAATTTGGTTCGGGTCTAATTAACTCAACCCTCTTTCAAGTGAGCTCAATATTAAATCTCTTATCTATAGGGCTCCACATTGTTCCAAACCTGATACTTGTACATATCACACAAAAGACATCAAGGTACCAGATATAAGTTTGGGCAAAATTGTAGAGAAACCCAAACTTATGTAATATTTACAAATGCACCTATATTACTAAATTGACCTAACTAAATGCATTCTAACCTATTCAACCCTTAGATTAGCATTAGTTAGGCATAATTAATATAAATATATATAGTAATATCAAATCCCCATCACTTATAATGGCTCGAGGCATCCCAAACCTGGCAAAGATATTCTTTTTGACAAACTTGACCACTGTGTTGTGGTCATTGGTTCTAGATGAGATTGCCTCAATCCATTTGGATACATAATCCACTACCACCAAAATGTATTCAAAACCTTGAATGGCAAGAAGGGTCCCATGAAATCGAATCCCCAAATGTCGAATATCTTGACAATCAAAATCAAGTTAAGGGGAATCATGTCCTTTCTACTCATGTTGCCCAGAGATTGTCAACGAGTATGCAAACATTACAACCAGCATCTCCTTCTTGATTGTGGTATAATTCTTCCAATTTTCATCCATTGTCTTACTGGAGTAGTAGATCACAAATGACTTGTTGTCCCTTCTTTGCCTATAAGGACACTTCCAACTGCATAATCAGATGCATCACACATTATTTCAAAGGGTAGGGACCAATCAGGGGCCTAGAGAACAAGTGCTTGAGTTATAGTCCCTAAGAGTTTGGTAGGCCATGATGCAGTCCTTAGTCATCTCAAATGGTTTCTCTTTCACAAGGAGAGATGTGAGGGGTCTCATAATCTTGGCAAAGTCCTTTATAAATCTCCTATAAAATACACGTGACCAAGAAATGATCTAATTTGTTTAACGGTTGTGGGTGGTGGAAACTTAGAAATTAAATCACCTTTAGCCTTGTCAACTTCAATGTCCTTAGAAGAAATCACATGTCCAAGTACAATGCCCTCTTGGATCATAAATTGACTCTTCTCCTAGCTTAACACCAGATTTACCTGAATACTCCTCTCGAGAACTTTGTCTAAGTGTGCTAAACATGAATTAAATGAGTCACCAAAGACTGAGAAGTCGTCCATGAAGACTTCTATATAATTGCCTACCATTTCTACAAAAATTGCCATCATGCACCTTTGAAATGTTGCTGGTGCATTGCAGAGGCCAAATGACATTCTACGAAAAATAAATGTTCCAAAAGGGTAGGTGAAAGTTTTTGTTCTTGGTCTTTTGGAGCAATTATGACCTGGTTATAGTTGGAATAGCCATCTAGAAAGCAAGAATAGTGTTGTCCTACTAACCTTTCCAAGATCTAATTAATAAAGGGCAAGGGGAAATGGTCTTTTTTAGTGGCTGAATTAAGCTTTCGATAATTAATGCAAATTCTATAAACAAAAGATATCCCGGTAGTAATGTCTTCCCCTTTTTCTTTTGTAATCACAGTCAACCTAGCTCTCTTGGGTACCACTTGGATGATACTCACCCATGGGCTATCAGAAATAGGATAGATAATTCCGGCATCGAACCATTTTATGATTTCCTTCTTAACGACCTTTCACATATCCAGGCTAAGTCTTTGTTGTAATTCAGGAGAAGGTCGTGCCCCATCATCTGTGTAAACGTGAAGGGATAGTAAGAAGGACTGATTCCTCTCAGGTTAGCAATAGTCCACCCTATAGCAAGCTTATTTTTAGGTACGACCTTAATTAATTTCTTCTCTTGTTCATTAGTAAATTTGGAATTGACGATCACTAGCAGGGTCTGATCAGGTCCCAAAAAGACATTTTAGGGTGGTGGGCAAAGGTTTGAGGTCTAATTTGGGTGATGTTTGAACTAAAGGTGGCAAAGGATCGTTTAAAGGTTCAGGTAATTGTTCCACCTTTAAGGTCCAAAGTGGCCTTGAGTTTGATCGAGCATTCAGGTTGTTAACCACCTCTAAGTGTTGAGGGATGTCTTGGAGGTCTTGGACTTGATTCGTTAAGCAGATCTGATTGGGATACTATCATAAGCCATAACTAGCTCATTTTGACCCAATTAAGTCAGTAAATGATCCTACATAACTGGCAGAGAGTCATAAGTCACTGCATATTCATTCTGAGGGAAAAATAAGAAACTAGGGTTAAAATTATAATTTTTCTAACTTATCGTGAATGCAGTACAACCACAGGTTTCCTCAGGGGTTGAATGAAGGTCAAATGGGCTTAGAAAGTTAACAAGTGGATTAGAACAATCAGAAAAGGGTTTGCACGTATTCTGAGAATCAAGTGACTTTTTGAAACCCTAAAAATAGACCCACTTAATTAACTAAGATTCTGATCAAGATAAAATTCACCTAAACCCTCTAAAATTCATAGAAAAATATTCTCTAGAGTTTGGAACTTTCAATTTGACCATCAGAACCCGTTTTGACCCAGAATAGAGTCACAGACAGACATTTGTCATAATTTGGGTTTTTGCATTACCCAATCAAACATGGTCAAAACCAAAATCCAACTTCACCATTGGATTCCTTAGGTCCAAATTAGGTTTGTACCAAAATTTGGACCCAAGATGAGTTTGTCTTAACCTAGTTTGCAAATTGGTCCTGTCTAATTACATTTCTACCCTTAACTTTCAAAATCTTTTCAAATAGACCCCTAACTTTGTCGTCGTTCTCACAAAAAGGTCTCTGCCACCATTAAACCTATTCCTACTTGCTCTGGCGACCTTAAATGGGAAAGAACTCCCTGATTTCTTCACGAATCCCTTTCAAATTTGAAAGGAAATTTCGTCAAGAAATTCCCTTCCTTTTGAACCCGATCCTAAGCCCTAAAACTTACCCAATCTCTCATGCGAACGCATGAGAGATTTGGGTCTCAAGGGATTTCCCAATCCGGCAAGCCTTCCAAGCTTGGGAAGCTTGCTTCCCAAGCTCTAACCGCCCTCTAATGACCTATAAAAGAATGCCCAGGCCAAGCCAAACCGTTCAAGCTTGAATTCGACCAGAGTAACCCTCAAATTTTTCTCTCCTCCTCCAGCCGAATTGCTCTTCAAGCTTCGGTGACCCTCCTTGCTTCCCCTCGTCATCTGATCGCAATACCAGCGGTAGATTCTCCTTCCTTGCCTTCTTCCGCATCGAGCAGCACCAGCCGACGTCCCTATCTCCTTCATCCTCGCCGTCCACCCCTTATCAGAGTAGCTTCCTCTCCGGTGCCGGCCATACCTCAACCGGCGCTAACTCCTCTCCCTGTTGTCTGATTCCTCTCCTAAATGACTCATCATCTTCCACTCTTTGTTTCCAGACATTCTCCACTTCGTTTCGACTGTCGATTTGCCCATTGCGACTTCATCTTCCAACTTGCCGGCAGACCTCCGGCGAGCCCTAGCGGCTTCCACACTCGCTCAACCGCGTCGCTTCCACGCTCCTCACCATCGCCTCGACCCACCGACCAAAATTCCTCAAGTAATTGAGGGGATTGGCATCTCTATCACCCCCCTGACTCACGCACTTTCACACACACTCTACAAGGTCGACATACCTCCACATCCACTCGCACGTGACGTCGCCACCACAGTTACATTCCCTGACATCCGGCGAAGCTCCTAAGAACTTTTGATGTGGCCGTGAGGCCATGTTGATGTTTTCAGGTATAGGACCTTCAACCGCCATTAACGGAGCATCTTCTAGTAAGCTCCAGTAGTGTTCGTGAGGTTCCAACTCCAGGGACACGCCCCAGGTGAAGCGGAATCCACCCTGGCAAAGGAACAGGTGATCAATTGGACGCTTTGACTGTGTCCCATACCTCAATTGAAAGGATCTTCCTTGGTTCTTGTTGAACAAAGGAGGGGGACTAAGATAGTCCCACCTTATTAGCTGAAGAACGCCCGTAGTGGCATAAATTGAAAAAGTGTCATTGGCTTATCGCCTCAAAACATAGGGGGTGAGGTCCCCCGCACTCTCTCCTCACATGCACCTCGTCAGCAACACCTGACCGGCGGACCTGGTGCACCAGACCCGCCTAAGCCCTTCACTCCTCGGCTGCGACCACGCCCGCAGCCTTGGACTCGGGTTTACGCCTACCCGATTACCTGGTTACCCACTGAGAGGCCTTGAGAGGGTAGAGCCTAAGAGAGAAAGAGAAGGAGAGATCACGTGGGGTAGGGGGAGGGTTTTGTTGCAGAGAGAATTGGCTGACACTTAGCCAATTCAAGAAACTCCCCCTCTATGTGAAGTAGCTGAGCAGAGAAAGAAGAAGAAGAAGGCTTGAGCAACAGAGGAAGAAAGAAAGCAGAGGAAGAAAGAAAGAGGAAGAAGAAGAAAAGAAGAAGAAGAAGAAGAGGAGAAGAAGAAGAAACAGAGAAGAAGAAGAAAGAAGAAAAACCTTAGCACTGTAGCATAGGGCTACTTAAGACGTCTGATACTTTAATTGCATATATTTGAGACTTGATTTAAGTGTTATTTGTGAGGAGTAATTCATGATTTAAATCACTATTTTACTCCATTCTTTTTGGTATATTGATCCTGACATTATTTGTTATTGCAATCTTTATTATTGATTTAAATTGTGATCTTGAGCTTTAAATTCTATATTGCTCCCTGTGTTCGACCTCTGAACCTTTTCGAATAATAAAATTATTTATTTGAGCGCTATTTTTGCTATACTACAACATGGCAATCTTAAAACACCGATTTAGTGCACGAGCAAGGTCACTAAGGGATCTTCTATGAGATTGATGGTCTTGTAATGTTTTAAAAATCAGACCAAATCTCTTGGTCGAACCGAGTACCGTTGAAAAATTGACTAGACTAATGATTTTTGGAAGAAATGCTTGAAATCGGCAGAATTAGAAAAAATCCAATTTGACCAGTTCAAACCGGTGAACTGGTCTGTCTGGTTCGCCTACCCCAAATTAAAAAAAATTGCCACTTGCGTTGCACAACTTTGAGCCCCAACCTTTGCACTACCCATGCAGCATCGACTTTGGTCTCCAATACCCCCCTTGCCTGCCCCCAACTACCTCACACATGTATATACACAAGTCAACCAGCCCTCCTACCACGACAACTCTCCAACAACTCCCTTGCAATGCATTGCATTGCCATGCCCACCCAGTCAACGAAGGCAACTCTCCAACTCCCTTGTGGTGCCTCTCTTGCTGTCCTGCCCTCTAGCCTACACTGGACGCCGCTCCTCCTCCTCACCCCTCACCGAACCTCCCGCCACCATCCCATCCACTGTAAGCCTCCTCCTTCTCACTTAGAACAAATATTACAGAGGCAGAGTCCTCTCGACTTATTGTTGGCATTCTTTTGTGCAAGATGGCCTATGATGTTACCTTGTTGGTCAGTTCTAACTAACTTAAAGCTTATGCATCCCTTGGCAAAATTTAAAGCATAGAGTGGAATAGCAGGGGTATGTCTAGTGCTCATGCTATTTTAATCACAACTTGGTTCGGTATTCATTTCCAATCTCTTTTATGATAATCAAGTTGGGGGTCCCATTTCCTTCCAAACTTCATCTCTCTTGACATTTGCACTTGGGGTTTCTATTGGGTATTTAGTTACCGACATTGCTATGATCTATTGGTTTTCCCCCTATTAGGTGGAAAGGAATGTGTTGTTCATCATTTCCTATCCTTGGTTTTGGTAGCATATACCATGCTTTGTGGGGAAGGACAACTATATACATATATTGCGTTAATTTCTGAAGCAACTACTCCAGTAATTAATCTAAGATGGTATGCTGTCATTGATATGACAATAATATAAGGTTTCTAGATGCAGAAGGAATGAAAAGATCTCATGCCTATATGATTAATGGTTTCGTAATGTTTATTGGATGGTTGGTTGCAAGAATATTGTTTGTTTATTTCTTTTATTTTGTGTTCATGCATTATGATCAGATTCAAGAAATGCCCATCTTTGGCTATGTCTTAGTTGTACGTATTGTCTATTTATTTAATCAATTAATCTTTAATTTGATTGATTTGCTAAATTTTAATCACTATAATTTTTTTTAAACCACTTTAATCAACTTAGTTGAATATTTAGCCACCAAAGAATGTTTCCAAGCATCTCTCTCTTTATAATTCATTGGATTATATTTAGTTTGTAATGTGATATTTTATGTGTAATATGATATCCATGTGTAATATGATATTTGATGCTATAATATGATATTTGATGTCCATAGATGATATTTCATATTTATAATATGATTGCTGATGTGTAATATTTGATGTGTAATATGATATTTGGTATTTGATGTATTCTGTGATACGATTGTCCATGTGTTTAAATCCAAAAATTATATGGCAATTATTTTAAATGAAAAAGAAGTAATGGGAAAGAATCATTTTTTATTATTTTTTGGCTTATTTTGTTTGTAGAATAATGAATAGAAATGAGGAAGAAGTTCCTAATGAGTCTCATCTCATTCCAGAAGTTAATAAAAATGGTAGTTAGAAGAAAATAAGATATTGCTTGGGATTATTGTGCACTAATATCATCAAAGCCTTTAAAGGTGAAATGTAATATTACTGTCCTAAGATTATCAATGGAAGAGGGATTCACAGATTTAAGGAGCAATTGGCAAAGAAAAAGGGATAGATTGAGTAATGTAGAAATGCCACGAGTCATGTGGAGTATTAAATGAAAAATGCTTTGGAATCATATCAAATAGAAAAAAGGAGAGTTGATGAGACTTTTGCAATGACTTTTACTTGCTCTTAGTCAGTTACATTTCGTAGTTTACCTGAGTAGCCATTAAGCAGTGTTATATCGAAGGAAATTTCTCAAACCAATAACTTAAAAAAAATTTTCCCTTTGGCTACTACTCTTGAAAGTCAACCTTCAATAAAAAGTGCTTTGGCTTCAAAAGATCTTATTCACGCTATTGATTTTAAAATTGCAAAGTGGTTTACTAAGACACACATACCATTTCATATGATTGAGATTCTAGAATTTCAAGAGATGTTAGATGCTGTTGCATCCATTGGATTTGGTTATCAAGCACCATCTGTATATAGGATGAGTGGACCCTTATGGCAAGAAAATGTGGCGAATATGTCAGATTACATTAAAACCTTTAGAAGACACCGACAAAAATTTGCTTGCACAATCATGGTAGATGGATGGATGGATGACAAAGAACATTAATTAATTTTTTGGCATACTGTCCCAAAGGAACTGCCTTTCTTAAATCAGTTGATGCTTCTAATCATTCAAAGACATCAGAGTATTTATGTGCCTTATTCAAAGAAGTCATTGAAATTTGTGGGACAGCAAAATGTCATTCATTTTGTTACAGATAATGCAGCTAATTATGTAGCTGCTGGAAAAATACTTAAATATGATTATGGCCATATTGATTGGAATCCTTGTGCAACTCATTGCATTGATCTCATTCTTGAGAAATTTGATGATTTGTCCTCTGTTCAGTCTGCTATTATTGAGGGGAGGAAGATTACAAAATTCATCTACAACCATGGATATATCTTGAATTTAATGAGAAAACATTGTAAAAAAGAATTAATTAGACCAGTAGTGAGTAGAATTGCATTGCAGAGTTTATGTGAGCAAAAGGATTCCTTAATATCTATGGTTGCTTCTAAAGAATGGTTGGAATATAAGATCTCAAAGACAAGAATTGCTAATGAAGTCAAAGACATCATCTTGAGCTCCTATTTTTGGGATTCATGTTTCAAAGTAATTAAAGTTATTGAGCCTCTTATAAAAATTTTGTAAATGGTAGATAGTGATGAACGCCTTTCAACGGGCTATATTTATGCTAGGATGTGTGCAGTGAGAGCAACAATTAAGGCAGCATTTGATGAAGATCAAAATGAATACAAAGAATATTTGAAGATATTTGATGAGAAATGGGAGAATCAGCTTCATCACCCTTATCAAGATTTAGCTTATTTCTTGGATCCTGAATTTTATTACAGGGACTCCACAGAGATTTCATATAGGGAGAATAAGATAATGACTTCTTTTTTCGATGTCGTGCTCATGATGTTTTGATGTATACACATCTATTAAGGTTAAAATGCTTATTTATGCGAGTTCCTAAGCTTAACATTGCATTCCACATTATAAATATTGCATAGCACGCATCATTCTGCATTTAGGATAGATTATATAAATTATAGGTTAATTTGCTCCTTTTTGTGGCCATGAAAGAAGGAGATTTATTTCAGAGTCTCGGATTGAAGATCCAACTATACAGATCTAATCAGGGTGACGATTGGAGTCTAACGCCTCTGAAATCACCTTGATCGGAGTTCTGTGGCATCATATGCAGTCCAAGGAAGATCAACAACAAGGGGGAAAGGTGACATAATTTGGAGCTTCAAATGACAAATCCAACTACACGAATGGATCCAGATCAATGATCGCAGCTCAACAGCACAAAAATTGACCCAATCTGACATCCGTAGTGCCACCTACAAGCACTTGAAGTTGAACGGTCCAGATTGCACCAATGGCACCATCCAGACCATCCAAGCCAGCCAACAGCACCCACAACACCTCCTCTTGATCTGTGCCATCTATTCTCAGCCGTTGAATCAAGATCCAACGGCTGAAAAGCCTCCTCCACTAGTTCATCTTCTCAATACTCTTGTAGGTGTAGCATAACGGTCGGCCAGAGCACTCCCAAACCTACGACGTGGGTTTGAATTACCCAGTGCCTCAAATCCTTAATTTAGGTGGGAGCAGTTAAATAGAGCCACTCGATTTGGATCCAGTAGCGACAGAATAGCCACATGGCAGCACCGATCTTCGCTGGAGTCGCGTGATGCATGCACGAGCACGATCCTCAATCGCGAGATGATGATCCGATTGCTCTCCTTCGAGCACACCTCAGTAGCTGTGCAAGTGGGTGCCAGCAGTGGTGTGCGAGGGCTACAGCGATGTTTGCAGTGAATCTTCAGCAGGGATTTTAAATGTCGCTGTTGACCCGTGAAGTCATTTTGCCTCCTCTCCTCCACTATAAAAGGACTACCACCCTTCCCATTCTTCTTCATCTCTTCCTCTTCTTCCCTCACCTCCTCTAAAGCTCTAAGGAGCTAGTCCCAAGCCTAGGATGCTCCTTAGAGTAGAAAAGTAAAATATTTTCCCGCCTCTCACCGTCCTTCGTGGAGCATCTCGTGGTCATCCTCTCACCCCGATCCGATGCCGTCCTGCCCCATCCTCCGACTTCGTTCTTCTTCATTCAGCCTCTCACCACCTTCATCCAGGAGCTATCAAAGCGAGTCGTTATCCAAGCAGCCGTTGAGGGGGATTCTTCTCACCTCTCTCTATCTTTTTTCGCTTTTGTAGTGCATTTTTCCACTTTTCTATCTATAGAAAACTCTTTTAAATATATATTGATATTCTCTCTCTCTCTCTTATTTTGCAAGTAGATTAGCAAGATATTATTGACTTGATCCGTTGCCTTACAAAAATACCACAAATATCACAAAAGATAAAAACACTAAAAACAAATAAAAGCAAACACGGATTTCTATAAACCAAATGTTCACCTCCCTGTGTTCGACTCAGGGCTCACCTCGAGCTTCGATTATAGATTTCATCTAGTAGTGAGATTTTGACATATACTATGACGTGTATTTTCTATGCTTGATTTCTTGCCCACCATGTTTCATAACCAACACCCTAGTGTTGATCAAATAAACAAAGAGCTTGGAATGTATCGGAATGCTAGAGGCATGTTTGGTCATCCAATGGCAAAGCGAGCATACAATTAAATTTCTCCTGGTAAGTCTTTATAGCTTTCTAAAATATCACTAAATTACTATTATTTATATTACTTCATGTTATGATTTTATATTTTTTATTATAGTTGAGTGGTGGCAGAATTTTGGTGGAGAAGCTCCCACATTGCAAAAAATGGCAAGTTGATTATTGAGTCAGACTTGTAGTGCATCAACATATGAAAGAAATTGGACTATATTTGAAAATATTCACACTACAAAGAGGAATAGGTTATTACATGCTAAGTTAAATGACCTTGCTTATGTGGAGTATAATTTGAGATTAAGGTATAAATGAAATTTTATTTGTTAACTTCTTTAATATTATTTGTATATCTCATTTTTAACCTTTCATAATTGTTGGTTTGAAATTCAAGGGAGAAGCAAAATGAAAATCGATGAAATCCTATTTCATTTGAAGCGATGAATTTAGTAGTGAAATGGGCGGAAGAACCTAAGAATATCCCATTACAAGATTTAGAGGATTGGCTGGATAGGGAGGGCCTGAAACATATGTCTGCAATGGTACTAACTTATGCAAATTTTAATAGCTTAGAACTATTGTGAAGTTAACATTTATTTAGCTAATTTCGACTCAATTGTTCTTTTAGAGGATATCAATGATGTTGAATGATCGTCACAAAGATCAATTTGGATTTTTTTTTCTGCTTATGTTGTCTTGAAAATTTGAAATCATTCTATTGAAACTTAGGTTTTCATTTGTTATATACTTCCTCTTATGTCTTCAACCTTAAGTCTTTAATACATCTGATCGTTGGAAAATTTGTGAGAAGAATTAGGGTTTTAAAACCTCGTCGTCGTAGTTGCAAATTTTCGAGATCAAATAAAAATAACCGAGATTGGTGAGTCTCGAGTCGAATACGGGAAGGCAAATATTTGATAAAAATCGCGTCAGATTATTTATTTTTGGTGTTTTCACCTTTTGTAATTTTTTGTTTTTTTTAAATAAGCATGATAACAGGTCAGATTAATTTCTAAGTACTCTACTTAGAAATAATTACATAGAGAGAAAAATTATTTTATAATCAGGAGAATGTTCATTACAGGTATCAATTGTAGAAAAAAATATAAACTATGAAAGCGATAAAAGAGAAAGAGAGAGAAAATCATCCTCTACAACTGCTTGGGAGACGAGATACGACTAGAAGAAGGTGGTGAGGAGCTGAATGAAGGAGGACGGAGTTGGACAAAGACGGGATGAGGCAGGGAGGCTTCTTTCTTGAATGGGGATGAGAGGAAGGTCGATGAGAGCTTCACGAAGGGGATGAGGGGAAGGAATCACAAATGTTATTTTTTTATCTAAAGGAGCATCCTAGGGCTTGGGACACACTCAAGAGTGATTCTTGAGCTCTAGAGAGGGAGAGGGAAGTAAAGGAAGGGATGGTTTGCAATGGGAGGGGGGTAGGCCCTTTCAGAATGGAGAGAAAGGGTCATGGGACATGATTTGGTGCATGAAGCAGTAAATGCATGCGCGGGAGCATGGACACACGCAAATTGCTTAGCCACAATGCACGCATCGCATGTGCGGCGTGTGTGCACTTGTTGGCTATTGACGCACTTTTATCGAGTTTGAAATATGCGTCGTAGTATAGTCAACAAAAGTGAATCAACATTTAAATTTATATGCTCAAAAAACATATATGAGTCCGAGATTGTTCGCAGAGAACAAATATGGAAAATCAATTCACTAATCATAGTAATCAAGAGTAATAATGCAAGTGAAATAAATAATCAAAATGATATTCAATAATGAAGCAATAATATATCTCAAAAGTCAGGGATAAAAAGATAAAAATAAAGAGCTAAAAATTGTGGTTGAAACCACCAAATTAACCCTAGAATTAAGCACTAATCTCCAATCAAATTGTTGAATAGTAACCCTCAACCACTAACGGCAAATATCCATGTCAGCTAATGGATCCAAAGTAATCTCAGAACCAAGGGCAAGCACAAGGGCCAGCCAAGCACAAGGCATAAGCCTCAACAACTCAAGGAACAAACACGGTAGCAATTAAGTGTTAAGTGAGGGGGGGCAAGAATCCCAATGCTCCATAGTGAAAAACCCCCTCCCTCCTCCTCAATTCTCTTTCTCTCTCTCAATTTCAAACCTGGGTGAACAGCATCGGGTAAACAGGTTGGAGCCCAGACCCACCAGCATGTGTGCCGAGAGAGGGCACGTGCGTGAGGCATGTGAGGGGACCTCACCCCATGCTTTCTGAGGTAATGGGGATATGTGACAAAACCCTTTTATGCACGTTTCCAAATCTATAGCCCACGATGTGGGACTATTAAGAAGGCTTCTTCTTTGTGTGACGCCTTCGTGTGCTGTAGATGAAGTCTTCGCCAAATTGGAGCAACTGCTGATGCATGTTGCTTTGATTGAGGACTTGGAAGGCTTCGAGAATTGAAGCTACTTCGATTACGTGCTGCAGCCAGTCGGATGATAGTCGAAGAGAGGCAAGTGACGTCAGAGAAGACGGTGGTGGCGGCGAATGTCCTGCAGTTACCTGAGAGACAAAATACGGCCTTGCAACCCTATCAAATACATTCAAAAGCTTTGTTAGATGATGGCGAGTGCAGTGGTGGTTGGAGGTGTGGAGTGGCCAGCCGAAGTCGGAGAAGGTGGCGGATGATGGGTCTGTTCAGGGAGGTGATGCACGGATCAAAGCTTCAAATTAATTTGGGACTTTTGATCTGTGGAGGGTGAGGATGGCTGTGGTGGTGTAGGTGCATTGTTTCGTGTAGCGTGGCGGTGGCACGAGCTCATTGGAGCCTCTGTTGGAGGCGGGAACGAAGGTGGTGGAAGGGTGGTTTTAGTGGATGAAATTAGAAGCTAAGGATGTAGGAGTCTAGAGAGGGAGAGGAAGATATTAGGGGACTTAGGAGAGAGAGCGAAGAGCGATGGCGCTCGGTGTTGGTTGACCCAAGTTGGAGAAGATGAGTACGACAAGGTGTTGGCAAGGAAGGAGGGGTAAGAGACAGCGGGACTGTGGTTGGTCGCGGTCGTGAAGACGAGAGGTGGACAGTGAGCTAGTCAATTTGACCATTGGCTGGCTCGATGAAGGAGGCAAAGAGGCTCACCAAAGCTCAAGTTGTGGTGGCCAGAGGAGGAGAGAGAGATTTCTCGAGCGATTCTTGGCTAATTTTGACTGGGGGAGTTCGTGGATCTTTTATAAAGCTTAGATCCATAGCCAAAGAAGCCAAGAAAGCTTCATTTGGCAACTGCCTGAACTGATTTTGGAGCTTGACTTTTTCAATCTTGTCGGCGGTGATTCCAACCAAGAATGATCTTGAGATCTAGCCTAATATGTAAGGAATCCTCTCAGGAACAATCTTTCCAAGTTCGGAGAGATTTGGGCGAGGGTTGAGGGAGAAGTCCTAGATCAAAAGTCGACGGTGGAGGTCTTTTCACACTCATGGCAGTAGGGGCCAAAGTGTAAAGAATACAAGAAATTTAGGGAGCCATTTGTAAAAAACTTGAAACCTAGGGGTTTGCATGTAAGAAATAGAGATTTTAGGGGCTAAATTGTAAACTAGGTCAAGATGGACTTTGATTGGGCCCAAATTTTGGTGTTAACCTAAGTTGGACCCAGGAATCTAATAGTGAACTTGGATTTGAGTTTTGAGCATGTTTGACTGGGTAAATTGTACAAAAACCCAAATTAAGGCAAATTCCCTTCTGAAACTCTTTTCTAGGTCAACATGGGTTCAAATGGTCAAACCAAAGGTACCAAACCTCTTAGCATATTTTTATATGAATTTTAGAAGGTTTATATTAATTTTATCAACCTCTTCAATTTAAGTGGGGTGATAATTAAGATTTTTGATATTATTTTCGCCCTTAAAATGCGTGAAACCTTGTTTCAGTCAGTGTGGACCCACTTTTTAGACTTTTATGCTCAATTGACCTTTAATTAACAATTGAGTGACCCCATGGTTATTCTGCATTTGTTATGTGTTGCTAAAACAATAGAATTAACCCTGATTCCTTATTTTCTTCTCAAATCAGAATATTGTGAAGTTGTGACCCTTAGATGATTAAGTAGGAGCTTTTATCAGTTGAATCTAATTAATTGTGGCTAGCTAGGACCTATGATGGTGTTACCATCACTGGAGCCTGCTGCTGGCTTGCTGTCACAAGGTTGGAGCTCCCTTAGCCGTTAATCGTCGATCATAGGGTCTGGAACGCACCTCGCATGCACCTTCAAATCGTGCACATTGCGCGTATGATCATGCGTGATCATGCGCGTATTGCATGGACGCTCTAGCTCATGCCACATGGGAATGCCGTCACCATTAATCGCGGATCAAATGGCTATTAACACACGAAGGCGCGCCGCTGAGTCTGTGAAAGCGTGGATGAAGGCGACATGTTTGAAACTACACCATTCACCGTTGATCTGACGATTCAATTTTTGAGTTACGTACGCTTCAAAGGATTTGCTTCTCAAGATTCAAACTCGCATCGCAAGTTTAAGAATATGGTGGACTTTCCATAGTGCTACGTCAAGAGGGAATGGCTGTGAACCGTTGGATCGTGGATCCAATAGCTGAGAGTGCGTAGAGGCTACCTCATGAAGCTCATGCCAACGACATCGTTCAATCCAGACCATTGGATAGCAATCCAACAGTAGTGCTAGCGTGATGGTAGCGGGTGGCGTGGAATGATCCTGATTGTTAAATGCTGATCCAACAGCAGTGATAGAATGAGGGCAGCGCCTTGAGGAATGAGCAGCATGGGTAAGGCATGATTTGGACCATTGGATGGGCATTAGACGATAAGGTGTGTAGGAAGCTGTGGTCCATTTGGGTGCCATTGAAGGTGAAAATTTTTCTATGGCTGGCTAGGAGGGATGGGTTAATTACTGGTGAGCTCAGGCAAAGATTGATGGGTACCCCTGTCCAGTAGTGTCCTTTATGCCCGATGAGGGAGGACCACATTCAACACTACCCCTGTCCAGTAGTGTCCTTTATGCCCGACGAGGGAGGACCACATTCAACACTTGTTCTCTGAGTGCCCGTTCACTAGAGAGGTATGGGAGGTCTTGTAGATGGCTCTGTTGATCTGGGATGATTTGTGGATTGCCTTGTGGAATGCCTCCTCGAATCGAGTGCTCATATCTATTGTCTTTGGATGGTGTGGCGTGCACGAAACGACATCCTGTTTAGGAGGAGTCAGGATTGGGTTGAGAAATTTTTGTCTGACTTGTGGATGCATTTTTTGGTATAACATGTACTATCTTAAAATTTTGATTGAAATAAAATTTCTCAGACGACTATTGCTACCAATAGTCATCCTCTCTTTCTCAAAAAAAAAAAAAAATTGAGAGCACAGGTGAGGAGGACTTGTGCGGGTGATTAGGTGGTTGTGATAGCACCATGTGAAGCCATCATGGTCGTCCATATTCCTTTGCTTGTAGAGGATGCCACAGATGTTTGATTTAGATAATTTTTACGTTGTTGGACTGAGATCGTTGCCCTGAATCCATCTGTGCAGTCAGATTTTCCATCTAGTGCCCAAATTTGCATCACCCTGTTCCCTAGCCATTAAAAAACATGAATTATTATACAATTTATATAAGTTATTCTAAATGCAGGATGATAACTATTATGCACTATTTACAATGCTAAATGCATCTAGAAGCCTAGGAACACGCATAAATAGGCATTTTATCATGACTAAATATGTATTTATCACACCTCCATGCTTATCTTTAGCTAGTCCCTAGCAAAACTAAACTAAAGCTATTTATAAACAGAGTTAAGATTTGATTACTTAGGCGTAAGTTGTTTATCAACAATAGAAAATTATACTAAGGACCTAAACTACCAAAGACTCAACAGCACCCAGGTGCTTGCCAAAGTGCAAACCACCCTAGACCTCACCTTATTCCATACAAAAGGAGAAGACATTTTTTAATCTTCTTTTCTAATTTTTTTGGAATTTTGTTTTAAGGTTTTAGGGCAACTTTTTACAGCTACCCAACCATTCGAGAAGACTTTAAGTGCTAAGCATCTTTATGCGCGAATGTGATTGACTCACTCAACGATGAAACAAAACATACCTTAGGTATTTACAAATCTTAGGTGACCCTAAACGAAAAAGTATGCTTAAAGATTTATCTATCTGATTGGTAGCTTTCTCTTTGCTTTTATTTTGAATGGGGTCAACACAAGGGGGAACCCAAAGTATATCTCCCTGGTTTATTCTATTTCCCACTTCTCCCCAAATTTTGGGATTATTTGTGCATTTTCGTGTGCTAGGCTCTGAACAAACGGCAATGGGGCGTTACCTACAGCAACTTGCCACCTATACCCATTTGATAAAGTGTGGCTTATTCAATTTTTTCTCCTTTTTATGTTTTTCATTTTTTTTTGTTTTCTTTTTGGGTATTTTTTATTTTTTTCTTTTCTAAGCAGGCGGCTTCCATGATCTAAGATTTACCTAAAGGTAATGGTCAAAGAGATTGGGTTGCGTGGCTGGGCTCTGAACACCCAGCTATGAGCTGTTACTCATAGTAACGTGCTAGCCATACCACCCTAGTATGTTTATTAGCTACCTAATTTTCGTTAAGATCTCCTGTAAAGTGAGTCAATGCAAAACGTGAGTAGATGTTTAGACTATAAGTCCCCTCAAATCAGAGGATGGGTTGGTAAGTCGTGTACTTATCACCCCAACTTATTTGACCAATTAAAAATAAATTTAAAATTGGCAAGGACTCAAGAAATAGGTCCATATTTTAGTGGACACTCGAGTCAATTAAGCTAGTAGCTTGAAGAGTCTAAATGTTCAAGCCCTACTGTATTATTTCCTAAAGTCAAAAAACTTCTAATGCCTAAGTTATCTTTTCCTAATTCTTTTTTTTTAATAAAAATAAATGGAAAAAAATTCTACTGAGTTGACGAAATAGTTTAGAAATAAGTATATCCACCCCCCAATGCCTAGCTAATGTATTGTCCTCATTATATAATAAAGGCATGAAAAGGAGTGGAATAGACAAGAAAGCACTTCAATTCCATGACAGATCTGGTCAACTTCAAATAGACTATACAAAGTGTTGAGTTTAGTGCCTTCAGCTAGGCATAGTCTCAAATAAAGGAGCATTGATCGATTTTTTATGCGATTTGTAAAATTAGGTTTTTATGAGTCGTTGCAACATGTAAAATTGTTTTGCTTTTGAATTTATAAACCTAGATAGGGAGAGTATCTAGGGCTGTCCAAGGAGGTAAAATGTTTGCAAAAATACGTCTTTTGCTTGGAAATAGAAATCACCTTTCTTTTTGGTATTTTCAAATATGTAGTTTTTATGGTTTTGAAATAACGGGCACTCGCAAAATTGTTGGTGAAAAAAAGCGATCTGCACCTAATTCACTAAACTATTACTAAGGTGACAAGAAAAGCTTCTCCCTAAGCTCACTCTAGGCACGTGGAGGCCTAGAGTAATTAGGGAGAGGGAGTGGAAAAGTGCTAGATCAAGATAAAAAAAAATGTGACAAGAATTGAAATGAAGGCAACTTGAATTGATAGAAACTTGTTCTACACAAGACACATAGAGGAATGCTTCTACTCTACTTGAAAATGCAAGAAAATAAAAACACAAATCCTCTAGGTAAAAATGGTGAAGAAGAGGGGCTTCTTTCTCCAAGCCTAGTAGCTCCTTGACTTAAAAAGAAACTCCTTTTCCTTCCTTGAAAGACTCCTTCAAGATGATGTCCTCCAAGGCAAGCCCACAAAGGGGGCGTGCACTTGCTATCCAAGGGTGGGCATGCACCACCCTTCCTCCTCCAATGCCTGGCCATCCTCCAAGTGATGGAAGTCCCCCTCCTTGGCATGGCTCAAGGGAGAAGAGAGAAGGGGAAGAAGGCACCAAGGGGGTGGGTAGGATGCCCCCTTAATCTTCTTCCTTTCTTTTCCTTCCTTGGCCGTAGGTTTAGGTGGGTATAGGGTAGAATTTACACTAATGGAGGATTGGGGAAAATGGTGGTGGTTAAGGGTCTTTTTATAGAGTAGGATGGGGGGTATAGGTGGCTCTTGGTGGTGGTGGTGGGTTGAAAGGTGGTGATGGTGGTGATGCCAACTTGGAGTGGAGGTGGAGCTAGCTTAGGTGGTCTTAGGTGGGCTTAGTTGGTGGAGCTAGTTGGTAGGGTTTTAGGGTGGTGGATGGCCAAATGAGCTAGAGCTTAGCTAAGCTAGCTTAGCTAGTAGTGAAGTAGAGGAGAAGGTATCTAGAGCTAGGGTTTATGGAGAGGAGCTAAAGAAAGAGAAGTCTGGAGCTGGTAGCTGCTGAAGAAGATGGCATGGAGCTATTTTAGCTGGCTTAGCTTGCTAGTTCTTTGCTAGCTGCTAAGCCAAGCTAAAGTAAGCTGGCTTCTACTAAGGTTTGCTGAGGTGAGCTGGGTCTGATATTCTCGGGGATAACCTAGCTAGTTGGAGTAGCTAAGGTATCTTAACTCATCTAAGTTGAGTCCCTAGGAGTTGGACTTGAGCTTTTTGAGCTAAGATGAAGTCATCTTCAGCTGGCTGGAGTTGAGTGGAGCTGGATGCAGCTGGTCCAGAGCTGAGGTGAACTCTAGTCAACTCAGCTGAGCTAGCTAGAGCTCTTAGTGAACTAATGGGTGCTGAAATGAGCTAGACTCAACTAAGTTGAGCTGGATCTAAGCTGACTTGAGCTAAGGTGAGCTGAGATGAGCTCTCTTGAGCTGCCATTTAGCTGAGATGAGTTGAATGGTGCTAGGATGAGCTAACCCTAGTCCAAGTGAGCTGGATTCTAGTTATGGTAAGCTGGATCAAGCTGAGTCCCAGCTAGTTTAAGCTTCTCCTTTACCAGTTGCCTTCCTGAGTGCTAGGGTTCTTAGGGATCTGACAATCTGCTTATCCCTAACACTCATAAAAATGTGTGATGCATGCCTAACCTAATTTATGCCTAATGCAGCCCAAAAAATCATTTGCGGCGTTAAATCCTAAGAGCTAGGTTTGTTTTAATGCATAAGAATGATGATAAACTGGCATTTATCAAGCATCAATTCAAATGTTTGGATTATGAAGGGGAAGAAATAATCAGCTAGGTCTAGAATCAAAAGTTAGCAGATGCGGATAAGGTTATGGTGCAGTCCCATCCCTAGGGGATGGGAACTCAGAAAGTCTTTAGTCATGCATGCCCTAGTCCATTCATCTCTATTCCTTTAGGCATGTAGACCAGAGGTTTGCTTGGATGGATGTAACCCTAATCTATAATGTTGGACATTTAGATTGTTAGAATAATCAGCTCTAGTCCTTAGACAATTAGGTTCAAGGTGATGATGGAGCATCTCTATTAATTTAGGGTTTTTAATCCTCCCTGGATCTATGCCATAAAGGTCGTAGGGTTCTTGATAATAGTTCGGTGGCTTGATCAAAATAGGACCCCTGAAGTCAACATTTTCTTCTTTGATTTTAGTTTCCTTAGGGGGACCAATTCTTTATCAGTCCAAGAATTCAATTTAAACATCGAAATGTTCTCCTCTTCCTCTGAAAGTTCAAAATATAAAGGTTTAACCAACTCTACATTAGTTGTATCGAAGGAAGTGGTAGGGTTGGATCGTAGTAACATCTCTGCCATATCCCTTCTATCATGACTAGCAATTTCCTCCCAATCAACATTTTTGGGGCCTGAGTAGGCTATGAAGGAATGCATTTGGTTGCTCATGATTGATTCAAGCGGGTCCAAGTGAAGATCCTCCCAATCATCAATCATGATTTCTCTGTCAAATCCCTCAGAACCAATGGATCTCGAAATCCAATTATTCATTTCTTCCAAATCAGAGTCAATAATCAGGGATGAAGTTGTGATGGAGCTACTTACATCATTCATTTCATGCTCCAATTTGTCCTGTTGCCTATCCTCTAAATCCATGATGGGGTCCTCAAGTATTTCACAATCAAAATAGTTAGAGTCAAATTCCCCATCCTGAAATCTTGATGTCCCCATCATCAAATCATTATCATTAAGCATAGAGACATCGACCCTGATTTTCTCCTCCAAATTTTTAGATTCATCTTGATTTCTTTGGAGTGTTTCATCCCCATTTCCCATACGTTTATGTTCTAAAGGATCCTCAATGCTCCCTTAAGGGTTGTCCAACATTGGGGGAGTATTGATAGTGGACTGCACCAGTCTTAGACAACTGGGTGTGGTCCAATCAATTATCACAGAGCCTTGTTCCATTATCTCTAAGAAAGAAGTCTCTTTCATCATTTTTCGCTGACCCTCTTCATCCAGTTGTTGGAACATGTCAATCATTCTTTATTTCACCACGATAAATCTTTGGTTCTGATTATATATTTCCAAATGAATATTGTACAGAGTTGACCGAGTGTCATTGGGTCTCCCTTAGGCTTGTTCCGTATTGCACCCAACATTTACATCAGGGCTGGGAGGGTATAGGTAAGGATGTGCATCAGGGTTTGTACTGGGGTTTAAGTTCTTGGGTGGGTCATCTATTCTATCATTTTCAAGGTCCAATTCCTCAAGAGGCACCATTTTCTATTTAGTCCTACTCCAGAATAATTGAGGTTCTAAGTCCTACTCCCAGTCAGATTCTTCTTCAGGGGTCCAACGAAAGGGTTCATCATACTTGGTTTGCCCAGGTGTATAATCATCATAGTGGTACTCAGCATATCCATCATATCCATGGGTGGAAGTTGTGAGGTTATCTCAATAGTGTGGATGAATGGACTGAGTGGTATTGAGATAGTCTTGGCAGTGAGTAGTAGGGTGATCCATATAGAGGTCGGGGTTGGTCTGATGGGGATAGTTGGGATAAGATGAATATCTTATGTACTCAGGTCATGGGTTATATCCCCAACTAAAAGAAAAGTCACCACAATCATTCAGATTATGCTTGGGATAGTCTGGATAAGAGGGATAGGCATTAAAATCCATCTTCTTTGGAAGAAATGATAGAGGTGAGGGGAGAATAGAAGAGAGAGGCGCCTAGTAATACATGAAAGGTGTCCTGCGGATCTTACTTGGCCACAAACACAAGATCAAGTGTGATATCAATTGTAATAAAAATATTGCACAAAATAAACAATCCCACAATATACACAAAGATTTATAGTGGAAACCCTTACGGGTCAAAACCACTACCTAAGCCTCTCAGCTTAGGATTTTCTCGACTAGGCAATGCTAGGTAACTCACTAATGTACCACTTGAATGAGGATGGCACAACCTCTTACAACGATCCCTTCTCTTCCTAACCTGAAGAGAAGCACAACAAGAACAACAACAATGGATTTCTCCCAACAGCTTCGGATCCATAATCAAAACAATAAGTAAAATAAAATAATATAATCCTATGGAACCTCAAGGAAAGTCAAACCAAATTTTTGCAGAGGATCGAATCGACGTGCTTTGGAGAGCGTGAAAATAAAAGCATAAAAGCACTTGGATAGAAAGCATGAGAGCCCTTTTTCTATATGGATTTCTCTTCGAAAGTATGTTTTGAAATGAGGAATGTGGAGCCCTATTTATAGGTGAAAATGGAGCATTCTTGGAATGTTGAGAAAAATCATTCGAACCAAATTGATCGATCAATTTACTTAATTAGTTGATCAATTTTCATTTTGGTCGATCAATTAACTTAATTGGTCAATCAATGGCTGATCGATCAAATATTTAATTGGTCGATCAATTACGGGAAAATCAAATTTGACCGTTAGGCTAATTTGGTCAATCAATATTCTTATTTTGATGGATCAATTGATTTGATCGATCAATTTTAATATTTTGGTCAATCAACGCTGTCTAGATGTTTATTTTACGACTTCGAAAGGTTTGTCTTTAATCTTGAGGTTCCTTACAGTAATTCTAGACTCAAGAAATATAAAAGAATTACATTGACTAAAGATAATTTCACTTTGATCCACGCAGAGGATAATTGACTTGATTCGTGAGAGTGTGATCCTGAAAGATTAGTTTACAATAAAACATAATTTTGTTTCATCAAAACAGAGGTACTTACAATACAAATAAGCCAAACCTATCCTTAGGTGGGTAGCCTCAAGACCTACAGACTCCCAGAACCTGTCTTAAGATTAAGAATGATTTGGTTTACTTTTATCTAGCCAATCAAACCAATTAGAGGGAGAAATTGACGAGAAAGTTCTTTTGGCTTGCACCTTTGGTTCCTTTGATAGCCCCTAACTATTGTCATTTGACGGTATTCCCCTAGCTAGACATCAGATGGACTAGTAGTAGGTTAATCGTAAATAATCTCAATATGAGCTCCAAAAAGCGAGTTCAATCCTTAAGGTCAACATCTACTCAGTTTTAATTAGGCTTAGGTTTGTACTGTGCTCTAGAATGTGGTGGGCCCTTTTAATGGGTTGCACCCTTAAAATTTAGTTAATGTGTGTGCACGTGCGCAACCAGGATTTTCAAACAAGGTTTTTTGATGATTTGTCTTTTAGGGTTTAAACTTGTTTAGTAGCTTTTAGGATTCAATTCTTAGGTATATTCAATCAAGGTTTAGCCTCGAGGCATGCCAAGTTTTGAAATCATGAGAATAAATATATTCCTTTTAGAAATCAAAAAGAATATGGAGTGCCTAGCTCAACCCTAAAAATTGAGTCCTATGGGGCAGCTACTTGATGAATCAATTTTAACATTAGCGGTGTAACCCAAACAAGTCAAACAATTGGTTAGTAGCACCACTTGATTAAGGCACACAAACTGAATAGCATATTCAAATTTCTACTCACTTATTTGTGTCTTGAGTTAGAGTGTATTGGGTCCACAGGTCAGATCTCGGTTAAGTGGTAGAGTCAAAGTGATAATGTGCCTTAGGTTGAGAATTGTGGGTTTAAATGTGTGTATATTTCAGATAATTCTCACAATTAGAAGAAGATTTTTTTTAATATTTTTTTATTAATGTAGGTAGGTGAGGCAGGTGGAGGTGGCAATCAAACAACCAATATCTGTCTTAGGGTTTATAAAAGGTCGATTTGGGTTCGAGTTATTTATGTGATGTAGTGAAATCTAGGGGATAGGGAAATGAGGGTAGCCTTATAGAACCTCTACTAGCACTTTACTTCGATCTTACTACTCTGGCTCACCTTAGAAGAGTACTTGCAAACACAGTAAGGAAAGAGAGAAGTGAAATAAAAGCTAAGTGCAAACAAATGTGGAAAAGAAAATAAAATTCCGTTGCCTCTCTAGCAACGACGCTAAAATGATCATTGGAAAATTTGTGAGAAGAATTAGGGTTTTGAAACCCCGTCATCGTAGTCATAAATTTTCGAGATCAAATAAAAATAACCAAGACTCGATGAGTCCCAAGTCGAACACAGGAGGGCGAACATTAATAACAACCACGCCAGATTATTTATTTTTGGTGTTTTCACCTTTTGTAATTTTTTTGTATTTTTTTAAACAAGCAAGATAACAGGTCAGATTAATTTCTAACTACTCTACTTAGAAGTAATTAAAGTGAGAAGAGAGAGAAAGAGAGAGAGAGAACAACTATTTTATAATCAGGATAATGTTTATTATAGCTACCAATTGCCGAGAAGAAATCTAAACTATAAAAGCGATAAAAGAGAAAGAGGGAGAGAATCCCCCTCAACAACTGCTTGGGGGATGAGGTACACCTGGAAGAAGGTGGTAAGGAGCTAGACGAAGGAGGACAGAGCTAGATGAAGAAGGGATGAGGCAGGGCAGATCCGCTTTGTTGAACGAGGATGAGAGGATAGCCGGTGGGAGCTCCACGAAAGGGATGAAGGGAAGGAATTACAAAAATTATTTTCTATCTAATGGAGCATCCCGGGGCTTGGACACACTCAAGAGTGATTCTTGAGCTCTAGAGAGAGAGGGAAACAAAGGAAGGAATGGTTTGCAATGGGAACGGGGTAGGCCCTTTTATAGTGGAGAGAAAGGGTCATGGGACATGATTTGGCGCAAGAGGCAACAAATGCATGCGTAGGGAGATGGGCTCGCACGCATCGCTCGACCACAGTGCACGCATTGCGCGCGCACTCATTGGCTCCTGCTGCTACCATGCTGTTGTGAGGTTGAAGCTCCCTCAACCATTGATTGTCGATCGTAGGGTCTAGAACGCACATCGTGCATGCCTTCGAATCGCACACATCGCGCATGATCACGGACGTATCATGCGGACTCTCTAGCTCATGCCACATGGAAATGCCATTGCCATTCATTGCAGATCAAATGGCTATTAGAGCGTGAAGGCACTTTGCTGAGTCTATGAAAGCGTGGATGAAGGAGACGTGGCTGAATATACGCCATCCGCCCTCGATCAAACGGCTCAATTTTTCATTCACACATGCTTGAGAGGTAGTTGAGAGTATCTACTTCTCAGGATTCGAGCTCATGTCGCGAGTTTAAGAATATGGTGCGCTTTCCACCGCGATACGTCGAGAGGGAATGGTTGTGAACCGTTGGATTGAGGATCCAAGGCTGAGAGTGAGTGGAGGTTGCCTCTTGAAGCTCATGCGGGCAACATGGTTCAATCCAGACCATTGGATAGAGATCCAACGGTAGTGCTAGCATGATGGCAGCGGGTGGTGTGGAACGATCTTGATCATTAGATGCTGATCCAACAACAGTGATTGAACGAGGGTAGCGTGATGGGAACAACATCATGAGCCATAACTAGCTCAATTTGATCTGATTAAGTCATTAAATGCTCCTACATGATCACCAAAAAGCCATAATTCATTGCAAATCCTTCCAGAGAGAAATACAAGAAACCAGGGTTAAAACTATAATTTTACCATCATATCTTGAATGTAGAACAACCACGGGATTTCTCAGGGGTTAATTAAGGATCAAATGGTCTTAAGAGTCCAACAAGTGGGTTAATACAGATAGAAATGGATTTTCGCACATTTCAGGAATTAAATGACTTCTGAAAACCTAAAAATAGACCTGCTTAATCAACTGAGGTTCTGGTCAGGATAAAATTCACCTAAACCCTCTAAAATTCATAGAAAAATATTCTCTAGGGTTTGATGTTCTTGATTTGACCATCGAACCCGTCTTAACCTAAAATAGAGCCATAGGTAGACTTTTGCACTAATTTGGGTTTTTTTGCATAAATTACCCAATCAAAATAGGTCAAAACTAAAATTATACTTCACCATTGAATTCCTTAGGTTAAAATTAGGTTTTTACCAAAATTTGGGCCTAATCTGAGATCATCTTAACCTAGTTTGCAATTTGATCCTGTCTGACTCTTTTATCTCACACATATGCCCCTATCTTTTGAATCCTTTGCATTTTGGTCCCTAACTTTATCATCATCTTCACAAAAAAGGTCCCTACCGCCATGAAATCCTAATCACACAAATTTCGGCGACCTTAAGATGGCAAGATCTCTATGATTTCTTGATGAATCCCTCTCAAAATTAAAAGGAAAACTCATCAAGTAATTGCCTTCCAAATGAGCCCATCTAGGGATCCTAAATCTGCCTAGAATCCTAATGTGAACATTTTGGTTGATTGGGTATCCATCTCGGGTGAAGAGCTCAGAGTTTCTAAGCTTGTTTTCCAAGCTTGGAACTCCATCTAGAGCCCTTTAAAAGGACCCCTGTGGCCTTGCGCATCCTCTCAGCAAGTTTTGGAGAGTCAACCACCTCTGATTCTCCTCCTCCGGCCACCAAAACCCTTGCTCCAGTGACCCTCTTCGATCCTCCTCCTTCGGCCATCCAACGACCAAATTTGTCGTCTCCCTCGACTCCTCTCTTTGTCGCGACCCTCCCTAGTTAAAGGGAGGGCGTATCTCCATCTGCTTCGTCGTCGCCACCTCGCTGTCTTCTCCTCCTTCTTCGACATCGGTCTACCACAACCGGCCGCCTTCGCCTCTCTACCTTGTCGCTAAGTATCCCTATCTCTTTCTCTATCTCTCTACATCCTTTTCCCGCACTTACATCACACCTCGGACCACCGCTATGCCTCTGACCCCGCCTTCGTCTCCACCTCCGGCGACATCATCGGCAAGGGTTTCCGCTCACTTCACACACTCAAACCCCTCACCAACCGGTCTACAACCTTGCCATACTCCCCTCATCCAAAGCCCTAACCTATCGCACTCCACCGACCAACCAAAACACCCACCAAGTAACCAACCTTCACGCGACCTACTCCGTCAATGACCGACCACCTCCGTGCACTAAACTCCACGAAACTACCACCATTACACTCGCCGTGATTCGGCGAACCTTTTGAGCTGTTCTGACGTGGCCATCACATCGTATTCCTTGTTTTAGGTATCGCCCGTGCCATCGCCATTACCGGAGCTCCACTCACACCTTGACGAAGGTGTTCTTGCATCTTCCACCCCAGGCATCACCTCCAAGTTGTGCGGAACTATGTGCTCTAGGTCTCCAGGCCTTCAATTGGCATCAACACGTGCTGCTGCTGCTTCAATTTGGCGAGAGAAGTCCACTACAGCCGTGCAAGGAATAGGGGGACAATTTTAGTCCCACCTCATAGAAGACTGAAGCCATCGCAAAGCATAAATTGAAAAAGTGCTGGTGGCTTATCGCCTCAGCACGCACAAGGGGTGAGGTCCCCACATGCAGGCGCATACGCACGCCCTCGCCTACGCTCACGCCTCGCGGGTCTGGGCTTAGTCCGTTTACCCCGATACCTGGGTCTACTCTGATTTGCCTAGTTCTGAGAGAGGAAGAAGAGAAAGAGAGAGGAGAGGGGGGGTGTTTTGCTCTGCTACTCTCTTCTCAACACTTGTGATCTCTGAGGGAGGCCTTTGCCTCTATTGGCATTGGTGAGCCCTATGCTGTGCCTTCTCTAAAGCTTAAGGAGGCAGAAGAAGAGAGAGAGAGAAGGAAGAAGAAGAAGAAGAGAAGAGTAGCTAGAGAAGAGAAAGGGAAGGAAAAAGAAGAGTGCCTTGGCACTTAAAGTTCCAGCTGATCTCTGAAGAGAGTGCACTGTGTACTCATCCTACGTGGAATTAAATTGCTTAATACTATTGAATTATTTGATATAATTGTGGGGGATAATTGGTGATTCAAATCACCATTTTATCCCATTCTTTTTGCAATATCTGACATTCACTTTCATTTATATCATTATTATTTGGAGTTCTATTATAAACTGCTTGTATTGTATTGAATTACAATCTTGAGAACTATTTTTGCCAATTGCTCCTTATGTTCGACCTCGGACTTCATTTCTAATATTCGAGTATAAATATTATTTGTTTCCAAGCGATTTCGACCTATACTATGATGTAGCTTTTATAACCATGATTACGCTCGTTAACATTTTGGCGCTATTGCCAGGGATCAACGTGTAACTTAGATCTCTTGATTGCAAAATCAGATTTGGTACTAACTTGCTCTATCTCTTTTGACTGTGATCTATTTCAGGGATTCATTGAAGGAATTTCAGCCACACATCAGCCACTTCAAGGGCAAGTAAAACACAAATCCAATCTCTCCTATGCCCCTGATTCTGAAAAGCTAAAAAAAAGAAATCAATTAGGTCCAACTTGCATTCTGTTTTTAGATTCAATCACAAGTAAGTTTCCTGATTTGGTTCATTTCTAGAAAACACCCAACCCTGATTTGTGCACCTACCTAGGGTTTAAGGTATCTATGGCTATCACCCTCTTGCTTGAGCCCTAGGTACAATATTTTTGATGAATTAAATTGGACCAATCAAGAACTAATTAGGGTTTCCAATTTAGGGTTTTAGAGACATACTTGCTTAATCAAGAATTAACCTTTCCAAATCGTGTGTGCCTAAGCCTTGGTTGAATTGATCTATTCAAGCAAACCTTAAAAGCAGGCTCTTAATCTCATTTGAATACTAAAAGAGGGACCTAAATTTCTCAAAAGACAAAACAGGTGAAGTTGACTCACCTTGTTGGATTAACCAATCTTCAAATTAGGTCACTTTGCACAAAAAAAAAATCTTAAAGTGAAATCATAAGCACCTTTGCTCTTAACTTAAAATTGGTAGACTTAAGAGGTCAAGTCCCCATTCTGGTCTACTTGGATCCTCAGTGACAAGAGAGGTCGGGTGGAGGAAACCCAGTAACTCGTGGGGGCACTCTACCATGTAGGGGTCTTCACGGTACTCTCCCTCTTTGGCTGCCCAGGTAATTCTCAGGTGGATGGCTTTCTGACTTAGGGGTATCATCCGCCCCGAACCTCTATAGTCATCCAAAATTTTTTGGGTGTCTTGATTGCGTCCATCACATTCTATCCCTCATCTACTCCATCGGTGCATGTTTGGGAGGAGGTCTCTAAGACCATCCTTGAGGCCTCCATTAGCTATTCATTCCTGTCGAAGCCAAGCCTCGACCACCCTGTTTGTGCAACAACCCAACCAGATCGATATCTCTTCTGATTCGTCTGAACCAAACTCTCCTTCATCCATCATCATGGAGCAACCAGTAGAAGAAAACAATCTTGAGAATCAGCTTCAGCGCCTCAACGATCTATTCCAAGCCTTTGTAAACCCACCACAGCGTCCTATTATGCGAGATAATTACAATCCCGCTGCAGTGGCGATCGAACCTCGAGTCCAAATCCTAGTTGGAGGTCTTGTTACTGAACTCAAGCCCAACATGATCCATGCTATTTCCAAATTTCATGGGTGTAATTTTGAGGATCCTTTCCAACATATCAAGCAACTCAAGCATCTGGCCCAAACCTTCGGGTCAGAAGCTCAAAATTGGGATGTCTTACTCATAAAAATATTCTCCTTCTCTCTCATGGACAAG
Organism: Thalassia testudinum; assembly: GCA_037157565.1. Classification (NCBI taxonomy): domain Eukaryota; kingdom Viridiplantae; phylum Streptophyta; class Magnoliopsida; order Alismatales; family Hydrocharitaceae; genus Thalassia; species Thalassia testudinum. The sequence goes on along the minus strand of JAZHRO010000078.1, from coordinate 12,239,168 downwards.
GCTGCTAACTGGTACCAAACCCTCACGTGTCCAATCAACACCTGGCTTGAACTACAATTCGAGTTTCTGAAAAAGTTCTTCCCTGTTGGTCGGACAAATGCTCTATGGCACCAGATCACGCATTTTACGCAGCAAGCATGAGAACCACTTCACGAGGCATGGGATCATTTTCTGGATCTTATGCGAAAGTGCCCCCACCACGAAGTTCCTAAATGGGAACAAGTCCAGTCTTTTTATCAGGGACTCCGTGAGGATATTCGATTATTTGTCAATGCGACCTGTGGAGGAAACATCATGGGTCAACATGAAGACACCGTGTGGGAGATTCTCGAGAAATGTGTGAGAACTCCATCAATAATGAATCCATGGGCAAGTTCGACTGGATGAATGCTCATGCATTGATGAATCCAAGAGCACATGAGACACAAGGCCTGTCCTCTTTCATCAACTTGAAACTGATGGCCAGTTGCCTGGACAAGGTCTCTATTATTGAGAAGTTGGATGAGCTAACTCGACATTTGCAGCGAGTCACCACTACACAAAACTCGTTAGCGTAACCGCCCTCAGGCAGGGAGCCTGTGCATAACATCTACCATCGATCTTCTCAGGGGATGGACTTGTATCCACCCCCATCTGTTTCTGGGTTCGGAGGAAACTCTAGAGCCGCCTATTCTAGTTGGGGGAACTCTGAACCCTCGTATTCTGACTTTTCTTAGGCTCCTCAGACCTGCGAAGACCTCAATGCCATCCAGAATGATCCATTCTCAAACACCTACAACCCTGGATGATGTAATCATCCTAATTTCACGTGGTCAGGGAACAATCAAAATTAGAGACCTCAATATTAGCCTTGATCATAAGCCTCTCGTCCATATCAGCCACCTCAACCTCAACCCAACCCAACTTATCAATCCAAACCAACTCAAGAAGATCAAATGACTCTTATCTTTCAGACTCTGGCTGACATTTAGAAAATGAATGCGGCTATGCAAAAATAGCACAAAGACGAGCTCACAAAGGTTTGTAATCAACTCACTCGATGGAAAATCCCCGCTAACTTGTCGTTCTTCCTTCGCAACCTTTGCCTAACCCGAATAACATGCCGAACTAGAGGCACGTTATGAACCCAACTCAGGACCATGCTCACTATGTCTATCAGGCCCCTGATACTCCATCACCCAATGGGATGGAGGCTTCAACATCATACACAGGTTATCAACAGCAACCACCTCTTTTGCCCACACCAACCCAGAACCAAGTAGGACTAAATTCAGTTACTACCCGTAGTGGCAAAACAACACAGGACCCACCTTATCCAAGCCACTCTCAGCCTGGTAATGCAAACTCAAACCCTAGGATAGTCATCCAGGATACCCCTATCCCAGATCAAGAACCTGGACCCATTGTAGAGGAACCCACAAAGGTTCCATTTCCGGAGGCCTTGACCAAAGGAAAAAGGAAACCCCAACCCATGGCAGTTGAGGAGGATCTGGTCAAGCTCTTTGAGCAGGTCCAAATAAACATCCCCTTGATGGATGCAATATGCCATCTACCGGCTTACACGTGATTCCTAAAAGACATGTGTACACCCAAGCGTAAGCTGTGAACCAAAGGCGGGAACCCGATCGTACTATCAGAGCAAGCTAGCTCCATCATTTTGAGCAAGCTCCCGCCTAAGGCAAAGGACCTTGGTACCCCTCTAATTTCATGCAAGATCGGTGATCTAGAATTTGACAAAGCCCTTTTGGACCTAGGAGCTTCCATCAATTTGATACCCACATCCCTACTAGACCACTTTGAAGAATCTGAACTTAAACTGACAAAGATGACTTTGCAGTTAGCTGATCGATCTATTAAGTCACCAAAAGGAGTACTCGAGGATGTCATAGTTAGGGTACACGATTTCTACTTCCTCATGGATTTCATAGTCTTAGACATGGATGCTTCTGAGAACTTGAAAAATACATCGATCATATTAGGAAGACCTTTTCTGGCCACAGCTAGGGCCAATATTAATTGTGTGGAGGGCCAAATTGAATTAAAATTTGGGAGCAAGACACTAAAGATCGACATCTTTAAGGCCCAACAAGGAATTAATTGCGGGGTTATTGAGCAAATTTACGATATCAACGCCGTGGTTGACAACCCATGTATTGATGAAAACTTGATTATTCTTAATCAACCACAAGAAGATCAAAACCCATAATTTAAGGAGCTTGAACCTAACCTAGACACACCCATAAATCCTTCCTTCGCTTCCGACGCCCACCTTGAACCACCTGCTGCTGCTGACAACCTAGTTATGTAATTAAAGCCTCTTCTCGATCCTCTAAAGTATGTCTTTTTGGGTTCCAATTAGACGTTTCCTATGATTATCAACTCCCGACTCACATCTAATTAAGAAACACGCTTGGTTACTGTCCTTCAGCAAGATCGAAGAGCCATTGGATGGACTCTCGATAATCTGACTGGCATCAGCCCCTCATACTGCATACATCACATCTATACTGAAGAGGGCTCACGACCATCCCGTGAAATGCAGAGACACCTAAATCCAAACTTGCAAGATGTCGTGAAAAGGAGATCATCAAGTGGTTAGATGTAGGGATCATCTACCCGATCTCCAACAGTCGGTGGGTGAGTCCAATCCAAGTTGTGCCTAAGAAGACAGGACTCACCGTAATCATGACTGAAACTAGAGAAACCATACTGACCCGTATAGCGAACTCGTGGAGAGTCTGCATTGATTATAGAAGACTCAATTCCTCCAAGAAGAAGGATCATTTCCCATTACCATTCATTGATCAGATCCTCGAGAAACTAGTGGGAAATCGATTCTTCTGCTTCTTCATGAGTACTCCAGTTATGAGCAGGTCGCAATCCATCTTGAGGACCAAGAGAAGACTACCTTCACCTGCCCCTTCGGGACATACGCATTCTGGAGGATGCCATTCAGTCTCTGCAATGCACCTGCTACTTTTCAATGGTGCATGCTTGCCATATTCTCAAATATGGTAGATGAATACCTTGAAGTCTTCATGGATGACTTCTCGGTATTTGGAGAATCTTTTGATGATTGCCTCCTGCACTTGGTCCAAATCCTCAGGCGGTGCATTGATGTGAATTTGGTTCTTTCCTGGGAAAAGAGCCACTTCATGGTACCTGAAGGAATTGTCTTGGGACATCTCATCTCTGAAAAAGGCATCTAGGTTGATCGAGCCAAGGTGACTCTGATTTCGAAACTCCCTATGCCTAGCTCAGTCAAGGACATCTGATCCTTTCTGGGGTACACCAATTTTTACCGTCGATTCATTCCCGATTTCTCAAAAATCATGTGCCCCCTGACTAATCTTCTCTCCAAGGATGTCCCCTTCAAAATTACCAAGGAGTGCACTCAGGCATTTGAGATCCTACGTGATCGAGTTACCTAAGCACTTATCCTGCAGTCCCCTGATTAATCTCAACCCTTTGAGATCATGTGCGATGCATCCGACTATGTTGTGGGTGAGGTACTTGGGCAGAAAATAGATGGGAAACCCGTGGTCATCCACTACGCTAGCAAGACACTTGATGAGGCTTAGCGTAACTACACAGTTACTGAGAAAGAGCTGCTAGCTATAGTATTTGGCCTGGAAAAATTCAGATCTTATCTTTTGGGTTCCCATGTCATATATACTCGGATCACACTACAGTGAGGCACCTCCTGGCGAAGAAGGACGCGAAATCTCGACTAATCAGATGGATCTTACTATTGCAAGAATTCAATCTCGAGATTCGTGATAAGACGGGAAAGCAGAACGTGGTAGCTGACCATTTGTTCCATCTTCCTTCTTCAGTCATCGACCCATCTAGACCGATCACTGAGCATTTACCGGACGAGCACCTGCTAGCTATTCACAGTCTCCCATGGTTTGCTGATATTGTAAACTACTTGATTACAGGGAAAGTTTCGCCAAATTAGGCGACTTCAAGGCAGGACAAATTGATTACCGAGGCCAAGTACTATATTTGGGAGGAACCATACCTCTTCCACATTGGCAATGATCAGGTGATCCGGAGATGCATTCCTGACGACGAGGTCAATGACGTGATCTCATTCTGTTACAACCAGGCCTGCGGTGGCCATTTCTCTGGGTGTAAAATCGCAACAAAAATTTTCCAATGTGAGTTCTTTTAGCCCACTTTGTTCAAAGACACACAGACGTATTGTAGGGCACGCACTCGTTGTCAGACCCTCGGCAACATGGGCCTGCGGGATATACTGCCCTTGAACTCGATTATTCTGTGTGAAATCCTTGACATATGGGGAATTGATTTCATAGGACTCTTTCCCCGATCTAACGGCTTAGAGTACATTCTACTCGCTGTTGATTATGTCTCTAAATGGATTGAAGTCGTCCCCACGAGAACTAGTGATCATAAAGTTGTCCTCCAATTTATCCAGGAGAACATCTTTACCAGATTTAGGATTCCTAAGGCCATCATCAGCGATGGCTGGTCTCATTTCAATAATGTGTACTTCCAATCCCTGATGAAAAAGTACAGGGTATCTCATCGTATCTTGACTCCTTACCACCCTCAGACTAATGGACTAGCGAAACTGTCAAATCGAGAGATCAAGAAGATCCTTTAGGTCACAGTTCGGCCTGATAGGAAGGATTGGTCTACTCACCTTCTGGAAGCTTTGTGGGCCTATAGGACCGCCCACAAGACCCAATTAGGCATGTCTCCCTTCAAATTAGTGTACGGAAAGGTATGTCACCTTCCCATTGAGATGGAGCACAAGGCTTATTGGGTAGTACGGAAGTGCAATCTGGATCTGATGAAGCCTGGAATACACCGTCGGTTGCAATTGAGCGAGATCGAGGAACTATGCAATGATGCGTATGAGAACTTGCATATCACCAAAGAGCGGGTCAAAGCCTTCCATGACAGGCACACTGTGAAAAAATCTTTCCACCCTGGTCAAAAAGTCTTACTCTTTGATGCCAAACTCAAATTGTTCCCGGGCAAACTCAGATCAAAATGGATTAGACCATTCTTGGTGAGACGAATCTTTGGAAATGGAGCCATTGAAATTAGTGAACTCAGCTTTGATTCTAAACCTTTTTTTGTGAACGGTTAGAGACTCAAACCGTTCATAGAACTCACTGATGCCAACTTGGCTGTGGTATCTTTTGCCCTCCATTCTCCCTGAGCTCATTGTGTCAGGCTGATGGCGTTAAACTCAACGCTTAACTGGAGGCAACCCGTCATCTTTTTGAAAAACCCAAAACCCCTCTTGACACATCCCATGCTGAACTCATATTGCACTTTAGGGTTCGTCCATTAGAACAACTAACCCCACCTCTGGTACCCGTACCAGAGCTTGAAATCATCCGCAACAGTCACCCCGGTCTGTCCACCCACCCAAAGCTTGTTCTAATGTACGATCTAAGTTGAATTCGAACCTACCTAATTTACAATGAGGACATTGCAAATCGTAGGCATGGGGGTTATTAAAGTGCAAAACGCCGTGAGAATCACTTCATAAGAAAGGGTTTCATCAAAAAAATTACATATTCCAAAAAATCAAAAAAATAAAAAACTGAAAAAGAACATAAAAAATGGAGAAGTGAGGAAATTTTGAAAAGATCAATTTGCATATTATTTTTTAGGAGGAAAAGGGGAGTTGATATAAATGTCAAAAAGGAGCAACAATTTGAAATAAAAAGAGATAATCATTAGTAAAAGATTAAGGAATCTACTTAGTTCTAGACCAAATCAAAAGAAAAAAATAAAAGACCAAAAGTGCTAAGAGACCAAAAGACATTAGTATGAACACTGATCTTAAGCCTCTTGGGCTATGTTTTAAGCTTAAAAATTCACGTATTCGTTAAGATCTGGATAGTCCTCAAGAGGTTGGGGAAAATGCGAAGCTTAAGTATTAGGTCTGAGGCTTAGGGATTATTCGGCCTCATTAATTGACCTTTGGTTTGCAGGACTCGGTAACCTAAGCACCCAATCCACACACAGTTTGGTTCAGTGCACTTAATTATCAAAATCACGTAAATGCATTAATTCTGTTCTTAAAAAGCTACCTAGATTGGGAGCAGCTGATCAACACAAGTTGATTTGGAAGAGTTCCCGGCGCGGAGAGGCAGGAAATTCCCCTCGAAGATGCACAAAAACATACCGTCTCCTCGGTGCTTGTCTCCTAGGATATCTAAATATCCTACTGGGGGCATGTAAGCACCTTGTGCTGGTTCCGATGCCATAGGCGGCATTATCACAAAATGTCGATTACTAAGGTTTAGATTTAGCTACAGAACACCATGGGTGGGATTATCCCGAAATCTCGAAAGCCAGGGTTCTGGGGGTTGCCATGGGCGGTGCTATCTCGAAGCATCGATTACCAGGGATCCTGCGAGGATTGATGGTGGGAGCGAGGAATCCGACACAAACCATGTTGTAAAGCCAATCCAAAGCTAGAAATAAAGAAAGAAAAGAGAGAAAACTCTATAAAAATAAAAAAATCTTCTATCTTTCTCTTACAAAAATGCACTGCAAACTGAACTGAGACAAAACATATTTTAAGCACGAGTGCTTTAATCGCAGAGTTCAATGAACCTTAGGTTAGTTCCTATGGGCCTTAGAAACCTTTGCGGTAGACTGAGGTTAGAGTTGGTCAGGTCCGGATCGTTGTTGGTACTTGAGTACCTCTAGGCCTACTATTGGCATTCTGACCTAATCCACAAAAGAAAGCACACAATAGAAAGTTGATCATAAAAAGGCATGGTCTAGAATCTAAGTTAATTCCATGAGATTTTGCTAGGGACTAGCAAAAGCTAAGCATGGGGGTATGATGGGAACACCACCATGACCATAACTAGCTCAATTTGATCTGATTAAGTCATTAAATGCTCCTACATGATCACTAGAAGGCCATAATTCATTACAAATCCTTCCAGAGAGAAATACAAGAAACCATGGTTAAAACTCTAATTTTACCATCATATCTTGAATGTAGAACAATCACGGGTTTTCTCAGGGGTTAATTAAGGGTCAAATGGTCTTAAGAGTCTAACAAGTGGGCTAACAAAGACTGAAATGGGTTTTCATGCATTTAAGGAATTAAATGACTTCTGAAACCCTAAAAACAGACCCGCTTAATCAACTGAGGTTCTGATCCAGATAAAATTCACTTAAACCCTCTAAAATTTATAAAAAAATATTTTCTAGAGTTTGGTATGCTTTATTTGACCATCAGAACCTATCTTAACCTAAAATAGAGCCACAAGCAGACTTTTGCCATAATTTAGGTTTTTGCATAAATTACCTATCCAAAATAGGTAAAAATCAAAATCCTACTTCACCATTGAATTCCTTAGGTCCAAATTAGGTTTGTACCAAAATTTGGGCCTCATCTGAGATCATCTTAACCTAGTTTGCAATTTGATCCTGTCTGACTCTTTTATCTCACACATATGCCCCTAACTTTTGAATCCTTTGCATTTCGATCCCTTACTTAATCATCATCTTCACAAAAAGGTCCCTTCCGCCACGAAATCCTAATCCTACAAACTCCGGCGACCTTAATATGGCAAGATCTCTGTGATTTCTTGACGAATCCCTCTCAAAATTGAAAGGAAAACTCGTCAAGTAATTGCCTTCCAAATGAGCCCATCTAGGGATCCTAAATTTGCCTAGAAGCCTAATGTGAACATTTTGATTGATTGGGTATCCATCTTCGGTGAAGAGCTTGGAGTTTCTAAGCTTGTTTTCCAAGCTTGGAACTCTATCTAGAGCCCTATAAAAGGACCCCCGTGGCCTTGCGCATCCTCTCAACAAGTTTTGGTGAGTCAACCACCTCTGATTCTCCTCCTCTGGCCACCAAAACCCTTACTCCAGTGACCCTCTTTGACCCTCCTCCTCCGGCCATCCAACGACCAAATTGATCGACTCCCTCGACTCCTCTCTTCGTTGCGACCCTCCCCAGTCAAAGGGGTGCGTATCTCCATCTACTTGGTCGTCGCCGCCTCGCCGTCTTCTCCTCCTTCTCTGGCGTCGGTCTACCACAATCGGCCGCCTTCACCTCTCTACCTTGAAACTAAGTATCCCTATCTCTTTCTCTATCTCTCTACATCCTTTTCCCACACTTACATCACACCTCCGACCATCGCTACTCCTCTGACCCTGCCTTCATCTCCACCTCCGGTGACATCATCGGCAAGGGTTTCCACTCACTTCACACACTCAAACCCCTCGCCAACCAATCCAAAACCTTCGCCGTACTCCCCTCATCCGAAGCCCTAACCTATCGCACTCCACCGACCACACAAAACACCCACCGAGTAACCCACCTTCATGAGACCTACTCCATCACCGACCAACCACCTCTGTGCACCAAACTCCATGAAACCACCACCGTTGCACTCGCCGTGGTCCAGCGAACCTTCTGAGTTGTTCTAATGTGGCCATCAGGTCATATTCTTTGTTTCAGGTATCGCTCGTGCCACTGCCATTGTCGGAGCTCCACACACACCTTGACGAAGATGTTCTTGTGACTTCCACCCCAGGCATCACCTCCAGGTGATGCAGAACTACGTGCTCATGGTCTCCAGGCCTTCAATTGGCATCAACACGCACTGCTGCTACTTCAATTTGGCGAGAGAAGTCCACTGCAGCCACGCAAGAAATAGGGGGACAACTTTAGTCCCACCTCGTAGAAGACTGAAGCCACCGCAGAGCATAAATTGAAAAAGTGCTAGTGGCTTATCGCCTCAGCACGCACAGGGGGTGAGGTCCCCACAACACATGCATACACACACCCTCTCCCGTGCTCACACCTCATGGGTTTGATCTCAGTTCGTTTGCCTAGATACATGGGTTGGCTCTGGTTTGCCTAGTTCTGAGAGAGGAAGAAGAGAAAGAGAGAAGAGAGGGGGGGTGTTTTGCTCTGCCGCCCTCTTCTCAACACTTGTGATCTTTGAGGGAGGGCCTCTGCTGGCGTTGCTAAGCCCTGTGCTGTGCCTTCTCTGAAGCTTAAGGAGGTAGAAGAAGAGAGAAAGAGAAGGAAGAAGAAGAAGAGAAGAGTAGCCAGAGAAGAGAAAGGGAAGGAAGAGGAAGAGTGCCTTGGCACTTAGAGTTCCAGCTGATCTTTGAAGAGAGTGCACTATGTACTCATCCTATGTGGAATTAAATTTCTTAGTACTATTAAAATATTTGATATAATTGTGGGGGGTAATTGGTGATTCAAATCACCATTTTACCCCATTCTTTTTGCATTATCTGACATTCACTTTCATTTATACCATTATTATTTGGAGTTCTATTATAAACTGCTTATATTGTATTGAATTGCAATCTTGAGAACTATTTTTGCCAATTGCTCCCTATGTTTGACCTCGGACTTCATTTCTGATATTCGAGTATAAATATTATTTGTTTCTAAGTGATTTCTACCTATATTACGATGTAGCTTTTATAACCTCGATTTCACTTGTTAACATAGCGCCTTTGGGAATGAGGGGCGTGGACAAGGCAAGATCTGGACTGTTGGATAGAGATCCAACTATCAAGATTGAGAGCATAAATGACATGGACTTGTGCGGGCAATTGGGTGGTTGTGATGGCTAACAGAGTAGTTTCCTCTTTCAACAATTAATATCAAGATAATCAGTTGTTGTAACACAAAAGGTGGTGGAAAATCTCTCAATCAACACAAAATATTTTTAACCACGAGGATCAAGTCATATCCACAGAGAGGAATAGGCCTAATAAAACTCTCTAAGGATAAAATAAAATATTCAATGATGGTTTCACAAATAAATCAAATAAAAAAGCCCTTTAGATTAAGGAAATAGGGCAAGACAATGCTAATATGGTAATTTCATGAAAGAGGAGGGGGTTCTCATAAAAGCAGCGACATATAATGATATTTAATAAATCAAAATTTAACTTTGGCAATGGCACTCAAATGTAAAAAGAAATTTCATAAAAAATAGAGGATTCTCCCTCTCTCTTCCTCGCATGCGGGATGGAGGACCATCGGCCGGTTGGTGCTCAGTGGAGGTTGGCTGTGACAAGAGCTTCACGATGGCGGTTGTGGCGTGGAGAACGGTGGCCGGAGCTCATCGGTTGGAGCAACAGAGGCTACCAGTGGGGAGGCTTTTTGGTCAGCTAGACAGTCGCCGTTTCGTGCGATTGAAGGTGGAGTTTAGCTTATGAGGACAAGGCGAGTCCAGTGGAGGTAACGACACATTGAATGGAGGGCAAAGGGGTCGACTGCGTGTGGGGATGACCGGCCGGTGATGTGTACTTCTTCCCTATCAATGGAGAAGTGGAAGAAGAGGAGGAGGAGGCTGCTACACAGCTGCGGGTGCGTGAGGGCGAGGTCTGCTGGAGGGAGTTATGGACACGGCGTGTGGCCGTGGGTAGCATGTGAGGCTGCACGTGGTAGTGCATGGCTGTGGGTCAGTGCGTCAAGGCCGCCTCACAATGAGGGTGTAGGCACACTCGCGAGGCAGTGGTGGGCTTTGCTGTTGATGGCGAGGGCAATCAAGGGCAATGAGGAAGGGAATGGTGCACGGTGATGTGGCGTGGGAGGCTGGCGATGGTGGCTATGATGGTTAAGTGTTGGGTTCTTTGCGATGGAAAAACAGGGGAGGGGAAGAAGAGATGACAAGGAAGAGAAGGAGATAACGAAAAGGAAGAGGCTTAGGTGGTTAGGTGGTGTCGGGATGGCTGTGGTGATACTTGGTGGGTTGAGTGCAGAAGGGAGGGGGTGGTGATGAAGGTGTGGACGGTGGATGGAGCAGCTGATTGTGGTGGGTGTGGTGTTGGTGGCACACACACGCTGTCACTGTGAGTGCGATGACGACAAGGGCGACATTGGGGCTGATCAAGGCCACGGTGCACACTTGGGGTTCATGGTCCAAGCCCTCTTTTTCGATAGAGGCGATGCAAGGGAGAAGATGAATATCCCCTTTGGGCACAGTCGTCGTTTTTTTTATAATGTTCATGCTTGTTTCTTCGTCGAGATTCTTGACCAATAACTCAACGAGAATATCCAAGCAGTTGGGGAGGCCGTGTGTTGATGAGGTCGGTGGGTCCTGTAGGGAAAGAAAATAAAAATGGGTTATTTACAAAAGAAATCCAAAATCATGCATGTAATGTATGCATGTCATTATAATATATACTATCTTCTATTATATAAATGCAAGTGAAATATGCAAGCACTAATCTATTTACATATCAAAGTATGCTTTGTACATGTAGACATTACCATAATATTTAGGCATTTATGTAATTAATTAGCCCACAAATGTGATCTCATCAAATGCCCCCATGCCTAATTTTTGCTAGTCCTTAGCAAAAGTGAAAAATGATGAAAGTGACCCAAGATTTCTTTTCTTATTCCAATAATTTAGAGATCCAGATAAATATGAAAATGAAGTGATAGTAGCCTAGGTAACGGATCCAAGTGAAAAACCAACTTACATCAAAAGTTCGTACTTAACCCTTGGTAAAAATTCTTTTAGGATATGCAACTTCTTCCCTTGGGGATAAAGTGGAAGATAATATGTGATTTGACCCCGATCTTTTGGCTTAGGTAGAAGATTCAGAGTCAAATGGATTCATATTTAGTGACTCATACTCATCTGGTGCTACATGTAGTCTAGTACTACAGACTCTAGATCTCTAGACTATCAAACAAGTCAACCTAGAGAGAGGCTAAAAACTGTGCTCTCTTAACGTTCCTTTGCACTCATTCTTTTTCTTTCTTTCCTTTCTGAGATCACAAATCTCACCAAATTTTATATATGTACTCAATGTTTGGTGGCCTCATATGGCATTCACACTTCAATTACATCATAATAATCCTATAACTAAGTCAGAAGTCCTCAGCTAGTATTCAGACGATCAGAAATATTGAAAAATAGGTATGGGTCATATTTGGTGGATCGTAATGGGTATTTTTGTTGCCTCAATGACATCAACATATGATGAAAATGACATGAAGACAAAGCTATAAACTCGAACAATTTTGTTTCTTTATTTTTCTTGTTTTTCTATTTTTTTGTATATACATATTTCTTCTTCTTCTTCTTCTTCCTCTTTTTTTTTTTGAGATAACTATCAACACAACACGACACAAACTTTTATTCATGAGGTATTATTAGGGATGATGATGTTTAAGAGAATATTGTGTGGCTTATTTGGTAGAAATGCTTACTCTCGGCACCGGGAAGGAATGGATAGAACAAGCGTATTTTTGACCTTTGGCATTAATACCCTCCTTCAACCGAGGATTCTATGAAGGACGATTGTAACCATCCACCATAGTCATAGTTTTATGAGAACTCAATCTTCACGTATCTGTCTTATTTGGTGACTCTTAGAAATTCACACACAATGTTCACACATAGGAACAGAGAGCGAAAACTATACCTAACTCTGAGATATCATCATCTAATTATCCAGAACTTAAAAGTCTTTGCACTAGACTTAGTGCACCAGTAGTCACTCTACTTTCACCTCACAAATGTTAGGTGGATCTAATAGTAGTTTGCTTAACTCCCTACTAACTGTCCAAGGGTTCCGAAAAAAATGTTTATTGGTTTTTTTAAAAGATTCATTACCCAGTCTATGTGTAAGTGAAGTAAATGTACTAGATTCTAAACTAAGAAATAATTTAAGAAGAAAATCTTTAATGACACCTCCTTGATAAAAAAATCTTCTATTAGGGACTAACCAAATCAGCTTAAGAAAACAAAAGAGATTTTTTTTCTCACTAATGCACTAACTTCAATGAATGTAAATATTTATAAATGCTATAAACAACCTCAAGTTATACCCCCCATGCCTAAGATTGACAATGTTCTCATTGGAAAAATAAAGATATAGAAGAATATCACCTGAGGAGGAGAGTGAGAGGAGCTAAGGCTCCTCAAGCCGAAGTGTGTCCAAAACTTGGCCATCTGAAAGAGTAACATACGATTTAAGTCGTTGGCCATTTACCTTAAAGCTCTCACCAAAATTAGGGTTTCGAATTTCAACTGCTGCATAAAGGAAGGCATTAGTAACAACATACGACCCATCTTGGTGAGACTTAAGCTTTCTAGGAAATAATTTAAGTCTAAAATTGAAAAGCCAAACCCACTGGTTATGCTCAAAGGTCTTTCTAATGATGTGCTTATCATGGAACACCTTTATATGTTGCTTGTAAGCTTGGGAGGTTTTGTATGCTTCATTGTGAAGCTCCTCAAGCTCACTTAACTCCAGCATGCATGCCTTACACGCTTTATGTAGATTTAAGTTGACGTTTTTGATAGCCCAATAAGCTTTGTGTTAGATTTCAATGGGAAGGTGACACGCTTTTCCATAGATAAGACAGAAAGGAGACATGCCCAAGGGAGTCTTATACATTGTTCTATAGGCCCAAAGAGCATCATTCAATTTTTTTGACCAATCCTTACGGTCAGGTCTAATAGTTTTCTCCAAAATCCACTTAATTTCCCTATTGGACACTTCAACTTGACCACTCGTTTGGGGATGGTGAGGTGTGGCAATCATGTGGTTGACTCCCAAATTTTGGAGTAGTCTTGTGAAATGGACATTCTTAAAGTGAGGTTCTCCATCCTTATGATAATTGATGTAAACACATTTACACTGCTTAAAATGTCTATTTATGCATGTTCTTAAGCATAGGATTGCATTTCATGATATCTATATTACATAACATGCATCATCTTGCATTTAGAGTAGTTTGAATAAAATGGAGGTTAATTGTCCCCTTTTATGTGCTTGGACAGGGAAAACATTTTATCGGGGCCTCGGATCAAAGATCCAACTGTATGGATGTGATCAGGGCGACGATTGGAGTTCAATGGCTCCAAGATCGCCCTAAACAGGCATCCATAGCATCAAATAGTGATCGGGGAACCCTAGAAGATAAAGGGCCAGGATGGTGTAAATCTGCACTTCATATGACAAATCCGACCACGCGGATGAATTCGGATCGACGATCGCAGCCCAACGACACAAAAATCTAGTCAATCCGACATCTGTGGCACCATCTACAACTTCTAGAAGATGGACGGCCAAGATGGCACCACGTGGCGCCATCTCGGTCGCCCAAACGGCCGCATGCAACCTCTAATGATCCCGCACTCGCTCGCTCTCCGCCGTTGGATCTTGATCCAATGACTGTGGTTAGCCACGCCTAAAAGCATCTGCTCGACCATCCGCGCCCCGTAGCGCAGCGGTCGAGCGCGCTTACGCGATCGACGAGCGCGGGTTCGAGTGGCAGCGAAGGGCTGGAAGGCGCAGGCGGGCGTTGGATCTTGATCGGACGACCGCGCGCGCCCGATAGCGTTCACACGCGATTGAACGCGCGGCATGGACGTGTGATTGCACGCGGGCGGGCGCGCAACACAGCGGGTGAAGGCGCGACTTAAGCCGTCCGATCTCGCGATCGGACGGTTGAGGATCGCTGAACGTGCGCATGCGTTGCGCACGCGAGCAGCTGAGCAGGCGTGCGTGGGCGCGGGAGCTACGCCGACGTTGGGGGCTTTAGTGACGAATTTGTCCGTCACTAAAGACCCCTCATTTATTATTTTAAAGTTGTAATGTCCATTTTGCCCCCACTCCATGCAACTATAAAAGGAGACCCCCTCCATATGAAATTCTCATCCCTTCCTTCTCTTCTCTATCCCTCTAAACCTCAAGAGAAGCTTGTCCCACACCCGGGATGCTTCTCGCGAGATAAAGTCCAAATTTTCGTCCCCCTTCGGAAGTGGATCCCGCGACGACGACGGCGTGCTGCTCCATTCCCGTTCTTTTGCTTCGTCCTCCTTTGTCCTGCTTCATCCTCCTTCGTCCAGGCGTCGTCCCGTCCGGCTCGTCCTCCAAGCGACCGTCGAGGAGGATTTCTCTCTCCCTATTCTTTTTACTGCCTTCTAGTATAGATTTACTGCTTTCTAGTGTAGTTCTGCTCGTCCTCCAAGCAACCGTCGAGGAGGACATTTCTCCCTCCATTCTTTTAATGCTTTCTAACGTAAATTTATCGCTTTCTAGTGTAAGTGTTTTATGCTTTCTAGTTGTAATGAACAAATCCCCCTAATGATAAATTCTCTGTTTATTCTACATCTCATTTTGATTTCTATGTGTAATATTCTCTCTCTCTCTCTTACCCTCTCTCTTTCTCTTCTATTTATTGTAAATAATTAGATAGTTTTAAATTGAATTACTTCGTGACAAATAAAAAGAAACGCGTAGTTTTTAAATCAAACGTCGGCCTCCCTGTGTTAGACCCGGAATTTTCATTTCGGTATAAATTTTATTTGTTGAACACGAATTCTTCGCTTTTAAGCTACAACGACAGGTTTTCTAAAACCGAACACGTTAGCGTAGCGATTGGTGCGTTCAACATTTTGGCGCCGTTGCCGGGGAGGCGACAATCTTTGATTTCTCTTCGCGTTTTGTAACTTACAAATCATTTACCTCACTTTTCTCCTTTCTTATTGTAATTGCAGGTACTCTTTTGAGACGAGCAAAAGCGGTAGATTGTAGTAAAGTGCTGTGGAAGGTTTTGTAAGTTATCCCCCATTCTTTCCCCCTCCATAGATTTCATTCGCCACATTGAATCCAAATTCCAATTAACCTAGGTGTTTGCATAAATCTTAGGAATAGTTTGGTTGTTTGGATTCTCACTCACATTCATTCCACCTTCATTTATATATAAAAAAAAAGATAATTTTGTGGGGAAATTTTCAACAAACATACAACGTACACCCACATTCAAAGGCACTTAATCAAATTGATTTGTTTCTACTCAACCGGGTTCTGATCTGTGGAACCGGTACACATAAAGCAACACATAAAAGAGTAGAAATCATTCTAGGTTAACCATCTTTGTGTGCCTAACTTAGTGGTGCATTTGTGGCCAGTTGTTTGAGTTGTTTGGGCTGCACCAGTTCAATTAAAATCAACTCATCAAGTAGCTGCCAATTAGGTTCAACTCTTAGGGATTTACCAGACACTCCACATTCTTTTTAAACTTTAAAGGAAAACATCTTCACCTGTGCTTGTAAAACTTGGTGTGCCAACGAAACTTGATTGAAAACACCTAAAGTTGAATCCTAAAAGCTACTAAGCAAGATTTGAACCTTAAAATTCACCACATCAAAAACAATCTTGCTTGAAAATCATTGGTTGTGCACGCACACACAAATCAATCAATCATTAAGGGCACAACCCATTTAAAGGGCCCATCACATTCCAAAGCACATTCAAACCTAGCCCTGAATAAAACAGAGTAGATGTTGGCCTTAAGGATTGAACTCGCTCTTCAGAACTCAGTACGAGATTATTTTCGATTAGTCTGTTTCTACTGTTCAATCTGATGTCTAGCTAGGGGAGCAAAGTCAAACGATCGTGGCTGGGGGGTACACTAGGAACCGGAGGCGCAAGCCAAAGGAAGAACCTTCTCCCCAGTCCCTCCTTCTAACTGGTTGGATTGAACAGACGGAAGTAGATCAAATCGTTCCTTTATCTCAAGACGGGTTTTGAGAGTCTATAGGTCTTTAGGCTAACCCATTTAAGGACAGGTTTGATTGTTTGTATTGCAGGGCGCCTTTCTTCCTCCCGTGTCTCATGAATCCTTCCACATATTTCACGCATTCCCGCTCTTTCCCTCCTGTTGTGAATTATCCTCAACATGACGATTATCCCAACTCGTATTGTAATCAACCATCAGTCAGTTGAGATAATTCGGATTGAGGATACAATTCCGGACCCCCGTGTTTAGGGCCTAACCCTGAACACTTTGATTCTGATTTCTATCCTTCTCAGAGCTACATCGATTATAGATCGTCTTCCTTTAATGCACAACCTAATACGATCTACAATCAAAAAGGATACACTGATCCTTACCCATCCTCTGATTTCACTGCCTTTAGGTCATTACCATCTTTTGAACAATCTGAAATGACCTATTTTCAGGAAGGGTATAACGAATCTCAATTCGTTAATTCCCCTGCGTTGAGCCCAAACCCACCCAACCCTGAACCAAATCATTTGGTTCAGGTTAACCAGGTTCAAGATAAGGTTCTGGCTAACTTGAGGAATATCATACAATCTTTAGAAGTTTAGCCAATACCTTGCATTGAGAGATTGGAGCCCCTGATTAAAATGATTGATGATTTGAATAAGTCTTTGTTGGATTGGCTCCAGGACGTTAAGGATAAGAACCCGGGTGAGTTTCTACTTGGGAAATTAGCGAAATTGAGGATGAGATTCGTGGTTGCTTTGATTCAATCTTGGGATGATTCCCAGGATGAACCCTCTTCAGGAAAGCCAATGACAAAACCTGCTCAGGCACCTGTTGAGGGGGACACGTGTTATGACCAGATTGAATTAAAGCGACCAGTTAAGGAAGATCTGATTTCTTCACCTAAGATCCCTGAGCTGGGTTACGAGGAAACGTATGTCTCTTGGGAACAGAAAGTGACAACTGATTTTGGGACATACATTGATATGGATCCTGATTTCTTTGATGGTAAAGATTCAAGTTGCAAAGTCTCACACGAGTTTTCAGGACACGATTTCTGTGAGACGATTGGGCCTAAGGAATCTGATAGATCATCTGATAGCCCAATAACTGAGGAAACTGATCTTATTAGGGCACACATTACGGATCCAGAATCGCATTTTCTGGAGGAATCAATTCAATGCCCTGATTATCAGTTACACCCCATTGAGCTTATTGATAATTCTGTTTCTGAGATAATTAGACCCAAGTCAATTCTGATTCTGCCACATCATTTAGACTTGGAGATTCCATACGGGGTGATTAATATACAAGAGGTCCTGGAATTTGATATGCTGAATGAGGAAGACAGGAGCTGGGAAGATCTGATTTGGGAAGTTAATTTTGGAGGAAATGGAAGATTGAGTCGAAGGGTTCCTTTTAAGCTAAAACCATCAAATCAGAACCCCTACGACATTTGTTTTGAGGATGTCAAACTCAAGCACACATTCAACGATTATCCTTTTGAGCTTCAATTCTCTGTAACTCGACTTTTTGGTCTTGGGTTGCATCCTCTTAAATCGTAGGCCCGACCCTGCTTGCATTCTGATTTTAGATTTTGGGTAATTTTTATCCAGAACCTAAGATATTCTCGATTATGGGGGATGGGTCTACACCACAATCTAGTCCACATCTGTGGACCGCTATTGATAGGTCAGAGGATTCTTCTGTTTATTTTAATTCTGACCTGCACTTGTGAATTCTTCATTTCTTTTCTTTGTATAGTGTGCCTAGCTGAAGGCACTAAACTCAACACATATACAGTTTTTCTTAGTTTTCATCTCGGAGCGGACCTGACATTCACGCAATTCAGGTGCTTTCTACGCTTGTCCACTCTGTTTTATGTCTTTTTAATACAATGAGGACATTGCATTAGATAGGCATGAGGGGGTGGATATTTATCTCTGAATTCATTTGTCAGCTCCGTAGATTTGTTTTATTTTCTTTTATAAAAAAAAATTGGAATTAGGAAAGAGAATTTGGGTTTAAGAAAATTTTCAATCTTAGGAAATACTACATTATGATTTGAACACAAAGACCCTTCAGGTCTTTGGACTTAATCAGCCCATGTATCCACTAAAATGTGGATTTATTTTTCGAGTTCTCGCCAACCTGAATTTCATTTTAATTGGAGTAAATAAATTTTGGGTGATAAGTACACGACTTATCAACCTGCCCTCTAATTTGAAGGAATTTTGAGTTTCTAGCATCTACACACTATCTTTGCACTGACTCGTTGTTCGACGATTTTAACGGAAATTGGGTAGCTAATGAACCTTCTAGGGTGATATGGCTAGCAAGTTATCGTGAGTAACAACCCATAGGTAGGTTGTCCAGAGCCCAGTCACTGGACCTTTCTCTTTTTCCTGCATTTAGGTAAATCTTAGACCAGGGAAGCCACCTACTTAAAAAAAAAAAAATCAAAAAGAAAAGGAGAAAAGAACAAAAAGAAATAAGCTACACTTCGCCGGACGAGTATGGCTGGCAAGTTGTCAGTGGTAACAGCTCATTGACCGGTTGTCCAGAACTTAGCTCAGTAAATGCACTAAAAATTTCCAAAACACTTAGGAAGAAGTGGAGAAGTAGAATAAATCGGGGAGATATACACTGGATTCACCCTTGTGTTGACCCCGTAAAAAAATAAAAGTAGGGAGAAAGCTACCGGTTGTAAAGATACATCTTTTGGCAGAAGTCTTTTTGAGGTCACCTAGAGGCGTAAAAATCTGAAGTTCGTTTTAACTACCGGTCAACGAGTCTATCACAATCACAATAAGATGCTTAAAGCTTAGGATTCTCATCAAATCTTGGGTGAGTTGAATGGCTGTAGAAAGCCACTCTTAAACCCTAAAATTTGAAAATCCAAAAATTAGAAAAGAGTAAAAAGAGAAAAAGAATTTTTCTTTGAATAAGGTGAGGGCTTGAGGCGGTTTGCATTTTGGCTGATACTCAGGCACTGTTGTGTCTTTGAAAGTTTAGTTCCTAAGTAGACAATTTATTAATGATTGAAAATAACTCAGGTCCAAATAATCCAACCTAATTCTTTTATAAATAGCATATAGTTTTTGCTAGGGACTAGCAAAAAATAGGCATGGGGGTATGATGTAAACACATTTACACTACTTAAAATGTCTATTTATGCATGTTCTTAAGCATAGGATTGCATTTCATGATATAGATATTACATAACATGCATCATCTTGCATTTAGAGTAGTTTGAATAAAATAGAGGTTAATTGTCTCCTTTTATGTGCTTGGACAGGGCAAACATTTTATCGGGGCCTCGGATCAAAGATCCAACCGTATGGATGTGATCAGGGCGACGATTGGAGTTCAACGACTCCAAGATTGCCCTAATCAGGCATCCGTAGCATCAGATAGTGATCGGGGAACCCTAGAAGATCAAGGGCCAAGATGGTGTAAATCCGCACTTCAGATGACAAATCTAACCACACAGATGAATTCGGATCGACGATCGCAGCCCAACGACACAAAAATCGAGTCAATCCGACATCTGTGGCACCATCTACAACTTCCAGAAGATGGACGGCCAAGATGGCGCCACGTGGTGCCATCTCGGCAGCCCAAACGGCCGCATGCAACCTCTGAAGTTCTTGCACCCGCTCGCTCTCCGCCGTAGGATCTTGATCCAACGGCTGTGGTCAGCCGCGCCTAAAAGCGTCCGCTCGACCATCCGCGCCCCGTAGCACAGTGGTCGAGCGCGCTTACGCGAGCAGCGGGCGCGGGTTCGAGCCGCAGCGAAGGGCTGGAAGGCGCGGGCGGGCGTTGGATCTTGATCGGACGGCCGCGCACGCCCGATAGCGTTCACGCGCGATTGAACGCGCGGCATGGACGCGCGATCGTACGCGGGCGGGCGCGCAGCGCAGCGAGTGAAGGCGTGACTTAAGCCGTCCAATCTCGCGATCGGATGGCTGAGGATCGCTGAACGCGCGCATGCATTACGCGCGCGAGCAGCTGAGCAGGCGTGCGTGGGTGCGGGAGCTACGCCCACGTTGGGGGCTTTAGTGACGGATTCATCTGTCACTAAAGACCCCTCATTTATTATTTTAAAGTTGTAATGTCCATTTTGCCCCCACTCCTTGCAACTATAAAAGGAGACCCCCTCCATACGAAATTCTCCTCCCTTCCTTCTCTTCTCTACCCCTCCAAAGCTCAAGAGAAGCTTGTCCTACACCCGACATGCTTCTCGCGAGATAAAGTCCAAATTTTTGTCCCCCTTCAGAAGTGGATCCCGCGACGACGACGGCGTGTTGCTCCGTTCTCGTTCTTCTGCTTCGTCCTCCTTCGTCCAGGCATCGTCCCGTCCGGCTCGTCCTCCAAGCGATCGTCGAGGAGGATTTCTCTCTCCCTATTCTTTTTACTACTTTCTAGTATAGATTTACTACTTTCTAGTGTAGTTCTGCTTGTCCTCTAAGCAACCATCGAGGAGGACATTTTTCCCTCCATTCTTTTAATGCTTTCTAGAGTAAATTTATCGCTTTCTAGTGCAAGTGTTTTATGCTTTCTAGTTGTAATGAACAAATCCCCCTAATGATAAATTCTCTGTTTATTCTACATCTCGTTTTGATTTCTATGTGTAATATTCTCTCTCTCTTACCCTCTTTCTTTCTCTTCTATTTATTGTAAATAATTAGATAGTTTTAAATTGAATTACTTCGTGACAAATAAAAAGAAACGCGTAGCTTTTAAATCAAACGTCCGCCTCTCTATGTTCGACCCGGAATTTTCATTTCGGTATAAATTTTATTTGTTGAACATGAATTCTTCGCTTTCAAGCTACAATGACAGGTTTTCTAAAATCGAACACGTTAGCGTAGCGGTTCGTGCGTTCAACAATAATCCTTGGGTAGCCGTATCGAGAAATGATATTAGCCCTAACAAAATCCAAGACTACGAAATGATCATTGGTCTGCATGGGTATGGCTTCTATCCATTTCAATACATAGTCCACGACCACAGGGATGTACTCATATCTGAAAGACACGGGAAGGGACCCATGAAGTCGATGCCCCAAATATCAAAGATCTCAACAGGAAGAATAGGTTGCAGGGGCATCTCATCCCTTTTTCCAATAGTTCCCATCTGCTAGCAACGTAGACATGCACTCACATACATATGTGCATCTTTGAATAATGTGAGCCACCAAAAGCCAGACTAAAGAACCTTATGGGTAGTCCTTTTCCCACTAAAATGCCCTCCACAGTGGAGGTCATAGAAGAAACTCAGAACACTCCTTTGTTCTTCGTCAGGGATGCAACGACGGAATAACTGGTCGGGGCCTATTCTAAACAGCTTGGGTTCCTCTCAATGATAGAATTTAGCTTTGGCAATAAACCTATCTCGCTTCTACTTGTCCTAAGTACTGGGGGTAATGCCCGTGACCAGATAGTTCACTATATTAACAAACGAAGGAGTTTTGGCTTCCACGACCATCAAAGACTCATCGGGAAAAGTCTCCCAGATACTGCTAGCAAGGGTTGATGCCTCAATAGGAATCCTAGACAGATGATCTGCTACCACATTTTCAACTCCTTTCTTATCTTTAATTTCCAAGTTAAACTCCTGGAGTAGTATAATCCAATGAATCAAACGAGGTTTGGTGTCCTTCTTAGCAAGAAGGTGCTTTAAAGCAAAATGATTAGTGAACACCACAACCTTGGACCCCAATAAATAAGATCGAAACTTTTCCAAAGCAAATACTACTACAAGAAGTTCCTTTTTAGTAACCGTGTAATTTTGTTGAGGATCCCTAAGGGTCTTGCTGGCATAATGTAAAACATGAGATTTACCATCAACCCTTTGACCTAAGATCGCTCCCACAGCGAAATCAGAAGCATCGTGCATCAGCTCCCTGGCAACGATGCCATGTGATAGAGAAGTTTTCACTTTCAACAATTAATATCAAGATAATCAGTCATTGTAGCATAAAAGGTGGTGGAAAATCTCTCAATCAACACAAAATATTTCTAACCACGAGAATCAGGTCATATCTACAGAGAGGAATAGGACTAATAAAACTCACTGAGGTTAAAATAAAATATTCAATGATGATTTCACAAATAAATCAAATCAAAAACCCCTTTAGATTAAGGAAATAAGGCGAGACAAAGTTGAAATGGTAATTTCATGAAAGAGGAGGGGGGTTCTCACAAAAGTAGTGACATATAATGATATTTAATAAATCAAAATTCAACTTTGGCAATAGCACTCAAATGTAAAAAGAAATTCCATCAAAAATAGAGGATTCTCCCTCTCTCTTCCTCATGTGCGGGATGGAGGACCGTCGGCCAATTGGTGCTCAGTGGAGGTTGGCTGTGACGAGAGATTCATGATGGCGGTTGTGGCATGGAGAACGGTGGTTGGAGCATGCCGGTCGGAGCAATGGAGGCTACCGACGGGGAGGCTTTTTGGTCAGTTAGATGGTCACCATTTTGTGCGATTGAAGGCGGGGTTTAGCTTGTGAGGGCAAGGCAAGTCTAGTGGAGGTGACAATGTGTCGAACAGAGGGCAGAGGGGCCGGCTACATGTGGGGATGACCGGCCTGTGATGGGTTCTTCTTCTTCTCTGTCGGCGGAGTAGGAGAAGAGGAGGAGGAGGTTGTTGTGCGACTGCGGGTGCATGAGGGTGAGGTCTACTGGAGGGAGTTGTGGACACGACATGTGGCTGCGGGTGGTGTGTGTGGCTGCATGTGGCAGCACGTGGCCATGGGTCGGCGCGTGAAGGCCGCCTCACGTCGAGGGTGCAGGCGCACTTGTGAGGCAATGGTGGGCTTTGTTGTTGATGGCAAGGGCAATCGAGGGCAGTAGGGAAGGGATTGGCACATGGTGATGTGGCGTGGGAGGCTGGTGATGGTGGCTGTGATGGTGAAGTGTTGGGTTCTTTGTGGTGGAAAAATAAGGGAGGGAAAGAAGAGAAGAAAAGGGAGAGAAGGAGATAACGAAGAGGAAGAGGCTTAGGTGGTTAGGTGGTGTTGGGATGGCTATGGTGATACTTGGTGGGTTGAGTGCAGAAGGGAGGGGGTGGTAATGAAGGTGTGGACGGTGGATGGAATGATTGATGGTGGTGGGTGTGGTGTTGGTGGCACACACACATTGTCATCGTGTGTGTGACAACAGCGAGGGCTACATTGGGGCTGATCAAGGCCACGGTGCACGCTTGGGGTTCACGGTCCAAGCCCTCTTTTTTGGTGGAGGCAATGCAAGGGAGAAGATGAATATCCCCTTTGGGCACAGTCATCGTGTTTTTTTATAATGTTCATGCTTGTTTCTCCACTGAGATTCTCGACCAACAACTCAACGAGAATATCCAAGCGGTTGGGGGAGGTAGTACGTTAATGAGGTCGGTGGGTCCTATAAGGAAAGAAAAGAAAAATAGGTTATTTACAAAAAAAACCAAAATCATGCATGTAATGCATGCATGCCACTATAATATATACTATCTTCTATTATAAAAATGCAAGTGAAATATGCAAGCACTAACCAATTTACATATCAAAGTATGCTTCGTACATGTAGACATTACCATAATATTTAGGCATTTATGTAATTAATTATCTGACAAATGTGGCCTCATCAATGGTGCCACATGGCTCCATCATGGCTATCCATATTCCTTTGCTCGTAGGGGATGCTACGGATGTCTAATTGGGACTATTTTGCGTCGTTGGAC
This sequence comes from Thalassia testudinum, assembly GCA_037157565.1. Lineage (NCBI taxonomy): Eukaryota > Viridiplantae > Streptophyta > Magnoliopsida > Alismatales > Hydrocharitaceae > Thalassia > Thalassia testudinum. The sequence continues at coordinate 12,214,909 of JAZHRO010000078.1, read as the reverse complement.
TACGATCGTTGCCCTGAATCCATCCATGTGGTCGGATTTTCCATCTGGTGCTCAGATTTGAGTCACCTTGTTCCCTGGCCATTAAAATGCATGAATTATTATACAATTTATATAATTTATTCTAAATGAAAGATGATGACTATTATGCACTATTTCCAATGCTAAATGCATCTACATGCCTAGGAGCACGCATAAATAGGCATTTTATCACGAATAAATATGTATTTATCAACATCCATTTTATTTCGTAATGTGATTGGATATCTCAAATTTGAAATAGCATTTTGTGATAGTTATATTTAGCTTTTATACATTAAGCCTAGTCTAACCCGATTCAACCTGGTTGGATCAATATGAACCAAACTTAACCATGGCCGGTCTGATTTTTCCCGATCTAGTTCTAATGATGATGTCACCATGGGTTCAACTAGTTCGAACCACTAATTGAAGCACTAAAAATCAAAACCAGAGCTTAACCGGTTCGATGACTAGTTTGATTTTTAAACCCTTACTAATCACCCTTTCTCTATAACTTAGGGTCCACAAGTCCCTTTATTTGGTTGAGTCTAAAGAGAGGTTTTATAAGTGAGGTACACCACCTTTGGTTTAAAGTGGTATGCATAGTTGAATCATGTTCGAATTGTAATCTAAAATATCCTAAGTTCGAGAGACTTAGGTGGTGGTTTTTACACTTGGATTTTCCACCTACAAGTTGTGACTCTTGTGTACTAATTCTTGTTGTGCAATTCTTTAATTCATTCAATTACACTAATCACCCCATGTTGGGGCTTGAAATCATGCAAAAATTTATTTTTGTCGTAATATAGGTGCGAAATCATTCCTAGACAAAAATAATAACAAACTCAAAAGTGAGTCCCAATCAAATTCTAGGAGGTGTGATAATGCGATATTTGAAATCAACACTTGACTTACTCTTAATCCTAAATCTAAATCTAAATTCCTAAAAAGTAACTAATCTAAAATCTACTGGGCATGGTGAATCTCTTACACAATGAATTCCTCTTTTGCATTCTCGTAGCACACGATCATAGTATAATGCAAATAGATATAATAGGAGTACATATAATGTTCGTCGTGAAATTTTCTAAATACGTAAACGTTATCGAGAGAGTTTTGATAAATTATAGCATCATTAATCCATGTTGGAGCAACCATGTATTTTTTTTATTTTTCTAATTTTGATTTTTTTGTGATTCTTTATTTTTGGAAAATGGAAAGATAACAAAATAATCTACTAAAATCAACCACAATAAAAGATTAGATTAGGCACACATGCATCATATCAGAAATCAAAATAGATGTCATTGTATTCATCAAATAGAAATATAGTAATCACAACTCAATGAAAGATAGAAATAGAACTTGATATTCAATGAGAATAACTAGAACAACTAGATCTCCTAGAACTCGAACTACTAGATTAAACAACTAGAAGAGAACTCGAATAACTACTAGAATTAATGTAGAAAGATTAAGGAGAAGAACTATTCTACTAGGAACTAGAAGGAGGGCACCAAAGGTGCTTCTAAGAAGAAGCTTTTGGTGGCCTTGGAAGGGTTGAGGGAAGAAGGTGGTGGCCAGCCACTTATGGTGGTGGTGGTCGGCCTTGAAGGTGGTAGGAGGAGGCTTGAAGGTGGAGGTTCTAAGGTGGAAGAAGGGGGAAGGAGAAGGGACTATGGGGATCTAAGAGGAAGGGGGTGGACAACCACCTTTGGTGGCCTTTTATGGTGGTGGCAAAGACCATAGGTGGTGCACCCAAGGGATAGAATTTGTTGGGGGGTGATTGCACAACAATCATAGGCCCTAACCTGCCTGAATTAAGTTAGAGCATAGCTTAACATAAACATTCTGTATGCATATGCATCGTATTCAGCATTGTAGTTGGTATGTGTTTTATGTATTAAACTATGTTATTTGAGGTGTATTAATGATTGCAGGTAATCCAGGGCTGCAGATGATGGATCCAACCTTATGGATCTATTCAGAATAACGACGAGAGTCCAACGCATCCAAGATCGCATCGATCAAACTCCCGTAGCACCTTAGGGAGTCCACAAAAGAGTAAGAGCCAAGGGACAAATTGAAGAATATCCAGACCTCAGATGACAAATCCAACCGTACGGATGGATCCGAATCGACGTTCGCAGTCCAACGGTGAAGAAATCAACTTAATCGGAGGCCTACATCATCAAATATAAAGAGAAGAAGAATGAACAGCCATGATGGCGCCACGTGGCGCCATTGCAGCAGCCCCTTGCCGTGCCCCCAACTCCTGAACGCACCCCTCCTCGCAATGTGGGCCATTGGATCTTCATCCAACGGCCATGAACGCGCCACGTCACCACCCATATTGGATCAGTATAAATATAATTAAGCACATATATATAATAAAGGCTTTGCGTAGCGTGTTGGCTCGCGCGTGTGCGCACGTAAGCACGGGATGTAGGTCGAGCCCTATGTTGCGCAAGAATTGATGTGGCATTGTGGATGGGTGCGTATGCGCGATTGGAGGGCCGAGATGTGCCCATGTGGTGCGATCGTGCGGGTTGTTGCGAGATTAGGAAGGTGCGAGAAGCGCGTGTAGGATTTGAAATCGGACGGTTGAGATGATGAGGTGGGATTTGAAGGCAAAAATGCGAAGGCCGGGCGCAAGCGAGCGGGAGTTGTGTGATGAAGGATCTGAGAGTACAACATGTGCCACATGGCAACAATAGAGAGAATCAAGGAAAGAAGGATTTGTAGAGATATAAAAGGGCCCCCCTTCCCTTGAAAAAAAAAAAAAAACAACTCTCATCTCTCCCTCTCCGTGCTGACTCTCCCCCTCTCAATTCCTTCTCTCTCCAATCTCAACCCTCTCCACGTCCATCATATCTCTCTATTTTTGCCATTTGTGGGATTTGAAGGCAAAAATGCGAAGGCGCGGGCGTGAGCGGGAGTCATGTGATGAAGGATCTGAGAGTGTACAGCACGCCACATGGCAACAATAGAGAGAATCGAGGAAAGAAGAAGGATTTGTAGAGATATAAAAGGGCCCCCCTTCCCTTGAAAAAAAGAAAAAACAACTCTCATCTCTCCCTCTCCCTGCTGACTCTCCCCCTCTCAATTCCTTCTCTCTCCAATCTCAACCCTCTCCATGTCCATCGTATCTCTCTATTTTTGCCATTTTTTATCCTCTATGCTTTATTTTTGTTCTTAGGTTGCTCGACAAATTCCGCATATTCTTTGACGAGTTCCCGCACTTCCACGACATCTCTCTGCAACCTCTCGACTCCGTGCACATTCTCCACCGACGATCGTCGACGACACTCTCCACCCCCGTCATGACATCGCCGGATTTCTATCTGAGATTATTTTTCTCTTGTTATTTTGACTTTCTATTAGTAATAAAGTTCTTATTTGCATTTAGGTGTTCACTTCGTATTTGTCTCAGTGTTTGTTTCATTTATTTCCTTTTATTATAAAAAAATAAAAAAATATAAATAATAATAATAATAAATTCATTTATTTGATCAGGTTGGAAATCATCTAAATATCCCTACCTCCCTGTGAGACGATCCGTACTCCCGACATTATTCTCGTACTTTTTTTACAGATGATTTCATAAATTTAAAACGTCGTGTTTTCTCACCTACGACAATATATTTATCATTATCGCGATTTCACGACCAGTTTTTGGCATCGTTGTCGGGGAGGCATATATTCGAGATAGTTTCTTTCTTGACATAGTATTCGTGAGCCTCACATATTTCTCTATTTGTTTGCAGAGTACCAACTACACGAGACGAAATCTTGATGGGTTGCGAAAGCAAGTCGCAGAAAAGGAGTTCGTGTAGGCGGGACGCGACCAAGGCATGCGACAGCGCAGTAGAGCAATGATGTCGACCTTAAGTAATGCCCACACACTCGGAGAATACGCAGGAGACCTGGATCCTGCTTTCACAGGGGATTCTCCTGCATCGCAAATTTTATTTCTATCTTCTCGCCCTTGTAATTAGGGCTGATTTTTGGGGGTCTGTCCCCACATTCTTTAGCTATTAGGGGCTATTCTTCTGCGTGCGTGATTTAATTTCCGCTTGCTTGCCTCTAAAACAAACAAAAAAAAATCGAGCTACATATTTAGGAGTTGCATGCCCTTTGGTGCGCGCAGTTAGGGGTGATTAAGCAGCACGTTAGATCTATTTCCTTGCATTGCGTACATATTTGCACGAAGATTGCTGGAGACAGGTACAGTTTTCTATCTTTGCATCCAGCTCCTGTTCACGCATTTGCATTTGGATTAAAATTCAAGACCACCAAACTGATTGAATTAACCTAATTTAGTGGTTGCCTAACTAAAATTGGGACTGATAATCAGATTTGACCTTAAAACCAAATCACACTTGATCTGATTCAAAGGGACTTGTCTGCGTTTTCAAAATCAGAAATTATTTACGGTGTGATGCACACTTCTAACACTGAGCACACACATTAGGCACCGCACTAAGGCTCGATCCCTTAAGGCTATAGGCACCGATCTCTTTATCGGTGCAGACCCTCCTACTTTGCCTTGTGGTGGTGGTATTGTCTTGTGACCCAGTGTTTTGATACTATAAGGAGGGGGACACCCCTTAAAAGAACAAAAGGGTAGTTAAGAGGCACCGCATTTGCATCGCCTCAAAAGAAGGGTTTTCCCTACTTGCATCCCTTAGTTCCATCCTTGGAGTAACTTCCCACTAGATCACTTGAGAGTACCACTTAAGCAAAGTGTAGGTCTTAAGGCACTCCGTAGGTTGATTTAGGGTGCGTAACTGGTTGACAACTTGCTTGATCACATACAAACATTGAATTTTTTTTTAGAAAAGCAAGTAAAAATCATTCTTGTCTTGTGTGCACTTGATTGATTGCTATTGTGCATGCATGGTACAAGATCAAGAAAACCAAGGTTAGAGGGACATTTAGGTTTCAAGCCTAGGAAGAAACCTAATTCCAGTGAACCCTCAACAATGGATCCACCACTTCTTGACCAACCCAATCCAAACCAGGAGGAGCTAATGGAGCAATTGCATGAACAGTTTGAGCAATGGCTCAACAATAGAAACCAAAACCAACCACAACCTCGACCCTTACGGGACTTTTACGATCCCGTGACTTACAATGCCGTACCTCATGTAAGGGTTCCTGAAGATGATTCTGAACTCAAATCCCATTAGATAGGTCTTATTCAAAACCATTTCCATGGACTTAACACTGAAGACCCATTCCAACACATTGAGGAACTTACCACCCTTGGTCAAACTATAAAACCTAGGAACATGAATCTTGATGTCTTGATGATGAAACTTTTCCCCTTCTCCTTAAGAGACAAAGCTGCCCATTGGTACAGAACCATAGGGAAACCCATCAACACATGGGATGAGCTAAAGAATGCCTTTCTTAGGAAATTCTTCCCTATTGGAAAAACAAATGCCCTTAGGAGAGCCATCACAACCTTCACTCAACAATCTGGGGAACAACTCCATGAAGCCTGGGAAAGATTTACTGACTTAGCCAGAAAATGTCCACACCATGGCATACCCAAGTGGCACCTAGTGCAAATGTTTTACCATGGACTTAATGAGCAGTTGAGAAATTATGTGGACGCGGCTTGTGGGGGTAACTTTTTAAATAAAGATGAGGATAGTGCATATGACCTATTTGAAAGCATGAGTGAAAACTCCCTCAACCAAGCCTCTATGAACACCTTTGGAAGGTTTAGTCAACTAAGAGGAATGTATGAACTTCAAACTAGCCCAAATAAGGTTGACTTAGAAAAGCTATGTGAAAAGCTGGGAACCACAATCTCTAAGAAGTTTGACGAATTTCTTAATACAATCAAAACCACCCAGCCCATACCCAATCAAGGGACATACTCCCCCCGCTTTGTTATGCCCAAACTCCTGCAAGAGAGCACCCTTACAACCTAAATCTGACTCACTCTACAAGCCCAAGCTATCAGGACCCTTCCTATGGAGCTCAACAAGGAACCTTTGTTCCTGCTTATACTGATTCTTCCTATTCGATCAACCCGTCCTCAGGATTCGAGGATGTTCAAGCCATCCAAGAATACGCTAAGAATGATCCATTTTCTAATAATTACAATATTGGATGGCGTAATCATCCAAACTTCTCTTGGTCAAATCAGAAGACAGGACAAGTGCCCCACCAAACCCAGATTAGACAACCTTATCCTAACTCTTTTAATCAGGGTCAATCTTCAAGGCAAAGCTATGTCCAAAGTCTCCCTCCACCCACCCAACCAACCCAGACAGAATTGTTGATCAAAATGATGGGTGAAATACTGACTAAGCAACAAGAGCAAATCAATCAACAGAATCGAAAGACTCAGGAGGACATGAATGAAATTAAGGGGCAACTTAGTCAGCATGTTGACTTACGACAACATGGGGCTCTCCCCTCACAACCCATCCCAAACCCCAGGAACATCGAAAACCATAATAATACAAACTCAAGGTTTAACCAAAATAGAATGCCCCAACAGAACCAAGCTAATATGATGAACCAGGCACCACCAGGCTTCAACCAAAACCCACAACAGGGTCAACCGATTTTACTGAACCCCGCTCAAAACCTGAATGCAATGGCGAATGATGCTACTTTAAGGAGTGGGACCACCACCTAGGATCTTGTACGGCCAACACAAAAAGATTTTAAGCCTGAACAAAAGGATGGAGAATTAGAGCATGGAAAATTTAATATTGAGGGTGATAATCTGGAGGCTCAAGAACTCGAGGTTGAAATACCCACCCATATCCCATTCCCTGAAACCTTAGAAAAATCGAAACAAAAAAAGAACCCGTCTAGCAATGAGGAGTTGCTTGAGTTGTTTAAACAGGTCCAGATAAACATCCCACTCCTCGATGCCATCAAACACATCCCTGCCTACCATCAAACACATCCCTGCCTATGCCAAATTCCTCAAAGACCTTTGTACTCAAAAGCGTCAGGCTAGGAAAAAGTCACCTAGGAAGGTGGTTCTTTCTGAGCATGTGAGTTCTATAATTCTAAAGAATCTACCTCCTAAGAAGAAAGATCCTGGAGCCCCGTTGATTTCTTGTGTCATTGGTGACATGACTTTTGAGAAGGCTCTACTCAACTTAGGGGCATCCATAAATTTGATACCCACTGTGCTCTTTGAGAAATTTGGACTTGGTGATTTGAAACCCACTGATGTTACATTGCAACTAGCCGATCGTTCCATTAAAACTCCTCTGGGGGTAGTGGAGGATGTGATAGTTAAGGTCAAGGACTTCTATTTCCCTATTGATTTTCTCGTCCTTGACATGGAAGTACCAAAGAAACTACACAACACACCCATCATCTTAGGAAGACCCTTCCTAGCCACTGCCAAGGCTAATATTAACTGTGAAACTGGAAGAATGGAGATTGCCTTTGGAGATCAAAAGATGCAACTCAATATTTTTAAGGCATCCCGAACTCTTGATGATGAGGAGTGCGATTTGATCGAGGAACTCGAAAAAGTAGATAAAGTGATTGAAGAGTCTATGTCGATCCATTTGGTTAAAGAACCCATAATCGAAGAGGACCCACAAGAGGTTCATACGACATCTAACACACAACCTCCTTGAACTTTTCAAGTGGAGAGACTACCTAATTCACCTTCTGCACACCTCCCACCCTCTACCCTTGTCCCACCCCAGCTTGAACTGAAACCATTGCTCGATACCTTGAAGTATGTGTTCCTAAGACCAAATCAAACTCTCCCTGTGATTATTAATGCCAAACTAAGTAGGGAACAAGAATATAAACTCATTCAAGTCCTAGAAGATCATAAAATGGCAATTGGTTGGACCATAGTGAACCTCCGAGGAATCAATCCCTCCTACTGTACTCACCACATTTATCTTGAAGAGGGAATGAAACCTTCTCGCCAGTTACAAAGAAGATTAAGCCCGAATATGAGAGAGGTTGTGAAAAAAGAGATCATTAAGTGGCTTGATGTAGGAATTATCTACCCCATATCTGATAGCCCTTGGGTTAGCCCTATTTAGATTGTTCCCAAGAAGGCTGGTTTGATCGTGATCGTTAATGAGCATGGGGAGTCTATACCTACTAGGACAACTTCCTCATGGAGAGTTTATATTGATTATAGGAAGCTAAATTTAGCCACTAAAAAGGATCATTTTCCCTTACCATTCATTGACCAAATTTTGGAGAAGTTAGCTGGTCAGAAATACTTCTGTTTTCTAGATGGCTATTCAGGATATAATCAAGTGGCCATAAGTCCCAAAGATTAGGAGAAGACCACATTCACGTGCCCCTATGGCACTTTTGCTTTCTGTAGAATGTCATTTGGTCTCTGTAATGCACCCGTGACCTTTCAACAGTGCATGATGGCAATATTTTCTAAAATGATCGGAGACTTTATGGAGGTTTTTATGGATGATTTCTCTGTCTTTGGGGACTCTTTTGATTCCTGTTTAGCCCACCTCCAAAGAGTATTGAAGAAATGCATTGAGGTAAATCTAGTTCTGAGCTGGGAGAAGAGCCACTTTATGGTCCAAGAAGGAATCGTATTAGGACACGTGGTCTCTAATGGGGGAATGGAGGTGGATAGAGCTAAGGTTGAATTGATCACCAAACTCCCACCACCCACATCTGTCAAGCAAATAAGATATTTTCTAGGACATATGGGTTTTTATAGGAGGTTCATCAAAGACTTCTCAAAGATTGCTAGACCTCTAAGTAACCTTTTAGCCAAAGACCAAGCCTTCCACTTCAATGATCTTTGTCTTAAGGCCTTTGACTCATTGAAGAAATTTGTTACTCAAGCACCAATCTTACAACCACTTGACTGGGACTCACCTTTTGAGATAATGTGTGATGCCTCTGATTACGCTGTTGGTGCTGTCTTGGGTCAAGGAATAGAAAAGAAACCTGTTGTGATCTACTATGCTAGTAGGACTCTTGATGATAATCAAAAGGATTACACCACCACTGAAAAGGAGTTGCTAGCAGTTGTCCTTGCTTTAGGAAAGTTCAGAGCTTACCTTCTAGGATCCTATGTGATTATCTATACCGACCACTTCGCTCTGAGACACCTGTTAGCTAAGAAAGATGCCAAACCAAGGCTAATTAGGTGGATCCTCCTGCTTCAAGAATTTGGCTTAGAAATTAGAGATAAAGCAAGAGCGTAGAACATAGTGGCTGATCATTTATCTCAAATCCTAGTTGAGAATCCAAATCCAACCATACCTATTGCTGATTGCTTCCCAGATGAAAGTATCTTAGCTATTTCAAAGGTCCAAACCCCTTGGTATGCTGATATTGTGAATTACTTGGCTATTGGACGAATACCTGAGGATTGGTCCAAGCAGAGAAAAGATAAATTTTATTTTGAGGTCAAGTACTACTTATAGGAGGATCCTGAACTGTTTAGACTTTACGCTGATCGGATTATCCGTAGATGTGTCCCTGAGAATGAAATCCACAGTATTTTGACATTTTGCCATAATTCTGCATGTGGACACTTCTCAGGGAAGAAAATGGCCGCCAAAGTGTTACAGAGTGGATTTTATTGGCCTAGCATTCACAAAGATGCCCACACATTCTCTAAGTCATGTCCCCAATGCCAATCTATAGGAAACATGACTAGGAGAGACATGATGCCCTTGAACCCCATATTAGTGGTTGAGATCTTTGATGTTTGGGGTATTGACTTTATGGGACCCTTCACACCATCCTTTGGATATCAGTATGTCCTCGTAGCTGTAGATTATGTGTCCAAATGGATCGAGGCAATCCCAACTAAAACGAATGATCACAAGATCGTTATGGAGTTTATTAAGAAGAACATCTTTAGCCGATTCGAGATGCCAAGAGCTATAACTAGTGATGGAGGGACCCATTTCACACATAATCAGTTTAGGAACCTCCTTGCTAAATACGGGGTTACACACAAGATTTCTACACCCTACCATCCACAGACAAATGGCCAGGCTGAGGTTTCAAATAGGGAGATCAAGAATATATTGCAGAAGACGGCTAGGCCCGATAGGAAGGATTGGGCTACTAAGCTTGATGATGCATTTTGGGCTTACCGTACAACCTATAAAACCCCCATTGGAATGTCACCGTACCGTTTAGTGTTTGGTAAGGCTTGTCACCTCCCCGTAGAAATAGAACACAGGGCTTATTGGGCAATTAAGGAATGCAACTATCATCTGGATAAAGCAGGAAAGCATAGGAAGTTGCAGTTGACTGAACTCGAGGAGATTCGTAATGATGCTTATGAGAATGACTAGATTTACAAGGAGAAAACCAAAGTCTTCCATGACTTGCATATATCTAGAAAAAGCTTTGAACCTAATCAGAGGGTTTGGTTGTTTGATGTCAAGTTACGTTTATTCCCAGGAAAGCTCAGGTCGAGATGGAACAGCCCTTATACTATTACACATATCTTTTCACATGGAGCCGTTGAGATCACAGACCCAAAGACAGGTCAAACTTTCACTGTGAATGGTCAGAGACTAAAACCTTACATTGAGAACATTGAACCTGGACCTGTCCCAGAGAAGGCAACACTTTTAGACTGCTGAGAGGTGCACGCCTGGCTGAAGGCATTAAACTTAGCACTTGTTGGGAGGCAACCCAACATAATTTTGTTTATACATAATAGATTAATTTCTTTTCAGGTTGGAGCTAGTGTTTTAATGAGAATAATTCAGAGCTATTCAGGTGATATCTTCCCCTTCTCATGCTTACTTTCTATTCATCAACATACAATGAGGACATTGCATAAAATAGGCATGGGGGTAGGTAAAATTTTTGCTGAGTCACCTATACCTAGTTTCCATCAAGTCATACATATATGCATTTGCATTATAAAAAAAAAATCACTTATATATAACATTTATTCAAAAAAAAAATCAAAAATATTTTTATCAAGGAAGTTTTATAGAGAATTTTCTTCTTGAATTATTTCTTAATTTAGAATCCAGTACATCCATTTCACTTACATGTAGACTTTGTAATGGATTCATTATGAAAATTGATAGACACCTTTAGTTTGTCGAGAAGAAGCATCGCTTCTTCTCCTGAACCCTTGGATGGCAATTAGGGAGTCAGGTGAACTATCTTCTAGTAGCTCCACCAAAATATATGTGAGGTGAGAGCAGAGAGTTTACTGGTGCTCTAAGGCTAGTATAAGGAATCTTTAATAATTGAATAATGACACTAGTTCGCTCTCAGTTCTTGCGTACTAAATCAGTGAGAAATTTCATACGAGAGCTACTAAATAAGGAAGAAACACAAAGAGCGGGTTCTGATAAAACTAGGATTGAGGTGGATGGTCATGACCATCCTCTATGGAAACCTCGGCTGAAGGAGGGTACTGATATCAAGGTTAGAAATACGTCGTCCTATCCATTCCCTACCCGATGCCGAGAATAGGCACTTCCACCAAATAAGCCATTCGAGATCCTCTTGGTCATCCCAAAAATCCCCAAGAATGCCTCACATATAAAAGTATGTATGTCGTGTTATGTTGTGCAGCAATATTTTGTTTTGTGACATTGTGTCAATAGATTTGCATATAGAAGAGTTTGCTCAAAAAAGAAAAAAGAAAGAAGAAAGAAAGAAAAAAAAGTTTTGTGAAACTGTTGCGTAATGTGAGTCAAGTTAAATGTTTTGAGGCAAAAATACCTACCACCCTCAAGAACCACCAAATACAGCCTTAGCCTACTTTTTCTGTATTTATAACCACCTAAATACGGGCTGAGGGCTTCTGACTTAGTCGTAGGGTTATTAGAACCTAATTAAAGTGTCATGCCATGTGAGACCACCAAATACATTTGAAAATCTGGTGAGATGTGAGCTCAGAAAGAAAAAGAAAGAAAAGAGATAAGAGTACAAAAGATTAAAGAGAGCACAGTTTTTCCAGTCCCTCTCTAAGTTGATTTATTCAATAATCTAAAAATCTAAATTCTAAAATACTAGTCTTTAAGAACCACCAGAAGAGATTGAGCCACCAAATACAAATCCAGTTAACTCAGACATCTCCTACCCAAGCCAAACACCGTGGCCAAAATGAGAAAATATTTCTAACCCCGAGAGAAGAGGTTCACCTATCCTGACAGAATTTTACTAGGGGTCAAGTACAAGCTTTAAATGTATATTGACTCTTCACTTGCATTCGTTGCAGGAGCTACAACATTATATATTAATGGTTATCTGAATTCTGAATTTTTGGATAAAACAAAAAGAAATAAATATTTAGTTTAACTCTTGATAAAATGCATTTAGTATTGCACTCACTAGGGACTAGAAAGATTTAGGCATGGGGGTATGATTGCACAGCAATCATAGGCCCTAACTCGCCTGAATTAAGTTAGAACATAGATTAACATGAACATTCTGTATGCATATGCATCGTATTCTGCATTGTAGTTGATATATGTGTTTTATGTATTAAACTATGTTATTTGAGGGGTATTAATGATTACAGGAAATCCAGGGTTGCAGAAAACGGATCCAATCTTATGGATCTATTCGGAATAACGACGGGAGTCCAACGTATCCAAGATCGCATCGATCAAACTCCCGTAGCACCCTAGGGAGTCTATAGAAGAGCAAGAGCCAAGGGGCAAATTGAAGAATATCCAGACCTCAGATGACAAATCCAACCATACGGATGGATCTAAATCAACGTTCACAGTCCAACGGTGAAGAAATCAACTTAATCGGAGGCCTACGTCATCAGATATAAAGAGAAGAAGAACGGATGGCCACGATGGCGCCATGTGGCACCATCGTAGCCGCCCCTCACCGTGCCCCCAACTCCTGAATGCACCTCTCCTAGCAGTGTGGGTCATTGGAACTTCATCCAACGACCATGAAAGCGCCACGTCGCCACCCAAATTGGATCAGTATAAATATAATTAAGCACATACATATAATAAAGGCTTTGCGTAGCATGTCGGCTTGCACGCGTGCGCATGTAAGCGTGGGACTCGGGTTAGAGTCCTGCACTGCACAAGAATTGATGCGGCATTGCGGGCGAGTGCATATGCGCGATTGGAGGGCCGAGATGCACCCACGTGGCGCGATCGTGCGGGTAGTTGCGAGATCAGGAAGGTGCAAGAAGCGCACGTAGGATTTGAAATCGGACAGCTGAGATGATGAGGCGGGATTTGAAGACGAAAATGCGAAGGCGCGGGCGCGGGCGAGCGGGAGTTGTGTGATGAAGGATCTGAGAGCACACAGTGCGCCACGTGGCAACAATAGAGAGAATCAAGGAAAGAAGAAGGATTTGTAGAGATATAAAAGGGCCCCCCTTCCCTTGAAAAAAAAAAAAAAAACCAACTCTCATCTCTCCCTCTCCCTCCTCTCAATTCCTTCTCTCTCCAATCTCAACCCTCTCCACGTTCATCATATCTCTCTATTTTTGCCATTTTTTATCCTCTATGCTTTATTTTTGTTCTTAGGTTGCTCCACAAATTCCGCATATTCTTTGATGGGTTCTCTCACTTCACGACATCTCTCTGCAACCTCTCGACTCCGTGCACATTATCCGTCGACGACACTCTCCACCCCCGTCATGACATCACCAGATTTCTATCTGAGATTATTTTTCTCTTCTTCTTGTTATTCTGTCTTTCTATTAGTAATAAAGTTCTTATTTGCATTTAGGTGTTCACTTCGTATTTGTCTCCGTATTTGTTTCATTTATTTCCTTTTATTATAAAAAATATAAATAATAAAAAAAAAATTCATTTACTTGATCAGGTTGGAAATCATCTAAATATCCCTACCTCCCTATGAGACGATCCGTACTCCTGACATTATTCTCGTATTTTTTTTGGAGATGGTTTCATAAATTTAAAATGTCGCACCTACGACGACATATTTATCATTATCGCGATTTCACAACCAGGAAGGTGCACCCACGTGGCACGATTGGAGGGCCGAGATGCACCCACATGACACGATCGTGCGGGTTGTTGCGAGATCAGGAAGGTGCAAGAAGCGCACGTAGGATTTGAAATCGGACGGCTGAGATGATGAGGCGGGATTTGAAGGAGAAAATGCGAAGGCGAGGGCACGAGCGAGCAGGAGTCATGCAATGAAGGATTTGAGAGTGCACAGTGCGCCACGTGGCAACAATAGAGAGAATCGAGGAAAGAAGAAGGATTTGTAGAGATATAAAAGGGCCCCCCTTCCCTTGGAAAAAAAAAAACCAACTCTCATCTCTCCCTCTCCCTACCGACTCTCCCCCTCTCAATTCCTTCTCTCTAGATCATCTCCCTCCAATCTCAACCCTCTCCACCTCCATCACATCTCTCTATTTTTGCCATTTTTTATCCTCTATACTTTATTTTTGTTCTTAGGTTGCTTGACAAATTCCACATATTCTTTGACAGGTTCCCGCACTTCCATGACATCTCTCTGCAACCTCTTGACTCCGTGCACATTCTCCATCGACGACTGTCGACAGCACTCTCCACCCCCGTCACGACATCGCCGGATTTCTATCTGAGATTATTTTTCTCTTCTTGTTATTCTGACTTTCTATTAGTAATAAAGTTTTTATTTGCATTTAGGTGTTCACTTAGTATTTGTCTCCATGTTTGTTTCATTTATTTCCTTTTATTATAAAAAAAATAAATAATATAAATAATAATAAAAAAAATTTGTTTACTTGATCAGGTTGAAAATCATCTAAATATCCCTAACTCCCTATGAGACGACCCGTACTCCCGACATTATTCTTGTATTTTTTTTTGAGATGGTTTCATAAATTTAAAATGCAGTGTTTTCGCACCTATGACGACATATTTATCATTATCACGATTTCACGACAAGGGGGCACCACCTATTGGTGGTTTTGTTGGTGGATCTTAGGTGTAGGAGTAGGAATGGGTCTTGTAGATATAGGTTGTAGGGATAAGTTCCTAATTAGACTAGGTTAATTTTAAATCTAATGGGTTGGGTCCAATTAAATAGGCTCTAGTCTAATTAGGTGTATGGATAACTAATTAGGATGAGGGTATCCTAAATAGGTTAAGGCTATATCTAATTGGGTCATAGGTGAGTCTAATTAGGTTCTAATGAACCTAATTAAACTTGTGTGGGCTAGTTCTAGGTGATCCTAATTGAACATAGGTAAGGGTTAGGTCTAATTAGACTAAAAGAGTCTAATTAGCATATGGTCTTGGCTAGGCTAATCCTATTAGGTTCCAATTGAACCTAATTAGAATTGGGTGCACCCAATCAAGTTGTAATGCACTTGATTGGATGTGGCTAGGTCTATTAGGTTTAGGTTGGGTCTAATTAGACTCACATGAGTAACCAACTCAAGGTTAGTTCAATCAAGTCCTATGGATCCAATTGACTAATGGCTAGCCAAATTAACTCAAACTAAGTCAATTAGGTATGCTATGGACCTAAATAGGTCTCTAGGTTAGGGATTGGGTATTAGATAGGTGGAATAGGGCTATGGATGGTAGGATAAGGATATGGATAGGGTGGATAAGTACATGGATAAGGTTATCCATGTTTTTTACTTTTGAGGTCAGATATCCTAGGTTGAGCTAATTTGGGGATAGCTACTGGGATAGGGTTATCCTAGGGTTTTAAGGATAAGATAGGGATATCCTAGTTCTTTTCTTTCATTTTCTGCATTTATTTTAAACAAGTAATCAACATTTTTTTTCTCTCTCTTCTTGTGTTCTCAAACTTCTTTATTCCAACCTTATTTCAAAGATCCAGCTCCAGCTCTACTGCAACTCTAGCTCCTATCCAGCTTTATTCTACTCAGGGCAGCTTCTGAGATCCTTATTTCCTAGAAACAAGAATAAACCCTAATAAGCATAGTAAAATAGAATTATAACATATGCAACTAAATAAAAGAATGCAATCCATGATATGCAGTTTATGGATGCACTAATCACAAGTTATGCTAGGTTTTAACATAATTTAGGTTAATTAAGTCCAACAATTGTTGTGCAATCACTTCCTTATTGCTCTCTCAATGTAATACATGGGGTGTGTCCATTTCTCATGTCATAAAGTGTATCTACCACATATTGTATTGTGCAACAACAAAAGTATAGATGCAGGTTCCAAGTATTCATCTACACGAGGAATTACAAGCAAGGTGCATCGGGTTAATATCAACACTCACTTGTGTATCCGACGTTGTTCATTATACAAGAGATATCAAGATGGGGCCTTGCATCTTCTAATGAGTTACTCATTCATGCATCAATACATGTAATGTATAAAATATTATAGCTTTTGTTTTTTTCTTCTTGCTTCTCTTGTTTTTTTTCCTTCTTTTAATCTTGATGCTTTTCGTTGCATTCCTTCCTTTCTTTTGGTTCTTGTAGATCTTTTGGTTCTTCTTATAGATCTTTTGCTTCTTCTTGCTTTCCTTTTTCAAACTCAATGTTGACGAGTGTTTCATCAATCATCTTTGTTTTCATTCATCTTTGCTTCGTCAATTTTTTTCTTCAATTAACCTGTTTCCTCTTCATACATCTTTCTCTTGTTCATGCTTCTTAATCTTCATTGTAAGTCTCTTGTTGCTCTTTCTCAAGTTGTTATTTTCTTTCTATCTTCTTTGTCACTTCTTTTATTTGTTTTCTTGTCTCTCTATCTTCTTTTTTTTATTTGTTTTGTTGTACCAAGATTGAGGAAGAGGACTTTACTTGATTTATCCCGAGTTTGAAAAGAGGTTGATGGGGGGATTTGTACTTCAGATGGGTGAGGTTTCCATACATGGAACAAAACTGGGGATAAGAGGACTTCAAAAGCTTGAGTTCCCCCGTCAAACCCAAGACAACTTATCCCATTGGATAAGTCTTGCCAAGAGTGGGTCTTCGAGAGATCTTCCCCTTTCCAAATGAGCCGTAACAAACAGCGTTTCCTGCAACTTCAATTAATCCGCCTGAGGCATGTTCTTTCACTGTTCGTCGGACATTTGGAATGTGACATCTATATATATCAACCGAGGTTGGAATCCGACGTGGGTGGGGGTGGTTGTTTGTGGAAGACTTGGGTCTTGGAGATGCACAGACCAGGTAATTTACACGTGTCCTTTAAAATCGTCTTCCAAGCTTTAAGCCTACTCACCTTCTGAAGCCTGTACGACCGAGGCCTGTTCTTTCACCGTTTTGTGACACATTTGGAACGTGGTATGTATACGCCTCTATTATTATAGTTTACTCAATGTTCATGGACAGTGCCAAATTTAGTACGAAGTCACTGAAAAAGGCTTCTACATTCAACAACCCATAGAACTCATTGATCTATGATTTTCTTAGAAAAGTACCGACCAAAATACAATAGAATGGGCTGAGAAAAAGACGGGAAGGAATTTGAAGGAATGCAAAGAAATTCTGATAGAACGTGAGGGATCTCAAAGTTTCTGCAGCAGCTTCAAGGTCTCATCGATGTGCTTCTCTGGTTGGAACTGATTATTATAGATCAGCTGAACCACTCCACTCTTGTCAAGGACGTATGTCTGTCTGCCGGGCAGTGAACCAAACAAATCGGCAGGCACACCCCACTGCTTCCTCACCTTGTTTCCCTCGTCACATAGTAAAGTAAATGGCAGTCTGTATTTCTTAGCAAATGCCTACATCCAGAACAAGAAAAGAAGATCGTACATTAAACTTGATTCTCGAGGATGCGGTTTTAAGAGTATATTGCAAGCGTAATACAATTGTCCGCCAACAAGACCTTCCTTTCTATTCGTTTTTCTTTTAAATCTTTTTATAACAAATTGTCAAGGAAAGATTTAACAGCACACAATAGATCATGAAAAACTAACGACCATGGATCCAAGCAATGCACTCAACCGTTCGAAATTTATGTAGGCTAAAAAAATGAATCCCCCAAAGTACATAGGTGAAGGAGAAAGAAAAGGATAACTGCTAAAATCTTTTCTAGAATTCGAATTTGTTGCTTAATATAGCCTCTATCTGAAGGAAAATAAATGTTTGCCTCATATCACATGGTAACCAGGTACATGGAAGGCTCTTGGCCAGTGGCTGTTGTTAAGATAGTTATTTTATCTATTACATTGTTTAGTTCTCTATCATGTTTTCCCAAAGTCTTAGTCTATAATCTCCCACCTAACTTCCATACATGATGGCCTGAGGCTTCTCGATGACTTAAACTTCATGCATTTTGTTCAACATGGTATAAGAGCACGGATACCAAATCGGTGCTGGTAAGTCCTTGTTTGTTAAGAAACATGTTGGAAGATCATCTCAACCCTGCCTCGATCATCAAGTTTGCAATGAAGAGCAACCAAGGAAGCAGCACATTGCCAACAATGATGCCAGCATTGGCAGACGTCAAGCATCAACAACATGCAATGCTACAGTGACACTTGTTGAAACTAATTCCACATCTTGTTCGCATGTTATGAAGAATGAAGAGGTCACGTGAACCGCCACATGGCGTACTGGTCATGTGGATAGTCCATGTGACAGTCTACTTGGGAGTCCAATAAGGCCACGTGATCATTAGGGTTTTTTGGTGACTTAGTTGTTAAGTTATGGTGATCACTTGTGACATGTCTTGTTACAAAAATTAGGATTTGATTTTACTATTTTCCTATGTTTTGTAAGTAGTGATGGGTTACTGTTTTTAATAGATTGTAATGGGATTGCTTCTTGTAATGGGATTGCTTCTCCTTAAATAGAAAACAATACCCACATTCTCTCTGTGTTGCAATATTATTTTCTCTACATTAAACAACTCCCTCCAACCCTCCTCTCTCAAGTTCCACGCGTGGAACCTCCATGCCACATCAATCTTGGTTCTTGCATGCCTTCACATGGTATCAGAGCAGGTCTCTCCAGGCATCTAGGCATTGCACGCATAGAACGAACAGGGGGAGAAGTCCATGTGCAAGAAGAATTTATTCTTGTGTGTGAACTACCTTCATGCATATCAAGAAGGGCATGTGTTGGAAGCATCTTCTCCAAAGAAGAAATTCGTGCTAGAATTTCTTGGAAGACTTTGACACCTTACGCAAGGCCCAAAAAGTCAAGAAAAGCACCGTTAGTTGCTATCTTTCTCACATAACTCACGCCTTACGTGAGACGTAAAAGTAGAGAAGCCCATTTCGTGCAAAAGAAGATGGTTGAAGCCAATGCCCAAACAAGGGAAGAGGAGACCTATTGAGTTATAATGCAGTTGGAGATCTTTATGCTTTTCTAATAAACATTTTACATCCGATTTTTTACTCTCCTTTAAAGAGGAGATTTTCCTAGAGAAAAAAGTATTAAATAATATGCATGGGATTGCTCATCTTTCTATCACTTCAAGAAAACCAAACACTACCTCAAAGTAAAAAAGAAACACTCAGTCATCGCAAAGATGTTCGAGGTTGCCAAACGAAGCAACGATTTTCTAGGTTGCAAAAAGACTAGCGATTGATCTAGCAAGTTAATTTATTAAATATCCGAGTAAGATGAAAGTGGTAGGGCATTTAGCTTCACAAAGTTGAAAAGTAAGTTATCGTCCTCCCAGCCTCAACTTAAGAGGAAGTGTGAAGAATCAAGCCACGTGGACTGCCACGTGGCATAGTCGCCACATGGACAGTCCATGTGGTAGCCACTTGTCAATCCAATAGGGTCGTGTGGCCATTAGGATTTTTGGTGACTAGTTGTCAAGTTATGATGGTCAATTGTGGCATGCCTTGTTATAGAAATTAGAATTTGATTTTACTATTTTCCTATTTTTAGTAAGGAGTAATTGATTACTATGTTTAGAAATGGGATTGCTTCTCCTTAAATAGAGAATAATATCTGCATTATCTCTTTGAGTTGCAATATTATTTTCTCTACATTGAACAACTCTCTCCAACTCTCCTTTCTCTCTCTCTCACACTAAACTCTCTCGTCTCTCGAGTTCCATGCGTGGAACCTCCATGCCACGTCGATCTTGCTTCTTGCATGACTTCATAGGTGTTAATAAAGTCGTTTCATATTAACATTTATAATTGAGTGGTATTTCAGAGTTTAAATTCTAATGAAGATTTCAAAAAAAAAGACAAACAAAGATGATGATGAGGTGATGACAACGACAAAAGAGATATTTCAAGTCAAATTCAAGATCTTAGCTACTTATTGAATTAAGAAGTTTTTCTTTGTAATTTTTCTTAGATTGTATGCCTCCCACTAAATAAATGAAATTACATGCAAAAACGATCTTGGGATAATCTAGTATTAGCTTGATTTAATAATTCGATCAAAGATTGCTTTTCAAGTTCAAATTATTTTCGAAAGATGATAACAATTACATTAGATCAATGTTTAATCAAGGTACTTCCAGTAACTCACAAGTATTGGTACTAAAGTTTAGTATCAATACAAGTTAATTATAGGTTTGGACGTTGTTGATTCTTAAAAGAACTAAACATGTACCTAATACGTACCGATATTAAAACTCAGCCATAAGTTACAGATTTAGGTTAATTGTTTAAAACCCAAATCTGGAAATAAATAGTACCAATACTTATGCTTGTTACTGGTACTCCCAAAGGTACTGCTTGTGACTCTTATTTAAATTCAAATTTATGAGTCATTAGTACCGATACTAACTAAACATTAGACCAAATCTAAAATGCTAAATTAAAGGCTAATTGTTGATTAATGTTGGTTTTGAATTACAACAGTTATCTCTCAACTCCTAGCCATGCTAATCCTATAAATAGACCCCTTTAGGTCCATTCTACACACAAGAAACATAAGGGAAAAAAGAGAATTTTGGAGCTAAATTCCTATACCTCTAAAGCTTGTCAGTCCTGTTCATCTACATTCTCTCTACAATAAGTAATAGGCATGCTAGAAGAATTGATTTCTCACAATTACAAATTGCTTTACACCTTACTTCCTAGTCTCTCAAATCGATAACTTTATTCTAATCATTATTGGTTAGCTTAGGTATATTTGTGTTGTAAGAATTTTTTCTTTCTTACACCAATACAAATTTTTATTAAGCTTTACTACTTGCTTCTTGGGTTGAGGAAACCTAACATTTGTAATTGGGTTAAGGTAACTCGGTAAATTACCTCGTATTATTGGAATTGATTCACTTGGGGTTGAGGGAATCATGCTAAAAATCTTAAGCTGAGAGACTTAGATAGTGGAGTGCCCAAGGTGAGGAACCACTATATATATTATGCAATATTTCTTGTGGATTGTTTTTTTCTGCAATTATATTTTATCATAATATTTAAAAATCCATCTTCGAGTGTACCCATTCTATCTAGATTCTACAAGTGGTATCAAAGCAGGTTGTAAGATAACGTCACAATTCAGCCCACAAAATGTGTAAGGATAGCGTCCCCCAATACAAAGCAACCACTATATGATTAATAAATAGGACGAGTGCAACATCAAAATGTGTAGACTTCCTCTTAACAACACCATTCTGCTGAGAGGTGTGAGTACACTTGGTTTGGTGCACAATTCCATTGTTGTGGAAAAGTTGCATCAAACAAGTATGAAACTCCAAAGTATTGTCAGAACGAAACATTTTGACAGTGACAAAAAATTAGATTTTTATTTCCATAACAAAATTTTCAATAATAGCTCCAACATTAGATTTATTCTTCAACAAGAACAACAAAGTAGTACGGGAAAATCAATAAGCACAAGAAAATATCGATGTCCAAGCCGATTAGGAACCCAACTTGGACCCAAGCATCCATATAAACTAAATCAAATAAAGCAAACGACACAACATGAGAGGAAAGGAAACGGGAATAGTACCACGTTGGTGCTTGCCAAGTTGGTAGGTGTCGCAAGTGATGGTGGTGCTGATGCGAATATGAGGTAAAGCATGCCTAAGTCTCTCCACAAGAAGGTGGTCAATGTGAAGATGCCACTAGGTTGGGGACCTAGTAGCCGAGGCAATCTACCCCTAACACACAGAAGCAGCAGTAGCGATAGGAGAGCTACTTAGACGTTACACCCCTCCTTCCTCACGTCCTCCACCAATCGTCCTCTCCGTGAGTCAGTCCTGCAAAACACAAGATCGTGCATCAAAAGTTGCTCTGCAATTAAGTTTCCTAGCAATGCGACTAATAAACAAGGGACTAAGTGGAAATTTGACACAGAACATTTGGTAGTTGCAAAGTGGAGGAAAGGGGCACCCTCCTTTTCCAGCCACCTGAGATAATCTACCATCAACCACCTGTACTATCTTACCTGGAGGAATAGATGTCAAGTCTGAGAAGGCATTCGAAGTACCTCACAAGTGTTGCAAGGCCCCTGAATCCACCAACCAATCTCTTGTATGAAGTGTAGACAATGAATATGCATCTATCATACCTGACAGAGGCAACAACTATGGTCTCTGGAGTAGGCTGAGACATCTAACTGCATTTCTGTAACAACTCAAATTCTGCTCTAGTCACTGTATCAGCCATGGACGTGGTAACCTCTATCGCTGGTGAGCACTAACAGGCTTCCCGTGCTTCTGCCAGCAAGTAGCCTTAGTATAACCCAGTCTGCCACAATAGATGCATAAAGGTTTGGACCACGATCTCCAGCACCCCGTCCACGACCACGGCCACGGGTAGAAGAGGCCCCTCTCCAGGTACCATGAGAAGCATCCAAAGTAATAGTATGACCTACTGTCTCAGAGGAAGCAACAATGATTGTAATCCTGCTAAGTCAACTATATCTTCCCTCAAGTGTAGGCAGATCGGTCATAGTCAATATCTGGTCCCCTATAGCAGCATATTCTAGTCCCAGACTAGAAAGAAACAGAGAAACTGCAAGCTCTTTGAAGGCACGCCAAGAGGAGCATGCACAACCAAGTCCATAGGAGTTACAACGCTCCAATAACCCCATGACCTGATAATAATACTGGGCCAGTGTTGTCCCATCCTGACGAAGATGGAAGAGCTCATGATAAATCTGGAAGACTCAAGCAGAATTCTTCTTGTGGGAATATGTCTGACTAAGAGAGTCCCACATCTTCTTGGCTATAGGATAATACATGATCTCATCGCCAATCCTAGGTATCACCAAGTTCATCATCTAGGCACAAACCATGGCATTATCATGATCCCATGTAGCATTAATTCCTGTTTTCTTTGCAGGTTTAGGCTGATTGAGACTGTGCTCCTTCCCATGACCCTTGATAGTCATCAAGAACATCTGAGACCACTAGGGATAGTTAGTCACATCTAATTTAATCATGGGGCCAAAGAATGGATTCTTGTATCCCCCGATGTCAATAGAGGTGTCCAATGTGACTTCGGACGAACTAGAGCTACTAGAAGAACTAGAAGATGCCATCTTGCTATCCTCTACCACCCACTAGATGAAAATGAAACCTTCTGAAGCAAAAATCAGACTTGAAGTTGCCAAACCATGATTTGAAAATAGATTTTTAGGCCATGAAACAAAGTTTGAGCAACGTAGAAACCCTTCACAAGGTACAATCTAGCATAACCGGGTCGCCACTCCCTATAGAGATCTCACAAGGAGATCAAATGGGGGAGGAGTGTGCTTGTGGGCAACCCTACCAGTCAACACAAGAGGGCCAACAATGGCCTCCTCAACAGCAGCAATGCAAGTCCTGTAGGGCGATGCTCAGGACCTTCGCTGGCAACAGCACAGTGCTTGGGCAGTGGTTATACCACAGCTGATCAGAGGGAGATCCTACTGCACCCCCTTTGCTGTCGTGCGATTAGCAACAGTGGCGAGAAAATTGCCACCGCCTCTTCTCTCCGTCGGATGACAATAGTGGTGCTAGGAGAGGTGGCAGCAGTGGCAGGCTCTTGTTGAGCGTGCTGCTAGGGTTAGGGTTAGGGTGGAGGTTTCGGAGGCATATTTGGGTGGGATATCTAGGGCACTAGTCTAGGACCGCTGCTCTAATATCATGTAGAATGAAATGAAAGGCCTTAGTTTATTATGAGGGCCCTACCTCTCTATATAGAGAGAGAAAAAGGGTGAATTACAAAACAACCCCAAAACAGACAAAAGGTGACCAACGCACCCTTACAAATAAACGTTACAAATAAACGTAAAACAAGAAGCATAATATCTAAGTCTACAAACAATTTGTTTAGATAAAATTGCATTATTGCACTTTTGAAGAAAAAATTGTAATATTGCAATTCACATATTTCCATCCAGGGTTTGAAGGTTTTTCATCATTGCACTCAGTAATTCTTCTTTCTAAAAGATTGTTTGTGCCTAAATATTCTATGAGCAACAAGTTATTCATGACAGTATCTTGTTTAAGCAGTTGTGCTCCCACAAAATAAAGGCTAGCCAAGTGTAGTTATTAAACAAATTCCCAAAAAACTGATGCATATTAAAGTATAGATTCACAAATAAATGAGCACACTGCATATTGATGAGGGGCAACTACCTTGTGAGATGAAGGATCATCGCCACTGATACCTACAACTTCAGCTCCTGCCTTCTTAAACTTCTCGTAAGAATCTCTGAATGCACAAGCCTGGGAGTATCAAGGAGAATGCAGTTACCTATTCTACCATTAACATGAAATGGCATATTGAGGTTATGTCTACTAATGAGTGCATCAAAGAATGGAAGACGCATGCCACACAAAATCATGCATGATAAAATTTGGGAAATAATGATCATATAAAAGATACTCATGGAATCAAGGAGTCAATAAATTTCCATACATGAGAAAAGAGAAACCCACTTTAAAAGAGAATAAAACGGTGTGACAGTTTGCTCAATATGACCAAAAGCACCCAATATCTGAGTATGCTCTAAACAGCAGTAATCATGCAGGCAGTCCAGAAACCAGCACACTCGTAAAGGATTTGGTTACAATTGTATCCTGCAGCTTGTAGTTGTAAAAAATCTCACTCATTGGAACAATCAATCTATGCCTTCAAGGTCAACACATGGGTTGTTGAAGCAAATCAGCAGTAAGATATTAGCAACAGCTTCTCTACGTTTGGCTGATGGGCTGCATCAATCGACTAAGGAATGCCACTCTACAGATAGCAGGTGCTAATAGGCTTGACATCTAACCATTGCAATGCTATATCTGAACCTCAAAGGTTTTTTCATACACAGACATTAGAAATTATGCACAAACATTTTTCTAATGTAATCAAATAATCACATAAAAAACAGTCCCATAATCTCTTTAGATGATTTGATTTGGGATAGAAGACTTGTAATATGGTTCTATATTAAGGTCCCATTTGATAAGTGGAATAAGTTTGTGGAATAAATTGAGAAATGACAAAGGAGTGGAATAAATAATGGAATGAGTTAACCCGTTTAGATGTTTTAGCAGATTAAAGTCATTCCATAGAGAGAGCGGAATAACTTTATCCCGGGTTAAGTTCCACTTAACCAAATGCAAGTGGGGGGCGGGTTAAGTGACATGTTAAATATTTAACCCAGTGCAAACCAACTTAACCCACCAACTAAATGGGAGAAGTAATACGAATTTATGGTATTCAATGGCAATATAACACCATTACACTCCAATCATAAACACCAAGTGAGGATGAAAGCTCTCCTTAGTTAAATATAGCTGCTATATAGCCAAGAACTATAAAAGAGAAACTACTGGGATATACTTCGTAGAGACCATGTGATTTTTTTTTTTTTTGGAAAAGAAAAGGGATGGTTACCAAAGGGGGGGAGGAAACTATCCTCTCCATTAAAAAGCTCAAAAAAAAGGAGACAGCTACACAAATTGAGTTTGGGGTAAAAAGCAAAATAAGGCTTCCCTTACAACATTTGCCTTTAAATTATTTTAATCAGACACTTATCGCCAAACTATCATCTTTATCAATGTTAGAGATATTTAGAAAAGCTTGTTAAGAATAAATTTGTTAGAGATTTGTTAGATTATGTTAAGATTTGAAATAGGAATGACCCCTCCTTATGTAAAGGGACCAACTCCCCTCTTTTGTTTCCAGAGATCCATAATAATATTTCTATTTTCTTTAAATCTTCAAATGAGATCAGAGTGGGAACGGTCCTAAGGAACTTCTTTAGAATGTCAACTCTCACTCCTACGTGTATCTCCTCTGTGTGCCCTCTACATGTGCACCACCACCGCACTCTCTTCTTGCCCACAGCGCACACGTGCGGGTTTCTTTGCCTTTACTCACCATCACGCAAGGCTTCTACTACACACACTACTGCATGTGGTTCTTGCTCTGCCATCACACCACAACACGCATGGTTTGCCACTTCTCACGCCACAGCACGATGCTCCCTAGCACGCAGCCTAATTGCCTGCCCACCTTACCACCATATGTGGATCTCTTTGTCTTCACGTGCCACCGCGTGTCCTGCTTTCTTTGCACACAAACCACGCACGTCGTTGCCCAGTTTGTGCATGCATTCATGCACGATTTGCCCTGATCTTGCTTGCATCATGTGCTCTTTCTCGTGTGCCTTCTACTATTGATGCACGCATCACTCATGTATCTCTGCACCTCCTCATGCAGGACTACGTAGTTGACTTAGCGAATCAAGATGTCGAATTTAGGATCAACTTCCACTACTCTTAAGGCAAAGACTTTAGCCTCTACTACTACTGAGACTAGGACAGATTGATTTCCTCTTCAGTTTTCTTTCATAGAACTAGAGTGTCTGCAATCTCTATTAAGGAGTGAGCCCTCCATTTTTGCTGATACTGCCACGACCATTGTGGTCAAGACTACTGCTCCTACTCCTAATCAGGTCACTACTTCTGGAGTATTTGATCATACTACTACCCATTATGAGGATTGTGAAGACTAGTGGGGGAATTGAGAGAGGGTTCTCATCTTCCACTATGCCAAGGAATGTTTCCCTATCTCCTACTGTTACTACTGTCTGCTATCTATTGTCGCTATGCTACTACAAACCTACTGTTGCTATTTACTACTTATTACTGTTGTTCGTGACTGCTTCTACTACAATCATATACCTTTTTTCATTGCTATTTCTACCTACTACGACTACCACTGCCTACTTGGGGTCATCTCCTACCACCTCACTACTATTTCTCTCAATTTACTGTGGTTTCTACTTCTGCTACCGCTGTTGTCTGCTCCTCCATAAATCTACATTGGGGGGAGTTTTCTTTTGTGATAAGTTGGGCATTGCACGCTCCAACTTGAGTGGTGTGTTAAAGATATTATTTAGAAAAGTTTGTTAAGAATAAATTTGTTAGATATTTGTTTCTTATTATAGAAGATTATGATAAAATTTGAAATAAGAATGGCCCCTCTTTACATAAAGGGATCAACTCCCATCATTCGTTTCCTGAGATCCATAATAATATTTCTATTTTCTCTAAATCTCCATAATTGGTGGCTGGGATCTTGATTCCTTTTGATGGTTGTTGTAACTTTATTGTAAAATTCTCCACATCTTGCCCAACGTAGTGACTAGTATCATTTCAAATAAAGTAATCAAAAGTTCTAATTTATCTTTCCCAATTATATCCTCTTTTGTAGTGTCTCCTTGTTATGTTGTTGTAGGAGAAGAGATTTGGTGTATATTCATAGGAGTTGCAGTATTTAAGGGGAAGGTGAAAAAGGGGTATCAATAGCATTTTCTCAATAATCAAGGGGACCTTGGAGAAGCTTCTTAAAGTTATAAGAGATTGAAATAGTCAATAAAAAGAATGCATGATACGTTTGTCTTTTTCATACTTCGTTTTATTTGTCTTTGAAGGTGAGCATTATTTCTTGTTTATTTTTGTTTTTTTGTCCTTTCTTGTCTAAGGGCGTGTATGCAATTGTTTTCTAACCTTTCTATGTATTTGGTGTGGAATAATAATAAGCAATTCTTGTTAATTAAAAGAGAAATCAACCCATCTTTATATAGACATAAGGGATAACAATAGTAATCACAATCCTGACTAATTTGGAAACAAACTCAAATCAAATCAAATCAAATTCAATCCTAATGACAACATAACAAAATAAGAAAATCCTAACTTAACTCTCAAGATACCTATTTTTAACTATTCCTATTTCTAATTTTAACACTAAACACTCCCCCCCAAGTTGGAGTGTGTAACACCCATCTTGCAGGAGGTAAAACAAAACTAGGACTTTCCTTTAAGAATGTAATCCTCGAGCTAGAGCAGACAAGTAGGCAGGCAATCACCTCTAACTAGTGGAAACCCTACACTCTTAGCGAAGAGAAAAAAAAATTGGGCTAAGGACTTCAAGTAGAGAATGTTAGGCGGGAAAGAGGTAGGGAATGAGAATCATGCTCAATTCACCTACCAGTCATCAACATCATCTGCATCCTCTAAGGATTGGCAGAAGTAGGAGCAGGCTATGTAGCAAATCATGTTGCAACATCTGTGGCTATCACAACTACAATAGTAGTCGAAGACAAGGTTTTAAATATCGATATCGTATCGACAAGTAAAAAAGCGATATATCAGGGATATATCGCTGATATCAGTGAATTTTGGAGAAATCGATCAGAAGGGTTCAAAATGTCCCAAAATGTCACAAATTTTATGAAAATTAACATTTTAATAACTATTATTATTATACATCATGAAAAAATACCTCAAAGACGAAAATAATAAATTTTGAATAAAAACATAATAGAAATGCACTAGTCGCATGTTGACAAAGTCTTATATTGAAAAGAAAATATACAGATCATGATAATAATTGAAAAATGTTCATAATAACTTTCGTTGTATATTGTTGACAATTGAAATTATGCCTTAGTTGCAATGATTTTCTTATCAGTTTCAATATGCTCTCTATTCCACAACTCTTCTTTGAATCACCCTATTACTCTTCTCATTACGATCTCAAGATTTGAAATCACAAATATTATCACCAAAGATGCACTTGGTGATAGAAGATACAATTTAGATTACAAAAGAATATATATGAACAAATATAAATGATCAAATAATTAGAGCCCTGATTTTCTTATCAGTTCCAACACGTTCTCCATTCTAATACTCTTCTATTTCTCATTGATCTGTCTCACATTTCGTGAACCACCCTATTACTCATTATGAGCTTAACACATGAAATCGCATCCCCTACCAATAAAGATGCACTTGGTGAAACAAGATATGGTTTAGATAACACAATAGTATATAATGGACAAATATAAACACTCAAATAATTAAAGAGAAATTGTGTCCATCATAGCATAATGCACAATTTGCAAGATTAGTGGAGATCAACAAAGCACCAGTATGCAAGTACTTAGATAAACCATGTTGAAACAAGTGAGCCTGTCAACCCTAGGTTGTTGTGGGGGAAAGAAAGAACCATCATGGATGACATCCTTTAATCAAAGAAAGATGACAAGATAGCCCTTTCAATACCCCCATGGATTATCAAAGTGCTTAGTTTTATGCATCTTTTTATAGAGGCTTGAGGATACTAATATATTTCTCACCGACATTTTAAAATCTTCTTTTTTTTTATAAGTAAAACCAAGTGCAATGACTGAATTGTCGACAGAGGATGTACAGCTCTAAAGTTGACATATTCGATGGACTACAAGAAAGCAAGAACCCTAGCATGTACAGCTCTAAAGTTCAACAAAAGTCAATGATATCGACGATATATCTCTGATATATCGATGATATGGGCAATATATTGGCGATATATCGACGATATCATGGATAAAAGATATTAAGGCAGATATCGATATGTGTTGACCCAGCGATATCAAGATATCTGTGATATATCGACGATATATCACTGACATATCAATCCTTGGATCGAAGAACCCTTGCCCTTCAAGGGGTTTTGCAGACAATCATCTACACTAGGTGAAGGGCTAGGTAGAAGATGATTCAAGTGATGAAGTCACCATGGTAGTCAATTGATTAGCCCAAGTGATTATCTATTTATAGTGAATACATGGAGAAAAGATGCATCCGTGTCTGTGGAAGCTTGTTGTAGTCACCCCCGGTTGGGAATCCCTTTTGTTCATGGACTTCACATAAAAAACCCAACTCTAGAAAGTCCAGAGTTTCGAGGTCCTCAAAGGAAGGACTCATTTCATATTTCTATGTGAGAGATCTAATTTCGTGGACTCCAGAGAGGGAGATCCACCTTTGAGGTCTTCAAAGGAAGACTCAATTTCAGGGATACTGAACCGGAAACCATCAACACCAGATCTTCAGAGACAGTCACAGATCTTTCAGCAGCTCATGCCTTTGTTCCCGCCTGTGTAGAGTAGGTTTCTTTGTGTTACAAGATGAGCATTCCATGTTCCAGCTTGAGGGGGAGTGTTGAGAGAATTAAGTGGTTGTTTAGTGCCACATTGGAAAGTGTGGGCTTTGTGTGTGAGTGGTGGCCTATAAATAGGCGTGTAATCTCTCAATTATTCTTTGAAAAGAAGAAATACAAATCAGTGCCCTATCAGGGTCTTCTCTAGTGGTTTTCTCCCCATTCCTTGTGAGGGGTTTCCACGTAAACCCAAGTGTTCCTTGATTTATTATGCTTTGATATTTATGCTTGCACGTTATTTAAATATTTCAACTTGGCATCAGCGCAGTCGATTCTTAGGTTTATTTGTTCTTTAAATCATTATCATTATTTTGTTATTTGAGTCTCCTTTTGTTCATCCGAAAGAGGAAGAAGATTCGGTGTAGGCCTCCTCCATCATCCTGACAGAATTAAGGAGGATTGAAGAGGCCAAAACAGTAGCAAGGCGATCTGCCCCTTGCCATCAGTGTGTAGTCCACAATGTGATCTCGACGTTGTAGACACCATGGGTGTTAATAGAGAAGCCTCTGGTGGCCACAGAAAAAGGAGGAAGAAGAGTTGCACGCGAGCACGCTAGCCTCCCTGATCGATAGCAGCAGCGTGACGGTGCAACGAAGACGTGGCATCGATGGCAACGCGTGTGAAGGCGAGGCGTGCGGAGTGGGCAATCTCATCCTTGATGGCTTCCGTGCATCGCCCACAGATCCATCACTTACAAATCATGACGAAGATGATGATGGCGGTGAAGATCGATGCGATCTCCTCCACGATGAGCGATCTCCTATGATGATGGCATCGACGAAGCAGTAGAGCTCGCGCACTCAGATCCGCGAGAAGGAAAAGAGGTTCAATGCAGCAGCTATGAGTAGCAGCGATGAAGATCGGCCATCTGCAGCGATGTAGCCATTGCTGGTGGAGGAGCACGGTGGGGCCTACATGCGCGAAGGGTCTACTTGAGGAGCCGACAAAGAAGGAGATCACGACGAGGGCTGGCAGAGGACGTAGCGCTATGCTCTGCGGAGGATGGTTCCCTCTGAACCCTACGGTGAAGACTGAGGTTTTTAGGAGGAAAGTCGTTTGGAGGTACTTATGTCATTTGTTCAGTTGAAAAAAAGAGAGAAAAATAAAGAAATAAAAAAATGGGAAGGAAAAAGAAAGAAAAGAGAAAAGATGAAAAAAAGTAGAAGAAAATTTCAAAAAAAAAGAAAAAGAAAAAGAAAGGGTGATGAGGTTTATGTTTAAGAGAAGAGATGGAGAAGTCTTCTCTAGTTTTTCAGGTTTTATTTTCTTGTTATTATTTCTTCTCCCATACGAGTATGAGAGAAAAGGGGAGTGTGGAAGCTTGTTGTAGTCACCCCCGCTTGGGAGCAAGGTTTTAAAAAACGCGAGGCGGTACCGAGGCGGTTTGCCTTCATCGAGGCGAGGCGTAAGCCTCGAGGCGGTCGAGGCGTAAGCCTAAGGATTTGCATAAAAAATATAGAAAATGAAATGATATATACTTATCAAGTACTACTAAGGAAATAATAACATAAATAACACAGTTTCATAACATTTTTTCTCTATCACAACATTGAAAGAACGAAACTAAACGAGAGATAACGTTTAAATGAAAAGATAAATATCCACATAATATAGAAGATTAGAAACCATAACAAAAGCACAAACTAAACCAACTTCCCAAACCATTGGGAGATTTAAGAGTTAAAGCATAGATTAAAATGAAGGTATATGAAACATCCACATCAAAAACTCTAAAGAACTACAACACATTGTAGACTCTAGTCTCCTCCTCCTTGAACACCGTCAAACTCATCAATGCTGTCGCTAGGGCTGGTCGCATCATCCCAAGAGTCATCCATAAACATCATCCTAGCCTCATTATCATCATCTTCCTCAGTATCTCTATCACTCTCTTGGAACTCTTCCTCCTCAACTTCAATAACAGCTTTTCCTAAAAGATAAGTCATTTTAAACAATTTCTTAGAAGTTAGAATCTTAGTTTGTAACTTTAAACATTATAGTTCAACAAAAATAAAAATTACATATTACCTTTACTCTTGTCCTTTCTCTTTTGCCTCTTTCTTCTACTTCCTCCTACTTGTATTCCTCCCTCTACTCCTAACTGCTCAAGATCAATAGGATCCTCTTCTAGAGCTACAGTTGCATCAAGCTCCTCATAAGCATCAATCTCTGTTTCGCAAAGTTGTAGCTTAGCAATCCACTCATCATCTGAATCCACTTCCTCTAAGCATAAAGGATCATCCATTGTCTTTTTCTTCACCTCCTTGTGTTTCAATTTCAAATTGAACATACAATAAACC
Organism: Thalassia testudinum; assembly: GCA_037157565.1. Lineage (NCBI taxonomy): Eukaryota > Viridiplantae > Streptophyta > Magnoliopsida > Alismatales > Hydrocharitaceae > Thalassia > Thalassia testudinum. The sequence continues at coordinate 12,182,329 of JAZHRO010000078.1, read as the reverse complement.
AAGTCATTGAGTTTATCTTATCTCAGTCTATTCCTTCTCTTAGTACGGACCTACTCAATGAAAAGTTCACCATTAAATTTTATAGCCTAATTATTATATATTACTCTAAATTTAAAATGCAAATTTAGACTTTTTACCTGATTAAAAGTACTCCAATTTCGCTCACATGCAGATGCACTACAAGTCAAACTTGAAATGCACATGGCAAACTTCTTCAACTCAGGTGTTTCATCACCAAATGCTCTCCACCAATCCACTGTAATGGAAATTTTGTTTATAATATATAGGAAAAAATTAACAAAATTTATTAATTTAAATGATAGAATCATTGAAAGAACTTTACCAGGACTCCTCTTAAAATGAGTCTCAATGGCATTGGACCATCCAAATAATCCCCTTCCATTAACAAATGCATATGTTTGAAGATCCACATTCAACCTCTCATCTTTGTCAGGAATCAACCTCTGAAAGCATGAGTATAAGCCCATCTTTACTTCTGAATCAACTTTAAAAGTTGGTTCATACTGGCATTGGGGATTCAGAGAATAGGCAGCAACATGCAAGTGTGTATGCAATTGCCTGTCCCATCTTGTGTCAATGATGTCCCAGATTGCCTTGTACTTCATTTCATCATTACCCAAATTTTTAGCAATAGCTTCCTTAGCCCTATCCATAGCCTCATAAATAAATCCCATAGGTGGATATTGTTCAGCGTCCACCATTCTTAAAAACAACACCAACGGTTTGATTGTCCTTATCACATAGGCTACACCAGGCCAAAATGTTCTACTTTTGAGGACAATATTTTGTACAGCTTGCCCTTGAACCTTCAATGCATAACTGCTACACTTCCACCTTTTTGAGGTGAAAAAAGACTCAAGAGCATCTTTTGCTGCTAGTAATTTCTGCAAGGTAAGGAAAGCAGTAGCAAACCGAGTGACGGCAGGTCTCACCAAGTCTCCTACATGCTTCCTTATCATAGCCACCACCCAAGCATGTCATATATGTAATTAATTATTTGTTTGGCCTTCTTGAAAATAGAGTCATGAAGAGGTAGCTTCATGATATCCTCCAACATAAGGTCAATGCAATGAGCAGTGCACAGAGTCCAATACAAATGTTCCCTTTTTTCCATTAATTTCTCTCCAGCTTTTTTATAAGCTGATGCATTATCTGTTATCACTTGGATAACATTGCTTTCACCCACTTCTTCAACAACATCATCCATCAATTTGAAGAGATAGTCAGCATTTTTGATCTCATCAGAGGCATCAACAGATTTCAGAAACCACGTACCTTTTAGGTTGTTAACCAAAAGATTGATCAAGGTGCATCCTTTTGTATCTGTCCAACCATCAGACATTATGCTACATCCAATCTCTTTCCAAGATGCTTTCGCTTGGTCCATCATAGTAGCTATTGTCTTTACTTCTTTCAAAATTCAAGTTCGTAACTCATGCATTGTAGGACCTCTGAATCCCCTTCCATAGTTACATACACCTTGAAGCATTTGCCAGTAAGATGGACTGGTGGACAAATTGAATGACAATCCATTCTCGATGAAGAATCTATCAATACTAAGACACGTTCTAATTCTTTGTTCTTTCTTCCAAGAAGAATTCAAAGTAATCTGCTTTGGAGGACATTGAGGAGCATTATCAGGTCCATCACTTCCAGGCCATACTTTCTGTTCAACTCCTGCAACAAATAAATCCATAGGACCCTTCACCACTTGTGTACCACTTGATCCTGTAGGTGCATTTTCATCATACCCAGATGGACCTTCTACTGTATATGCACCTATGCGACGGATTTCTTCCATTTCTTCAAGTGCTCTTCTTCTACCAACTTCCTTCTTTGCTAAGAAGGCCTTAATTTCAGTTTCAACTTCAGGTGGGCACCTTTGCACATGCTCCCACATTTTTGTGGGTCTTCGCTAAGTGCTCCTTCAGTCTTTCAATGCCACCTGTGATAGTTTTCCCACAGAAGTTACACTTCACATACTTATATCCTTTCTCCCTTTGAGATCCTTGAAGGTCAATTTCCGTGCAATACTTCCATCCAGGATCAGACCTGCCAGTGCCAGTGGATCCTTCTTTTCCTCCTCTTCTTGCCTTTGGTGCCATGTTTAGAAGCATAAAAGAGATTGGTAATCAAATCAACCTAAATGACCTAAACTTGAAAAATAAACCTAAATGAAATGACCTAAACTTATAGTCAACATCCTAAGCTCAACCTGAACATACTAACCTCAACCTCAACATACTAACCTCAACTGCCGCTGGAGCTGGAGCTAGACCACTGCCGCTGGAGCTGCCTAGAGCATTGCCTGCGCTAGAGCACTGCCTGCGCTGAAGCCTGCCACTGCGTGCTCGCACTACTGGAGCACTGCCTGGAGCACTGCCTAGAGCACTGCGCTGGAGCACTGCGATGCTGGCAGACTGCGCTAGAGCACTGCCTCAACTGCCGCTGGAGCACTGCCTGCGCTGAAGCCTGCCGCTGCGTGCTCGTGCTACTGGAGCACTGCCTGCAGCGCTGGAGCACTGCCTGGAGCACTGCCTAGAGCACTGCGATGCGGCGCACGGCGCTGGAGCACTACGTTGGAGCACTGTCTGCGCTGCGCTGGAGCCTACACTACATAGAGCGTTGCCGCTGCGTGCTCGTGCTGCTGGCACTGGAGCACTGCGATGCGCTGCAAGGATCGCTGCTGCTGCGTGCAGCACTGAGTTGTGCTGCATGGAGCTACTCGCCGGTGGAGGTTGCGTTGCGGTGGAGCAGGGCTGTAGGAGCTGCAATGTGGAGGCTGTTCGCCGGTCTATTGGAGGCTGCAAGTCTTCTTGAGGTTTGGTTTAGGGCTAGAGCCAAAGATTAGTAAAAAAAATGGTCATGTGATTAGCACATGACCATTTTACAAAGCAGCATACCTAAGGAGACGCCTCTCCAATGCCTCAACGCCTCGGCCACACCTCGACAAAGCGAGGCGCACGCCTCACAGAATCAAGCTGAGGCTTACGCCTCGAGGGCAATTTGCCATGCCTCGCCTCGAGGCGCATTTTTTTAAACACTGCTTGGGAGTCCCTTTTGTTCATGGACTCTACATGAGAAACCCAACTCTGGGAGTTTCGAGGTCCTCAGAGGAAGGACTCATTTCAAGTTTCTATGTGGAAAATCCAGTTTTGTGGACTCTAGAGAGGGAGATCCACCTTCGAGGTCTTCAAAGGAAGACCCAATTTCAGGGATACTGAATGGGGAGCCATCAGCACCAAATCTTCAGAGACAACCACAGACCTTTCAGTAGCTCCAGCCTTTGTTCCTGCCTGTGTAGAGTGGGTTTCTTTGTGGTACAAGTTGAGCATTCCGTGCTCAAGCTTGAGGGGGAGTGTTGAGAGAATTGAGTGGTTGTTTAGTGCCACATTGGAAAGTGTAGGATTTGTGTAAGTGGTGGCCTATAAATAGACGTGTACTCAGTTATTCTTTGGGAAGAAGAAATACAAATCAGTGCCCTATCGAGGCCTTCTCAAGTGGTTTTCTCCCCGCTCCTCGTGAGTGGGGTTTTCACGTAAACCCAAGCATTCCTTGATTTGTTATGCTTTGATATTTATGTTTCCACGTTATTTAAATATTTCAACTGCGTCCATGTCCTCGTCTAACAGAGCCACTCGAGTAGCCACCTCTCCCTCCAAAAGCCACAAGGGAGCAGGTGTCAGGAATCATGGTTAATGTGGCTCCTCGATCTCCATCTTCTGAAGACGACTATAGATTATCTTCAAATCCGACATCGTGTCAAACAAGAGGATCTGGTCACTTGCAAGGTGGTACCAAGTACTGAAGCCTCCCAAAATCTTGTATGCTTGCCACTACACATGTTCGATGACCTTATCACAACAGCAAGGCTAGTCAATAGTGAGTTCCTCGAATAAGCCTTCGAGGGTCATGAAATACTTAACCAAGTTCATGTCACCCTGGCTCGTATTTCAGATACTTCGATAGAGATATCAAGTAGGCAAGAACTGCTCATCTTCTAGGATACTTCTTTTCAACCATATCCCATATCTCCTTTACAAACTCCTTGTAAAGGATATTGGCTACAATCAATTGGTCGATGTTGTTCATCAACCACTTCATGACAAGAAAATTATCTTTGCACTTCTTGTATCTGGCACCATCTTTGGAGTTAGGTCCTTTCCCTGTCAAAACATGCAATTTTTTATGCCCTCCGACGAAGATGTGAAAGGCACAAGACCAAAGCATATAACTCAAGGAATCTGATAGCATAATCGTGGTTCCCTAAACCAGCATAAAGGTCGAGATCTTAGCCTCTAAAGTCAGTTGTGGATTCCACTTCAGCTAAATGGATACATGGAGTCTCGCCCAAGAAAGAGAGAGAACTGGCAGAGGAGGCCGGTTGCATGAACTAATCGGGCCAACAGAGGATCGAGCAGCATAGGAGGTCGAAGTGGAGGCAAAGAGAAGCCCTGTCGGTCAAGGCTGATGTCATGAGAATCGAATAAAACCACAACCGATTGAGTTTGGTGGCTGCAATAGGATCTAGTGAGAGAGAAATGGGAGGCGATGGTGGTGGCGATGGATCTCGTGATGAAGAAAGAGTAATTGAAAGAGAGGAAGAGAAGGCAAAGGTGACACAAGCCAGAAGCAGGCAGAAAGGAAGCAACGTACACCTCTAGGCAGGGAGAGGGGCTGATGATGTCTCTAGGTAAGGAGGAAAGCAGAGCGAGTCCCAAGGCTAAACGCTCTCTGATACCATGTGGAACAATAATGAGAAATTATTATTTTTTTATCAAAAGAGAAATCAACCCCTCTTTATATAGAAAGAGGGGATAACAATAGTAATCATAATCCTAACTAATTTGGAAGCAAACTCAAATCAAATCCTAATGATAATATAACAAAATCAAAAATCCTATTTTAACTTTCAAGAAACTTATTTGTAATATTCATATCTCTAATTTTATCTCTAACATGTGGAAGTATGGGATTTCCATAGAGAAATAGAACTCTTTCTTGACATGGTATCAAAGTGATGGTTCTAGCACAGTGCTCTATAACATTTTGGTCTCTTTTCCATTTTTCTCTCCACCAAATAATTTTGTACTCTCTATACATTATATTAGATTCTAAAACACCATCTCAAGGACGAGAGCATTTTTTGTTTGAGGAAGGGGCTAATGCCCTATGGGCACTGTACCCATCGAGAGAAGCACTAGTCACACAAGACAACCAAGACTCCTTCCTTCGACCAACCAGTGGCTGCATCATCAGCCACCGACCAATAAGCAACAGCACTATCAGCCATCAGCTGAGGGCGAAGATGCATAAGGCCCCATGCTGCCTACAACTACCACCCTTATTTTTTCTTGCTGCTGCAACCTTAAGCAAAGTCCTAAGACCCTAGTATCGCCTCTAATTGGCACTAAGGGTGGTCCTCTTGACTGTTGCAATCAGATTTGCCAACAAGGATATCGCTAGCAACTTTCTAATGATCTGCTAGGTCTAAATGTGCTCAGTTTTACTTCTTTTTCTATTTTCCATCAGTTATGGTACTTGAGGATATTGAGTTTACAGGATTATAATCATGTGAGATAGGGCTTCCGAGATATTTCATTCACCCAATCAAGGAGATGGGAATAAAGGAGAATTCAAGAACCCCTTTTTCGTCCAATAGTCAAGTTTGATGGGGACCACTTATTGACTATGGCCGCAATCAACTCTAAATGTCATTGAGGGACATGACAAAGACCATATAATCAATGAATTGAAGCTCACTAGGTAAGCAGGAAAATATGTGCCTCAAAAGGACAATGCAATAGTAAGAGCATGGATTATGAACACCACCATTCAACATATTACAATTGAGATTATGTACTACAAAATTGGAAAGTAGATGTGGGATATTTATTCGTAGGAAAAGAACTCTGCTTGCATTCTCCAATTACACCATGAGATTGATCATATGAGATAAGATTGATGCCCTCTTGCTCAATATTATTCAGCTCCGAAATCTTCCTTTGAGAGACTGAATGCCTATGCTCCTATGTTCCAATGAGACACAAAAGACATACAAAGCATAGATGATGGTTGGATACTTCCTTGTTGGGTTGGATCAAACAGTGAGGCTACTAGAGCACAAATGCTAAGGCCTATAGTTGCTTGAGTAGTCTTGATATCACCATTTCATCCCATTCTTGCATGAAGCACACTTTGGCCATTATCGTCTCTCAAAGAAGAGACATGGGTGCTGCACCGTCCACTCGAGGGTGCAAACATGGAGCTGGAGGCTAGAGCCATGCTAGGCCCCAACGTTTTCACCGTAGCAAGATTGGTCATACTCAAGATTGGAATAAGCACAAGAGGCTAATTACAGCTCACCAGGCTGGTAACAGAGGTGATATCTGAGGCCACTCATATCACCAGGGGTAAGTATGACGATTTGCCTCAAAGGCTCAATCAGCATGGCATTATCATTACCCCTACTCAGGCCACCTTGAATTCATCTACTGAGAATTCTGATAATGCAGCTTTTGTCGATCCCTCACGTACAACTTTAATTTGTGTTGCATGTGAATCTTCTACATGAGGGACAGATTGATTAATTAACTGGTGTGCATCCTGACACATATGCAAGGATGTTGGCCAATTCTCCTAACTTAGGTCAATCCTATAGGAAGGACTTTCATGATCGTCGATGGAAGGCATTCCTCTATCACTGATCAAGGGGTGGTTCAGATTGCTCCTCATATCCACTTAGAGAATGTTTATTAGCTCCTAATTTCCACTTGAGTTCAGTTTCTATCAGTAGAATTACCGAGGAGCTAAATTCCATAGTTATTTTTGACCCTATGTCTTTCATGTTTCAAGGTACACTCACAAGGCAGGTGATTAGTTGTGACTTTGAGAAAGGACATGTCAACTGCAATTGTCGTATGCTAGTCATGTTACGATTCCTTCTAGGGGGTTCTTATCCTTGGCACTTAAGGTTTGGTCATCTACCATTTTCCAAACTCCCATGCACAAAGCACAAATCCCTCCTATATACACTTTATAGTGTGAAGCTTGTCAACTAGAAAAGCACCACAAGAGCTTTCCTAGACAACAAAGTCATAGTTAGTTGATTCAATTTTTATGTATGGGATTCAAGTTGTGCTCCTAATTGTATAAGGCACATGTCTTAATTGGTCATCATTGATCATTTTTCTCGTTTATTTTAGATGTTTTCGTTAAAGTTCAAGTTAAAGGTGGGTGATGTAATAAAAAACTTTAGTTGAAATAATCAATTTGATGCTAATGTGAAACCTATCTAATAATGCCTTGGAATTTTGTACACAGACACGTCATTCCATCTTTCAAGGGTATGGATTCATTCACTAAACCAATTATCCACACATTTCAAAATAAAATGGGATAGCTAAGAGGAAACACAATCGCATTCTGAATGTGGGTAGGATCTTTCTAATCCAAAATATTGTGCCTATATCATATTAGGGATGGGATATGCTATACTTACTTTGTTAGGATAAATGAGCATTCTATTATTTTATGTGGCCCTATGTGCCTTCATATAGAGAGGCACTAGGGGAAAATACAAGCACACCCTTAAATAAATAAGTGTAGAAAAGGCAAACGTCACATAACTCAACACTCACCCTCAAGTTGGAGCACACACGTTAAACATGCTCAGCTTAGAACATAACTCAAGATGCTTCTTTGAGAGGACTTTGGTAAAGATATCTGCAACTTACTCTTCAGTGGCAATATAAGGTGTTGAAATTTTACCCATTACAATGGCATCTTTGATGAAGTGACAATCTACTTTTATATGCTTTGTCCACTCATGCAATACTGGGTTGCTTGCAATAAATGTCGCCACCTTGTTATCACAGTACATGGAAGTGAGTCTTGAGATAGAAATGCCTAGGTCCTATAAATAGATCACACCAACAACAACTCTAGTATGAGCCATTGCTCTATTCTTAGAATCAGCACTTGATCTAGAGAGTACATTCTGGTTCTTACTCCTCTAGGTGACAAGATTGCCACCCACATAAGTACAGTAGCCAATAGTAGACCTCCAATCCTCATGTGTCCTAGCATAAATATCCTTATATATCAAGATGACCATGCCTTCTGAAGAGTCTCTTTCCAGGAGCCTATTTGAGGTACCTCAACACCTGCCACACATCATCCCAATGTATCTCTCTAGGAGACGGCATAAATTGGCTGAGTCTCCTAACAGCAAATGTAATATTTGGCCTCGTCACTATCAAATACAAGAGCTTTCCTACCATTGCACAGTATCTGGTCTCATCCTTAACTAGTGAACTCTCAAAATCCGCAAGTGGTATGGATGGATCCATCAAGATACTAGCAAGTTTACAGGCATTCCTACCTCACTTAACATGTCAAGCACATACTTTCTCTGTGATAGAGTAAAACCACCATTAATGTGTTGCACCTTAATGCCCAGAAAATAATTTATCAGCCCTAAGTCTTTAGTTACGAACTGAGAATGTAAAAAAGCCTTGGTGGTCTCTATGCCTTCTTTATCACTCCCTATAAGCAAAATATCATCTACGTACACAGTGAGAATGACTAAACCCGTAGTCTTGTGCATAATGGTGGACTTCCAGTTGGACATGTAAATCATGTGAATGGCAATCCTGCTCAGCCTATTGTATCTCTCCGCAAGTGAGGGAAGCTTTATTAGGGTAAGGATTTGAGAGCATGCAATAGTGAACTCTGGTCCAAAGCTAGACAAGAACAATAAAACAACTATCTCCTTCTGATATGCCCTCTAAGCACAGGTGCACACAAGTCTATTGGCGTTGTGCTTCTCCAGAAGTTCCTTCATCATTGAATAGTACTGGGCCAACGAACAACCCTCCTGTCGTAACTGTGTGAGCTCATGGAAGGTTTGAAATACCCGAGCTAAATTCTTCTCATGGGAATATGTCTCTCTGACTATCCTACATCTCCTTCGATGTCTGATAATACATGATCTTATCACCAATAAGTGGAATGACACAATTCATAATCTAGGCACGTACCAAAGCATTATCTTTATTCCACGTAGCATTCTCACCCATCTTATCTTGTGGTTCTGATTGAAGAAAACTATGCTTTATCATGACCTCTCAACATCATGAGAAAAATATGACCATCGAGGATTATCGGTCTCACCCAACTTAACCATGGGACCGAAGAGTAGACTCTTGTATGTCCCTATCTCTGAAACTATATCTGACTGTGAGTTTAAGTGGAGCCTATAGGATCGAATGTTTACACTGGAGGGGAGGGTGAAGAGTGTACTTATATAAAAATGCAAGATTTGAAGAACATTTACCATAAATTAAAGTAAATATGAATCAATCACAGCAAACTAGAAAGATCACACTTGGATTTTAGAGTGAAAACATTTTCGGGTAAAGACCACTACCTAAGCCTCCCAGCTTAGAATTTTACGACTAGTCGTCGCTAGTCAAATCCACTAACGTACTACTTCAACGAGGGTAGTACAATCTCTTTACAAAAAGCTTTCTTCTCTTTTACACCTGACCATGAGAAGAACGGGACTCCCAAACTTGGGTCCCAAATCAAAACAGGAATAAAAAATATAATAATAATTCCTATGGAACCCCAAGAAAATATGCAAATCAAGTTTTTAAGGTCACAGAAGAACGTGCTTTAAAAGGCGCAGAGGCGCAAAAGCACTGAAGAGAAAAAGAGTTTTTCTTTTTAGAGGCTCTTTGAAATATGTTTTGAGGTGGGGGTCAAGGGCTCCTATTTATAAGTGTTTTCAAGCTTAATTTAGAAAGTTATAACTATGTCGTTGGTCGATTAAAATTAGGTATTAATCGATCAAAATGAACTATGGTCGATTAAAATAAAGTTTTGATTGATTCCATGTTGATCGATTAAACTAGGAAATTATTGACTTGAAATACAATTTCAGGATTTGACCGTTTAAGGAATTTCATCAATTAAACATTTACGTTTTGTCAATCAAATGGGTTTAGTCGATCAAAGTAAGAAAACTGGCCCATCAACAGTATTAAAAACTTAGAGTATAACCTAAGTTTGTAATCTATCAAGGTTCAAAATGAGTTGATTGCTTTTATTGAGGTTCCTTACAAAGTTTTAGACTCAATAAAAGTAAAAAGAGACAACTCTAAAATATAGAAACTTCTTAAGATCAAACATCCTTGGATCATAATCATTTCTCGATAATCTAACTTTAAGTAACCTAAAATGATTAGTCTACAATAAAATATAATTTTGATACATCAAAACAAGGTTATTGTTAAGACCCGAGGCATCAAAACACTTTAAGACGTCGGGGAGTTGGTCCAGACATCTGATCAGACGTCTAGACGCCTTCCCAGACGTCTGGAAATTAATTTTTGAATGCGTATGATCGCGAGTCTATGCGCATGCCGCGCACAGACTGAAACCCGCCACCCTCTTCTTTTTCTCTCCCCTCGCTGACCTGCAGAAACCTTCTCCCAACACCTACAAATACCCTCCTCTCCCCCACGCCACCCACATCCACCCGTCTTCTCCTTCCTCCAACACGAGAGCGAGAGTGAGAGCGAGCCACCGCTGCTGTCGGGTGCATTGGCGAAGAGGAGAGGTGCAACGAGAGGGAAGAGGAGAGAGCACGCGTGTCATGAGAGAAAGAGAGCTCGCTGGAGCAGTTCGAGGCCGACTGACGTGCGCGCGGAGGAGCATTGTGCTGGGGAGGGTTCCCCCGGTGCTGCTGCAGCTCGGCCAGCGGGCAGACGAGCGTGGTGCGGCCGCGAGCAGCGGGAAGAAGACGAGGAGGTTCTGATTCTGGGAATTTTTCCCAGAATCAGACGTTTGGACCTACATCCGGACGACGCGGGCGACGTCTGAAGGAAGCTTCAGACGACTGAGAGGTACGTATTTTCCTCCTTTGCTTGCTTTTGCAGATACAGCCATGCAAGCCGTTCCGCCGAAGCTCTGTCGTGTGCCTTGCTGAGGGATTTTTCATACGCGTGCAGGTTTCGCTTCGGGAAGGCGTGGGACGCCCTCCCACACGATTCAGACGTCTGGGCGAGTCACCAGACGGCGAAGAGTGTCTCCAAACGTTCGGAGAGGTGGTCGGACGTCTGGAACTGGGTCCAGACGGTTCAGCAAGGCCTCTGGACGTCTGAGGAGCAACGCAGAGTGAGGTATAACCTGGACCCCTTTTAAGACGTCTGGAAGATGTTCCAGACGTCTGATTTGAGTCAGAGTTGTCATTTTTTTTTACCCTTTTAGGCTCCGTTCGAGGTCTGATTTCCACATTTAAGATTCTGTTCTTCTCAGAATTAGTTCCTCTACTTGTTTGAAATACTTTTATCTGTTCTGAATGGTTCCTTGTGATTGATCCTTGTGTTAGGACCTCGTTCTATTACGGCTTTGGGGGTTGCGGAGGCACGTGGACCTGCCGATCATGCCCCCATTACTCCCAATTTTGCAGGTTGAGTGGCTTCCCTTAGTTAATTACAAACATTAATGCATATCTGAAATAAATGATAGATCCTAGGGTATGGCATGAATCCTAGGACCTAAAAACTAGATTAAATGATAGATCTTAGGATATGGCATGAATCCTAGGACCTGAAAACTAGATTGAATGATAGATCCTAGGGTAGGGCATGAATCCTAGAAACAGAAACACTGAAACGAATGTCTTGAATGCCTGAATTGCAGTCTTGGATAAGTAGATAGAATAATGATAATTGCCTATAATTGGATAACAGCTGCCTATGAAATTTAGAGTATTGTTGCTAGTAACTGTTATATGTAATTTCTGTTGGTTGAAATTAAATACGAGCTGCTTGTATATAAATTGAAAAGGAAAAGAAGTTTGAATGTTGGAAACACGTACTATATCCGAATAAACCTGAAATGATGAAACCTAGTATGGCTTCGCCTGAGAAACATGAGCATGAACCCTACGGGGAATTAGGATAACTCCTGGAAATAAATGGAATAGAACTGGAAAAGTGAATGGGAAAGTGTGTTGTCTCTTGGGTACGTAGTACCAAGGGAAGAACAGGTTACCTCTTAGTACAGAGCGGAGCTAGCCGCCCTAGGGATCCGGGGTTAGGTGTGGCCACTTTATACCGACTTTTGGCCCTCGCATACATCATACCGGGGAGAGCTACTAGTGTAGGGAGGGAGCTAACCACCCTACGGGGCCCGGAGTTCAGCTAGCCGTCCTACACCGACTTGTTAGGCCCATTGGGTAAACTAGGGTAGTCAGGCGAGGGTGCGCGGACTGTGGAGGGGCAAGATCCCTGTTTGGTTACTGTGGAGGGGCTAGTCCCCTGTTACTGAGAGGGCTCTGCCCTATACTGGTTCCGTGCTGTGCTTTGGGCGCACCCGTTAACGGAAACGACTGACCGCATGCCAATGTGGGGTAGCTACCCGTGCGTTTATCGCGCTTGCCATAGTCACCGTTACGTTTGTCAGCGACTTTGGGGTGGTTGACTAAGAGTAGGACCACCACAGGAGACTCTCGGCTAGGAGAGCACCACGTGCTACTACTACTTTTCGGAAAAGACTACAATCAAGATCGTTCCCACGAGGAACATTCGAGATCAAAAGAAAGACCTGAGAAATAAACAAAGAAAGAGTAAATAGATAAATAAATAAAGAAATTAAAAACAACAGCTACTTGTCCACATTTACTGTTTTTCTTAGCTAGCTGGTTGCCACTCTACTCAGCGTTTCGCTGACGTGTCATACTTACCACTTTTTTCAAGACCAGGTGTTGAGCAGCCAGAGCCTACGGCTGCAGAAGGTGCTGGGCTTAGTAGAGCCCAGTAGTTATACTTGTGTTGTACCCATTCCTGTAGTAGTGAGTTTTTTGTTACATTTTTATACTCTTTTATTGTAAACTTTATATTTATGTACCTGTTTTTAATTCTCTACTGTTATGGTGGTGTGTACTGTAATAGTTCTTTCTTTACTACTGTACTTTTGTTACTGTTAGTTACTTGCATGGTGAATGTGGTTTATTTTACTGCTTTTTTTTGTTACTTTCTCGTTGGACGATTGGGTCTTTGAATCAGTCGAGTCGGTCCGATTCTCATGTCTCGTAGAGATTCGAGAATCGGATCGTAACAAGATAGATCAGAGCAAGGTTGTCCCGAAAAATGAATCAACTAGCTGGAAAATAGCCAATTCACGTGCTTTTAACTAGAGTAGCCGCCACAACGTACCTTTTGACATATGTTTTAAGGTTCCTTTGTTGAATATCGATTAGTATTGACGTCTTTTCTATTTCATGTTCGCGTCTCCTTGTAGGAGATGCCTCAACGAGGAGGTAGCGAGGCTGGCCGCAGACGCGACCGAGGACGAGGTCAGAGGGGCGGGCGCATTGAGCCCGGCGCCTCAGTGGACCAGCCACTGCTCCCGGCATTCAGGCTCAAGACCTCGCCCAGCTGATACAGGACATCGTGCGAGAGGAGCTCAACCCACCGCCACGAGCGCCTCTCCCTGGTGCTGCGGAGGGGGAGTCCTCTGTGGGACAGCGAGACGGACACGGTGCTGGACGCGGGGGAGGGGGTGGGCCTCCACCGCCCCCACCTTCCTCCGGCACTTCTGAGCACGAGGCCTCTTTACCGGGAGGTGTACCAGTGTCTCCCCTTCAGCGCCACTACGAGCTTTTCGGATAATTCCGGAAGCTAAAGCCCCCTCTTTCAAGGGGGATGAGCCGACCAAGGCGGAGGACTGGCTCGAGCAGATCGAGAAGGTATTTGACACCTTTCGCCCTCTGTGGAGTACTGCGTGGCCTTTGCTACGTACCAGCTGGAAAGCGCGGCACACAGGTGGTAGAGGGCGGTCAGAGGTCAGGAGAGGGACGAACCGACTTGGGACCAGTTCGTCACCCTCTTCTGCGAGCAATACTTTCCCCAGACGTGGCAGGACCAAAGGAGGCGGGAGTTCCACACTCTCCGCCAAGGGACGATGACCGTGAGCGTGTACCGCATGCGTTTCCTAAAGCTGTCTCATTTCGTAGCGACAGCCGTGGCTACCGAGGAGGAGCACCTTTGGAGGTTCACTGAGGGGCTCCAGCCTGTTATTCGTGGGTATGTCAAACCCCTGAAGCTGCCTACATTCTCGAGGGTGGTGGAGGCAGTTATGACATGAAAAAACCAACCCGTCCGCACGTGCCACTGACAGCAAGCGGAAGCGACCTTACCAGCCAGACTTCTCACAAGGCCGACGAGAAAGGAGGCACATGGCGCCTGCAGGAGAGCCGTCACGCTTTGTGGGGCCGTCAGTGGCCTTTAGGGGCCCCCGATAGGGGCCAGCTACCAACACCAGACCCCCGCCTAGCCGTCGGCAGGGATCCACTGAAGGCGGGAGTCGAGTCCCCCTTTGCTACCAGTGTGGCCAGCCAGGCCACATCAGGAGGGACTGCCCGTCTATGGCAGCAGGCCAGCAGATGCTCCCCACACCGAGCACTGGAGGGCGAGCAGGAGGCCGCGGTTTCCAGGCGCAAGGAGGACAGCAGTCACGGGAGGGTACCGGCCAGCAACTACCCGTCCGACTCAGAGTGTGGCTACTTCATCCACACCTAGGGCTGAGGGGCGTATCAACGCCCTGACACATAGGGATGCCAGAGCTTCAGGATCAGTGGTGACAGGTATGATTTCAGTTTCCTGGAGACTTGTTTACACGCTTTTCGATGTCGACGCCATGCACTCGTTTGTCGTTGCTAGTTTTGCGGTTAGTCTGGGGCAAGACTGTGTGTTGTTAGAGGATCCGTTCGTGATCAGAGGTCCGGGTGGTCAGCTGTTTGTAGCTGAAGAGGTGTACACAGGTTGTGAGGTCAGTGTTGGAGGACACAGCCTTCCCGCTGACCTGATCATGATACAGATAGAGGACTTTGACGTGATTCTGGGGATGGACTGGCTGTCCGCTTACCACGCCTTGGTGGACTACTTTGAGAGGAAGATCGTCTTCTCCATACCGGAGTTGCCTTCTTTCGAGTTCCACAGGCAGCCAGTGGACGGAGGCTTCAGGTGCATTTCTACACTTCGGGCGGCGAGACTTTTGGGCCAGGAGTGTGTAGGCTTCCTAGCTTGTGTGATGGCGGTGCCCAACCCTATGGCAGACTTCCAGAGTATCCCAGTGGTCAGAGAGTACCCCGACATGTTTTCAGATGAGTTGCCAGGACTACCGTCCGAGCGTGAGATCGAATTTGAGATCCCACTGGTACCAGGGACCAGCCCCATTTCTACAGCACCATACAGGATGGCACCACTTGAGCTACGAGAGCTCAAGTCCCAGTTGCAGGATCTTCCGGAGAAAGGCTTTGTAAGGCCCAGTGCGTCTCCGTGAAGAGCCCCGGCATTGTTCTTGAAGAAAAAGGATGGTACCCTACGCCTTTGTATGCACTGCCGACAACTGAATAGGGTTACCATCAAGAATAGGTATCCACTGCCAAGGATTGCTGACTTGTTTGACCAACTACGAGGTGCCATGGTATTCTCCAAGATAGACTTGAGGTCTGGGTACCACCAGTTGAGGATCAAGGAGGCAGACATCTCCAAGACAGCTTTCTGCACCCGGTACGAACACTACGAGTTTTTGGTTATGCCGTTTGGGCTGACCAACACCCCCGCTTCCTTTATGGATTTGATGAACCGGGTGTTCAGACCGTACTTGGACCAGTTCGTGGTGGTATTCATTGATGATGTGCTCATCTACTCTCGAGATCAGACGCAGCACGGACAGCACTTGTGGATGGTTTTGGACACACTGAGACGACGTAGGCTGTACGCCAAATATAGCAAGTGTGAGTTCCGGTTGAGGGAGGTGACCTTAGGTCATGTGATCTCCAGGGATGGCTTAGCTGTGGACCCAGCCAAGGTTGAGGCAATACTCAGGTGGGAGAGACCGCGTACTGTTACTGAGATCCGCAGTTTCTTGGGACTGGCAGGCTACTACAGGCGATTTATCGGGGCTTCTCGCAGATTGCATGTCCTATGACACAGCTGACCCGGAAGGACGTGGCCTTTACTTGGACAGACGCTTGTGAGGCGTGTTTTCAGGAGCTGAAGGAGAGGCTGACTTCGACTCCCGTGCTCACCATCCCAAACAGTATTGGCGGGTTCGTTGTGTACACGGACGCCTCTTTGCAGGGGTTAGGGGGTGTCCTCATGCAGAGGGATCACGTTGTCGCTTACGCTTCGCGGCAACTGAAGCCCCATGAGAATAGCTACCCCACCCACGACCTGGAACTGGCAGCTGTCGTCTTCGCGTTGAAGACTGAAGGCACTACTTGTACGGTGAGACCTTTGAGATTTTCACAGATCATAAGAGCCTCAGATACTTGTTTGATTAGAAGGAGCTCAACATGAGACAGAGACGTTAGTTGGAGCTCCTGAAGGACTATGACTGCAGTATTTCCTACCACCAGGGAAAGGCCAACGTGGTGGCTGACGCCTTGAGTCGGAAGGCGTCCACCCACTTGGCCAGTTTACAGGCGCAGAGTTGAAGCCTCATTAAGGAAATGGGCAGTTGACGACCCCTAGAGTTACGGAGGCACTGTGGAGCAGTGACTGTGACACGACAAACGAGGCCAGAGCTGATAGACCGCATCATCACAGGACAGATGGCCGACCCGTACTTGCAGTCATTGCGTGACAGAGTGCTATCAGGAGACCATGGGGACTTCTCTTTTATAGACCAGGTACTGCGCATGAGGGGACGTTTGTGCGTTCCCAGAGACGAGGAGTTGTTGAGAGAGCTCCTGACTGAGGCACATGGTTCCAGGTTCACCATACATCCCGTAAACACAAAGATGTACCATGATTTAAGACGCGACTTTTAGTGGAGGGGAATGAAGCGGGATGTAGGTGAATTCGTACAGCAGTTTACTGTGCCAGCAGGTGGAGGCCGAGCATCAGAGGCCTGCAGGGCCGTTGCAGCCACTTCCAGTGCTAGAGTGGAAGTAGGAGAGCATCACCATGGACTTGGTGGTAGGCTTGCCCGTTACCCAGCGAGGGCACAACGTAGTCTGGGTGATCGTGGATAGATTGACGAAGACGTCACGTTTCTTGCCGATCTGAGTCACCTTGGGACCAGTACAGTTGGCAGAGAGGTATATCCACAACGTGGTACGTCTACACGGAGTTCCGCAGGAGATCGTATCCGATCGGGATACCCGTTTTACGTCCCAATTTTGGACTGAGTTTCAACGGGCCTTGGAAACACGATTGAGGTTCAGTACGACATACCACCCTTAGACGGACGGACAGTCTGAGCGTATGATACAGACACTAGAGGACCTTTTACATGCTTGTGTACTGGACTATAGGGGCTCTTGGAAGGAGCACTTGCCCCTGACGGAGTTTGCATATAATAACAGTTATCACTCGAGCATCGGCATGGCACCCTATGAGGCTCTGTACGAACAGAGGTGTATGGCACCCTTGAGTTGGGTTGAGGTGGGGACCAAGTGGGAGGTTGGCCCCAGGCTGATCCGGTAGAGTCAAAAAATGATCGAGCAGATTCACAGGCGACTCCACACTATCAGGAGCAGACAGAAGAGCTATACAGATAGGAAACGCAGAGAAGTGCAGTTTGAGGTTGCGGACCACGTCTTCCTTCGCGTTTCGCCTATGAAGGCCCTGCAACGGTTTGGGGTGAGAGGGAAGCTCGCGCCGAGGTTCGTGGGACCCTTTGAGGTCCTGGAGCTGGTTAGACCCGTTGCTTACAGGCTTGCCCTTCCTCCCCAACTTTCTGGTGTGCACGACGTATTCACGTGTCCAACCTTAGGAGGTACGTCGCCGATCCCAGTCACGTTCTGAGCCAAGAAAGCGTCGAGGTGGGTGACGACCTGACCTACCTCGAGCGACCAGTACAGATTCTCGACAGAACCGTCCGGAGTCTGAGACGGAAGCAAGTACCCCTTGTGAAGGTCTTGTGGAGGAGCCAGCAGTACGAGGAGGCTACCTGGGAACCTAAGGCGGCGATGCGGGAGCGGTACCCGGAGCTCTTTGAGGGTACGTCTTTTCGGACATGCTTCGGTCCTCTTTGAGTTTGTTATACGTATATTGTTCTTTTTCCGCACCCTAGTTAGTGCAAGTTTCGGGGACGAAACATCCTTTGAGTTTGTTATGTTGTTAAGACCCGAGACATCAAAACACTTTAAGACGTCTGGGAGTTGGTCCAGACGTCTGGTCAGACGTCTGGACGCCTTCCCAGACGACTGGAGATTAATTTTTGCGTGCGTACGATCGAGAGTCTACGCGCGGACTAAAACCCGCCGCCCTCTTCTTTTTCTCTCCCCTCGCCGACCTGCAGGAACCTCCCAATGCCTACAAATACCCTCCTCTCCCTCACGCCACCCACATCCACCCGTCTTCTCCTTCCTCCAGCGCGAGAGCGAGAGTGAGAGCGAGCCGCCGCTGCTACCGGGTGCAGTGGCGGAGAGGAGAGGTGCAGCGAGAGGGAAGAGGAGAGAGCGCACATGTCGTGAGAGAGAGCTCGCCAGAGCAGTTCGAGGCCGACCGACGTGCGCACGCAGGAGCATTGTGCTAGGGAGGGTTCCCCCGGTGCTGTTGTAGCTCGGGCAGCGGGCGGACGAGCACGGCATGGCCGCACGCAGCGTGAAGAAGACGAGGAGGTTCTGATTCTGGGAATTTTCCCATAATCAGACGTCTGGACCTACATCCAGACGACGCGGGCAACGTCTGGAGGAAGCTCCAGACGACTGAAAGGTACGTATTTTCCTCCTTTACTTGCTTTTGCGGATACGGCCATGTAGGCCGTTCCGCCGAAGCTCTATCGCGTGCCTTGCTGAGGGATTTTTGAGTACGCGTGCAGGTTTCGCTTTGGGAAGGCACAAGACGCCCTCCCACGTGATTCAGACGTCTAGGCGAGTCACCAGACGGCGAAGAGTGTCTCCAGACGTCCGAAGAGGTGGTCGGACGTCTGGAACTGGGTCCAGACAGTTCAGCAGGGCCTCTGGACGTCTGAGGAGCAGCGCAGAGTGAGGTATGACCTGGACCCTCTTAAGACGTCTGGAAGATGTTCCAGACATCTGATTTGAGTCAGAGTTGTCGTTTTTTACCCGTTTAGGATCCGTTCGAGGTCTGATTTCCACGTTTAAGATTCCGTTCTTCTCAGAATTAGTTCCTCTACTTGTTTGAAATACTTTTATCTGTTCTGAATGGTTCCTTGTGATTGATCCTTGTGTTAGGACCTCGTTCTATTACGGCTTTGGAGGTTGCGGAGGCACGTGGACCTGCCGATCATGCCCCCATTACTCCCAATTTTGCAGGTTGAGTGGCTTCCCTTAGTTAATTACAAACATTAATGCATATCTGAAATAAATGATAGATCCTAGGGTATGGCATGAATCCTATGACCTAAAAACTAGATTAAATGATAGATCTTAGGATATGGCATGAATCCTAGGACCTGAAAACTAGATTGAATGATAGATCCTAGGGTAGGGCATGAATCCTAGAAACAGAAACACTGAAACGAATGTCTTGAATGCCTGAATTGCAGTCTTGGATAAGTAGATAGAATAATGATAATTGCCTATAATTGGATAACAGCTGCCTATGAAATTTAGAGTATTGTTGCTAGTAACTGTTATATGTAATTTCTGTTGGTTGAAATTAAATACGAGCTGCTTGTATATAAATTGAAAAGGAAAAGAAGTTTGAATGTTGGAAACACGTACTATATGCGAATAAACCTGAAATGATGAAACCTAGTATGACTTAACCTGAGAAACATGAGCATAAACCCTATGGGGAATTAGGATAACTCCTGGAAATAAATGGAATGGAACTGGAAAAGTGAATGGGAAAGTGTGTTGTCTCTTAGGTACGTAGTACCAAGGGAAGCACAGGTTACCTCTTAGTGCAGAGCGGAGCCAGGCGCCCTAGGGACCCGGGGTTAGGTCCGGCCACTTTGTACCGACTTTTGGCTCTCGCGTACATCATACCGGGGAGAGCTACTAGTGTAGGGAGGGAGCTAACCACCCCACGAGGCCCGGAGTTCAGCTAGCCGTCCTACATCGACTTGTTAGGCCCACTGGGCAAACCAGGGTAGTCAGCTCTCCCTGACATTCGGAGAGGTGGTCAGACGTCTGGAACTGGGTCCAGACGGTTCAGCAGGGCCTCTGGACGTCTGAGGAGTAGCGCAGAGTGAGGTATGATCTGAACCCATTTTAAGACGTCTGGAAGATGTTCCAGACGTCTGATTTGAATAAGAGTTGTCGTTTTTGACCCGTTTAAGATCCGTTCGAGGTCCGATTTCCGCATTTAAGATTTCATTCTCAGAATTAGTTCTACTTGTTTGAAATACTTTTATCCTGTTCTGAGTGGTTCCTTGTGATTGATCCTTGTGTTTAGACCTCGTTCTATTGTGGCTTTGGGGGTTGCGGAGGCAAGTGGACCTGCCGATCACGCCCCCATTACTCCCCATTTTACAGGTAGAGTGACTTCCCTTAGTTAATTACAGACATTAATGCATATCTGAAATAAATGATAGATCCTAAGGTATGACATGAATCCTAGGACTTGAAAACTAGATTGAATGATAGATCCTAGGGTATGACATGAATCCTAGGATCTGAAAACTAGATTGAATGATAGATCCAAGGGTGGGGCATGAATCCTAGAAACAGAAACACTTAAACGAATGTCTTGAATGCCTGAATTGCAATCTTGGATAAGTAGATAAAATAATGATAATTGTCTGTAATTAGATAACAGCTACTTGTGAAATGTAGAGTACTGTTGCTAGTAACTGTTACATGTAATTTCTGTTGGTTGAAATTAAATACAAGCTGCTTGTATATAAATTGAAAAGGAAAAGAAGTTTGAATGTTGGAAACACGTACTATATGCGGATAAACCTAAAATGATGAAGCCTAGTATGCCTTGATCTGAGAAACATGAGCATGAATCCTACGGGGAATTAAGATAACTCCTGGAAATAAATGGAATAGAACTAAAAAAGTGAATGGGAAAATGTGTTGTCTCTTGGGTATGTAGTACCGAGGGAAGAACAGGTTACCTCTTAGTGCAGAGCGGAGCCAGCCGCTCTAGGGACCCAGGGTTAGGTCTGGCCACTTTATACCAACTTTTGGCCCTCTCGTACACCATACCAGGAAGAGCTACTAGTGTAGGGAGGGAGCTAGCCACCCCACGGGGCCCGGGGTTTAGCTAGCCGTCCTACACCGACTTGTTAGGCCCACTGGACAAACCATGATAGTCAGGCGAGGGTGCGCGGACTGTGGAGGGGCAAGATCCCTGTTTGGTTACTGTAGAGGGGCTAGACCCCTGTTACTGAGAGAGCTCTGCCCTATACTGGTTCCGTACTGTGCTTTGGACGCACCCGTTAACGGAAACGACTGACCGTGTGCCAGTGCGGGGTAGCTACCCTTGCGTTTATCGCGCTTGCCGTAGTCACCGTTACGTTTGTCAGCGACTTTGGGGTGGTTGACTAAGAGTAGGACCACCATGGGGGACTCTCCCGGCCAGAAGAGCACCACGTGCTACTTCTACTTTTTGGAAAAGACTGTAATCAAGATCGTTCCCACGAGGAACATTCGAGATCAAGAGAGACCTGAGAAATAAACCAAGAAAGAGTAAATAGATAAATAAAGATTAAAAACAACAGCTACTTATCCACCTTTACTTTTTTCTTAGCTAACTGGTTGCCACTCTACTCAGCGTTTCGCTGACGTGTCGTACTTACCACCTTTTTCAGGACCAGGTGTTGAGCAGTCAGAGCTTACGGCTGCGGAAGGTGCTGAGCCTAGTAGAACCCAGTAGTTGTACTTGTGTTGTACCCGTTCTTGTAGTAGTGAGTATTTTGTTACACTTTTGTACTCTTTTATTGTAAACTTCATATTTCTGTACCTGTTTTTAATTCTCTACTGTTGTGGTGGTGTGTACTGTAGTAGTTCTTTCTTTACTGCTGTACTTTTGTTACTGTTAGTTACTTGCATGGTAAATGTGATTTATTTTACTACTTTTTTTTTGTTACTTTCTCGTTGGATGATTGGATCTTGGGATCAGTCGAATCGGTCTGATTCTCATGTCTCGTAGGGATTCAGAAATCAGGTCGTAACAGTTATCAACATTGATGTCACCTCAAAAGAGCTTAAAGATGCCATCTTCCTTCAATCGAACCACTCCAAATGCCAAAAATAAATCTGCAACATTCAATCAATCACCAAATCAAGAAGAAACCACTTTGAAAAACTGAATCAGATCTGAATATCTCATCTCAGATCATAGGTATGATGTGAAAAAAAAAGTATTGTTGGCATAGCAATCAATTTCAAAGCAAGAAGCCTCAGGTCACTACTATCTAGAGTAGAAGAGAGGAGAGCAACACAATCGCTCCTACCAAGAAGCCTCCATGCAGGGCCTGCACGAGATCACAAACATCCTTCATAGGCGGTGCAAAAGGCATAGCAGCTGTAGCAAGGCCTGCTATAGCGCTGCATAAAGCGAAGGCTGCCCCTGTAGAGACGCTAAGGCCCTGTTAAGCCTTCGCGACGCTACTGCAGGGGTTACGCCCTGCAACGGCGCTAGGGCCTGACCATTGGAGATATTAGGGCCGTTGAAGAGATCAGGGCCGATGATGCCCTTGGAGAATGAGTCTTGATGGAGAGTGAGGGAGGTTAGGATTTTTGGTGGGATATTAAGCATTGATCTAAGATCATTGCTCTGATAACAAGTAGGAAAAATAACCAAGCAATCTTTATTTTCTAACCCTACCTCATTATGTATAGAGGTGGGAAAAATTTAGTAAAACCCCAAGAAAATAATAAAATAGAAAAAGGTACAAGATACATGACAACTAAATAAATAAAGACCGAAGGGGTACAACACCTAGCTTCATCCACTTTTTTGATAAAAAAAAAAGAATATCATCAGCATACTAGAGAATGGGTGTCACCATTGTCCCATCACCCTCAATCATGAAACCTTTCATCAAGCCACCTACATATGCCTTGGAAGCCATCAAAGCCACGGTATCCATAACAATATTAAATAGTAAGGAGGAAACAAGACAACCCTATCTTACCCCTCTTTCAGGCTAGATCCATCCTCTTGTAGAGCATTGATTGCACAGCAATCATGCAATTGAAATCACCTAAATTAAGTTAAATTCTAGCATAACTTAGTGACAATGCATTCATAAGCATCGTAATTCGCATGATAGTTTGTTCGCTACATAGATAATATTATCATTTATGACCTAAATGAGAGATGAAATAAATTGCAGATGATTCGAAACCGCAGATGACAAATCAAACCGTACAGGTCTGATCAGGATGATGACGGGAGTCCAACGCTTCCAGAATCGTCTTGTTCAGACAACCATAGCATCTTGTGAAATCCATAGAAGAACGGAGGCCAGGGAGTAAGATAACAATAATTCAAGCCTCAGATGAAAGATCCGACCGCACTGATAGATCCGGATCAACGATCGCGATCCAACGATGCCAAAATCAACCCAATCGGAGCTCTGTAGCACCAGCTACAAAGAGAAGATGGATGGTCACGTGGCACCATCACAGCCGCCCCTCACCGTAACCCAGCGTCTGAAGGCGTCTCCATCGTGCGCTGTGGGTCATTGGATCACCATCCAACGGCCACGAGCATTCCACGTCGACACACTCCACCGCACCTTATCAAAAGGAAAACTACTCTCAGCCGTTGGATTTCCATCCAACTGCTGAGAGCAACCAAGCACCGAAGAGGAAACTTGCCAATCCACGCCCTTAGCTCAATAGTGAAAGTGTTGGTTTGCAAGCGCGAAAGGTTCATTCAAGGCGCACTCAGCGCCAAAATTTGGGAAGTCGATGGAGGCACGCCCGATTGGCCATCAGATCTCGAGCAGAGGGCCTAGATGCGACCACGTGTCGCGACCAGAGGCATCTGCGGTAAACACTCAACGCACGTGCTCTTCAAAAGGCGGTGCAAGTTCTTTAAGTCGTCCAATCGTAAGATTGGACGGCCGAGGATGAGGCGTGCGATTTGAATTCGCGAAGGTGCACGTAGGAGAGAGAATTGAGCAGAGTGAGCATTGGCGGGGACGAGGAAGAAGCTGGAGCGTCAGATCCTAATCCAAGACCTGCGAAGCCGCCACATGTCGATCAGAGAGCCAATTTGCGCAATGAAGGTGCGTTTGAGGGTGTTTTGAGGCCAAATCAAAGCCGTTGATCTCCCGATCGACGGATCTGATTAGCCAAAGTTGTTGCACGGTTTCAAGGGTCAAAATACCCTCTTTGCCCCTCATCAAAGCTATAAAAGAAGGCCCAGGGCCACCCTATTGAAGGCATCTTCCAGAGACTCCCACCATCTCTCTTCCAGCCTCTCTCTTCCTCTGCAACTCCTCTTTACAATTCATCCTGGCGCTCTGGATCTGAAGTGCTGCTGCGCTTCACACAAGCATCCCACAAGTGGCGTCGACATCTATCTACCTTCTATCTCTTTCTCTCTCTCTATTTAGCATAGCAATCTCTAGTTTGAAAAACTGTTTCTGAATGCAATACAATTTTGATTATATATCTGATGTCTATACATATATTAATATCTGTTTAGAGCAAATTTTATTGAAAAGCTTCTGCATGAAATCGTGATTGCCTCCCTGTGAACGACCCGGTACTCACAGGTTTTTATAAATTCATTTGTTCCATCATGATTCATACTACAACGATAATATCTAACCTTTCTAACATACCTCACGACGACAAAACAAGTTAGCACCATTGCCGGGGAGGCAACGAAAATTTTTGAAACTTTTCGGTGCTTATTCGAGGTCTCTAACTTGCTATTTTTCCGTTGATTTCAGGATGCATGAAAATCTAAACAAGACACGACAAACGGAGAAATCGCGAGTTTGAATCTCAGGTAAGTACCTGTAGTTTAGATTAGTTAGATTTAGAAAAATTAGGATTTGTATGAACCTTAGGATTAGTTAGAATTTGATTAATTATTGAAAAAAAAGTTCTCTTATTAGTGATTTTTGGGCTAAAAGAAACTCTTAACTTATAAATTCAATTCCCAAATATTCGCACGTCCAATAATTCTCAAATTTTTACTAGATGTGAGTTTTGAAGTCAAGAACAACATCCAAATTTTGCGTAAATCAGAGTTATAGAAAAATTTTAAAAATTCACGCAGTGATCTATTATTAAAATGATTATTATTACTGATTTTTAAAAGTTCAAAATATCATAGGAATTTTTATATAACTCCGATTAACTTGAAATTTGCACTAAATTTTTGAGATAATTAAGAATTTAGGAAAAATCTGAAAAAAATATTTCTTACACGTTTGATTGCATGAATTATTCAATTACGAACTGAGGGTCAAAACACACCACAA
The DNA here is from genome assembly GCA_037157565.1 of Thalassia testudinum. Lineage (NCBI taxonomy): Eukaryota > Viridiplantae > Streptophyta > Magnoliopsida > Alismatales > Hydrocharitaceae > Thalassia > Thalassia testudinum. Next base: position 12,156,916 of record JAZHRO010000078.1, on the reverse strand, counting down.
AACCCCTAGTATGGGAAAAAATGGGGTCATTTTTAAGGGGAGACCTATGTAGAGAATTTTGTTTCTTCTATCTCTTCCCAGGTGGAGTTCTAGGGTTCCTCTTTGTAATTTTGATGTAATTATTTTCTATGGAATGAGATGATGGTGGATGGTTATTGCTTGGATAACTACCCTTTGATTTTTCAAAAAAAAAATGCAGTACACTTTAAATCAGAAAAAAATAGAAAACATGCATTAAAATTCTTGGAAAAAATATTTTCTGAATGCCTAGTTAGTAGTGCAATAGAACCAACTGATTACGTTTCTTAGGTCGCACCACTCATCTGATTTTTGAACTTAAAAGAACATCTAACAACTATCTGTTTTTAGGGTTTCATATTAAGGGTAGAGCACACCTGCATTTCCATATTTAAGGAAAATCTATCAAACAAACTGGGATTTGCAAAATTCTTATGTGTCTCATCAGAACCTTGATTGAAGATATTAAATCAAGTGAATCCTAAAATTCGCTAATACAAGCATTTAGACTTTAAAAGATACTTCGTCAAGAAAAATTGCTTGTAAACCCTGTTACCTGGCACTTCACACATTTGAAATCAATTTTAAGGGGAAACACCCCCTAACGCCCATCATATTCCAAAAGCACATCAAACCTAAGCCTAAAATTGAGTAAACGTGCCCTAGGTAGGATAATCTTCTTGGGGACTTGAGATTAGATTGGGCTAAGGTCGTCTTGTCTACTTGGACCCACTGGTGACAAGAAAGGTCAGTGCAGTAACCGCGTTAACCCTTAGTGGTGTCCCGCCGAGCAAGGTGTCCTAAGGGGTCCCACCCTTTTGGCCAGCCAAGTAATTCAAGGGTTGATCTAACCTAGTCGTATTTTAGGGAGCCAAGATCAGGTCTATTTAAGGTTAACACTCTAAGGATCAGTTTGATTGCTTGCATTGAAAAGGCAAGGTATTTTCTCATCTGTCTTCTTCCTGTCTATTAACTTTCTTCTGGTACATGGATGCTAAAAGGTCTCTGAACCCTGATTTGGTACGACCTTTAAAGAGTAAACTAAGGAGAAGACCCAATTTTTCTAAATACATTCCAATGGCAAATTGCCATGAGGAAGAACTGAATGAGGAAACCATGGACCCATACTCTTTTACCTCACACTATTCCTCCTTTTTTCCCTATCCCAACCCTTCCCTTCAACTTCGTCAGGATGGGAGAAGTCTCCTAAACACCTGGGACTTGATTCCCTTGCCAAGACTTCATATTCCCCAGGTATAGCTAGGCCTATCTCACAGACTCCCACACGAAACTCTGGATATCAAGGATCTCTACAACCTCAAAAGACACTCCATGCAGAACCAACACCTAATTGGCATGATCAACTATCTTGACTGGTTCAGCCAGACTCACCTCTCATCGGATTAGGGATATACCTCAGAATCCTAATACCTAGAATATCAATCCTATCCTCGATATCACTTTGCAAATTATCCCAATTCCACCCAAACAACTTCACCTTCTTATTGGGATAACCCTACACCACCCAACCAAGGATATGATTCTTATCCTAGGTATTCAAATAATAGATATTCTGATTTGATTAAGGTTAGAAATTCTGAAAATTATTGTCCTCAGCCTGCTCAAATCCCTGACCATGGTAGTGATCTTGAGACCACCCAATTAAAGGGATGAGATAAGCTAATAAAAGAAATACATATAATTTGACAAAACAGCTCAATAGAATCCGGAAAGCACAAGGTGATAAACCTGCTCTAAGTATGCCATAAGCTAATGGTAAGCCACTCAAGGTTGAGGATCCAACCTTAAGTATGACATCTTATCCAATCCCAACCTCTACATACACCGAGCCCACCCACCAGCCCTGTGATTATCCAGAACAAATCCTACTTAGGCCTACAGCTGAACTAATAAATAATTTTGATATCTCAAAAATTGACTTTAAGGAGGAAGGCTCACTTGACGAATTATACCTTAATTTAAGCCCAGAATTGCAACCATTCTATTTTAAGGAGCTAATCCATGGTAGACTGGAGTATTAGTCTTTTAGGTTTAAAGGCACACAATTGGACTACATGGATGATTTGGGAGAATCAAAGCAAGATCGAGAAGATAGAAAGATTGGGGACAATGATACTCCCAGCCAAGCACGGTTGGATGGCTTTAATGTCATCTTGTCTAAGGATTACCATGATCAAATGTGCATAAATGATTCGATATCTGGATTTAGCAATACTAATCATTCTAAGATATCCCATATAGAAGCTAAATTTGCTTTCACTTCTGTTTCAGCTAATTTGCACCATTCTCTTCCCATCCACCAGAGTCCTGAAGAAAACCCTGACTCTTATCCCAAACATCTCGAGATTGAACAAAACAGATAATCCCCTTATGAAAAAGATGTTCAAGAAATTGCAAAATTACTGGGCATGACTTATGAAGATCTATCTAAGAAAGCAAAGAATTTAGCTTAATCATGGAATCTTGAGGAGTTTGATTTGACTAATAAGGAACAGAAAAACATTCCTTTAGAAGATGTAATTCAAGAGAAAGACAATTAGGATCAAATTCAGAAGTCCACAAAACTAAAAGAATTTGAGATTTTGACTAATCTAGATTCTGATCTTACTCCCTTTGGGACTGTGATTCTAAAGAATAATGAATTTTCGTCCATTACATTTGAAGACTTACACCATGAATTAAACTAAGATTTAGGCGACTCAAATAAGATTTTTGATCACCCTAGGGATAAGATTGAAGATTCTGATAAGTTCGGAACTATTGAAATGGACCATTGGATCTTATTTGACTCAACTACTTTACATCCATCTACACCTAGCTTAACTTACAAAGTGGTTTGTTATACCATTTTAGACTACACCACTCAGATTCCTCCTTTCATTTCTCATCACTTTTAGGACCCATATGATTTATTCCCCACGAACCACATTTTATCCACCTCATATGGCTTCCTCATGCATCACTTCTTAAGGTTACCACTATCTACTCTCCACTCTAGTACCCGCACTAATGTTTCTCTTTTGTAGCATCTAGTTGCAAATAGTTTCAAGCCCATTCACTTTATTTTTCCAACATTTTGGGCTTGGTATTCACCATCAGCTGATCCACATTTGTGGATCACTGATCCTTGCGTTGCATGATCATATCTTCATTTTAATCCTGACTCAACCCATTAATCTGATCATTTATTTTTTGGTTTAGGTCCGGCAAATGATATTAAACTTAGCGCTAGCTGAGAGGCAACCCAGTATTCTTTACAGATAGTTTGCATCTTCTGCATCCATGCTGACTTGGATTAACAAGCATAGTCAGCTGATATCCCTTCATCTTGCTTATTATATTTTGATTCTCATGCATACATTTCAATGAGGACATTGTAATAAATAGGCATGGGGGGTGGACATTGCATGTCTTATTTTTATGTCAGAAAAAAAAATTGCATTTAGGCGTAAAGAATTTTTATTAAGGTTTTACAGGGATTTATTCTTAAGTTGATTCCTGAGTTTAAAATCTAGTACAATTTCACACTTACACGTAAAATTTGCAATGGATTCTCTGCGAAGACCGATAAACATCTTTAGTTTGTCGAGAACCAAATGCTTCTTCTCCTAAGTCCTTAGACAGTAATTAGGGAGTCAGGCAAACTATCTTCTAGCAGATTCACCAAACAAACGTGAGGTGAGAGTAGAAAGTCTACTGGTGCTCTAAGGCTAGTATGAGGAATCTTAACTTCTGGATAATTAGACAATGATACTCGGAGTTAGGCATAGTTTTCGCTCTTGATTTCTGCGAACAAATTATTAATGTGAATATTTTGCGAGCTACCAAATAAGACAAAATACGCAGAGAGCGGATTCTGATAAAACTAGGACTAAAGTGAGTGGTCACGACCATCCTTTACGGAATCTTTTATTGAAGGAGGGTATAAATGTCAAGGTCAGAAATACGTTGTCCTATCCCTTCCTTTCCCGATGCCGAGAATAGACACTTTCACCAAATAAGTCACCCGATATCCTCTTAAATACCCATAATCCCGAACAATGCCTCGTAATGCTATACTACGTTGCGTTAGTAGATATTTGGATGTGAAAAAAGAAAAAAGAAAAAGAAAAAAAGAAAAAAGAAAAATATATATATGTATAAAAAAAAGAAAGGAAAAAGAAAAGAAAAGAAACATATATATACATAGAAAAAAATTAGAAAAAAAAAGAGAGAAAAAGTAGAAAAAAAATGAGTTTATGAGTTTAGAATTTATTTCAAGTGTATTAAGGCAACACCTACCACCCTCACAATCCACCAAATACAATCTTGACCTACTTTTCTATATTTCTGGCCACCTAAATACAAGCTGAGGAATTCTGACTTAGTCATAGGATTATTAGAACCTAATCAAAGTAATAATGTCAGGAAAGACCACCAAATAGACTGACAAATCTGGTGAGATTGTGAGCTCAAAAAGAAAGTTAAGAGAAGAAAGAAGAAAAAGAATAAGAAAAAAAAGAGAATGAGTACAAAGAAACTAAAGAGAACACAATTTCTCCGTCTCTCTTTGAGTTGAATTATTTAATAGTCTGGAAATCTAAGTTCTAACGTACTAGTTTATATGAAGTACTAGACAAGTGTGAGCCACCAAATACAAATCTACTTGACTCAGTTATCTTCTACCTAAGCCAAAAATCGAGGCTAAATTTACAGATTATCTTATAACCTCGAGGGGAGAAGTTTGTCTATCCCAATAGATTTTTACTAAGGATCAAGTACGAGCTTTAAATGTGGATTGATTTTTCACTTAGATCTATTACATAGGCTACAACAAAACACTTTCACAATTATCTGGATTTCTAAAGTTTTGGATGAAAATAAAAGAAATAAATCTTTAGCCAACCATCGTAATTCGCATAATAGTTAGTTTGCCAGCTACATAGATAATATTATCATTTTATGACCTAAAAGAGATGAAATAAATTGCAGATGATTCAAAGCCGCGAATGACAAATCAGATCGTACAGATCTGATCAGGATGATGATGGGAGTCGAACGCCTCCAGAATCGTCTTGATCAGACAATCATAGCATCTTGTGCAGTCCATAAAAAATGGAGGCCAAGGAGCAAGATAACAGAAATCCAAACCTCAAATGAAAGATCCCACCACATGAATGGATCCGGGTCAACGATCGCGGTCCAATAGCACAAAAATCAACCCAATCGGAACTCTGTAGCACCAACTACAAAGTAGAGAAGATGGACGGCCATGATGGCGCCACGTGGCGCCATCACGGCCATCCCTCACTGTAACCCAGCGTCAGAAGGCGTCTTCATCATGCATTGTGGGCTGTTGGATCGCCATCCAACAGCCACGAGCATTCCACGTCGCCGCACTCCACTGCGCCTCATCAAAAGGAAGGCTACTCTTAGCTGTTGGATTTCCATCCAACAGTCGACAGCAGCCGAGCACCAAAGAGGAAACTTGCCAATCCATGCCCTTAACCCAATGGTGAGAGCATTGGTTTGCAAGCATGAGATGCGCGTTCAAGGCACGCTCAGCGCCAAAATTTGGGAAGTCGGTGGAGGCGTGCCCAATTGGCCATCAAATCTTGAGCGGAGGGCGCGAATGTGACCACATGTCGCAACCAGAGGCATCAGATGCAAACGCTTAACGCACGTGATGAGGCGTGTGATTTGAATTCGCAAGAGTGCACGCAAGAGAGAGAATTGAGCGGAGCGGGCGTTGGGCGAGAGCAAGGAAGAAGCTGGAGCGTCAGATCGCGATCCAAGGCCTGCGAAGCCGCCACGTGTCGATCGGAGAGCCATTCTGCGGGATGAAGGCACGTTTGAGGGTGTGTTGAGGTCAAATCAAAGCCGTTGATCTCGCGATCGATGGATCTGATTAGCCTAAAGTTGTTGCACGATTTCAAGGGCCAAAATACCCTCTTTGCCCATCATCAAAGCTATAAAAGAAGGCTCAGGGCCCCTATTGAAAGCAAGTTCCAAAGACTCCCACCATCTCTCTTCCAACCTCTTCCTCTGCAACTCCTCTGCAATTTGTCCCGACCTTTGGATCTGAAGTGCCACTGCGCTTCGCATAAGCATCCCACAAGCGACGTCGACATCTATCTACCTTCTCTCTCTCTATTTAGCATAGCAATCTCTAGTTTGAAAAATTGTTTCTGAATGCAATACAATTCCGATTATATATCTGATATCTATACATATATTAATATCTATTTAGAGAGTTTTATTGAAAAATTTCTGCATGAAATCGTGATTGCCTCCCTGCGAACGACCCGATATTTACCGATTTTTATAAATTCATTTGTTCTATCACGATTCACACTACGATGATAATATCTGACTTTTCTAACGCGTCTCACAGCGACGAAACAGGCGTCCATTAAGCAAGACTACGAAGAAAGTGATAGTAACACATCTCTTCATCTAAACAATCCAAGTGTCTAAAATCTCCTTTGTCAAGAGCCTTCCACAAGTATGACCAAGAAATCGAATTGCAAGCCTTTGAGAAGTCTAATTTCCATGAGAAGCACTTTCTCAAGCATCTTCTCCAAGTTGCAATCATCTCATCAACCAATATAAAAGATTCCTGTAGAGACCTATCCTGAATAAACGCACGCAACCAATTGGCCAAGACCCTTGCCACAAAAAATTTGATTGTAGTAAAAAGGGTAATGGGTCTATAATCATGAACAGTCTCAACAACTGCCTTCTTTGGAAGTAGGAAGATATATGGCTTAATGATCTTCTCAAAACCAAAAAATGCATGCACATAACTCATTTATCATTGGCAGAAAAAGATCTCTTTTAAGTAGGTTTCAAAATTCCTTAAAAAGTAACACAAGGAAGCCATCTGGTCCAAATGAACCCTCAACCTGTATTATCTGCTTAACCAGTTTCTGCAACATATTGTCATCTAAAACAGGTATGTCCACATCAAAACACTTCTACAATGTCGGTGTTCTCCATCTCCAAAAATCATGAAGGTGACTTTTCAAAGCTTGGGCAATAAGCTCCCTACTAGTCACAGTGTCACCATTCACTTGCAGGGAGGCAATAAGATTGGTGCCCCTCAAACAAGCGGCAATCTGGAAGAAACGGTTGTTGAAATCACCCTCTTTCAACCATGACTATCAAGATCTCTAGTGATAGTCCATCTCTTTCTTCAAATCCTCATTCTGGACCATGTTAAGGAATCTCTTTTGATCCTCCTCTGAAGTAGTGAGATCCCTATTGTCTTCCTCCTTATAAAGGTTAGCTACCGCTTGCAAAGCATCCAATATAGCTTTCTCCGTCCTCTCCCGAAGCTCCTTCTTAAAAGCGGTTGGTTGTGCCCTCCAATGTGACAACCCATCTACCAAAGTTCTCATAGTTGAAGATATAAGTACCTCAAGCCACTTTTCTTTAACCAAATCTCTAAACTCAAGTTCGAATAGCCAAGACTTGTCAAATTTGAAATAGGAGACAAACTTCCCTTCGTTGGAGGACCATATAAGTGGTGTATGATATTAAAAAGGTAGTGGCTAAGCAGTGACATCAGCAAGCTAAAACCTTTTAGCAATTTCCATAGAACGGAAGAACCTATCAATCTTTGATTTCGAGCTATCAGAATTTCCCCACGTAAACTCTGCCCCAACAACAGGATATCATACAACCCTAGATCATCCACGAGCTTTGTAAAGGACTCCATAGACTTGTCATGATGCTCATTTGATCTATCATCAATATGCAAAGTGTCATTGAAGTCTCCTCCAACTAGACATGGCCTGTTATCTATGAAAGTTGTAACCTGGCTGAACTCCTCCCAAAAATCATTTCGTAAGCTCTCATCACATGGCCCATAGACAATTGTAAAGGTGTAGGTCATTCCATCAAAGACCTTACTAAACCAGCCAGAAAGAAAGCATCTACCAGAAGCTTAGGAGATCAAGTTGAATGAACCCATGAAATGCCTTCTACTATTCTTGATGAAGAGGTTCCATATTCCATTCTTTTCCTTGGCATGGAACTATCTAGGGTACCTCTTAAGGAGTTTGGATGTCACTTTTGTTCATCTTTTGTACCAACTTGAAAAATTATCACCTTAGACAGTCAAGTGTATCTTTGTAGAACACTTTAAGCCTCATAAGAGAAATAAATGCCACGATCTCATTGGCAAGCACCATTACGTCAACATTGATGCCTCTTTTCTTGAGTCCATACCATACTATTCTTCCCCTATCTTACATATTGTTCTCCAATGCATAAAGATGAGGCTACCATTCCCACTGAGAAACAACCATGTCCCCAAATCCACCCATCCGTGCCCATGGTAGGCATAAACCCTTGGATTGTCTACAGTAGAAGATCATCCATTCTGGAATCAAAGAGAGACTGTAACAAGGGTGGTGTCCACTGACCATCTCGAAAGCACTCAGCAAAAAAGATCCTCTTATTAGAGGACAATGCTGCCAACCTAGGGTAAATATCAGAAATCACCCTCGCCAAAGACCAGGTCTAATCTTCTCGAGCCTCTCAATGGCCAACACCCAATCTCTGGAGGTAAGCCTCCCAATGGAAAGTGGGAAAGCCAAGTACTTGAAAGGGGTAGGCAAGGGTTCCACCCCAAGGATTTCTCCACACTAAGCGACTCCATCATCAATCAAGCCAAATTCCAAGAAGCAAGACCCAAGCGCAAACATAGAGATTTAGACTATCGTCTCAAGCTTGTATGTTTACTTCTTGCTTTCACTAATAATACCCCTTGAATTTGATAATCCATCATAAGATTAGGTTCAACTAACATGTCATATGTTTGATGCCCTCAAAAGTTCACACATCATGACCAAATGTCAAAGGCGTTAGGTAGCTGCAAGGCGACAAGCTCCTTAATCGCCCGAGGCAAGAAGCGACAAAAAGGCGATTGCCTGATTGAATTGAGGCGACATATCTTTTTATTTCTTAAAATATTGAATATATCTAATAAACTCATGTGCTAACATTGACTTTCATAAGAAACATATGATAATATTATTTAAGTGAACGAAAAAATAATGATTCTATCATATTTAAATAACAATAACACATATTTATATTATTATACAATGTGTAAACATATATATTACATTTATAATTATAGGCCAAAACAAACAATCAAAATATATATCATATGTATCTACCAAAACAAGATAGTGACATGTATTTATTTTGAAGAAGAAAAGAAGGGTTAACAATAGATGTTAACCCTTCACTGCATTAATAAAATGAGCTAACACCAAAAATTACAAAGAACATTATAATAATAAAGCACTCCCTCTATTAAGACTCCCACTCTATTGAGTTTAAGCCAAATGCACTACAATAAAGTGAAAGCCTTCCTCAAGGTAGAGGCATCCACCAATAACCCACAAATGCTAGCCCAAAAGGTTGTCTCCAAGTCGTACTCAAGACAATAGCATGTATTATAATATGTTATATTTACAATACAATACAAACTTAATACCATAACTTATACATATATTGTTATATATCATTAGACAGTTGTACACAATAACAAATATATACATACATACATCGTTAAACTACAATATATCATAATTATATCATTATAGGCATACAATAATGTATATGTATAACTTATACATATATGTCTTAATAGACAAACAATAGTCTAAGTTATGAAGAGAAGACAAAATTGAGCATATAAAAGTTATCAATAGCATATATGTATGTATGTATTATATATATACAACAATATATAACACAAACATATCTATAATATATGTAACTTAAGACCAAATAAGAGTCTTATGGTCTAACCTAAAGTGAATTAGGAGTAAGGCGACAAGGCGCAAGGCGACCCAGGCGACAAGGCGCAAAGCGACCCAGGCGACAAAGAAGGTGACTAGGCGATAGTTTGGATGAAGCCCCTAGATTTAAATAGCTACAAGGCGACCTTTGACTTTCTCTCCTGGCCTGGTAGCCCGATAGCTTAAGGCAATAGCCTTGATAACATATCCAAACGTAGAATCACATCAAGCTAACTGCTACGACATTGTGAACCTCCTACTTATTGTGCTGGTTGTGGCAACATGTCCCTAATATGCACTGAATTACTTCCTAGATAAGCAAATTTCATCTATAAATGTTAAGTCTAGTTATCATACTAACCTATTATTTGTCATTATTGAGTATGTTGCCATGTCTCCATCCATTAGCACAGCAAAAAAGGAACAAAGTTTAAACCACCATCTTTCTTCTTTCCTCTTATTTTCTCTCTTTCATTGTGACATCATCTTCCCTACATCTTAAACATCAAAATTTCTATAATCCTCTTCACGATAAAACCATGTGAATGAACTGCTAAATATCGAATAACCCCTTCTCCTCGGTGCTTGGGCCTACCATGTCAATTATTTGTAACCAACACTCAATCATCATCATAAGTGGTTTTAGTTGCAATCCGCCATCGCAACTCATTTAAGTAATCAACTCATTAAACTCGATCATCTCCTTACCATAAAGTAGTGTCATTATGATGTAACCAAAATGCAATGGAAACAAAATAAAGTATACTCCTCAAGATATTATTTTTTAAACTTAATCATATATTTAAAGGCAACCATGCAAATGATAATCTTGTTTAACTCATCAAAATATGCTTCTAGCCTTGATCTTTCAAATGTTTTTAGGCCATACAACTTCTTTGTTAATAGCCAACTCGTTAGAGATTGGGATTTACATCGATCCTCAAGCATCTTCTAGACTTCCAATAGATCATCTATGTTGGCTTAATCATATTAATCACAATATCTAGTAACTTCTTATATTCCTCTTTCATCTTCTCCATGTTCTATGCCTAAAGGACTTTTATATCCCCTTATCACATGAGCAATTCTTAGCCCATTCTTGTACAAAATCACGTTGTTCTTCCCATTAAAGAACACCATAGAGAGTGATATGCCACTTGTGACAAATTTCATCATCTTTCAACATGCACCCATGTGCAATAGCAATCCTGAACTATTTAATCACACCAAGGCAAACCATATCTTCCCTGATCATCTTGGAAAACTGTAAAAGTCACACTACCTTGGACCATTTGAAAAGTCAAAGTCAAATCTACTTAACCCGAACCATCTACATCATCTAGAGCATGCTAGAACCATGTCTTAAAATCCTAGATCGCCTTGATCAACATTTAAGTTCTCTGTATTCAGCTTAATGAATGTGGATTCTTTGATTTGTTGAATAAATGCACTTCGTATCAACCCTTGCACAGGTGTTTCTGCTGTTATGAAAAAATATAAAGAAAGTTTGTAAATATCTCGAGTCTTCTTCAACCAAGTCTTCTTCAACCTCATGTTAAGAACAGGGGAATATAAATATCCAACAGTCAAGGCTACCTCCCGATAGGCATGATGCTCATGCTACAATGCAATCCTACTGTTTCTTGTCCTACCATGTGATCCTGTTGTTGCCACTTGTCCTCCTAGTAGTCATCGCCCCTCCAATGCTCTCTTATGCAACCAACAACCACTGCCTCTTCAGATCATCTTTCAGCCATCTCCGCATGCACCATCATCATTACAACTCTGGGCACCATAAATTGCTTGTCACTGCAACATACACATTGCTCATTACATACCTCACATGCCCATTCCAGCATTGTTCATGTGACTTATGTTCCTATGATTGTAGATTCACCCCTCATCTAATGCCAATTGTTGGGAATTATGGCACAAACCAAGAGAATCATGTAATGGAATAAGCACGGTGACAACCATAGTAGTTGTTGATTTATTGCTCAAAATCATTAAGAAGATCCTATTAATTGAAACAAAGACTACATGGTCCCTTGCTCTCATTCTTTTTCCTATCATGACTCGTCATATAACACTTGGAAGGCTCCTCCCTTTATTATAGGCCAATACAAGATATAGAATCCTACTCCTAATAGGACTCTAATCATATGAAATGCAAGCTAACAAGGTAAAAGATTATTTTCCTATTAGAGATAATGAATGTTAAGCTTACATAAAAATGCACCTAGTTGGGTGATTAACAACCATAATAATTCCCATTTTGCAAAAGCACTTGTTGGTAAGAAGAATAACATTTAAATTCATCTAACTACTTTGTTATCCTCAGGAACCATAAAATTTGGAAGCAAAATGGAGGATGAAGGTACATGGTGCATGTGAAGATAAAAAGAGTGAGAAATATTATTATTGATCTCCACAAACAAAATGAAGGGTGTTGGTCCCTTTATATGAAGAGGGCCAAGCCAACAACCAAATCAAATCTAAAATGACAATAATGGAAAGGGATAAAATGCTTTCTATCAAACTTATCTTGATCATTTTCCTAACTTGTAACACCCCCCCCCTCCCCCACCAAGTTGGAGCGTATAACATCCAACTTGAAGGAGTCACAACAAGACATGGCTCCCCCAATATGTAGGAAGTCAAAGGAGTAGGCAACACATCGGAAGAATAGATGGCAGCCATGGCAAAAGTAGCAACCGCAAGAGAAGAGAAGCAGCAGTCAGGTAGTAGGAGTCCATCCTAAGCAAGCAGTAGGTACGGTTGTAGAAGTAGCAACCGCAGTAACTCAATGTAATACTAGTCAAGTAGTAGAAGTAGAAAAAACCAGGGAGGACTGTAGCAGCAGTAGTAGTTGCAAACGACAATAGTAGGGCTATAACAAAAGTAGCAGCTAAATGATAGGATGTTGTACAGGAGTAGCAACATCAAGTAGTTGTATGAGGATGTAGAAGCAGTAGCAACTAGTAGAGATGGTGAAAGGGTAAATCAGTTCCCCCATTAGTTATCCTCGTTCATACGAAAGGAACTAATAGTAGTAGGATTGGTGGCGCGAGAAGTAGCCTAATTAGTAGTAGTACTGGCATCTCGGGTGACCCTACTAGGTCAACGTTGTTTGTAGAAGCGCTCGCGTAACTGTCAGAGCGGAGTGGGGCTGCCTTGTTGGAGCAAGGCGACACTATGTTATTGACAAAGGAAGGCGTATGGTCAGTCGACGTTAGGAGAGAGGTTGGTGCGGTGTTGTGAGAGAAGAGGACATAAATTGTGCTATTGTTGTGCTGTCGAAGTTGATGCTAGAGGCGAGGAAGAGGACACTGAAGAAGAGGCGTGCGACATTGGGTGTCGACGACAATATGGGCGATGAGAGAAAAGGACGCACCGAATAGGGGAGGTGTTGTTGTGGTTGCAACGGTCGACAACACTAAGGTGGTCATAGGCAATGAGAGGAGAGGAGAAATAAGAGATAGTTCAAGTAGAGCAGCAATGTGGAATAAGAGACTAGAGAGAGAAACATGAGGTTGAGCAGAGACGTGGTAGGTTTTTTTTCGTTGTTTTAGGGTTTCATAATGAAAAAGGGGGTGAGGACCATGGCTCTGATACCATGTAAAGATAAAAAGAGTGGAAATATTACTATTGATCTCCAGAAAGAAAATGAAGGGTGTTGATCCCTTTATATAGAGAGGGCCAACACAACAACCAAATCAAATCTAATCATATCTTAAATAACAATAATGGAAAAAGGTAAAATACTTTCTAAAAATCTTATCCTAATCATTTTCGTAAATTCTTTCGGTACACAATTAGCTTCATTTTCTTCCCTTACAAATTAGGGACAACCTACTTCTACGACCCAACAGAAGAAGCTTACTTCCTTACTCACCTTATGATCTCAGCTAAACAAAAATGAATGATAATTATTGATATTTCATTATCCTAAAATTTAAATTTAATCCATATATGCACCCCTACATAAAGACCCCACTTTCTTGCTTGTGGTGCCGTCAGTGCTCATGTCAAGTCACTTTTTTGCTTTTTTGGAGGTTATGCCAACACACTTTTTGTATAGACTGCCGAAGAAAATGAAGTTTCTTATTCAAAAAAAAAAAGTACTAGCCTCTCTCATATGGAGAGGGAATGGAGAAATTACATACGAGTCCACTAAGAAAACAAAAATAACAAAAAATGTGCGAAAACAACATAAAAGTAGGATTCTAACACTCCCACAAGTTGGAGTAGTGATATCCATCAAACCCAGCTTATCATAAAAAAATAAATGTCTCTTCTTCGACAAAGCCTTCGTAAAAATCAACAAGATGAAACTCAAAAGATATGTGAGGAGTAGCAATCTTCTCTTCCATGACTGCATTCCGTATGAAGTGACAATCTAGTTCAATGTACTTCATCCTCTTAAGGAAGATAAGATTGGATGCAATATAAGTAGATTGTCAGAAAACATAGGAACAAGGCACTTCACATGTATCCCAAGATCATTAAGGAAGTGATCCAATTCACCTTGCAAGCAATATGAGCCATTGCCCTCTACTTGACTTCAACACTGAAACGAGCAACAACCATTTGCTTCTTACTACAGCATGAAACAAGATTGCCTCCAAGAAATATAGCATAACCAGTAGTAGATTTCCTATCTTCAATAGATCCAACATAGTCTGCATCAAAATAAGAACATAGAAAATAGATCTACGTGCCTGTTGTTCCTATAGTAAAGTCCTCTACCTAGAGACCCCTTTAGATATATATTTAAGGATGAGACAAACCTCATGCCAGTGACTATAACATGTTTATCCATATACTGACTCGCCCTGCAGACAGCAAGACTAATATCTAGATGAGTGATAATCAGATATAATAACGCTCCCATACCAATGGATATCCACAGATGGAGGATCTTCAACCTCTTCATATTTTCCTTTTTGCTCAACAAGGATAGCAGAAGGCTTTGTGCCAAGAAGTCTTGCATCCTTAAGAATCTTCAGAACATATTTTTGCTAAGAGAGTGTCAAACCGTGCTCCTTTCTGACTACCTCTATCCCTAGAAAGTACAATAGTTCTCCTAAGTCTTTTGCTAGAAAGATCTTGTGTGGGAAAGTCTTCACTTCTTGCATGCCAGCACTGTCATCTCTTGTCAAAACGATGTCATCAACATATATAGGTAGTATGACAATGCTAAAAGTAGCCTCCCTGATAAAGATTGAGTGATCTAAAGTTGATTGCCTAAAGCCAATCTTTGTTACGTTCAAACTCAACCTGTCGAACCAGGCATGAAGGATCTATTCGAAACTATATATAGCTTTCTTCAATTTGCATACACACTCCCCCTCAATCTCACAACCAAGAGGCTGCCGCATGTATACTTCTTTAGTCAAGCCACCATAAAGGAAGGCATTCTCAATATTTGACTAAAATAATGGCCAATTTCTATTGATTACAATAAAGAGAATGACATGTATAGAGTTAACGCACTCCATAAGGGAAAATGTCTTATAGTCTTACCATATGTCTTTATGAAGCCTTTGACCACTAATTTGGCCTTAAATCAATCAACATTGTCGTTTGCAAGATATTTCATGCTGTATACCCATTTGTAGTCAACAATGTTGGCTCCAGGTGGATATAGTGCAAGGCCCCAGGTGCCTCAAGTAGTAAGAGTCGTCATCTCCGCATCCATAGAAACCTTCCGCTATGAATCCTGAGAAGCCTCCATGTAGTAAGGCTCTAAAGAATTGTTGTAAAGGAGGATCGAGGCATGTAGTGAAAGTGTGATGAGGGATGGGATGTAATGTACAAGAGAAAACTGACTTCCTCAGAGCAATCGACCTTTCATCCACCTTACTCTACCTTTGGGCTAGTGGTGGTGTGGTAGAATGCAAGTTAAAGGAATTATCATCTAATAGAGAAGCAAACATAGTAGGCAGCGGAACAAATTCTCCTTGTCACATATGTGATATGTCTGTAGTGGTACAAGTTCAATATTGATTCCTCCTTCAAAGAAAAACGAAACCTTCTCAAAACAGGTAACATCAATAGTAACAATGTATTGACGATTGTTCGAGTCATAGCATTGATATCCCTTCTAAGTACAAGAATAGCAAGGGAAGGCGCATTTAATAGCCTGTGGACATAAGTTGTCCTTTTGTCTAAAAGTATGTACAAAACACAAACAACAATAAGGGAAACGGACTATCCATGTCAAGATGTGCAATTGGAAGGGAATTTCTCCATGCAGGACAAATGAAAGGAAGTAATTGATCAAATCAGTCGTAGTAAGTACAGCATCTCCCTACAACTACTTTGGTACCTTCATAAAGACAAGAAGAGTGTGAACAATATATAAGATGTGCCTCAACTTCCTTTCAGCAACTCTATTTTGCTAAGTGGCATATGCGCATGATGTTTGATCCAAGGTGCCATTAGAGATGGACTGTAGCACCTTTTACTTCAACTCCATAGCATTGTCACGAAAAATCTTAATAGATGAGGAATAGACAATGTGTACTACGACAAAGAAGTGGTTCACCACAGGCAAGATCTCGAACTAGTCCTTTATAAGAAATATTCATGTAGGGCAACTCTAATCATCAACTGCAAACTATTTGTGACATGTCATACTACTTATACAAAACGATCCGCAGCCATCATAGTGTATCAGGTGAAATGGTAAGGTATTACCTCAATTCATGAAGGAAAGGTAGAGCAATGATGCTTGCCCAGTTGACAAGCCTCGCAATCAAATTTAGTAGAGATAGATTAGAAAAACGATGGATGACCAAGACAACAATGCTAGAATAGGGGATCGGCAGAAATAGAGGCAGCTTCAGCAAAGTGAGTGGGTATCTCAAGCTAATAAAAATCATTCTTCTCATATCCACCACCAATTATCTGATTGGTCGTTTTATTTTGAAAGTAGCAATGATGCTTGTTAAATACCACATGGCACTTCAAATCCTTACACAGTTTGTTGACAAACAAGAGGTCATGGTAGACTCCAGTGCACAATGTACATCCAATATTATAGTCAAGAGGAGAACTGAACATATCATCAACCGCAATCACAAAATAATAAATCCCATTCACCACTTTGACAGAAGTAACTCTTCTAGCTGGTTTAGCCTCAAATAGAAAACTAACCTCACTAGTAAGATGAGTGGAAGCACCAAAATCTATCACCAATTGTCTGACTATAGTAGATAACACATTTGTGTAAATGTCAATAACATCAGTGAGGGCAACCAGAGAACAAGGATTGTCCTCATGTTGCCAACATATCAGTAGAAGAAAGCAATCCAAGTAGGAGCCATCCAAAGTTGCACCACATAGATACAATAATAGCAATGGGAGATGATCCAAAGAAGGAGATAGGAAACAATCTAAATGGGAAGTAGTCCAATTGATCATGTCTCAAAGGTATCAACCATAACAAAGCATTCAAGGCCCACCGGAGTAGGAAATAAGGCAAGAACAAATCATGGGAAGCAAAAGATCATCTCCAGTGGCAACGCACATGCAAAAATCACAGAGGATGAATGTGTGGGGAGACTTCACATGCGCACGTAGACACGTGCACATAGGAGGAAGCATGCATGCACAACACTTAGGAGCAACCCCAATCAGCCAGTTGGCTAATCAAGTTGGCAGCATCAATCGTCTGGTTTGGGTGGTGACAGTCCTACAGTCAACCCCACAATCGGCAATCAGTCGATTAGGGCAATAGCCATAACAGCAGCCCTGGTTCAAGCGAAGACGATCTCAGAATTAACCTTGCGGTGAGCAACAGTGATAGTGATGCTAGGGAGTTCAATGAGCGCACACTTCAAGATTTCCCACGATTGGAGATTCAATGTGGAAACTCCAAGGATTCTTCAAGAACAATGAATTTGGTGGAAGAAAGAAAGATGGTAGGAATGGAGGTATCAAACACCGTCCTAGGACCACTACTCTAATATCATGTTAAAGAAAATGAAGCCTCTTATTAAAAAAGAAAACCCAAGCCTCTCTCTCTATGACAAAAATTACATATGAGTCTACCAAGACAATAAAAATAACAACATAAAATTAGGATTCGAACATAGACAACATTAGAATCCCTGCACTACAACGTTGATGATATAGCACCAAATGATACAGTAATCGGGCATGATAATTGTACAATGCCATAGCAATGATGCTGAAATGTCAATGCTACAAGCCTACAGCTGCAGTGTTGTAATCCCATAAGGAGATGACCTACAAGTGGATTTGAAGAACTTAACATCTTCACTAAAACCAGTAGCCGCTCATCCTTTTACTGTTTTACAGTCTCCACTACTCCTTAACACCACCTCCTCTGTGCCTCCACCCACACGTCAACAAGGCAGGGGGTGTGCTTGTAGGGATGTGTAGTGCGTGATTTAAAGACTATCCCGAAGTTTATCCCTTATCTACAACCGATTAAACTCAGAAAACGGCATTTTATGGATGAAAAATTCAATTAACAACGAAACAGAGCGTTCTTATTGGGAATATAAAGAAAGAATGCCCTCATCATCCAAAAGAACATAAAAAACGAGTTGCATTCACATATAAGAAGCATCAATTTTGAAATCACTCTCATATTACGCTTAGATGCAAGTAGATCGACCAAGATGTCGTAGAAGAAACAATATAGATTAACCAAGAAGACAAACATATGATATATAAGAGGATTAACTAAACGCACCTGTTTGGTGCATCCAGGCGTTTCATCTGCAGGATAGAAGTAGACCACAACAGGCTTCCCCTTAAACTTGGACAGCGACACACCCTTCCCGTCCTGATCTTTGAGATTGAACGCCGGTGGTACATCACCCTTCGACAACTGCATTAATGTTGTCAAACCAACAACACCCATGCGACCCAATTGAACAGAGAGATGTCAGAAATAATGTATGCAACGTTGATGATAATGACGACGAGATGATGATGATGGATCCACCCAAGATTAGACTTGGAGGAGAGGGACAACTTAACATATACATGCAGAACAAGGACGGGCATACCTTTGCACATATCCTGAGGGCGCGGGTGGGTTTGGCATGTGGAATTGAGCTGGGTGATGACAGCCCCCTCGGACCAAAGATTTGGCGGTAGTGGGAGGATGTGGGGAGGGATTTGGGACGTTGGTTCTGGAGAGTTCTGCTGCTGGAGGGGAAGATGGGAATGGAGTGGCTTGGTACGGAGATGGAGGCCATTGGTGTAGCAGCTAGTACTAGCAAGTCTACAACCAATGCTGGTGGAGAAAAGTGCACCGACCGCCACTCCACTCCACTGGTGGTGCTCGGTCTCACTTTTCCAATGATGGATATGTGCTTCTTTCTTTTGCTCTCCCTTCTTCTGGGATTTTGGTGGTGGGAACTTGGGAAGATCTTATGGACAGGAACGTCAGCCGTACCGTACTGGTGGATGAGGTGGGGATGGCGATTGTGTGGCCAGGAGCTTAGTCCAGAAGGAGGGATGAAATCAGATCCGAATTTATTTGTTTAATATAAATTTGTTCAAATAAAAATCAGACATGAATATAAGTAAATATTAATAAAAGGTATAAATGATATAAATAAATATTGGATGAAGATATCAGCATGTTAAAAATTTCAATTTATCTATAAATATATTTAGGAGTAATTAAATTTAAATATATAATAATTTAAGTTAAATAATATGTAAATTATTAAAAAGTACAAACAATTCAATTCTTACCGGATTTAAAAGAATAATATACATCAAAAACTTTTTTGAAAAATAATGTACATAAAAAGAATTAAAAATGCATAATATACAGGTTTAATATGTTAGATATTCAAATTCGATTTGAAATTTCGACATACCATATTTGAATATAACAAAATTTTAAATTTGTTATTGGAATGATATCTAAATTCCACAAATATCTGAATCCAAATATCTAAATTTATATTTATATTTAATCTATTTTCATCCCCAGTCTACAGGCTTCTACTACTCTGAGGTAGAGCCTATTCCCAATTGGTCCAACGAGGGTATTAAGCTCTTGCGGGGATTCTTTGGTTGAGGTCCTTGCCTGAAGAAAGAAGGTCGTCTGCGTTGGCAAGAGTGAGTGATATCCTTCACCTAATTATTTTTAGTTAAATATCATTCAATGTAAAACTATTCGAAGGCAGCACTCTCCACCACGTCAGAATCTATTAAAATACTTAACTGCTCTTTGATATGTGGAATTAACTTAGATTTTATGTTTGACACCTCTAATTTTATCATTCAATAATTTTAGAATTAAGAATGTAATTTTAGATTTAATTAATTTCATCTCTCCATAAAATTATTTAACTCTGTTTGTTAATTACACCTATTCCTTAGTTTTAATTAATTTTTTTTCTTCTAACTTATTTCACTAAATAAATACTTCTAAGAAAATAAAACCATCAAATTCCTTTACAATAAATTCAGCCAAACATCCCAACAAAATAAAATTTTTTAATTCCTTCACTCCTCCTTCTTCTAAGTTTTATTATTTCTAATAATTTTTCTTACCAAATCAAAACCGTTTTGGCGAAAGAATCCCTTTCACTCATGAAGCAGGAACAACTCCCTTGCCCAAACAACCTCAGCCCTATCCCCCACCTAACGCGATCTCCAGCAACGATGTTTAGCATCCATCTTTTGGCCAACACCAGTGTCCGTTGTCTCCTTTCACATCGTCTCTGGCCATATGCTTCACCGATTACCACAATATCATTTGTTATTAACATACTTTGGAACAGCCTTTTCCACTAACCACTACGTTCATCGAGAACTACCTCCCATATATCCATCTTCTTTTTTTCTTTCTTTTTTTTTAACTTTGATTTACCCATCTACTCGAGTGGTCATCCATGAGTCCATGACCACATACGGTAGCAGCCACCTTTTCCACAAACCAATAGCGTCCATTGCCCTTGCAGTTCTCCAACGTCTGTATCTTTCAGGGCTTTTCGAGCGTCCAATTGAATTACATGTTTCAAAAAGTGTGCTCGAAAAACTAGTAATGAATAAAAGCAAAAAGGCCTTGAAACGAACTCTAAATGAAAAATGGCAATCGATTAAAAGTATAAAAGTCCTTTGAAAAGTTGATAAACAACACAAATGTTTAGTAGAAATTGCCTAACATCAATAGTGCTATGAGCCATACCCCCACCATGGTAGGAATCTAGGTCAATTTTTCAATAATTCTCTAAGATCTATAGTCATCCAACAAATAACTATAAAATACATTATGGCACAACAAGCATAAATACAAACCAAAAACAAAAGAATGAAATGAATTGAAACTAAGATAAAGTTGAATAGCAAAGATCAATAATTAACCATTGTAAAGATCCATCACACTTTTAGCCTTTTAAAACGTCTGGAGTTTCAGTTAGATGTCTATCCAGACGTCTGGACCCTTTCCCGGATATATGAAAATGAAATTTTTATATGCACACTGCGCCCTGCACACGGGCGGCGCGCAGGACCTTCCTCTCTCTCCTTTCCTTTCCTTCCCCGAACCCTAAGACCCCCCACGCCATCTATTTAAGCCCCTCCCCTCCTCTTCTCTCCACTCCACACACCACCACCATCACCTTCAAAGCTTGCGGGAGTGGCGAGAGGAGGCGAGCAAGGGAGAGAGAGAAGGAGAAGGAGAGTGCAGGAGGAGGAGGTAGAGGTCGGAGAGCTTTGGTGGAAGCTCGGCGGAGATCGCATGGCCACCGCGGGTGCTTGCAAGAGGAGGAGAGAACTCGGGAAGGCATCCTCCCGACCATCTGCAGCAGCTGGAGCTACGGTGGCGCCAGGTGGAGTGCAGCGGAGAGCGTTGAGAGGAGGTCCTGGTACTGGAAGTTTTTCCAGTATCAGACGTCTGGAGTGGAGTTCAGACGGCTGACGGAGTACTTGGACGTCTGGAGTTAAGGCCAGGCATCTGAAAGCTCATTTATCGTGAAGGTGCAACCTTGGGAAGGAGCGCGAACACCACACTTTTGGACGACTGATCAGATTGCCAGACGTCCGAAGGTGCGACCAGACGACCGGAGGCATAGACTGACATCTGGAACTACCTTCAGACGATCGCAAAGATGGCCTGGATGTCTGAGGACACCATAAGGACTTAAGGGTTTTCAGCCTGTTGCGTGTTTGGGGTTCGCAAAGATGCTTGGGTCTGCAGTTCGAGCCCCCATTACTCCTGAATTGTCTAGTAGTGTAGTTAATTCTGTTAATGATATTTAAATAAGAATGTGCTTGAGGAAATAGCCAATGGAACCCTAGGATGTGACATGAACCCTAAGATAGAGAAATGAATGAACCGTTTGTGTTGTATAATATACTTGCATGCGTAATTGAGCTAAACTGTTAGCAATTGCCTATATTATAATTATGAGCTTCCTGTAAACTATGAACAATTACCTGTGAAATCACTAGTTGCATATATCGAATTATGGAAACACGAGATGTCTGTATATGGACGAAAAATGAATTGTGAATAGTGAACATGAGCATGAACCCTACGGGGAATTAGGAGTAGAACTCCTTTGGTTAGATGGAAACCTAGAATGTAGACGGGAAGTGTGCTGGCCCTTGAGTACGTGGTACCAAGGAGAGCAACTGCCCCCTTTTCGTGTAGAGTGGAGCTAGCTGCCCTTGGGTTGAGACCCGGGGTTAGGATTGGCCACTCTACACCGACTCCTGTTGGCTCTCGTGTACGCGGTACCGAGGCGAGCTACTAGTGTAGGAAGAGAGCTAGCCACCCCACAGGGCCCGGGGTTCAGCTAGCCACCCTACACCGACTTGTTAGGCCCTCTGGGAAAATCGAGGTAGTCAAACGAGGGTGCGCGGACTGTGGAGGGGCGAGACCACAGTTTGGTTCTGAGGGACGAGACCCCTGTTCTGAGAGGGTAAGGCCCTATACTATTCCGTGCTGTATTTTAGGCGTACCCGCTAGCGGAAACGACTAACCGCGTGTCAGTGTGAGGTAGTTACTCGTGCGCTTATCACGCATGTTGTAGTCACGTTACATCTCGACAGTGACCTCAGGGTGGTTGATTGGGTGTAAGACTACCACGAGGCACTCTCCCGGCCAGGAGAGCACCACGTGTACCTTCCACTCTTCGGAAAAGACTGCAGTTAAGATAATTCTCACAAGGAACATGCTAGATCAAGAATATCTTGATGTTTAAGAAAAATGGGTGAAAGGGAAATACACATAAAACAGATAAATAGAAAAGAGAAGTAAACCTGTTGCTTTTATTGTTTTAGATAGTATAGATACCACTCTACTCAGCGTTTGCTGACTCTATCTTTTCATATACTGTTCAGAAACAGGAGTTGAGTAGCCCGAGCTTTCGGCTGTGGAGCGTGTTGGGCCCAGTCGAGCCCAGCCGTAGTTTTTAGCACTTCTTTTTCGTTCCCTTACTATTGTAGTAAGTATTGGACTGCTAGTTACTGTTTGACTCTACTATTTACTTCTGTTTCCATTATTTTTGCTGTTGTGGTGGCATGTAATGGAACAACAGTTCTACTTTCTTTTACTACTTTGTACTTTTCTTCTACTTAGTTATATTGCATATGTGAATGTGGTTTACTTTCCTACTTTTTGGTCATTTCTTGTTGGACGACTGGGTCTTGGGATTAGTCGAGGCGAGCCGGTCTCGGATCCTATAGGGATCCGGGAATCAAGTCGTAACAAGATGGTATTAGAGCAAGGTCGTCCCGAGAAATGAACCAATTGGCTTCAGAATAACCGTTCACATGCATATAACTAGGGTAGCCACCACAACGTATCGCCTTGATGTTCGTTCCGAGTCTTTGCTCGAAGAAATTCGGTATCGTTGACACTTTTATTCTGTCTTTCGTGTCTCCTTGCTGGAGATGCCTCGTCGGGGAGTTCTCGAGGCAGGCCGTAGTCATGGCCGTGGACGAGGTCGAAGGGGCGGACGTATCGGGCTTGAGGTACCAGCTGACCCACCTCTTGTCCCAGGCATTTAGGCCCAGGATCTCGCCCAGCTGATCAGAGATATTGTACGAGAGGAGCTCCACCAGCCTCCACAGGCACCTCTCCCTGAGGACGTGGAAGGGGAGTCCTCGGTGGAACAGAGAGACCACCGCAGCACCTAACGAGCAGGAGGGGGAGGGGGTGGTCCTCCACCACCCCCACCGCACTCTGACACTTCCAAGCACGAGCCCTCCTTGCCTGGAGGCGTGCCAGTTCCCCCACTGCAGCTGCACCACGAGCTTTTCGGACAGTTCCGGAAGCTGAAGCCTCCCTCCTTCAAGGGGGATGAGGACCTGTCTGAGGCAGATGACTGGCTGGAGCAGATAGAGAAGGTGTTTGACACCCTTCGCTCTCCCGCGGAGTGCCGCGTGGCCTTTGCCATGTACCAGCTAAAGAGCACGACACACAAGTGGTGGAGGGCAATTAGAGGCCAGGAGAGGGGAGAGCCCACGTGGGACCAATTCGTGACTCTCTTCTATGAGCAGTACTTTCCGCAAACCTAGCAGGACCAGAGGAGGCGAGAGTTCCACACTCTCCGCCAGGGGACGATGACTGTTAGCGCGTATCGCACGCGTTTCCTGGAGCTGTCACGTTTTGCCTCAACAGCAATGGCTACTGAGGAGGAGCGCCTGTGGAGGTTTACTGAGGGGTTCTGACCTACTATTCGGGGGTATGTCAAACCCTTGAAGCTACCCACCTTCTTACAAGTGGTTAAGGCAGCCATGACCTACTAGGAGACCAACCCAGCCACACGAGACACCGACAGTGAACGGAAGAGGCCATACCAGCCATAGTACTCTCTGGGTCATCAGGAGAGGAGGCACGTGGCACCCACAGGAGAGCCGTCTCATTTTGCAGGGCTATCAGTGGCCTTTGGGGGCCCCAGACAGGGGCCAACTGCCAGCACCGGACCCCCACTCAGCCACCAGCAGGGACCTACTGAGGGAGGAGGTCGTGTTCCCCTCTGCTACCAGTGTGCCCAGCCGGGCCACATCAGGAGGGACTACCCATCGAGGGCCGAAGCACAGCAGATGCTCCCCGCACCCAGCGTTGGAGGACAAGTTGGTGGTCGTGGTCCTCAAGTGCGTAGGGGAGGGCAGTAGTCAC
The DNA here is from genome assembly GCA_037157565.1 of Thalassia testudinum. NCBI lineage: Eukaryota > Viridiplantae > Streptophyta > Magnoliopsida > Alismatales > Hydrocharitaceae > Thalassia > Thalassia testudinum. The sequence continues at coordinate 12,131,947 of JAZHRO010000078.1, read as the reverse complement.
AAGGAGGGTACCGACCAGTGGCTGCTCGCCCGACCTAGAATGTAGTTGCCTTGTCTGCACCAAGGACTGAGGGGCGTATCAACACCCAGACACACAGAGACGCTAGGGCTTCCGATTCAATGGTGGCAGGTATGGTTACCATTTCTGGCAGATTAGTGTACGTACTTTTTTATTCCAGAGCCACACACTCTTTTGTTGCTGCGAGTTTTGTCGTTAGTTTGGGGTAGGGCAGTGTACTATTGGAGGATCTGCTTGGGATCAGAGGCCCAGGTGGCCAGTTGTTTGTAGCTAAGGAGGTCTACACGGACTGCGAGGTCAGTATAGGGGGACACATCCTCCCCGCTGACCCGATTGTGATATTGATGGAGGATTTTGGCGTGATTCTAGGGATGGACTGGCTGTCCGCCTATCATGCCCTGGTGAACTATTTTGGGAGGAAGATCGTCTTCTCCATACCGAAGTTGCCTCCCTTTGGGTTTCACGGACAGCCGGTGGACGGAGGTTTCAGATGCATCTCTGCACTTTGGGCAACCAGGCTTTTGAGCTAGGGGTATGTAACGACCCGGTTCCCGAGTCCCTACGAGACACAAGAACCGGACCGACTCGACTAATCCCAAGACCTAGTCGTCCAACGAGGAAGTAACCAAAAGACAGTAAAATAAACCACATTCAGCATGAATATAACTAACAGTAAGAAAGTACAGCAGTAAGGAAAGAAACTACTACAGTAGGTACCACCACAACAGTAAAACAACATTTATCATATAACAAGAACTGCAGGTAAAGAAGGTACAGCGGAAACAAAAACTACTCACTAGAACAGAAACAAAAGAGGTACAAAAGGCTGTGGTAACTCTACTGGACCCTTCTCGGCCCAGCGTCCTCTGCAGCCGCCGACCCTGGCTGCTCAACACCTGGTCCTGAAAAAGGTAACGAGTGTAACACGTCAGCAAAACGCTGAGTAGAGTGGCAAACTAACTAAAGGCAACAGTAGAGTGTACAGTAGCTGTTATGTTCTATTACTTCCTTTATTCACATCTTTCAATTTTTCTCACTATTTCATTTATTTCTCAGGTCCTTTACTTGATCTCGAATGTCCTCGTGGGAACGATCTTGATTGCAGTCTTTTCCAAAAGTAGAAGTAGCACGTGGTGCTCTCCTGGCCGGGAGAGTCCCCCGTGGTGATCCTACCCTCAGTAAACCACCCCAAGGTCACTGACAGACGTAACGGTGACTACGGCACGCGCGATAAACGCACAGGTAGCTAGCCCGCACTGGCACGCGGTCAGTCGTTTCCGTTAACGGGTGCGCCCAAAGCACAGCACGGAACCAGGGCAGAGCCCTCTCAGTAACAGGGGTCCAACCCCTCCACAGTAACCAAACCGGGGCCTTGCCCCTCCACAGTCCGCGCACCCTCGCCTGACTACCCTGGTTTGCCCTAGTGGGCCTAACAAGTCGGTGAAGGAGGCTAGCAGAACCCCGGGGCCCGTGGGGTAGCTAGTACTCTCCTAACACTACTAGCTCTCCTCGGTACTACGTACATGAGGGCCAACAAGTCGGTACAGAGCGGCCAATCCTAACCCCGGGTCCCTGGGGCGGCTGGCCCCACTCTGCACTAAACAGGTACAGGTACTTCCCTTGGTACTGCGTACCCAAGAGACAGTACAAACTACATCTCAGTTCCATTCCTTTTTCTTTCCAGGAGTTCCACTCCTAATTCCCCGTAGGGTTCCAGCTCTTTATCTCAGAACATCATATGTTTCACTTTCCAGATTCACGTTCTCAAAATCCATGATCTCAAACATGTTTCTTTATTCATAACAGGCAGCTGTTAATTCAAATTACAGGCAGCTTTATATTCCTTTCCATTTTTCCAAGACTGCAGTATTATACATTCCACTAGTTTTTCCATCCTAAGATTCATGCCACATCCTAGGATCTAGCATACAACTAGTTTTCCAGCCCTAGGATTCATGCATCACCTAGGAGCTATCATTCCATACATTTCTCATTCCTAGGATTCATGCAATGTCCTAGATTCTAGTTATGGTTCCATACTTTAACAGATTTTAAAAATAACTTAAGCCACTCTACCAGGTACAACGGGAGTAATGGGGGCGTGATCGGGAATCCCGCGTGCCTCCGCGACTCTCAAGACTGCAACTGAACGAGGTCCTATCACAAGGATCAAACACAAGGGGTGTCTCAAAACAGTGTATAGCTACTGTAGACGGGTAGAGGAATTAATTCTGAAAGGAACGCAACTCGAATCGCGGCAAACGGAGCCCGAACGGGCCCTAAACGGGTCGAAAAAGACGATACTGTGCAGAATCAGACGTCTGGAACTCCCTCCAGACGTCTTAAACGGTGGATCAGAGAATTACCTGTTCAACGTGGTTTCCCAGACGTCCAGAAGTCTGCGGGGACGTCTGTCCTAGATCCCAGACGTCCGATGGTCACTCCGGACGTCTGGAGGTCACTCCAGCCGTCTGGTACAACTTCCAGACGTCTGATTCGCAAAAGATGGCAAATCAGCGAACCTGCGCACAGCCAACCCCCCCCTCCTCAATACGGTCAGTCGACAAGAAGGAAGAAGAAGGCGGAAAACTCACCTTTCAGACGTCTGTATGATCTTACAGACGTCGACCTTGCCGTCTGTCTATCAACCCAGACGTCTGATTCTGGAAATTTTTCCAGAATCAGGGCCCTGCTCGGCCTCCGCTCGCGACGCCGCCCGCGTCGAACCTCGCGCGTCTGCTGCTCAGTCCGCAGCAAGTCCCTCTCCGCGTCGCTCCGCGCCCCCTGCGCCCTCCGTCGGCCGGCCAAGCCGCTCCGGCGAGCTCGCCCTCACGGCAGAGCTCCGCCCTCGCACGCCGCACCTCCGCGCTCACTGCGGCCGCCGCTGCCGCCCTCGCGTCCGCTCGCTCTCGCGCACAGGAAGGAGAAGAAGGAGGAGACGGTGGAGACGGGAGGGGAGGCGCGCCCCTTTTAACGCCACGCGGAGAGGAGAGAGAGAAGGCGCCGCAGGCGTCTGCAGCCGCAGAAGAAAAAGAGAGAATATGCGGTCTGCGCGCTCAGGCGCGCAGGCGACTTGCGGGTGTCGACGATAACGTTTTTTTCAGACGTCTGTAAACCATCCCAGACGTCTGGCAAGACGTCTGGATGTGATCCCAGACGTCTGGTCAGACGTCTGGGCCACCTCCCAGACGTCTTAAAATACGTCCGGGGCATGCGTTCATAACAATAGAACAAACTCAAAGGAAGTTTCGTCCCCGAAACTTGCGCCAACTAGGGTATGGGAAAAGATGTCCAAATAACCATAACAAACTCAAAGAGGACCGAAGCCGGTCCGAAAAGACGTACCCGCGAAAAGCTCCGGGTACCGCTCCCGCATTGCCGCCTCAGGCTCCCAGGTAGCCTCCTCGTACCGCTGGCTCCTCCACAAAACCTTTACCAGGGGTACTTGCTTTCGTCTCAACCTGCGGACGGCTCGGTCTAGGATCTGCACTGGCCGCTCGGGGTAGGTCAGGTCGTCGCTCACCTCGACGCGCTCGTGACTCAGTACGTGGCTGGGATCGGCTACGTACTTCCTGAGGTTGGACACGTGGAACACGTCGTGCACACCAGAAAGCTGCGGGGGAAGGGCAAGTCTGTAAGCAACGGGTCCAACTCGCTCCAGGACCTCAAAGGGCCCCACGAACCTCGGCGCGAGCTTCCCTCTCACCCCAAACCGCTGTAAGCCCTTCATGGGCGAAACACGAAGGAAGACGTGGTCCCCAACCTCGAACTGCACCCCTCTGCGTCTGCGATCCGCGTAGCTCTTCTGTCTGCTCCTGACAGTGCGGAGTCATCTGTGGATCTGCTCAACTACCTCCTGACTCTGCCAGATCATCCTGGGGCCAACCTCCCACTTGGTCCCCACCTCAACCCAACTCAAGGGTGCCGTGCATTTCCGTCCGTACAGAGCCTCGTAGGGAGCCATGCCGATGCTCGAGTGATAACTGTTGTTGTATGCAAACTCCGCCAGGGGCAGGTGCTCCTCCCAAGAGCCCCTCCAGTCTAGTACACAGGCACGCAAAAGGTCCTCAAGTGTCTGTATCGTGCGTTCCGACTGTCCGTCCGTCTGGGGGTGGTAAGCCGTGCTAAACCTCAACCTCGTCCCCAAAGCCTGCTGAAACTCAGCCCAAAACTAGGACGTAAAGCGGGTATCCCGGTCGGATACGATCTCCCGCGGAACTCCGTGTAGTCGCACCACATCACGGATATACCTCTCTGCCAACTGTGCTGGTCCTAAAGTGACTCGGATCGCAAAGAATCGTGCCGTCTTCGTCAATCTATCCACTATTACCCAGACTGCGTCGTGTCCTCGCTGGGTAACAGGTAAGCCCACCACCAAGTCAATGGTGATGCTCTCCCACTTCCATTCTGGTACTGGAAGCGGCTGAAGCGGCCCTGCAGGCCTCTGATGCTCGGCTTTCACCTGCTGGCACACTAAGCACTGCTGCACGAACTCACCCACATCCCGCTTCATCCCTCTCCACCAAAACTCGCGTCTCAAGTCATGGTACATTTTCGTATTTCCGGGATGTATGGTGAATCTGGAACCGTGTGCCTCAGTCAGGAGCTCTCTCAACAGCTCCTCGTCTCTGGGAACGCACAACCGTCCCCTCAAGCGTAGCACCTGGTCTATGAAAGAGAAGTCCCCTGGGTCCCCTGATAGTACTCTATCGCGCAAAGACTGCAAGTACGGATCGGCCATCTGTCCCGTGATGATGCGGTCTATCAACTCTGGCCTGGTCTGCCGTGTCACCGTCACTGCCCCACAGTACCCTCGTAACTCTAGAGGTCGCCAACTGCCCACCTCCTCCAAAAGGCTCCAACTCTGTAACTGTAGACTGGCCAAGCGTGCAGGCGCCTTACGGCTCAAGGCGTCAGCCACCACATTGGCCTTTCCCGGGTGGTAGGAGATGCTGCAGTCGTAGTCCTTCAGGAGCTCCAACCAACGTCTCTGTCTCATGTTGAGCTCCTTCTGGTCAAAAAGATATCTGAGGCTCTTGTGATCTGTAAAAATCTCGAAGGTCTCACCGTACAAGTAGTGCCTCCATGTCTTCAGCGCGAAGACAACAGCTGCCAACTCTAGATCGTGGGTAGGGTAGGTATGCTCATGGGGCTTCAGTTGCCGCGAAGCGTAAGCGACCACGTGACCCCTCTGCATGAGCACACCTCCTAACCCCTGCATGGAAGCGTCCGTGTACACAACGAACCTGCCACTACTGTCAGGGATGGTGAGCACGGGAGCCGAGGTCAACCTCTCCTTCAGCTCCAGAAAACACGCCTCACAGGCGTCTGTCCAAGCGAAAGGCACGTCCTTCCGGGTCAACTGTGTCATAGGACGCGCAATCTGTGAAAATCCTCTGATGAACCGTCTGTAGTAACCTGCCAGTCCCAGGAAACTGCGAATCTCAGTGACTGAACGCGGTCTCTCCCACCTGAGCACTGCCTCGACCTTGGCGGGGTCCACCGCCAGGCCGTCTCCAGAGATCACATGACCCAAAAAGGTCACCTCCCTCAACCAGAACTCGCACTTGCTGTATTTGGCGTACAGCCTGCGTCGTCTCAGAGTGTCCAGAACCATCCGCAAGTGCTGTCCGTGCTGCGTCCGATCTCTAGAATAGATGAGTACATCATCTATGAAAACCACCACAAACTGGTCCAAGTACGGTCTAAACACCCGGTTCATCAGGTCCATGAAAGCAGCGGGGGCATTGGTCAGCCCAAACGGCATGACCAAAAACTCGTAGTGTCCGTACCGGGTGCGGAAAGCTGTCTTGGAGACGTCGGTCTCCCTGATCCTCAACTGGTGGTATCCAGACCTCAAGTCGATCTTGGAAAACACCGTGGCACCCCGCAACTGGTCAAACAAATCGTCAATCCTCGGCAGCGGATATCTGTTCTTGATGGTGACCCTATTCAGCTGTCGGTAGTCCACACAAAGGCGTAGGGTCCCATCCTTCTTCTTCACAAACAGTACCGGGGCTCCCCAGGGAGACGCACTGGGCCTCACGAAACCCTTCTCCAAAAGGTCCTGCAACTGAGACTTGAGCTCTCGCAGCTCAAGCGGTGCCATTCTGTATGGCGCGGTGGAGATGGGGCTGGTCCCTGGTACTAGTGAGATCTCAAACTCGATCTCACGCTCGGGCGGTAGTCCTGGTAACTCGTCTGGGAACACGTCGGAGAACTCTCTGACCACCGGGATGCTCTGGAAGTCTGCCACGGGGCTGTGCTCTGCCACCACACAAGCTAGGAAGCCCTCACACCCTTGGCTCAAAAGTCTCGCCGCCCGAAGTGCCGAAATGCACCTGAAACCTCCGTCCACTGGCTGCCCGTGAAACTCGAAAGAAGGCAACTCCGGAATGGAGAAGACAATCTTCCTCTCAAAACAGTCTACCAAGGCGTGGTAAGCGGACAGCCAATCCATCCCCAGAATCACTCCAAAGTCCTCCATCTGTATCATAATCAGGTCAGCTGGCAGGCTATGTCCCCCGATGCTGACCTCGCAACCCGTGTACACCTCCTCAGCTACAAACAGCTGACCACTCGGACCTCTGATTACGAACGGATTCTCTAACAGTGTATAATCCTGGTCCAAACTAACTGCGAAACTGGCTGCGACAAACGAGTGCGTAGCGCCGGAATCGAAAAGCGTGTAAACGAGTCTGCCAGAAACTGAAACCATACCTGCTACCACGGATCCCGAAGCTCTGGCGCCCCTGTGTGTTAGGGCGTTGATACGCCCCTCAGCTCTAGGTGCGGACGAAGCAGCCACACTCTACGTCGGACGGGTAGGTGCTGGCCGGTACCCTCCTCGCGACTGCTGTCCTCCTCCTCGTGCCTGGGAACCGCGACCTCCTGCACGCCCTCCAGTGCTCTGCACGGGAAGTATCTGCTGACCTCCTGCCCTAGATGGGCAGTCCCTCCTGACGTGGCCCGGCTGGCCACACTGGTAGCAGAGGGGAACCCGACTCCCGCCCTCAGTGAGTCCCTGCTATCGGCTAGGCGGGGGTCTGGTGCTGGCGACTAGCCCCTGTCGAGGGCCCCCAAAGGCCACTGATGGCCCTGCACAACGTGACGGCTCTCCTGCGGACGTCACGTGTCTCCGTTCTCGCTGGCCCTGTGAGAAGTCTGGCTGAAAGGGCCTCTTCCGCCCGCCGTCGGTCTCTCGCGCGGACGGGTTGGTCTCCTCGTAAGTCATAGCTGCCTCTACCACCCTCGAAAATGTCGGCAGCTTCAGGGGTTTGACATACCCCCGGATCGCAGGCCGGAGCCCCTCGGTGAACCTCCAAAGGCGCTCCTCCTCAGTGGCTACCGCTGTCGCTGCAAAGCGGGACAGCTCCAAGAAACGCGTGCGGTACGCGCTCACGGTCATCGTCCCTTGGCGGAGAGTGTGGAACTCCCGCCTCCTCTGGTCCTGCCATGTCTGGGGAAAGTACTGCTCGTAGAAGAGGGTGACGAACTGGTCCCACGTCGGCTCGTCCCTCTCCTGTCCCCGGACCGCCCTCCACCACCGGTGTGCCGCACTCTCCAGCTGGTACGTGGCAAAGGCCACGCGGCACTCCACCGGGGGGCGAAGGGTGTCCGAGATCTTCTCTAGCTGCTCAAGCCAGTCCTCTACCTCGGTCGGGTCCTCATCCCCCTTGAAGGAGGGGGGCTTCAGCTTCCAGAACTGTCCGAAAAGCTCGAAGTGGCGCTGTAGGGGAGGTGCTGGTGCACCTCCAGGCGAAGGTGCCTTGTGTACAGAAGTGTCGGAGGAAGGTGGGGGCGGCAGGGGCCCATCCCCTCCCTCGTGTCCAGCGCCGCGTCCGTCGCGTGGTCCCACAGAGGACTCCCCCTCTGCAACCCCAGGAGGAGGTGCTCGGGGCGGTGGGTGGAGCTCCTCTCGTACAATATCCCGTATCAGTCTGGCGAGGTCCTGGGCCTGGATGTCAGGGAGTGGTGGCTGGTCCACCGAGACGTCAACGACAGCACGTCCACCTCGCCGACCTCGCCCTCGGCCGCGCCCGCGGCCAGTCCCGCGACGAGGCATCTCCTGCAAGGAGACGCGAAACAAAACGGAAACGTCAAAACAGACGGTACCTAACAAAACTTCTAGGAGCTCATGTCAAGAGACATGTTGTGGTGGCTACTCTAGCTATAAACATGTGAATTGGTTATTTTCCAGTCAGTTGATTCACTTCTCGGGACGACCTTGCTCTGATACCATCTTGTAACGACCCGGTTCCCGAGTCCCTACGAGACACAAGAACCGGACCGACTCGACTAATCCCAAGACCTAGTCGTCCAACGAGGAAGTAACCAAAAGACAGTAAAATAAACCACATTCAGCATGAATATAACTAACAGTAAGAAAGTACAGCAGTAAGGAAAGAAACTACTACAGTAGGTACCACCACAACAGTAAAACAACATTTATCATATAACAAGAACTGCAGGTAAAGAAGGTACAGCGGAAACAAAAACTACTCACTAGAACAGAAACAAAAGAGGTACAAAAGGCTGTGGTAACTCTACTGGACCCTTCTCGGCCCAGCGTCCTCTGCAGCCGCCGACCCTGGCTGCTCAACACCTGGTCCTGAAAAAGGTAACGAGTGTAACACGTCAGCAAAACGCTGAGTAGAGTGGCAAACTAACTAAAGGCAACAGTAGAGTGTACAGTAGCTGTTATGTTCTATTACTTCCTTTATTCACATCTTTCAATTTTTCTCACTATTTCATTTATTTCTCAGGTCCTTTACTTGATCTCGAATGTCCTCGTGGGAACGATCTTGATTGCAGTCTTTTCCAAAAGTAGAAGTAGCACGTGGTGCTCTCCTGGCCGGGAGAGTCCCCCGTGGTGATCCTACCCTCAGTAAACCACCCCAAGGTCACTGACAGACGTAACGGTGACTACGGCACGTGCGATAAACGCACAGGTAGCTAGCCCGCACTGGCACGCGGTCAGTCGTTTCCGTTAACGGGTGCGCCCAAAGCACAGCACGGAACCAGGGCAGAGCCCTCTCAGTAACAGGGGTCCAACCCCTCCACAGTAACCAAACCGGGGCCTTGCCCCTCCACAGTCCGCGCACCCTCGCCTGACTACCCTGGTTTGCCCTAGTGGGCCTAACAAGTCGGTGAAGGAGGCTAGCAGAACCCCGGGGCCCGTGGGGTAGCTAGTACTCTCCTAACACTACTAGCTCTCCTCGGTACTACGTACATGAGGGCCAACAAGTCGGTACAGAGCGGCCAATCCTAACCCCGGGTCCCTGGGGCGGCTGGCCCCACTCTGCACTAAACAGGTACAGGTACTTCCCTTGGTACTGCGTACCCAAGAGACAGTACAAACTACATCTCAGTTCCATTCCTTTTTCTTTCCAGGAGTTCCACTCCTAATTCCCCGTAGGGTTCCAGCTCTTTATCTCAGAACATCATATGTTTCACTTTCCAGATTCACGTTCTCAAAATCCATGATCTCAAACATGTTTCTTTATTCATAACAGGCAGCTGTTAATTCAAATTACAGGCAGCTTTATATTCCTTTCCATTTTTCCAAGACTGCAGTATTATACATTCCACTACTTTTTCCATCCTAAGATTCATGCCACATTCTAGGATCTAGCATACAACTAGTTTTCCAGCCCTAGGATTCATGCATCACCTAGGAGCTATCATTCCATACATTTCTCATTCCTAGGATTCATGCAATGTCCTAGATTCTAGTTATGGTTCCATACTTTAACAGATTTTAAAAATAACTTAAGCCACTCTACCAGGTACAACGGGAGTAATGGGGGCGTGATCGGGAATCCCGCGTGCCTCCGCGACTCTCAAGACTGCAACTGAACGAGGTCCTATCACAAGGATCAAACACAAGGGGTGTCTCAAAACAGTGTATAGCTACTGTAGACGGGTAGAGGAATTAATTCTGAAAGGAACGCAACTCGAATCGCGGCAAACGGAGCCCGAACGGGCCCTAAACGGGTCGAAAAAGACGATACTGTGCAGAATCAGACGTCTAGAACTCCCTCCAGACGTCTTAAACGGTGGATCAGAGAATTACCTGTTCAGCGTGGTTTCCCAGACGTCCAGAAGTCTGCGGGGACGTCTGTCCTAGATCCCAGACGTTCGATGGTCACTCCGGACGTCTGGAGGTCACTCCAGCCGTCTGGTACAACTTCCAGACGTCTGATTCGCAAAAGATGGCGAATCAGCGAACCTGCGCACAGCCAACCCCCCCTCCTCAGTACGGTCAGTCGACAAGAAGGAAGAAGAAGGCGGAAAACTCACCTTTCAGACGTCTGTATGATCTTACAGACGTCGACCTTGCCGTCTGTCTATCAACCCAGACGTCTGATTCTGGAAATTTTTCCAGAATCAGGGCCCTGCTCGGCCTCCGCTCGCGACGCCGCCCGCGTCGAACCTCGCGCGTCTGCTGCTCAGTTCGCAGCAGGTCCCTCTCCGCGTCGCTCCGCGCCCCCTGCGCCCTCCGTCGGCCGGCCAAGCCGCTCCGGCGAGCTCGCCCTCACGGCAGAGCTCCGCCCTCGCACGCCGCACCTCCGCGCTCACTGCGGCCGCCGCTGCCGCCCTCGCGTCCGCTCGCTCTCGCGCACAGGAAGGAGAAGAAGGAGGAGACGGTGGAGACGGGAGGGGAGGCGCGCCCCTTTTAACGCCGCGTGGAGAGGAGAGAGAGAAGGCGCCGCAGGCGTCTGCAGCCGCAGAAGAAAAAGAGAGAATATGCGGTCTGCGCGCTCAGGCGCGCAGGCGACTCGCGGGTGTCGACGATAACGTTTTTTTCAGACGTCTGTAAACCATCCCAGACGTCTGGCAAGACGTCTGGATGTGATCCCAGACGTCTGGTCAGACGTCTGGGCCACCTCCCAGACGTCTTAAAATACGTCCGGGGCACGCGTTCATAACAGGGTATGAGGGCTTTTTAGCCTATGTAGTGGCAGAGCCTAGCCCCGTGGCTGACTTTCAGAGTATTCCAATGGTTTGCGAGTACCCCGACGTGTTTCCAAAGGAGCTACCAGGACTACCGCCCGAGCATGAGATCGAGTTTGAGATCTCACTAGTATCAGGGACCAGCCCCATTTTTACTGCACCGTACCGGATGGCACCACTTGAGCTACGAGAGCTCAAGTCACAACTACAAGACCTGTTGGAGAAGGGCTTTTGCAGCCTCGTGGGGAGCCTCAGTACCCTGCGACTTTGTGTCGACTACCGACAGCTGAATAGGGACACCATCAAGAATAAGTATCCGCTGCCGAGGATTGACGACCTTTTTGACCAGTTGCGAGACGCCACAGTGTTCTCCAAGATAGATCTGAGGTCTGGCTACCACTAGTTGAGGATCACAGAGACTGACATCTCCAAGACAGCTTTCCGTACCCGGTACGAGCACTACGAGTTCTTGGTCATGCCATTTGGGTTGACTAATGCCCCTGCTGCTTTTATGGATTTGATGTACCGGGTTTTCAGACCGTACTTGGACTAGTTTGTGGTGGTGTTCATTGGTAGGTGCTTTTCACTCAACTCAGTAATTAAGTTAATTTCACTTAATTAAGAGTAGAAGAAATCACTTAGGTTAACTCGAAGTTGTGTCAATTGTGTAGTATAGGGTCGAATTAACCTAATATTTTAGAAATTTTTACTGGTTGAGTACAGGTCATTCACTGAGAGGCATAATAATTTTTCTCCAAATTCACCAATTTCCTTTTATCACCTTAAGTTTAGGAGGTAAAACTAGTTTTACTTTTCAAAACATGAATTTTGTCAAATATTTAAACTATGAAGAACATACAAAATTCCATATGAAACATATTTACTCAAAATGTTGTACTTTATTAACAAGTAAACATGCTATTTTTTCTAATTTTGTTTCATTCTAAGAAATTAAGGTAAAAAGTTATCTGATTAAAGTATGCCTTTTACAATTAAGAACAAAAAGATACTCATGCAAAGAGAAAATTCATTTATCTCTTCATCTTTCTACAGCCTCTAATCTTCTTCTTTCTTTCTTTTCTTCTCTCTTTTATTTTCTTCTCTGTCGAGCTCTCTTTCTTCTTATGTTGTTCCTGCCTTCTTATCTTCCTTTAGTTCTTTTTTTTCCCTTTAATCTTCTCCTGCCTTCTCTTCTTCCCTTAGTTTTCTCCTTTGTTCCTTAGTTTTTCCTTAACACTTCTTAGCATCTGCACTCCTTTCTTCCTTAGCCTTTGCATCCTTTAGCATTTAGCTTTCTTCAGCAGCTTCTCTTTCCTTAAGCTTTCAGCTGAATCAGGTTTTTTCTACTTTTTAAATCAAAAGTTTTTTGTATTTGCGGCGAGGTCCTTTCGAGGATACACAACACCCTAGGATCAGGGTGGGACCAGACCCTACTCGGTCCTCGCCTAATCTCAGTTAGGTTGGTTTCGATTTATTTCTTAATCAGTTCATAGTCTCGAGCCGCATCGGCTCAACCCAGCCTCCCAGGCCAAACTCTCACCCTCCTATGGCACATTCACATCCGCATGCATGCCCCCAAGGGTGCACACACCCGCAGGCTAATGCCCACACACACATAGACCACACAATGCTCAAATCAGATCAGAATCAGAATCGATGCACCAAGCACTGACGACTGCATAGCCATAGGAACAAAAAAGTTTTATACCCAGGCGTGCGCTCATGGATATCCGAGGTGGGACAAAGCTACCCCTTCGAGACCCGAATTCAATCGATCATAACTTTCTACCTAGAGCTCCAAATTGGATGATTTAAAGTTCGTTGGAAATCTCTAAAGGTAATCTACATAATTTTAGGGTCAATTTAATGGTTTAATGATGTTTGGTTCTTCAATTTAAGGGATGAAATCAGGGGTTTCTATGGGTTTTATAAAAACCTGGAAATGTTTTTAACTCAGGGAAGTCCTCAGATGGACTTATCTCATCTATTTAAAGGTCTATACATATTATATAAACAATTCCGCTTCTGTTAGAGTGGATTTTAAGTTCTTAAGACCTATAGAACCTGCAGAGAAGCTATTCTCTTCTCTGAAATCTTCAGAGATTGATTTTTAGATTTCAACAAGTGCATCAGACACTTTAAAGTGTTCCTAATCTATTTAGATTAATTCTAAGGGTTTTAACTAATCAATCTGGGCAGGTTTTAGGTCTGAATTTCAACGGAACAGTGCTTCTGCAGGTTTGGGTTCGAGAGTAACCCAACTTGACAGGAACATAATCTTCACACATTACATCATCTGAGCTTACTTAACTCTTTCTAAAAACATCAAACAGAATCTCAGAAGCAATTTCCACATCTCAATTTTTCAATCCAAGCTCAGAACACCATTATCAAACTCAGGTTTGACTATAGAAGCTTGAAAATTTGACTTTTTGTTTAAAGCTTCTTCCTAAGAAATTAATACATCAATCAGAGTCTCTTCATTATCTGGAACTCACTCAGATCTTCAGATTTGAGTTCTGTCCTTAATTCCTAGGGATTCAGGCTCGCCGCCTGAACTAAAATAAGTGTTTGTTTGACAGAGTTATTCAGTGATAGTTACAGTGTTTTAAAGACTTAAATAGCTTCAGTGTTTCGCATCGAAGCTTCTGAGCTCCTTAAGTATTTCTCAAATCCTTCATAACAGACTTCTCCAACTCGCCGGAGTTGGGGAAGATGAAGTTACATCTTTAGCTCCAGTGGTTGAAACCTCAAACAAATTTCTTTAAAATGATCAGTAATCCTTATACTAACATTCTGGAGCCACCTAGCAAGTTCTAGCGACTGTAACACATCTTCGACTTGTCGGAGCTCGCCGGAGCTCCGGTGAGTCCAGAAAATATAAAATGTTTGTACAGATTGATAAAATTAATTATTTTTAATCCAAAAACGATCCTGAGGTTACAAGGAACCTCTGTATCATATTAAATTCCTTGTTTGTTTATTTAAATAAAAGGTTTGACAGTAAGTTCGTTTCTTAAAAATTTGATTGGTTTAAGCTCAGGACTTGATTTAACTACTCGATTGAGAAGTTAAATCAAGTCAACAGATGTTATTAATCATAAATTTATATTTAATTTATAGTTTGAAATGTTCCTAAGCCGCCATGGACAGTGAGCTCAGGGACTTAATTAAATTTGGGCGTTTAATTATAGATGATATTAATAGGTAATATAATGTCGATTAGGGTTCATTAGTGATGAAAGGTGATGAAAGAACCCAGTGAAGGTGGAATTAGGTCGACTTCTGTCACCATGGACAATGAAGTAGTCTGTGAAAGTGAGATTTGAATTAGGCGTTTAGGTGATTCAATTAAACTATTTAGTGATTTAGAAATGAACATTGAAGTTAAAAGAAGATGAACAATGAGTTAAAAGACAAAATTAAAATCTCTGGCGAGCTCAAGGAACTCGCCGAAGCTGGAAGAGATGAAGCTAAATTCTAAAATTACTCTAACCTAACTAACTAAGCTAGCCTACTCCTACTCCTACTCCTAGTCTACTGTTACTTGGATGAAGGGGTCAATAGGGTTCCGCCAAAGTTTCATAGCGGACGACGAAATCAAAGGGTTGAAGAAAGATCTCCGGCGGGCGTATTTGAGGTGGAGCGGAGGAATCCTAGGGTCGGTGCCTTTGTCAGAGGTGCGGAAGACCACGGCGAATTTCCTCGGCTACTTAAGATGGACGGAGGAAGTCGGAAGATGAAATGGGGAATCGCTGGAGGTTTGGAAGAATAGCCTATCGAAGTCAGCTACAGTATTAGAAGAGGGAAGGGAGCCAACTTGCTAAAATCAAAGGTGTGAGGGGGTATTTATAGTAGTCTGCGGCGAAGAGAGGGGCGGGGTCTGGCCGAAGAAGAAGCTCGAGGAGCTTAACCTCCGTCGTCGTCTCCGATGACGATGAGGTTAACTCCCACTGAAAAATAGGATTTTCGGATGATCCAGACCGAAGGATTAAATGTAGGTGGTGAGCGCAAGCTGCAAGAGCTTGGGCAAAGAGGAATGATTTCGGTAGGGCGGTGATCGCGCGGTGTGATGACTCTCTGTCGCTAGCCGTTCGTTTTGCTGGAGAAGAAGAAGAAGACGAAGAGGGACTTAGAAGTAATAAAACCTAAGGACCTATGTGAGAAATAAGGACTCGACTGTAATGAATATTAAGGACTAAAATGTAAACTCAGGTTTTGAAGGTTTATTTTAATTTAGATCTTTTTCAACTTTTTATATATGTTAGTAAATAAGGTAAATATTATGTTTACACCTTGAATTTACATTTTTGACCTTTTTAGATTAATTTATTAGATTAAGTAAAATCACTTAAGTTATTACATATTTAGGTAAACATTATATTTAAGTTACTTATCTTATTAATTAAGGAAATGATTAGTAGGATTTCGAGTCCAATTATTATCTAAATTATTAATAATGTTAATTGAATGATAAAATGTCATTTTTAAATTATTTTAAGGTTCTTAACTAAATATCTCTTATTCTATAATTAACCCTTATATATTCATAACCTTAGCTAATTAACTAGGAAGACTAGTTAATTAGGGGTAATTAGAGATCATGATGAGTGTCTCATCATTCATCGACGACGTACTCGTTTACTTGCGGGATCAAGCGCAACACGAACAACATCTACGGATGATTCTAGATACTTTGAGGTGACACAGGTTGTATGCCAAGTACAGCAAGTGCGAGTTTTGGTTGAGGCAAGTGACTTTCTTGGGCCACGTGATCTCAAGGGATGGTCTGGTTGTGGACCCAGCCAAGGTTGAGGCCATGTACAATGACAAAGATACGTAGCTTTTTGGGACAGGCATGTTACTATCGACGGTTTATCAGAGGATTCTCTCAGATTGCGCGTCCTATAACCTAGCTGACTCGGAAGGACGTGCCCTTTGCCTAGACAGATGAGTGTGAGGCATGTTTTTAGGGGTTGGAGAGATTGACTTCAGCTCCTGTGATTACCATCCCGGACAGCAATGGCGGTTTTGTGGTTTACACAAATGCTTTGTTGCATGGGTTAGGGGGTGTGCTCATGCAACGGGGTCACATTGTTGCTTACGCTTCACGACAACTAAAGCCCTATGAGCATAGCTACCCTACCCATGACTTAGAGCTGACAGCTGTTGTCTTCGCGCTAAAGACATGGAGACTTTTGAGATTTTCACAGATCATAAGAGCCTCCGGTACTTGTTTGACCAGAAGAGATTAACATGAGACAGAGATGTTGGTTAGAGCTCCTGAAGGACTACAACTGCAGCATCTCCTACCATCCAGGGAAGGCCAATGTGGTGGCTGACGCCTTGAGTCGGAAGGCGCCCACCCACTTGGCCAGTCTACAGGCACAGAGTTGGAGACTTATGGAGGAGTTGGGCAATTGGCAACCTCGGGAGTAACAGAGGTATTGTGGGATAGTGACAATGACGCAGCAGACGCGACTAGAGCTGATAGATCGCATCATCGCAGGACAAACGACAGATCCGTACTTAGAGACGCTACGGGACAGGGTGCTGACAGGAGACCCAGGAGACTTTTCCTTTACAGATGAGGTACTGCACATGAGGTGATGCTTGTGCATTCCTAGGGACAAGGAGTTATTGAGAGAGATCCTGGCTAAGGCGCACGGGTCCAGGTTCACCATACATCCCAGGAACACAAAGATGTATCATGATCTGAAACGCGACTTTTGGTGGAGAGGGATGAAGCGGGATGTTGGTGAGTTTGTGCAGTAGTGTTTAGTGTGTCAGCAGGTGATGGCTGAGCACTAAAGGCCCACAGGGCTGTTGCAACCACTTCCTGTGCTAGAGTGGAAGTAGGAGAGCGTCACCATGGACTTGGTGGTGGGTCTACCATTACCCAGCGAGGACACGACGCAGTCTGGGTGATAGTAGATAGGTTGACAAAGATGGCGCGTTTCCTACTGATCCGAGTCACCTTGGGACCAGTACAGTTGGTAGAAAGGTACATTTGCGATGTGGTGCGCCTACACGGAGTTCCATGTGAGATTGTATCCGACAGGGATACCCATTTTACTTCCCAGTTCTGGGCTAAGTTTTAGCAAGCTTTGGGGACACGGTTGAGGTTCAGTACCGCGTACCACCCCCAGACAGACGGACAGTCAGAGCGCACCATATAGACACTTGAGGACCTTTTACGTGCCTGTGTACTAGACTGGAGAGGCTCCTAGGAGGAGCATTTACCCCTGGCAGAGTTTGCATATAATAACAGTTACCACTTAAGCATTGACATGGCACCTTACGAGGCTATGTACGGACGGAGGTGTACTGCACCCTTGAGTTGGGTCGAGGTGGAGACTGACAGGCGTGGAAATTACTCATTTTGAAATTGTTGGAAATTGTAGTATAGTCGCAAAACCACTCGTCAAAGATATTTGTGATAACGAAACTCGATTGATTTTATTCTTTTGAAAACTTGAGTCCCAGTTGTTTGTCTCTGGGAGGCATGAAAACAAGTCGAGATTTGAATTAACTTTTCTAACCTAAATCTAACCTAACCTATTTTTTTAATATTTTTTTATGTTTTTTATTTTTATTTTGAAACACGAAATGAAACCTAGATCTAGACATGCTAGCGAAAACCTAAGTGACTACGTGCATGGGAATGGGGCCACGGTGGCCGTGCATGGTGTGACCAACCTAAGTAGCATGAAGACAAGTAATCACAGAAGCAATAATCACACAATATTATTTATGCATAGAATACTCAAAATAATGTCACACAATATCTATACTAGAAAGTGCATAAATGGAGGAAATCCCTCACGCCGGAAAGGTGCTACTAGGGCCATCGGCCTTGTGTGAGAGTGTAGGCTAGACCTTGGGTATGCAAACCCGTCTACACTTCTACCAAAAGAGATGGCCTACCACGAGAGGCTATGGGTGAGCCTTCATGGCTGTCCAAGAAGAAGAAGAAAAAGAGGGGGCGTGTGCACCCAAGTGGAGAGAGGGTAGCACGCCCACAAGAAGAGGAGAGGGTGGAGAAGCCTTCTTCTTCCTAGTTGTCCTTGAAGCTTTGGAGAGAAGCTTCTCTAGCTAGCCATCCATAGAGCCTTGGAGGAGGATGAGGAGGAGGAGGACGGCCTTAAGAGGAAAGGAGGAGAGGTGGTGATGGCTGACGGAAGGTGGAGCTATTTTAAAAGACCATCCTCCACCAAATGGCCACCCCTTAGGTCTTTTTATAGACCTAAGGGAATCTCTCTAGAGAATTATGGAATTCTCTAGAGAGGCCTATGTTGGTGCTAAAGCACCACGATCATTTGTTTTGATGATAACAAAACACGTGTTATTTAACATTTGCAATTTGAGTCCTAGATTTCAGGTCAATTGCAAATGTGGACGTGTTTAGATGGAACTCGAGCTCGCATCCAGGACGGATTGGAGGAGCTTGACGGAAAACAGAGGAGGTTCGCGTGGAGCGAAAGATTGAAGATGGAAGGAAATGAAGAATAGGATAGATTTCCTTCTTTTGTACTTGTTGTATTTTTTCGTTTCTTTTGTTGCTCTTTATTTCCTTAGATATTTCATGTTAAAGAGCCTCAAAGAACCCTAACAGTAGTCCTAGGAACACCGGCACAACCCTAGGATACTTAGGTTTTCTGTAGAATACTTGGAAAACCAATATAGGGTTCAAACAGCACTTCCAGACGTCTAATTCCCAAATCAGACGTCTGATAAAGTATTGTAAGACGTCTGACTGTTGTTTCAGACGTCTGATAACTGTTAGGCTGGACATAGCTAGTTCTGTCTGATGAAATCAGACGTCCATACCTTAGTCCAGACGTCTTAGAAGACGTCTGATGGACTTGCCAGACGTCCAGATAGTGGACCGTGGGCTGGCTTAGCAAACAGTCAAGAATATGACCGTTAGAGCCTTATCAGACGTCCTTAGGTCTTTCCAGACGTCTGATAAATGACCGTTTTGCCTCGGCTGACCCAAAATCTCTTCTCAGAGATTTTCTAGCCGTTACAACGTTTGGAAATCAATTCCCACAGTAAAAGTAGGTTTCCAGACGTCCATACATAGTGCCAGACGTCCTGTATGTCGTCTGATGGACTTGCGTAAAAACCCTGTTTAGATCTGATTCAAGTCAGGGAGAAACCCGCATAGAATCAGACGTCTGACCTTGGAATCAGACGTCTTAAAGTGGCCTTCCAGACGTCTGATGCCAGAGTTAGACGTTTGATAACCCTGTCAAATGTAATCATTGTCCTGATTTCGGCCTGATTCTCTTGGGCTTTGCACCCAACGGCTATAGAACCTTTCTTAAGCCTTCCAAAGCCTTCCTAAGGCCTCTATAAATAGAGGGGAGCCTTTACACACCAAAATACACTAAGAGACACACAAGAAACACTTTGCAATACACTAAGATCAAGTATTTCCACTCTCTTGTGTCCAAGAAGCTCTTGCTCTCTAAGCTCAAGTTCTACATCTTGAGAGCATCATTCCCTTCGCGCACCCGCTCTCCCGCCGTTGCCTACGAGAGCGACATTGCGCCGTTGCGTGGCTCACGCACCCGCGTCATCGTCGACGCACTCCTTGCAAAGGGGAGTTTCCTAAATCCTATAGAAGCTTAGGTTTATTACTTTGTTGGCTCTATAGGTTTGTTGTTTATTTTACCTTTGTCTTTTGGTTGGGTATTCGCTTTGCGAATTCCCGTCTCCTTCGTGGGACAAAATCCTTCTCGTGGAGAGAAGGGGTTGAGGAACGCTACCCTCGTACTTGTAGCGTGGTTGTACTGAGGTTGAATCACCCTCGTTTTGAAGTGATTCGGTTAGTGGATTTGATCAACTAGGTTGATCGGAAAATCCTAACTCGAGAGGGTTAGGTGGTGGTTTTCACCCGGTTTGGGTTTCCACCTAAAAATTCCTGTGTACATTTTGTGATTGCTTATTTTTGTGAGATTGTTTATATTTTCAATTCCGCATTTTTTTGTCACGCTGATCTCACCCCTCCAAGTAGGGAAATTACAGCCTATGGTGGGAGCTCGTGGGAGAGGGAGAGAGAGGGTGGAAGGTGGTTTTTAAATCCACCAAATGTGGATCTAAAAAATTGAATGGCTCTTGGTTGCTAATTTTAGCAACCAAGGCAACAACTCATGGTAGAGAGTGATAGAGAACTCTAGGCTAGGTCATTTTCGTGTAAGTGGTGTGTGCAGGTGTGTGTGGGTGGAAACATAAGTGGCTAGGTGGGTTAGGTTAGGTTCTAGTGGGTTTAAGTCAATGTAGGTCTCAAATTAGGGTTGCAAACCCTAATTCACTAAGGTAAAATGCAATTAAACTTTATACAAGTTTAATTAGGTGTGTGAAAACCTAATTGAGAGTAAACCAACTCAATTAAGTCAGGTTTAGCTCAATTGGACTCTCACTAAGTCCAATTGAATAGGCTGATGAAATTGACTATGATCCAAGTCAATTAGGTTTAGTAAGGGCCTAATTAGGTCCTTAGAGAGGTCTAGAGGTGATGTACTAGGGTTAGGGCACCTTAATTTAGGTTCCTAAGGGTTTAGAATTGGGTTTAGGGACCTAGAAATTCAAGATCAAGGCTTGAATTCCAAAACAGGAACTGGAAGACAGTATCAGACGTCTAATAAATTTGTCAGACGTCTTATATTACAAAATTGGACGTCTGGACATTAATTTAGATGTCCAATTCTGTGTCCGTATGAGTTCTACCTTCCTGGATTGTTATTCTGTAGAAATCAAACGTCCAGATAGATGTCTAGACGTCTTAAAAGGTGCTGGAGAGTGGGTTTTAGGTTTTCTAAGGTGGGTTTTGCTTCCTAAGTGTTTGGGAGAGGGATAGGGTGGATAAGAACATGGATAGTGCTATCCATTTTGGGTTCTAAGGTTGATAAATCCTAATGGAAATGGTTTTTGTGTTTAGCAAGGTTGTTCTAGGGTTTCTAAGGGTAGGGATAAGGCTATCCTCCTCACTCCTCTTGTCTAGATCAATCTTCTTCTTCCTTTATTGCTTTATTCTACTATCTCCAGCATCCTGGATCACTTTATTGTCTGCAAATAGCAATAAAATCCATTAACTAACAGGATATCTCATCTTATTCTAAATAGATTGATGCAATGCATGATATGCAAGATATGAGTGCAATATCCATAATTTAAGCTAGGTTCAGACATTATTTAGGTTGATTAGGACCCATGATTGATGTGCAATCAGGGGCCAAGTGGGAGGTTGGACCCAGGATGATCCGGTAGAGTCAGAAGGTGATAGAGCAGATTCACAGACGACTCCGCACTGTCAAGAGCAGGTAGAAGAGTTACGCTGATTGGAAACACAGAGGTGCAGTTTGAGGATGGGGATCACGTCTTTCTTCGCGTTTCACCCATGAAGGGCCTGCAGCATTTTGGGGTGAAAAGGGAAGCGTGCGTCGAGGTTTGTGGGGCCCTTTGAGGTCTTGGAGCGGGTAGGACCCATTGCTTATCATCTTGCCCTTCCTCCCCAGCTTTCTGGAGTGCACGACATGTTCCACGTGTCCAACCTCAAGAAATACGTCGCTGATCCCTGTCACGTTCTGAGCCACGAGAGTGTCGAGGTGGGTGACGACCTGACTTACCCCGAGAGATCAGTGCAGATACTAGACAGAGCCATTTGGAGTCTGAGATGGAAGTAGGTACCACTGGTGAAGGTCATATGGAGAAGCCAGCAGTATGAGAAAGCTACTTGGGAGCCTGAGGCGACAATGCGAGAGTGGTACCCAGAGTTTTTTGAGGGTACATCTTTTCAGACCTACTTCGATCCTCTTTAAGTTTGTTATGCGTTTTATGTTCCTTTTTCTGCACCCTAGCTAGCTCAAGTTTCAGGGACGAAACTTCCTTTAAGTTTGTTATGATGTAAAGGCCCATCACACTTTTAGCCTTTTAAGATGTTTGGAGTCTCAGTCAGACGTTTGGACCCTTTCCCGGATGTTTGAAAATGAAATTTTTGTACGCACACTACACCCTGCGCGCGGCCGACGCGTAGGACTTTCTTCCTCTCTCTCCTTTCCTTTCCTTCCCCGAACCCTAAAACCCCCCACGCCATCTATTTAAGCACCTCCCCTCCTCTCCTCTCCTCTCCACTCCACACACCACCACCATCACCTTCAGAGCTTGCAGGAGTGGCGAGAGGAGGCGAGTGAGGGAGAGCTAGAAAGAGGAGGAGAGTGCGGGAGGAGGAGGAGGCTGAGGTCGGAGAGCTTGAGTGGAAGCTCGGTGTAGCTCGTACCGCCAGCACGGGCGTGTGTGGGAGGAGGAGAGAACTCGACGAGGCAGCCTCTTGACCATCTACAGCAGCTGGAGCTACGGTGGCGCGAGGCAGAGCGCAGCGGAGAGCGTTGAGAGGAGGTCCTGGTACTGGAAGTTTTTCCAGTATCAGACATCTGGAGTGGAGTCCATACGATTGACGGAGTACTTGGACGTCTGAAGTTAAGGCCAGACGTCTGAAAGCTCATTTATCATGAAGGTGCAGCCTTGGGAAGGAGCGTGGATGCCACACTTTTGGACATCTGATCAAATTGCCAGACGTCCGGAGGTGCGACCAGATGACCAGAGGCATAGACCGACATCTGGAACTGCCTTCAAACGATGGCAGAGATGGCCTGGACGTCTGAGGACACCGCATGGACTTAAGGGTTTCAGCCTGCTACGTGTTTAGAGCTCGCAGAGATGCCTGGATTTAAATAAGAATGTGCTTGTGGAAATAGCCAATGGAACCCTAGGATGTGGCATGAACCCTAGGATAGAGAAATGAATGAATCGTTTGTGCTGTATAATGTACTTGCATGCGTGATTGAGCTAAACTGTTAGTAATTACCTATATTATAATTATGAGCTGCCTATAAACTATGAACAATTACCTGTGAAATCACCAGTTGCATGTATCAAATTATGGAAACACGAGATGCTTGTATATGGGTGAGAAATGAATTGTGAATGGTGGACATGAGCATAAACCCTATGGGGAATTAGGAGTAGAACTCCTGTGGTTAGATGAAAACCTGGAATGTAGACAGAAAGTGTGTTGGCCGTTAAGTACGTGGTATCAAGGAGAGCAACTACCCCATTTTCGTGTAGAGCGGAGCTAGCTGCCCTTGGGTTGAGAACTGGGGTTAGGATTGGCCACTCTACACCGACTCCTTTGGCCCTCGTGTATGCAGTACTGAGGCGAGCTACTAGTGTAGGGAGAGAGCTAACCACCCCACGGGGCCTGGCGTTCAGCTAGCCACCCTACACCGTCTTATTAGGCCCTCTAGGCAAATCGGGGTAGTCAGACGAGGGTGCGCGGACTGTGGAGGGGCGAGACCCCTGTTTGGTTCTGAGGGTCGAGACCCCTGTTCTGAGAGGGCAAGGTCCTATACTGTTCCGTGGTGTACTTTGGGCATACCCGCTAGCGAAAATGACTGACCGCGTGTCAGTGAGGGGTAGCTACCCGTGCACTTATCATGCGTGCCGTAGTCACCGCTACGTCTCGACAGTGGCCTTGGGGTGGTTGACTGGGTGTAGGACTACTACGGGGGACTCTCCCGGTCAGGAGAGCACCACGTGTACCTTCTACTCTTCGAAAAATACTGCAATCAAGATCATTCCCTCGTGGAACATGCTAGATCAAGAATATCTAGATGTTTGAGAAAAATGGGTGAAAAGGAAATACGCATAAAATAGATAAATAGAAAAGAGAAGTAAACCTGTTGCTTTTACTATTTTAGATAATATAGATACCACTTTACTCAGCGTTCGCTGACTCTGTCTTTTCATATACTATTCAGGACCAGGAGTTGAGCAACTCGAGCTTCCGGTTGCGAAGGGTGTTGGGCCCAAATGAGCCCAACCGTAGTTTTCAGCACTTCTTTTTCATTCCCTTACTGTTGTAGTAAGTATTGGACTGCTAGTTACTATTTGACTCTACTGTTTACTTCCATTTCTGTTGTTTTTTTTGTTGTGATGGCGTGTAATGGAACAGCAGTTTTACTTTCTTTTATTGCTTTGTACTTTTCTTCTACTTAGTTATATTGCATATGTGAATGTGGTTTATTTTCTTACTTTTTGGTTATTTCTTGTTGGACAACTAGGTCTTGGGATCAGTTGAGGTGAGTCGGTCTCGGGTCCTGTAGGGATCCGAGAATCAGGTCGTAACAACCATTCATAGCCATCAATTAAAAATAATAATAAATAAGCACAAGCTTGAAGAAATCAATATGAAAATAACATAAAAGGAAAGAACTAAACTATGATTGAGTAAGTAGGTCCTACAAACCAACTACGGTATTGCACTTGGACCTGTGTCGTCTTGACCTATGACTATAAACCCTAAGATGTTGCTTACCAAAACCTTAGTACAAAGTTTAAATGTAGAACATCAGTAAATGCTGATTAGAGTAGATAAATAACCTAACATTAAAGGAAAGGAATGAATAAGAAAATGGGTACATGAATGGCATAATTATCTTTAATTAACCATCCGCTATTCAATTACTTTTGTGTACATGCCTTCACATTTTTCAATCGTCATTAACTTAAATCAATTCCTCGAGCAAAATACGAGATATCACTGTGATATCCTATACAGCAGAATCAACACATGATACTCTCTTAGCTAGAAGAATGGACTGCACCCATCTTGCGAGTTGGTTAATCACCTAAGGTCTCAGCCTAAATGAATTAGTGGCTACTAGTTTGTATGTTACGCATGTGGAACATCACACCCTCTCTACTAAAGGATATGACAAGTGGTACCAAATAACTCACGTTAATCAACATATACCCATAACATCTAACTATCCCGTTGGTTAAGCAAACTAATAGAAAAGTTACAACAAGACTAACTCACTCCCTAAATTATTCTCTAACCATTGTATATAATATAACAAGCCGAGAACATAATTTGCATACATGAGTCTAACAGATTTGGCTATATTCACAGGATTCCCAACAAATTTATCACAAGTTCATTTATTTATTATCAAAAGATATCGATATAATGCTTTAATTCCACATCGTAGAGTCACATGGATTCTTTTGTCTCAATCATTAAATAGGTTGATGCAACAACTCAAATAGTATAATTCGGTGTATCTACCAATTCATTCATTTATTAAATAATTTAATGAGTAATTCATTACGATAGAGATGGCATTAACGTAAATACCCACACACCACTTACCCTAGGATCACATCATAAGCATGGTTCCTTATTACTTTTGCATTCATTCATTAATTTCTTAAGATCTCATCATTCACATGTGAAGTTTGATTAATTAGCATCATTAATCAAGAAATTCTAAAGTTGATTGTAATTAACCAATTACAACATTAGCTAGATCATTTAAGTACGAATAGCATAGGTTATGGACGATAAATACGGACTTATATGCTCAGTAAAAGAATGGATATACACACATATAGCAAGAGTAAAGCAAATAAAAACTATCACATGTAAATCCTTACCACATAGCACGTGGTTAGGAGTTGTTACGACCCGGTTCCCGAATCCCTATAGGACTCGAGATCGGCCCGACTCGACTAATCCCAAGACCCAGTCGTCCAACAAGAAATAACCAAAAAGTAAAAAAATAAACCACATTCACTATGCAAGGTAACTAACAGTAAAAACGTACAAGCAGTAAAGGAAGTAAAACTGCTAAACAGTACATATCACCACCACAACAAAAAAGTAGAACCAAAGTATAGAAACAGGAACCGTAACAAAGTCTGAAACTCACTAACAAAAAGGAAGTACAACAACAGTAAGAGACTACTGTTGGGCTCGACTGGGCCCAGTTCCCTCTGCAGCCGGTGACTCAGGCTACTCAACTCCTGGACCTGTAAAGGGTTATGAGTAAAACGAAGTCAGCGAACGCTGAGTAGAGTGGTAACCAAACTAATCAAAGCAGTAAAAGCTAACAAGTAAATCTATCTTTCCCAATTATTTTATTTTACAAGTAATTCCTTTTCACCTATTGGTTTACTTTTAGATTTCTTTCTTGATCTCGCATGTTCCTCATGGGAACGATCTTGATTGCAGTCCTTTCCGAAGAGTAGAAGGCACATGTGGTGTTGTCCTAGCCGGGAGAGTCCCCCGTGGTAATCCTACACCCAATCAACCACCCCGAGGTTACAGACAGACGTAGCAGTGACTACGGCACGCGCGATAAGCACACGGGTAGCTACCTCGCACTGGCACGCGGCCAGTCATTTCTGCTAGCGGGTATGCTTAAAGTATAGCACGAAACAGTATAGGGCCTAGCCCTTTCAGTAACCGGGGTCTCGCCCCTCCACAGTTCACGCACCCTCGTCTGACTACCCCGATTTACCCAGTGGGCCTAACAAGTCGGTGTAGGGTGGCTAGCTGAACCCTGGGCCCCGTGGGGTGGCTAGCTCCCTCCCTACACTAGTAGCTCTCCCCGGTACAGTGTATGCGAGGGCCAATAGAAGTTGGTGTAGAGTGGTCAATCCTAACCCCGAGTCCCAACACAAGGGCGGCTAGCTCCGCTCTACATTAAACAAGGGATAGTCGCTCTCCTTGGTACCACATACTCAAGGGCCAGCACATTTCCCACTCACATTTCCAGATCTTTCCATTCATCCACAAGAGCTCTACTCCCAATTCCCCATAGGGTTCATGCTCATATTCACCATGTTATTCCATACTAGGTTTCATCATTCCCAATTCCATTCTTGTATTATATACATACAGCTCGTATTTCCACAAATTAACATAAGCAACAAATGATATCACAGGTAACTATTTAGTTATCTGATAACACTGCATATGGGGGTGATAATTCTGTTAAATGGGACCCATCTTAAGAATAAAAGGCACAACATAAGTAGAATGGGAGTATACCAAGATTGCTTATAAAACTGTATTAATGGCCATTTGTGTAAGCACTTGTCAAAGTAGGCCTCAGATGAGCAATCGGACCGCACGGATAGATTCAGAATGACGAACGAAGTCCAACAGACTCAAAATCGGCCAAATCCGACATCCGGAGCTCCCACAATGGGCCCAGGAAGTTCTGACCATTGATCTGACTGTTGATCTGATGATCAACGACCCTCATTGTGCCACGTGGCCCCCACTCACCGTGTGCCACTTCCACCTTCAGCTGGAGATCGAATCTCGACCGTCGATCTTCGATCGGATGGCCGAGAACCACGTGCTCACTGGTCGTCGCGACAAAGCAGCGGGCGTGGCGCAGCGGTTAACGCGCACGCCCGCACGCACGCGACGTGGGTTTGAGCCGCGCGGTGCGGGAAATTGAAGACGGAGAGGCGCGCGGCAAAATTGGGCCGCCCGATCAGCAGCGGGCGGCCGAGATAGCGCCACGCGGCGCGCCCTCAGGCAGCGAGCTTCCACGCGTGTCCGCATGTCGGGCGACGACGCCTGCGCGCACGCGCACCTAAGGCGCTATCCAAGCGTGCCTGGGGGAGGATCTCAGCCGTCCGATCTTCAATCGGACAGCTCTCATGTAGCGGCCATGGATCGGGCGCGAAGAAGAACGGCGCGGGCGTGTGACCGGAGGGCTGGGGGCTTCACCGACGCTTTTGGAAGGGTTTTAGCGACGTCCCAGACATCGCTAAAACCCCTTCTTCTTTTAGAAAGCCCTTCTCCCTATTTAAACCCCCTCCGACCACTCATTCAAGGCATTCACTTCCCTTGCAACTACTCTACCCGTCTCTTAGCTAGCTTTAGGCCCTCTTGTAATCACCGGAGATGACGAGCCGTCGACGGAGCCTTCTTCACCACCGTGGCTGCCTCGCCACTCTCCCCCTCTCTCTCTCTCTTCCTCTCTTTTAAGCTTTCCTTTACTTATGTTTAAGCATGTATCTAATGTTGTAATATGTGAAATAAAGCTGCATGATTAATGAAGTTACTTTCCATTCAGTTGTTTACTTTATTTCTTGTTCAAGTTGCACGTTAAAGAAAGAAATGACTTTAACCCTAATCTCTCTCTCTCACTTTCAACCACACCTTTTCACAAGCAAAACTCCGCAATTTCTGTGACAACAAGTGATAAGCAAAATCCGATTCTCACGCCTCCCTGAGACCGACACTCGGACTCACCTCCGTTTCTTTATTTTAAAACCGGCATTGCAAGTGCGACTATAATGACACTTCTTAACACACATGCATGATCGCACGCCAGTTCTTGGCGACGTTGCTGGGGAGGCAACGGATTTGTTTTGTCACTTCCATTCCACATCCATTCTCACATCGTCTAATGCTCTATTTTCCTTTTTACTTGATGGTTGCAGGAATTCGGCGCTTGGACGGTGAAGCGACGCATCCCACGACGGTAACAAGGGAGTAGGTGCAACAAGGACCGATAGTGAGTAATTCTTCACTCATGATTGTTTGCTTGCATGAAAAATTAAAAAAATTGTAAAAATTGAAAAAAAATTGGTGTGATGTATGATTGCTTGACCCACATCCTTAACACATCACCCCACAAAAAATGTACACTCTAACATTTTGAATAAATTCTTGGAGTGTTCTTTTCTCTTTTTGAGTGGTGTTTGCGAAGCCACCGTGAATTGACTTGGGCCGCACCACTCAACCCTAAAACTGACTCATCTAATAGAAGCTGCATGATCATTAGGATGAGTACATTAGGATTTTAGAGTCTCTACAAAATAAAAGGAAATCTACTTTCACAAAATTATGTGCAAAACTTGACGTGCCCACTGAAACTTGTCTGAAAACATTAAGACACGTCAACCCTAAAAGGCACTAAAGTAAGGATGAAACATTAAAAGATACCACATCTTAAAAATCCTTGCTTGAAAACCATGTTTTGATAGAAGCACACACATTGAAAGTGGAAAATTAAGTGGCACCACCCCAATCAACGCCTCATCACATAACTCTAGCACAAGCACTATCCTAGCCCTTTTAAAACTAAGTAGACGTGCCCTAGGCAGTACTGAGTTAAGTCTTGAAAGGCGAAGGTTTTGTTCGCTGGGCACTTGGCTTTCATTCCCTTGGTAGAATCTGGTGACTAGGAAGCAGGGTAGTGTCAAACGACCGCGGTTGTGGGGTCTACGGAACCGGAGGCGCAAGCCAAAGGAAGAACGTTCCCTGCAATCCCCTCGTAATCAACATGGCCAGATTAGCCTTGGGAAGGGGAGTCCAGTGCTTACGGACTTAATCACCCTTTGTGAGATTTCTAGGTCTCCTATGGAATACACCATAAGGACTAGGCTTGTTTGCTTGATTGAACACATTTCTCGCATTTGTCGCTCTTCGCATCCCCTCCTGTCTTCTCTAGTGTATGCACGGGAGACTCTCACTGCATCCCGAGTTGTTTGTTTTGGGGCAGGAATCTAGGCGACGTGATTCTGTTAGGAACATGGCTGAACCTAGGGTAGATGAGGCTGAGGATCAACCCCCACCAGACACAATGGCCATCATCCAAGCTCAAATTAATGCAAACCACCAGCTTCAGCAATAACAAATCCACACCATCATGCAAGCCATACGCTGGTTACATAACCCACAAGAATAACCACCACCACCTTTCCAAGGCGCACAAGGGCAACCACCACTCGATGTACCACCATTTTAGGATCAACCGAGGCCCCTCCGCGATTTCTATAATCCCTCCGCTATTAGAGTCGAGCCACACCTTAGGATCCCCGAAGGGGGAGATGATTTTGAGCTGAAACTGAATGTCTTAAGTCTAATCTAGAGCCACTTTCATGGAAGCTCAAATGAGGACCCTTTCCAGCACCTAGAGGATCTCGACCGCATAGCACGAACTGTGAAACCTAGGAACATTAGCCTTGACATTGTGCTAATCAAGATGTTTCCCTTCTCATTAAGAGACAAGGCTTCTCACTGGCTTAGAGCCCTAGGTAGACCCATCACCACCTGGGAAGAACTGAGGCATGCATTTTTAAAGAAATTCTTCCCCATAAGAAAGACCAATGCCCTCAGAAGAGCTATTACTACCTTTACACTCCAGGGTGGGGAACAGTTCCATGAGGCGTGGGAAAGATTCAATGAACTCTTGAGGAAATGCCCACACCACGAAGTACCAAGGTGGCAATTGGTTTAGATTTTCTACCACGGTCTGGACAGCAACCTACGGAACTTCGTCGATGCCTCATGCGGGGGGAACTTCCTGAACAAGGACGAGGAGAGCGGGTTTGAGTTCTTTGAGTCTATGAGCGATCATTCGCTCAACAATGCCTCCATGACCCAGTTTAACAGGTCCAGTCAACCCCGTGGTGGGATTTATGAGGTACAAGCAAATTCTGGAATGGTTGACATGGACATCATTGCCAGGAAACTAGATCGAGTGGAATTGGTGGACAAAAAGATTGATGAGTGATTGCGAAGCAATCATAGGTCTTAATTGACCTAAATTAGGCTAGGACTTAGCATAAGTTAGGGTTATTCATGCATGCATACGCATTATCTGCATCTTTACTGCTTTCCTTTAGCTATGCATAAAATAATGGTATAATGTGCTGATTAAGTGCATTATGTCGATTGCAGGGAATAAGCTGATCAAGAGCTAGATCTGAAGCTAGATCAGGAATAACAGGAGTTGTAGCAGAGCTGGAGTAGAATGCCTAGTTTAGATGTAGGAATAATAATGTAAGGGGGTTAAAAGTTTGCTATTCTATTAAGTATGAATAAAGTAGTAAAATGTGAAGAGCTTAGGTCCATCCTAGCCCTAGGATAGCCTAGAGACTTCCCCAAGCCTTAGCCACCCTTAGATTAGGTCACAATACCCTAGGAAGCCCTAAAACCCTAGTTCCAACCCTTCTTTGGATGTCCAGATAAGTTTTAAGACGTCCAGGACCCTTAGCTAACTCCCGCACACTTCAAACCCACTTCTACAGTGTTATTGGACGTCCAGACACTTTGTCAGACGTCTAATTTCTGCAGAATACCCAAAATAGAACCCGAAATCCTTCCTGACTCTGATTGGACGTCCAGACAACAAGATTGGACGTCCAGACAACAAGTCTGGACTTCTGATTTTTGAGTATAAGACGTCTGATTCTATAATTAGACGTCTGATACTACTCTCCAATTCCTGTTTTGAGATTTAAGCCTTGATCTTGGATCTCTAGGTCCCTAAACCCAATTCCAACCCCATAGGAACCTAAATTAAGGTGCCCTAACCCTAGTACATCACCTCTAGACCTCCCTAAGGACCTAATTAGGTCCTCACTAAACCTAATTGACTTGGATCTTAGTCAATTCCATCATCCTATTCAATTGGACTCATTGAGTCCAATTAAGCCCTGATCTCAGCACACACTATCCAATTGGACTCAGTGAGAGTCCAATTGACCTAGACCTGACTTAATTGAGTTGTTTTACTCTCAATTAAGTTTCCCCAAACCCAATTAAACTTGTATTAAGTTTAATTGCACTTTACCTTAGTGAATTAGGGTTTATAACCCTAATTTGAGACCTAGCTTGACCTAAACCCACTAGAACCCAACCTAATCAACCTAGCCACCTAAGTTTCGACCCACACACACCCACACACACCATCCACACGAAAATATCTAGCCTAGAGTTCTCTAGAACTCTCTACCATGTGTGGTTTCCTTGGTTGCCAAAAATAGCAACCAAGAGCCATTCAATTTTTAGATCCACATTTGGTGGATCTAAAAACCACCATCCACCCTCTCTCTCTCACTCTCCCACGAGCTCCCACCATCGGCCTCTCTAGAGAATTCCATAATTCTCTAGAGAGCTTCCCTTAGGTCTATAAAAAGACCCCTTGGGTGGCCATTGGCACCCATTCACTCCCTTGGCAATTACTCTCCATTGGTGCCATTCACGCCACCTCCACTTAGCCACTCACTCCACCTCCACGAGCTCACTACCACCACCATGGAGGACACTATGCCGGGATGCTGGATCAACCCTAGTTCTCTCCAAGGGTCGGCCTAAGCTACATTGGCCGCCCCTCATTCTCCTCTCGACCACTCCAAGGCCATCGGGGACCACCCCTGAATGCCCTCTATTCTTCTAACTCTAGATCATGCTTTTCATAAGTTTTACTGCTTAGTAGAGTAGTTTCTCTTCTCCCCCAATGATGCATGTGAAATCCCCCCGTCGATTCTTGTATATAATCGTTTTCTGGTAGCTAGGTTTAATTTAAAGCATTCCTGTATAAGCTTTCCTCTAGATTTTCTGTACAAACAACTCTCCCCCAATGAATGAATGAAAAATGCATATATATATATATATATCTTTATGTGTTTGAAATCACCATGAGCTGAATGATTATTTTATTTGCGTGATTTAAGTGCATGTTCTTTAACCGCCTATATATTGCGCACCAGAATACTAAGTAGAGTGGCTTTAAGATCGATTTCAAAAATAGAAACATGCCTCCCAGAGACGAACGACCGGGACTCAAGTTTCGTTATTTTACAAAGTAATATATTTGACGAACGTTTTTGCGCGACTATAATACGATTTTCGACGACTTTCAAATGCGCGAAAACAACTCTCTGTCAATGAGCTACTGAACCAGACCAGAAACCCGTTACAGACCTTCTCCCTAGCAAAAGGAGCACATACTGTTGACCTGGTCCAGCCCTTAACCCAGCTGAACCTAGAACAACCCCTGACCACATTCCAGGGAGGGACCTTTGCTCCCTCAACCCTTGATTACTCTCTTCCCTCTCCATCAACATCGGCTATCCTTGAAAATGTACAAGCTATCCAAGGTTATGCGAAACCTGACCCTTTCTCCAACACTTACAACACTGGCTGGCGTAACCACCCTAACTTTGGTTGGACAAGCCAGAAACCATCGCAATTCCAAAACCAGCCTAGGACAAACCAGCAGCCACACTTGCCCCCTATCAGCAAGGACCACCAGTTAGACCCCAATATAATCAGAATAGGGCGACCCCTCCCCCACAAAACCAAATGGACACCCTAATAAAGATGATGGCTGACATGAACCAGAAACATCAGGAGGAAATGGCCTTGGTA
The DNA here is from genome assembly GCA_037157565.1 of Thalassia testudinum. NCBI lineage: Eukaryota > Viridiplantae > Streptophyta > Magnoliopsida > Alismatales > Hydrocharitaceae > Thalassia > Thalassia testudinum. Next base: position 12,098,940 of record JAZHRO010000078.1, on the reverse strand, counting down.
AAGGGACAGTTAAGCCAACTCTTGGACTGTAAACAACAAGGATCCCTACCTTCCCAGCCACAACCGAACCCACGAAGCGTAATTAACAGAGGCCCTAATTCGCAAGGGTTCCAAGGAAATCCTGGGCAGGCTCACATGGTCCAGCCAGCCCCACAAACACCCCCTGGGTTTGGTGCTTCTTCGTCCTCGTCTTCTCAAGGATCAACCCATGGCCCCAATACCTCTACAAATGCGATGACCTTGAGAAGCGGCACCAAAACCCAGGATCCCAAATGGCCGACTCTCCCTGAGACTTCACCCGCTGAAATACCCGACTCAGAAGAGGCACCAACCAAGGACCCAGAAATAGACCCGATCCACATTCAGACACCCTACCCTGAGGCCTTGGAAACAATCGAGAAAAAGAAGAATGTTATGGAAACTGAGGAGCTTCTGGAGATGTTTAAGCAAGTACAGATTAATATTCCGCTCCTCGAAACCGTCAAGCACATCCCGGCTTATGTCAAGTTTTTAAAGGATGCCTGTACACCTAAACGTAAGCCAAGACCTCAAGCACCTAAGAAGGTTGTGCTCTCCGAACAAGCAAGTTTCGTAATATCAAGCAACCTTCTGCTCTAGCGAACTGACCCAGGAGCGCCCCTGATTTCCTGCAATATCAGGGACATGACATTTGATAGAGCACTCCTAGACTTAGGTGCTTCTATCAGTCTGATTCCAACAACCCTGTACCACCAATTTGGTTTCGGAGAGTTGACACCAACACCTGTCACCATCCAGCTGGCTGATAGATCAGTGAAAACCCCGAAGGGGGTTGTCGAGGACGTGATTGTACGGGTCAAGGACTTCTATTTCCCGGTCTACTTCTTGGTGCTCGACATCGAAGTCCCTAAAAAATTACAGAACACACCCATAATCTTAGGCAGACATTTCTTAGCTACGGCTAAGGCAAACATTGATTGTGACACGGGATGTATGGAAATCGCCTTCGGGGACAGGAAAATGCAATTGGATATCTTCCAGGCGAAAAAGTCTTTTGATTGCAATTGCGTTGAGGAACACGATCCTGTGGAAACTTTGATCGAGGAATGCCTCACCCTTAGATCTGTCTCAGACCACCAAACCCGTAATGACTGTTCTGACCCGTCACCATCACTACCCGTGGACCTCTGTAAGGCTGATTACCATCACACAACACCATTTGAGGAGATCGATGTTGATCAACTCCCGTCTTTTCCCTTTCCATCAACTGTGGTTCCACCCGCACCTGAACTTAAGCCACTGCCCGAGAATCTCAAGTATGTCTTCCTGGGACCTGACCAAACCTTCCCGGTGATTATTAATTCTTATCTAACCAAGGATTAGGAACTCAGGTTGACCACGACCCTTTCAGAACATCGGGCCGCCATTGGTTGGACCATTTCTGACTTAAGAGGAATTAGCCCCACCTATTGCAACCATAAGATTTACCTGGAAGACGGGGCAAGACCCTCCCGCCAGATGCAGAGACATTTAAACCCAAACATGCGGGAGGTCGTTAAGAAAGAAATTATTAAGTGGCTTGATGCCGACATCATCTATCCTATCTCTGATAGCCCCTGGGTGAGCCCCACTCAAGTGGTTCCAAGGAAAGCTGGGCTCACCGTTGTCACCAATGATCTTGGCGAATCCATCCCCACCCGCACCACCACCGCATGGCGGGTGTGTATTGATTATAGGAAGCTCAATGAAGCCACTAAGAAGGATCATTTCCCCTTGCCATTCATTAACCAAATCCTTGAAAGATTGGCAGGGCAAAAGTATTTTTGCTTCCTGGATAGATATTCAGGATATAACCAAGTCGCAATTGCTCTGGAAGATCAAGAAAAGACCACATTCACTTGCCCGTATGGCACGTTTGCATTCCGTCGAATGCCGTTCGGGTTATGCAACGCACCTGCTACCTTCCAATGTTGCATGCTAGCCATTTTTTCAGAAATGGTGGGTGAATACTTAGAGGTCTTTATGGATGATTTCTCTGTATTCGGGAATTCATTTGACCATTGTCTGAGCAACTTGGAGAAAATCCTGAAATGATGTATCGAGGTTAATCTGGTGTTAAGTTGGGAAAAGAGCCATTTTATGGTTCAAGAAGGAATTGTCCTCGGTCACATCGTATCGCATAGGGGCATCGAGGTAGATCGGGCTAAGGTTGATTTGATTTCCAAACTTCTTCCACCTAGCTCGGTCCTATAGATTTGCTCATTCCTAGGACATGTTGGCTTCTACCGAAGGTTCATTAAAGACTTTTCCAAGCTTTCCAAACCCTTGACCGACCTTCTAGCCAACGAGGCCATATTCCACATGTCTTCTGATTACATCCAGGCTTATCACACCCTCCAGGACTTAGTCTCCACAGCACCTGTACTTCTGCCCCCGGACTGGTCCCAGGACTTTGAAATTATGTGTGATGCATCAGATTTTGCCATAGGTGCTGTCCTGGGACAAAGACAAGACAAGAAGCCCGTGGTGATCTACTACGCGAGCAAAACGTTGGACGAGGCCCAACGAAATTATACGGTCATAGAGAAAAAGTTGCTCGCTGTAGTCTTTGGACTTGAAAAGTTTCGATCGTACTTGCTGGGATCCCACGTGACTATTTACACTAACCATTCAGCCATCCGGCACCTGTTGGCCAAGAAGGACGCAAAGCCCAGGCTCATCAGATGGATCCTTCTTTTGCAGGAATTTGACCTGGAAATCCGTGACAAGGCCGGATCGAAGAATGTGGTGGCTGACCACTTTTTTAGACTTCATCCAGACCACATTGGACCCTCCCTACCTCACCTGACGCCTTCCCCGATGAACACATTCTGGCTGTGCAAGACAAGAGAGTACCGTGGTTTGCTAACTACGTCAACTACCTAGTTGTAGGACAAACCCCGCACAGCTGGTCCAGACAGCAACGAGACAGGTTCTTGGCTGAGGCCAAGCACTATTTCTGGGATGATCCCATGCTGTTTCGCCTCTGTGCCGACCAGATCATCAGGAGGTGTATCCTCGAGAATGAAGTCCAGAGTGTGCTTTCCTTCTGTCATGACCAGGCTTGTGGTGGCCACTTCTTTGGAAAGAAAATGGCTGCAAAGGTTCTATAGTCTGGATTTTACTGGCCGTCCCTATTTAAGGATGCACACAACTTTGCCAAGACTTGCTTACATTGCCAAACGCTGGGGACCATAACCAAGAAAGATATGATGCCCCTCCAGCCCATTTTGATTGTCGAAATCTTCGACGTTTGGGGTATCGATTTTATGGGCCCCTTTCCACCATCCAACGACTTTGAGTACATCCTAGTCTCAGTAGACTATGTTTCTAAATGGATTGAAGTCGTTGCCACCCGTCAATGAGATCACAGGACTGTCATGGACTTTGTTAAGCAGAACATCTTTTCTCGGTTAAGAATATCCAAGGCCATGATCAGTGATGGTGGAAGCCATTTTATCCATTCCCAATTCCATGCCCTACTTAGAAAATATAGGGTGAACCACCGCATTACTACCCTGTATCATCCGCAAACAAACGGGCAGACCGAGGTCTCAAGTAGACAAATCAAGAACATTTTACAGAAGACTGTGAGACCTGACAGGAAAGACTGGTCCACACGACTAGATGATGCCCTGTGGGCATACAGGACAGCTTTCAAGACCCCGATAGGCATGTCACCTTATCGCCTGGTCTTTGGCAAAGCCTGCCATCTTCCTGTCGAATTGGAACACCAGGCTTACTGGGCTATCAAGCAATGTAACATGGATTCCCAGTTAGCCGGTGCGCAGAGGATGCTCCAATTATCTGAGCTTGAAGAAATTCATCGGGACGCTTTTGAAAATAGTCGACTGTATAAGGAGAAAATGAAAGTTGTCCACAACCGACTCATTCATAGAAAATCCTTTGAGCCCAACCAGCAAGTCTGGCTGTTTGATGCCCGCCTAAAACTCTTCTCGGGGAAACTCAGGTCCAAATGGACAGGACCATTTCGGGTGGTTAAGTCTTACTCTAATGGGGTGGTTGAAATCGCTGATCCTAACACTGGGCACACTTTTACAGTTAATGGTCAAAGATTGAAGCACTTCCTGGCCCAGGTTCCCCCAAAGGAGAGTGTCACCCTCGTTGAGGGATGACACGAAGCACTGCCCAGCTGGCGGCATTAAACTCAGTGCTTCCTGGGAGGCAACCCAGAGGATTCAGACTGATCCGGTATTTTACGTCACTCAGGTACTATCTTTTTGAACCCCTATGCATCCATGTATTTGCCAATGAGGACATTGTCCATCTTAAGCATGGGGGGTAGTAAATTGCACAATCTTGAGCTCATTTAATCAATCTAAATAAAATAAAATTAAAAAAAAAATTGAATTTAGGAAGAAACTTAGGCATTAGAAACTTGTCAATAGTGGAAAATAATACAAAAAGAACTTAAACACTTAGACTTTTCAGGCCTTCAGGCTTAATCAGCTCTGGTGTCTGTTAAAATAGGGATTTAGCTTCGAATCCTTGCAACCTTAAGCTATTCTAATCCACCTACTAAATAAGGTGATAAGTATACGACTTATCAACTCATCCTCTAACTCGAAAAAACTTTGAGTCTAAACATCTGCACACATTTTTTCACAGACTCACTCCTCGGAGATTTTGACAGAAATTGGGTAGCTAATGAACTCTCTAGGGTGGTATGGCTGGCAAGTTGTCGTGGGTAATAGCCCATTGGCAAGTTGTCCAGAACCCAGCCACGGGACCATTTCTTCTTCATTGCCTTTAGGTACATTTGAGATCAGGGAAGCCACCTACAAAGAAAAGAGAGAGAGAGAGAGAAGAAAAGAAAATAAACCATACTTCACCGCACGAGTATGGCTGGCAAGTGATCGTGGGTAACAGCCCATTGGTCGATTAAACAGAGCCTACCTCAATAATTGCATAAAAAGAACCAAAACACTTAAGGAAGAAGCGAGGAAGTAACACAAGCCGGGGAGATATACACTGGAAAAATCCTTGTGTTGACCCCAATTAAAACAAACGTAGGAGAAAGCTACTGATCGAACAAATACACTTTCAGGCAAATATATTTCCTCTTCCGGTCACCTAGGGGCGTAGAAACCCGAAGTCTGTCTAAATTACCGTTGAGTGAGTCTATCACAATCTTCACACCAAGATGCTTAGCACTTAGGGTTTTGACCAAGTTTTGGGTGGGTTGGGTAGAAGTAAAAAGTTACCAACCCACGCTGAATTCTGAAAAAATTCTAAAATATATATATATACATATACATATGTATAGTTATATACATTAAAGCAAGGATTCGGGCGATTCGTATTTTGGCAGACACCCGGGCGCTGCTTAGTCTTTGTAGATTAAGATCTTAGTATATTTCCTCCTATTGACAAGTGACAAAGTGTCTAAGCAATTACTTCTTAAATTCTAAAAGAAAATAAAGGCTAGAATAAACCTTGCTAGGGACTAGCAAGGAGTAAGCATGGGGATATGATAACACTGCATATGGGGGTGATAATTCTGTTAAATAGGGCCCATCTTAAGAATAAAAGGCACAACATAAGTAGAATGGGAGCATTGCATGCATCATATACCAAGATTGCTTATAAAACTGTATTAATGGCCATTTGTGTAAGCTGACTCGTCGATCTTTCGCTTTTAAGTCGTTTGCAGTTTAATGTGGTGGAAAAAATCGACTGATCAATATTTAAGAAGAAATAACCACTCGCAGAGGAGCGGGTCGTATCCACAGGGAGGCAATGACGTATTAAAATTCGCACCAGTTGAAAACGTTTGTTCGTAGTCAGTTTGGACAAGAATCAAGCCAAAATTGACTTCAGATTAAGGTTTAAGCATGAAACAATGCTGAAATAACAATTTTGAGAAACTAGAGGATATTTTCCGCAATGCAGAATCAATAAAATATGATTAAAAAGTGGCAATGGCAGAAAATGTAATTTCTAAGTGGCATGTTACTGTAGCAAAACAGGGGAATTTTTCCCCTTTGTCTTGCGCGACGAGGAACGGATGGCCGGGCGCGGGAAGCTCAGAGGAAGTCCCTTGAACTGAGGGCTTCGAAATGGTGGTGGCAGCGTGTCGCGCGGCGGCGGGAGGTGGCCGGACGAGCTCCGACGGAGGTGCTGCAGCCGGTGAGCGCGCGCGGCCTGTTGGCGTGAAGACTGCCGCGCGCTGCTGCTGCGTGGGTGGCTGCTGTTGCTGCGTGGGTGGCTGCTGCGGCTGGCGTGGGCACGCTGCCTGTTGGCAGCGAGCACGGGAGCGGTTGGGGGCACGGGAGCGCGGGTGAAGGGCGCTGCAGGCGCGGGTGAAGGGCGGTTGGAGTTCTGCAGCTGTGTGCGGGTCTGCAGGCGCGGGAGGAGGTGTGCGCTGGTCTGTAGGCGCGGGAGGATGGCGTGGGCTGCAGGCGCGGGGAAGAGCGGGTGCGGTTGGAGAGTGTTGCAGGCTGAGGAGGGCGTGGGCTGTTGGAGGTGAGCGGGTGGCTCTGCAGGTGCGGGAAGAGGGCGCTGCGTGGAGAGCGGGTGCGGGTGGACTTCAGATGGGTACGCAGGAGAGTGGGTGCAGGTGAGCGGGTAGCTTCAGACGTCCGGGAAATTTCCCGGACGTCTTAAGTTACTGAAAGGGTGGTTGAACAGTAGCTGCGGTGGTGGTGGTTGGCGACGACGGTGAGGGAGATGCACGCTAAGGTGCTCACGGTGATGCGGACGAGCTCCGGATGGCGGTGTGGCCTGTCACACCACACACCCACGGTGGTGGAGACTCGCCACCACAGTAGAGGCCAGCAGTATGGAGTGGAAGAGAGAAGGTCTCTCTGCACAGTGGTGGGTCGGTGGTGGAGGCCTCCCGAGCTTGGCTGCCTCCCTCCTCCTTTTGTAGTGGCCTGCACCAATTTGAATTCAGCTACCCGACCAGATCCACCACATCCGCTCCCCCTTGAATGGGTTCTTCACTGCGGCAGCTGGGAGTTGGAGCGGCAGCCAGCCGTTCTTGCAAGAAGAAGAATAAAGAAAATAATGTTAAAATATTAGGGCCATTTATATACAGACCCTCAACTTTTATGATAATAAAAATAATGTACCTAATTGGCTATCTAATTAGATGAATGTCATTCTAAGCTAATTCTAAATGCACTTAAAATATGAATGCAATGCATGGATTATGTAATTTAATTAAAAATATGAATTAATCTATTTACATCCTAATTTATACTAAATAAATGTTAGAATTAACCTAATGCGTAGGCACTTAAATACTTAAATAGCCCACAACTATGGGCTAATCAAATACCCCCATGCCTAGTTTTTGCTAGTCCCTAGCAAAATTAAGAGAAACCTAGCACTCCAAGTAGACTAGTCAACTCACTTAGTCTTCCTTCATAAGCATATTAAGTTCAGGCTCTAGACCCAAGGTTCCTAAGTAGTTGCTAAGTTACAGACTAGGTCAGCTAAAGACGAGTTGCAGGCACAAGTTTCCCTGATTTCTGACTCTACCCTAAAGTTTATTGATCCCTGAGATTAAAGCATCTGTGCCTGTGCATTGGTCTGAGTTATTTGAGTTAAAGGATTTATTTTTTTATATATATATATATACTTTTTTTTTGTTTGATTCTTCTAAGTCTAACCTCAGATCAGCTATCAACACGGTCTGTGTCGGATTCATTGTCCCCATTACCATACCTCGAAGGGTGCCTGGCTTTCGATGCTTCGAGATAGCACCGCCCATAACGACCCCAAGAACTCCTGGCAGTCGACACTTCGAGATAGTATCGCCCATGGATTTCTAAAGCGAATTCAGGCCTATGGCAATCGGCACTTCGAGATAGGGCCGCCCATGGTACCTGAACCGCACAATGCGCTTACATGCCCCCAGTAGGATGGATATCCTAAAAGACAAGCGCCGAGGAGGTCATATGTTATCATCGCATCCTCAAGGTGATTATATACTCCACCTCTCCTGCGGCGGGAACTCTTCCAATCAAAATGTGTTTTCAAGCCTCTCTTAAGTCAAAACTAAGAGAACCAAATCTCTTTTCAGAAAAATAGAAATTAAGTTGATTACTAGACCAAGTGTGTGAAATTTGGATGCTTGGGTTACAAGGACCCGTAAACCAGAAGGTAGAATAAGACTCCAGATACTACCCCACCTTTTAACTCAAACCCTAGCTTCCCTTCCTCAACCTCTTAAGGAATGGTCTGTAACTTAACTCCTACTTAACTTTTTAAGTCCACAAAGGACCCTAAAGGTCTAACGCTAGCAACTCATTTAGCTTCTAAAGTTTGACCCTAGAATTAATTTAGTCTACGCTAGAGTTCTGATTTGCTTAAGAATGCAGGACTTAGCCAGTTAAGCTCAAAACTTTTTTTTTTTTTTCATTTTCTCTCTTTCTCTCTCTCTTTTTTTTTTATATGCTATAAACAAAATGCCTCAGGTCCTCTCCCCGATGCCTGGTTCAAACAATGTCCTCATTGAAAACAAAAATAGCTAAAGGAAGATATTACCTGAGGCAGAGAATGGTAGGAGCTAAGGCTCCTCAAGAGTGACTTCGTCAACCAGATGGCCATCTAAAGTTATGTACGGTTTTAACCGTTGACCGTTGACGATAAAGGGAGTTGCTGAAGAGGAAGGATTTTTTATCTCCATAGCTCCATGCGGAAATACTTTGGTGATTATGTAAGGCCCATCCCAACGAGATTTTAACTTCCCAGGAAAAAGCTTAAGTCTGGAATTGAAAAGCCAGACTTGTTGGTTGGGCTCAAAGGTCTTTCGAAGAATAAACTTATCATGCAAGACCTTAGTTCTTTCTTTATAAGCTTGAGAGGTGTCATAAGCATCATTCCTCAGCTCTTCAAGCTCACTTAATTCTAGAAATCGTGCCTTACCTGCCTTCTCTAAATCCATGTTAACACTTCGAATAGCCCAAAGTGCTTTATGTTCCAATTCAACAGGTAAATGACACGCTTTTCCATACACAATCCGAAAGGGAGAAGTTCCCAAAGGGGTCTTATAGGCCGTTCGATAAGCCTACAAAGCATCATCGAACTTTTGGGACCAATCTTTCCTGTCAGGTCTAACGGTCTTTTCCAAAATATTTTTTATCTCCCTATTTGATACTTCAACCTGGCCACTTGTCTGAGGGTGGTAAGGGGTAGCAACCTTGTAAGTCACTCCCAAACTCTTAATTAACCGATTGAAGTGGTGGTTTCGGAAATGAGGTCCCCCATCACTTATAATAGTCTTGGGGCAGCCGAAACGGGATATGATATTGGCCTTCACAAATTTCAAAACCACAGAGTGGTCATTTGTGCGCGTAGGAATGGCCTTTATCCATTTAGAGACATAATCAACTGCCACCAAGATATATTCAAAACCATGGGACGACGGGAAGGGGCCCATAAAGTCAATTCCCCACACATCAAAAATTTCAACAGGTTGAATAGGATGTTGAGGCATTTCATTCTTCTTCCCAATTGTTCCAGTCCGTTGACATCTAATACAGGCCTTAACAAAATTATGAGAATCCTTAAATAAGGAAGGCCACCAAAAATCGGACTGGAGAACCTTAAAAGCAGTTTTCTTAGCACCAAAGTGTCCTCCACAATGAAGTTCATGGCAAAAACTCAGCACACTTTGTAGTTCCTCTTCAGGCACACAACGTCTCAATACTCGGTCTTGTCCAATTCTAAATAATTTTGGCTCTTACCAATGAAAATATCTTGCTTGAGAAATAAATCTCTTTCTTTTCTGCTCATCCCAAGAGCCAGGAGTTTGTCCAGTGACCAAGTAATTTACAATGTCTGCATACCAGGGTAAAGTTGGTGTTACCGCCATTAGAGTTTCATCGGGAAATGTCTCGCGAATGTCTTCAGAAATAGAGTCATTAAGAGGAAGGCGAGACAGGTGGTCCGCTGATGGGTCAGCCCGAATAGGTTGTTAATATGATATTTTTATCGTTGAAATGTGTATAGTGGTTAACCTAATTCAGACCTAACCATCTCTTTACAAAATTTTTTTAACCTGGCCTAATTGATTTTATCTTGTCACTTTTAGGCCTAGGGTCGAACTCAGGGAAGTGGGGTTCAAGTCTAATTTCTACGTTTTCCTTAAAACGCGTCTCTTCCGTTCGTTTATTGTGCTTTTGGTATTTTTCTTATTTAGGTTTTTTTTCTGGTAATCCTTGTTCTTGAGGCACACCCTCAAAATTGTGTCCTTGGCTTTTAGCCAAAACAGAGTTTCAAAACACGCCTTGCTACTTGCAAGACGGGGTACCTGCAAATCAAAGATTATCTTTTCACTTTTATACCTTTTTTTTTTATCTTTTTACTAAGAAGGAAGCTAACAGATAGAAAGTAAATATAGTAGCTATAGATATATATTTATATGTAGTATATATATAAAGGGGTGGGGGTGGAGGTGACGATGGAGTGTAGCACTATGTCGAGTCAGTCGACGTCTAGAGAGACGCAACCAACACGACTAGGTGCCGCGTGGAGTGTGGATGGAGGATGGATGTGTCCACGCTTTCTGTACACGTGTATCGGGGAATATCAGCAACTGGTGCAGATATTCCCGCGATACAGCGTATAGTAAATAACGTGAAAATATATGTACATATGTATGTATATAAATGTATAAGTATATATGTATAGATATATATAGATATATATGTATATATATATATATAGGTGTATATGTATATATATATATATGTATGTATATATGTATATAGCTATGTATATATGTATATATATATGTATATAGCTTTGTATATATGTATATATATATAAGTATATGTATAAATATATAGATATATATATATATAAGTAGATATATATATATATATATATATTATATATATATATATGTATGTATACATAACTATAGATATTACTATGTATATAAGTATATATATATATATATATAGATATATGTATGTATATATTATATATAGATGTATAAGTATATATGGGTTACTATAAGTGTGTGAGTGTGTGTGTGTGTGCGTCGGTGAATGTGTGTGTGTGTTGCTGTGAGTAAAGAGAGAGAGAGAGAGAGAACGGAGAGAGAGAGAGAGTACGTGAGAGAGAGCGAGAGAGCGCCAGACAGTGAGAGAGCGGGAGGGAGAGATCGAGCGCGCGGATGATGGCAGCGAGTTAAGACGTCTGCTCGCGGCGGCGGACGTCTGACGCCGCGTCGTCTGAAGGCGAAGGCGGACGTCTGACCGTCGCGGTGCACCGCGCCTTCGCGCAGAGGACGTGAGGTGTCTCCTGCAGACCGGGTGCGAGGACAGAGAGCGAGCGATGGCGCGCTCGGAGAAGGCGGCGGGGAGTCTGCAGTTGGTCGCGGAGGGTTGCGGAGGAGGACAGGGGTCGGCACGAGGCCGTAACCGGCCGCTGCAGTGCGTGCGGCGGCCGGCTGCGGGTGCAATGCGGGGTGGACAGAACGGAGACGGAGTCGGGGAACGGGCCTGCAGGCGCGCGCGGAGGGTTGCGCGCCTGCGGGGAAGGTCGCGGAGGAGGCGGGGGGTGCTGCTGCTGCTGCTGTCGCTGCGGTTTAGCTGCTGCTGCTGCTGCTTCAAGCTTCGGAGCTTGAAGCGGCAGCAATGGCGTGGAGACGAAAACGAAGAGAAAAGAAAACACCACGCCCACCGGCTCGTTGAAGAGCTGGGCGGTGGTGCTCCCACTGTGGTGGTGTGCACCACAGTGGGTTCTCCTACTCGCCGGGTGCCTCCTCGACGGAGGGCCGGCGTATGGGAGGGGAGGACGGGCGAGGAAGGTGGTGGACTGCAGGGTGGCGTTTTGCAGCAACCTCCCGTTTTCGCGAGGAAGAAGCTGCAGCTTCTTATAGAGGAGGAGAGCATGGCGTGGAGCATGCGGGGAATGGGGGAGAATGGCAGCTGCAGGGAGAGGTGCGGGAAGGACAGCAGGGAGAGGCGTTGCATGCAGCTGCGGGAGGAGTTGCAGCCGCGGGAAGAAGAAAAAGATGAAAGCAAAAAAATAGAGAAGGGACTTTTGTAAAGAAACACTTGAGAAAAAATGTAAATATGCAAGCCATTTATTCCATTCTCTTCTCTCAATTAAATGCATGCATGCAAGCGTTTTTACAAATGCAACTACAGGATTATAATATACATAGTTAATGCTAGAAAATAGCACAAGAAGGCGTTATTATAGGCGTGTTTTGAGGTGCAAACATCCGCCACAACATTTTCTACTCCTTTCTTTTCACGTATTTCCAAGTCAAATTCTTGAAGGAGTAAGATCCACCTAATCAGACGTGGCTTAGAATCTTTCTTAGCAATGAGATGTTTCACTGCTGCATGATCAGTAAAAATAACCACCTTAGACCCAAGTAAATAAGACCTAAACTTCTCCAGAGCAAAAACTACAGCAAGTAATTCTTTTTCAGTGACGGTGTAGTTTTGCTAAGATTCAGTTAAAGTCTTGCTTGCATAATGCAGCACATGAGGTCTTCCCTCAACCCTTTGTCCAAGGACTGCTCCCACTGCATAATCCGAAGCATCACACATAAGCTCAAATGGGAGTGTCCAATCAGGAGCTTGGAGAACAGGCACAGAAATCAAGGCCTCCTTTAGAGTTTGAAAAGCCTCGGCACACTTTGAATCAAAACTGAAGGAAGATTCCTTCGCCAATAAGTCACAAAGTGGCCTAGAAATCTTACTAAAATTTTTAACAAAGCGCCTGTAAATGCCAGCATGGCCCAGAAAGGATCTAATCTGTTTGACATTCGTAGGCAATGGAAGTTTGGAAATAGAATCAATCTTGGCTTTATATACTTCCAAGCCTTGCTCGGATACAACATGCCCAAGTACAATTCCTTTCTGTACCATGAAGTGACTTTTCTCCCAGCTGAGGACTAAACCAGTGTCCTTACATCGTTTCAACACATTCTCCAGGTGCAGGAGACACTGGTCGAAAGACGAGCCATAAATAGAGAAGTCATCCATAAATACTTCAACACACTCGTTAATCATGTCCAAAAAGATAGACATCATACACCGCTGGAAAGTTGCAGGGGCATTACATAATCCAAACGGCATACGCCTGAATGCAAAAGCACCGTAAGGACTCGTGAATGTCATCTTTTCCTGGTCATCAGGAAAGACTGCCACCTGATTGTACCCAGAATATCCATCGAGAAAGCAATAATACTTATTCCCTGCCAATTTTTCGAGAATTTGATCAATAAAAGGCAAAGGAAAGTGATCCTTCTGGGTAGCAGTGTTCAGCTTGTGGTAATCAATACAGACCCTCCATCCAGTTGAGGGTCTAGTGACAACTTGTTCACCTTGGTCGTTGAGTTCCACAGTAAAGCCTGTCTTCTTTGGCACCACATGAATGGGACTGACCCATTTACTATCAGCAATGGGATATATGATCCCAGCGTCCAACCACTTCAGGATTTCCTTTTTTACAACCTCCCTCATATTAGGGTTCAGACGTCTCTGCATGTCCCTAAAAGGCTTGATGGAATCATCAATATAAATGTGGTGCATGTAGAGTGTAGAGTTTATACCCTTAATGTCAGCAATGCTCCAAGCAATAGCTTCCTTGTGCCTAGACAAGCATTCAATCAAGGCTCCCTCCTGTGCCTTAGACAGCACAACCGAAATGATAACGGGGAGCGTATCATTGGCACCTAGGAAAACATACTTGAGAGTGTCAGGGAGGGGTTTCAACTCAAGGTTGGGGGCTTGTATGGCTGAGGGTTTCATAATAGATGTCCCCATCTCAGGTAGCAAATCTACCTTCGGCGGAAATGATGGGGGAAGAGACTCAGCAGAAACTCCTAGCAATTCCTCTAGTTCTAGTATATCCCCTTCACATTCCTCCAAGAGATGGGAATGCTCATTTAGCATAACATGCTGAAGGGGGTCATCACATAACATTGCAGGAGTTGCCTCTTCAATCAGATCATCTATCACCTCAACTTGAGAATAATCCTCAAGTCCAGCTTGTTTGTAAGCATCAAACACATTAAGCCGGATTTTCCTGTTCCCAAAGCCCATTTTCAATGCCCTAGTATTGCAATTAATTGAAGCATGGGAAGTTGCAAGGAAGGGGCGGCCCAAAATGATGGAGGGTTTGGTTGGCTTGTTGTTAGGGTCAGTGTCCAAAACTAAGAAGTCAACGGGAAAGAAGAAATCCTCCACTCTTACGAGGACATCTTCCAAAATTCCCCGTGGTGTCATAAGTGATCGATCAGCAACTTGAAGGATTACAGGGCTAGGCTTCAGATTGCCTCCCCCAAGTTGTTCATACACGTAGCTCGAAAGAATGTTCACCCCCACACCCAGATCAAGTAGAGCCTCATCAATTTGTAAGTCACCAATAACTACAAAGATGTATGGGGCTCCTGGGTCCTTAAGTTTCGGGGGTGTGCCATGTTGAACAATTGAGCTAACAGAATCAGGCAGGATAACTTTAGATTGGACCTGTTTTCTAGATTGCCGCTTTTTCGTGCACAAGTCCTTTAAGAAGCGGGCATAAGACAGAATCTGCCTGATAGCTTCAAGCAAAGGCAGGTTAATCTGCACTTGCTTGAAAGTTTCCATAATCTCATCCATCTTATCTTTGGCTCCAGATGAGCCAGCAGAAGTTTGCCCAGAGGTGGATAAGCGCTCTGGAAAAGGTACTCTCGATCTCTGGGTGGAAGGGTTGTCATGTCGAGTAAGGGGTGGAACGAGGGCAACTTCTTCCGGTGAGGTGATTTCAAGCGGAGAAGATTTGGGCAAATCTTCTCCGGTGGGGGTGAAAGTCGGGGTGGATGGTTTTTTAGGGGGTGAGACTCTAGGAGCATCGGGTTTGAAAATTTCTTTCCCACTCCTCAGAATAGTCACCGCCTGAGCATGCTCCCTAAAGGCAATCCCTTTTCCTTTAGGATTTTCCTCAGCAGCACTGGGAAACTTCCCAGTCTCCCTCTGTCTAACGGCCTCAACAAGGTGCCCAATTTGTGTTTTCATCTCATGTATAGCCTTGTCATGAGATTAGATGATGGCACTTTGACTTTCTTGCATAGTTTTCAACATCGCCTTCAATTCATCCATCTCAGAGGTTTTAGGTTGGGCAAAGGTCTGAGGTTGGTTCATTTGATGGTTTTGAAAGGATTGTGGTTTGTAATTCCCTGAATTTGAGACATTTCCTTGTCTCCATGAAAAGTTTGGGTGGTTCCTCCATCCCTCATTATAAGTGTTGGAGAAAGGATCATTACGAGGTCTTGGACGGAACCCTTGAGCGGCATTCAAATACGCTTGTACAAGTTCAGGGAATTGGGAGGCCAAGTGGCAATCCACAGTGGCGTGTGTATTGCCTTGACAAATTACGCATTCGGAAGCTTGGGATGTGGAGGAGTTAGGTACGAATGAACTCGGGTTCAACATAAGCCTTTCCATGTTTTGATTCAATAATTGAATTTGATAGGCTAAATTTTGGGTGTCCCTTGCTTCATTCTCCTCCAACTTTCTTTGCATGAGAGTGGGCTTTCTATCCATGTAGGCAGAATTCAAGTGAATGGAATTCTCACTCAAAGTATCAAATAAGTTTCAAGCTTCATCCTCAGTCTTAGATAGAAAGGTTCCTGCACAGGCACCATCCACAGTTTGCCTATGCGAATCATTAAGTCCGGTGTAGAACCTTTCAACCAGTTGCCATTTAGGCACCTGGTGATGTGGGCAAAGTCTCAGCAAATCGTTAAAGCGCTCCCACGCATCATGGAATGCTTCCCCATCCTTTTGAACAAAACTCATAATTTCCCTCCTAAAGTGATTTGTTTGACTCATGGGGAAGTACTTCTTTAAAAACTCCTTCTTCAGGGCATCCCAAGTATTTATATTATCAAGGGTGTGATACCAATACTTGGCTTTGTCCTTTAGGGAGAAGGGAAAGAGGGTTCGCATTTGAGCGTCATCAGTAACGCCCCGCAGCTTCACCGTGGAACAGACCTCGGTGAATTCCTCGATATGCCTGTAAGGGTCTTCCCTAGTAGTACCATAAAAGGAGGGTAGCAAGGATATGGTACTACTTTTGATCTCATATGGATTGTCCCCTCCAGGTCTACGTATTGCTGGGCCAGCTTGATTGGTTGGGATGAAATATTCCATAAGGCTCCTTTGACCGGCCATTTCTACCCTTGGAAGGTCTTTTCTTAGGATTCTTTCAGGTTCAGGATCAAATACAAGTTGTCTCCTAAGAGAACGCCTACCAAGCATGCACTACAAACACAATTCAAAAGGACTTGTTTGGTCTTTACAAATTTAGGCTTTTGACTTTAGTTCAAATTGTAGGTGACAAAACAAGTTGCCCAATCAATTACGCGCCTATTGTCAACCTACGGCTCGCCTAAGAAGACCTAGTTGGAGCTTAGGTGTTCTTCCCTAAATCTCAAATGGTCAAGTAAATCCAAAGACGAAAGATCGAGGGATGCAAGTAGGCTTAAGCCTTCCTTTGAAGCTGTGCTTTCGCGGTGCTTCTCAACTACTGCCAAAAATCCGTGACAGGGTATCCCCCTCTTTGGATTTACAAAACCTTTGATCTCAAGTTCCAAACACTTCAGAAACCAACGATAGGAGGGCTCTTGTCCTAGTCGTTTCAAGACTTAGGAGTGTCTAAATGAGTGCTGTGGTGCAACAGATATAAGTGTGCATTCACCGCAAAATGATTTTGAATTTTGAATCGCACACCACGTTTTACAATCAAGTCCTTGATTTTTAGATGTCCCTCCTTTAATTAGTCCTTTTCTCGAATATATGTGACCACTTGTTAGATCGCTTTAAGACAAGCCTTGTGGTCTTTGAATTAAATCCCAAATGCAATGCGTGATCAAAAATAGGATGCAAAGTAAGAGAATGCGTACTTTGCTTCCAGCGATCTACGATGCAAGAATGCACGCAATGCAGAAAAGTAAATCTAGAGGCTGCTCATACAGACCTAAATGGTTCGTCCTAGGGCAGGCAGCTTCTAACAGGCAGCTCATTTTTTTTTTTAATTTTTTTTTAGAACTACTTATGCACAAGCAAATAAAAGTAATAAAAAAAACGTAAATCTAAAGAAAAGGGAACAGACTCCCAAAAAATTACCCAACACGGGCCCAAAACAAAATCAGGGAACAAACCCCTCAAAATATGCCCCAGAACAAGGGTTTCAAACTAACTGCAATGAAAAATTAAGTCTACAGTCTTAATTCTATTCTAATTAAACTAGCGACTAAATACAATGGTGTCTGTCGCGTCCTCGTCCTTCTCCTCTGTTTAAAAATTACTCATCCAATTCTCCTCTGGCGACGTTCAGGATCGTCTCTCACAGTGGCTGATTCTTGCACAGAAAAGATAATAATAAATGGTCAAATCTCTATGCAATTGACAAATAATAAAAATAAAATCAGGTGAAATTATTGCGTCTGTTGCCTCCCCGGCAATGGCGCCATTTGACTCGTCGATCTTTCGCTTTTAAGTCGTTTGCAGTTTAATGTGGTGGAAAAAATCGACTGATCAATATTTAAGAAGAAATAACCACTCGCAGAGGAGCGGGTCGTATCCACAGGGAGGCAATGACGTATTAAAATTCACACCAGTTAAAAACGTTTGTTCGTAGTCAGTTTGGACAAGAATCAAGCCAAAATTGACTTCAGATTAAGGTTTAAGTAAGAAACAATGCTGAAATAGCAATTTTGAGAAACTAGAGGATATTTTCCGCAATGCAGAATCAATAAAATATGATTTAAAAGTGACAATGGCAGAAAATGTAATTTCTAATTGGCATGTTACTGTAGCAAAACAGGGGAATTTTTCCCCTTTGTCTTGCGCGACGAGGAACGGATGGCCGGGCGCGGGAAGCTCGGAGGAAGTCCCTTGAACCGAGGGCTTCGAAGCGGTGGTGGCGGCGTGTCGCGCGGCAGCCGGAGGTGGCCGGACGAGCTCCGGCGGAGGTGCTGCAGCCGGTGAGCGCGCGCGGCCTGTTGGCGTGAAGACTGCTGCGCGCTGCTGCTGCGTGGGTGGCTGCTGCGGCTGGCGTGGGCACGCTGTCGGTTGGCAGAGGGCACGGGAGCGGCTGGGGGCACGGGAGCGGGGTGAAGGGCGTTGTAGACGCGGGTGAATGGTGCTGCAGGTGCGGGTGAAGGGCGGTTGGAGTTCTGCAGCTGTGTGCGGGTCTGCAGGCGCGGGAGGAGGTGTGCGCTGGTCTGCAGGCGCGGGAGGATGGCGTGGGCTGCAGGCGCGGGGAAGAGCGGGTGCGGTTGGAGAGTGCTGCAGGCTGAGGAGGGCGTGGGCTATTGGAGGTGAGCGGGTGGCTCTGCAGGCGCGGGAAGAGGGCGCTGCGTGGAGAGCGGGTGCGGGTGGACTTCAGATGGGTACGCAAGCGAGTGGGTGCAGGTGAGCAGGTAGCTTCAGACGTCCGGGAAATTTCCCGGACGTCTTAAGTTACTGAAAGGGTGGTTGAACAGTAGCTGCGGTGGTGGTGGTTGGCGACGACGGCGAGGGAGATGCACGCTAAGGTGCTCACGGTGATGCGGACGAGCTCCGGATGGCGGTGTGGCTTGTCACACCACACGCCCACGGTGGTGGAGACTCGCCACCACAGTAGAGGCCGGCAGTATGGAGTGGAAGAGAGAAGGTCTCTCGGCACAGTGGTGGGTCGATGGTGGAGGCCTCCCGAGCTCGGCTGCCTCCCTCCTTTTGTAGTGGCCTGCACCAATTTGAATTCTGCTGCCCGACCAGATCCACCACATCCGCTCCCCCTTGAATGGGTTCTTCACTGCGGCAGCTGGGTGTTGGAGCAGCAGCCAGCCGTTCCTGCAAGAAGAAGAATAAAGAAAATAATGTTAAAATATTAGGGCCATTTATATACAGACCCTCAACTTTTATGATAATAAAAATAATGTACCTAATTGGTTATCTAATTAGATGAATGTCATTCTAAGCTAAATCTAAATGCACTTAAAATATGAATGCAATGCATGGATTATGTAATTAAATTAAAACTATGATTTAATCTATTTACATCCTAATTTATACTAAATAAATGTTAGAATTAACCTAATGCGTAGGCACTTAAATACTTAAATAGCCCACAACTATGGGCTAATCATAAGCACTTGTCAAAGTAGGCCTCAGATGAGCAATCGAACCGCACGGATAGATTCAGAACGACAAATGGAGTCCAACGGACTTAAAATCAGCCAAATCCGACATCCGGAGCTCCCACAATGGGCCCAAGAAGTTCTGACCATTGATGTGATGATCAACGACCCTCATTGCGCCATGTGGCCCCCGCTCACCGCGCGCCACTTCCACCTTCAGCTGGAGATCGAATCTCAGCCATCAATCTTTGATCGGATGGTCGAGAACCGCGCACCCACCCGCGGTCGCCGTGACAAAGCAGCGGGCGTGGCGCAGTGGTTAACGTGCACACCCACATGCACGAGACGCGGGTCGAGCCACACGGTGCAGGAAATTGAAGATGGCGAGGCACGCGACAAAATTGGACCGCCTGATCAGCAGCGGGCGGTCGAGATAGCGCCACGCAGCGCGCCCTCAGGCAGCGAGCTTCCACACGCGCACGCACGCCGGGCGACGACGCCCGCGCGCACGCGCAACCAAGGCACGATCCAAGCGCGCCCGGGGGAGGATCTCAGATCAGACGGCTCTCATGCAGCGACCACGGATCGGGCACAAAGAAGAACGGCACGGGCATGTGACTGGAGGGCTGGAGGCTTCACCGACACTTTTGGAAGGGTTTTAGCGACGTCCCAAACATCGCTAAAACCCCTTCTTTTTTTA
The DNA here is from genome assembly GCA_037157565.1 of Thalassia testudinum. Taxonomy (NCBI): domain Eukaryota; kingdom Viridiplantae; phylum Streptophyta; class Magnoliopsida; order Alismatales; family Hydrocharitaceae; genus Thalassia; species Thalassia testudinum. Next base: position 12,079,117 of record JAZHRO010000078.1, on the reverse strand, counting down.
GTAAGCCCTTCTCCCTATTTAAACCCCCTCCAACCACTCATTCAAGGCATTCACTTCCCTTGCAACTACTCTACCCCTCTCTTAGCTTGCTTTAGGCCCTCTTGTAATCACCGGAGACGACGAGCCGTTGACGGAGCCTTCTCCACCACCGTGGCTGCCTCGCCGCTCTCCCCTGCTTTCTCTCTCTTCCTCTCTTTTAAGCTTTCCTTTACTTATGTTTAAGCATGTATCTAATGTTGTAATCTGTGAGCTAAAGTTGCATGATTAATGAAGTTACTTTCCATTCAGTTGTTTACTTTATTTCTTGTTCAAGTTGCATGTTAAAGAAAGAAACGACTGTAACCCTAAGCTCTCTCTCTCTTTCAACCACACCTTTTCGCAAGCAAAACTCTGCAATTTCCGTGACAACAAGTGATAAGCAAAATCCGATTTTCACGCCTCCCTGAGACCAACACTTGGACTCACCTCCATTTCTTTACTTTAAAATCGGCATTGCAAGTGCGACTATAACGACACTTCTTAACACACACGCACGATCGCACGCCATTATCTCAGGCATTTCATATTCTAATAGGCAGCTCGAATTTATTAACAGGCAGTTGTTTACAATTCAACTCATTCATTTATGACTGCAATCTCAATCACGCATACAAACAGTGCAACTATTTCTCGTCCTAGGATTCATGCCACATACTAGGTTTCTAGTTATCTAATTATCATGACTGCATTCATGTTTTATAAAAAGAACAGGGGAAACCACTTTACCAAACAATCCGGGAGTACTAGGGGCTCGAATGACAGACTCATGTGCCTCTACAATCCCTGGACACACAACAGGTCGAAGTCCTATATCAAGGAACATATCACAACGGGATGTTCAGAATAGTATATAATGATTTCTAACATATAGAGGAACTCACAAGAAAACAACAGATATCTCGTTTGCGTAAAACAGACCCCGATCGGACCCTAAATGGGTCAAAAACAGAACTGCAGAACCAAATCAGATGTCTGGAATAAAGTCCAAACATCTTAAAAGTCACCAGAGTCTCACCTCAAGTCCCTACGTTGACCTCAGACATCCAGGACTCCTACTTGACCATCTGGACTCAGCTCCAGACGTCCGACCTATCCTCTAGTCGTCTAGAAGTGCCTCCGGTCGTCTGGTAAGCTATCCAGACGTCCGAAACACGTGAGAGGGCGTGCCGCGTGCCTTCCCAAAGTTGCTCCTGTGCACGACAGAGCAGCACATCCTAATTTAGCCAAAAAAATCCTACTGTGGTGTGGCCTGCATGGCCGCAGCCGCGGAAATGATGTACCTTCGCGAATACCTACTTTTAGACGTCCGGTATCTTCACCAGACGTCCAGCCCGTCATCTGGAGGGCACTCCGGACATTTGATACTGGAAAAATTCTAGTATCAGAATGAGCTCTCGCTCCTCTCGCTACGCTCCGCCGCGGCTTCTCCCTCTTAGCTGCAGCTCCGGCCGCAGCCGGAAGTTGGGGATGGCTCCCCGACGCTCTCCTCCTCCCGCACGCGCCGCGACGGGCTCGCGATCTCAACCTCCTCCTCTCTTCACGCCGCTCCTCCTCCTCGCTCTTGCTCCCTCTCTCTCGCTCGTCTCTCTCACGGCAGTGGAGAGGAAGTAGGGTGGCGGTGATGGAGTGGTGAGGGGAGGAAGGGGGCACTTATATAGGCGGTGGGCTAGGGTTCGGTGAAGGGGAGAAAAGAAGAAGAGGGAGAGAGAAGAGAATTGCATGCTGTCTACGCATAGAAAGCATTCGCACGTACAGGTTTTTCAGTTTCCAGACATCTGGGAAGGGTTCCAAACGTCCTATGAGACGTCTGACTGACAGTCCAGACGTCTTAAAAGGCTTAAGACAAATTGGGTGTTTATATCATAACAAACTTAAAGGAAGTTTCGTCCCTAAAACTTGAGCTAGCTAGGGTACAGAAAGAGAAATATAAATGCATAACATATTTAAAGAGGACCGAAGTCTGTCCGAAAAGACGTACCCTCAAAAAGCTCCGGGTACCACACTCGCATCGCCGCCTCAGGCTCCCAAGTAGCCTTCTCGTACCGCTGGCTCCTCCACAAGACCTTCACCAGGGGTACCTACTTCCGTCTCAAACTCCGGACGACTCTGTCTAGTATCTGCACTGGTCTCTCGGGGTAGGTCAAGTCGTCACCCACCTAGACAATCTTGTGGCTTAGAACGTAACTGGGATCGGCGATGTACTTCCTGAGGTTGGACACGTGGAACATGTCGTGCACACCAGAAAGCTAGGGAGGAAAGGCAAGCCGGTAAGCAATGGGTCTTACTCGCTCCAGGACCTCAAATGGCCCCACAAACCTTGGCGCAAGCTTCCCCTTCACCCCAAAACGCTGCAGGCCCTTCATGGGTGAAATAGGAAGGAAGACGTGATCCCCAACCTTGAACAGCACCTCTCTGAGTTTTCGGTCAGCATAACTCTTCTGCCTGCTACTGACAGTGCGGAGTCATCTGTGGATCTGCTCTATCACCTCCTGACTCTGCCGGATCAGCTTGGGGCCAACCTTCCACTTGGTCCCCACCTCAACCCAACTTAAGGGTGCAGTACACCTCCGCCCGTACAGAGCCTCGTAAGGTGCCATGCCGATGCTTAGGTAATAGCTGTTATTAAATGCAAACTCTGCCAGGGGTAAGTGCTCCTCCCAAGAGCCCCTCTAGTCTTGTACATAGGCGCACAAAAGGTCCTCAAGTGTCTGTATGGTGCGCTCTGACTGTTCGTCTGTCTGGGGGTGGTACGCCGTACTGAACCTTAACCGTGAGCCTGCTAAAACTCAGCCCAAACTGGGAAGTAAAACGGGTATCCCGATTGGATACAATCTCACGCGGAACTCCGTGCAGGTGTACTACATCACGAATGTACCTTTCTGCCAACTGTGTTGGTCCCAAAGTGACTCGGATCGGTAGGAAATGCGTCATCTTCGTCAACTTGTCCACTATCACCCAAACTGCGTCGCGTCCTCATTGGGTAATGGGTAAGCCCACCACTAAGTCCATGGTGATGCTCTCCCACTTCCACTCTGGCATAGAAAGTGGCTGCAACAGCCCTGCAGGCCTCTGATGCTCGGCCTTCACCTGCTGGCACACCAAGCATTGCTGCACAAACTCACCCACATCCTGCTTCATTCGCCTCCACCAAAAGTCATGTCTCAGATCATAATACATCTTCATGTTCTTGGGATGTATGGTGAACCTAGACCCGTGCGCCTCCATCAGAAGCTCTCTCAACAACTCCTCGTCCCTGGGAACGCACAACCATCCCCTCATGCGCAGCACTTCGTCTGTAAAAGAGAAGTCTCCTGGGTCCCCTGACTGCACTCTATCTTGCAACGACTGTAGGTACGGATCTACCATCTGTCCTGTGATGATGCGGTCTATTAGCTCTGGTCTCATTTGTCATGTCACCGTCACTGCCCCACAACACCCCTGTGACTCTCGGGGTCGCCAACTGCCCAACTCCTCAATAAGTCTCCAACTCTATGCCTGTAAGCTGGATAAGTGGGTGGGCGCCTTCCGGCTCAAGGCATCAGCCACCACGTTGGCCTTCCCCGGATGGTAGGAGATGGTGCAGTCATAGTCCTTCAGGAGCTCTAACCAACGTCTCTGTCTCATGTTAAGCTCCTTCTGATCAAACAAGTACCTGAGGCTCTTATGATCCGTGAAAATCTCAAAGGTCTCACCGTAAAGGTAGTGCCTCCATGTCTTCAGCGCGAAGACAACAGCTGCTAGCTCTAAGTCATGGGTAGGGTAGCTATGCTTATGGGGCTTCAGTTGCCACGAAGCGTAAGGGACAACGTGACCCCACTGCATGAGCACACCCGCTAACCCCTGCAACGAAGTGTCGGTGTAAACCACAAAACTGCCACTGTTGTCTGGAATGGTAAGCACAGGAGTTGAAGTCAGTCTCTCCTTCAACTCCTGAAAAGATGCCTCGCACTCATCTGTCCAGGCAAAGGGCATGTCCTTCTGGGTCAGCTGGGTCATAGGACGCGCAATCTGAGAGAATCCTCTGATAAATCGTTAACAGTAACCTGCCAGTCCCAAAAAGTTGCATATCTTTGTCACTGTGCGTGGCCTCTCCTACCTGAGTATGGCCTCAACCTTGGTTGGATCCACAGCCAAGCCATCCCCTGAGATCACGTGGCCCAAGAAAGCCACCTACCTCATCCAAAATTCACATTTTCTATATTTGACATACAGCCTGCGTCATCTCAAAGTGTCCAGAACCATTCGCAAGTGCTGTCCATGATGTGCCTGATCCCGTGAGTAGACGAGTACGTCATCGATAAATACCATCACAAACTGATCCAGATACGGTCTGAAAACCCGATTCATCAAATCCATAAAGGTAGCGGGGGCGTTGGTCAGCCCAAACGGCATGACCAAAAACTCGTAGTGTCCATACCGGGTGCGGAAAGCTGTCTTGGAGACGTCGCTTTCCCTGATCCTCAACTGGTAGTAGCCTGACCTCAGATCTATCTTGGAGAATACCGTGGCACCTCCCAACTGGTCAAACAGATCATCAATCCTTGGCAGCGGATACTTGTTCTTGATGGTGCCCTATTCAGCTGTCTGTAGTCAACACAAAGGCGCAGGGTACCAACCTTCTTCTTCACAAATAACACAGGGGCTCCCCACGGGGTCGCACTGGGCCTCACAAAGCCCTTCTCCAATAGGTCCTGTAGCTGGGACATGAGCTCTCGCAGCTCCAGTGGTGCCATCTGGTACGGTGCAGTAGAAATGGGGCTAGTCCCTGATACGAGTGAGATCTCAAACTCGATCTCACGCTCAGGCGGTGGTCCTGGCAGCTCCTCTTGAGACACATCGGGGTACTCTTCAGCCACCAGGATGCTTTGAAAGTCTGCCACGGGGCTGGGCTCTGCCACCACATAGGCTAGAAAGCCCTCACACCCCTGGCCCAAAAGTCTCGCTGCCCGAAGCGCAGATATGCACCTGAAACCTCCATCCACCGGTTGTCTGTGAAACTCAAAGGAAGGCATCTCCGGTATGGAGAAGACAATCTTCCTCTCGAAACAGTCCACCAAGGCGTGGTAAGCAGACAACTAATCCATCCCCAGAATCACACCAAAATCCTCCATCGGTATCACAATCAGGTCAGCGGGGAGGCTGTGTCCCCTAATACTGACCCCATAGTCTGTGTAGACCTCCTCAGCTACAAACAGCTGACCACCTGGACCTATGATCACAAATGGATCCTCTAACAATACGTAGTCCTGTCCTAAACTAACAGAAAAACTCGCAGCAACAAAAGAGTGTGTGGCGTCGGAATAAAAAAGCACGTAAACTAATCTGCCAGAAATGGTAACCATACCTGCCACCACTGAACCGAATGCCCTGACGTCTCTGTGTGTCAGGGCGTTGATACGCCCCTTAGCTCTCGGTGCCGAAGAAGCAGCCACACTCTGCGTCGGGCGGGTAGCCGCTGGTCAGTACCCTCCCCGTGACTGCTGCCCTCCCCCACGTGCTTGGGAGCCACGACCACCTGCTTGGCCTCCAACGCTCGGTGCAGGGAGCATCTGCTACACTCCAGCCCTAGATGGGCAGTCTCTCCTGATGTGGTCCTACTGGCCACACTGGTAGTAGAGGGGGACTCGACTCCCTCCCTCGGTAGATCCCTGCTGACAGCTGGGTGGGGGTTCAGTGCTAACAGCTGGCCCCTGTCGGGAGCCCCCAAAGGCCACTGACGGCCCTGCAAAATGAGATGGCTCTCTCACGGGTGTCGTGTGGCTCCTCTCTCGTCGGCCCTGTGAGTACTCTGGCTGGTAGGGCCTCTTCCGTCTGCTGTCGGTGTCTTGCGCGGTCGGGTTGGTCTCCTCATACATCATAGCTGCCTCCACCACTCTTGAGAAGGTGGGTAGCTTTAGGGGCTTGACATACCCCCAAATAGCAGGCTGGAGCCCCTCGGTGAACCTCCACAGGCGCTCCTCCTTCGTAGCTACGGCTGTTATAGCAAAATGTGACAGCTCCAGGAAGCACGTGCGGTACGCGCTAACAGTTAACGTCCCTTGGCGGAGAGTGTGGAACTCCCGCCTCCTCTAGTCTTGCCAAGTCTGAGGGAAGTACTACTCGCAGAAGAGGGTCACGAACTGGTCCCACGTTTGCTCTCCCCTCTCCTGGACTTTGACTACCCTCCACCACCTATGTGCTATGCTCTCCAGCTGGTATGTGGCAAAGGCCACGCGGCACTCTGCAGGGGGGCGAAGGGTGTCAAACACCTTCTCAATCTGCTCCAGCCAGTCCTCTGCCTCAGACGAGTCCTCATCCCCCTTGAAGGAGGGCGGCTTCAGCTTCTGGAACTGTCCGAAAAGCTCGTAGTGCAGCTGCAATGGGGGAACCGGCACACCTCCAGGAAGGGAGGGCTCGTGCTCAGAGGTGTCAGAGTGAGGTGGGGGCGGTGGAGGACCTCCCCCTCCCCCACTTGCTCGTCCAGCGTTGCGTCGGTCTCTCAGTCCCACAGGAAGAGGAGCCCGTGGAGGCAGGTGGAGCTCCTCTCGTACTATGTCTCGGATCAGCTGAGCGAGGTCCTGGACTTGAATGCCCGGGAGAAGTGACGGGTCAACTGGCACCTCGAGCCCGACACGCTTGCCCCTCCGACCTCGTTCACAGCCGCGTCCATGGCCCACCTCAAGAACTCCATGACAAGGCATCTCCTGCAAGGAGACACGAAAGACAGAACAAAAGAAGTCAACTCTAACAGACTTCAGCGAAAGGAACTCAGAACAGATGTCAAGCGATACATTGTGGAGGTTACTCTAGTTACATGCACGTGAATTTGTTATTCTCAAGCTAGTTGTTCATTTCTCAGGACAACCTTGCTTTGATACCATCTTGTTACAACCCGGTTCCCAAATCCCTATAGGACCTGAGACTAGCCCGACTCGACTAATCCTAAGACCCAGTCGTCCAACAAGAAATAACTGAAAAGTAGGAAAATAAACCACATTCACTATGCAAGGTAACTAACAGTAAAAGCGTATAAGCAGTAAAGAAAGTAAAACTGCTAAACAATACATATCACCACCACAACAAAAAAGTAGAACCAAAGTACAGAATCAAGAACAGTAACAAAGTTTGAAACTCACTAACAAAAAGGAAGTACAACAATAGTAAGAGACTACTGCTAGGCTCGACTGGGCCCAGCACCCTCTGTAGCCGGTGACTCGGGCTGCTCTACTTCTGGATCTGTAAAGGGTTATGAGTAAAACGGAGTCAGCGAATGCTGAATAGAGTGGTAACCAAACTAACCAAAGCAGTAAAAGCTAACAAGTAAATTTATCTTTCCCAATTATTTTATTTTACAAGTAATTCCTTTTCACCCATTGGTTTACTTTCAGATTTCTTTCTTGATCTCACATGTTCCTTGTGGGAACGATCTTGATTGCAGTCTTTTCTGAAGAGTAGAAGGCACATGTGGTGCTCTCCTAGCTGGGAGAGTCCCCCGTGGTAATCCTACACCCAGTCAACCACCCCGAGGTCACAGACAGACGTAGCAATGACTATTGCACACGCGATAAGCACACGGTAGCTACCCCACGCTGGCACGCAGTCAGTCGTTTCCGCTAGTGAGAATGCTCAAAGTACAGCACGAAATAGTATAGGGCCTAGCCCTCTCCGTAACTGGGGTCTCACCCCTCAGAACCAAATAGGGGTCTCGCCCCTCCACAGTCGCACACCCTCGTCTGACTACCTTGGTTTGCCCAGTGGGCCTAATAAGTCAGTGTAGGGTGGCTAGCTCCCTCCCTACACTAGTAGCTCTCCCTGGTACAATGTATGCGAGGGCTAACAGAAGTTGGTGTAGAGTGGTCAATCCTAACCCCATGTCCCAACCCAAGGGCAACTAGCTCTGCTCTACACTAAAAAGGGGACAGTCTCTCTCCTTGGTACCATGTACTCAAGGGCCAGCACACTTCCCACTCATATTTCCAGATCTTTCCATTCATCCACAGGAGCTCTACTCCTAATTCCCCATAGGGTTCATGCTCATATTCATCATGTTATTCCATACCAGGTTTCATCATTCCCAATTCCATTCTCGTATTATACACATGCAGCTCGTATTTCCACAAATTAACATAAGCAACAAATGATATCACAGGTAATTATTTAGTTATCTTAGGCATTTCATATTCTAACAGGCAGCTCGAATTTATTAACAGGCAGTTGTTTAAAATTCAGCTCATTCATTTATGACTGCAATCTCAATCACGCATACAAACAGTGCAACTATTTCTCGTCCTAGGATTCATACCACATCCTAGGTTTCTAGTTATCTAATTATCATGACTGCTTTCATGTTTTATAAAAAGAACAGGGGGAAACCACTCTACCAGACAATCTGGGAGTACTGGGAGCTCGAACGGCAGACTCACGTGCCTCTGCAAGCCTCGGACACGCAATAGGTCGAAATCCTATATCATGGAACATATCACAACGGGAAGTTCAGAATAGTATATAAGGATTTCTAACATATAGAGGAACTCACGAGAAAATCACAGATATCTCATTTGCGTAAAACAGACCCCGATCGGACCCTGAATGGGTCAAAAACAGAACTGCAGAACCAAATCAGACATCTGGAACAAAGTCCAGACATCTTAAAAGTCACCAGAGTCTCACCTCAAGTCCCTGTGTCGACCTTAGATGTCTAGGACTCCTACTTGACCGTTTGGACTCAGCTCCAGACATCCGACCTATCCTCTAGTCGTCTGGAAGTGCCTCTGGTCGTCTGGTAAGTTATCCAGACGTTCGAAACGCGTGGGAGGGCGTACCGCGTGCCTTCCCAAAGCTGCTCCTGCACACGACAGAGCAGCACGTCCTTATTTAGCCAAACAAATCCTACTGCGGTGCGGCCTGCATGGCCACAGCTGCGGAAATGACGTACCTTCACGAATACTTACTTTCAGACGTCCGGTGTCGTCACCAGACGTCCAGCCCGTCGTCTAGAGGGTACTCCGGACGTCTGATACTGGAAAAATTCTAGTATCAGAACGAGCTCTCGCTCCTCTCGCCGTGCTCCACCGCAGCTTCGCCCTCTCGACTTCAGCTTCGGCCGCAGCAGGAAGTCGAGGATAGCTCCCCGACGCTCTCCTCCTCCCGCACACACCGCGGCGGCCATGTGCACTTCGGCGAGCTCCCACAAAGCTCACGAGCTCAACCTCCTCCTCCTCTCTTCACGTCGCTCCTCCTCCTCTCTCTTTCTTCCTCTTTCTCACTCGTCTCTCTTACGACAGTGGAGAGGAGGTAGGGTGGTGGTGATGGAGTGGTGAGAGGAGGAAGGGGGAACTTATATAGGCGGTGGGCTAGGGTTCGGTGAGGGGGAGAAAAGAAGAAGAGGGAGAGAGAAGAGAAGTGCGCGCTGTCTGCGCACAGAAAGCAATCGCGCGTACAGGTTTTTTAATTTCCATACGTCTGGGAAGGGTTCCAGACGCCCTACCAGACATCTGACTGACAGTCCAGACATCTTAAAAGGCTCAAAACAGAATGGGTCTTTACAGGAGTACTCTACCTAAGGTCGCTGGGGAGTCATAGCGACTTTGAGTAGTTAGGTCAAAGGCTCTTGAAGCTTCGTGTGTCACCTTGAACCTCGTGTGCACCCTGAGATATCAGTCTTAGGCCGAATTGTGAGAAAAAAGATCAAACATGTATTATAAAGTATTTAAGGATAAAATCATAATTTGGATGCTTAGATGAAGATTTGAGATTTACCAACTCATTGTTCGTGTCGAGATAATTCTGAGGATATATTATATATCGAAATTTGACACCCAAAAGGTCTCAAACCAGCCAAAACAAGAGTTGGATGTCCTGAACTGACCTATACTAGCTCATTGCACCTGAGTCGGCTAGCCAATTGATGCGCCACACCCACCCTACCACATGTTACACAAGCATTGGTTGCTGATGTAGACACATTTATCTAGTTTAAATTGCCTATGTATGTGTGTTCCTAGGCTCATAGAAGCATCCAGTATATATTATAAATAACACATAACATGCATCATCATTTATTTAGAATAGATTATATAATTTGTACATTACTTTTCTTATTTTACTGGCTAGAGGATAGAGCGATACATCTCCAGGACTCAAATTAAAGATCTGACCATATGGATTTGATTAGGGCTACGATTGGAGTCCAGCACCTCTGGAATCACCTTGATCGGACCTTCGTAGCATCATGTGCAATCCAAAGAAGATTGACAGCCAAGGGGTCGGTTGATGCGAATCTGGACCACAAACGACGAACTTGATCACATGGATGGGTTCAGTTCGATGATCGTAGCCCAACGACGCGAAAATCGACCTGATCCAATATCCATAGCATCGCCTACGAAGAGAAGAAAATGGACGATCCAGATGGCACCACGTGGCGTCATCCAAATCACCCATGGCTACCTAAGGCTACAGCCCATTCTCTAAACCACCATCAACGTGTGTTGTAGGCCATTGGATCTTCATCCAACAACCCTATACACACCACACCACCCTCGACCGTGCCACATGCTCAACCATTGGATCAAGATCCTACGGTTGAGGAAGAGCTGCGTCATGCCTCCACCATCTCCTCGTAGCTCTAAGGGTGAAAAAAATCACGCGATCACAACCATTGGATTCTCATCCAACGGTCACAATCAGAGGAGGAGAACCGCAATGTAATGACCTGTTACATTTTTAGCCGGTTAAGACGTCTGGAGTTTCAGCCAAACATCTGTCCAAATGTCTGGACATGTGCCGGGACGTCTGAAAGTGAGATTTTTGTACTGCACTTTGCGCTCTGTGCACGGGCGGCACGAAGAGGCTGCTCCGTCTCTCTCTCTCCTTCACCCCCCGAACCCTAACCCCTCTCCTATATAAACCCCCTCCCTTCTCCTCTCTTCACCTCCTCACACCGCTCAAGCATCGCCACCTCCACCTTCTCCTGCGACAGCCGCGTTCCCCTCCGTCACTATTGCAGTCGTGGCAAGGAAGGAGATCCACCGGCGAGGGGAGAGTGGGGAGTAGCGAGAGCGAGAAAGTGCAAGGGAGTGAGAGTGGGGGAGGAGGAAGACGACCGTGGGAGCTCGATGGAGCTCAAGGAGGAGCTCACAGGAGAGAAGAGGGAGTCGGCGAGGAGTTGCTCAAGCTCCTGCAGTTGCTGGAGCTGCCACTACAGGCGGAGGGTGAGCGTGGCGAGCGACGTGAAGAGGTTCTGATACTGGAAGTTTTCTAGTATCAGACATCTGGAGTAAAGACCAAACGACTGGTGAGGCACCAAGGTGTCCGGAGCTGAGGCCGGACGTCTAAAAGCACGTATATCGCGAGGTACGTATCTTCCTACGCCATGCATATCATAACGCAGGGGATGTCGGCTGACCGTTGCATCTGCGGGTGATCGTGCATAGGTGTAGGCTTTGGGAAGGTGCACGGTGCGCTTTCCCAAGCACTTTTGGATGTTTGATCACATCACCAGATGTCTGGAGGTGTTTCCAAACGATTGGAGACCTTGTCCGACGCCTGGAACTACCCCCAGATGGTCGCAGAGGGAGTCTAGACATTTAAATCAGCTGCAGGAATGGTAAGGTGAGTTCTAACATCTTTTAAGAGGTCTAGGACTAGTCCTAGATGTCTGATTTTAATCAGTAACTGCGTTTTTGGCCTGTTTAAGGCCCAAACGGAATCGGATTTCCGCAAATGAAGTACCGTCGTTTTCCACTCGAGTTCCTCTACGTATACATGTTGAGTATCTACTGTTTTGAGCTCATCTAATGTACATTGGTCCCTGGTATTGGTTACCAGCTAGTGTCATGTTTGGGGCCTATAGAGATGACGAGATCTGGGGCACAGGCCCCCATTCCTCCCGTGATATCCGGTAGAGTGGTTTAACTCAGTTGTTAATATTTAAATAAGAATGTACTTGGTTGGAATAGTCGGATTGAACTCTAGGATATGGAATGAACCCTAGGGTAGAAATGAATGAGCCTGTTTGAGCTGTACTATTTACTTGAATGCATGGCTAAGATAAATTGCTAGCAAATGCCTTTAATATAATTACGAGATGCATGTTAAAATATGAGCTACCTGTATGTAATTGAGAAATTGCCTGTGAAACCACAAGTTGCATGTTTTGATAATTGAATTATGAAAACACGAGCTGCCTTTATATGGATGAGGAATGAATTATTGAACATGAGATCTGGACGTGGATAAATGAGATGAATATGAGCATGAACCCTACGGGGAAGTAGGAGTAGAACTCCTGTGGATGAAAGGAAATCTGGAATGTAGACGGGAAGTGAGTTGGCCCTTGTGTATGCAGTACCAAGGAGAGCAACTGTCCCTTTTTAGTGTAGAGCGGAGCTAGCCTCCCTTGGGTTGAGACCCGGGGTTAGGATTGGCTACTCTACACCGACTTCTGTTGGCCCTTGTGTACACGGTACCGAGGTGTGCTACTAGTGTAGGGAGGGAGCTAACCACCCCACGGGGCCTGGGGTTCAGCTAGCCACCCTACACCGACTTTGTTAGGCCCTCTGAGCAAATCGAGGTAGTCAGACGAGGGTGCGCGGACTGTGGAGGGGCGAGACCCCTGTTTGGTTTTGAGAGGCGAGACCCCTTTTCTAAGAGGGTAAGGTCCTATACTGTTCCATGCTGTCCTTTAGGCGTACCCGCTAGCACAAATGACTGACCGCATGTTAATGCGGGGCAGTTACCCATGCGCTTATCATGCATGCCGTAGTCACTGCTACGTCTTAATAGCTACCTTGGGGTGGTTGACTGGGTGTAGGACTACCACGGGGGACTCTCTCGGTCAGGAAAGCACCACGTGTACCTTCCACTCTATGGAAAAGACTACAATCAAGATCGTTCCCATGATGAATATGCAAGATCAAGAAATACCTGGATACTTGAGAAATAAATGAACCAAAAACACATAAATGAGATAGATAGAAATGAGAAAGAAACCTGTTGTTGTTTTACTGTACTTGTACTTAAATAATGTAAACACCACTCTACTCAGCATTCGCTGACTCTGTCTTTTCGTAACCCTATTCAGGACCAGGAGTTGAGCAGCCCAAGTTTCCTGTTGTAGAGGGTGCTGGGCCCAGCCGTAGTCATTTTTCAACTCTTTCGCTTTCCTACTGTTGTAGTGAGTAATGGATACATGGTTTACTGTTCCTATTACTTTCTGTTTCCTTTACGTTGTCTGTTGTTGTTGTGGTGGCATGTACTATGTTTGAGACAATTGTTCTACTTTCCTTACTGCTTCGTACTTTTCTTCTGCTTAGTTATATTGCATGTGTGAATGTGGTTTACTTTCTTGCTTTTGGTTATTTCTTGTTGGATGACTAGGTCTTGAGATTAGTAGAGGCGAGCCAGTCTTGGGTTCTGTAGGGATCCAGGAATCGAGTCGTAACAAGATGGTATCCGAGCAAGGTCGTCCCAAGAAATGAACCAATTGGCTTGAGAATAACCACTCACGTGCATATAACTTGGATAGCCACCACAACGTATCGCTTTGACTTTCATTTTCGAGTCTTTTCTCGATGCAATCCAGTATCGTTGACACTCTTATTCTATTTCTTGTGTCTCCTTACAGGAGATGCCTTGTCAGGGAGTTCCTGAGGCAAACCATGGTCGTGGCCGTGGACGAGGTCGAAGGGGCGGATGTGCCGAACTTGAGGCACTAGTTGACCCACCTCTTCTCCCGAGCATTCAGGCCTAGGATCTCGCCCAGTTGATCAATGACATCATGCGAGAGGAGCTCCACCAGCCTCCACGGGCACCTCTCCCTGAGGACGTGGAGGGGGAGTCCTCGGTGGGACAGAGAGATTGTTGCAGTGTTGGATGAGTAGGAGGTGGAGGGGGTGGTCCTCCACCACCCCCACCACACTCTGACACTTCCGAGCACGAGCCCTCCTTGCTTGGAGGCATGCCCTTTCCCCCAGTGCAGCTACACCACGAGCTTTTCGGATAGTTCCAGAAGCTGAAGCCCCCCTCCTTCAAGGGGGATGAGGACCCGTTTGAGGCAGAGGACTGGCTGGAGCAGATACAGAAGGTGTTTGACACCCTTCGCCCTCCCGCGGAGTGTCGCATGGCCTTTGCCATGTACCAGCTAGAGAGCGCAGCACACAAGTGGCGGAAGGCAGTCAGAGGCCAAGAGGGGAGAGAGCCGATGTAGGACCAGTTTGTGGCTCTCTTTTGCGAGCAGTACTTTCCACAAACCTGGCAGGACTAGAGGAGGCGGGAGTTCCACACTCTCCGCCAGGGGACATTGATGGTTAGCATGTACCACACGCGTTTTCTGGAGCTATCATGTTTCGCCTCGACAACTGTGTCTATTGAGGAGGAGCGCTTGTGGAGGTTTAATGAGGGGCTCCGACCTACTATTCGGGGGTATGTCAAACCCTTGAAGCTTCCCACTTTCTCTCGTGTGGTTGAGGCAGCCATGACTTACGAGGAGACCAACCCGGCCACGCAAGACATTGACAACGAACGGAAAAGGCCCTACCAGCCATAGTACTCTCAGGGCCGTCGGGAGAGGAGGCACATGGCGCCTGCAGGAGAGCCGTCTCATTTTGCAGGGCCATTGGTGGCCTTTGGGGGCCCCAGACAGGGGCCAGTTACCAGCACTGGACCCCTGCCCAGCCGCCAGCAGGGACCTATGGAGGGAGGAGGTCGTGTACCCCTCTGCTACCAGTGTGGCCAGCCGGGCTACAACAGGAGGGACTACCCATCTAGAGCTGGAGTACAGCAGATGCTCCCAGCATCGAGCGTTGGAGGCCGAGCTGGTGGTTGTGGTCACCAGGCTCATGGGGGAGGACAGCAGTCACGAGGAGGGTACCGGCGAGCTGCTGCACGCCCGACCCAGAGTGTAGCTACTTCGTCTGCACCGAGGGCTGAGGGGCATATCAACGCCCTGGCACACAGAGACACCAGGGCCTCGGATTCAGTGGTGGCAGGTATGGTTACTGTTTTTGGCAGATTAGTGTACGTACTTTTTGATTCTGGCGCCACACACTCCTTCGTCGTTGCGAGTTTTGCCATTAGTTTGAGGTAGGGCAATGTACTTTTAGTGGATCCATTTATGATCAGAGGCCCAGGTGGCCAGTTGTTTGTAGCCGAGAAGGTCTACACGGACTGCGATGTCAGTATAGGGGGACACAACCTCCTCGCTGACCTGAATGTGATACAGTTGGAGGATTTTGGCATGATCCTAGGGATGGAGTGGCTGTCCGCCTATCCTGCCCTGGTGGACTATTTCGGGAGGAAGATCATCTTCTCCATACCGAAGTTGCCTCCCTTTGAGTTTCACGGACAGTCGGTGGACGGAGGTTTCAGATGCATCTCCACACTTCGGGCAGCGAGGCTTTTGAGCCAAGGGTGTGAGGGCTTCTTAGCCTGTGTAGTGGCAGAGCCTGGCCCCGTGGTTGACTTTCAGAGTATCCTGGTGGTTTGCGAGTACCCCGATGTTTTCCCAGAGGAGTTGCTAGGACTACCGCCTGAGCCTGAGATCGAGTTTGAGATCTCACTAGTACCAGGGACCAGCCCCATTTCTACTGCGCAGTATCGGATGGCATCTCTTGAGCTGCGAGAGCTCAAGTCACAGCTACAGGACCTGTTGGAGAAGGGTTTTGTGAGGCCAGGTGCATCCCCGTGGGGAGACCCAATGCTGTTTGTGAAGAAGGATGGTACCCTGTGACTTTGTGTTGACTACCGACAGCTGAATAGGGTCACCATCAAGAACAAGTATCTGCTGCCAAGGATTGACGACCTCTTCGACCAGTTGCAAGATGCCACAGTGTTCTCCAAGATAGATCTGAGGTCGGGTTACCACCAGTTGAGGATCAGGGAGACCAACGTCTCCAAAACAGCTTTCCTTACCCGGTACGAGCACTATGAGTTCTTGGTCATGCCATTTGGGCTGACCAATGCCCCCACTGCCTTTATGGATTTGATGAACCGAGTTTTCAGGCCGTACTTAGACCACTTTGTGGTGGTGTTCATCGACGACGTGCTCGTTTACTCGTGGGATCAGGCACAGCATGGACAGCATTTACACATGATCTTAGATACCTTGAGGCGATACAGGATGTATGCCAAGTACAGCAAGTGCGAGATTTGGTTGAGGCAGGTGACTTTCTTGGGACACGTGATTTCAGGGGATGGTTTGGCTGTGGATCCATCCAAGGTTGAGGCCGTACTCAGGTGCGAGAGGCCACGCACAATGACAAAGATATGCAACTTTTTGGGACTGGCACGTTACTATCGGCGATTTATCAGAGGAGTCTCTCAGATTGCACGTCCTATGACCCAGCTGACCGGAAGGACATGCCCTTTGCCTGGACAGATGAGCGCAGGACATGTTTTCTGGAGTTGAAGGAGAGACTAACTTTAGGTCTTGTGCTTACCATTCCAGACAGTAGTGGCGGTTTTGTGGTTTACACCGACACTTCGTTGCAGGGGTTAGGGGGTGTGCTCATGCAGCAGGGTCACGTTGTCACTTACGCTTCGCGGCAACTGAAGCCCCATGAGCATAGCTACCCTACCCATGACTTAGAGCTGGCAGTAGTTGTCTTCGCATTGAAGACATGGAGACACTACCTTTACGGTGAGACTTCCGAGATTTTCACATATCATAGGAGCCTCAGGTAGTTGTTTGACTAGAAGGAGCTTAACATGAGATAGAGATGTTGGTTAGAGCTCCTGAAGGACTATGATTGCAGCATCTCCTACCATCCAGGGAAGGCCAATGTGGTGGCTGACGCCTTGAGCCGGAAGGTGCCCACCCACTTGACCAGTTTACAAGCACAGAGTTGGAGACTCATGGAGGAGTTGGGCAGTTGGCGACCCCGAGAGTCACAAAGGTATTGTAGGACAGTGATAGTGACGTGGTAGACGCGACCAGAACTGATAGATCGCATCATCACAGGGCAGATGGCCGATCCGTACTTGCAGACACTGTAAGATATCGTGTTGACGGGGGACCCAAGAGACTTTTCCTTTTCAGACGAGATACTACGCATAAGGGGACGCTTATGTGTTCCCAGGGACGAGGAGTTGTTGAGAGAGCTCCTAGCTAAGGCGCACGGGTCTAGGTTCACCATACATCCCAGGAACACAAAGATGTATCATGACTTACGATGCGACTTTTGGTGGAGAGGGATGAAATGGGATGTTGGTGAGTTTGTGCAACAGTGTTTAGTATGCCAGCAGGTGAAGGCCGAGCATCAGAGGCCTGTAGGGCCATTGTAGCCTCTTCATGTGCCAGAGTGGAAGTGGGAGAGCATCACCATGGACTTGGTGGTGGGTTTATCAGTTACCCAGTAGGGACACGACGCAGTCTGGGTGATAGTAGACAGGTTGATGAAGACGACGCATTTCTTGCCAATCCGAGTCACCTTGGGACCAGCACAGTTAGCAGAGAGATACGTTCGAGATGTGGTGCGCCTGCACGGAGTCCGACGTGAGATTGTATCCGATGGGATACTCGTTTTACTTCCCAGTTCTACACTAAGTTTCAGCAGGCCTTGGGGATGCATTTGAGGTTCAATACCGCTTACCAACTCGAGATAGACGGACAGTCAGAGTGCACCATACAGACACTTGAGGACCTTTTGCGTGCCTGTGTGCTAGATTGGAGAGGCTCCTAGGAGGAGCATTTTCCCCTAGTAGAGTTTGCATACAATAACAGTTACCACTCGAGCATTGGCATGGCACCTTACGAGGCTCTGTATGGACGGAGCTGTACTGCACCCTTAGTTGGGTTGAGGTGGGGACCAAGTGGGAGGTTGGTCCCAGGATGATTTGGCAGAGTCAGGAGGTGATAGAGCAGATTCATAGATGACTCCGCACTGTCAGGAGCAGGTAGAAGAGCTACGCTGACCGGAAGTGCAGAGAGGTGCAATTCGTGGTTGGGGATCACGTTTTTCTTTGTGTTTTGCCCATGAAGGGCCTGCAGCATTTTGAGGTGAAAGGGAAGCTTGTGCCAAGGTTTGTGGGGCCCTTTGAGGTCTTGGAACGAGTAGGACCCGTTGCTTACTAACTTGCCCTTCCTCCCCAGCTTTCTGGAGTGCACGACGTGTTCCACGTGTCCAACCTCAGGAAGTACGTCACTGATCCCAGTCACGTTCTGAGCCATGAGAGCGTCAAGGTAGGTGACGACCTGACCTACCCCGAGAGACTAGTACAGATACTAGACAGAGTCGTCCAGAGTCTGAGACGGAAGCAGATACCACTGGTGAAGGTCCTATGGAGAAGCCAATGGTACGAGGAGGCAACTTGGGAGCCTGAGGCGGCAATGCGAGAGCGGTACCCAGAGCTTTTTGAGGGTACATATTTTCAGACCAACTTCAGTCCTCTTTAAGTTTGTTATGCACTTTTACGTTCCTTTTTCCCACACCCTAGCTAGCTCAAGTTTCAAGGACGAAACTTCCTTTAAGTTTATTATGATGTAATGACCTGTTACATTTTTAGCCGGTTAAGACGTCTGGAGTTTTAGCCAAACGTTTGTCCAAACATCTGGACACGTGCCCGGACGTTTGAAAGTGAGATTTTCGTATTGCACTTTGCGCTATGTGCGCGGGCGGTACGGAGAGGCCGCTCCCTCTCTCTCTCCTTCACCCCCCAAACCCTAACCCTCTCCTATATAAACCCCCTCCCTTCTCCTCTCCTCTCCTCCTCACACCACTCAAGCCACCACCACCTCCACCTTCTCCTACGACAGCCGCGTTCCCCTCCATCTCTGCTGCAGCCGCAGTGAGGTAGGAGATCCACCGGTGAGGGGAGAGTGGGGAGGAGTGAGAGTGAGAGAGTGCGAGGGAATGAGAGTGGGGGAGGAGGAAGACAACCACAGGAGCTTGGTGGAGCTCAAGGAGGAGCTTGCAGGAGAGAGGAGGGAGCTGGCGAGGAGCTGCTCAAGCTCCTGTAGATGCTGGAGCTACCACTTTGGGCGGAGGGCGAGTGTAGAGAGTGGCATGAAGAGGTTCTGATACTGGGAGTTTTCCAGTATCAGACGTCTGGAGTGAAGACCAGACGACTGGCGAGGCACCAGGACGTTCAAAGCTGTGGCTGGATGTCTGAAAGCACATATATTACGAGGTACGTATCTTCTTGCGCCATGCATATCATAGTGCAGGGGACGTCGGCTGACCGTTGCATCTGCGGGTGATCGTACGTAGGTACAAACTTTGGGAAGGCACGCGATGCGCTTTCCCAAGCACTTTTGGACGTCTGATCACGTTGCCAGATGTCCGGAGGTGTTTCCAGACGACTGGAGACCTTGTCTGACATTTGAAACTGCCCCCAGACGGTCGCAGAGGGAGTCTGGACGTTTGAATTAGTAGTAGGAAAGGTAAGGTGAGTTCTGACATCTTTTAAGACATCTGGGACTAGTTCCAGATGTCTGATTTTAATCAGTAACCGCTCTTTGGCCTGTTTAAGGCCCAAATGGAATCAGATTTCTACAAACGAAGTACCGTGGTTTTCCACTCGAGTTCCTCTACGTATACGTGTTGAGTATTTACTGTTTTGAGCTCATCTAATGTACATTGGTCGCTGGTACAGGTTACCAGCTAGTGGCGTGTTCGGGGCCTGTGGAGACATGAGATCTACGACACAGGCCCCCATTCCTCCCGTGATGCCCGGTAGAGTGGTTTAACTCAGTTGTTAATATTTAAATAAGAATGTACTTGGTTGGAATAGTCAGAATGAACTCTAAGATATGGAATGAACCCTAGGGTAGAAATGAATGAGCCTGTTTGAGCTGTATTGTTTACTTGAATGCATGGTTAAGATAAATTGCTAGCAAATGCCTTTAATATAATTACGAGATGCATGTTAAAATATGAGCTGCCTGTATGTAATTGAGAAATTGCCTGTGAAACCACAAGTTGCATGTTTTGAGAATTGAATTATGAAAACACGAGCTGCCTGTATATGGATAAGGAACGAATTATTGAACATGAGATCTGGACCTGGATAAATGAGATGAATATGAGCATGAACCCTATGGGGAAGTAGGAGTAGAACTCCTGTGGATGAAAGGAAATCTGGAATGTAGACAGGAAGTGAGCTGGCCCTTGTGTACGCGGTACCAAGGAGAGCAACTATCCCTTTTTAGTGTAGAGCAAAGCTAGCCTCCCTTGGGTTGAGACCTGGGGTTAGGATAGGCCACTCTACACTGACTCCTGTTGGCCCTCGCGTACGCTGTACTGAGGTGTGCTACTAGTGTAGGGAGGGAGCTAGCCACCCCACGGGGCCCGTGGTTCAGCTAGCCACCCTACATCGACTTTGTTAGGCCCTCTAGGAAAACTGGGGTAGTTAGACGAGGGTGCATAGATTGTGGAGGGGCGAGACCCCTGTTTGGTTCTAAGAGGCGAGACCCCTGTTCTGAGAGGGCAAGGTCCTATACTGTTCCATGCTGTACTTTGGGCATACCCTCTAGCGGAAATGATTGACCATGTGTCAGTGCGAGGTAGCTACCCGTGCGCTTATCACGCATGCCGTAGTCACCGCTATGTCTTGACAGTGACCTCGGGGTGGTTGACTGGGTGTAGGACTACCACGGGGGACTCTCCCGATCAGGAGAGCACCACGTGTACCTTCTACTTTACGGAAAAGGCTGCAATCAAGATCGTTCCCATGAGGAACATGCAAGATCAAGATATACCAGGATACTTGAGAAATAAATGAACCAGAAATACATAAATGAGATAGATAGAAATAAGAAAGAAACATGTTGTTGTTTTAGTGTACTTGTACTTAAATAATGTAAACACCACTCTACTTAGTGTTCGCTGACTCTTTCTTTTCGTAACCCTATTCAGGACCAGAAGTTGAGCAACCTGAGTTTCCAGCTGAAGAGGGTGTTGGGCCCAGCCGTAGTCATTTTTCAGCTCTTTCGCTTTCCTATTGTTGTAGTGAGTAATGGACACATAATTTACTGCTCTTGTTACTTTCTATTTCCTTTATGTTGTCTATTATTGTTGTGGTGGCATGTACTATGTTTGAGACAGTTGTTCTACTTTCCTTACTGTTTCGTATTTTTCTTTTGTTTAGTTATATTGCACGTGTGAATGTGATTTATTTTCCTGCTTTTAGTTATTTCTTGTTGGACGATTAGGTCTTGGGATTAGTCGAGGCGAGCCGATCTCGAGTCCTGTAGGGATCTAGGAACCGGGTCGTAACACGCAACATAGTGCAGCGCAGGCTCACTCACAAATATCCAACGCTGGTTTGAGCCGTGATCAGATACTTCTCCTCAGCACGAGGTGAGTCGATTGCGTCCACATGATTATGATCAGACGGCAGAGAAGCTGGCCACGTTGCCCCTCTCTCACACCTCTTAGTAGCAAGGCATGACTAAGGCATGATTCCAGTCGCGTTATCTTCATCATGTGATGGAGAAAGCATCGCGCGACACGACAAATGGGCACGAATCTTCACATGCAAGATGATATGAGATCTCACATGCCCTTAGCGCAATTTGTGAGCGCAAGTGAGGAGCTCCCTCAACCTTAATATCTTGATTGAATGATGGAGGCACTCCAGCAAGCACCAGCGGGGCAACAGCGCGAGCACGTGCTGTGCGTGCGTTGTACGCACGAGTTGCAGGCGCAGTGTGTGTCTCTTGCATGCATTTTCTACTGCTCGTGGCAAATCATTTGCCCACAGCCTATATCAAGCCCTACCACCCCTTCCATTCCTCTTCATCCCTTCAACTCCCTATCCCTCTCCAAAGCTCTAACAGCTAATCCTAAGCCCGAGCTGCTCCATTAGAGTAGAAAATAAATTTTATTCCCTCTCTCTCATCCCCATTCGTGGAGCGCCCGTGGCTGTTCTCTCACCTCCGTTTCAAAAGTGTATCCTCACTGCGACGTCGTCTTGCCTTGTTCTCCGAGCAGTCATTAAGGCAGATTCTTCTCTCTCTTCTCTTTTATTCGCTTTTTAGAGTAGTTTTATATTTTGAAATTAGTTGTAATGAATATTGATATGTTTTTATCAAATAATTGTTCCCTCTCTCTCTTTTCTCTTTGATATTATGCAAGTAGATTAGAGTAGTTAGATATAATTTCCTGACCGGATCTTCTGCCTTATAAAAACACCAAAAATATGTAAAAGCATAAAATACCAAAAAGAAATAAAACAAACATGTTTTTTCCAAATTAAACGTCGCCTCCCTGTGTTCGACTCGAGACTCGTCATCTCGGTTATAAATTTTATCTGATAGTTGGATTTTTGTGACTGCAACGACCAAGTCTTCAAAATCCTGATTTTTCTTGCGTAAAATCTTTTTATTAGTTGCCACCCACTCCCACAAGCAACCACCCACACCAATGCTCACCACGTATTGCCCAACTAGTGACCATGCGCTTCTATTATCATGCGTAAATTCACAAGTCAACTCCCACATAGTCTCATGCCCTTGTGTGGGCCCCACCATTGCCATAGGAGTTATCAGTGCCTCTGTCTCTTTCTCTCTTCTTTTATTTTATCTCTCTCCTTTTCTCCTCTCTCTTCATGATTTCTCTCAAAAATCAAGGCACCAAAGTACGAAAATGTGGCACACAACCCTAGGAAAGGTTTTATAGATACCATGGATTAGGTTAGTATTAGAAAAGCATAGATTTGGACCAAAATACACTTGCTCTGGATTCACGTGCACCTAAATTCGTGTTTAATGTGTTTGCATATAACTCAAGTTACACAGCTCGAATTTTCGCATAATTGATCTCATTGGAAAGCTTACAACAAAAGAAATCCAATGATACCATATATGATCTATTCCAAATAAACTTTACTCAAGGGTTGACCAGGTTAGACCAAAGCATGTGTTTTCTCATTTTTGGGTCACGTTGACCTGATTTACCCCCAATAAGTGTCAGTGGGTTTGTCTTGATGTTAATTCCGATAAGGGTCCATAATTTGAAGTTCAAGTCATTACAAATGGTGCTCACATGATAGATACTATCTAAGGCTACATTTGAATAAGATTAGTGTTCAACATTGGGTAAAGGTTAGGAAGGGATAAGTTATAAAGGTAGTGGTGTAAGTGGCCGGTTAATAGGGGGTATAAATGTGATAGGTGAGACAATGTGTTGTCAAGCTCATTAGAATATTGCCAAGCTTAACCCTCAAACATGTCAAGCTCATCAGAATCTTAATTCATTATATGAATAAATAGATGATAAAGTATGTAATATCTTAAGGAACCGTTCCTCTAACCTTTTGGTAAGGTCTGCAGATTTCCATGGATAGATTCACATCTTATGTGAGACTCTCTCATCCACGCATCAATTGTTCTTTGAGCTTTTGACGTTGAGGAACGCTTCCTCTTCTTAAAGATGCTATGTACTTCATAAAGATAGTCCAAAATGCTTGGTTGATAATCTACCAACTCATATATTGTCCTGTTGAAGTTTTCTCTATCCAAGGTCCAAGTGCAAAGGTTGGGGAAAGATGTGATCATATCGAGCTTCTTGTCTTCAAATAGGACCTCTCCATACACTTCATATTCCAGAAACAACTCTTGTATCTAGAACAGGTGTTCTTCCAAAGAACTTTCCAAACTTATTTTGGAATTTTAAGTGTAGAGAAAATTGTGTTCTGAGTACCGAAGGCATCAAGCCTAAATATAATGTTGCTTGCATACTGGCATTTGCCGATATGATATGCCAATCCAATTTGGTAAATGCTTGATGATGTAGTGTTTCGTAAACACGTTATCATCATGCCAAGCCTCATTACTTGTTCGTGGTTTGATTTCTTAGGTTCTCGAAAGGCTTGGAGTGTAGCACATAGCTCAAGTTATCTACCTCGAGTCTATTCGCAACCATTGCGAACCATTCATCGTGAATGGGTTTCGTCCACTTATCCAAGTCAAAGAAAGTTTTCAAAATCATCATTTTTTGTGAAACACACGAACATAGTTAAATTTTGAAAAATCAATTTGTTTTGGGAGTTTTAAAACAAACACCTCCTACTGTTTAATTTGAATGTTGTTCCCTCTACAACTCTCAAATTAAGAGACATCAATCGTAATGTTTCAAGTGGGATCGAACTCTCCTTTCCATTGAGACAGTGTAGCTACGGAGGGCCTAAATACACAATCCCAACAAGAGAAGTAAGAACAATTGCTACTTCACAAGTCTAACTTGTTTATTCACGTTTTAGCCCTTTAATGTCACCACACCATGCACATCGAATCGTTACTAAGTGTGCACGTGACTACATACATGAACTTCCTAAATGCACCTAACCAAGGGGCTAGAAACTACAAACGGGTTGGTTTGCATATGACCCATCCCTTTCGGGAAATGAAGGGTTCACTCCATGTATATGCCATTACCAATGCTCTCCCAAGGGGAAGCATACTCATTGGCATAGCCTCATGGTTATATCTTCCTCTCCTTGATAGAGGCCAATGGTTTATAATCACCATGATGATCCGCTTGATGCTTGAGGGATCCAATCCTACTTGTTTGACTAGGTCTGTTTGAGAAGAGCCAATTTAATCCTATTAAATTACTAATCTTGACCTAGTTTAGAATTAGAATCGCATTCTAATATTTCCTATGTATCGTGTTTGAGATCGCATCCCCATGCATCCAATCACATGCATGCATTTATTCCACACAAATTTATAGCACATGTTAAATGGGGCTCCCAAATTATAAAGACTACATTAAAAATACTCAATCTACTCACCAACATGCCACTTTGCATGCCACAATGATCATATCATAAATCCAAAATATTAAATCCATTAAAACATTGCAAAAGAATGACACACAAATACTTCTCACATCACATGTTGAGGGGATGTGAGTGTCCAATTCTCTTATAATTACTAATTAATTATATTATTGTGAGTGTAGTCAATTATTACTAGTAAATCCCAACTTTGAGATCCAATTTGGAAAGAATGTAGGCATCCTATTATTTTGAAATCCTTTAATTCTAGAATAATAATCCCATTATAAATTTGAAATTTAATTTCCAAAATAAGCTCCAATCTATTTAATGTTTTGAAAGCTCTACGTGCCTAGATCTATGAGGATCACATCCACATTATCAATCCATGGGCATAAAAATCAAAGGAAAAATCAAACAAAACATGCTGGAAAAACAAATGGATATTCCTTAACACCCATATTAGTTTTTCATTAAAGGTCGAATCGAATCCAATTCGATTTCAGGTCAAAGCGTACCAAAAATCAAGGTCTACATAATGCTCAGTCAACCAATATGGTAGACTCATTACAATAGACACAACATGAGAATCTAATTCTATAGTAGTTAGACTTTCAGCCAACTCATCAATCGATAGGCTACTTAGTAACCAGTCAACTTATTTTTATTTTGGTCGACTAACTACGTCGCACCTTATCACTTGTCAGGAATGAATTCCCTTTGTAGTAGGTCGCTTGATCTCATGACCAATCAATTGGCCACAACAATACTATTTGTTAGGTTCATCAACTCACTGGCTTACTTCTTGATTTTTGTCCGTACATCTAGCATCCAATGTTAGGTGTACGACTTCAGTAGTTGGTCATCTGATGTGATAATCAGATGTCCAGCAACAACCCAATTAATCAGCTGGCCATGAAGTCGATCGACTAGTTAGAGCACAAAAAATCAAGGTGCAATCAAAAACCTTGATTTCACAACTTTTTGCAAAAATTGGACCTACCTGTGCTCTGGTATCACTATTGGAAAATTTAGGTCCTGAGGGTTTAGAACCTCACTCAACAATTAAGTGGTTGGAAATCGAACAATTCAATCCCTGATTTCCCATGGCATTGCGGAAGCATGAAACACAGTGTTTAAAACCTTTCATCGAATCACATACTCAAGTTGATGCATGTAAAAACCTGAACGATAGAAATGAGTGTTGAAACCTAGTTCCGCTTTCTTTGAAGTTTTGGTGTTAACAAAACCATTTTTAATTTAATAAGTTTTTGTGAGTGACATTTACAGGCTCTTGGAATGGTATGGCCTGGAGGTTGATGGAGATGTTGATGGATACTTTGAAGACATGATGATGAAGATCTCTTTAAGTCTTTCGTAGAATTTTAGTTTTAGAATTTGTATGTCTCCTAACAAAACAAATGAATATAGGGTTAAAAGTAATTAGAGATAATTAGGCCTCAAATTCGCAACATTCGCAACATATGTTTGTTTTCAAGAAAACCTAAAATCATTTCAGAATGGAGTTAGAATCGATTAGTTTTGATAATCCCTAGATCTTGGATTAACAATTAAAAAGAAGGTACTTTTTTTAAGTACCGGTATTGTTCATAAGTACTGATACATGCAAGGCATTGGTTTGAGTTCTAAACTCAAACTATGAATAACAAGTATCGATACCCATCATGAGTACCGGTACATGATGATCACAGTTTGTCACTTATATTCTTGGTTGAACCTTACAAGTATCGATACCCATCATGAGTACCAGTACATATAAGTTACAATGACAACTCTATCTAATACCTGTGAGTTATAAGTACCGGTACTCAAGATGAGTACCGGTACCTATTGCCTAGTTGATACTTGTTGACGTGCTAAATCAGGGTTTTAAAATCACTTTGTTGCAATATAACCGAAATAGCTCATGAACAAATACAATTTATAGCTCGAATTCAAAAGAGTATCCAAGGTCAAACACAGGGAGCAATTATAGCAATTTAACCTTAGAGATCACAATAGAATCACAAATATAAGCAATTATAACAAGAGGAATAATGATATATCAGAAGATTCAAGTCTGAAAATGTAAAAAGATTAGAGTAAAATGGTGATTTGAATCACCAAATTACTCTTTAAGTTTTACAAGCACTTAATGTCAACCACAGTATCAATTCCTTAGAATATCAGACGTCAGAATAGGTGCTCAAATGCCTTAACTAGCAGAGGCAAAGGGCTCTCTTCTTCTCTTCAAGTCACCCATAGAGGCAAAGGCCTCTTCTCTTCAAGCCTCTAGGAGAGGCATAGTAGCCACGCATAACATAGGCAAAGTCCTCTTCTGAATTCTTCTAAGTGTTAGAGAGTTAGAGAGCAAGGCAAAATCCCCCCTCTCTCTTTCTTTTCTCTTCTTTCACTCAAACCCAACTAATCGGGTAATCAGACCAAGGACCAGACCCACCTGCATTGTGTAGTGGATGAGGAGTGAGCGTGAGGAGGCGCATGAGCGAGGACTCGACCCCGGTGATCTTGGGCGATAGAGTGTAAACACAAAATCAATTTATGCTCCTGACAAGCGTGGAAATCGCGTATTTTGAAATCATCGAAAATCGTAGTATAGTCGCGAAATCCCCTTGACAAAAATATTTATAATAACGAAACTTCCATAGATTTCTTTTCTTTTTAGAACTTGAGTCCCGATCGTTCATCTCTGGGAGGCATGAAAATAAGTCGAGATTTGAATCGGCTTAATCTAACCTAATATTTTTGTCTTTTTGTGTTTTTGATCTTTATTTTGAGACACAAAATGAAAGCATGCATCAAAGTTGTAAGCTGTGAAGATAATAGCATGCATATAAAACCATTAGACAAGAGTATCATGCATAAAAAATTAAGTCACTATAAAAATCTGGATACATGGAAATAAAGGTAAACTAAAGAAAGGGATCAACCAAGAGAGGCTAAGGAGAAGCCTTCTTGGCCGTCCACTAAAGAGAGGAGGATGGGTGTGTGCACCCAAGTGGAGAGAGGAGGGTGTTGCACCCTTTCTCTACCAATGGTCGTCCTTGAGAAGACCTGGAGGGGGGTCTTCTCTATGGCCATCTAAGAAGAAAAGAAAATGGGGGCGTGGATCCTCTATGGTGGAAGAAGAGGGCATGCCCACAAGAAGAAAGGAGAAGGTGTTGCATCCTTATGCTCTTCTTCTTGCCACCCTTGAAGAAGCTTGGAGGAGAGCTTCTTTCTAGCCGTCCATGGAGGGAGCATTGGAGGAGGAGGACGAGCTTGAGAGGGAGAGGAGGAGGTGTGGTCGCAAGTTGAGAGAGAAAGAGAGTGAATGGAGATGGTTCAATTTCGTGGCTCTTTCTTTTCCCTTATGGAAGGTTTCATTTGGTTGCCACTTTTGGTGACTCCAAAATTAGCTAATGCCACATTTTTAGGATCTAGGCTTGACAAATGTTTTTAGGGTTTCCAAGAGAGTGTGCATGGGTTTGGTAGGGGTCGAATGGGAAGGTGTGTGTGTGTGTGTGGGTGTGTATTTTTCGTAGGACTAGGTTGTGGGTTTTGGTAGGATTAGGTGTTGAATAGGTTGGGTCAATCTAGATTAGGTGGGTGTGGACCTAATTAGGCTTAGGAAAGTCTAATTGGATAGGAGTGAACCTAATTAGATCTAGTTTAAGTCTAATTGGATGTGTGCATGTGATTAGGCTAGGGTAACCTTAGTAGGTATGAGTCAATTAGATCCTGGGTGGATCCAATTAGGCTTAGGTGCACCCAATCAACTGTAGATGCACCCAATTAGGTATGGGATGGTTCAATTGGGTTAGGGATAGGACAAGTAGGGATATGGATAGTGGACTAGGCTTAAGAGGTCTCTAATTAGGTTTCCTAGGGTGTCTGGTGGGGTTCCTAGGTCAAAATAGACAAGCTAGGGCCTCGAACACCAAAATCAGGAACCAGAGAGCAGTATCAGACGTCCAAGATAGTGGTCAAATGTCTTATACTACAAAATTGGATGTCTGGACATTAAATTAGACATCCAATTCTGTGTCAGTATGAGTTTTGTCTTCTTGGATTGTTATTCTGTAGAAATCAGATGTCCAGCCAGATGTCTGGACGTCCTAAAAGGTGCTGGAGAGTGGGTTTTAGGTTTTCTAAGGTGGGTTTTAGTTCCTAAGTGTTTGGGAGAGGGATAGGGTGGATAAGAACATGGATAATGCTATCCATTTTGGGTTCTAAGGTTGATAAGTCCTAATGGAAGTGTTTTTTGTGTTTAGGAAGGTTGTTCTAGGGTTTCTAAGGGTAGGGATAAGGCTATCCTCCTCACTCCTCTTGTCTGGATCAGTCTTCTTCTTCCTTTATTGCTTTATTCTACTCTCTCCTGCATCCTGGATCACTTTATTTTCTGCAAATAGCAATAAAATCCATTAACTAGCAGGATATCTCATCTTATTCTAAATAGATTGATGCAATGCATGATATGCAAGATATGAGTGTAATATCCATAATTTAAGCTAGGTTCAGACATTATTTAGGTTGATTAGGACTCATGATTGCTATGCAATCAGCTCCCTCTGATGCTCGTCAATCCCTAATGTGGGACTATCTGGTCCCTCCTTCCTTGTGCGAGCAGCTGAGTGAAACTCACGTCCAATTGGAGATGAAGGAGCACTTGAAGCTCCTGATTGGAAGCCTGGACGTGAACCTGGAGGTATTCCACGTCACCTTGAGCAGTAGCCTGGACCTGCTTGGAGCAAGAGCACGCTTCAAGCTCTCTTGAAGGAGCTCATTAATGGCGGTGATGACCTGAGAACCTGAAAGGGAAAATATGACCTTGAGGCCTCATCAGAAAAGCTCAGGAGATGCGCACAGATGCGGCGAAGGCACTGGTGGCGGTGGCATGCCATGCGAGTGGTCGTGGTGGGCTGGCGAAGTCGAAATGTGAGTGCGAAGGTGGAGGTGTTCAGGGAGGTGATGGGCACAGCAATCCCTTCAATTTCTTGAGGGGTTTTGCTCACATGGACATGGTGATGGTGTAGGAGTCAGAGGCGAGTGGTTTGGTGGTGTGTAGTGGGCTGTCGAGGTCATCGGAGGTATGCCGGAGACGGGGGAGGCGACAATGGAGCGGACGGATTCGTAAGCGGACCTAAAGTCTAATGATGCTGGGAAGATCAATGGATGAAGAGAGTCGATGTGGGAAGCTAACGGACGAAGGGGAGTCAAAGAAAACATCAGTCGTGATGAGCCGACATCGAAGAAGGAAGTAGCTTCGGTGATGAAGAACGGCGACGAAGGAGGGTTAGAGGACACCTCGCTGGTATTGCGAGGTGCGGAAAGACGTAGGGAAGGAGAACCGACCACATATGGTATGTGGCGGTCGACGAAGAGGCTGGAGGTAGAGAGGTCACTGGAGACAAGCTGGAGCGAGCCGGAGGTAGAGAAGGAAGAGGTATTTTTGGCTCAAAAACTCGCTAAGGAGGTGAGGTTGTCCATGAGGGTCTTTTATAGGCCATCGGGCGAGTCTCCAAGCTTGGAAACAAGCTTGGAGAGGTCATATTTTGCGGTATAGGTTTAGGAGTTTTCAAGAATTTGCATGAGCTTTTGGACAAGAATTAGAGGTTGAGATGTGATCCAAAATGATGAGAATTTCCTCGGGAGTCTCCCTTCCAAATTTGGAAGAGATTGAACAAGAAATCAGGGAGGAATCTTTGATTGAAGTTCTACCTCTTTGGGTTCATGCCTGCCATGGAGGTATGGACCCAACTGCAAAGAATGAAGATAAACCTAGGGGGCATTTCGCAAAGTCTTCAAAACCTGAGGAGCTATAAGAGAGAAAATAAGTCTGACAGGACCATAATGCAAACTAGGTCGAGATAGACTCTGATTGGGTCCAAATTTTGGTAAAAACCTAATTTGGACCCAAGGAATCTAATGGTGAAGTCATATTTTGGTTTTGACTAAGTTTGTTTAGGAAATTTGTGTAGAAACCCAAATTAGGTTAACTATCCGTTTAAGATCCTATTTTAGGTCAAAATGGGTTCCAGTGGTCAAATCAAAGGTACCAAAGCTTATAAAATATTTTTCTATGATTATTAGAAGATTTAGATGAATTTTATCCTAACCAAAACCTCAATTAATTAAGCAAGCCTATTTTTAGGGTTTCAGTTGTCCATTAATTCTCAAAACGCGTGAAAACTCGTTTCTTTCTGCATGGACCCTCTTTTTAGACATTTATGACCATTTGGCCTTCAATTAGCCCTTAGAATACCCTGTGGTTTTTCTATAGTTGTGAAATGTTGTTAAAATTACATAAATAACCCTGGTTTCTTATCTTCTCAAAATAGAACATTATGCTTATATGACCCTCTGATGGTTATGTAGGAGCTTTTATCAACTTTATCAGACCAAATTGAGCTAGTTATGGCTCATGATGGTGTTTCCATCATACCCCCATGCTTGGCTTTTGCTAGTCCCTTAGTAAAACCTTATGGAGCAAACCATTTGTCTAGGTTGGATGTAACCGTCAGGATGTCCTACTAAGCAACAACTCTAGGAATCAGATCTTAATACCAACAATAGGCCTAGAGGTATTCAAGTACCAGCCCAGATCCAGACCTGACTAACTTTCGCCTCAGTCTGCCGCAAAGGTTTCTAAGGCCCGCAGGAACTATCCTAAGGTTTGTTGGACCCAACGGTTAAAGCACCCGTGCTTGTAACAAGGTTAGTCCGAGTTTAGTTTGCCAGTGCATTTTTTGTAAGAGAGAGGAATAGAAGAAGATTTTCATTTGTGGAGAGCTTTCTCTCTTTTTCTTTTCATTATATTTTTCCTTAGATCCAACCTCGGATTGGCCCTAAACACGTTCTGTATCGGATTCCTTGTCCTTACCATCAATCCTCGTAGGGTCCCTTGCAATTGATGCTTTGAGATAGCACTGCCCATGGCTGTTGGTGATAGAGCACCACAATCGTTTATTTTGATGATAACAAAACACGTGTCATTTAACATTTGCATTTGAAGTTTTAGATTTCAGGTTAATTGCAAATGGAGACGTGGTTAGACGGAGTTCGAGCTCGCAACTAGGACGGATTGGAGGAGCTTGATGGAGAACAGAGGAGCTTCGCATGGAGAGATAGCTTGAAGATGGAAGGACAAGAAGAATATGATAGAATTCTGTTTATCTTTTTCTATGTACCTTTTGTTTCTTAGAATATCTTGTTAAAGAGCCTCAAAGTACCCTAACAGTAGTCCTAGGAACACCTGCACAACCCTAGGATACTTAGGTTTTCTGTAGAGAACTTAGAAAATCAAAATAGGGTTTAAACAGCCTTTTCAGATGTCTAATCTAAAAATCAGACGTCTGATAATGACTTTTAAGACGTCTGACTGTTGACTCAGACGTCCGATTATATTTAGGCTGGACTTAGTTAGTTTGTCTGATGAAATCAGACCTCTAGACCTTAGTCCAGACGTCTTAGAAGACGTTTGATGATTTTGCCAGATGTCCAATTAGTGGATCGTTGGCTGCCTTAGCTAACAATGAAGGATATGACCGTTAGCCTTGTATCAGACGTCCGTAGAGGACCCCAGACGTCTGATACATGACCATTTTGCCTCGGCTGACCCAAAATTTCTTCTCAGAGATTTTATAGCCGTTGCACTCTCTTTGGATTCCATTTCCGCAGAAAAGTAGGTTTCCAGACGTCCAGACATCATTCCAGACGTCCTGTATGTCGTCTGATGACAATTCACTAGAACCCTGTTTAGATCTGATTCAAGTCAGGAGAGAAACCCACCTAAAATCGGACGTCTGACTTTGTTCCCATACATCTTAAACTGGTTTTCCAGACGTCCGATGCCAGGATCAAACGTCTGATAACCTTGTCAGAGTCATGGTTGATCCTGATTTCGACTTGATTCTCTTGGAGGTTGTACCCAATGGCTATGGAAGCCTTCTTAGGGCCTCTATAAATAGAAGAGAACCCTTGCCACTCAAAAAAATACCAAGACACACCAAGCAACATACTTTCCACTCTTTTGTGTCAAAAAGAAGAAGATCAAATAGAAGAAAGCTCTTGCTCTCCAAGCCTTGTTCTACACCTAGAGAGCTTGATTTTTGTTGCTCACCTGCTCTCCCTCCGAGATTACGGGAGCGACAAAGCACTACCGCATGGTTCACGCATCCGCGTCGTCGACGCACTTCCACCAAAGGGAAGTTTCCTAACTCCTATAGAAGCTTAGTTTAAGAATTACTTTGTTGGCTATATAGGACTATTGTTGTATTTTACTTTGTTATTGGGTATTCACGTTGTGAATTCCCATCTCCATCAAGGGACAAAATCCTTCTCGTGAAGAGAAGGGGTTGAGGAATGCTACCCTCGCACTTGTAGCGTGGTTGTAATTGAGGTTGAATCAGCCTCATTTAAGTGATTCGTTTAGTAGATTTGATCAACTTGGTTGATCGGAAAATCCTAACTTGAGAGGGTTAGGTGGTGGTTTTCACCCGATTTGGGTTTCCACCTAAAATCATTGTGTACATTGTGTGATTGTTTATCTTGTGAGATTGTTATATTTTAATTCCGCATTTTTTACGTTACGCTGATCTCACCCCCTCCAAGTTGGGAATTACAATTGGTATCAGAGTAGGTCTTGCAGATCGGCGTTACACACCAGCAAGTGATCAGATGGAGGGAAGCACATCTGCGATCAGAATATCCGAGGGGCAGTCCATCGTCCGACCACCCTACTTCGATGGAAACAACTACAGCTACTGGAAGCTGAGGATGAGGATGTGGCTTCAAGCCACTGACTTCGCTCTATAGGGACATTGTGAG
This sequence comes from Thalassia testudinum, assembly GCA_037157565.1. NCBI lineage: Eukaryota > Viridiplantae > Streptophyta > Magnoliopsida > Alismatales > Hydrocharitaceae > Thalassia > Thalassia testudinum. The sequence continues at coordinate 12,045,553 of JAZHRO010000078.1, read as the reverse complement.
ACCTCATACGAGATCCCAGAGTGACCCGACGTAGGATATTTGCAGCAGCAAATCCAGGAACTCTCAGTCAATGCGAAAGCTATGAACGCGTTGTACTGCCCGGAGGAGTTTAACAGAATCTCGCAATGCGCCACCGCATACGAGATCTGGCACACACTAGAGGTAACTCACGAAGGTACCTCTAAGGTAAAGTCTTCTAAAATTAATTTACTTTCACAAGAATTTGAATCATTTTCTATGAAGACTGATGAAACTTTAAGTGAGATGAACACTAGGTTCACTCTCATAGTAAATAATTTGAAAGCTTTAGGAAAAACCTTCATCAAGGGGGTGCTTCAAGGGAAGCTTCTTCGTTCCCTCGGACTAAAGTGGGAACAGAAGGTCACTGCCATCGAGGAAGCGAATGAAGTGGAGGAGCTCAACATGGAGGATCTCCTAGGAAACCTAATGGCATACAAGACAAAGCTAAAGCAGAAGAAGAAGGATACACCAGAACCAAAATCGAAGAAGATCCTTGCATTCAGAGCCGCGTCAGATAGCGAGGTAAGTTTCGATGACGAAGACTTTAAAGTTTTACGTAAGAAATTTCCCACGTTTTGTAGGGAGTCAAAGAAAGAAAAGAAGGAGAAGGAAAGCCCAAGATGTTGCTACCACTGCAATGAGAAAGGGCATCTACAACCAGAATGCCCACTTCTCAAAAAGGAGAAGAAGAAGGAAAAGGAGAAGTCTAAGAAGAAGGCGTTCCAAGCAACTTGGGACAACTCGAGCTCAGAGGAAGAAGAAGAGCAGAACCTCGAGGAAGAAATCGCTTGCTTTGGTTTAATGGCCAGAGGAAGTGATAGCGACAGCGATAACTTCGACAATGAGGTACATTCCGATTTACAAGATGCTTTTAATGAGCTATTTGAACTTAGTAAATCACTTAAGATAGAAAATAAAAGTATTAAAAAGAACCTTAGTTTTCTTAAAAATGAAAATGATAGGTTAGAAAAACAACTCAAGGATCTAGAAACTAGTCCTAAGGATAATAACTTGTTATTAGAAAATAAAGATTTAATCAATGAAAATACTAAATTGATTGAGGAAAATGCTAGTCTAAAGTTAGAAATTTCTGATTTAAAAACTAAGATAAATATTATAGAAAAAGAAATCGCATGTCTTAGGGAAAATTCTAACAAATTAATCAACAAAGTAGAAAATTTGCATAGCCCTAAGGTTGAGAAAGGATCTCCGTCACGAAGACCCGCTAATAGATCCGAATCCAAGCTTACTTGGATACCGAAGAAAGAATTGGAATCTTTTTTCGTAGGTCATAAAGATTACAACACAAAAGATTGGACCTACAAGCTCAAAGACAGTCAACTCGAGTTGGGAGGACCAAAGAGTAGACCAAGAAGAAGGACAAGAAGACCGACGAGACGGCAAACAAATGATGGACCCACCGCACATCATCCGCCAGACTGGAGATCGACGTCGATGCCAAGGCCTCCAAGCTACAGATGGGAGCCCCATCCGATGTGGCATCCACCACCTCCATTTAGGCCATTTTATTGGCCATGGTAGGTGAGGTAAAACCCTTTTACCCTATCCTTTTATCATTAGCATATATATAGGGGGAGTTAAAATCATGAGCTAATTGTCAATTATTAAGGGGGAGATGTAAGTTAGCTATATTTCATTTAGTAAGGGGGAGAAAAATAATAGCTATCTTGTTGTTACAAAAAGGGGAGGACATTACTCTTGTTAAAAGAAATTCAACCCATTTATAGAAGAGTATGTTTTAAGGGGGAGTTATAGGAAATTTAAAATCAATTAAACCTTTTTTATAATTTCAAAAAGGGGGAGGATTTTTTGCATTATTATTTATGGTTTTGTCATCATCAAAAAGGAGGAGATTGTTGGTGCTAGAGCACCACGATCGTTTATTTTGATGATAACAAAATATGTGTCATTTAACATTTGCACTTGAAGTTTTATATTTCAGGTTAATTGCAAATGGAGACGTGGTTAGACAAAGTTCAAGCTCGCATCCAGGACGGATTTGAGGAGCTTGATGGAGAATAGAGGAGCTTCGTGTGGAGCGATAGCTTGAAGATGGAAGGACAAGAAGAATAGGATAGAATTCTGTTTATCTCTTTCTATGTACTTTTGTTTTTATTTCCTTGCTCTTTTTATTTCTTAGAATATCATGTTAAAGAGCCTCAAAGTACCCTAACAGTAGTCCTAGGAACACCTGTACAACCCTAGGATACTTAGGTTTTTTGTAGAGAACTTAGAAAGCCAAAATAGGGTTCAAACAGCCTTTTCAGACGTCTAATTTGAAAATCAGACGTCTGATAATGGCTTTTAAGACATCTGACTGTTGAATCAGACGTCCAATTATATTTAGGCTGGACTTAGTTCTGTCTGATGAAATCAGACGTCCAGACCTTAGTCCAGACGTCTGATGATTTTGCCAGACGTTCAATTAGTGGACCGTTGGTTGCCTCAGCTAACAATGAAGGATATGACCGTTAGCCTCGTATCAGATGTCCGTAGAGGACCCCAGATGTCTGATACATGACCGTTTTGCCTCGGCTGACCCAAAATCTCTTCTCAGAGATTTTATAGCCGTTGCACTCCCTTGGGAATCCATTTCCACAGAAAAGTAGGTTTCCAAACGTTCAGACATCATTCCAGATGTCCTGTATGTCTTCTGATGACAATTCACTAGAACCCTATTTAGATCTGATTCAAGTCAGGAGGGAAACCTTCCTAAAATCAGACTTCTGACTTTGTTCCCAGAACAATTCACTAGAACCCTGTTGAGATCTGATTCAAGTCAGGAGGGAAACCTGCCTAAAATCTGACATCTGACTTTGTTCCCAGACGTCTTAAACTGATTTTCCAAACATTCGATGCCAGGATCAGACGTCTGATAACCCTGTCAGAGTCATGATTGATCCTGATTTCGACTTGATTCTCTTGGAGGTTGTACCCAATGGCTATGGAAGCCTTCCTAGGGCCTCTATAAATAGAGGAGAACCCTTGCCACTCAAAAAAACACCAAGACACACCAAGCAACATACTTTCCACTCTTTTGTGTTAAAAAGAAGAAGATCAAATAGAAGAAAGCTCTTGCTCTCCAAGCCTTGTTCTACACCTAGAGAGCTTGATTCTTGTTGCGCACCTGCTCTCCCTCCGTAATTACGAGAGCGACAAAGCACTATCGTGTGGTTCACGCATCCGCATCGTCGACGCACTTCCACCAAAGGGAAGTTTCCTAACTCCTATAGAAGCTTAGTTTAAGAATTACTTTGTTGGCTCTATAGGACTATTGTTGTATTTTACTTTGTTATTGGGTATTCGCGTTGCGAATTCCTATCTCTATCGAGGGATAAAATCCTCGTGAAGAGAAGGGGTTGAGGAATGTTACCCTCGCACTTGTAGCGTGGTTGTAATTGAGGTTGAATCACCCTCGTTTAAGTGATTCGTTTAGTGGATTTGATCAACTTGGTTGATCGGAAAATCCTAACTCGAGAGGGTTAGGTGGTGGTTTTCATCCGATTTGGGTTTCCACCTAAAAATCATTGTGTACATTTTTGATTATTTATCTTGTGAGATTGTTATATTTTAATTCCGCATTTTTTAGGTCACGCTGATCTCACCCCCTCCAAGTTGGGAATTACAATGGCAACCCCCAAAACCTTGGCTTTCGACACTTCAAGATAGTGCCGCCCATGGCATTTTGCAACTAAATCCAGACCCTGGCAATCAATATTTCGTGATAATGCCTCCCATGGTATCTGAACCAGCACAAGGTGCTTACGTGCCTCTGGTAGGATATTTAGATATCCTAGGAGACAAGCACCGAGGAGACGATATGTTATTGCACATCTTTGAGGAGAATTTCCCACCTCTCCATGCCAAGAACTCATCCAAATCAACTTCTATTTTCAAGCCGCTCCTAATTTAGATCTTAAGACCATTTTTAGAACATCATAAACACTTTTTGGCATGATTTCATATTTAAGCGTACTGAACTAGACTGTGTGTGATTTAGGGTGCTTAAGTTACCAAGTCCTGCAAACTAGAGGTCAGTTAATGGGGTCGAATAATCCCTAAGACTTAGACCTAATACATAAGCTTTGCATTTTCCTCAAGCTCTTGAGGACTAATCCTGATCTTGACAAGTACATGAGTGTTTAAATCTCAGAACAGATCCAAGAGGCCTAAGGTCGGTATTTGCCACTAATCCCTTAAGTTTTAGCCTTCCAGGTCTTAATTCATCATTCGATCCATCCTAGAAGTTAGGTAAGTTCCATATTATTTTGAAGGGACTCAATTTCTTTCTTTTTCTTTTTACTCATTTCTTTTTTGTTCAATTTTCCTCCATCCTTTTTCTCATTTTTCTCTCAAATGGATCTTCTTTTTCCTCAACCTCCATTCTTTTTTTGATATGAAGTCCCTTTGTGAGATTTGATTTTCACGATGTTTTTGCACTTTAATACCCCCCCATGCCTACGTTTTGCAATGTCCCCATTGTAAATTAGGTGGGTTCGAGTTCAGCTTAGATTGTACATTAGAACAGGTTCAAAGGGTGGGTGGATGGGTTAGGGTGATTGTTGTGGATGATTTCAAGCTTTGGTACGTGTACTAGAGGTGGAGTCAGCTGCTCTAATGGACGAACCCTAAAGTGTAATACGAGTTCAGCAAAGAGTTATGTCAAAAGGATTTCAAGTTTTTCAAAAAGATGATGGGTTGCCTCCAGTTAAGCGCTAAGTTTAACGCCATCAGCCGGGCGCAATAAGCTCGGGGAGAATGGAGATCAAAAGATAACTCAGCTAAGTTTGTGTCAGTGAGTTCAATAGACGGTTTGAGTCTGACCGTTCACGATAAATGGTTTAGAATCACGGTTGAGTTCATTGATTTCTATAACCCCATTTCCAAAAACACGTCTAACAAGGAATGGACCAATCCATTTTGATCTGAGTTTTCCTGGGAATAGTTTGAGTTTGGCATCAAAGAGTAGGATCTTCTGACCAGGATGGAAAGTTTTTCTTGATATGTGCATGTCATTGTTGTGTCAGAAAATCTTTGCAAAAAGGTTTGAGTTTTGAAAATCCATCGTTGTAGTGTGATTTGCAAAGAATTCTATTAACAAATAAATTTTAACAAAACTCGAAAAGAATTCCGGGTCGAACATAGGGAGGCAGGCATTTGATTAAAAATTGCATTTATTTTATTGTCACGAAGCAGATTAGCTGGTCGAATTAAATCTAAACTAGCTATCTACTTAAAGAATAATGAATAGAACAGAGAGAGAGAATATTATAAATAAAGATAAAATAGAGATAGAATACACATAGATTTCATAATCATCAAGTGATGTTCATTACAAATAATCATTACAACTACTAGAAAGCAGGAAATCGACACTAGAAAGTAGTAAAGAGAAGGTGGAGAGAAGTTATCCTCCTCGACAGTTGCTTGGAGGACGAGCCACGTTGACGGAGTGCCCGGACGAAGGTGGTGAGATGTGGAACGAAGGAGAACGACGACAGACTACAAAGAATGGGGTAGGGCGACGTCGCAGCGGGATCCGCTTCCCGAATGGGATGAGAGGACAACTGCGGATGCTCCATGAACAGGATGAGAAGGTGGAAAAATTATATTTTTAACTCTAGACGAGCATCTCGAGTTTGGGATAAGCTCTTAGAGCTTTAAAGGGGGTAAGAGAAGAGAGGAAGGGATGAGAAATATGTGGGGGTCGTAGGGCTATTTATAGGTGAGATTTGAAGGGGTAATTAGGTCATTTCAAGTTAAAAAATTAATGCAAGGACCTTTAGTGACGGATTTAAGCGTCACTAAAGCCTTGAATGTAGGCTTAGTGAGCTCACACCCGTTGCCTCTTCCTCTCCTCGCACTCTCAACGCACGCCCACGATCATATGATCTCAGCGATCGGACGACCCAAAGACGCATACTCCCGCTTCCACTTCAGTGCCTCTAACGCCTGCGCATTTGATCATGCGTTAGATTCCGCATGAACTTGGGTGTCCAATCGCATGTGCGCTTGATTGGTTGATCTAGGTCATTCATAGCTAATCACGCGGTCGAGATCACACTCATCTACATGAGGAGAGGCGCGACGCGGGCGGCTCGAACTCGCACTCCTTGCGCAAGTGGTGCCTTAACCATTGTGCCACGCAGCGGTTTGAGGTGCGCAGATTTCTTTGTGCATGACTGATCTTGGCCGTTGGATCTTCATCCAACGGTCGAGATCAAGCATTGATGATTGCTTGGAGCGGTGGAGTGGGAAGCCTTCGTGAGCGTGGGCAGCTGAGATGGCGCCACATGGTGCCATCTTGGCCGTCCATCTTCTGTGAGTTGGAGATGGTGCCATGAATGTCGGATTGGATCGATTTTTGCATTGTTGGGCTACGATCATCGATCCGAACCCATCAGTGTTATCAGATTTATCGTCTAAAAAATGAATTTACACCACCTGGCCCCTTGGCCTTTGATCTTTCTCGGACTGCATCTGATGCTATGGAAGTCCGATCAGGGCGATCTTGGAGTCGTTGAACTCCAATTGTCGCCTTATCAGATCCGTATGGTTGAATCTTCAATCCGAGGCCCTGATATGATATTGCCCTATTACCTGACCATAAAAAGAGAAAATTAATCTAAATTTTATACAATCTAACCTAAATGTAAGATGATGTATGTTATGTAATATTTATAATGTATGCTGCAATTATACATCTAAGAACATGCAAAAATAGATGCTTTATGTGATATAAATGTGTTTACATTAGTCATGAAAGGCTTTAACCCGTTCTTTGTAAATTCGCGAGTTCTCGTACGTGTCATTACGTAGTTCCTTGATCTCACTCATTTGTAATTGTCGGTGGGTTCCAGCCTTATAATGATCTAGATTGCACTTCCGTACTGCCCAATAGGCTTTGTGCTCCATTTTGTTAGGTAGGTGACATGCCTCCCTGTACATGAGTCTGCACGGAGACATACCTAATTGGGTTTTGTGGGCGGTCCTATAGGCACACAAAGCTTTCGGAAGGTGAGTTGAGCAATCCTTCTTATCAGGTTGAATAGTGACTTGAAGGATTTTCTTGATCTCCCGATTAGACAGTTCAACCAATTCGTTGGTTTGGGGGTGATAAGGAGTCGACATTTGGTGCGACACCCCATACTTTGTCATTAGGGATTTGAACTGTGCATTTGTGAAATGGGTCCCTCCATAAGAGATAATAGCATGTGGGACACCGAACCGTGAGAAGATGTGTTGATGAATGAACTTGATTAACACCTTATGATCGTTGGTTCGGGTTGGGACAGCTTCGATCCATTTGGACATGTAGTCCATTGGGAGGAGAATGTATTCGAAGCCATCTGATTTGGGGAAGGGGCCCATAAAATCAATCCCCCATATATCGAAGATTTTGCATATGAGAATTGGCTGTAAAGGCATCATATTGCTGTGGCTTATGTTGCCCAAGGTCTGGCAACGAGTGCATTCCTTATAGTAATCGTGTGTGTCCTTGAAGATCGTGGGCCAATAAAAGCCACAATGGAGGACTTTAGCTACGGTTTTATGTTTGGAGAAGTGTCTGCCGCAAGCCTGGTCATGGTAGAAGGACAAGATGTCCTAAATTTTCACTTTCGGGATGCATTGTCTGATGATCTGATTAGCACCATTGCGGAAGAGGTATGGGTCTTCTCATATATAATACTTGGCATCAGAAAGCAATTTGTCTTTCTTGGCCTTCGATCAATCAGACGGGATCTGATGAGATGCCAAGTAATTAACCAAATTAGTGTACCAGGGAAGTTTTGTACCAATAGTTAGGAGGTGCTCATTAGGAAAATGCTCCATGATTGGGCTGGAAGGGTTGATGATAGCAGAAGGAAGGTGGGACAAGTGATCAGCTACCACGTTCTGTTTTCCCGCCTTGTCGCAAATCTCGAGAATTCTTGCAACAGCATGATCCAGTGGATTAGTCAAGGTTTCACGTCCTTCTTCGCGAGAAGGTGCCTCACTGCGGTGTGATCCGAGTATATGATAACGTGGGAACCCAAGAGATAAGATTGAAATTTTTCTAGGCCAAATACTACTGCTAGCAGCTCTTTTTCAGTAACTGTATATTTATGCTGATACTGGTCAAGTGTCTTGCTAGCGTAGTAGATGACCACGGGTTTCCCGTTAATTTTTTGCCCAAGCATGGCACCTACTGCATAGTCAGATGCATAACACATGATCTCAAAGGGTTGAGACCAATATGGGGATTGCAGGATAGGTGCTTGGGTGACTCGATCACGTAGACTTTCAAATGCACGAGTGAACTCCTCAGTGATTTCGAAGGGGACATCTTTTGATAGGAGATTACTCAGGGGGCACGTGAATTTCGAGAAATCAGGAATGAATCAATGGTAAAAATCGACGTGCCCCAGAAAAGATCTGATGTCCTTGATTGAGCTAGGGATAGGTAGTTTGGAAATCAAATTAACCTTAGCCTGATCAATATGGATGCCATTCTCAGAGATAAAATGTCTTAGGACAATTTCTTCGGGAACCATGAAATGGCTCTTTTCCCAGGAAAGAACCAAATTCACATCAATGCATCGCCTGAGGATTTGGACCAAGTGCAGGAGGCAATCATCGAAAGATTCCCTAAATACCGAGAAGTCGTCCATGAAGACTTCAAGGTAATCTCCTACCATATCAGAGAATATGGTGAGCATGCACTGCTGAAAGGTGGCGGGTGCATTGTAGAGCTGATTGCACTGCAAAATACGCCTGCAATAATGCCTTTTTATGCTATTTCCTAGCATTACTTGCGCATATTAGGATTCCATAGTTGCATTTTGTAAAAATACATGCATTCATGCATTCAATTGAGAGGAGAAGAGAATGAAATAAAAGGCCTCACAAATTACGTTTTTCCTTAAGTGCACCTTTACAAAATTCCCTTCTCTATTTTTATTTCCATTTGATTTCTATTTTTCCCTACGGCTGCATGCATTTTTCTTCCTCGCACCATGCCTCCCGTTGCTGCAGCTGCCCTTCCCTGCGATTGCCATTGCCTCCCTCTCCCTGCCATGCCATTCCCTGCGGCTGCCATTCCATCCCATTCCCCGCATGCAGCATGCAGCCATGCTCTCATCTTCTATATAAGTCCATGTCTTCTTCTCTTCAAGGTTGCTGCAACAGCAAAAAGAACCCACCGGCAGCTCCATCACCACCACCGTCCTCTCCTCCCTCTACCTCCATACGCCGGCCCTCCTCCAAGGAGATACCCGGCGGGCAGGAGCTCACTGTGGTGCACACCACCACAGTGAGACCACCATCGCCCAGCTCTTCAAAGAGCCGGTGGGCGTGGTGGCTCTTCTTTCATTTTCTTTTCCGTTCCAACAACTTCCTTCCATTGGAGCCGCTTCAAGCTTCGCAGCTCAGCAGCAGCAGCTAAGCGGCGACGGCAGCAGCAACAACCCCAGTAGCTTCCATGCGCGTCTGCAGGCGCCCCAGCCCCTCCGCGCGTGCCTGCAGGGCTTCCCCGCCTTCGTTTCTCCACTCTGTCGTACGCACTCCCGCCTGCAACCGGCCGCTGCACTCCTCTGCAGCGGCCGGCCAAGCGTCTCCCCGCCTCCTTGCTAGCCTCTACAAGCGTTCGCGCGTGCCTGCAGACACCCCGCCTCCCTCTCCGAGCGCGCTGCGCGAGCCCCCTGCGCTAGCAGCCGGTCGACGCAGGAGCTCTCCTCTGCGCGAGTACGCGCCCGCGCGTGTTGAAGGCCATCAGACGACGGCCTTCACCTCCAGACGATCTAACTCCTTCACTCCAGAAGTAGCGGCTGCGCTCTCTTCTCTCTCGCTCTCTCTCTCTCTCACAACACTCACTCTCTCTTTACACCGACGCACACACACACCTACACCAACACTTACACACACCCACACACACATAAACACTATTATAAACTTATATATATATATGTATACTTATAGTGATATATATATACATATATTGATATACATATATATATATATATATTTATACATATAGTAGTACCTATATACTTATGTATTAGTATACATACATACTTATATATATATATATATGTATGTATGTATGTATGTATATATGTATATAATACTATATGGATGTATATATATAGATATATAGGTATATGTATCTATATATATATATATATACACATATACATCTATACATATATATATATATCTATAACTATATATACATACATACATACATACATATATATATATATATATACTTAGCTACATATATCTATATATACATATATTACTATATACTTATACATACATATATATATACCTCTATATAGTTATAGATACACACACACACACATATACATATATACCTATATATATATCTACCCATATATATATATCTATATATTTATAACCATCTATATATAGATATACATATAGATATATTTACATATATACATATATATATATTTTCACATTATTTACCATACGTTGTATTGCGGGAATATCTGCACCAGTTGCTGATATTCCCTGATACACGTGTACAAAAAGCGTGATCGCATACATCTTCCACCATCCATCCCACACTCCACGTGGCACATAGTCCTGTTGGTTGCATCTCTCTCTAGACGACGACCGACTCGACATCATTCTACACTCCATCACCGCCTCCACCCCCACCCCTTTATATATATATATTATACATATATATATACTATATATACTTTATTTCTGTTTGCTTTCCTGATAGTAAAAAGATAAAAAAATATATATATATAAAAGAGAAGATAATCTTTGACTTGCAGGTACCCCATCTTGCGAATAGCAAGACCCGTTTTGGAACCTTGTTTTGGCTCAAAGCCAAGAACTCAATTTTGAGGGTGTGCCTCAAGGACAAAGATTACCAAAAACATCTAAATAAGAAAAACACCAAAAACACAATAAACGAATGGAAGAGACTCGTTGTAGGAAAGGCGTAGAAACTCGACTTATACCCCACTTCCCTGAGTTCGACCTTGGGCCTAAAAGTGACAAGATAAAATCAAGTAGGTCAGGTTAAAAAAAATTTTTGTAAAGATATGGTTAGGTCCGATTTAGGTTAACCACTATACACATTTCAACGATAAAATCATCATATTAACAACCTATTTGGGTCCGACCATACAAGAGCCTGAAAGGCATCCTGCAGAATGCGTACGTCCCGTAGGGGCAGGTGATGATAGTCTTTTCTTGATCCTCATGATGAATTGACACCTGATTATAATCGGAGTACCTATCCAAGAAGCAGATGAATCGATTCCTTGCCAATTTCTCGAGTATCTAATCAATAAATGGCAGTGGGAAATGATCCTTTTTCGTGGAGGCATTCGATCTTTGGAAATCAATGCAGACTCTCCACGAGTTTGCGATACGGGCCGGAATGGTTTCTCCGATTTCAGTTGTAATCACGGTGAGTCCTGCCTTCTTAGGCACAACCTGGATCGGATTCACCCAATGACTGTTGGAGATCAGGTAGATGATCCCAGCATCTAATTACTTAATGATCTCCTTTTTCACGACATTCTACAGGTTCGGATTCTGACATCTCTGCAATTCACGAGATGGTCGTGAGCCCTCTTCAGTATAGATGCGGTGTGTGCAATATGAAGGGCTGATACCAGTCAAGTCATTGAGAGTTCATCCAATGGCTCTTTGATGCTGCTGGAGGACAGAAATCAATCATGCTTCCTGATCAGAGGTTAGTCGAGAATTGATGATCACAGGAAATGTGCGATTAGAACCCAAAAAGACATATTTTAGATGATTAGGGAGGGGCTTAATTCCATGACGGGATTATCAGTAGCGGCAGGCGGTTTAGGGTGGGTTTTAGGAACAAGTGCAGGAGCTATAGATGTGTATAGGTCTGGTCTAGGCTTCTCTATCTATGGGGCTTAATCCTCTTGTGGTTGAATATCAGGGATAAGCAGGTTTTGTTCTATGAACGAATCTTCAACCACGGACTCGATATCGCAGATCTGCTCGATAACCCTACAATTTATTCCTTTTTGGGCCTTAAAGATATCAATTTTCAAAGTTTTGTTCCCAAATTTTAACTCAATCTAACCCTCTTCACAATTGATGTTGGCCCTAGCCATGGCCAAAAATGGTCTCCCTAATATGATCGGTGTATCTTTCAATTTCTCAGGAGCATCCATGTCTAGCACAATGAAGTCCATGGGAAAATAAAAATCACAGATGCGAACTATAACATCCTCGAGAATTCCTTTAGGTGACTTGATGGATCGATCTGCTAATTGCAAAGTCATCTCTGTCGGTTTGAGCTCAGATTCTTCAAAGTGGTCTAGTAGGGATGTGGGTATCAAGTTTATGGAGGCTCTTAGGTCTAATAAAGCCCTATCAAACTGTATATCACCGATTGCACAGGAGATCGAGGGGTACCTAGGTCTTTTGCCTTAGGCAGGAGTTTGCTCAAAGTGATGGAGTTGGCTTGCTCTGATAATACAATCGGATTCCTGCCTTTGGTTCGTGGCTTACTCTTAGATGTACATACATCTTTCAGGAATCGTGCGCAGGCCAGTACGTGGCATATTGCATCCATCAAGGGGATGTTTATTTGGACTTGCTCAAAGAGCTTGACCAGGTCCTCAAGTGCCACAGTTTTGGGTTTCCTCTTTCCGTTGATCAAGGACTCAGGAAATGGAACCTCAGTTGGTTCCTCTAGGATTGGCTTAGGCTCTTTATCAGGGATAGCGGTGTCTTGAATGAACAATCTAGGGTTAGGCTCTGTAGTATCAGGCTTGTTGTGGCTAGGAAATGGTGTGTCCTGTGTTTCTTTGCCACTATGGGTGATGACGGAATTTAATCCTGCCTGATTCTGGTTTGGGTTAGGCAAAATAGGTGTCTGCTGCTGAAATCCAGAGTATGAAGTTGAAGTGTCCATCCCGTCAAGCGATGTAGCAGAAGGGGCTTGATAAACATAATGTGCTTGGCCCTGATTTGGGTTCATAATGCACCTCTGGTTCGGCATATTATTCATATTAGGAAGAGGTTGAGAAGGAAGTGTACCAGGCTAACGAGGATTTGCTAGCTGGGCCAACTGATTGCGGAGCTCAGTGTTCTCTTCTATGTGTTGTTTCTGCATGTCTACCAAGGTTTGAAGAATTAGGGATGTTTGGTCCTCCTTAGGTGGGCCAGATTGGAAATTTTGATTGGGCCTTGGTTGAGTGGGCTGATACGGTTGTGGGTTCTGTGGTCAGGGTTAGAATTTAGGTCGTGGATTTGGGTTATTTCCTGACAATGTAAAGTTGGGATAATTACACCATCAAGCGTTGTAGGTATCAGAGAAAGGATTGTTCTAGATGGCGTGGAGATCCTTGCAGGTTTGAGGAACTCTAGAAAAGTTAGGATATGAGGGTTCAGAGTTCCCCCAACTGTGGTAGGTTGGCCTGGAGTTTCCTCCAAAATCGAAATCAGATGGGGGTGAATAGGCATCCATCCCCTTAGAGTGGTAGATGTTGTGTGCAGCCTCCCTACCTGAGGGCGGGTGCACGTATGGGCTTTGCGGTGTAGTGGTGGTCTTGTGTAGATGTCGAGTGATGTCATCCACCTTTTTCTCAATGATAGAGACCTTATCCAATTGATTGGCTACCAACTCCAAGTCAATGGATGCGGAAAGGCCTCGAGTCTTGTGTACCCCCCGATTGTTTGTCAATGCGTAGGTGGTTGTTCAGTCGTATGCACCCAATGACTCATTGTTTATGGAGTTCTCGCACATATTTTTGAGAATTTCCCAAATTTCATCTTCATGCTGACCCATGATGCTACCACCACAGGTTGCATTGACAAAAAACTTGATGTCGTCACGGAGCCCGTGGTAAAAGGATTGGACTTGTTCCCACTTTGGGACTCCGTGATGGGGGCATTTACGCATGAGATCCAGAAAATGATCCCATGCCTTGTGTAGAGATTCTCCCGCTCCTTTTAAGAAGTGCGTGATTTGGTGATGCATTGCATTAGTTCGGCCAATGGGATATAATTGTTGTAAGAAACCAGTCTGAAGTTCTTCCCATGTGTTGATTTGGTGAGGGTATGTCTGAAACCAATTGACGGCTTTGTCAGCTAGAGAGAAGAAGATTTTCAAGAGTAAACCGTCCCGATTATGCAAGTCTGCCTCGAATGTGTGGGCCAGATGCTTCAGATTCTTAATGTGTTGGAAAGGATCTTCGGAGTTCAAGCCATGAAATTTTTGGATCATGTGAAGCATACTAGGCTTGAGCTCCACCTCGGGTCCTTCTGCAGGAATGTTGATTCGAGGTTCGATCTCCACCGTAGCGGGATTGTAGTGATCTCACATTTGAGGATGCGGCGGTGGGTTGATGTAGGCATTGATCCGATCTTTGAAATCAAAGAATTGTTGAGGTTCAAAGTTAGGTTGTTCTGGATGATCCATGGTTGTGGCTGGAGATTCAGGCTCAGAAGTGGAGGAGTTGGAAGAGATGTCGATGTGATCTGGTAGTTGCACAAACAAGGAAGTCAAGGCTTGGCCATGACAAGAGTGAAAACTAGTGGAGGCCTCAAGGGTGATCTTAAGGACATCCTCCTGTACATACACCGATGGAATGGACGAGGGACAGAAGGTGTGATGGACCCAATCAAGGCACAAAGATTTTTAGATGACTATAGAGGTTCGAGGTGGATGATACCTCTAGATCACAAAATTGTCCACCTAAGAATTACCTGGGCAGTTAGGAAGGGAGAGTCCTGCAAAGACCCCTACATGGTAGAGCGTCCCCACAGGTTATAAGGTTTCCCCCACCCGACCTTCCTTGTCACCGCAGATCCAGGTAGACCAAAATGGATAACTTGACCTCTTAAGTCTACCAATTTTAAGTTTAGATGAGGTGCTTAGGATTCCACTTGAACTTTAGAATGAATTTGTGAGTGGTGACCTAATTTGAAGATTGGTTGACCCCATAAGGTGGGTCAACTTCACCTAATTTGTTCTTGATTATTAGGTCCCAATTTTAGGATTCAAGTGATGTTTAGAGCTTGATTTTAGGGTTTGCTTGATTAGGTGAATTCAATCAAGGCTTAGGAAACACACAATTTGGGGAAGTAGCTTTTTTTAAGCAAGTGTGATCCTCAACCCTAAAGTGGAAACCCTAATTTGGCTCTAATTGGTCCAATCAGTTTTTGTCTAAATTTGGCACCTAGGGCTCAATCAAGAAGGTGAGTAGCCCTAGGTGTCTTAAATCCCTAATAGGTGCAGAAAATCAGGTTTGGGATTTTTTTCTAGTCAAATCAGGCAACTTGATGATTAATTCTAAGTAGAAAATACAAGTTGATCCTAATTGATTTCTTCCTTTTTTTAGCTTTTCTCAGAATCAGGGGCTTAATGGAAAAGGAGATGCGATTACCTGCCTCTGGAGTGTTTGATGTGCGGCTGATCTTCCTCCCATGAATCCCTGCACAGATCACAGCCAAAGAGATAAAGCAAGTTAGTGCTAGATCATAAATTGTAATTAGAGAGATCAAATTGCGCGTTGCTCCTCAGTGATCGCTTTTTACGCGGTTTGTAAAATTAGGTTTTTATGATTCGTTGCAACGCATAAAACTGTTTCACTTTTAAATTTATAAACCTAGATAGGAAAGTATCTAAGGTCATCCAAGGAGGTACTTTTTGCGAAATCAAATCTCTTGCTTCAAAATGGAAATCAGCTTTTTTTTTTGTTGTTTTTGAATATATGATTTTTTTAATGTTTTGAAATAACGACGAATACGCAAGTTGTTGGAGGGAAAGCAACTCACACCTACAATCACTAACCTAAAACCTAAGTGACAATTAATTCCTCTCCTTAAGCTCACCCTAGGCACGTGGAGGCTTAGAGTAATTAGGGAGAGGGAGTGAAGAGTGCTAGAGAGAAAGAAAACAAATGCGACAAAAGAATTGTAAAGAAAGCAACTTGATTTAACAAGGAAGAATGTTTACACGAGAACCCTAGTAGAGGAATGCTTTCTACTACTAGAAAAATTACAAAAAATAACAAAAACATCCTCCTGTAATGATGGTGAAGATGAGAGGCTCCTTGCTCTAAGCTCAGTGGCTCCTGATGTGCATACATCTAAATAGCCAAAAATGTCTATTAATGCATGTTCTTAGTGTCATATTAGCATCATACATTGTAAATATTGCATAACATGCATAATCATGCATTTAGGTCAAGTTATATAAATTGTATAGTAATTGTCTCCTATTATGGTCAGGGAAAGGGTGATTTTTAATCGAGACCTTGGATCTCCAACTGTACGGATCTAATCAGAGTGACGATTGGAGTTCAACGACTCCAAGCTTGCCCTGATCGGACATCTGTAGCACCAGATAGAGACGGAGGAACCCTAAAGATCAAGGGCCAAGATGGTGCCAATTTGCACTTCAGACGACAAATCCGACCACACGGATGGGTTAGGATCGATGATCGCAGCCTAACGGCGTGAAAATCGGCTCAATCCAACATCCGTGGCGCCATCTACAACACGCAGAAGATGGATGGCCAAGATGGCGCCATGTGGCACCATCCCAACCACCCAATCGACCCTTAGGACCGCCACTGCATCTCCAAAGGGCTTCCAACATACGATATGGGCCGTTGGATCTTCATCCAACGGCCGTGAGCATGCGCACTTGAAATCAAAAGCATGACACAAAGTCGGTCGTAGCGCAGCGGGCGGCCGCTCTTTCGCAAGTGCAAGGCGCACGTTCAAAACACAGTGCACCTCAAATCAGACGGGGGCGTAGGCGCGGGTGTAATTCAGCCGTCAGATGATGATCGGGAGGCCGAGGGGCGGAGACGTGGCAAGCAGAGGAACCTTGGATCGCCATGCACACGATGACACGCTTGCGCACGCCCAATCGCATGCAGGCACGCGGTGAAGGCGCAGACGAAGGCGCGCGAGGAGAAATCTAAGCCGTCCGATCTCACGATTTGAAAGACGTGCATGGGCGTTTTGAGTGCGGAAGGCACGTGCGGTGCACGCACGTCGGCCACGATCAGACCTTTAGTTACGGATAAATCCATCACTAAAGACCTAATATTAATGTTTTAAACTTGAAATGACAAATTTTCCCTCAATTTCTACAACTATAAAAGGAGACCTGACCTCCACTTCTTCATCCCTTCCTTCACGTCTCTACCTCTCCCAAGCTTAAGAAAAGCTTCTCCCACACCAGGGATGCTATTCTAGAGCTAAATCCAATTTTCTCACCCCTGTTCCGAAAGTGGATCCCGCGACGACGATGACATGCTACCTCATTCTCGTTTCTTCCTGCTTCGTCATCCTTCCCGCTTTGTCCTCTGTCTTCCAGTCGTCGCTCCGTCCGGCTCGTCCTCCAAGCATTCGTCGAGGAGGATAACATCTCTCTCCCTTCTTTTTAATCGTTTTCTAAAATAGAATTTTCTACTTTCTAGTTGTAATCATTTCCCGCTTTGTAGTTGTAAAAACATTCTGATTATATTAAGTGATTGTTCTCATTTTCTCTCTCTCTATCTCTCTCTTATTGTTTATATCAATTCCATTGTAATTATTTAGTTTTCAAACAAAAACACAAAAAATATAAATCGCGAATTTTATATCAACGTGGCCTCCCTGTGTTCAACCCAGAATTCTTAGAATTTTGGTATAAATTTATCCGTTGACGGATTTCTTGGCAATTTGAACTACAACGATGGGTTTTTCGAAACCAACTTCGATCGCGTAGTTTTCCACGACCAACATTTTGGCGTCGTTGCTAGGGAGGCAACGATTTTCGATTTTCTTTCTGCATTTCGAGCACTATATTATTTTCTAACTTGCTTTATTTCTTGTCTATTGTTTTGCAGGTACCTTGATAGGGAATCTTCAAGCGATAGATTGGAGTAAAGTGTAGTTGAAGACAACTGTAAGTGCTCCCCATTCTTCCCCCTCCATAGATTCCATTTCACCACATTAATTCAAACTCCAATTAACCTAGGTGTTTGCATAAATACTAGGGTTAGTTTGGTTGCTTGGATTTCCACTCACATTCATCTCACCCGCATATAAAAAAATCAACAAAAAGATATTTCTTGTGGGGTAATTCAACATACACACTACATATACCCACATTCAGGGCACTTAACCTAATTGATTTTCTTATACTCAACTGGATTCTGATCTGTGGAACCGGTACACACAAATCAACATATAAAAGAGTAGAAATCAGTCTAGGTTAATCATTTTGTGTGCCAACTCAGTGGTGCAATCTTGGCTAATTGTTTGAGTTGTTTGGGTCGCATCACTTAACCTAAAATCAACTCACCAAGTAGCTTCCCCTTAGGGTTTTCAATTTTGGTTAATATCAGACACTCCACTTCATTTTTGATTTCAAAAGGAAAATGATCTCCACCCATGCTTGAAAACCTGGTTTGCCTTGAACTTGATTGAATTAAACCTGATTCTAAATCCTTAAAGCTACTTAAGTAAGATTTGAACCTTAAAATCTGCTCATCACAAATAATCTTGCTTGAAAACCCTGGTTGTGCATGCACTCACACATTCTTAATTGATCATTAAGGGCACAACCCATTTTAAGGGCCCACCACATTCCATAAGCACTACAATCCTAGGCCTAAATAAAATCAAGTAGACGTTGGCCTTAAGGACTGATTCGCTCTTCGGTGTCTAGTCTGAGATTGTTTACGATTAACGTACTTGTACTGATCAATCTGATGTCTAGCTAGGGGAGTAGCATCAAACAATCGCGGTTGGGGGGTACACTAGGAACTGAAGGTGTAAGCCGAAGGAAGAACCTTCTCCCCAGTTCCTCCTTCTAACTGGTTGGATTGAGCAGACGCAAGTAGAGTAAATCATTTATAATCTTAAGGCGGATTCTGAGAGTCTGTAGATCCTTAGGCTACCCAACTTAAGGACAAGCTTATTTTGTTGTGCTGTAGGGTTCTTATCCCCAGTCCTTCCAACCTCTTCCTAGTTTATGTTGGGAAGGAGGTCATTGAATCCCCAATTGGAAGGACCACTAGAGTATTCTAGGAGGCGTAGATTGGATTTTGGCCAAATTGATCCCATGGCCGATCAACAGCCTCCTCTGCCTCAGAATCCACAGGAGGTATTTCAAAGGCAGCTGGAACAAATGCAGAGAATGCAAGAATGGTTCCAGAGAATGTAGGGCGCTCAGCCCTTGAAGGATTTTTATGATCCTTCAAATTACGGGGAATGTCCTAGCATCCAGATTCCTGCAGGTGACGTAGAAATCAAGCCCCACGTGTTAAGCCTGATTAAACATTTCCATGGGCTTGGCTTTGAAGACACGTTTTAGCACTTGGAGGACTTGACCACTTTGGTTCAGACCACCAAGGCACGAAACATGAATGAGGAGCAGATGATCATGAGGCTCTTCCCCCATTCTCTTAGGGATAAAGCCGCTCATTGGTACAAGACTATAAGAAGGCCAATTGCAATTTGGAATGATTTAAAATCAGCCTTCCTGAAGAAATTCTTCCCTGTCGGACATACCAATGCTTTGAGATGGGCGATTACTACCTTCACCCAGCGGCCAGTGG
Source organism: Thalassia testudinum (assembly GCA_037157565.1). NCBI lineage: Eukaryota > Viridiplantae > Streptophyta > Magnoliopsida > Alismatales > Hydrocharitaceae > Thalassia > Thalassia testudinum. Next base: position 12,025,934 of record JAZHRO010000078.1, on the reverse strand, counting down.
AGTAGTTTCAGATTCTAGGACTTATTGCGGAGGTGTCCACACCACGAGGTGTCGAAATGGCAGCTCGTGCAGATCTTCTACCATGGGTTGACTGAGCAACTCAGAAATCATGTGGATGCTTCTTGCGGAGGTAATTTCCTCAACAAAGACGCAAATAGCGCACACGATTTGTTTGAGAAGATGTGCGAGAATTCGATTAATCATGCCTCCATGGATACTTTTAACAGGTCCCAACAACCCAGATCGAATGTTAATGAAGTCCACGACTCTCATTCATTCGATATGGAATTGATTTGTAATAAACTAGATAAGATGGACTTGGTTATTAAAAGGATAGAGGAGTGGATGGCTGGAAATTCAATGAACAATTCTCGATCCACTCAATCCTATAATTTGGGATTCCATTCGTCGTGAGCTCCTTCTGGACGGGAGTTCGTGAATCAACTTGATGTGGCTCAACCTATGAGTCAGCATTATTCAGAACCCCATGGGTTCCAAACTAGGGCTTTTGATCCCAGTTTCTTTGATCCCTCCCTTTCTTTCTCTCCATCCTCACCCTATGAGGATGTCTATGCTGTACGGGAGAATGTTAGGTCCAACACTTATTCCAATGCTTATAATCTGGGTTGGAGGAACCACCCTAACTTCTCCTGGAAAAACCCGAGGAAGCAAACCCAATTCCGACCTAGCAATTATGCTCCACAAAGACCAATGGGTTAGGGTCATGTTTACACTCAGCTGCCCCTGAATCAAGTCAATCAGCCATCTTGGAATGCCTGTCAACCTATAGGGCAGGCTGATTTGAACCGACATATGGTAGAAATGCAAGGATCTATGCTCCAGCTCATGCAGCAAATGAAAACCTCGTTGGACAACTTGCAAAATGGGTTCATTGCCAATTCTCATCAACCCGGATCTCTACCATCTCAACCCGTACCCCACTCACGTAATATCCAGAATTCAGGCAATCATGCCCAAGGGTACGAGAATCAGAGGGACCTGCATGCACATGCTCAGGTGGTTGAGCAAGGTCCTTCCTCTTCTGCTTATTCCTCAAATCAAAGGTTTTTGGCTAATAAAGCCCCTCCAATCTTTCCTACCCCTCCCCAAAACAAACTCAGGATCCACAACTGCACTGTTCTGATCCTGGAAAGTCTGAGGAGCGAAAGGCGAGCTCCAAAGAAGAAATCAAGGCTCAGGAACCTGATTCCGAAGATCCGACTCATGTTCCTTTTCCTGAGGCCTTGATTAAACCTAGGAAGAAGAAGCCTGTTGATAGTAACGAGGAGCTCTTGAACATATTCAAGAATGTCGAGATCAATATCCCACTCCTCGACGCTATCAAACACATATTGGCTTACACTAAATTTTTGAAGGATTTATGCACACAAAAGCGTAAGTCGAGAGAATCTGTTTCGAGGAAGGTGGTACTCTCCGAGCAGGCTAGTTCTATTATTCTGCATGACCTCCCTCAGAAAAAGAGAGATCCAGGTGCTCCTTTGATTTCTTGTGTCATTGGAGATTACACTTTTGATAGAGCACTTCTGGATCTAGGTGATCTATTAACCTAATTCTGACTTCTCTTTACGAGAAGTTCGGATTAGGTGAACTTTGGCCGACTTCAGTAACGTTGCAGTTAGCGGACCGTTCGGTCACAAATCTGCAAGGCGTTATTGAAGATGTTATTGTTAAGGTTAAGGATTTCTATTTTCCTGTAGATTTCCTTGTCCTTGACATGGATGTATCTGAAAATCTGAGGAACACACCCATCATTCTGGAGCGTCCGTTCCTAGCTATCGCAAAGGCCAATATCATCTATGAAAGCGGTAGCATGGAAATCGCCTTTGGGGATCAGAAATTGAAATTGGATATTTTTAAGCTGATTAACAAATTCGAGGATTGTGGATTTATAGAGGAACATGAGGAAGATAGTTTGAATATTGAAACGTGTATGGCGATTTCTGCAATTGAAAGTTCCTCCTGCTGTGAAAGATCTGAACTGCAACCCTCTATGGCAAACCCATCATATTCTGAAGAGGTTATTGATTTTATTCACTTTCAACCTCTTCCGCTTGATGAATCTTCATCAACATCATCCTTACCTTCAATCCAAAACCCACCCCAGCTTGAACTGAAACCATTGCCTGAGAATTTGAAATATCGGTTGTTGGGACCTCAAAAGACGCTTCCTGTGATTATCAGTGCCAGATTAACTAAGGACCAGGAGATTAAATTGATCAAGGTCCTAAAGGAACACAAGGAGGCAATTGGTTGGACCATTCATGACCTTAGGGGGATCGAGCCATCTTACTTCAATCACAGAATATTTTTGGAAGATGGATCCCACCCTTCTCGCCAAATGCAGACGAGATTAAACCCAAACATGCGAGAAGTGGTCAAAAAAGAAATTATCAAGTGGCTCAATGCAGGAATCATTTATCTGATCTCTGATAGTCCTTGGGTATGTCCCATGCAAATTGTTCCCAAGAAAGCTGGGATTACTGTTGTGACTAACGAGAAAGGAGAATCTGTCACAACTCATTCAACCTCCTCTTAGAGAGTTTGTATTGATTACAGGAAGCTGAACACAGCCACGAAAAAGGATCATTTCCCTTTTCCCTTTATCGATCAAATCCTTGAAAGACTAGTCGGGCAGAACTACTTCTATTTCCTTGATGGTTACTCATGATACAATCAAGTCCCTATCCACCCCGAGGATCAGGACAAAATGACTTTCACCTGTCCCTACGGAACCTTTGCTTTCCGTAGGATGTCATTTGGCTTATGCAATGCACCTGCGACTTTTCAAAGGTGTATGTTGGCCATATTCTTTGACATGGTGGGAGAGTTTATGGATGTCTTCATGGACGATTTCTCTATTTTCGGAAAATTGTTTGATTCTTGTTTGGCTAATCTTGAAATGATTTTTAAAAGATGCATCAATACAAGACTGGTACTTGTTGGTGCTAGAGCACCACGATCATTTGTTTTGATGATAACAAAACACATGTTATTTAACATTTGCACTTGGAGTCTTAGATTTCAGGTTAATTGCAAATGTAGACATGATTAGACGGAATTCGAGCTCGCATTCAGGACGGTTTGGAGGAGCTTGATGGAGAACAGAGGAGATTCGCGAGGAGCGATAGATTGAAGATGGAAGGACAAGAAGAATATGATAGAATTCTATTTATTCCTTTCATGTACTTTTGTCTTTATTTTCTTGCTCTTTATTTCCTTAGAACATTATGTTAAAGAGCCTCAAAGTACCCTAATAGTAGTCCTAGGAACACCCGCACAGCCCTAGGATACTTAGGTTTTCTGTAGAGAACTTAGAAAACCAATATAGGGTTCAAACAAAATTTCCAGACGTCTAATTCCCAAATCAGACGTCTGATAATGTGTTTTAAGACGTCTAACTGTTGATTCAGACGTCTGATAACATTTAGGCTGGACATAGTTAGTTTTGTTTGATGAAATCAGACGTCCAGACCTTAGACCAGATGTCTTAGGAGACGTCTGATGACTTTGCTAGACGTCCAATTAGTGGACCGTTGGCTCTCTTAGCATACACTCAAGGATATGACCGTTAGAGCCTTATCAGACGTCCTTAAGCCCTTCCAAACGTCTGATAATTGATCGTTTTGCCTTGACTGACCCGAAAATCTCTTCTCAGAGATTTTCTATCTGTTGCAAATCCATTCCCACGAAAAAGTAGGTTTCCAGACGTCCAGACATAGTGCCAGATGGGCTGTATGTCGTCTGATGGACTTGCACTAGAACCCTGTTTAGATCTGATTCAAGTCAGGAAGAGACCCGCCCAAAATCAGACGTCGGACCTTATTTTCAGACATCTTAAAGTGATCCTCCAGACGTCTGATGTCATAATTAGACGTCTGGTTAGCCTGTCAGTGCAATGATTGTTCCTGGTTTCGGGTTGATTCACTTGGGCTTTGTACCCAACGGCTATGGAAGCTTTTCTAAGCCTTCCAAAGCCTTCCTAAGGCCTCTATAAATAGAGGGGAGCCTTTGCCACTCCAACACACACCTAGATACACAAGACACACACCTTGCAATACACTTTCAAACCATTTTGTGTCTCTCTTGCTCTCTAAGCTCTAGTTTTACATCTAGAGAGCATCAAGCTGTTTTGCGCACTCGCTCTCCCACCATAGTTCACGAGAGCAACGTTGCGCCATCGCGTGGCTCACGCACCTGCGTCATCGACTCGACGCACTCCTTGCAAAGGGGAGTTTCTTAATTCCTATAGAAGCTTAGGTTTAAAATTACTTTGTTGGCTCTATAGGATTATTTGTTATTTTATCTTTGTTATTTGGTTGGGTATTCGCTTTGCGAATTCCCGTCTCCTTCGTGGGACAAAATCCTTCTCGTGAAGAGAAGGGGTTGAGGAACGGTACCCTCGCACTTGTAGTGTGGTTGTAATTGAGGTTGAATCACCCTCGTTTAAAGTGATTCGTTTAGTGGATTTGATCAACTTGGTTGATCGGAAAATCCTAACTCGAGAGGGTTAAGTGGTGGTTCACCCGGTTTGGGTTTCCACCTAAAAATTATTGTGTACTTGTGTGATTGAATTTTTTGTGAGCTTGTTTATATTCATTTCTGCAATTATTACGTCACCCCCTCCGAGTAGGGAAGAATCCACAGTACTTAGCTGGGAAAAGAGTCATTTCATGACACAAAAGGCATCATTTGGGTCATGTAATCTCTGAACGGGGTATCAAAGTTGATAAAGCTAAGGTTGATGTTATCTCTAAACTTCCTCCTCCCACATCTGTCAAACAAATTTGATCATTTCTTAGTCATGTGGGATTCTATAGGTGGTTCATCAAGGACTTCTCTAAGGTTGCTCGTCCTCTGAGCAACCTTCTCACCAAAGATACGCCATTTGATTTCAACGAATCATGCCGTAAGGCATTTGATTCTTATAATGGTAGTCACTTGTGCTCCGGTGTTGTAACCACCGGTTTGGACAGCCCCATTTGAGATCATGACCGACACTTCTGATTACGCGGTCGGGGCTATTTTGGGTCAGAAGATTGACAGGAAGCCCTCTATCATCTACTACGCTAGTAAAACTCCGGACAAGGCCTAGAGGAATTACATTGTTACTGAGAAGGAATTACTAGCTGTAGTATTTGCTTTAGAGAAATTCAGGGCTTATCTCTTAGGGTCTCATGTCATAATTTATACCGACCACTCGACCTTGAGACATCTCTTGGCCAAAAAGGATGCCAAACCCCAGCTTATTCGATGGATTCTTTTGCTTCAAGAATTTGATCTTGAAATCGAGGATAAATCCGGGGCACAAAATGTGGTGGCGGATCATCTTTTGAGACTCCTGAGTGATTCTTCTTATCCGGATATTTTGATTGTTGATACTTTTCCGGACGAGACTATCCTTATAGTTTTAGGTGTCCAAACTCTGTGGTTTACAGACATCGTAAACTATTTAGCCGTTGGTCAAATCCCTCAGGATTGGACCAAGCAACAACGAGATAGACTCAAATTTGAGGCCAAATACTATTTCTGGGAGGACCCTGAACTGTATCGCATCGGCTCTGATCAGATTATTCGCCGATGTGTTCCGGAGGGTGAATTCAAAAGTATACTTGACTTCTGCCATGCATTTGCGTGTGGTGGACATTTCGTCAGGAAAAAAATGACTGCAAAAATTTTGCAATCTGGATTCTTTTGGCCATCTTTATTCAAGGATGCCCAGGAATTCTCGAGGTCATGTTCCCGATGCTAGGCACTTGGGAGCATAACCAAGAGAGACATGATGCCCTTAAACCCGATTCTTCCCATCGAAATCTTCGATGTTTGGGGCATCAATTTTATGGGACCTTTTCTCCCTTCATTTGGACATCATTACATTCTCATCGCTGTTGATTACGTGGCCAAACGGATTGAGGCCATTCCCACCCGAACCAATGACCACAAGGTGGTCATCGATTTCAGCAAGAAGAACATCTTCAGCCGGTTTGGGATTCCGAGGAACATCATCAGCGATGGTGGTTCTCACTTCACTAATGCCCAATTTTGTAATTTATTGGCAAAATATAGGGTAAATCACTTAATCTCCACACCTTACCATCCCTAGACGAATGGATAGGCCGAGATCTCCAATCGGGAGATCAAGAATATTCTTCAGAAGATGGTTAGGCCTGATCGTAAAGACTGGACTCAAAAGCTTGAGGATGCTCTTTGGGCCTACCGTACAGTGTACAAAACGCCTATCGGCATGTCACCATTTCGTCTGGTGTATGGAAAGGCATGCCATTTACTCGTAGAAATTGAACATAGCGCATTCTGGGCAATCAAGCTGTGCAATATGGATTTAAGTTTAGCTGGAAAGACTGGGAAACTCCAACTATCTAAGTTGGAGGAGCTTAGAAATGATGTGTACAAGAATGCTAAGATCTACAAGGCTTAGACCAAAGCTCTTCATGACCAATTGATATCCCGCAAGAGCTTTGAGCTGAATCAGAAGGTCTGGCTCTTCGATTCTCGACTTAAGCTCTTTCCCGGTAAACATAAGTCAAAATGGAATGGCCCGTTCATCATCGATCAGATTTTTCCAAATGGAGCCATTTAGATTTCTGACCCAAAGACGGGTAATTCATTCAAAGTCAACGGTCAACGTCTAAAGCCTTTTATTGATCGTATTGTTCCAGAACTCGTCTTAGACACGGTTGCCCTCATCATGTTGTGATCTCTTTGGCTGGACTTCGCTTAGCTGACGACATTAAACTCAACAGTTGTACAGTCTGACTCAGAACTGACCCGAGCATCATATTTAGGTGATGTCTTCTACATTCTACCTTCCTTTCATATCTTTTATTCTCAATGCAGACACTGCATCAGCTAGGCATGGGGGGGTGGATTCATTTCTGAATCAATTTGTCAGCTTTGTGGAATTCTTGTAAATTCTACTTGTTTTCTTATATATACATAAAAAAATTGAATTAGGAAGAAATACTTGGGCATTAGGACTTTTCAATCTTAGAAATATTACAGTAGGATCTAAACACTAAGACCCTTCAGGTCTTTGGGCTTAATCAGCCCGTCCTCGCCATCTTGAATTCTATTTTAATTTTATTAAATAAGTTTGGGTGATAAGTATACGACTTATCAACCTACCCTCTGATTTGAGGAAACTTTAACTCTAAAGCATCTACACACTATTTGTCACTGACTCGTTGTTCAACGGTTTCAACGAAAATTGGGTAGCTAATGAACCTACTAGGGTTGTATGGCTGGCAAGTTACCATGGGTAACAATCCATAGGTAGGTTTTCTAGAGCCCAGCCACTGGACCATTCTTTTCCTGCTGTCTTTAGGTAAATCTTAGATTAGGGAAGCCACCTACTTAAAAAAAGGAAAAGAAAGTCCAAAAAGAAAGAAAAAAAAGAGAAAAGAAAAAGAAAAAGAAAAGGAAAAAAAAGAAAATAAAAGAAATAAGTCACACTTTACTGCACAAGTATGGCTAGCAAGTTATCATGGGTAACAACCCATTGGTAGGTTGTCCAAAACCTAGCTCAAGAAATGCACGTCAAATTTCTAAAACACTTAGGAAGAAGCGGAGAAGTAGAATAAGCTGGGGAGATATACACTGGATTCACCCTTGTATTAACCCCATAAAAAGAAAAGTAGGGAGAAAGCTACCGATCGTATAGATACACCTTTAGGTATAATTCTTTTTAAGGTCATCTAGGGGTGTAGAAACCCGAAGTCCATTTTGATTGCGGATCAACGAGTCTATCACTTTCATAAAAAGATGCTTAGAACTTAGGGTTCTCATCAAGTCTTGGGTGAGTTGAGTGGCTGTAGAAAGCCACTCTATAACCTTAAACTCAAAAATTCAAAAAGATTAGAAAAGAAGAAAAAAAGAGAAAAAAGAGATCTTTCTTTGAATAAGGCGAGGGCTTGAGGCGGTCTGCATTTTAGCAAATACCCGGACACTATTGTGTCTTTGAAAGTTTAGGTCCTAAGTAAAAATTTCTTAATGTTGAAAATGATTTGTGCCCGAGTAATCCAACCAAATTCTTTTATAAATAGCATGTAGTTTTTGCTAGGGACTAGCAAAAGATAGGCATGGGGGTGTGATGTGCATATATCTAAATAGCCAAAAATGTCTATTAATGCATGTTATTAGTGTCATATTAGCATCATACATTGTAAATATTGCACAACATGCATAATCATGCATTTAGGTCAAGTTGTATAAATGTATATTAATTGTCTCCATTTATGGTCAGGGGAAGGGTGATTTTTAATCAAGGCCTCAAATCAAAGATCCAGCCGTATGGATCTGATCAGGGCAACGATTAGAGTTCAACAACTCCAAGATTGCCCTTATCAGACATCCATAGCACCAGATAGAGATCGAGGAACTCTAAAGATCAAGGGCCAAGATGGTGCAAATATGCACTTCAGACGACAAATCCGATTGCACGGATGGATTCGAATCGATGATCGCAACCTAACAGTGCGACAATCGGCTCAATCCAACATCCGTGGCACCATCTACAACACGCAGAAGATGGATGGCCAAGATGGCGCCACGTGGTGCCATCCTAGCCGCCCAATCGGCCCTCAGGACTGCTGCTGCATTTCCAAAGGACTTCCAATGCATGATCTGGGATGTTGGATCTTGATCCAACGGTCGCAAGCACGTGCGTCTGAAATCAAAATCGTGACAGTAAGCATCACAACATAGTGGTCGAGCACGTTGCGCGAGCGAGCCACGCGTGTTCGACTCCGCATCCGCAGTGCGCGTGTGAGTAATCGTGACTGTACGATCGACTGCGAGTGACGCGGATCAGCCAATAGCGTGCACGAGCAATCTAACGTAGTTTTAAATCGATCAGCCAATAACGTGCGAGTGATCTGCTTCGTGACAATTAATTAAACGCAGTTTTAAATTGAACGTATGCCTCCCTGTGTTCGACCCAGAATTCTTAGAATTTTGGTATAAATTTATTTGTTGATGGATTTCTTCGCAAATCGAACTACAATAATGGGTTTTTCGAAACAAACTTCAATCGCATAGTTTTCCGCGTTTAACATCTCCCTTCCAAATTTGGAAGAGATTGACAAAGAAATCAAGGAGGAATCCTTGATTGAAGCTCTTCCACTTTGGGTTCACACCTGCGATGGTGGTAGGGACCCAACTGCAAAGAACGAAGATAAACCTAGGAGGCATTTCGCAAAGTTTTCAAAACCTGAGGGTCTATAAGAGAGAAAATTGGTATGAGAGGACCAAAATGCAAACTAAGTCGAGATAGACTCTGATTGGGCCCAAATTTTGTTACAAATCTAATTTGGACTCAAGGAATCTAATAGTTAAGTCAGATTTTGGTTTTAACCAAGTTTGACTATAAAATTTGCACAAAAACCCAAATTAGGGCAACTGTCGTCTGAGACCCTATTTTAGGTCAAAATGGGTTCTAGTGGTCAAATCAAAGGTACCAAACCTTATAAAATAATTTTCTATGATTTTTAGAAGGTTTAGGTAAATTTCATTCTAACCAGAACCTCATTTAATTAAATAGGTCTATTTTTAGGGTTTCAGATGTCCATTAATTCTCAGAACGCGTGAAAGCCCGTTTCTTTCTGCATGGACCCTCTTTTTAGGCATTTATGACCATTTGGCCTTCAATTAGCCCTTAGAATACCCCGTTGTTATTATATAGTTGTGAAATGTTGTTAAAATTGTAGAAATAACCCTAGTTCTTATCTTCTTCTCAAAACAAAACATTATGCGTATATGACCCTCTGATGGTTACGTAGGGGCTTTTATCAACTTTATCAGACCAAATTGAGCTAGTTATGGCTCATGATGGTGTTCCCATTAATACTCTACTGAGAGCCTGGAGTATCAAAACCTATAATGAGTACTGGTACCCAGTCTCATTTGTATTGGCTACTTGTAGTCTATGAGGAGCTAGTACCAGTACTACAACTTTAGTATTGGTACCAACTACCTGTTAAGCCGGATTTGAATGAATGATTGTATTAAAAGTGATTTAAAATACCCCTAATTAGTACGCAACGACTATGGAGCCTAGGGGGGTGTTTTCTAGCCTATAGAAAGACCCCTTTGGGTCCTTTTCTCAACACACACCATCACTCCTCTCTTCCTTGCTTCAAAATTTTGATGTATACTATTTTTCTAAGCATAGTGCTAAACTTGTGGCCTTGTATCTGCAAGAAAATCTTTTGAGGTTGCAACAAGTCTTTAGGCATTTAGTTTACATTCTTACAATTTTCTTACATGCCATTTCGTTCCTTAGTTTCCATTGATAATATTTTTAAAGTTATATATTGTTGGGAGACTTAGGATTTAAGTTGTAAGCTATTTACTTTTGCTTGCACTTGTACTTTTTATTGTTTCTATTATCTTGTAATTGGGTTGAGGTGACCCATTAATTACCTCTTGTTATAGTGATTTGATTCCCTTCATGTTGAGGGAATCAGGTTAAAAATCCTAAGCCGGGAGACTTAGGTAGTGGAGTACTCAAGTAAGGGGAACCACTATATATTTGGTGTTAATTTACGCTTTGAATTATTTTTAGTTAATTTTTTTATCACACTATTTAACCCCCCTTTCTAGTGTGCTTATGTTCTCAGATCCTACAGGTAGTATCAGAGCAGGTAGCAAGAAGACGTAACAAATAAACTTGTGATGGCATCTTCATCAAACAAGCGCCCCGAAGGGCAGTTATCCTCATGTCCTCTCTACTTTGATGGGAGACTATGGATATTGGAAAAAGCACATGCAAGTATTCCTCAAATCTATGGATGAGGATGCTTGGTCACTTATTCAAACAAAGTTCACCAATCCGGAGGAGAAAGGAGTAGTACTAACAAGTGAACAAAAGAAAAAGATTGTGAGTAATGCGAAGGCCATGAACACTCTTTATTGCACATTATCTAAGGAAGAGTTCAACCGTATCTCAGCATGCGAGTCTGCATACAAGATATGGAACACGCTTCAAGTTACATATGAAGGAATGAACAAGGTAAAGGAAACTTCCTTCTCTATTCTAACAAAAAACTATGAGTGTTTCAGGATGATGAAAGGAGAAACAATAAAAGAAATGTATACGAGGTTTGGAGAAATCCTCAATCCAATGAAAAATCTTGGAGTCAAGTTGATGGAGGAGAAACTTGTAAGGAAGATACTCAGATCCCTTACAAGCGATTGGGCTCCAAAATCAATGGCAATTCCGGAGGCAAAGGACCTATCAATCCTTCCTCTTGATGACCTGATTGGAAGCCTCATGGCTTATGAGGTATAATTGGAGAACGTGAAAAAGAATGAGGAGAAGACCATAAGAAAGAAAAAGGATCTTGCTTTCAAAGCAATAAGGGAAGAATCGAACATCGACGATTTCGACTCCAACAAAGAAGAGCTTTCTCTTCTAGCAAGGAAGTTTCGACGATTCATTCAAAAACAAGGTAAGAAAGTGAATAAGTTTTCAAATGACATAATTTGTTTTGAATGCAAAAAAAAAGAGCATGTGCGAAAGGACTGTCCATTGATCAAGAAAAAAGAAGAAAAGAAGAAAGTGATAAGAGATCGGAAGAAGAAAACATCAAGAACGGCTTGTAAGGCTACTTGGGATGACAACGATTCCAACACAGAATCTTCATCAAAGAATCTGAGGAAAATGAAGTTTCTCATCTATGTTTGATGGCAAACGATGATGGCACAGAAAATGAGGTAGATCCTGAAATCTCCTTTAATGAGTTGTTGCAAGCATATGAAGAGTTATATCATAAGGCTAAGTTGTTTAAAAAGGAAAATAAAGTTTTGCATAGTAACTATCGGACCTTGGAAATAGAAAAATTATGTTTAGAAATAGAATTAGATATGGTTAAAGATACTAACTCTTAGTTGCATGCAAAAATAATAGAGTTAGAAGATATCTATGAGCATTTTGAAGAGACTCTAAATAATCTGAAAATAACTACTAAGTTGAATACTGAATTTTGTGATGCTTTGAAAGCCAAATTTCAACATAAAAAGAACACACAAAATAAATCACAAGCACCTAGGCATGCTTGGATTTATCAAAAGGTCAAAAATCCTAAGAATTATAGATCTAACACAAAAGGGGTCTATAAATCTCAGGATTTGAAAGGTACTAACATTCAAGGACCCAAAAGAAAATGGGTACCTAAATCAAATTTATTAAACTATTTTGCAGGCCAAGAAAAACAAGTAGATCCTTGATGGTGGGTGTTCCAAGCACATGATGGGACACTCTGACCTATTTATAGAATGGATGAGGATTCAAGATGAAGGACATGTCAAGTTGGGCGACAATAAACGTTGTGGCATTATTGGTGAATGTACGTTAGGTAATTCAACTAGGTAGGTACGTAAACTACTTTTAGTAGAAAATTTAAGACATAACCTACTTAGCGTTAGTCAAATTTGTGACAATGGTTGTGATGTATTGTTTACAAAAACTGTATTTAAAATATTAAAAGAAGGATCTAATACTATTTTAATTGAAGTTTAAGATATGAAAATATTTATGCTCTTCATTTTTTACAAAAGAAATTTATGAAATGTCTGCTTGCCACTTATGTTGAAGTGGACCTATGGCACCATACGCTAGGTCACATTAATTACAAACATCTAAATAAATTAGCCAAAAATGATTTAGTAAGGGGCCTACCCAAACTAACTTATAAAAAGGATGCATTGTGCAAATCTTGTGAACTCGAAAAAAAGCACGAAGTCGCTTTTAAATCAAAAGACTTAGTTTCAACCACATGTCCTTTAGAATTGCTACACCTTGATCTATTTGGGGCAACATGATTTGAGAGCCTACACGGATCAAAATTTTGCCTAGTTATCACTGATAACTTCTCAAGGTTCACTTGGTTCATCTTCTTAAAGCATAAGGATGACTCATTTCACTCCTTCCTAAGTCTTTCTCGAAGACTTTAAAAGGAAAAATCATCTTCCATTCTTAGACTTAGGACCGATCATGGGAGTGAATTTGAAAATGAAAAGTTTTCAAGTTTTTGTGTTGATTCTGGCATCACCCATGAATTCTCATTCCCTCAGGCACCATCTCAAAATGGTGTTGTAAAGCATAAGAATCGCACTCTACAAGAATGCGCTCGAACATTGCTTTTGGAGTCTGGGCTTCGAAAGTACTTCTGGGCTGAAGCTGTTAACACAGCCTGCTATGTTCTTAATCAAACTCTTATAAGGCCTATTATCAAGAAAACTCTGTATGAGCTATATTATGAGAAGTCTCCTAGGATTTCTTATTTTAGGGTCCTTGGAAGTTGTTATTTGTTAAACAACTGAGATCGACTTGATAAGTTTGATGCTAAAGGAGATGAAGGCATCTTTCTTGGCTACTCAAATAGAACCAAAGCTTATTGAGTCTTTAACAAAAGGACTATAGTAATTGAAGAATCCTTGCATGTTTTATTCGATGAAGCAAACTTAGGAGAACCTAAACCCAATTAAGTAGAGTCTGATGATGAGGATACCCCCTTCATCGATGTGTCAAAAATGAAAGATACATGAAATGTACATGATCTTCAAAAAGAATGGGTACACCACAAGGATCACCCTCAAGATCAAATCATCAGTGATATTGAACGTGTAAAAATTTGATCTTAATTAAGGGTTGACCTTGTCCTTGATGCCTTTATATCTCAACTTGAACCTAAGAATGTTGATGAGGCATTAAAGGATGAGTCTTGGGTTGTAGCCTTGCAAAAAAAGTTATTCTAATTTACAAGGAACAATGTATGAGACTTGGTACCCACTTCTAAGGGTAATTCCATTATTGGAACCAAGTGGGTGTTCCGAAATAAATTGGATGAATTTGGTGTAGTGATCAGGAACAAGGCCAAACTCGTAGTTCAAGGCTACAATCAACAGGAGGGAATTGATTTTGATGGGACGTTTGCTCCTGTTGCCCACTTGGAGTCCATTCAGATGCTACTTGCCTTTGCAAGTGCAAAGGGCTTCAAGTTATATCAAATGGATGTCAAGAGTGCATTTCTTAATGGTTATATTAAGGAAGAAGTTTATGTCCATCAGCCTCCCGGGTTCGAGGACCCAGCACACCCGAAGCATGTATTCAAGCTCAACAAGGCATTATATGGACTTAAACAAGCTCCTAGGGCCTAGTATGATCAACTTAGGTCCTTCCTTTTCCAGCATGGATGTCGGATTGGAGTTGTTGACTCAACTCTCTTTGTAAAGGAAGAAGGAAATGATATCCTATTGGTCCAGATATACGTGAATGATATCATATTTGGATTAACCAAGGAGTCCCTATGTTAGAGTTTTTGTGAGACTATGAAGACTAAATTCGAAATGAGTATGATGGTTGAACTCAAGTTCTTCTTAGGTCTTTGGATCCAATAATTGGACACAGGAATCTACATTAGTCAAACTAAGTATATTCTTGAAATACTTAAGTTTGACTTTGAAAATGTAAAAGGAAAGGAGGCTCTAATTGCTCCATCTACTTCTCTTGGTGAAGACTTATCCGGCAAGAAAGTAGATGAAAAGAAATACTGGGGTATGATAGTCTCACTACTATACCTTACAGCCTCTAGACCTAATATTCTTTTGCTACATGTTTATGTGCGATATTCTAGTTTGAACCCAAGGAATCTCATTTAAACACAGTAAAAGGAATATTTAGATACCTAAATAGCATAAGAGATCTTGGTCTCTTCTATCCTAAAGTATAGACTTTAGACTTATTGTCCTATAGTGATGCATATTATGCGGGGAGTCGGACAGATTGAAAGAGCACTAATGGCACTGGTCATTTCATTGGAGAATCCTCGGTATCTTGGTTCTCTAAGAAATAGACATGTGTTTCACTTTCCACAACCGAAGCAGAATATGTTGTTTCTTGATTTGCCTGCCCTTAGGTCATTTGGATGAAATAGACCTTGTCTGATTTTGGATTAATTTTTGTGTAATCTAAAATTTTATGTGACAATATTAGCATAATTAATTTATCCAAGAATCCAATACATCATTCATATACCAAACACATAAATGTTTGACATCATTTTCTTAGAGACAATGTGCTTCACGGTGTCATTCACTTAGAATTTATAGATATCTAAAACCAATTGACAAACATTTTTACAAAACCTCTTGTATCCGAGAGGTTCTACTTCATAAGAAGAAAATTGGGACTTTGTATAATAAGAGAAATTCAAAATTAATTGATTGATTATTTTACAGCTTATTTGTAATTATAAATAACCCTGAGGGCTTAACTGTAATTTACCTACTTTACCTATAATGGGTATACTGCAATATTTCCAAAGTTCTGGAAATTTTAGGGTGTTGTTTGCAATGTGGTTGCCTAACTTAGGGAGTTGATTACATCATTTTATCTCTACCTAAGTTCTAAATTCACTTTTTTTCTCGACCACTTAAGTGGTCATGTGCCTTGCACATGACCCATCCCACATAAAAGAGTGCAAGTATAAAAAAACTTGCCTCATTTCTTTACTTCAAAAACCCTAACCCCATGTCTCTCCAAAGCCTTCTCCAAAGAAGATCTTCTCCAAGGATCTCTCGAAGGTTTTAAGGTAATCCCTACTTCTCTTTTTAGTTCTTATCTCCTTAGGTAGCGATTTCCTTCCCAAATCTTCCTTCTCTTCATGATCTGCTGCTACTACAATTTCTTTTTCATCGAGTACCAACTAGTACCAATATCCATCATAGGTACCAGTACTCGTTGGCTGTAGCAGAGTCTGTTAATGGCAGCAGGTACTGATACAAATGGTGAGTACCAGTACTCGCCCATCTTGTGCTTGACTCTGGAGACCAACTAGTATCGGTACACGTGACCAGTACCGGTACCTACAGGTTAGTGTGTATATTGTATTATGCACATAGTATTGGTACTCTTCACCAATATCGGTGCATGGTGGATCGGTACTAGTGATGAGTACGAGTGCACAACTGTTGATTTAATATTTCTTATTACTTATGATGTTTATATTTATTGTTTGTGTGCGGATATGATTAGATGGCACCTAAATCAAAATCAAAAGGGAATGCACCTCAAGATGCCTTTCATAAGTTTTGAATCAATGAGGATGCCAAATCAAAATTTGATTGGTATAAGGGCCTCAAGCTTTACCATTGTAGGCCTGTTGAGTGGAAAGATTTTAGTTTACATCTTCATGGTTTCACTACACGTCTTTCCGAACAACACTTAATGCATTTCTTCGATGAAGCCTTCTTTGTTGATGTTCTTGGAGTTTACCCCAATGTCAATGGCCTATTTTTTGCAAATCTCCAAGAATAAGAAAATAGGGGACATCTAGTTTTAACAACCACTATTTTTGGAAAAAGGGTAACTGTCACTCCCAAGTTCCTTTCCACTATAACCAAATGTTCCAATGAAGGTCATTGTTTTAGTTCTTTTAAGGAGAAGTTTACCGCCACTCAAATTCATGAAACCCTTCTCTAACCTAGTTGTTAGGGTAAATCACTTGTTGCCCCAAACATGGCCTCATTTTCTAGAGTCCTATTTAGTATCTTAGTATGGAACCTTAGGGCAACATATTTAGGATTTCACAAAATTCTCGTTGATATTTTACCACTCCACTATAACCAAATGTTCCAATGAAGGTCATTGTTTTAGTTCTTTTAAGGAGAAGTTTACCGCCACTCAAATTCATGAAACCCTTCTCTAACCTAGTTGTTAGGGTAAATCACTTGTTGCCCCAAACTTGGCCTCATTTTCTAGAGTCCTATTTAGTATCTTAGTATGGAACCTTAGGGCAACATATTTAGGATTTCACAAAATTCTAGTTGATATTTTACCACTCCACTATAACCAAATGTTCCAATGAAGGTCATTGTTTTAGTTCTTTTAAGGAGAAGTTTACCGCCACTCAAATTCATGAAACCCTTCTCTAACCTAGTTGTTAGGGTAAATCACTTGTTGCCCCAAACATGGCCTCATTTTCTAGAGTCCTATTTAGTATCTTAGTATGGAACCTTAGGGCAACATATTTAGGATTTCACAAAATTCTAGTTGATATTTTACCACTCCACTATAACCAAATGTTCCAATGAAGGTCATTGTTTTAGTTCTTTTAAGGAGAAGTTTACCGCCACTCAAATTCATGAAACCCTTCTCTAACCTAGTTGTTAGGGTAAATCACTTGTTGCCCCAAACATGGCCTCATTTTCTAGAGTCCTATTTAGTATCTTAGTATGGAACCTTAGGGCAACATATTTAGGATTTCACAAAATTCTCGTTGATATTTTACCACTTGTAAGAGTGCTTTGCTAAGGTGTTAAGATGGCAGATCGACTCGTTTACGAAAACATGTCGTAGCTCATTTTGCCTTTAGCACTAATACACTTAAAAATTTATTTACGAAACTCAAAATAGATTAACGTGATGGAGTCTTGGTCAATTCCAGGAGGAGGCTTAGAAAGAACTTGGACCTTGTATTGCCTTAAGTGAGTTCCTTTATTCTATTTTTGTGCTTTTATCTTTCTCATTTTTTCTCTTCTTTTCTTTTGAAAATGAAATGAAGTCTAAGGCTAACTAATGCACCTAATATTTTTTTTGTGACTTTTAGCTTGATGACAAAGTAAAAAGAAAACTAATTGCGCTTGTGAAATGCTATCGAGGAAGGTGATGATGGTGACTAAATAAGATGTGCGAGTGACGTTTTGTGTTAAATGCAGGAAGTGACTATGAGGGGGAATTAGTAGGGGTAAGGAGGGTGACCATGACTATGCAATAATGCATGGTGTTTTTCTTTCTTTTTGATATATAATTTTTTTGGTCTTTTTGTTTTACAAAAGTAAAGGCAATGACGATATATTTACAATCGCCAACTAAATAACGACAAAGGAACTTTAATAACTATACTCATTTTTTTTTATTTTCTTGTCTTTGCGAAACGAATAAAAAGACACACAAGTGAACAAACTAACCTGAGCTTGTATTTCACAAAAATCTACTACAACATACTACAACGTACTACAACATGAAACACACATTTAAAAGGAAACAACTCCATTACACTAAGGCGGAAAGATCCACTTATACAAAGCTCATAAAAGATAGATAATTACAAAGCACTCTTCACTCCAACACTTGGAAAATGGAAATGACAAGATCAACTTGTTGAGTGATTTCTTGAGGTCTCTCTTGGAAGAATGGAATCCAAAAGGGTGATGGGACAAATCTTGAGGTGATGGTGATGATGGGGGTGATAAGAATTAGGAACAAGTCCATCTAGTGGAGGATGAAGTTGTTCAAGCTCCCTAAGGTGTGGATGTGTAGTAGCTCGGCGATGTGGGTCATTATGTGCTCATTAGTTTTAATGTCAGTGGTGATAACTATAGCAAAGGTCAGGGAGATGGAAATGAAGATCCTATATTTGGAGGTGCCAAAGGTTTATTCTATGGTGGTGTTCTCGATGGCATCTATGTGTGGGCTCTATGGAAAGGAGATGGGACGGCCATGGTCCTAGGGATCTAAGGGTTGTGTGGTGGTCGTAGGAGTAGGAGTTGGTCTTGTTGGTGGTGGTATTGGGAGAGTGTGTTGAAATAAATGCATATATGAAATAAATAAATAAATAAATAATATGCATTTCCAACATTTTCGCATAGATAAAAAATATTAAATCAAGCAAGTCAAACATGATTTTGCAAGATTTAGAATAAAATAAAGAACAAATAACATGCAATAGCACAAATAAACAAAATGAGAAAGGATTAGATTTTACTCAGATTTAAGTGCCCATTAAGGACTTCCCTTAGAGAAGGTATCGCCCCCCACAATGCCGGTGCATCAAGGTCTGACGAACTCCTCCCAGGATATGACGATCCACCTCCAAGATTCGGTGTACTCTGATCTTGGACATCCTCGAAAACCACCTTAGGAGAATGAAGCTGAGACAATTTGGTTTCCAACCAAATTTCTGATTAATCTACCAACTGAGTGGTTTGATCAACCAAAAACTTCTCGTGGATCTCTCAATGTCCTTGTTCAAGATCGACAAAAGTGATTGGAGATTTTTCTACCAATCTCACATTGAACGAACACACCAAGAAAGAGAGACAAGAACAAGAGAGAGAGGGAGAGAGTGGAGAGAGCTTTTCTACTCTTGTTTGTCAAATGAGAGCCCCCTCGTGACCCTTATATAGAGCCCATGGCTAGACGTTTAAGGAAATTCCTGTTTTATGGAAATACGACAATTGATCGACCAATTAAGTTTATTGATCAACTAAAACAATTGGTCAATCAAACATCACTAATTGGTCGACCAAACCAATTGATTGACCAAACTAAATTCATTGATCGACCAAAACAATTGGTCGATCAATTTTACATTTTGATCGACCAATCCAGGTCAAAATTGTGAGATTAAAAATCCGTAGCAAAAGCAGTCCAAGTTCCAAATTGATTCTTACCCAAGCTCGAGCCTGAGCCGAGGCGGGGTGGGGTGTGCGCGCATGCTTGCGTGGTCCCCAGCCCCACCTTTCACTCTTTGCTACATAAGTCATGGAAGGCAAAAGTCTTTTACACCCACCAAGAGGTTTGTCCACTTTCAGTATGGGACTAAAAACCTCTCCCAAATCTCATTAATTTCAACATGAATTCTCACGTCACCATATAACAATTGCATCCCAATTGTTACAATTAGGCTCTCAAATCCAACATTCCCCCACAAATTCATCGTTGAAATTCAACAATAAATTCCTCGGCTACCACACTCTGCTTTCAGTAAAGGCACCTTCCGGTTTGAACCCTTACCTAAGTCATTCACCTTCACCACTACAGGAATAAAGTGAAACTAGTCTTGAACTCTAGACCTTTGATGTAGGGTGTATAGTGGTGACAACAAAATGAAGTTCTTGGTGATATTCTTCAGAGTTGGTGCTCTTAAAGGCCATGCACCCTTTCCTATTTCATGAATGTAATCAGGACAGACCTTATTCCCTTACCTGTGGCCCATAGTAACACTCACATAGGTGGCATTCTCCAAGGATGCACTGCTCACATCCTGCCATAAAGGCTTAAAACCATTTAGAGCCTTTGCTCTTTATAAATTTACAGCTTAAGGCACTCAGGCTTCCAGGGATTGGACTCAGATGCAAAAGTATCTAACAATGAGTGCCAACTAGTTCCCAATACAACTTGTTACGACATTGAACCTACTTTGTGGAATCTCCACTCAGTTAGGTTGGGTTGCTGCTGCGGGTGAACTCCCAATGGGTCCCAGTCCAATCCCAAGCCTAGACTTAAGGACTAAAGAACTATCAAGTCCTTTAGTAAACGGATCTGCTGTGTTATCCTTGGATCCTATAAATTCCACAGCAATCACTCCTTGAGACACTAATTCCCTTACAGACTTGAGTTTGATTTGGATATGTCTACTTGTTTTCTGATTAAACTTTGAACTCTTAATCTTTGCTATAGCAGTCATGCTATCACAATACAAAGATATTGTAGGAATTGGCTTACCTACCATAGGGATTTCTGTAAGAAGTCCCTTTAGACATTAAGCCTCAATTCTAGTGGTGTCCAAAGCACATAGCTCAGCCCCAAAGGTAGACCAGGCTAAAATAGTATGTTTTGCAGACCACAAAGAGATTGCACTGCCTCCAAGGGTAAAGACATACCCTGTAACACCATTACTCTCGGAATCCTCCATTTGATCGATCCAACTTGCATCACTATATCCTTCCAAAATTGAAGGAGATTTACCATAGTGCAAATTAAGGGAAATAGTTTCCTTTAAGTACCTAAGTACTTGGTCTAAGGCATCCCAATGAGTATGGTCAGGATAGCTTGTATATCTACTCAACTTAGACATGGAAAAAGAAATATCAGGTCTAGTACAGTTGGCCAAATACATCAAGCTTCCTATAATCTGTGAATATCTTAGTTGTGAAATAGGTGTTTCACTTTTATTCTTATAAAGAGTTTTTGATGAATCAAAAGGAGTGCTTACAACCTTGCAATCTTCATAGCCAAATTTCTCAAGAACCTTTTCAACATAATGAGATTGAGAAATAGCTATCCCCTCTACTAACCGAATCAGTTTGAGGCCTAGGATCACATTTGCAACACCCATATCCTTCATCTCAAACTTACTACCCAAGAACAACTTAGTTTCATTCACAATTCTAATGTCTGATCCAAACAATAATATATCATCTACATATACACATAGGACAATACACATATCACCCTTAATCATAGAGTAGACACACTTGTTAGATTTGTGACCTACAAAGCCAAAAGATTGTATAGTCTTA
This sequence comes from Thalassia testudinum, assembly GCA_037157565.1. NCBI lineage: Eukaryota > Viridiplantae > Streptophyta > Magnoliopsida > Alismatales > Hydrocharitaceae > Thalassia > Thalassia testudinum. Next base: position 12,004,595 of record JAZHRO010000078.1, on the reverse strand, counting down.
TCAAACTTTTCATGCCATTACTTGGGTGCTTTTTCAAATCATAAAAAGATTTAACAAGCTTGCAAACCATTTTCTCATTCCCAAGAGCTACAAATCCCTTAGGTTGGTCCATATAGATATCCTCCTCAAGATCGCCATGAAGAAAGGTGGTCTTCACATCCATTTGGTGGATAGTGAGATCATAATTAGAAGCCAATGCAATAATCCCCCTCGTGACCCTTATATAGAGTCCACGACTAGATGCTTAAGGAAATTCCCATTTTATGAAAATATGGCAATTGATCGACCAATTAAGTTCATTGATCAACCAAAACAATTGGTCGATCAAACTTCACTAATTGGTCGACCAAACCAATTGATCGACCAAACTAAATTCATTGATCAACCAAAATAATTGGTCGATCAATTTTACATTTAAATTGACAAATTTAGGTCAAAATCATGAAATTAAAAATTCATAGCAAAAGCAATCCAAGTTCTAAGTTTCAAATTGATTCTCACTCGAGCTTGAGCCTAAGCCCGAGCCGGGGCGCGTGCGCATGCATGCATGGTCCCCAGCCCTACCTCTCACTCTTTTCTACATAAGCCATGGGAGGTAGAAGCCTTTTACACCCACTAAGAGATTTGTCCACTTCTAGTATGGGACTAAAAACCTCTCCCAAATATCACTGATTTCAACATGAATTCCCACATCACCATTTAACAATCGCATCCCAATTGATACAATTAGGCTCTCAAATCTAATAGTGTGTGTGTGTGAGGGAGTGAACTAAAGTGCTAGAGTGGGTGTGTAGTGGTGGCGTGTGTGATGGAGGTGTAGGGTGTGCTTGGTGTGTAGAGTGAGTGGTGGTGGTGAGTGTAAATGGTGGTGTGAGTAGTGGCGTGTGAGATCAAATGAGTGTGAGTGTGTGCTTGAAAGTAAATAAAGCAAAGTAGGCAAGTAGTAAAATGCTTGGAAAAGAAATCTACTCTACTAGCAAGGAATTTAAAAAGCAAGAAATATAGAGATCAACTAACTAAAATGCAAGTAAAACAAATAGCAAGTAAGGAAAATACTAAGCTTACAAAGAAAACTAAAAAGAGAATGAGGAAGAAGGTAGGTGTTCCTTCCAATGGGGGCACAAGGCTTATTGGAGGAGGAAGAGGATCCTTGGCTTGAAGCTTGCCTCTTCTTCACCTAGAAAACCAAGCCAAAGCCTTTGGCCAAGGTTTGACAGCTTAAACATGGATCTCATAAAGAGAGGAATTCTTTGCATAAGAGTGGAGCAGAGAGGATAGTGGACCAAGGGGGGCATGAACTATTCATGGGGAGGCTTTTTATATAGAATGTTGGTTGGGGTATGGTGTTCCTATGGTGTAGGTTTAGGAGGGTTACTTTAGGGTGCAACTTAAGAATAGAAGGTTCTATACTAAGGTGCAAAAGAGGGTGAGGGTGTAGTTAAATGGTGGTCAAGGGATGTGGATAAGGGTATAGTAGCGTGGAGGGTGGTGTGGTGGTTAGGTGGGGATTAGGTGGGCTCTAAGTGATGGTAGAGGCTAGGTGGGGTTAGGTGGGTTTAGATTAGTAGGTGTTTGGGCCCTCTAATTGTGTGGGCTATAATGTATAGTAGAGTAGGCCTAGAGAAAATAAATTAAATACAAATATATAATAGCTACTACTAGGTCCACATAGGTGTAAATAAAAATAGGCAAATATAAATAGCTATAATAAAAATGTGCACAAGTGTTATGCATGTATAAAATTATATATGAGAGTATGAATGACATTCAAATTCACAATTTATGTGTGTGCACAAGTGTGTGAGTAAGGTGTGTGTGTTCATGGGATTGTGAGGTTAGGTTAATTGGGAGTGGATAGGTTGCCATAGGCTTCCATGGGTTTGCTGCTCTACTCCTCTTGCCAGCTGCTTCTTTGCTCCTGGCTTGTTGAGATGGTTCTCTTGTATCCTTAAGCTCCAATTTCGCTCCTTGATTATGGTCCTACATGTATAAATTGATGATATCACTCAATGGACCATAATATGATAGAATTAGACTAAGGATGTACAGATGCAAGTATGAATGCAATGCATGCAATGTATGCTCTATTTACAAGATGTGAACTGGGTTATTATCTTAATTTAGTCAAATTAGGATCCATGATTTCCATGCAATCACCACTCATCTATGCTATAATCACAAGTTTTCTTGTAAATTGGAACACAGTGTTTATTCATTTTTTTCATCCTCATTACCATGCTTCCACCCTACCGCTTGATATTTTAGTTTCACACATTCTTATCAAGAGTGGGGTTGATCTCTCCAATTTCACCCCTCTTAGAAAGGTGGTCTACTTGAAGTGGTCCACTCTCAAGAAAATGTGGGTAAAACCTATTGGAGAAGAATCATCTAGTGTTGACAAAGAGGATGTGCAAGTTGATCCAAATGCTCAATCCTCTTCTCATCAAGTTTTCGGGTTGACTTTCGACTTTGTTTGCATGACTTATTCTTATCCAGAAGTCGAACATCCTTGGGTGAACTTAGCTCACTTACCTGGAACTGATCCTACAATGATTAACACCTTTAATTATATTAGCCAAAACCTCACCAACCTAAATTTTGGCTTACGTCAAATGGAACACAAGTTCCATGATTTATCACTCTCCATCGAGTCCTTCTGTCTTCGTCATTCCACTCAACAACCTAAACAACGGAAGCAAACTCAACCAAAGGTTCCTATGGAATTTGGAAAGCGTCGACAAAAACATTTTCAAGACCCTCATTAAGCTTCTACACAAGAGTAGGAAGAAGAGCCCATTCTTCCTAGTGAAGGTGATGAAGAAGAAGAAATGCAAGATGAAGGCATTTCGTATGAAAAAGAAGAAGAAGAAGATGATGATGATGATGGCGGTGATGATACAACTGTCATCTCCAATCTTCAACAAAAATATGTTCGCAAGAAGCGCCGTGCTTAGCATGTTTAGAATTACTCTTTATGTACTTTGTTGCGTGATTTAACATATTATGTGTAGTTTGACTATCTTTCACTTTTGTTTGATTATCTTGAACTTGTTGGATGTTTGCAATGTATGAGATTCTATGGTTTTATGTTTATGCTTTATTTCAATTCAATTAAATGTATGAGATGTATGCTTTACAAATGAATGTTTGGATTGTTCAGTTCAATTTTTTGTTGTTTGACAAAAAGGGGGAGAATAGAGCTAATATACATATTTAAAAGGGGGAGCTTAGTTTGAGGGGGAGGTTGCACTCCTAGTGGAGTTTTTTGTTCCCTTCTCTTATTTAGCTTCTACCTTTATAATATGTGTATGGCTATTGTTTTGTCAACACCAAAAAAGAGGAGATGGTTGGAACCTAGTTTCACTTTCTTCTAAGTTTTGGTGTTAACAAAACCATTTTTAATCTAATAAGTTTTTGTGAGTGACATTTATAGGCTCTTGGAATGGTATGGCCTGGAGGTTGCTGGAGATGTTGATGAAAACCTTGAGATATTTTGAAGACTTGATGATGAAGATCTCTTTAAATCTTTCTTAGAATTTGTATGTCTCTTAACAAAACAAATGAATATAGGGTTAAAAGTAATTAAAGATAATTAGGCCTCAAATTTGCAACATTCGCAACAAATGTTCATTTTCAAAAAAATCTAAAATCATTTCGGAATGGAGTTAGAATCAATTAGTTGTGATAATCCCTAGATCTTAGATTAACAAATTATAAAGAAGGTACTTATTGCAAGTACCGGTACTATTCATAAGCACCGGTACATGCAGGGCACAGGTTTGAGTTCTAAACTCAAACTATGAACAACAACTACCGGTACCCATCATGAGTACTGGTACATGATGCTCACAGTTTGTGGCTTATATTTTTGCTTGAACCTTACAAGTACCGGTACTCATCATGAGTATCGGTACATGTAGGTTACAGTGACAACTCTACCTAAAACCTGTGAGTAACAAGTACCGATACTCAAGATGAGTACCAGCACCTGTTACCTAGTTGGTACTCTTCTGAGAGCTTGGAGTACCAGTACCAATAATGAGTATTGGTATCCAATCTCATTTGTACTGGCTGCTGGTAGTCTGTGAGCAACTAGTATACCCAAAGGCTATGGAGTGTAGGGGGGTATTTTATATCCTATAGAAAGACCCCTTTGGGTGCTTTTCTTAACACACAACATCACTCCTCTCTTCCTTGCTTCAAAATTTTGATTTATATTATTTTTCTAAGCAAGGTGCTAGACTCGTGGTCTTGTATCTGCAAGAAAATCTTCTGAGGTTGCAATAAGTCTTCAGGCGTTTAGTTTACATTCTTACAATTTTCTTACATGCCAATTCGTTCTTTAGTTTCCTTTGATAATATTTTTAAAGTTATATATTGGTGGGATACTTAGGATTCAAGTTGTAAGTTATTTACTTTTGCTTACACCTGTACTTTTTGTTGTTTCTATTATCTTGTAATTGGGTTGAGGTAACCTATTAATAACCTCTTGTTATAGTGATTTAATTTCCACCAAGTGAGGGAATTGGGTTAAAAATCCTATGTCAGGAGACTTAGGTAGTGGAGTACCCAAGTAAGGGAAACCACTATATATTTCGTGTCAATTTGTAGTTTGAATTATTTTTATTTAATTTTTTTATCACACTATTCAACCCCCCTTCTAGTGTGCTTGTGTTCTCAGATCCTACAACAAAAAGCATAAACAACCTATGTAGCCTGAACAATATCAGAAGATCTAGTACTTCCCATCTTGGGATCCCTATGAGTAAGAGATTATACCTGTGGGTGGCGTAGCATAGCACCCCACATGTTGTGCCTCCTCAAATAAGTCCTTCCTAAGGGACTTCCTTCGTCTTGGTATGCGGATGTGACCCTTCGCACCGAGGACAATTGATTTGGTTGTGTGCAACACAAACAATTCATGTCCCACAAACTCCTTCTCAAGTAGGGAGGCGACGCTCACCTCAAAATCCACCAAAAAAGGTTCAGGAGGATTAAATCCTCTCGGACATTGTTGAAGTGACAGGTTACTACGCTATTGAATTTGGTTTTGAAAACCTGTTGTAGTTTGAATAGCGAAGAACTCGTGTTCAACAAATAAAATTTATACCGGAATAGAAATCCCGAGTCGAACTTAGGGAGGTGGATGTTTGATTAAAAATGCGCATTTATTTTATTTGTCATGAAATAGAATAGCTAGTTGAAAACTATTTAACAAATAACAAATAAAAGAGAGAGAAAGAGAATATTACAAATAAAAGCAAAATGGATGTAGAATAAACATGAATTTCATTATTATAAATTATTCATTACACTACTCATTACGACTAGAAAGCGGGAAATGATTACACTAGAAAGCAGTAAATCTATTCTAGAAAGCAGTAAAAAGAATGGAGAGAGAGATATCCTCCTCGACGATTGCTTGGAGGACGAGTCGGATGGGACGACGCCTGAAAAATGGGGAACGGAGTGGGAAGAAGGCGGACGAAGTGGGAAGAACGGGAACAAAGCAGCACGTCATCGTCGTCGCGGGATCCGTTTCTCGAATGTAGTGAGAGGACAACCGCAAGATGCTTCACGAAGGGGGACGAAGGTGGAAAAATTAAGATTTTTACTCTAGAGGAGCATCCTTGGTATGGGACAAGCTCTTAGAGCTTTGGAAGGGGTGAGAGAAGAGAAGGGATGCGAATTTCGTATGGAGGGGGTCTCCTTTTATAGTTGCAAGGAGTGAGGGCATTTTAGTCATTACATGTTGAAAATCATTAATTTAGGACCTTTAGTGACAGATAAATCCATCACTAAAGGCCTGAACGTGGCCTTAGTGGGTGACGCACGCACGCCCGCTCGCTTACCCCCCTTAACGCGTATCCATGTTCTTCCAATCTCGGCCGTTTGATTGTGAGATCGAACGGCTGAGAGCGCTCTTCGCCCGCCTCATCCACGCGCCTCAACGCGTGAGATCTCGCGTCACCTTGCTGCGTCAGATGGCACATTTAGCCGATTAGGCGAGCACAGCCGCTCGACCTCCATCATGAGGTCGATTGCACCCGCCGCCTACTCCAATTGAGGCACTCCGCGGCTCGATCCCGTGTCTCCTTCGCCTTGTTAAGGCGCTCGACCAACGCACTACGCGTGCATTTGTGTCGAGCACTTAACTTAAGTGCGTGCGCTTCACAGCCGTTGGATCTTGATCCAACGGTGGAGAAGCGTTGGCACTAAGGGCTACAGCGGTGCGTGCGGCTGGTTGGGCGGTCGAGATGGCACCACGTGGTGCCATCTTGGCCGTCCATCTTCTAGGTGATGTAGATGGTGCCATGGGTTTTGGATTGAGTCGATTTTCGCATTTTTAGGCTACGATCGTCAATCAAAATCCATCCGTGTGATCGGATTGTCATTTGAAGTGTGGATTAACACCATCTTGGCCCTTGATCTTCTAGGGTTCCTTGGTCTCTATCTAATGCTACAGATATTTGATTAGGGCGATCGTGGAGTCATTGAACTCTAATCGTCACCCTGATCAGATCCATATGGTTGGATCTTCGATCCGAGGCCCCGATAGAAAGTCGCCCTGTCCCTGACCATAAAAGGAGACAATTAACCTCCATTTTATTCAAACTAATCTAAATGCAAGATGATGTATGTTATGCAATATTTATAGTATGTAATGCAATTCTTTGCTTAGGAACATGCATAAATAGACATTTTATGTAATATAAACATGTTTACATCAGCCATGTACAAGCAAGTCAACTAAAATCTCTCTTGGTCGACTTGCTAATGCATGGAGGAGGGGTTCAGAGAGAATCCATGACCTTCCAGGAGCAAGACCCTCATCCCATGATATAACAGTTTGGGTTAGAGATTGTAAGAAGACTTGCTACTTTGTAGCAGGTTGACTCTCTTGCCTCCTAGAAGATTGGCTGCTTCTTTACAAGACAAGGAGAAGGAGAGGGAGGGTGGCATGAAGAAGAGAGTTGACCCCTTCTTTGGTTGTCCTTCCAACCAAGGTGTAACAGGTTCACTTGCTCGCCTCCATGAAGACTTGCTCCTTCATGGCATAAGAGGAAGCCACAACTCCTCTCCTTTCTTCCCTTTGAAGGTGGTAGCTTCTGATAACATCTTGATATATATCATTATTATTCTTAATCTAGGCTTAATTTCTTAGTAAAATCATGCATTTAGGTTGTAAATACTATAATTGAGGCACGCATGCAAATTTAGGGTTTGTGTACATTGTATGAATGATTGTGACTAATTTTGTTCTTTAGTGAATAATGCAGGTATTAGGAGAAAGAGAATAAGTTGAGGAGCCAGAGAATTTATTTTAGGAGAAGAAGCACCTATGTAGAAGCTCAATAATGAAGAATAAATGAAGCCAAGGACAAGTGCTTCAAGAAATAAAAAGACAAGGAAGAATAGAAAGAGACAAGGGACACTTGGCTCCTCCTAAACCCTCCACCATTTAAACCATTAGGACAACCTATTCTACCAAAACCTTGTCCTAAACTTAACCTTAACCCTACCTATTTTTAGCAACCTAAAGCCTCTTCATCTCAACCACACACACTTCATCCAAAGACCAACATAACATTCTATTTTTAGCCATGAATGAACATCCATAGTCGACCATAGTAGCTTCCTAGAGACTCCATATGGCCGGCCACTTAGAGCATTTCATCCACCCTCTATTCCCCATCTTAGGGATCCCATTTAATGACAAAAAGAACATATCCACAAGACTTACATGGCCGGCCACATAGCTTCCTCGACACTCCATTTAAAGGCCATATCCTCTCCTAAAAATCGTCAGCCGTTAAGACCTTATCTCATCCATCCAAGCATTCATCAATGGTCATAATTACACTCCTATGGCCGGCCATACTAGATTACTCTAGAACCTTCATTGGCTGGCTCCCCCTCGAGCCAAATCTACACCCTTAGATGCACATCTAGCGTCCTACTTTAAACTTGAATTGATGGACTAATCCTAGCCTTACAATAGATTCAATGGCCCACATTATTCTATGTTTTCCATAAAAGCACTAGGCCTCCTACCACTTAGGATTATTCCTTAGTATCCCTTAGTAGTCGTTAGTTAATCTCCCTTCTTCTACCTCCATCTCCTTACCACCATTCATCCCAAGCCTTCCTCTAGAGTTAGTCCTTCTTCCCACTACCATTCCTTCATTAGTGTAGACCTTCACCTTACCACCTTAACCCGCTCACCACTATCATCTTCACCTCACCTTGGTTGTTTCACTCACCAAGTGCTCTCCCTCATCTTCTGATCATCATCCTGGCGACTGCTTCTACTCTAGACTACAGTCCGACCTCCGTCTTCCCATCTTTTTCTTCTATTTTATTTATTGTCTTTTGTTTTTCTAGTTGTAAGAGACTCTTTTTTATATGAAGTAAAAGTTGGTTTCATTCACATGTTATATTTCTATTCATGCTTCTCTCCACTCTGATATCATGATTGATTTATTTCCATTTTCTCACCAACTTTCTGTTATAAAGAAATAAAAAAAAGTTAGTTCAAATGTAGTCGCAATTGCTCAGGAAATATTAGTTCTTTGCCTCCTTGTGTTTGACCTGGACTCACCAGAATCTTGTTATTTAAAGTTGATTGCAAAAAAAATTGCATTACAACGATAGTTTTTTTACTTAAGCGATTTTCTCGTATCAATTTTTGGTGTCGTTGTAAGGGAGGCAACAAATATATCTACTTTCATTTACATTTTTTTTGCATTTTGAGAGCTAACTTGCTCTTTAGTTGTGTTTGTTGCCTTCTGTGTAGGACATTGCATAGGAGCGCGGGATTGGGACACAAAGCATTAAACGGAAAAAGTGTGGGTGAAGAACATTAGGTAACATCTTCATCTTAGGTTTATGCTCCTTTTAGAAAAAAAAAGGAAAAAAAATCTTCTTGTCCACTTAGGTTTTCATTTAAACCTTAGGATTAGTTTTGCTTTTGTGCTTGCATTGTTTATTTTGAAAAAAATGAAAAAAATTCATGAAAACAAATTTTGCAAAAAAATCTTTCTTTTGTGGATTTGGTTTCAAGTGTTATCTTATAACCCACCTTTCTAAATTTGGGTAGACTTAAAAGCTGATTTTTGAAAATTAATTTCGTGAAATCCCTAACTTCAAAAATCATTAAATTACTCCTGGACGTGTATTTTGAAGTTAAAAATCATCCCTGAAAATTTCGTGCCTTAACTATAAAGAAAATTTAAAAATTCACAAAATAGACCCTTATCCAAAACTTTTTCTATTACTACTTTTACAGACGGTTTGAATTTTAATAATTTTTATACATACCCAAATTGACTTAAATCACTTGAATTTGATTCCTGATCAAGTTTTTGTTCTTTGAAAAATTTATGGCAATTTTTAGGCATGCTACACTAGCTAATTCACAGAAAGTACTCACTAGGGGTCTTTTCTGATTCTGAGACCCCAATACACTAACAGTTAGGGAAAATTTATTAAAAATTCTTGAAAATTTCTTGAAAAATATTTTTTGTGTGCCTAATTGAGTGGTTCTCAAAACCCATTAGTTGTGATACTTGGGTCACACCACTCTACAATCTGAAATTCACTCATCAATTGGAGCTGCTTGAATTAGGGTCCTTAGGGTTTGAATAGGCACCAATATCTTTTGAACTTAAAGGAAATTATCTTCACAAGTGATTGCAAAATATTGTGTGCCAACAAGAAGTTTGAATCTACTCAAATTCAAACCCTAGAAGAAGCTCTAACAATTCTTTAACGCTAAAAGTCATTCATTCTATTAAGTCTTGATTGAGACCCTTGTTTGTGCACACACACACAATATTGAAATTGGAAATTAAGGGTAACCATCCCCCTAACACCCATCATAGCCAATAAGACCCTTAAAAGAGAGTAGATGTTCCCTAAGCAAGATAAAGTAATCTTGGGTATATAGGCATTTTATTAGATTAATTGCCCATGTCTTTGTTAGTACATAACCTGGTGGCAGGTTGAGGGGTTTTATTGTCAAATGACTTAAGCGAAGTAAGGGTTACTCAATTGGCACATGGACAGTGATCTAGGAAGCACCCCCTCTATCCCACCTGACTGAGCCTAATCAGGTTATTTGTCGGACACAAAGGCAGATTTATTTGGTGGTTGATGAGTAAAAAATTATTATGAAAATCTACTACCAAATAAAATTTATAACCAAAGCTCAAGGTGAGCCCTGGGTTGAACACGAGGAGGCTACATTTGATTTTACAAGAAAGACTACACTATGATTTGTTTCTTTTTGGTATTTTGATATTTGCTATTTCTTTGGTATTTTATAATAGCAAGCAAAGAGGAAGAAATATTATCTAAACTAAACTATTCTAGAAAGAAGGAAAGAGCTATTCTACTTGCAAATAATAAAGAGAGAGATAGAAAACTACTTCTAGATATCTGCTTGAAAAATGCTTATTACAAAAGTGATGGGAACACAATCATGAGCCCTAACTAGCTCATTTTGACCCAGAAAAGAGAACAAAAGCTCCTACATAACCAACTGAAGGTCCTAACTCAATGAATAACCATTATGAGAGAAAAGCAAGAAACAAGGGGTAAAACTGCAATTTTAGCATTACAGTACAACAACAGATTTTCTCATGGGCTAAGCATAAGTCAAATGATCTTAACAAGATAAAAAGTGGGTTGGTTCAAACAGAAAAGGGTTCATGTGAATTTTGGGAATTAAATGACTTCTTGTAACCCTAAAACAGACCTACTTAATTTAACAAGGTTCTGGTCAGGATAAAATTCACCTAAACCCTCTAAAAATCATGGAAAAATATCCTCTAGGGTTTAGAACCTTCAATTTGGCCATTAGAACCTGTATCCACCCCCGTCTGACTCTAGGATCAGAGGAAACTCTGATCCGACTTACTCTAGTTGGGGAAACTCTGAACCCTCGTATTCTGACTTTCCTGAGGTTCCTTAGACCCGCAAGGACCTAAACGCCATCCAGAATGACCCATTCTCTAATACCTATAACCCTGGATGGCGGAATCATCCCAACTTCCTGTGGGTGGGAAATAATCAGAATCAAAGACCACCATATCAGGCCCGTCCACAAGCCCCTCGTCCATATCAGCCGCCTCAACCTTGGCCCAACCCCACCTATCAATCTGGGCCAACCCAAACAAATCAAATGACTCTTATCCTTCAGACTCTGGCTGACATTCAGAAGACGAATGCGGCTATGCAAAAACAGCACAAGGATAATATCACAAAGGTTTGCAATCAACTCGCCCAGATGGCGAATTCCCGCCAATCTGGCACACTCCCTTCGCAACCTCTGCCGAATCCAAATAACGTGCCAAACCAGAGGTGCGTTATGAACCTAAATCTTGGCCAAGCCCCCATGATTTATCAGGCCCCTTTTGTTCCATCACCTGACGGAATGGAAGCTTCGACATCATATGCGGGATTTCAACAGCAACCACCTATTTTACCAACCTCGAACCAAAACTAGGCAGGACTGAATTTTGTAACAACCCATAGTGGCAAAGCAACATAAGACCCACCTTATCCAAGCCACTTTCAGCCTGGTAATAACCCAAGCCCTAGGATAGTTATCCAGGATACCCCTGTCCCAAATCAAGAACCTGGACCTATTCTAGAGAACCATCCAAGGTTCCATTTCCCGAGGCCTTGACCAAGGGAAAGAGGACAAACAAACCCGTGGCTCCTGAGGAGGATCTGGTCGAGCTCTTTGAACAAGTCCATATAAACATCCCCTTGATGGATGCAATCCGCCATGTACCGGCTTATGCACGATTTCTAAAAGACGTATGTACACCCAAGCGCAAGCCGCGAACCAAAAGTGGGAGTCTGATCGTACTGTCAGAGCAAGCTAGCTCTGTAATTTTGAGCAAACTCCCACCTAAGGCAAAAGACCCAGGTACTCCCCTGATTTCATGTACCATTGGTGATACCCAATTCGACAGAGCCTTATTAGATTTAGGAGCCTCCATAAACCTAATACCTACATCCCTCCTTGGCCACCTTGAAGAATTTGAGCTTAAACTGACAGAGGTGACATTGCAGTTGGATGACTGATCTATTAAGTCACCAAAAGGAGTACTCGAGGATGTCATTGTTAGGGTACGAGATTTCTATTTCCCGGTGGATTCTGTAGTCTTGGATATGGATGCTCTAGAAAACCCAAGGGATACACCAATTATACTAGGGAGACCCTTTCTGGCCACTGCTAGGGCCAATATAAATTGTGAGGAGGGCCAAATTGAATGAAATTCGGGAACCAAACACTGAAGATTAACATCTTTAAGGCCCAACAAGGGATTAATTACAGAGTTATATAACAAATATGTGATATCAAGGTCGTGGTTGATGAACCATATATTGAGGACAACCTGATTACTTCCGATCAACCACAAGAGGATCAAACCCGCAATCAAAGGAGTCCAAATCTGACTTAGATACACCCATAACTCCTTCCCTTGCTCCTGACACACACCCTGAATCGCTCGCTGCTGCTGATAATCCCGTTCTTGAACTCAAGCCTCTTCCCGACCATCTAAAGTACATCTTTTTGGGTCCAATTAGATGTTTCCTGTGATTATCAACTCCAGACTCACACCTGACCAGGAATCCCATCTGATTACTGTTCTCCAGCAACATCGTAGAGCCATTGGATGGACTCTTGATGATTTGACTGGTATCAGCCCCTCTTACTGTACACACTGTATCTACACTGAAGAGGGCACACGACCTTCTCGTGAAATGCAGAGATGTTTGAATCCTAATATGCAGGAAGTCATGAAAAAGGAGATCATCAAGTGGTTAGATGCAGGGATCATCTACCCATCTCCGACAGTTGGTGGGTGAGTCCAATCTAGGTTGTGCCTAAGAAGGTAGGACTCACCATAATCACGATTGAAACTAGAGAAGTCATACCGACCCATGTGGCGAACTCGTGGAGAGTCTACATTGATTATAGAAGACTCAATTCCTCCACGAAGAAGGATCATTTCCCACTACCGTTGATCGATCAGATCCTCGAGAAACTAGTGGGAAATAGGTTCTTCTACTTTTTGGATGGGTACTCCAGTTATAACAAGGTGGCAATCCATCCTGAGGACCAAGAAAAGACCACTTTCACCTATCCCTTCGGGACATACGTGTTCCGAAGGATGCCATTCGATCTCTACAATGCACCTGCTACTTTTCAGCGGTGCATGCTTGCCATATCCTTAGATATGGTAGGTGATTATCTGGAAGTCTTCATGGATGACTTTTCAGTATTCGAAGAATCATTCGACGATTGTCTCCTGCACTTGGTCCAAATCCTCAGGCGGTGCATTGACATGAATCTGGTTCTTTCCTGGGAAAAGAGCCATTTCATGGTGCCTTAAGGAATTGTCCTGGGACATCTCATTTCAGAAAAAGCCATCCAAGTTGATCGAGCCAAGGTGAACTTGATTTCCAAACTCCTTATGCCTAGCTCGATCAAGGACATCCGATCTTTTCTGGGGCACATCGATTTTTATCGTCGATTCATTCTTGATTTCTCAAAGATCGTGCGCCCTCTGACCACTCTACTTTCTAAGGATGTACCTTTCGAAATCTCCAAGGAATGCACTCAAGCATTTGACATCCTCCGTGATCGAGTTACCCAAGCCTCGATCCTGCAATCCCTTGATTGGTCTCAACCCTTTGAGATCATGTGCGATGCATCTGATTTCATTGTAGGAGAGGTGCTTGGGCAAAAAATTGACAGGAAGCCCGTGGTCATCTACTACGCTAGCAAGACACTTGATAAGGCTTAGTGTAACTACATAGTTACTGAGAAAGAGCTGCTAGCCGTAGTATTTGCCCTGGAAAAATTCAGATCTTATCTCCTGGGTTCCCGTGTTATCATTTACTCGGATCACACAGTTGTGAGGCATCTCCTTGTGAAGAAGGACGCGAAACCTCGATTAATCTGTTGTATCTGCTATTGCAAGAGTTTGACCTCGAGATTCACGATAAAGCTGGAAAATAGAATGTGGTAGCTGATCACTTATCCCGCCTTCCTTCTGAGATCATCGACCCTTCCAGACCCATCACGGAACATTTTCTTGATGAGCACCTTCTGACTATCAATACAGGGCTTCCATGGTTTATTGATATAGTAAACTACCTGGCATCACATCAGATCCTGTCCGATTGGCCGAAGGCCAAGAAGGACAAATTGCTTTCCGATGCCAAGTATTACTTCTGGGAAGACCCGTATCTTTTCTGCATCAGTGCTGATTAGATTATTCGACAATGTGTCATGGAAGTGGAAATTCAAGATATATTGTCTTTCTGCCATGACCAGGCATGCGGTGGACATTTTTCAGGTCATAAAACTGTAGCAAAAGTCCTCTAGTGTGGCTTCTATTGGTCCATGATTTTCAAAGATGCATACAATCAATGTAGGGCATGCACTTGTTGCCAGACCTTAGGCAACATGAGCCATCACAATATGATGCCCTTACAGCCAATTCTTGTATGCGAAATCTTCGACGTGTTGGGGATTGATTTTATGGGACCCTTCCCTGTTTCGGACAGCTTTGAGTACATTTTACTCGCTGTTGACTACATGTCCAAATGGATCGAAGCCATTCTGACCCGAGCCAATGATCATAAAGTGGTTATCAAATTCATTCATCAGAACATCTTTTCACGGTTTAGGATTCCACGTGCTATAATTTCTGACGGAGGGACCCATTTCACTAACACTCAGTTCAGGTCACTGATGACTAAATACGGGGTGTCGCACCGAATCTCTACTCCTTACCACCCCCAAACTAATGGTCTAGCTGAGTTATTAAATCGAGAGATCAAAAAAATTCTCTAGGTTACTGTTTGACCTGACATGAAGGACTAGTCATCCCGACTTCCAGAAGCTTTGTGGGCTTATAAGACCGCCCACAAAACCCAATTAGGTATGTCTCCCTTCAGATTGGTGTACGGGAAGCCATGTCACCTCCCTGTAGAATTGGAGCACAAAGCCTATTGGGAAATATAGAACTACAACCTAGATCTTTCTAAGGCAGGAACCCACAGAAAGCTTCAAATGAGTGAGATCGATGAATTACGCCACGACGTGTATGAGAACTCGCGAATTTACAAAGAGCGGGTTAAGGCCTTTCACGACAAGCACATATCCAGAAAGATCTTCCACCCTGGTCAAAAAGTCTTACTCTTTGATGCCAAGCTTAAACTGTTCCCAGGAAAACTATGATCAAAATGGATCGGATCCTACCTCGTCTGAGGAATCTTTGGAAATGGAGTCATTGAGATCAGTCCACTCAGCCACGATTCAGAACCTTTCATCATGAACGGTCAGAGACTCAAACCGTTCATTGACTTGATCGATACAAATTTGGCTGAGATATCCTTTACCCTCCATTCTCCCTGAGCTCATTGCATCCAGTCGATGGCATAAAACTCAGCACTTAACGGGAGGCAACCCGTCATTCTTGAAAAACCTGAAACCTTTATTGACATTCCTATGCTGAATTCATATTGCACTTTAGGGTTCATCCATTAAAACAACTGACCCCACCTCAGGTACCCGTGCCCGAGTTTGGAAATCATTCGTAACAGTCACTTCGACCCGTTTGCTCACCCAAAACCTATTCTAATGAATGATCTAAGCTGAACTCGAACCCACCTAATTTACAATGGGGACATTACAAATCGTAGGCATGGGGGGTATGAAAGTGCAAAACACCATGAAGACTCATCTCACAAGAAAAGGTTTCAACAAAAAAATCACATATCACAAAAACACCGAAAAAATGAAAAAATCTTGAAAAAGAATAAAAAATTTTGAGGGGAGAGAATTTTGAGGCCATACAAAACTTAAGGAGGAAAAGTGAAAAATGTCAAAAAGCACAAAATGAAAAGAAAAAAGAAGAGATAGTCATTAGTAAGAAATTAAGGGATTAACTAACTTCTAGACCATATCAAGAAAAAGAAAATGAAAGAAAAAGTGCTAATGAGACACAAAAGAGATTAGTAGGAACGCTGAACTTAGGCCTCTTGGGCTAGACTCTTAGGCTTAAAAATTCAAGTATCCGCTAAGATCTAAATAATCCTCAATAGGTTGGGGAAAATGCGAAGCTTAAGTATTAGGTCTAAGGCTTAGGGAGTATTTGGCCTTGTTAACTGACCTTTGGTTTGCAGGACTCTATAACCTAAGCACCCCAATCCACACATAGTATGGTTCAGTGTGCATAATTATCAAAATCACACAAAAGCGTTTAAGTGTTCTGAAAAAGTTGCCTAGAATTGGAGTAGCCGATCAACATAAGTTGATTTGGACGAGTTCCCAGCGCAGAGAGGCGGGAAATTCCCCTTGAAGATGTGGAATAACATATCGTCTCCTCGGTGCTTGTCTCCTAGGATATCTAGATATCCTACTGGGGGCATGTAAGCACCCTGTGCTGGTTCAGATGCCATGGGCAGCATTATCACGAAATGTCGATTGCTAGGGTCTGTATTTAGCTACAAAACTCCATGGGTGGGATCATCTTGAAATCTCGAAAGCCAAGGTTTTAGGGGTTGCCATGGGCGGTGCTATCATGAAGCATCGATTGCTAGAGACCCTTCGAGGATTGATGATGGGGACGAGGAATCCGATACAGATCGTGTTGAGAAGCCAATTCGAAGCTAGAAATAAAAAGAGAGAAAACTCTCCAAACAAAGAAAGTCTGTCTCTCTCTTACAAAAAATGCACTGCAAACTGAACCGAGGCTAAAATACATTTCAAGCATGGGTGCTTTAACCGCGGAGTCTAACGAACCTTAGGATAGTTCCCGTGGGCCTTAAAAACCTTCGCGGAGGACTGAGGCTAGAGCTGGTCAGGTCCGGATCTTGGTTGGTATTTGAGTACCTCTAGGTCTATTGTCAGCATTCTAACCTAATCAAAAAGAAAAAAAAGCACTCATCATAATTTGTGAACATCAAGGAACTCACGGTCTAGAACAAAAGTTAAAACTTTAAAATTTTGCTAAGGGACTAGCAAAAGCTAGGCATGAGGATATGATGGGAACACCATCATGAGCCCTAATTAGCTCATTTTGACCCAGAAAAGAGAACAAAAGCTCCTACATAACCAACTGGAGGTCCTAACTCAATGAATAACCATTCTGAGAGAAAAGCAAGAAACAAGGGGTAAAGCTGCAATTTTACCATTGCAGTACAACAATAGGTTTTCTCATGGGCTAAACACAAGTCAAATGATTTTAACAAGATAAAAAGTGTGTTGGTTCAAACAGAAAAGGATTCATGTGAATTCTGGAAATTAAATGACTTCTTGTAACCCTAAAACATACCCACTTAATTTAACAAGGTTATGATCAAGATAAAATTCACATAAATCCTCTAAAATTTATGAAAAAATATCATCTAGGGTTTAGAACCTTCAATTTGGCGCTTAGAACCTATTTTGACCTAAATTGGGGTCTTAGTCAAATGTTTGCCCTAAATTGGGTTTCTGTGTAAATTGCCAAGTCAAACATGGTCAAACCTAAAATCCAACTTCACCATTGGATTCCTTAGGTCCAAATTAGGCTTATACCAAAATTTGGACCTAAGGGGAATTCATCTTGACCTACTTTGCAAATAGGTCCAGCCCAATTACATTTCTACTCCTATCTTTTGAAAACTTCTACAGAGACCCCCCTACTTTTGTCTTCATTCTTTGCTATTAGGTCCCTTCGCCATTATAGCGGAGGGAATCCTACTCTGACGAGGTTTCAAAGGAAAGATCTCTCTGATTTCTCAGAGAATCCCCTTCAAAATTGAAAGGGAGATTCTCTGAGAAATCCCCTCCAGTTTGAACACAATCAGAGGCTCGATTTGGTACCCAATCTCTCATGCGAATGCATGAGAGATTCGGGTCTCCTTCTAATTTCCATCTCCGATGAGGTTTCCGTGCATAGAAGGTTGGCTTCCAAGCAAAAAACCTTCCTCCAGGGCCTATAAAAGCACGCCAAGATCACCCTGCATCCTTCAAGCTTGAAATTGGCCTGAGAAACTCTCTACTTTGTCTCTTCCCCCTCTGGCCAGTGAATCAGCAAGCTCCGGTGACATACCTCTCTTTCCCTCGTTGCTCTGCCACAATACCAGTGGTAGGGATCTCTTCCTCCTCTTCGTCCGCGTCGCGCCGCACCAGCTGACACCCTTGCAGCCCCTTCATCGTCACTGTTCTCCTCCACTGAGTATTTCGTCTCCGACGACGGCAATATGAGCCGGCCACCATCTCTGCCTCCCCCTTCATCTCGTTACGCACAGCTAAGTCCTCTCTTTGTTATCACTATTTTTCTCTCTTTATTTCTTGAAAACACGCATCGACGCTCGCAAACCACCATCACCTTCTTCATCTCCGGTCAGACCTCCAACAAGGCGTCCCCGCCGCTCCATACCTCCATCTGCCTTTCCAACCACCCCATAAGCATCACAACACTCCACTAATCATTAACCCTCACTCCACTCACCGCGCCACACCCCCAAAACACCCCGTGAACACACCCACTTTCACGCACACAGGGTGCCCTAAGCACGCACACATCGGCCACCCCATGCCACACCGACCCCCGCACTACGTTTGCCGTGTCTAAGTGAAGCTATCTGAGCTTTTTGACAAGGCCGCGAGGCCCTTATCGTGTTGACAGGTGTAGGCTTCTCCATTGCCATTAAAGACCGCGAGGAGCTTGCTTGCAAGCCTCCTCCAGGTCTCCTCACTCCAGGTGGATCACCCCAGGTTACGCGGAATCCTCCCATGCACAGCCACAACCAAGCAATTGGCACTGAAGATTGAAGTAGCAGCTGCAATCAAGGAAGATTCTTGCTGTGGGCACTCGTGAAGGAAGGTGGGACAACATAGTCCCACCTTGGAAGTTGTCAAGCGGGTGCAGTGAAATAATTTGAAAAAGTGAAGTAGGCTCTTCGCCTCCTGACCACGGGGTGAGGTCCTACTCGCCCTCTCACTGCCTCATCCGTGATCCGATCCCCGCGGACTTGGCTTGACCCGCATACCCGACCTGCACTCCTCTCCCACCACCGCACGCTGGTGGGCCTGGTATCGGGCGCGCACCCAACCCAATTACCAAAGAAGCGGCTCTGGGAGAGCGAGCCTAAGAGAGAAAGAGGAAGAGAGATTGCGGGGAAGGGTAGGGGTAGGTTTTGCTCTCGTAGGAAAAGAGAAGAAGAAGAAGCCAAGGAAGAAGAGGCGAAGGCCAAAGAAGCTAAGGAAGGAGAAGGAGCTGAAGGGCTGAAGAAAGAGAAAGGAAGGAGAAGGAACTGAAGGCAGAAGAAAGAGGAGACGTCGGAGAAAGAAGAAGAAGAAGAAAGAGAAGAAGCCAAAGGCAAAAGAGAAAGGAAAAGGCACAGGCATGAGAGCAGAAGAAAAGAGAAAAAGAAAAAGAAGGAAGAGGAGTAGCCAGAGACAGATCAGAGAAGAGAAATAGAAGCACTGTAGCAACCCCAAGTTTAAGACGTCTGATTCACAAAATCAGACGACCATTTTTTGTGCTTTCTTGATATTTTGTGGCTACATTTACATTTTGCATTACAACTCCAGTTTTTCTTATTTATTATATTCAATTTTTCAAAGTTGCGCTCTTGATTTTTAAACCCCAATTTGCTCCCTGTGTTCGACCTCGGATTTAAAAGTTCAAGTAATAAAATTTATTTGTTTTCGAGCGATTTCAACTATACTACGATTCATTGATTTTAAAACATTGATCTCGCCTGCTAAACAAAAAGATTTTGCACTATGAAAGCAATAAAGGGAAAGGGGGTGAGAGGAATCCTCTTTGTCGACTGCTTGGAGGACGAAGCTGCATTGATAGGGCCTGGATGAAGATGTTGGGGAGTTCGAGGAAGGAGAACGGCATTGGAAGATAATGAGGTGAGGAAGGGCAGCATTGCGGCATGATTCACTTCCCAGAATGGGGTTGAGAAGATGGCTGAAGGGAGCTCCATGAATGGTGGTAGCTTTTTGCCTAAAGGTTTATCTTTTCGATTGGTAGCTTTCTCCCTACTTTTATTTTTTTATTTTTTATTTTTTTTATTTTTATGGGGTCAACACAAGGGTGAGTCCAGTGTATATCTCCCCGGTTTATTCTACTTCCCCGCTTCATCCCTAAGTGTTTGGGAATTATTTGTGCATTTTTGTAAGCTAGGCTCTGAACAACTAGCAAATGGGCTGTTACCCACGACAACTTACCAGCCATTCTCATGCAGTGAAGTGTGGCTTATTTATCTTTTTTTCTCCTTTCTCTTTTTTTTTTCTACTTTTTTTCTTTGGGTTTTTTTTTTCTTTTTCTGAGTAGGTGGCTTCCTTGATCTAAGATTTACCTAAAGGTACTGGAAAGAGAATGATCATGTAGCTGGGCTTTGGACAACCAGCCAATGGGTTGTTACTTGATGGATCCACTTTCGTGGACTATAATTACGCCTAAGAACATTCAATTTAAAGATTTAAGGAAACTTCGAGCATACATTGCATTGGGAAATTCGTCAAGCTCGTGAATTATTAAGTCATGCATTTTTAGTTAATTGGGATACTCCATCTGCATGTGTTCTTAATATACATTCATATACGAATTTATTTACGTATATATATATATATTCGCAGGATTAATTGAGGATCTAATTGGGAATACCATTTTAAAATCTTGGTTTTTCACCAGAAAAAGAAAAAACAAATAAAGAGAGACCAATAATGTCTTAGAAATTCCCATTTTTCAATTAATTATACCATTCCTACTCCTCAATCACCACTCTCTCTCTCCCCTGAAATTTGGAAATCACCCACCGCCTCTCTCTTTGTCTATGTAATCTCTCCCTTAAATCTCTCTCCTTTCTCTTTTATTTCAATCACCATTCTCAACCCCTCAGGCTTCATCTCTCATTGTTTTTTCCTCCTCCTCATCCTTTCCCAATGCTCAAGTCCTCCTCATGTCAACACCATGCATGGCTAAACCATCCCCCAACCCCATCATTCCATTTCTCTTGTCCCTGTCAGCACACACACCACAACCACCACGCCACCGTGACCTCCATTTGTTTGCAACCACCATGCCATCCTCCTCGACTGCTCTCACCCCCAATAGCACTACATACTCGGCCTCCTATTCTCCCCGACTTGCACTGAACCATGATGCCTTTGTGACCTCGACCTCCAATGTTCACAACCGTGAGCTGATAAATGCCAGTTTATCATCATTCTTATGTCCTAAAACAATCCTAGCTCTTCAGATTTTAACTCCATAAACGGGTTTCTGGGCTGCATTTAGGCATCACTTAGGTTAGGCATGCATTGTATAATTTTGTTATTTTTGACACGTTTATTTGAGTGTTAGGGATGAATAGATAGTTAGATCCCTAAAACCTTAGCATTCAAGAAGGCAACAGGTGAAGAGGAAGCTCAATTTAGCTGAACCATAGCTAAATCAAGCTCATCATAGTTGGATACCAGCTCACTTGGGTCAGGGTTAGCTCTCTTAAGCTCCATTCAACTTATCTTAACTGGATGGTAGCTGAAGGTAAGCTCAACCTAGCTCAAGTCAGCTCAGATCCAGCTCAACTTAGTTAAGTCTAGCTCATCATAGCTCCAATCAGTTCACTAGGAGCTCTAGCTAGCTCAACTAAGTTAACAGAAGTCCACCTCAACTCAGGTTTAGCTACTTCTAGCTCCACTCAACTTAAGTCGGCTGAAGATGACCTTAACTAGCTTAGGCTAGCTCAAGTCTAGCTCCCAGAAACTCCACTCAGCTCAACCTAGTTGAGCTAAGCTATTTAACCTAAGCTAGCTACTCTAGCTAGTTAGGTTATCTCCAGGAAGATTAGACCTAGCTCACCACGGTACAATTCAGCAGAAGCCAGCTCACTTTAGCTTGGCTTAGCAGCTAGTAAAGAACCAGCAAGCTAAAATAGTTAAGGTAGCTCCTTGTTGTTCTCTTCAGCAGTCACCAGCTCTTGATAACTCTCCCTCAGCTCTTCTTCCCAAAACCCTAGCCTCCTCCTACCTCCTCCTCTACTCACCTACTAGCTAAGCTAGCTTAGCTAAAATATTCACTACATGGCCGTCCACCACCTACCTAAACCCTAACCTAACTCCACCCTAACTCTACTCCAAGTCCACCACCTAAGCTACCTACTGCACTCATAGTTGAAGCCACCAACCTTCACACCTCTTCACACCACCACCTGCAAGAGCCACCAAAAAGTGGCGCCAACTACACCCATAACCACCCACTAGTTGGAACCAACTTTCCCTCCAAAAAAACCCCTTATCACCACCATACACCTAAGCCACCAAGCCATCCTAATGACAAATAGCGGTTCTCACACATGTTTTGAAAACAAAGATCTCGTCGTAGTATAGTGCGCGAAAACACTCATCAAAAATAATTTATAAAATAACAAGACTTGAGTTCCGGTCGTTCGTCTCTGGGAGGCGTTTAGAAAATGTAGATTTGAATTCGATCTAGCTCACTCTACTTATTCAGAAATGCATGCCAGTTTACAATAATTCATATTGATGCACGACATGCTTAGTTGTAAAAGAATACAAATTTTGCGCATGTAACTTTAATCACAAGGAAATATAGCAATCAGCTCATGGTATTTTCACACATAGACATAGAGATATATAAAAGATGATTTCATTGATTGCATCATGGTGGCTACAGAGTGAAGCTCGCGGAAAGCTTGTATAGGAAAGCTTGAAAGCAATAACTTAGCTAACAGAAAACGACTGCATACATGAATCTATGGGGGGGGGATTATTCATGCATCATTGGAGGAGAATATGGAACTACACTACTAAGCAATAGTAAAGCGGCAAATCTACAAAGAACTATTCTACTTAGCTAACAAAAATAAGGGCATTCGAAGGTGGCTCCGATGGCCTTTGACTTGGTTGAGAGGAGGAGGGGTGGCCAATGGTGCTTAGGCCGACCCTTGAAGAGAGGTTGGAGGTGATCTAGGCTTGGCGTGGAGGTGATGGAGATGCCATGGTGTGCTCGTGGAGATGGAGGTGGAGTAATGGAGGTGGAATGAGGCTAAAACTAGATGGAAGGCTATATGGGTGCAAACGGCCACCTAAAGGTCCTGTAAGTAGACCCAAGGGAGCCTCTCTAGAGAAGTGTGGAACTCTCTAGAGAGGCCTATGGTGGGAGCTTGTGGGATAGTGAGAGAGAGGATGGATGGGTGGTTTTTAGATCCACATTTGGTGGATCTAAAAATTGAATGCATCTTGGTTGCTATTTTTAGCAACCAAGGCAACAACACATGGTAGAGAGTTCTAGAGAATTCTAGGCTAGGTATTTTCGTGTAGATGGTGTGTGTGGGTGTGTTTGGGTGTGTGTGGGTCGAAACCTAGGTGGCTAGGTTGATTAGGTTAGGTTCTAGTGGGTTTCGGTAAGGTAGGTCTCAAATTAGGGTTGTAAACCCTAATTCATTAAGGTAAAATGCAATTAAACTTGATACAAGTTTAATTGGATGTGTGAAACCCTAATTGAGAGTAAAAAAACTCAATTAAGGTAGGTTTAGTTCAATTGGACTCTCACTGAGTCCAATTGGACTGTGTATGCTGAGATCAGGGCTCAATTAGACTTAATGAGTCCAATTGAATATGCTGATGGAATTGACTAAGATCCAAGTCAATTAGGTTTAGTGAGGACCTAATTAGGTCCTTAGGGAGGTCTAAAGGTGATGTACTAGGGTTAGGGCACCTTAATTTAGGTTCCTATGATGTTGGAATTGGTTTTAGGAACCTAGGAATTCAAGATCCAAGCTTGAATTCAACAACAGGAATTAGTGAGTAGTTCCAGACATCTTACAATAGTGTCAGATGTATTAAAATGAAAATTCAAATGTCCAGACTTGTTGTCTGGAAGTCCAAACAGAGGTAGGGAAGAGTTAAGGTTCTGTCTGCAAAAATTGGACGTCCAGACCAAGTGTCTGGATGTCTTAAAATGCTGTAGAAGTGGGTTTTAAGTGTGTGGGTTGTGGCTAAGGGTTCTGGATGTCTTGTAACTCATCTGGACGTCCAGATAGAGGTTGGAAATAGGGTTTTAGGGCTTCCTAGGGTACAATGACCTAATCTAAGGGTGGCTAAGTCTTGGGAAAGCTTTTAGGCTGTCCTAGGGCGAGGATGGACCTAAGTTCTTTGTAATTTATTGCTTTATTCCTGCTTAATAGAATAGCATACGTTAACCCCTTACATTATTGTCTACTACATCTTATTCTAGGTCTTCTGCTCCAGCTCTGCTGCAACTTTGGCTTCAGGACCAGCTTCAGATCCAGTCTCAGATCCAGCTCCTAAGCTTCTTATTTCCTGCAATTTATATAATGCACCTAATTAGTATATTATATCATTATTCTATGCATAGCTATAGGAAGAATAGTAAAGATGCAAATAATGCTTATGCATGCATGAACTACCCTAACTTATGTTAAGTCTTAGCCTATTTTAGGTCAATTAAGACCTATGATTGCTGCGCAATCACCTAAGCATCCACCTAACCCCCTTTTAGAAGACCCTCCTTTTGGTGCCAACATTGGTGCCCCTCCACCCCACATCCATTACCTAAGCGTCCCTCCTTTAGGCATCGACTAATACCCACCATAGGATCACACAACCACTTCCATACTTCATCTCCATCACCAATAAATCCCATGCTAAGATTGCCCACTTCTAGAACCCAATCTTGGCGCCAATTCTAACTTCATCTCCACCTTACACTTCAACCCCTTCTAGATCCCATTACACTTGGCGCCAAAACAAGGTGTCACCACTACCTTGAATAGCCACCAAATACCCCCTGCACACCCCTTGATTTGGCGCCACCCATCCATGGCCCTTAGATCATCTAACCACCACCAAAAACCTATCCTAGCCCTCCATGCCATGCACGCCTACCTACCCCCTTAACCACTCTATAAAAGGCCATTAACTACCATCATTAAAGACACCTTTGCCTACATTATACAAGTGATTCTTCCACCATATTCCACCTACTATAGCCAGCCAAGAGAAGAAGGAGAAGAAGAAGATTAAGGGGACACTCTGCCCCCTTGGTGCCTTCCCCTCTTCCCTTCTCTCTTGCACCCACGCCAGCCAGAGGACAAGCCAGGCAGGAGGACGTCCAGTAGGAGATTTTTAGGGTGGTGCATGCCCACCTTTGGAGGAGCATTCTAAGGTGGAATTCTTCCACCTTTGTAGGAGCAAGGGCACGCCTAGTTAAGGCTTGCTAAGGAGGACACACCTTGGAGGAGTATTTTAGGGAAGGGATTAGGAGAAATCCTTTTCAAGCCTAGGAGCAGCTGAGCTTGGAGCAAGGATCTCCTCCTCCTCATCATCATCACAGGAGGATTTGTGTTTGCATTTTTTTGTATTTTCATTCATATAGTAGAAGCATTCCTCTACTAGTCATCTTGTAAAACATTTTTTCTCCTTAATCAAAGTTTCCTTTCCACCATTGTTTTGTTGCATTTTCTTGCTTTTACCATAGTGCACTCACACCCTCTCTCTAATTACCCTAGGTCTTCACGTACCTAGGGTGAGCTTAGGGAGAGGATTTTTCTTGTCACTTAGGTTTTAGTTTTAGTAAATTAGGCGTAGTCTTTCTCTACTTATTACCTTGCTGTCCGTTATTTCAAAATCCTAAAAAAATTTCATATTAAAAAATTATAAAAAGAAACTTGATCTCCCGATATCAAGCAAGAGTGTTTAAATTGTATTTTTGCCTCCCTTGGGACGACCCGAATACTTTCCCAAGTACTCGATTTTTATAAATTTTAAAAGCAATTAGAATTGCACGTTATAACGATAAAAACCCTAATTTCAAATCGTGTAATTTTTTGCATCACTTTCTGGCACTGTTGCCGAGGAGACACGGTTTTGCATTTTCATATTTCTCTTTCTTGATATGTGGATCTCATCCCCTTCTCCTTCTTTTATCTTGTGTGTGTAGGCACTACAGGGAGAAGGTGGGATTTTGGAAGCGAAAGCTTAAAGTCCCTTTTTCTTCCCACAGATTCAAGGTTGGTGCCATCTTTCTTGTCACATAATTTCTCTTAAAACCTATCAAAAAACACTAAATCAGGCTTTCAGGATCAAAAACATTAAAATTAAGTAGAGTGGTAACTTTAAATATTCATTGTTTGCATGTTTGAATCATTTAACACCACTCTACTTAAAGTGTTGGTGTTCTGATTTTCTGGTCCAGACTTCTATTCAAATTTCTAAAATCAACTCCTGATACCATAGCCTTCTAAAATCTTCAAATTTCACCCAAAGATTCCAAATCAAGTTAGGAACATTTGTTCCAAATTTCAAAGCATTTGAAATCGTAGAGAATTTTAAGAAATTCATGGACCACAAGGGGGTCATCCCCTCTAGTTTCATTATTTTGTTACTGTCCACGAATTTTAGGAATTTTTATACTTATCCAATTTCTATGAAATTTAACTTTATGAAATCTGTGTGAAATTCTACACAATATATAAAATTACAAAAATTTTTGGTGGCCAGTGGTGGTACTGAAAGATCCAAAATACCCACGAGTATCATTTCTGGACTTTGACACCAAAACAAAAAAAAATCTCAAAAAAATATCAAACGAATTCGTAAAATCATAAAAAATATTTTTTGGAAACCTTGTTTGATTTTCCTTTCATTAGTGGTGTTTTTCACTTTGTTTGGACCACTACTTAACAATAAAAGCCTGACAAGATTCACTGATAGTTAAATTTCTGCTTAGGGTTCAAATCAATGAGGATTTCTCTTCATTTTTTCTAGTCTCACATTCTAAAGGAAATCTACATTCACTAATACAACTTGATTTCTCTTTGATTGTGGAACTCAAACTTGTTTGAATTCATCAAAAGAAAACCCTAAAAGACATTAATCTAAATCAAATCCTAAAAGCAGAAAAATAACAAAAACTATCTGACAATTTGATTTGGCATTGGACTCACTCCTTCCAATTTGCACACACCAAAATATTGAAATAACAGGAATTACCCCAATCAATGCCCTCCACATTCCCGTGCACATTCAGGTACCGAAGCCTAATTAAAACAAGTAATTATTTGACCACTGAAGGACTTCATCCAATTTAGGCATGGGGGTATGATTATGCAGCAATCATAGGTCTTAATTGACCTAAATTTGGCTAGGACTTAGCATAAGTTAGGGTTATTCATGCATGCATACGCATTATCTGCATCTTTACTGCTTTCCTTTAGCTATGCGTAAAATAATGTTATAATGTGCTGATTAAGTGCATTATGTCGATTGCAGGGAATAAGCTGATCAGGAGCTGGATCTGAAGCTGGATCAGGAATAACAGGAGTTGTAGCAGAGCTGGAGTAGAAGGCCTAGTTTAGATGTAGGAATAATAATGTAAGGGGGTTAAAAGTTTGCTATTCTATTAAGTAGGAATAAAGCAGTAAAATGTGAAGAGCTTAGGTCCATCCTAGCCCTAGGATAGCCTAGAGACTTCCCCAAGCCTTAGCCACCCTTAGATTAGGTCACAACACCCTAGGAAGCCCTAAAACCCTAGTTCCAACCCTTCTCTGGACGTCCGGATAAGTTTTAAGACGTCTAGGACCCTTAGCCAACTCTCGCACACTTCAAACCCACTTCTGTAGTGTTATTGGACATCTAAACACTTTGTCAGACGTCTAATTTCTGCAGAATCCCAAAACAGAACCCAAAATCCTTCCTGACTCTGATTGGACGTCCAGACAACAAGTCTGGACTTCTGATTTTTGAGTATAAATTTCTGATTATATAATTAGACGTCTGATACTGCTCTCCAATTCCTGTTTTGAGATTTAAGCCTTGATCTTGGATCTCTAGGTCCCTAAACCCAATTCCAACCCCATAGGAACCTAAATTAAGGTGCCCTAACCCTAGTACATCACCTCTAAACCTCCTTAAGTACCTAATTAGGTCCTCACTAAACCTAATTGACTTGGATCTTAGTCAATTCCATCAGCCTATTCAATTGGACTCATTGAGTCCAATTGAGCCCTGATCTCAGCACACACTGTCCAATTGGACTCAGTGAGAGTCCAATTGACCTAGACCTGACTTAATTGAGTTTTTTTACTCTCAATTAAGTTTCCACACACCCAATTAAACTTGTATTAAGTTTAATTGCACTTTACCTTAGTGAATTAGGGTTTATAACCCTAATTTGAGACCTACCTTGACCTAAACCCACTAGAACCCAACCTAATCAACCTAGCCACCTAAGTTTCGACCCACACACACCCACACACACCATCCACACAAAAATATCTAGCCTAGAGTTCTCTAGAACTCTCTACCATGTGTGGTTGCCTTGGTTGCCAAAAATAGAAACCAAGAGCCATTCAATTTTTAGATCCACATTTAGTGGATCTAAAAACCACCATCCACCCTCTCTCTCTCACTCTCCCACGAGCTCCCACCATAGGCCTCTCTAGAGAATTCCATAATTCTCTAGAGAGCTTCCCTTAGGTCTATAAAAAGACCCCTTGGGTGGCCATTTGCACCCATTCACTCCCTTGGCAATTGCTCTCCATTGGTGCCATTCACGCCACCTCCACTTAGCCACTCACTCCACCTCCACGAGCTCACTACCACCACCATGGAGGACACCATGCCAGGATGCTGGATCAACCCTACTTCTCTCCAAGGGTCGGCCTAAGCTACATTGGCCGCCCCTCATTCTCCTCTCGACAACTCCAAAGCCATCGGGGACCACCCTTGAATGCCCTCTATTCTTCTAGCTCTAGATCATGCTCTTCATAATCTTTATTGCTTTCATTTACTGCTTAGTAGAGTAGTCTTACTTCTCCCCCAATGATGCATGCGAAATCCCCCCGCTGATTCTTGTATGCAATCGTTTTCTGGTAGTTAGATTTAATTTTAGATTTAATTTTAAGTATTCATGTATAAGCTTTCCTCTAGATTTCCTTGTGCAACAACTCTCCCATGATGAATGAAATTTCATTATATATATATCTCTTATGTGTTTGAAATCACCTTGAGCTAAATGATTATCATATTTGCGTGATTTAAGTGCCTATTTTTTAATCGCCTATATATTACGCACCAGCATGTCGTTTAAATAAAGTAGAGCGGCTTTAAGATCGATTTCAAAAACAAAAACAATGCCTCCCAGAGACGAATGACTGAGACTCAAAGTCTCGTTATTTTCAAAACAATATCTTTGTTGAATCGTATTTCGCAACTATACTATGACAATTTTATCAAAAATGCGATCTACGATTTCTCCCAACAGATATTCGACATTTAAGAATCATTAAGCGCTCCTAATTCCCTCAGAAAATGCAGCGACAGACTTGGAGGGAAGTCAAACGATGGGTAAGGGATTACACAAGCCCATGGTGATTTTCCCACGACATGCTTGGGCACAAGCCACCTCTTTAGTCTAGTTGGGTGCTCTTTTGGAAGTGGGTTCATTTGTTGATCCCTTACTTACCGGGTTCCCAAGTCTTAGGTTTTTAAGGAGCCAACCCTAAGATAGAATTAGGCTTGTTTGCTTGATTTGCACACCTTCTCTCATCCATCTCTTCTCCTCCCCTCCCTGTCTTCCAAGTGCATGCATAGGCGAAGGTCCTAGAACCCACATCTCCAGGGGCCATTTGATTTTGCCTTATGCACCAAAAGATCCTTATTTTCTTCTTGTTCTCATCATTCCTCTGATTTGGACATGGAAAACATGGAAAATTGTTTGAAAAATTCTACTTCCACTTCCCAATCGGAACATAACTTCCAAAACTCGTCAGCTGACCCACAAGTTGACTTTCTCATCCCTAACGTCCCACATTTGGAGTTAACACAAAACCCAGAACGGCCAGGTGATTGCATAGCAATCATGCAATCTAAACCACCTGAATTAAGTTAGATTCTAGCATAACTTAGGAATAATGCATGCATAACTTAGGAACAATGCATGCATGCAGCTAACAAACTAACTATTATGCGAATTACAACATTTATGCATGCATTGTTCTTAAGTTATGCTAGAATCTAACCTAATTCAGGTGGTTTAGGTTGCATGATTGCTATGCAATCACCAGGTGACCCTCAAAACCAAAATACAACCCCTTTTCTCTTATGGTCGACTAATTGGTTCGACTTCAACAAAACCAATAGCAGTTGGCTAGGACAATCATGAACCTAGCTAACCAAAGATCGGGTCAGCCACTCGGAGAACCTCTTGTACCTCTTAAGGATTTCTATGATCCTTCTAATTATGAAGAGGGACTCGGAGTAGTTATACCCTGAGGGGATTTCAAAATAAAACCCGCTATTCTAAACTTAATCAAACATTTTCATGGTCTTCCAAGAGAAGACCCCTTTTGCCACCTTGAGGAGCTGACTGTCCTCACTCAAACCACCCTTTCCCACAATGTAAAGGTGATGCGATAAATACGCAGTTTGTTAATTATACGAAATAGTATCGTTGAGACACGTAAATCCGCAATCAACTCTTAAATTTATAACATAGATAGTGGAAGTATCTAGGGTTGTTCAAGGAGGCCAATTTTGTTAATCACATAAATGGTTCTCTCTCTCGCCTCTCAAATCCGCACTTTCTTTTTGTGATTTTGATTTTGTTGTTTTTATATTTTTCAAAATAATTGGGCTTGAGATATGTGAAGATGAAATACGCTACAACTAACCCTTGGTGACAACAATGAAGCCTTCTCCTCTAAGCTCACCCTAGGCAAGTGGGCCTAGAGTAATTAGAAGAGAACGGGTGTGGTGCACTAACTAATTAAATGCAAGAAAAATACACTAAAATGAAACATGAGCTTTGAAGGCAGACTTGATTTGTATTACTAGCAACTAGACAAAGTGTAGCGGAATGCTTGTTACATGGAAAAATAAAAACACTAGTTAATACAAAATATAGAGATAAAGAAGAAAGGGGGATCCTTTAGCTGAAGTTGGGATGACCCTTGCTCCAAGTGCAGTCGCCCTGCACTTGAAAAGGGTCTTCCTTCTTCCTTGATGTAGTCCTCCTGCAAGCTATCCTCCAAGGTGGGTGTCAACCACCTTGCTCCTCCTCTTGCCTAGCCATCCCCTTGATGTTGAAGGTGATCTCCTCCTTGACGTGGCTAAGGGAGAAGACAAGAGAGGAAGAAGTTACCAAGGGGGTGGGTAGGTTGACCCCTTGATCTTCTTCCCTCCTTCTTCCTTGGCATGGAGAGTGGGTGGAATAATGGTGGACCTAACTAAGGGAAGAGATGGGTTTGAGGTGGTGATTATGGTGGGCATATATAGAGTTGGAGAGAGGGGTTAGTTGACGTGGACATGTGGAGGGCTAGGATTAATTCTAAGGTGGTTATAGGAATCCTAGGGTGTAGGAGGGTTTACGCCAAGTGAAGGGGTTTTATAGGTGGTGGTTGTGGGTGGTTATGGCCATGGAAGGGCACTTAGGCCTCCATGGTTGGCACCACCTAAGGGTGTTTCTAGAAGGTGGGTATGTGGATGGTGGAGATGGGTTGTAGGCTTAGGTGTAGGTTTGTGATGAAGAGGGTTTTGGAGGGAAAAAGTGGCATCACTTTTGTGGTGCCCTTTGGTGAAGGTGGTGGGCTGAAGGGAGGTGAATAGGTTGGCGCTAGAAATGGCTTTAGGAGTAGGAGCTAGGTGGACTAGGTGTGGAGCTATTTGGTGGAGCTTAGCTAGGTAGGTTTTAGGGTTAGGTTAGGTTGACAAGGAGGTGCCTAGCTGAGCTAAGCTAGCTTAGCTAGTAGGGAGTAGGGTTGGAGGCATTTGGAGCTAGGGTTTTATGGGGGAAGAGCTGGAAGGAGCTGCACTGGAGCTAATGTCTACTAAAGGGAGCTGAAGTAGAACTCAGTAGCTAGCTTAGCTAGCTAGTTCTTTTCTAGTAGCTAAGCCAAACTAATCTGAGCTAGATTCTTCTGATATGAGCTAAGGTGAGTTAGGTTTGGTCTTCCTGGAGATTATCTAGCTAGCTGGAGTGCTTAGGTCAAGTAGCTCAGTTCAACTAAGTTGAGCTGAGATAGGTCTCCAGGAGCTCGACTTGAGTTGGCCTGAGCACGTTAAGGTCATCTTTAGCTGACCAGGTCTAGCTAGTTGATAGTAGTAGCTAGTCCTAGTTAGGTTGAACTTCTAG
This sequence comes from Thalassia testudinum, assembly GCA_037157565.1. Taxonomy (NCBI): domain Eukaryota; kingdom Viridiplantae; phylum Streptophyta; class Magnoliopsida; order Alismatales; family Hydrocharitaceae; genus Thalassia; species Thalassia testudinum. Next base: position 11,972,382 of record JAZHRO010000078.1, on the reverse strand, counting down.
TGAACTCTTCTAAGCTGGAAGAGTTAGAATGGTGCTGGGATCAACTGTCTTCAGCTAGTTTGAGCTGCCATCCAGCTGAGGTGAGTTGAATGGAGCTAAGGTGAACTAGCTAGAGCTACCATTCAGCTGAGATGAGTTGAATGGAACTAAGGGTGTGTTGATCCAGCTAGAAGGAGCTGGGATCCAGCTGGAATGAGTTGGATCTAGTCGGGATTCAACTGAAATGAGCTGGATCTAGCTAGGATCCAGTTGATAGGAGCTTCTTCCTCATCTTTTGCCTTCCTGAGTGCCAAGATATGTGGGATTTGACATTCTGCCTAATCTTGACACTCAGATAAATGCATTAAAAATACATTAAAAATGAAATGCATGCCTATCCTAGGTAAATGCCTATATGCAAACCAAAAATCCATTTGCGGAGTTAAAATCCTAAGAGCTAGGTTAGTTTTGGGGCATAAGAATGATGATAAACTAGTGTTTAATACACCCTCATGCTTATCTTTTGCTAGTCTCTTAGAAAAACTATTGTCACAAAATGAATTTTCTGGGAAAGATTAATTTTTTTTACTTTTGAGGAGAGAAAGACTACAGGACCTTAGTTGATTGGAAAACTTGAAAGGCTGGGGATTTGTTAAAGATAAAACCTTAGGATTGGTCTTTGGATCCAAGAGTTAGAAGAGTCGGGATCAGTGTATCTTTTAAAAATTCACAAATCAACTCATTGTTAATTCAGATGACCCAAAATTTTTGTAGTTAGGATTTCTCTGGCTCTTGAATCTGATTCACAACTTGCATCAACTTTTAAAACCTTGTGTCTTTGCTTGCGAATGCCAACTTTTATGAGGTCGTGTTTTTGGTTTAAAACTTTTTTTTCTTGAAACTCCCCCATGCTTATTCTTATCTTAATCCTACAACAGATATGTTGGGATCATCATTCTCGTCACCAATCCTCATGGGGGCTTTGGCACTGGCACTTCATGATAGTACTGTCCAAGACACCACCTAGGAGCTCACAACTCCAAAACACAATGCCATGTAAAGGAGCGCTCTTAACGAACTCAAGCTCTTGCTCCTACGCTATGGGTAGAGCACCGTCCAAGACACTTGAGCTAAAAAATTGCGCCTTAATGCTCCATCTAAAGATATAGAATATAGATATAGAGTAGCACTGAGGTGGTAACATGTTGCCATCACATCCTCAAAGGAGGCATTTTCCTCCTTCTCGGTGGTGGGAACTCAAACCAATGATTTGCTTCGGATTTTTACCAAGGCTAAACAGGGGTTTTCTTCTAATTTCTACATATTTTTTAAGGTGTTGGCTTGTGTGTGAATTTTGACACAAGAATTTTGTCAGAATTGCAAGTTTTTGAATCGGAAACTAAGCCAGATAATTTTCAGGTTACAAAGGAAGATCAAGTCACCTAAATCATCACGAGTTCAGGTGGAATTAAGAGAATGATACTTGATATAGTCTAGAAATTAGACCTAGAGATTCTAATAATCAGATCTTAATCTTAATCCCTAGTTTGTTAAAGATTAAATCCCTTGTACCTTAAAATGAAATTTTCAACCTTCGTTCTGCTTTTCAAAATTTTCCTCAAAAAGTTTTACGATTTTTCTGCAATGAGATGCATGCAAAAGAAAGAAAATGCATATTTTTAGGCTTTGAAAATCCTAAATTGATCGTCAAAATTTAAAAACACCATCCCATGCTTATGATATGTAATGTCCACATGCATTAGGAGGGAAAGAAATCACCATGGTGAAAAGCAGTTGAGTTTAGGATGGTCAAAACCTGGAAAAAGAAAGAGAACATGAAAGTAGGAAAAATGATGGATTACCTTCCATCCAGTGCTATCTTTTATGCCTATTCAGTCGGGTGTGAAATGATGCATGGAAAATGAACAATCATGTAAATAATTGAAGACTTGAATGTTCTCAAGAAATGTGTTTTCCTCAAGATCCCTAAAATGATGATTGGTAAAGAAACAGGGATCAAAATGAAATGGAAAGATGGAAGAATGACCTAAGTTTGGCCATGGTTTGAGTTCATGTAAAATGCCAAACTTGGGTGGGTTGGGTGGTAGGTCCATTGGAAATGGAGGGAGAAAGTAGTCATTGGGATGTAGGGTGCGTGAAGTTAGTGTGGATGTTTTTGGTGAAAAATCAGGAAGATTGAAAGAGGAAAAGTCAAACCCTAGTTGATCTGAAAAGTCTTGGACCACATAATCATCCTTAGTATAAGAATCAATAAAATCTAGATCCATGGTGGTCAGAGTTGAGTAGGATTTGATCAACATAGACTTCTCAAATATTGCTTCCATTGTATTATCAGTGTCCTAAAAAATTTCATGATCAATGGACCTCCTGGAAGCTTGAAATAAATCCAATGAGAAAGGCTGGTTACTGCAACTTATATTCATTGTCCCAGAATAAGAATTGATATTAGCTATTGCAGTAATTAGAAAGGGTCTTCCAAGGATGGCATTAATGAGAGCCTCAGGTACCTTTATGTCAAGGACCAAAAAATTAACCGAAAATAGACAATTCCAGACCTTGATAATAGTATCCTCAACAATTCCCCGCGGTTGAATGGTAGATCGATCTTCCAATTGAAATTAAACCTTAGTAGGTTTAAAATCACCGAATCGAGATTCCTCGAATAAGACCGAGGGAATGATATTAATAGAGGTACCTAAGTCAAGAGGGACACGAAAAAAAGTGGTGTCATTTATGACAATCGGGATGAGTGATGCGCCTGGGTCCTTTTTTGTGAAAGGTAGCTTGCTCTGAAAAATTGAGCTTGCTGTCTTAGAAAGGACCACCCTTCCTAGATTCTGGGCCTGCCATTTTGGAGTATGTCTTTCTTTCAACAATTTAGCATAGGTAGGGGTGGCATCTAGGAGGGGGATATTAGTCTCGACTTTCCTAAATAAGTCCAAAAGATCTTGGTGAGAGGGCTTTCATTTCTGATTAGAAGGATTGGATTGCAGTGCTTGAGAGTGAGAGATAGGATTTGAATCTAGTGTTTTTGGTGTTTCTTTTTCTTCTTCCTGAGTGGGGTTAGGAAAGTTGATTTGCATAGGTTGTGAGTGGGTTTCATCAATTTGATTTGAAGTCCCTAAATCAGTGGTGGTTTTCCCAGTCCTCGATGTATTTGCATATGCAATTTGGTTTTCGCTGGGAGGAAGTGGGGGGGCCTATTGTTGACGGAAATCGAGTTGGTGCTGAGGTATCAGGTTAATAGGAGGTTGATTAGTGTGGTTCTGATGTTGGTGTCCACCTAGGTGTTGGTTCCTTTGATTGACAAAGTTTGGTGTAGGCTGGGATGGTGAATGTCCTGCAGGTCTTTGAGTTGGAATAACCCCAACTTGATCATTTAGATTGTTAATGACACGGGTGATTTCCGTAGTTTTTCTTTGCATCTCCTGCAGGGTTTTCATCATCTGGGTATTGATGTCATCTTGAGATGGCCCATATTGATAAGTTTGATTTGAGCCATACTCTCCAAATGGGTTTTGTTGTTGGTGAGGAATCGGGTCGGTCCAGGAATGAGTCGGATGATTCCTCCAATTAGAAGAATTTTTCAATTGTTCCTGAAGGTGGAGACATTTTGGGTGGGGCAATGATTTGGATAAGTATAATTCCCCATTGAACCATAGAAAGCCTCGGAATAATGATTATACTCAGCACAGGTAGTACGCAAATTTTCTCTCTTTGGGATAGAAGGGGTGAGATGTGGAATGTGTGGAGCTTGGGTAGGTGTAGCAGGACTCCCTAGGTTGGCTAGGTTTGCTAAATCCCTATTCAACTACTATTGATTAGTTTGTAGTTGAGCCATTATGGAGTAAAAATTAGTTGGGGGGGCCTGATTAAGTAGCTCCTGGGTGGATAGATTGGGGAAAGAAAAATTAGCATGCAGGTTAGAGGACCAATTTTGATTTTCCATTTTTAAAGAAGAGGAAGAATGTAGGAAAAGTCTTTTTGGGGAGGCAAAAATCAAGTGGTCCCTCCAAGTGTGGAGTTTTGAAACGCCGCCCATGCAACATGGAAGAAACAGTGAGGAGAGGAGGGAGAAATGAGAGAAGTGTACCATCAAGCAATACAAAATTCTAGACCTAACTTAAATGTGACTCCCTACAAATTAACCTAAGACTTGATCTACCTAAGAAATAAGAAATCAATAGTGGATATCCATTCTCTTAACAAATCTGGCTAGGTTGAATAAGGGGAGGTTTGGGCCCAAGCATGTCCCAGGAAAATCACTGGGGTCTTGTGTAAACCCACGTTTGGTTGTTTGGCACGACCCCTCAGTCTGACACCAGATATAGATGAAAGAATTGATACCAACTAAAGATAACTTAAGACCTAGTAGCAAGCTTAAGTTTGATGAAACCTTAGGAGTCAAATTGCTATAGATTTTAATTAGGTCTACGAGGATAAAGTGCATAAGGAATGTGATGGGCGTTAGTTGGGATAATGCCCAATTATTTCTTTTTTTATGTGTGTGCGAATTGGGCAGGAAGTGTTGCCCAAGCCAAATCAATAGGGTTTGCAAAGCAAGGAATTTTAGTTGAAGTGTTTTAGGGTTTTGATTAGGATTTAGTGTCTTTTAGGATTCTCACTTGTTAAGGATTCAAACAAGGTTTTGAAATTCCAAAAATAATAACAATCAAGTTGTAGTTGGTAGAATTCAATTCCTTTAGAGTTTGATGAGACTAAGAGAGAATTTAAAAATCCTAAAGTTGGAATTCCTAGTTATGCATCTCCTAAAATAAATCTCTTTCACAAAATCTTTAAAGGTGATGGTTCAAAAAAGACAAATAACACCACCACCTAATATCAAATCAAACAAGGAATTCATAAATATTTTTTTTGTGATTTTATAAAGTTATTTGATATTTTTTGAAATTTTTCTTCTTACCGGTGTCAAAAGTCAGAAATGATAGATTTGGGGAATTGATTCTGTAGAAACCTCAAATGACCTCAAAATTTTTTTATAATTTTATATGTTGTAGATAATTTCTTAAGGTTTCTAGAAATATAAAGTTTGTCCAAATATGATGAGTATAAAAATTTATAAAATTCACAAACAGTAAGAAAATAGTAAGAAAATAAGGTCTGACCCCTATTCAATCCGTGAATTTTTTAATTTTTTCTATTCAGAAAAATTTCTTGAAAATTGGACTCAAGGTTCCTGACTCAAAAGGGCTTCCTTGGATGAAATTTGGTGATTTTAGAAAGCGCCTAAGTGCCCAAACCTGATTTTGAAAATCAAGATAGAAGTCTAGATTTTCAAAAGTTAGACACCAATAATGTGAAGGTGGTGGAAAGGTAAAGCAAACAAGCAACAAAATGAATTTTAGGGTTCCACCACCCTCAATTTTTCTTGTTTTTGATTTTTTTGATAATTTAAAGAATTTTTAGGAGATTTTATCTTTGTTTTTTATGAGAAAAGGCATGGCGTACTAACCTGAAGTACGTGGGAAGAAAAGAAACTTGAAGCTTCTGCTCCAAGTGCTCCAAATCCTGCTCCCGCTCCTGATTCACACCTCAAATCAAAAGAGAGTAAAATTCTGTGAAGACAAATGTGACTAAGTCGTGCCTCCTCGGCAACGGTGCCAAAAAGTGATGCGAGAAATATGCAGTTTGTTAATTATACAAAATAGTGTCCGGTCTACTATCGTCATCGATAGCATTCCTCATCTTTTCAAAAAAAAAATTATACGAAATAGTGTCGTTGAGACGCGTAAATCCGCAATCAACTCTTAAATTTATAACCTAGATAGTGGAAGTATTTAGGGTCATCCAAGGAGGCCAATTTTGTTAATCACATAAATGGTTCTCTCTCTTGCCTCTCAAATCCGTACTTTCTTTTTGTGATTTTGATTTTGTTGTTTTTATATTTTTCAAAATAATTGGGCTTGAGATATGCGAAGATGAAATATGCTACAACTAACCCTTGGTGACAACAATGAAGCCTTCTCCTCTAAGCTCACCCTAGGCAAGTGGGCCTAGAGTAATTAGAAGAGAATAGGTGTGGTGCACTAACTAATTAAATGCAAGAAAAATACACTAAAATGAAACATGAGCTTTGAAGGAAAACTTGATTTGTATTACTAGCAACTAGACAAAGTGTAGTGGAATGCTTGTTACATGGAAAAATAAAAATGCTAGTTAATACAAAATATAGAGATAAAGAAGAAGAAAGGGGGATCCTCTAGCTAAAGTTGGGATGACCCTTGCTCCAAGTGCAGTCACCCTGCACTTGAAAAGGGTCTTCCTTCCTTGATGTAGTCCTCCTCCAAGCTATCCTCCAAGGTGGGTGTCAACCACCTTGCTCCTCTTGCCTGGTTGTCCCCTTGATGTTGATGGTGATCTCCTCCTTGTTGTGGCTAAGGGAGAAGACAAGAGAGGAAGAAGTTACCAAGGGGGCGGGTAGGTTGCCCCCTTGATCTTCTTCCCTCCTTCTTCCTTGGCGTGGAGAGTGGGTGGAATAATGGTGGACCTAACTAAGGGAAGAGATGGGTTTGAGGTGGTGATTATGGTGGGTATATATAGAGGTGGAGAGGGGGTTTAGTTGGCATGGACATGTGGAGGGCTAGGATTAATTCTAAGGGTGGTTATGGGTGGTTATAGGAATCCTAGGGTGTAGGAGGGTTGGCACCAAGTGAAGGGGTTTTATGGGTGGTGGTTGTGGGTGGTAATGGCCATGGAAGGGCACTTAGAATTAGTGCCAACCATGGAGGGATGCCATGGTTTGGCGCCACCTAAGGGGTTTTCTAGAAGGTGGGTATGTGGATGGTGGAGATGGGTTGTAGGCTTAGGTGTAGGGTTGTGATGAAGAGGGTTTTGGAGGGAAAAAGTGGTGCCACTTTTGTGGTGCCCTTTGGTGAAGGTGGTGGGTTGAAGGGAGGTGAATTGGTTGGCATCAGAAATGGGTTTAGGAGTAGGAGTTAGGTGGACTAGGTGTGGAGCTATTTGGTGGAGCTTAGCTAGGTAGGTTTTAGGGTTAGGTTAGGTTGCCAAGGAGGTTCCTAGCTAAGCTAAGCTAGCTTAGCTAGTAGGGAGTAGGGTTGAAGGCATTTGGAGCTAGGGTTTTAGGGGGGGAGAGCTAGGGGTAGCTGGAAGGAGCTGCACTGGAGCTGATGTCTACTGAAGGGAGCTGAAGTAGAGCTCAGTAGCTAGCTTAGCTAGCTAGTTCTTTGCTAGTAGCTAAGCCAAGCTAATCTAAGCTAGATTCTTCTGATCTGAGCTGAGGTGAGCTGGGTTTGGTCTTCCCAAAGATTACCTAGCTATCTGGAGTAGCTAGATTAGGTCAAGTAGCTCACTAAGTTGAGCTGAGATAGGTCTCCGGGAGTTGGAGTTGAGCTGGCCTGAGCTGGTTATGGTCATCTTCAGCTGACCAGGTCTAGCTAGTTGATAGTAGTAGCTAGTCCTAGTCAAGTTGAACTTCTAGTGAACTCTTCTGAGCTGGAAGAGCTGGAATGGAACTGGGATCAACTATCTTCAGCTAGTTTGAGCTTCCATCCAGCTGAGGTGAGTTGAATGAAGCTAAGGTGAACTAACTAGAGCTACCATTCAGCTAAGATGAGTTGAATGGAGCTAAGGGTGTGTTGATCCAGCTAGAAGGAGCTGGGATGAGCTGGATCTAGATGGGATTCAGCTAAAATGAGCTGGATCTAGCTGGGATCCAGTTGATAGGAGCTTCTTCCTCATCTTTTTCCTTCTTGAGTGCCAAGATATGTGGGATTTGACATTCTGCCTAATCCTGACACTCAGATAAATGTATTAAAAGTACATTAAAATGCAATGCATGCCTATCCTAGGTAAATGCCTATATCAACCCAAAAACCCATTTGCGGAGTTAAAATCCTAAGAGCTAGGTTAGTTTTGGGGCATAAGAATGATGATAAACTAGCGTTTATCAATAGCAAGAAGTGTGTCTTATGAGACTATTTCCTCTTTCATTGAAAGATAGGGCTTCTCATTGGTTCAGAATAGTCGGGCATCCTATCACCACCTGGCACTAATTAAAAAGCAATTTTCTAAACAAATACTTTCCGATAGGTCCTATAAATGCTTTAAGACGATCAATAACGACATTTCAACAAAAATCTAGTGATCCACTCCATGAGTCCTAGGAGAGATTTCAAGAATTACTTAGAAGTTTCCCCCATTATGAAATTCGACGATGGCAGTTAGTGTAGATCTTCTCTCATGGATTGGAAGATCAATTAAAACATTTAGTGGATGCTTCATGTGGGGGTAATTTCCTTAATAAAGTTCCAAAAGTGCCTACCTCCTTTTTGAAGAAATGAGTGAAAATTCATTTAATATGGCCGATGTCTCTACAATTATCAGTGTTAATATTATCAATTTGAGTCAATTCGAGGGCACATGTACATTAATATCATATTATAGTGGGTTTGGGAGCATTGCATGCATTCTGCATTATTTTATGCTTAGAATCAATGTTTAACTGTCATGTGTACAAGTGCATATTAAAACAGGTCTTAGATGAGCAATCAGACTATGTGGATGGATCTGGATTGACAAACAGAGTCCAACAGACTCAAAATCACCTTAATCTGACCTCCATGGCTCCTATAACAAGCCTGAGAAGTTCTGACCATTGATCTATCGATCAATTGCCCAAAATGCGACACGTGGCACCCGCACCTTCGTCAATCGTGTGCCTCGCTTCCTCTCTTCATTGCGTACAGGTGCAATGTCAATCGTCCATTTCCCATCCAACGGCTAAAGAGGGGCAAGTGGCAACTCCCTCGCTGCAACAATCCATGCGCACAGCACATTGGTGGAGACGAGCGCTTGCATCGCGAAGGTGCATGTTCGAAACTCCTCGTGAGGCTGAATTTACTTTACGCAAGGTGGTAGCGAATTGAGCCACTCGATCGACGAGCTACGATTGAGATTAAGACCATGTGGCGTAGCCGGAGGCACATGATGCATCCACGCGCTGAGCTCGATTGCACGAGCTGACCGCGTGCGACAGCTGCGAATGGGTGCATGAGTTGGGGCTGTAGCAATGCTTGCGGCGGGTCTTTAGCGACATTTTAAATGTCGCTATTGACCCATGCACGCAAACACACCCTCCTACACCACTATATAAGGATCTACCCCCCTCCACTTTTCACCATCTTCTACCAAGCAACTCCCCCACTCCATAGAGCATCCAAGCAAGGTCTCGAAGGTGTCGAGTCATCGACGAAAGCCCCTCCACCATCATGGTTGCCTCGCATCTCCATTTAGCTAGTTTCTTTAGTTTAATACTTGTTATTTTTAAGCTTTTCTCTAATGTTATAATTGTAAAACAGTTCCATCTTTTACAATGAGTTACTTTGCTTGGTTTCATTGCTAGCCATAATCACTTCGTCATCATAATCTCTAACCCTATCTCTCTATTTCTCCCTCTCTCTCACGCTCCCTCTCTCTCTCTATTTTTCAAGCGAACAAATTGACATATTTCGTGACATTGAAGTGAATATTTAAGCCGATTTCTTGCCTCCTCGTGTTCAACACTCGGACTCATGTTCGATTATTCTAATTAAAATTGATGTCATAAGCGCATGTTACAATGAATGAATTACATAAACGCATTTCTCGACATCAATGGCCTCAATGGACACTTTTGGTGGGACCAACAACCCAAGACTCAGAGTTAATGAAATTGACTCCAAATCTACATCTGTTCTAGTCACTCAAGATGATATACACATGATCGCTCAACGATTGGATGAGATGTAAATCAACTAGAAGAAAATGGAAGAAAAGCTCACCCAAAAACAAGCTCCTTACCCTAACTCTTCTGACCTTCTCAGAAGAGAAAATTTGCACAATATTGATGCTACCCCTACTGGAACTTTTTCATCTGAATTTTCACAAGATCTGACTAGGACTTTTGATTTTATGAATCAAAATCTTTTTGACCCCACCACTAAGAACATTTCGGCTCTTCAAGAGCAATTTAGAAATCCCTCCAATTCTTACAATCGAAATTGGAGGACCAACCTGAATCCCTCTTGGAAAGCCCCAAATTAGATTCCGTTTCCCAAACAAATTCAATTTACGAATTATGGGCAAAACATATATCAACCTAGGCCATCGCAGGAAGATTTCAATACCCAGGTCATGAAGACTCTGCAAGGATTGCATACTCAAATGACTGAAGTAACCCACATGATTACCAATTTACAGCATCAAGTCAAGGTTACTCCTGATCACAGACCTGCTAGCAACCTGTCATCCCAACCCATGCCCAACCCTAACAATCAACATAATCAATATCAAGGTGGTTATCCTAGTCAACCTATCTACTCAGCACCCTAGCATCCACCAAGTTTTAATCAAAATCAGGCCTCCCATCCTCCTAGATACAACCATACTGCAAAGGCAGTGACTCTGAGGAACGGGAAAACTACTCATGATCCTTTGCCTGCTTAAGAAACCCACCTAAGAGAAAAGCAGATCAACTCTTCTCCCTCTTCGTCTAACCCCGTTTAGGAACCCGAAAGTGCAAAATAGGAAAATCCCATACCTTTTCCACAAGCCCTTCACTCTTCACACACTAAGAAAAAGAAATCCGAGCCCACTGATAAGGAATTGATGGATCTTTTTGGGCAAGTAGAAATAAATATCCCTCTCCTAGATGCCATTAAATATATCCCTACCTATACCAAATTCTTTAAAGATTTGTGTACCCCCAAAAGGCAGCTAAGAAACCTAGGAAAGGTGATTATCTCAGAGACAGTAAGCTTAGTTGTGCAGAGCAAACTACCACTAAAAAGAAAAGATCCAGGCATCCCCCTGATTCAAGTGGTCATTAATGACACTTCTTTTGATTGCACCTTATTGGATCTAGATGCCTCAATTAATCTCATCCCCACTGTTGTTTTTGAGGAATTTAAGATCGATGAATTAAAGCCTGTCGAGGTAACACTTCAATTAGCAGATCGATCTACAATCAAACCAAAGGGGATTATTGAGGATGTCATCGTCCGGGTCAAAAAATGTCTATTTGCTGTAGACTTTTTGGTCCTAGATATAGAGGTATCGGAAGATTTAAAGAATGCCCCCATAATTCTTGGAAGACCATTCTTAGCCACCACCAAAGCCAATATTGATTGCGATTATGGAAAGATGAAAATCATGTGCGACGATGAGTCTAGTATCCTAGATATTTTTCAAGCTTCTAGGCATTTCCAAGAACCAGATTTCTTTGATGACTCGGATTCTGAGATCAAAAATTTAGTTGATGAAGCAATGCAAATTTCACACATGGGTTCCTACTTTGTAGTTAACACGGTTCCTGAACAATCTGATTTAACCCACCCTCCCACCCTAACCACACTCCATCTGACTCTTCATCTAACTCCTTCCCCCTCACTTCACCCCTGGATCAAAAGGTAGAAATCATCTCGGAGCCGGGCCCCCTACTTGAGTTAAAACCTTTTCCCAACTCCCTTAAATATGTTTTCCTTAGACCAAACCAGACCATGCCCCTAATTATCAATTCTGAACTTACTGGGGCACAAGAGGAAAAGCTTCTCCAGGTTTTGAGTAAAAATAGAAAAGCTATTGGCTGGACCCTTTCTGATCTTAAGGGTATAAATTCGTCCTATTGCACCCATAGAATATATCTTGAGGACGATTCTCGCCCCTCCCACCAACCACAAAGGTGCTTGAACCCTAATATGTAGGTGGTAAAAAAGGTGATTATAAAGTGGCTTGATGCTGATATCATCTACCCCATTTCTGACAACTCCTGGGTTAGTCCCACATAGGTAGTTCCTAAAAAAGCTGGACTATCAATTGTCACAAATGAACATGGGAAAAATATAGCCACTAAGACTGCTTCTTCTTGGCGTGTGTGCATTGATTACCAAAAACTTAACACCGCCACCAAGAAGGACCATTTTCCGCTCCCTTTTATTGATCAAATATTAGAGCGATTAGCCAGACGTGATTACTACTATTTTCTAGATGGTTATTCCGGCTATAATCAAGTTGCGGTCCATTTTGAGGATCAAGACAAAACTACATTCACTTGCTCCTTCAGAACCTTTGCTTTCCGGAGGATGCCTTTCGGTCTTTGCAACGCACTTGCGACTTTTCAAAGGTGTATGCTTGCAATTTTTTTGGACCTAGTAGGTGAATGTCTTGATGTCTTTATGGATGACTTCTCTGTATTTGGAGACTCCTTCGATCCTTGTCTTAGAAATCTTGAAAGGACTCTCTAGAAATGCATAGAAGTTAACTTGGTGATCAGTTGGGAAAAAAGTCATTTCATGGTCCTAGAAGGCATCGTCCTGGGCCATGTCATTTCCAAAAAGGGAATTGCAGTAGATCATGCCAAAATTGATGCTATCTCTAAGCTCCCATTGCCCACTACTGTAAAACAGATCCGATCTTTCTTGGGGCATGTGGGCTTCTATTGTCGTTTCATTAAAATTTTTTCCCAAATCTCCAAGTCCTTAAGTTAATTACTTACTAAAGACCAGCCTTTCGACTTTAATCACCAATGCCTAGAGACTTTCAATAGATTGAAGAAGGATGTCACAGAGGCACCAATTTTACAGGGACCTGACTGGAACTGTCCCTTTGAGTTAATGATAGATGCCTCTAATTTTGCTGTGGGGGCCATTCTAGGGCAAAGAATTGACAAGAAGCCCGTTGTGATCTACTATGCCAGTAAAACACTTGATGATGCATAGCGGAATTACACAGTAACTGAAAAAGAACTTCTTTCCATTGTCCTTGCCCTAGAAAAATTTTGCTCATATTTGTTGGGGTCACATGTCACTATATACACCGACCACTCAACACTCAAATATTTGCTGAACAAGAAAGATGCCAAACCCCGCCTTATCTGTTGGATCTGGTTGCTCTAGGAATTTGACCTGGAAATCAAGGATAAGGTAGGGTCGCAAAATGTAGTGGCCGATCATCTCTCTCCTCTCATGACGAATGACATGTCTACCCCTCCTGATGTGTTCCCTGATGAGACCATGTTAGTTGCCAATACCCTCCCCTGGTTTGCACGCATTGCAAACTATTTACCAACAGAACGAATCCCCTCTGATTGGCCAAAAACCAAAAGGGATAAGTTCTTTGCTGACATCAAATATTATTTTTGGGAGGAGCCTGACCTTTTCTGCATCTATGCTGATCTGGTCATTCGACAGTGTGTCCCCGACTTAGAACTTCATGATATTTTGACACACTGTCACTCCATGGCCTGTGGCGGACATATTTTGGGCAAGAAAACTGCAGCTAAGATTCTTACTTTTGGATTCTTCTAGCCTAGCTTGCACAACGATGCTCAAGAAGAAACCCAACAAGCCACCAACTTGACCACGTCCAAAATCTTCTGTACCCCGCTGTTCTCTACTCTGTCAATGCCATCGTCCTCGCCATGACACCACCAATGTGACCACACCCTCTGAAGAACCTCCTGTAACCCACGTGTGAGCGATGGAAACTTCATCACCGACAACCCCCTCCTTGCCATCTGGCCACCATCGACCGCCATAGACCATGTCATCACCACCAATGTGGAGCTCGCGACCCCACTGACCTTCCTCGAGATCGTCGACCCTTGCCATCGACTCCTTGATGAGTATGGCCAAGAGGAGAGAATCCTCTTTTTTTGGGTACATTTCTTTTTACATGTAATGACATTGTGGTGAGATTTGTATTTAAGTTTTGGGATATTTTATTTAGGTGAAATTATGGCACCACACTCATCCTTTTACGTTATTACGTAGCCTTTTCATATTCACCTCATTTCGCACTCGATTGTTATACGGATGACGAATCTCTGACTGGGAATGATACCCACATGTTATTTTCTTGAATTTGTTCCTCCTTGTGGATGCGACATAACTCTTCGTGGTTAGTTTCACTAATAAATATTTTTTATCAGAGATATTTCCACCATGGGATTTACTATGACGACGTATTTTTCTAATACATCTTTCAAGCAAAAATTTCTTGATCATTACCCATGACAACTTGCCAGCCATACTATCCTAGAAAGTTCATTAGTTACCTAATTTCTGTTAAAACTGTTGAAAAGTGAGTAAGTGCAAATAGTGTGTAGATGCTTTAAACTTAGAGTCACCTCAGATCAGAAGGTGGGTTGATAAGTCGTGTACTTATCACCCCAATTTATTAGTAAAATTAAAATAATATTAATGTGGCGAGGAATCGAGAAACAAGTACACATTTTAGTGGACACCTGGGCTAATTAAGCCCGAACACCTAAAGAGTTTAAGTGTTCAAGTCCTAAAGTATCATTTCCTAGAGTTAATAAATGTTGGTGCAAGGGCACCACGATCATTAATTTTGATGATAACAAAATACTTTCTTTTTAACATTTGCATTGAGTTTAAGTTTTCAGGATAATTGCAAATGGATACAAGTGTGAAGGAGCTCTAGCTCGCGTCCATGATGGATTGGAGGAGCTTGATAGAGGAGAAGGAGCTTCGTGTGGAGCGAGAGCTTGAAGAAGATGAAGAATATGATAGAAGTTCTTTCCAAAGAATCATCTCGATCAGAGGCCTAGAACACCGTCTATAAAGAAAACAAGATGGATAGCCACGATGGCACCACGTGGCACCATCGCAGCCGCCCAGCATTGCCGCCCAACCTCTAAAGGCACTTCCCCCATGCGCTGTGGGCCGTTGGATCATCATCCAACAGCCACAACGCGTCCTTGTCGACTGCACCAGCGTGCCTCATTAAGGAAGGAGGATCCTTAGCCATTGCATCTCCATCCAATGGCTGAGGGCAACTGCACGTGGAAATGGAAACCAAGACAAAGTGCGCCCGTAGTGTGTTGGCTCAAGTGCTCAACCGCAAAGGGAGGACACAGGTTCAAAGCACAATCCACGCAAATTCAAGGCGTTAGCGCGAGCAGATGAATCCCAAGAGTCAAATTGGCGTCAAGTAATGAAGGTGCAACCGCGTGGTGCGCTGGTAGGCCTCGGATGGGAATGTGTGCACTCATGGGTAACCGTACGCACACTAGTGAGCGTTGAGATTTGAAGGTGGTGGGCTTGATGCATTTAAACTGTCTGATCTCACGATCGGACAGCTGAGAGGCGATACGTGCACGCTCACGAGGATTGAGCACGAATTGTGCGCTTGTGCTGAGGTGCGGGCGCAAAGCGAGTGACAGTTGTCGGATCGTAATCCAAGGGTAGGGAGCAAGCCACGTGTCTGCCAAAGAACGCATCCTCACATTTAAGGAGTTTTTGAAGGCCTTTTGAAGGTTATTCAGAGCTGTTGATCTCCCGATCAATGGATCTGATAAATCCAAGCCTCAAGCATGGGTTAGTGGGCTCAAATGCCCACTTTACTCCTCAAGGAAGCTATAGAAAGAGCCCCAGGGCCCCCAGTTAAAGAAAAACTTCCTCCTGACCCTCTCCAACTCTCCAGATCTTCCTCTCTGGCTCTCTCCCTTTGAAGCACCCACCAAGCCACCTTGGTGCACCGTTGCTGCTCTCCTCAACCTCTCCAAAAGTTCACCCGTGGTGCCCTTATTCTGATAGATTAGATAGCTATTTTGTTCCTACTTTAGCATTGCATTAGTTATGTCTGCAACTCAACTGCTTCATATCTATATTATGATTAGCCTTCCACTCCATATATCTTGATTAGCATTCATTTTATATATATATTCTCTAGTTAGCATTCTAAATTAGTTTGTGAATTCAAAAGCACTTTCTGCCTCCCTGAGTTCGACAGGGACTCACCTCTCGATAAATTTTATTTGCTTCGACGTATTTTGCACTATACTACGATAGAATGATTCAAAAATGCGATTTTACGACGAACAAATTTACGCCATTGCCGGGGAGGCACAACGATTTTTGATTTCATATTTGATTTAGTGTATTCTTCTTTTGTGTACAAGGATGAAGCGAGGATCTGTGCACACATCAAGTGCAGGTGAAGACTATCAGGTGCACATGTTCAATTCAGTAGGATTTTAGATTAGGAAATTGATTAGGATAGGAGTTATTTGAAAAAAAATATTAGGATTTGTTAGGTAGTTAGGAGTGCTTTGCTTTGAAAAAAGAGAAAAAGTTTGAAATTTTTTTTTTCTATTACTATTTTTAGAAACTCAACCAGAAATTGAATGCGAATTAAAAATTCATTTGTTGTGTTTCTAGTAGTTGAAAAATTTTGAAATTCAGATAGAAACTTATTTTCAAGTTATATTTCCAACGCCACCATTACCAAGAAAAAATTTGATTTGTAGATTTTTCAAAAATTCACGAAGTACATAGGGCTTAGATAGACTGAAAACCAAATTTCTTTGAACTTTAAAAATTGATTCTGACCAACACACAAATCTGATCGACTCAAGAATGGTAAGGTTTGAAAGATAATCAAATTAGATTTCATTATCATATTTTTCTCAAATTTTTGGATCACATTTGATATGTTTCCAACAGAAAAATCAACACAGGGTCAAAATCTCATATCTGACCCCCTATTAGTTAAAATTCATAAATATTTATTGGAAGTAGTAAAAATTTTGAAAAAATACTCTCTGAAAAGCTTATCAAAAAAGGAATATTCTGCCAAGTTTCAAATCAATTGAATTCCAACTTTGCCTGAGAGTATATTTTTGATCATTGGTCTACAATATGAAAAAACATAGAAGTGCATGAGTCGTAGGACCACATCAGACTAGCCTAAATTTAGTTGAGGTCAGTGGTTAGTCGGTGAGTGGAGTCACCTTGTGGACCGCTCACCACTTACTGAATTGAAGACAAAAAGGTTAAAAATCACAAAGAACAAATCAAATAACATGCATTTGTCTTGAAACTACCAGGTAATTTCAAGCTCTTTCTACCAAACTTGGTGACTAAATCTACGGGGTAGCATCAAACGACTGTGGCTAAAGGGTACAAAGGAATCGAAGGTGAAAGCTGAAGGAACAACCTCCCTCTTAGTCCTCTCGTAACCAGACTGGCTGGGTTAGCTTAAGAGGTGGGGATTATCTTTAGTCAGTTTTTCGACAAATTTCTTCAATAATTTGAACTTGAACAAAAAAATATGGTCATTTGATTTTAAAGGACCAATCTGATTAACAAAGCCTTAGCCTTGTTTGGCTTGGATACACCAACCCTTTGTGTTGGTGTATGCAAAGAAGGTCATTAAGACCTAGACTTGTGAGACCTTAAGAACCAAACTTGAGCCATCAAAGGCAACTCTCGCCCGACCCTTCTTCCCAACCCTCTTCCTCTCGATTAGCTGAGATGGATAATCCTGATCGTGGAGCTGGTCAAGGCCCTAAGAATCAAAACCCAATGGCTCATCTGGAAGCCAGGTCGAGGAATCTGAATAGAGGTACGAACAGAGCATTGACAAGATCCTTACGACACTAGACAGATGTAGCATCCACCACGCGGAGAACTGTGGGACTTCTACGATCCGGCAACAATGATTATAGCACCTCAAGTCCAGATTCTCACAGGAGGAGATGCATTCAAGTTAAAGTCTAACATCATAAGTCTAATTCAGACTCACTTTCATGGAAACTTGAATGAGGATCCCTTCTAGCACATCAAATTTCTGAGTCAAATTGCAGAGTCAGTTCGACCCAAAAATGTAGATATCAGAATTGTTCTCATGAAGCTTTTTCCTTTCTCACTCAAGGATAAAGCTTCCTATTGGTTCAAGACCATCGGGAGGTCGATTGGAACCTGGGAGGAGTTACATCGCGAATTCCTCCAAAAGTTCTTGATTGGTTGAACGAATGCAATGAGGCGCACTATCACGACCTTCTCCCAAGGCCCTAGAGAGAAACTGCATGACGCTTGGGATAGATTCCACGATCTTCTTAGGAACTGCCCGCACCATGGTGTACCCAGATGGCACCTTGCACAAGTCTTTTACCATGGGATGGATGACACACATCGATACTTGGCTGATGCATCTAGCGGCTAGAATTTCCTCGCAAAGGACGAGAACAACGCATTTGAACTGTTCGAGTCCTTAGTAGAGAACTCGATGAATGCCGCCTCTATGAACCAATTCCAATGACTTGGACAACAATGAGTTAGTGTCCATGAAGCCCACGCCGAATCTGCCCCAGCTGATCTGGACATTATCACCAAGAAACTGGACAAGGTGGATCTGCTCGATAAGAACCTCGATGAATTAATGTGAGCAAGATCTGGGTTTCTTGGCAGTACAGCTGCATCACACTCCTCTCTAGCATCCCAAGCCACTCCTGCTCAAGTACATCTTACTTGAGATGTTTCATCTCCATCTCTACAGGGTCCCGTGTATAAGGAACCCATGAATAATATGGATCTGGCACCATACAATCAGGGTTACGTACCTCATGTCAATTCTAGTGCATATTCCTTGGATGAATATACATCTAAGACATCCTCGGCCTACGAAGATGTCCATGCTATCCAAGGTTTTAGGCTTAATAACCCGTATTTAGAGGCATATAATCCTGGTTGGCGCCAGCATCCTAACTTTTCCTAGTCTGGTAACTCACAGAGACCAAATCAAGATCCAAACTACCAGACCAGATAATACGGGAATGCGCAAAACACATACCCAAGGCAGCACCCATTCTCGTCTTAGCAGTAAACACGCTCTACTTATCAGCCAATGCATCAAGCTACCAATCACCCTCCAAGGCAGCCTGACCCTTTCGAGGCGTTGAGAGAGGAAATGAAAGAATCTATGAGTCAATAGAAATATGACAATTTGAAATTTATGAAAACGATAGCGGATTAGATTCAAAACATTCAGAATACGCAGAACCAGTTGCTATAGGAACATAGAACGCAGGGAGCCATGCCCTCCCAACCTGTCCCTAACCAAAGATACATACAGAACCAGGACGCCCTGCCTAGGTTCCAAGCACCATAGGGACAAGCACATGCAATATTACAAGCACCTCTTGTACCTCCTGGTTATATTTCAAATCAACCAACCTTATCATCGAATCCTTCCCAATTTGCCCCTTCTGCTCCTCCCCTACCTCATAAACAGTATGCCGATGCAAATGCTGTCGCCTTGAGGAGCGGAAAAGCTACAAAGGACCCACCATGTAGGCAGGTGGGTCATGATACTTCTCAGGCTAGCTCCTCTTCCCATTCTTTTCCTTCAAAGGAGTAGCCTAAGGAAAAGGAACTAATCATTGAGATCACTAACACCCCTTTACCCTTCCCTGGAGCCTTAACTTGTGAACCTAAAGGAAAGATAAAGGGAATCAAAAGCAATGAGGACTTAAAGGAAATCTTCAAAGATGTTCACATTAAGGTTCCCCTCCTTGATGCTATTGATCACATTCCCACTATCGCTAAATTCATTAAAGAATATTGTACACCCAAGCGATAGCCAAGGAAGATTAGTAAGGTGGTATTCTCCAAGGAAGCTAGTGCAGCCATTTTGTCCGACCTGCCACCTAAGAAGAAAGACTCGGGAGCCCCACTCATTTCCTATCAGCTACAGGATGGTCCTTTTGGCCAGGCCTTGCTTGATTTGGGTTCAACCATTAATTTAGCCCCCATTACTGTTTTTGACCACTTCCAATTTGGGGAGCTAAAACCCACTTCTGTCAGTATCCAGTTGGCTGACAGATTAGTCAAAGTGCCTCGACGTGTGGTAAAGAATGTCATTGTGAAAATCCATGGGCTCTGCTTCTGAGTGGATTTTTTCATCTTGGATATGGACATTCCTCCTAGTCTCTGTGACGCACCTATCATTTTAGGCCAACCGTTTCTAGCAATCGCCCAGGCTAACATTAACTATGCATCTGGGTGTATGGAGATCGCCCTAGGGGATGAAAAACTCAGATTGGATATTTTCATGGCAAATAAGGATCCACATTGTAATTTTATCAAGGAGGACTTAGATGATGATGAACCTGAGCACTGTGGGAACATAGAACTTCTTGGTGAATTAACTCTACACACAGCTTCTATCAGGCTCATTGATTTGAGCCATAATGATTCTGACACCATGGTGAACATTGATCGGCCAAAGTTACCTGATGAGGCACATGATTTGGATTATGAAAGATCTGGAGTGGAATTGTATAAAAACCTTGTGACAAGTTCAGATGATAAATACATCAATTTACATGAGATTCCATACATCCATAGGGTTGATTTTGAATTGACAAATAATCCAATCGAAGTTGAGGAAGAATCTGATAAAAACCCCATTTTTGATTGTGAGGAAAATCTAAAAAATCTTTGAGGCATTTTTGGATTTAGGGTTGGATGAATCTATTACATCTTCGCTCTTGGATTCTGATATCTAGGATTTTGCAGAAGCCATTGAACGGAAAGTGAAAGAATTTGAGGCGTTATTGTATCTAGATTCTGATTTTCCACACCTTAGGAATAATGAATTGCCTCTCATTACATTTGAGGATTCGCACCATGAACAGATTTGGGTGATTCATATGAGATTTCTAATCAACCCAGGGATGACACTGAATTGAGCGAATCTAAAGCTATTGGGATGGAACACCTAATCTTATTCCACACACCTACTCTACAACCACCCACACCCAGATCCACTCACGAAGTGGTTCCTTACACCATTTCAAATTTCACCACTCGGGTCCCTCCTTTCATTTTCCACAAGTTTCAAGACCCGTATGACTTGTTTCCCACTCCCAACTCTTTATCTACCTCATCTACATTACTCATACACCACTCTTCAAGGTTGCCACTTGCTACCTATCACCCTGGCACCCAGATTTATTTATCTTGTAGCACCTGACTACAACCAATTCCAAGCACTGATTTGTTATTTTGCTGACCTTGTGGGCTTGGTATTCAC
The DNA here is from genome assembly GCA_037157565.1 of Thalassia testudinum. Classification (NCBI taxonomy): domain Eukaryota; kingdom Viridiplantae; phylum Streptophyta; class Magnoliopsida; order Alismatales; family Hydrocharitaceae; genus Thalassia; species Thalassia testudinum. The sequence continues at coordinate 11,951,526 of JAZHRO010000078.1, read as the reverse complement.
GGGCAGTTGCTCTACATTTTTGGCCCGTTGATGACAATGGAACTCCAAGTGCTTATCATCATGACTCTGTCTCCTACAATCATTGATCCATCTGATGGAGTTTCGCCCAGCTGGAGGTGGTAAACTCAGCATTTATCTGACTTCTATATATAGCATATTTAATTTTGGATTATTAGTCTGGATATTGTGACTATCATTGTAGTGTTGGTATATGTTGAATGACGAATCAGGAGTAATTCCAGGTAATTTCAACCCACTTACACCTTGTCTTACTTTATTTTTCTCTTATTCATGCATGAGGACATTTAAGAACTTAGGCATGGGGGGAATTTTTTGCCAACACTTTAGGAAATAGATCTTTTTATTAAGAGGTTTTATTAGGGATTTATTCTTTAGTTGATTCTTGAAATTAGAATCTAGTACAATTTCACACTTGCATGTAGAATTTGCAATGGATCCACAGTAAAGACCAATAGACATCTTTAGTTTGTCAAGAAGAAGCATTGCTTCTTCTCCTGAACCCTTGGATAGTAATCAAGGAGTCAGGCAAACCATCTTCTAATAGATCCACCAAATAATTGTGAGATGAGAGTAGAAAGTCTACTGGTGCTTTAAGTCTAGTGTGAGGAATTTTAATTTCTGGATAATTAGATAATTATACTCGGAGTTAGGCACAATTTTCACTCTCGGTTCTTGCGTACAAATTTTTTGAGAATCCTTGTAAGAGACACCAAATAAAGCAAATACACAAAGAAGGGGTTCTGATAAAACTAAGACTAAGGTGGATGGTCATGACTATCCTTTACGGAATCCTCGACTGAAGGAGGGTGATAATGTCAAGGTTGGAAATATGTTATCCTATCCATTCCTTTCCTGGTACCGAGAATAAGAACTTCCACCAATAAGCCACCTGATATCCTCTTGAACATCCCCAATCCTAAATAATGCCTCATGAATAAAAGTATGTATGCTATGTTGTAGATATGGATATGAAAAAAAAAAGTATATAGAAAAAAAAAATGCCATGTTGAGAAGTGTGAGTTATGTTTTAGTTGAGTCAAGCACATCGAGGCAACAATACCCACTACCCTCATGATCCACCAAATATAGCCTTGATTTACTTTTCCTGTATTTTTGACCGCCCGAATACTGGTTGAGGATTTCTAACTTAGTTATAGGGTTATTAGAACTTAGTTGAAGTGTAGTGCCATGAGAGACCATCAAACATATTTACAAATCCGGTGAGATGTGAGCTCAAAAAGAAAAAAAAGAAAAAACAGAGAGAGAGAGAAATGAGAGAAGAAAAGAATGAGTACAAGGAACTTAATAGAGCACAGTTTTCCCACCTCTCTCTAAGATGATTTATCTGATAATTTGCAAATCTAGCTTCTGAAATGCTAGTCACTATGTAACACCAAAGGAGAGTGAGCCACCAAATACAAATTCATTTAACTCAGACATCTTCTACCTAAGCCAAAAAGTTGGGGCTAAAACTAGAGGTTATTCTATGTCCTTGAGAGAAGAAGTTGCCTATCCTAATAGAGTTTTACTAAGGGTCAAGTACAAGCTTTAGATGTGGATCAACTTTTTTCCTGGATCCATTGCATAGGCTACAAACTATACCTTCACGATTATCTGGATTCTAAATTTCTGGATGAAGACAAAAAGAAATAGATCTCTAGTCAAACTCTTGGTAGAATGCATTTAGTCTTGCACTTGCTAGGGACTAGCAAGATTTAGGTGGGTTGATAAGTCATGCACTTATTACCCCAATTTATTAGTCAAATTAAAATAATATTAATGTGGCGAGGACTCAAGAAACAGGTCCACATTTTAGTGGACACCTGAGCTAATTAAGCCTGAAGACCTAAAAAGTCTAAGTGTTTAGGTCCTAAAGTATCATTTCCTAAAGTTAATAAATGTTGGTGCAAGGGCACAATGATCGTTAATTTTGATGATAACAAAACACTTGCTATTTAACATTTGCATTGAGTTTAAGTTTTCAGGATAATTGCAAATGGATACACGTGTGAAGGAGCTTGATGGAGGAGAAGGAGCTTCGCATGGAGTGAGATCTTGAAGAAGATGAAGAATATGATAGATGTTCTTTCCATTTTTTCTATGTATTTGTCTTTTTGTTCTTTGCTTTTTACTTCCTTAGATCATTTGTTAAAGAGTCTCAAAGTAACAAAATAGTAGTCCTAGGATCACATACTCATCCTTAGGATACTTAGACATCTCATAGAGAACTTAGAAAACCAAAGTAGGCATCAGATAGCCTGATCAGACGTCCAATCTGGACATTAGACACTTGATCTTAAGACTTTAAGAAGTCTAACTATTTGATGAGACGTCCAAAACACTTAAGCTGGAGACCCACTCTTTGTCTGCCAATTTTAGACATCCAGCCCTTAGTCTAGATGTCTTAGAAGACGTCTAAGGACCTTGCCAGATGTCCAACTAGAGGATCGTTGGCTTATCTTAAATGATTAACCCTTAATGTTATTTACATCTACTTTCAGACGTCCACAGAGCATCCCAGACGTCTAATAAATAGATGTTAGGCTAAGATCTGACCCTAATTACTTTTTATCAGACCTTATAGCCGTTTGAGCCTCGGGAAATCCATTTTTGCAGTGATTTGTGTTTCCAGATGTACAAACCTATTGCCAGACGTCTGATTTGTCATCTGTCCAAATTACCACTAGAACCCTATTTAGATCTTGACAAAATAGGAAGGAAATCCGTTTAGAAGTAGACGTCTAATTAGACTCCTAGACGTCTTAAAACACTTCTTTAGAATCTGTCTTGATATAACCCAATCCAGATCTTCTGCCCTTCTAGATTAGATGACCAATTCCTAGATTAGACGATGGCCCAGACATCTGACCTTATAAACAGATGTCTGATAACCTTGTCAGAATCATTAATAGCCCTGATTTTGACTTGATTTGCATTGGGATTATTCCTAACGGCTATAGAAGCCTTCCAATAGCTAGAAGAGGCTTCTAAACCCTTTTTAGGGCCTCTATAAATAGAGGAGGACCCTTGCTTTGTGACATACACCAAGAAACACTAATTCCACTCATATTGTGTTCAAAAGAAGAAAGGAATCACCTAGAAGTGTTGTTGCTCTCCAAACCCTTGTCCACACTCTTGAGAGCACCATCTTCACAGCGCACCTGCTTTCCTGTCTATGAATATGATTGCGCAACAATCATACGTCCTAATATGATTGAATTAAGTTAGATCCTAGCTTAACTTAGGCATTATGCATACATGCACATCATACTTTGCATCATAGTTGATTTATTAGTTTTGTAAATAATAATGTCATATTATGTTCTAACTGAGAGATATTAATAATCACAGGAAATTTGGGGCTGCGGATGACTGATCCAACCATATGGATCTGCTCAAAAGGACAACGGGAGTCCAACGCCTCCAAGATCTCATCAATTAGACTCCCGTAGCATCCTCTGGAGTCTGCAGAAGAGCAAGGGCCAAGAGGCAAATAGGTGAAAATTTGGACCTAAAATGTCAAATCCAACTACATGGATAGATTCGAATCAACGATCGCAGTCTAACAATACAAGAATCATCTCGATCGGAGGCCTAGAGAACCATCTATAAAGAAAAGAAGATGGACGACCATGATGGCGCCACGTGGCACCATCGCAATTGCCCAGCGTCGCCGCCCCAACCACTAAAGGCACTTCCCCTATATGCTGTGGGCCATTGGATCATCATCGACTGCACCAGCTCGCCTCATCAAGGAAGGAAGATCCTCAATTGTTGGATCCCTATCCAACAGTTGAGGGAAGTCGTGCGTGGAAATGGAAACTGAGAGAAAGTGTGCCCATAGCGTGTTAGCTCACATGCTCAACCGCAAAGGGAGAATGTAGGTTCAAAGTGCAATCTACACAGATTCAAGGTGGTAGCGCACGCGGATGAATCTCAAGTGTTAGATCAGTATCAAGCAGCGATGGCACGACCGTGTGGCATGCTAGCAGGCCTCAGATGGGAATGCATGCACTCATGTGCACGTGCATGCGTTGAGATTTGAAGGTGGTGGGCTCGATGCATTTAAGCCATTCGATCGCCGCTCGATGCATTTAAGCTATCCGATCTCGCGATCGGACAGTTGAGAGGTGATACGCATGCATTCACAAGGATTGAGAGCAAATTGTGTGCTTGCGGCAGCCTTCGAATTGCAATCCAAGGGTAGGGAGCAAGCCACGTGTCAGCCAGAGAACGCATCCATGCATTTAAGGAGTTTTTGAAGGCTTTTTGAAGCTCAATAAGAACTGTTGAAATCCCAATCAACAGATTTGATAAATCCAAGCCTCAAGCATGAGTTGGAGGTCTAAAATGCCCACTTTACTCCTCAAGGAACCTATAAAAAGAACCCCAAGGTCCCCAGTTAAAGAACAACTCCCTTCGGACCCTCTCTAACTCTCCAAATCTTCTTCTCCGGCTCTCTCCCTCTGAAGCATCCATCGAGCCACCATGGTGCACCGCTGCTGCTCTCCCCAACCTCTCCAAAAGGCCACTATGAACTGCCTGTGGTGCCCTTATTCTAATAGATTAGATAGCTATTTTATTCTTATTTTAGCATTGCATTAGTTATGTCTGCAACTCAACTGCTTCATATCTATATTATGATTAGCCTTCCACTCCATATATTGTCATTAGCATTGAGTTTATATATATATTCTCCAATTAGCATTCTAAATCAGTTTGTGAATTCAAAAGCGCTTTCTGCCTCCCTGAGTTCGACTAGGACTCACCTCTCGATAAATTTTATTTGCTTCAACGTATTTCGTGCTATACTACAGCAAAATTATTCAAAAATGTGATTTTACGATGAACAGAATACGAGACCACCGTTCGTGCCCTTGAGTGGTTCACGCACTCTACGTTAATAGCCAACGCACTTCCATCAAAGGGAAGTTTCTATTGCCTATAGTAGCTAGTTTTATGTACTTACTTTGTGACTCTATAAGATATTATATTATTGTCTTTGGTTGGGTATTCGCCTTAAGAATTCCCGTCTCTCTTGTGAGACAGAATACTCCTCATGAAGAGGAGGGTTTAAGGTTACACTACCCTTGGGTGCAAAGTAGCATGGTTGTAAGAGGTTAAGTCACCATCATTTTAAGTGACTTGATTAGTGGATTTGATCAACTAGGTCGATCAGAAAATCCTAAACCAAGAGGTGTTGAGAGCGCTAAATCGGTATTTAAAAGTGTTGCGTTGTAGTACAGCCGAAATAACGTTCAAAACAAATACAATTTTTTACTCGAATATATTCTAAGGTCGGACATAGGGAGCAAATGGAATTCATGCACTAATCTCAACAATAAATGCAAATTGAACACATAATACTACTCAAAATCTAATTAGGAATGTAGAGCATGAGTACATGAAGAAAAAGAGTTGTAGGCAAAATAATAAAGAGCATATGAGTATCAGATGTCTGATTTTGTAATCAGACATCTTAAATGTCTAGTGCTACAGTGCCTTGCTTCTTTTCTGATTTCTCTTTCTCTGATTCTTCTTCTTCTTCTTCCTTTGGCTTCTTCTTTCCTTAGCTTTCTCTACCTTCTGCCTTCTCTTCTTTCTCTGTCTTTGGCCTTCTCTTCCTTTTCTCTTTCTCTGCCTTCTGCCTTTGCTTCTTCTTCTTTTCTTCCCTCTGCATTTGCGAGCCTTCTTCTTTCTCTGTCTTTGGCCTGGCCTTCTCTTCTTCCTTTCCTCTGCCTGACCTTCTTTTCTTCTTCTTCCCTTCTTCCTTTAGTCCTGTTGTGCCCTCTGAATTCGACTAAGCGTTGACCAAACTCTCTAGGGCAAAACCCCCCTTCCCCTACGTAGCTCTCCTCTCTTTCTCTCTTTTCTATTTCAGAACCACTCTCCCAGAGCCTTAACCGGTCGGGTAATCAGACCTAACGCAGACCCGGGTCCAAGCTCACCTACGTGTGTGGTGAACGAGGAGTGAATAGGTCGGGTAGTCGGGTTGCGGCCAGGTCCACGTATTAGGTGTCGCAGACGAGTCCAGTGAGAGGGGGGAGGAGGACCTCACCCTCAGTGTTGGAGGCGAAGAGCCTCTAACACAAAATCAATTTATGTTGGTGTAGGCATCTTCCACTTCCGAGGTGGGACTAAATGTCCCACCTTCTTCCGCGCGTCTGCTGCAGAGAGTGCTTGGCCAAATTGACAAGCTGCAGCTGCTGGAGTTTTCGTGTGAGGGCTTGGACGCGTGCGCGAGAGGATTCCTCATAGCCTAGGGGTCTCACCTGGAGCGGCGGAAGGCCTGAGACCGCTTGAAGCTTGCTTCAAGCTTCAAGCTCAGCAATAATGGCGGATGGGCGGCGAACCTAAAAACATAAGAACGGCCTTGCAGCCACGTTAAATCACTCAGGGAGCATCGTCGGAGCACGACGGATGTGATGGGAGTGGTTTCGTGGCGTGTGGGTGGCTGTGGTGGCATGCCTAGGGCTCACTGTGTGTGAGTGTGTGGGTATGCTCGAGGGGGTGTTTGGGTGTGTGGCGTGGTGAGTGAAGTGAGGGAAAGTAATTAGGGAGATGAGGCGGAGGTCGTAGGGTGGTCGACGAGGTGGATGGAGGTGCGGAGCAACGGGAACACCTCGCCAGAGGTATCGCCGAAGGTGGAGAAATTGACGGTGGTCAGTGGCGTCGATGGATGATTTAGGGAAATAAAGAGATGGGGAGAAAGTGTGGAGGATAGGGAACTTAAGAAACCTAATCTAAGGGACAAAAGGGAAGGGAATCCCACGCAGGTATGGTTGCCGGTCATGGGGAAGACAAATACCTCCATAGATGAGGCGGCGGCGAAGATAGGGCAAAGGTGACGTCAGCCGGTGTTGCACGATGCGAAGGACTATGGTGGAGTGAACCCGACCACTGGTATTGTGGTTGGGCGATGAGAGAGTGAGGGAGAAGCCGCCAAAGCTTGCGGAGAATTGTGGCCAGCAAGGGAGAGAGGAATGGAGGGGGAACCGGCCCAATTTCAAGCTGAGACTCGGTTGGACCTGGGGAGTCTTAAATAGGTCATTGGAGAGGGATTTGTGCTTGGAAGCCAAGCTTCCAAGCAAGGCAGGCTTCGCCGGAGATGGAAACTCAAAAGAGACCCAAACCTCTCATGCATTCGCATGAGAGATTGGGAAGGAATTAGGGCATCAAATTGGGTTCATATTGGAGGGATTTTCTCAGAGAATCTCCCTTCCAATTTTGGAGCAGATTCTCTGAGCAATCAAGGAGAAACCTCCTTTCAAAGCTCGCTAGAGTAGGATTCCTCCGGTATAATGGTGGAGGGACCTATTTGTGAAAATGATGAAGAAGATAGGGGGCTGATTGCAAGGGTTTTTGAAAGTTAGGGGTAGAAATGTAATCAGACAGAACCTTTTTGCAAACTAGGCCAAAATGAGTTCCCCTTAGGTCCAAATTTTGGTACAAACCTAATTTGGACCTAAGGAATCCAATGGTGAAGTTGGATTTTGGGTTTGACCATGTTTGATTGGGTAATTTATGCAAAAACCTAAATTAGGGTAAATATCTATCTAAGACCTCATTCTAGGTCAAGATGGGTTCTAATGGCCAAATTGAAGGTTTTAAACCCTAGAGAATATTTTTCTATGATTTTTATAGGGTTTAAGTGAATTTTATCCTGACCAGAACATTGGTTAATCAAGTGGGTCTGTTTTAGGATTTTAAGAAGTCATTTAATTCACAGAACTTACACAAACCCTTTTCTGTCAAATTCAACCCACTTGTTATCTTATTAAGACCTTTTGACCTTTGTTTAGCCCTTAATAAAACCCGTGGTTGCACTGCATTGGTAAAATTATAGTTTTAACCCTAATTTCTTATTTCACTCTCAGAATGGTTGTGTAATGAATTATGACCTTCAGTTGGTTATGTAGGAGCATTTATTCTTTTCATTGGGTCAAAATGAGCTAGTTAGGGCTCATGATGGTGTTCCCATCAAGAGGCTTAGGTGATGGTTTTTATCTAGGTTTAGGTTTCCACCTAAAATTTCTTGTGTGCTTGTGTGTTTGCTTTATTTGTGAGATTGGATATATTGTTTCCGCATTTTATTTTTTCACGCAAATCTCACCCCCCCTTCCGTCAGGAATCAAAATTGGTATTAAAGGTGGTCTTGCACATCGACATTACAACCCTGTAAGGATCCAATGGGGGGAAGCATCACCGCCACGAGACACATCGAGGGGCAATCCACTACCTGTCCTCCCTACTTCGACGGGAGCAACTACAGGTATTGGAAGCTTAGGATGAAGATGTAGCTTCAAGCTAATGACTTCACCATTTGGGCTAGGTGTGAGACCCTGTTCGACATCCCGGAGAGACCTGCGGGAGGCTACTCGCAGCAATAAGCTAGGGAGCTTCCACTCAATGCAAAGATGATAAAAGCTCTCTATTGCACATTGAGCCCAGAGGAATTCAACCGGGTCTCGCAATGTGCCACCACATATGAGATTTGGCACACATTAGAGATAACTCATAAGGGTACCTCAAAGGTCAAGGCTTCTAAAATTAACATTCTTTCTCAAGATTTTAAATCTTTCTCTATGAAGTCTAGTGAAACCTTGAGTGAGATGTATACTAGGTTCACTCTCATAGTGAACAACCTCTTTAGGAAAGACCTTCATAAAGGGAGAGCTTCAAGGAAAGCTACCTCGTTCTCTTGGACCGGAATGGGAACAAAAGGTCATCACCATCGAGGAGGCTAATGAAGTTGAGGAGCTCAACATGGAGGATCTCTTAGGAAATCTCATGGCCTATGAGATGAAGGTGAAGAAGAAGAAGAACACATTGGAGCCAAAGCCAAGGAAGACCCTCTCCTTCAAAGTTGCTTCAGACGATGAGGTAAGTTCCGACGACGAAGACCATAGGATTTTATTTAAGAAATTTTCTAAGTTTTACAAGAACTCAAAGAAAGAGAAGAAGGAAAAGAAGAAGGAAGATAGCCCGAGACGTTGCTATCATTGCAACGAAAAAGGGCATCTTCACCCTAAATGTCCTCTTCTCAAGAAGAAGAAGAAATTCAAGAAAAAGGCGTTCCAAGCTACATGGGACGACTCGAGCTCAGAAGAAGAAAACCCCAAAGAAGAAATCACTTGCATGGGATTCATGGCCATGGTGAGTGATAGCGAAAGTGAAGATGACAACAAGGAAGTAATCTCTTTTAATGAATTACAAGATGCTTTTGATGAATTATATGAGCTTAGTAAGTCACTAAAAATAGAAAACAAGAGTATTAAAAAAATTCTTAGTTTTCTAAAATCTGAAAATGAAAGATTAGAGATTAAAATTAAGGATCTAGAAATTAGTTCTAATTCTAATGATAACTTATTGTTAGAAAATAATAACCTAATCAATGAAATAGCAAATTGATTGAGGAAAATACTAGCTTGAAAACAAAACTTTCTTGTTTAAAAACCAAGATGCATGTTTTTTGTTTTTTTTTGAAACAATAAGCAAAGCTATTGTGCAACGATAACAATTCGGGAGAGCATTTTATTGATCAAGATAAAGACAAGGTTACAAAATAGATACCCACAGATGTATGAGAGACCAGCATACATTTACAATTTGCTCCACACATACTGGCCTCTCCTGAAACAAAAAATCATTTCTCGTTCTCCACACACACCACATAACAACCGCTATATCACAGGGCAATTTGTCATGCAGTAAAAAATTTTTCCATAGATCATCCCAAATGGGGAGCAGTTCCCAGCAAACTCTTCTCCACACAGCATCAGTGACCACGCATGAAGAAAAGATATGAGTGGAGTTATCAGTGGGAAAACCACATAATAGGCACGATTGTAAGGTAGCACTCATTCTTCTATGTCTAAGATCACCTGTCACCAATCCATCTTTCCCGCATAGCCATAGAAAAATCTGGACTTTAATTGGGATCTTTAATAGCCATAATTTTTCCCTACCTCATCTGCCTCCATAGAATTGGAATGCCTCATGATCTTTTCATATGCTCTAGCGGGAGTGAAAATTCCATCCCACCTATATTTATCTTCAGTACCAAGCGACAGCCTAAAGGCCATCAGATCCTGCTCCAAGCGTGTCCTTTCCTCCCATGCCTTCTCTGCGATAGTCGCCTCCATCAAGCCTCCAGGAATCTTCCCTATCAAACCAAAACTTGCATACTGGGTACCCTTTATTCATGTCAGCCGCATAAGCTCTTGGGTAGACTTCCTTTAGTTGGCCCAATGACGACCACTCCTGCTAGAACTTGAAGGAACATCCATCACCTAAGATGGGTTGAAACATCTGCCAGTTGTTCTTCATGGCTTGAATCACTAATTTCCAGAAGGGGGACGATTTAAGTGTTGGAGCCTGTTCAGAGAGCTATGCGAGCTACCATAGTTCTCTTTAATAAGAGAAACCCAATTCTTATTCTCATCATTAAGTAATTTGATGGCCCACTTAAGCAACAAGGCATCATTGAACTCTTTAAGAGATTTTATTCTCATAGCACCTTGTTCCTTTGGAAAACATAGACTACCCCTCTTCAAGGGTTGTAGAAATTTACCTTCATGAGTTGCTCCCTTCCAGAAGAACCGCTTTCGCATCACATCAATGCGTTTTCAGATGGACTTAGGTGCTTTAAACATAGAAAAAAAGAATACAGGGATGGAAGTTATCATCGAATTCAAGAGAATAAGTCTGCCTCCTTTGGATAGATATCTGCTGCTCCACCCTTGTAACTTGACAGATATTTTATCAAACAGAGCATTCCAGTCACTCTTCTTTAATTTAGTACATTTTAGTGGTGGGCCTAAATATCTAATCGGGAGAGTAACTAGGGGAGTATCTAACATGGAGGGGATGGCCACTTGTTCATCACCAGTTAGACCAAAACACACCAACGAAGATTTATCACCATTCAATTTCAAGCTAGATATTTCCCCAAATATCTCTACCATATGGAGCAATGCTTGTGCTTCTTGTTCATTCCCCTCTACAAAAAAAACTGTATCGTCAGCATATTGCAAGACAGGAGCCAGGGCACTCCTGTTGGAGATGGAATATCCTCTGATGATACCGACCTTCGACAATCTACAAGCATACCTCGCCAAAGTGTCCACCGCAAGGTTAAATACAAGTGGTACAAGTGGGCATCCCTGTCTAACACCACATTGTGGTTGGATCCACATCCCACAAGTCCTACCATTAATCAAGGGTGAGAAAGAAGCGGTGGTGATGCATCTTTTCATCCATTACAGCCATATAGGTGGAAACCCCCTTCTCTTGAATACTTCCCATAGGTATTGCTACGACACCAAATCATATGCCTTTTGAAAATCTACCTTCCAAAGGAAAGCTTTACACTTTCTCCTGTGCCATAATGAAGGATTCTTGCAATGATTTGTTGGGGAGGAAAGCGGACTACACTGGGAGTATGTGGTCTTGTAGAACCTTCCTTAATCTGTTCGCTAGAACTTTACTCACCAACAAGTATATGGAATTAGACAATGCGATTGGTCTAAAATCCAGGAAGCTATCTGCACCTAGCTTCTTTGGGAGTAAAGAAAGGTATGATCTATTTATTTTATCAAAGCCATAATTGCCCCTTTGAAATTCCCCAACTACCTCCATCACCTCCCCTTTTAGTACAGTCCAAAACTTTTTGTAGAAGAAGACTTGTATGCCATTTAGACCTGGCGATCCTTCATTTTTCAGATCATTAAGAGCTTCCAGCACTTCTTTTTCAGAGATGGGAGTCACCAAACTGCCAACCTACAGCACGAAAATTTGAGGAAAGACTGCTCCTGCTATCTTCCACACCCCCATTCTTATAGCCCGAGAAGTGTCCCTGAAGAATCTGCCGGCTGTAGATTTGATTTCATGTAGATTTGATGTTTCCTGACCGTCCACAACAATGGAGGATATAAGATTATGTCTTCTTCGTTCGTTGGCTGCTAAGTGGAAATATTTGGTATTGGCGTCCCCCTCTTTAAGCCAAAGTTGTCGTGAACGTTCTTTCCAATCCATTTCCCTTTTTAAGTCTTCCTTAGCCACGATCTCCTGCCATTTTTTTCTATCCTGCAGCTCCTAATTGGTCAGAGTGGTAGACTTCTCCTTAATGTCCAGCTGCTGTACTGCCACAAGAGCTTCATTGCGCTTTTGGTCTCTCAGTAGAGCCACTGTGGATCCATATTCTTTCAGCATGGCGTGCATTGATGCAAGCTTTGTAGCCAGCTTGATAGTTGCAGTGCCCTCGGCCTGATTGGATCTCCACCAAGTTTCAACCATTTCATGGAACCCCAGTTCTCTAAGCCATGACTTTCTAAGTTTAAAGTAGGACCCAACATGGATGTTATCTCTATTGTCCCAGACCAATGGAGTGTGGTATGAAAAGAGACCCTCCAGACCTGCCACCGAGGATAATTGGAATTTTTCCATCAAATCCCCATTCCCAAAGAATCTGTCCAATTTCAAGCACGAGCCGTTCCTACTTCTCCAAGTAAACTCCACCCCAGTAGTAGGAAACTCATTCAGCCCCAGCTCTTGTATTGTTAGCTGGAACCAGAGGGAAGCATTATCCATTAGCCTACTCAGTCTGTCCGTCTCTATCAAGGTGCAGTTGAAGTCACCCCCTATCAACCATGGTAGCCCCTGTGAGTGTCTAGCAAGTTCTGACAAATCCTCCCAAAGTTCTGATCGGCTGCTAGCAACGCACGGCCCATAGACGCCTATGATTAGCCATTCCATCTCCCCTTGGATCTTCTTACATCGACAGGAGATAGCATGCCTAGATTTGATAACTTCAAGCACTTCTAAGCATGCCTTCTTCCACCAAAAGGCCATCCCTCCAGCTCTCCCATGTGCCTCTAGAGCCACACAGCCAGCGTACCCATTCCTCTTCAAATCAGTCCACATGGGGCTCTTTTCACATTCAATATGCGTTTCTTGAATGAGAGAACACTCAATATCCCATTCCCTTAAGTATCTCATAAGTGAGGCTCTTTGAATTTTATCGTGCAACCCACGCGCGTTCCAGGAGAGAACTCTCATTTCCCTTTTTGAGACCCCCCTCGTGCTTGCTTGAGGCATGCGCTTAGCTCTAATTATCATTGCAATGGATTTTTCATCCACCTTCTTGGACACCACCCTCTTTCTTCTTTGCCTTAATTTATAGGGAGATCTCCCCAAGGCTGTCTTTGATGAAGCTCCAGCCCCAAATGTTAGGTTCTCATTAGCAATGAAAGGGGAAAGTTGTATCATAGAGTTCACTAGAATCTCTTGTAGCACACCCACAGACTGATCTTCATCTTGTGCAGCTTGGTTGTCCCCCATCATAGCCATCTCCTCCTCTTCCATCTCCCTGTAATGATGGTCTTTCCCCTTCTTTGGCACAGGAGCCTCCTCAGGTGTGCCTCGCCTTGCTTGCTCCAAAGTAGGCTCCTCTCTAGTAACCTCCGCAAAGGTTCGCTGCACCTTCTACTCATAGAAATCATTCACCACCTCATCCAGCTTCAATTGCAAGAGCCACGAACTTCCACCACACCAGAGGATGATCTTCTCTGGTATCAAACCTCCTCTAAAAGCCTCCACATTAACACATAGCACCCTGCCATCCTATTGCTCACTTGAAATCAGGTTTTAAATCGTTGCGTTGTAGTATAGTTGAAATCTCATGAAAAATAGATGAAGTTTATACTCGAAAAAGTCTGAGGTCATTCGCTGGGAGCAAGTAAGAATTGAGTTCTCAAAATTGCAATTTGAAACAATAGAGATATGAAATTGTAATAAAAAATTGATTCAGAATAATATAGCAATATGGTCAAGTATCGCAAAAAGAATGGAGTAAAATGGTGATTTGAATCAGCAATTACTCCCTACAATAACGGAAAATGGAACTCAATAGTTATATATGAAATAATCTTAAATCAGCCATCTGAATATTCAATCAGACGTCATAAACGTTTGATGAACAGTGCTTTTTCTCTGATTTCTTCTTCTTTTCTTCTTTCTTCTCCCTCTTTCTCTGCTCTTCTTCTACGGCGGCTCTTCCTCTCTTCTTCGTTACACAGAGGGGGAAGGGTCTTCAGATTTTGGCTAAGTGTTAGTCAACTTCCCAAAGAGCAAAACCCTCCCCTACCCCACGCAAACTCTTTCTTTCCTCTCTCTGGGTTTCCTCTCCTTCGCCTTCCCAAGGCCTCGGGTAATAAGGTATTCGGGTAGAGCGCACCCGGGACCAAGCTCACCGGTGTGGGTCGTAAGGAGTGCTTAGGTTAGGTGGGCTATCGGATCAGCTAGACTCGCGTGTAAGGTGTCGCGGGCGAGGCACGTAAGGGGCGCGTGCAGGGACCTCACCCCCTGTGCGTGCTAAGGCGAACAACTAATGCGACAAATTCACTTTATGCAGGTGCGGGCACTCTTCAGCTTCCAAGGTGGGATTAATCCCACCTCCCTTCCTCTGCGTGTAGCTGCAGATGCTTCTTCACATGATTGTGTTCAAAGGCTTAGTCAAAGAGCCAAATTGGATCCTTGGTTGCACTCCTGGGTAGGTTCCGCTGCACCTGGGGTTTCATCTGGGACCTGCAGGTGCCGAAGCAAGCATCAAGCTTCGCTCAAAGCTTGTGTGTTAATGGCGGTGAAGGTCAGTACCTGAAATCATCAAAAAGACCTTTCAGCCACATCAAAATGTTTAGGAATGACCGTCGGAGCACGGCGAACTTGCTGAGAAGGTTGGCGTGGCGTGGGAGTGGGTGATGAAGGCTGACGGAGGCGAACTATGAGTGTGAAGGTGGGTGTGTTCGGTGGCACTAAAGGGGGGATCAATAGCTCTCAATGAGTGAGGGCTTTTGATTGTTGTGATGAGGCGGAGGTGTGGAGCGTGGAAGCGGTGTGTTTGGGTGAGTGTGGAAGCTGCTAGGGCTCGCCGGAGGTATGCCAGTGAGGTGGAAGACAGAGGGCATTAGTGCGAGTCGGCGGTTGAATCGGAGTTGCGAATGCACAGAAATGACAAGTGGAAGATGAGGCATCAGTTGAGGGTAGTAGCGGACGAAGGGGAGAGGAGATGGCACCGGTTGTGGTATGGTCGGCGCTGGAGAAGGAGGCTACTCTGGTGGATAGGAAACGGCGAGGAAGACAGCCAAGGGGGAGTCAGCTGGTATAGCTCGACGCGGAGGAAGATGGAGGAGATAGCTCCACCGTCGATATTGAGGACGGAGGAAGAACGGAGACAGGGAGGGTCGCCGAATGTCAAGGAGCGATTCGGCCAAGAAGGAGGAGAGGAATTTGAGGTGTTTAAGTCCGAATTCGAGCATGGGATCTTCGGTCTGATCTGGGGAGTCTTTATAGGTCATCAGAGGGTGATTAGAGCTTGGGAAGAAAGCTTCCCAAGCTTAGAAGTTCACCGGAGTTGGAAACCCAAATTTCAAATGATTCACATTAGGATTTGGGCAAGACTTGGAGCCTAAGATGTGGCTCAAATGGAAGGCAACTTCGTTAAGAATCTGGGTATCTATTTTGGGACTGGTTGATTGAGAATTGAGTAAGAAATCCTCACTCGATCTCGATGGTGAAGCTCAAAGTTGCCTTTAATGGTACCAGGGACCTATTTGCAAAGATGATGACAAAATTGGGGGTCTTTTTGTAAGGATTTTGAAAGTTAAGAGCATATGTGTGATCAGACAAGACCAGGTTGCAAACTACGTCAACACAATCTTAAATTGAGCCCAAATTTTGCGATAAACCTAATTTAGACCTAAGGAATCAAATGGTGAAGCTGGATTTTGGTTTTGACCATGTTTAACTGGGTGATTTATGCAAAAACCTAAATTAGGGCAAATGTCTGTCTGAGACTATTTTGGGTCAAGATGGGTTCTGATAGTCAAATTGAATGTATCAAACCTTAGAGAATATTTTTTTATGAATTTTAGAGGACTTAGATGAATTTTATCCTGATCGAAACCTCAGTTAATTAAGCGGGTCTGTTTTTAGGATTTCAAAAGCCATTTAATTCTCAAAACACGCGAAAACCCTTTTCTATCTGTTTTAACCCACTTGTTAGCCTTTTAGGATCTTTTGACCCTTAATTAACCTCTAAGAAAACCTGTGGTTATTATGCATTCAAGATATGATGGTAAAATTATAGTTTTAACCCTGATTTCTTATCTTTCTCTCAGAATGACTATGCAATGAATTATGGTCCTCTGGCGGTTATATAGGAGCATTTAAAGACTTAATCAGATCAAATTGAGCTAGTTTATGGCTTATGATTGTGTTCCCATCACATCCCCTTCCATCAATCCTATCTTCGCATCCTCAGCCACACTCGCAAATCCAACCAAAGCAGATGCAACCATACTTCTCGACATAAGATGCAGCGGTAGGCCACTGATTTTCAAAGACCCTGACCAAGAACCAACCCTTTGAGGCGGCCGATCTGGTAAGGCCCCATCAAAGGGAAAAACAAGCCTCCATGTCACGGTTAAATTCTCAAACACAGATGACTTAAATCAAAGTCGCTCCACATCCATTATACCCAAATCAAAGAGAACAAATCTCCTAGGGGACAAAGTAGAGATCTTCCAACCTTCAATAGAGAGTGCAAGGGACTTTACCAATTTTTGGATGCGTTCTAGTGATGGGTTGCTAGTCATCACCTCCCCGATCAAAGCACCTCTAAGCATGAGTTCAGAGATCTTTGTAGCTTCTGACGTTGGGACTTCGACGTCGATGGTAAAGCCCTTGCAGCTATCAGGCGACGGTGGTGGCCTAACATTGTTCCTCAGCCTAGGCCTCTAGAAGATCGCCTATCCAGATCCCCCTTTGATCTTCGTGCAGGAATCTCTCTTATGCCCATGTCCTCCACATGCTGGCAGACGAGGGGGGATCGGCAAACCGCCGCCAAGTGGCCTCTCCTGCGGCAGCGATAATAGATGATCTCTCTATTAGTCCTTCCCCACATCTCCCTCAATGTTCGGCCACCACCCATCCGACTACTTCCTAACAGATGGCAGTCGTAGTATACTGTGCGAAAATGCTAGTCAAAAATAATTTATAAAATAATGAGACTTGAGTCCCGATCGTTCATCTTTGGGAGGCGTTTAAAAAATGTAGATTTGAATTCAATCTAGCTTGCTCTACTTATTCAGAAATGCATGCCAGTTTACAATAATTTGTATTGATGCACGACATGCTTAGTTGCAAAAGAATACAAATTTTGCGCATGAAACTTTAATCACAAGGAAATATGGCAATCAGCTCCTGGTGATTTTCACACATAGACAGTGATATATAAAAGATGATTTCATTGATTGCATCATGGTGGCTACAGAGTGAAGCTTGCGGAAAGCTTGTATAGGAAAGCTTGAAAGAAATAACTTAGCTAACAGAAAACGATTGCATACATGAATCTATGGGGGGGATTATGCATGCATCATTGGGGGAGAATATGGAGCTACACTACTAAGCAATAGTAAAGCGATAAATCTATGAAGAACTATTCTACTTAGCTAATAGAAATAGGGGCATTTGGAGGTGGCTCCAATGGCCTTTGACTTGGTTAGGAGGAGGAGGGGCGGCCAATGGTGCTTAGGCTGGCCCTTGGAGAGAGGTTGGAGGTGATCTAGGCCTGGCGTGGAGGTGATGGAGATGCCATGGTGTGCTCATGGAGATGGAGGTGGAGTAATGGAGGTGGAATGAAGCTAAAACTAGATGGAAGGCTAGATGGAAGGCTAGATGGGTGCGAATGGCCACCCAAAGGTCCTTTAAGTAGACCCAAGGGAGCCTCTCTAGAGAAGTGTGGAACTCTCTAGAGAGGCCTATGGTGGGAGCTTGTGGGAGAGTGAGAGAGAGGATGGATGGGTGGTTTTTAGATCCACATTTGGTGGATCTAAAAATTGAATGCATCTTGGTTGCTTTTTTTAGCAACCAAGGCAACAAAACATGGTAGAGAGTTCTAGAGAACTCTAGGCTAGGTATTTTCGTGTAGATGGTGTATGTGGGTGTGTGTGGGTCAAAACTTAGGTGGCTAGGTTGATCAAGTTAGGTTCTAGTGTGTTTAGGTCAAGGTAGGTCTCAAATTAGGGTTGTAAACCCTAATTCATTAAGATAAAATGCAATTAAACTTGATATAAGTTTAATTGGATGTGTGAAACCCTAATTGAGAGTAAAAAAACTCAATTAAGTTAGGTCTAGGTCAATTGGACTCTCACTGAGTCCAATTGGACAGTGTGTGCTGAGATTAGGGCTCAATTGGACTCAATGAGTCCAATTGAATAGGTTGATGGAATTGACTAAGATCCAAGTCAATTAGGCTTAGTGGGGACCTAATTAGGTCCTTAAGGAGGTCTAGAGGTGATGTACTAGGGTTAGGGCACCTTAATTTAGGTTCCTAGGGGGTTGGAATTGGGTTTAAGGACCTAAGAACTCAAGATCAAGGCTTGAATTCCAAAACAGGAACTGGAGAATAGTTCCAGACATTTGACAATAGTGTCAGATGTCACAAGTCTAGACGTCCAAACAGAGGCAGGGAAGAGTTAAGGTTCTGTCTGCAAAAATTGGACGTCCAGACCAAGTGTCTAGACATCTTAAAATGCTACAGCAGTGGGTTTTAGGTGCGCGGATTATGGCTAAGGGTTCAGGATGTCCTGTAACTCATTTAGACATCTAGATAGAGGCTGGAAATAGGGTTTTAGGGCTTCCTAGGGTATAGTGACCTAATCTAAGGGTGGCTAAAGCTTGGGGAAGCTTCTAGGCTGTCCTAGGGCTAGGATGGACATAAGTTCTTCGTAATTTACTACTTTATTCCTGCTTAATAGAATAGCATACCTCAACCCCTTACATTATTGTCTACTACATCTTATTCTAGGTCTTTTGATCCAGCTCTACTGTAACTCTGGCGTCAGGTCCAGCTTCAAATCCAGTCTCAGATCCAGCTCTTGAGCTTCTTATTTCCTGCAATTTATATAATGCACCTAATTAGTATATTATAGCATTATTCTATGCATAGCTATAGGAAGAATAGTAAAGATCCAAATAATGCTTTTACATGCATGAACTACCCTAACTTATGCTAAGTCCTAGCCTAATTTAGGTCAATTAAGACCTATGATTGTTGCGCAATATCTGCCCCTTAGGGTTTCCCCTCTTCAATCTCTTCTTCACCCTGCCCTAGACCTCCATGTTGACCATCCCACATCGTCGCCATGGCTAACCTCTCCTCTTCTCTCCTCTCCTCTCACCACTCTCTCCCACCCTTCCTCTGAATACCAAGATGCATGTTATAGAAGAAGAACTTGCATGTCTTAAGGAAAATTCCAAGAAATTAATGAGTAGACTAGAAAATTTCTCTAACGAAGAAATTAGCTCTAGTCACAAGGTTAAGAAAGGATCTTCATCAAGGAGACAGACTAACAAGCTCAGATCCAAGCTAACTTGGATACCAAAAAATCAATTAAAATCTTGTTTTGTAGGTCACAAAAAAGATTTTAATATTAAGGATTAGACCTACAAGTTGAAGAATGGACTACTCAAATTGAAGGGACCAAGGAGTAGACCAAGGAGGAAGACAAGAAGACCGGAGGGTGATCGAACCATCGCATGTCAATCGCTAAATTAGAGACCGGCTCCAATACCTAGACCTCCAAGCTACGGATGGGAGCCCCATCCATTTTGGCATCAACCTCCATATGGGCCATGCTATTAGCCATGGTAAGTGAGGTACACCCTTCACCCTATCTTTTCATCTATAGCATTTAGATAGGGGGAGTTAAAATTTGCTAAAGCTATTTGCCCATCATTAAGGGGGAGGTTTTAAACGAATATAGCTATATTTCCATTAGAAAGGGAGAGTTAATGGATAAATGAATAGCTATCTTGTTATGTCAAAAAGAGTAAATTAGAAGAGCATGTTTTAAGGGGGAGTATAGGATAACTAAATTTGATTAAACCCTTTTTGATAATGTCAAAACGGGGGAGAATTTTATTCTGATTTTGTCATCATCAAAAAAAGAGAGATTGTTTGTAAAAATGCACCATGATCATTAATTTTGATGATAATAAAATACTTACTATTTAACATTTGCATTGAGTTTAAGTTTTCAGGATAATTGCAAATGATTACAAGTGTGAAGGAGCTCCAACTCGTGTCCATGATGAATTGGAGGAGCTTGATGGAGGAGAAGGAGCTTCGCGTGGAGCGAGATCTTGAAGAAGATGAAGAATAGGATAGAAGTTCTTTATGTTTTTTCTATGTATTTGTCTTTTTGTTCTCTGCTTTTTATTTCCTTAGTTCATTTGTTAAAGAACCTCAAAGTAACAAATAGTAGTCCTAGGATCACATACTCATCCCTAGGATACCTAGACATCTCATAGAGAACTTAAAAAACCAAAGTAGGCATCAGATAGCCTGATTTCGGCCTGATTTGCCTTGGGATTACTCCCAACGGCTATAGAAGCCTTCCAACAGCTAGAAGAGGCTTCTAAATCCTTCTTAGGGCCTTTATAAATAGAGGACCCTTGCTTTGTGACATACACCAAGAAACACTACTTCCACTCATATTGTGTTCAAAAGAAGAAAGGAATCACCTAGAAGTGGTGTTGCTCTCCAAACCCTTGTTCACACTCTTGAGAGCACCATCTTCACAGTGCACCCACTTTCTCGTCTACAAATACGAGTGCGCCATTCATGCCCTTATGTGATTCATGCACTTCGCGCCATCATCCGACACACTTCCATCAAAGGGAAGTTTCTATTGCTTATAGTAGCTAGTTTTACATACTTTGTGTCTCTATAGGATATTGTATTATTGTCTTTGGTTAGGTATTCACCTTACGAATTCTCGTCTCCCTCATGAAACAAAATACTCCTTATGAAGAGGAGGGGTTTGAGGGTTGATTGCACAGCAATCATAGGCCCTAATTCGCTTGAATTTAGGTAGAACCAAGCTTAACATGGGCATTCTACATGCATACACATCGTACTTTGCATCCTAGATGATTTATATGTTTTATACATAATAATGTGCTATTTGAGAGGTATTAATAATTGCAGGTAATCCATGGCTACAGATGATCGATCCAACCTTATGGATCTATTTGGAATGACGACGGGAGTCCAATGCTTCCAAGAGCGCATCAATCAGACTCCTGTAGCACCCTAGGGAGTCAGCAGAAGAAGTAGGAGCCAAGGGGCAAATTGAAGAATATCTGAACCTCAGATGACAAATCCAACTGCATGGATGGATTCAAATCAATGTTTGCAGTCCAACGACGCAAAAATCAACTCAATCGGAGGCCTACATCATCAGAAACAAGGAGAAGAAGATGGATGGCCACGATGACGCTATGTGGCGCCATCGCAGTTGCCCCTCATTGCACCCCAATCTTGGAAGGAAAGTCGTGAGCCATTGGATCGTCATCCAACGGCCGCGAAGCATCCATGTTTCTTGCCTTCAGCTACTTCATCAGATGAGGACCCGACCTCGACCGTTGGATATCCATCCAACAGTTGAGAATGGCTGTGCAGAGATTTGGAAACCCGACACAAACACACCCACAATGCGTTGGTTAGCGCCTTTGCACCTAAGCAACCGACGTGGGTTTGAGGAGCGCCGAGACAGCGGTGAGCATGGGCGCAATTGACTGCAGGATCTTCATCGGATGGTGGAAGCGCAGACGCATGGTGGGCGCAGGAGCGTTAAATGAAGACAAGCGCCTTAGGAGTCGGTCGAGCACGGTGCATGCTCTTTAAGCCGTCCGATTGAGAGATCGGACAGCTGAGAGGGCTTAGAATTTGAGCAACGATTAAGCGTTGTGCGGCGGGCGAGCGGAGGCTGACAGATGCAGATACAAGGGTGCACATTTCGCCACATGTCAGCACCAGATTAAAAATGGGAATAGAGAAGGATTTGGAAGGTTTAATTAGGATCGTTGATCTCCCGATCAATGGATCTAATTAACCTAAAGCTTTTGCACGAAATTAAGGGCTTTAATGCCCTAAATGCCCTTCACAAAAGCTATAAAAAGAAGCCTAAGGGTCCCCTTTGAAGGCCATTCCATAGTTTTCTTCTTCTTCCTCCTTCTACAACTCCTCTCCCTTCTTCTTCTTCTTCCCATCTTCTCTGCCTCCATCTCTACATCTTCGTCTGAAGCGTCTGTTGGGCCACCCCGATGGATCGTTGCTGTTCTTCCCAACCTCTCCAGAAGGCCACCACGAACCACTCATGGTGCCTTTGTTTTGCTACATAAATAGTTTATGTTTATGTTAGAATTTGTTTAGTTAAATGTATGTAATTCATGTTCAAACTCTCTGATTGATATATATACTACGATATTTTGTCTATGCCATTTAGTAATTATATCTTGAACACATGCATGAAATCAAAAGTGCTTC
This sequence comes from Thalassia testudinum, assembly GCA_037157565.1. Taxonomy (NCBI): domain Eukaryota; kingdom Viridiplantae; phylum Streptophyta; class Magnoliopsida; order Alismatales; family Hydrocharitaceae; genus Thalassia; species Thalassia testudinum. Next base: position 11,929,112 of record JAZHRO010000078.1, on the reverse strand, counting down.
TTGCCTCCCTATGATCAACCGAGACTCACCAGTTCCATTAATTTATTTGTCGAGACGTATTTCGCACTATACTACAACGTAGTTATCTTCTACGTGATCTACGCCCCGAACAAATTGGCGTCGTTGCTGGGGAGGCACGACGACTTTTGATTTCATCTCTAACATAGTATTTTTTTGTGCAGGTACAACGACACGAAGCGGCGAACGAGGCAAAGCGAGCGCTACGAAAATCAGGTGCACACATTCTTATTAGAAACTTGGCTAGAAATTAAGTGTCATCTTTAAAATTCAATAGCTATGTTTCTGAGAATCCAAAAATCTTAAAAGTTGAACTGAAATTACATCTTCAAGTTATCTTTCCAATGCCACATTTCCCAAAAGAATTTCTTTTGTGGAATTTTTAAAAATTCATGGAGTACATCCTAGTTAGATTGCTTGAAAATAGAACTTTTATGAACTTTAGAAATCAATTCTGACCAACATACAAATCGGATTTACTGACAATTTGTGGGGTTTGAAAGATAAGCAAATTAGCTTTCGTTATCATATTTTACAAAATTTTTGGAGCATATTTAATATTGTTTCCAACAGAAAAACCAACACGGGGTCTAATTTGACCTCTGGTTTGTTAAAAATTCATAAGTAATTGTTTGAAATAGTAAAAATTTTGGAAAAATACTCTCTGAAAAGCTTATTGAAAAAGGAATTCTATTAGCAAGTTTCAAATCATTTGGATTCCATCTTACTTGAGAGTATATAGTTGAATTGTGGTCTCCACTTTGAAAAAAAACGTAGAAGTGCATGAGCCAATAGGACCACATAGACTTACTTGGACTCCGACGAGCCCAAGAGTTAGTCAGTGAGGCGAGTCACCTTGTGGACTGCCCACCATCTACTAAATTTAAGAAATAGATTAAAATTCACAAAAATATATCAAATAACCTGCATTTGGCTTGAAACTGATGGGTAGTTCCAACCTCTATTGCAAAACCTGGTGTCTAAGCCTGCAGGGTAGCGTCAAACGATCGCGACTGTGGGGTAACGAAATTGGAGGCGAAAACTGAAGGAAGAACCTTCCTCATAGTCCCCTCGTAACCAGCCTGACCGGGTTAGCCTGAGAGGCAGGAATTCCTTCTAGTCAATCTCTCGTCGAATTTTTTTAATAATATAAACTTAAATGAAAAATCCAGTCATCCCATCTAAAGGACCACTCTGATTAACAAGGCCTTAGCCTTGTTCTTCTTGACTACACCAACCCTTTGAGTTGGTGTATGCAAGGAAGAAGGTTGTTAGGACCTAAACCTGTGGGACCTTGGGAGCCGAACCCAAGGCGGCAAAGGCAATTCTCGCTCGACCTCTCTTCTCAACCTTCTTCCAGTCGATTAGCTAAGATGGCTAATCCTAGTCCTCGAGTTGGTCAGGACCCTCAGAATCAGGACCCAATGGCTCGTCTGGAAGCCAGGGTCGAGGAAACGGAACAGAAATACGAGCAAAGCATCGACGGGATTCTCACAACACTTGATAGGATGTAGCATCCACCACGCGGAGAACAATTGTGGGACTTCTACGATCTGGAGGCGACAATTATAGCACCTCAGGTCTGGATTCCCATAGGTGGAGATGCATTCGAGTTGAAGTCGAATATCATAAGTCTGATTTAGACTCATTTCCATTGAAACTCGAATGTGGATCCCTTCTAGCACATCGAAGATTTGAGTCGGATTACAGAGTCAGTTCGACCCAGGAATGTAGATATCGGAATTGTTCTCATGAAGTTTTCTCCTTTTTCTCTCAAGGATAAAGATGCTTATTGGTTTAAGACTATAGGGAGGCCAATTGGAGCTTGGGAGGAATTACGTCACGGATTCCTCCAAAAGTTCTTCCTGATTGGTCAAACAAATGCTATGAGGCGCATGATCACGACCTTTTCCCAAGGCCCTGGAGAGAAGCTGCATGACGCCTGGGATAGATTCCACGATCTTCTTAGGAAGTGCCCACACCATGGTGTACCCAAATGGCACCTCGCTCAAGTATTTTACCATGTGCTGGATGACACACATCGGTACCTGGCCGATGCAACTAGCGGTGGGAATTTTCTCGCAAAGGACAAGAACAACGCATTTGAACTGTTTGAGTCCTTAGCAGAGAACTCAATGAATGCCACCTCAATGAACCAGTTCCAGTGACCTGGACAACAACAAGTTGATGTCCACGAAGCTCAAGCTGAGTCTGCCCGAGCCGACATGGACATTATCACCAAAAAACTGGATAAGATGGATCTGCTTGATAAGAAGCTCGATGAATTAATGTGAGCAATATCTAGATCTTCTAGCAGCACTGCTCCATCTTACTCCTCTCAAGCATCTAGAGCCCCCTCTGCTCGTACACATCCATGCACTCGGGATGTTTTCTCTCCATCTCCACAGGATCCTGCGTACTAGGAACCCGTGAACAATGTGGATTTGGCACCGTACAATAAGGGTTACGCACCACATGACGATGCGGGTGAGTATTCTTTTGATGAATTTACATCTGAAACGTATTCGGCCTACGAAGATGTCAATGCTATTCAGGGTTACAGGCATAACAACTTGTATTCTGAAATGTATAACCTTGGTTGGCGCCAGCATCCCAATTTCTCCTGGTCTAGTAACTCACAGAGACTGAGTCAAGCTCCACACTACCAGACCAGGCAATACGAGAATGCATAGAACACATACCCAAGACAACAGCCATTCTCATTGCAGCAATAGGCATGTTCTATCTATCAGCCACTGCACCAAGCTACCAACTATGCTCCAAAGAGGGCCGACCCTTCGGAGTCTCTAAAGGAGGAATTGCAGGCATCAATTCGAAAATCCACTCATGACAACCTGCAAATAATGAAGGCAATGGCTGACCAAATTTAGAGCATATAAAACACACAAAACCAGATGATGCAGGAGCATAGATCACAGGGAGCTTTGCCCTCCCAACCTATTCCAAACCTGAGATATGTGCAGAATCATAGCACCCCACCTAGATTCCAAGCACCACAGGAGCAGGCACATGCTGTTCTGTAATGACCTCCCACACCACCTGGTTATGGGCTCGGTCAGCCACCTCTGTTGCCAAACCCTGTGTATCCAGACCAACTCACTCCTCTGCCCCTTCATGAACATCACGCTGATGCAAAAGCTGTCACTCTAAGGAGCGGAAAGACTACACAGGACCCACTACCTAGGCAAGCGGGTAATGATTTTTTTTGTGCTCTACCATAAGATGGCTCACAACCCTCTTCCTTTCACAAGCCATCTTCATTAAATAAAGGAAAGAAGCCCTTAGACCCTGAAATTCCCGTCCCTTTTCCTGCAGCTTTAAGGCAAGATTCAGCATTGAAAAAGGACACGCAGAATTTTAAGGACCTAAAACCTATGTTCAAGGAAGTTCACATTCAAGTCCCTCTCCTCGAAGAAATAGATCACATCCCTGTTGTTGCTAGGTTCTTCAAGGATAATTATACTCTGAAGCAATAGCAGAGAATTGGATGACAAGCGGTATTATCTGAGGAAGTCAGCACGGTTATCTTAGCCGACATACCACTCAAAAAGAAGGACCCAGCCACACCACTGATTTCCTGCTTATTGCAAGATTCTGTTAAGACCCGAGACATCAAACACACTTTATGACGTCTAGGAGTTGGTCCAAATGTCTGGTCAGATGTCTGGACGTCTTCCCAGACGTCTGGAAATAAATTTTTGCGTGTGTACGATCGCGAGTCTACGCGCATGTCACACGCAGACTGAAACCCGCCACCCTCTTCTTTTTCTCTCTCCCCTCGTCGACCTGCAGACACCCTCCCCCATGCCTACAAATACCCCTCTCCCTCGTTCACCACATCCACCCGTCTTCTCCTTCCTCCAGCGTGAGCGCGAGAGCGAGAGTGAGGGCAGCAGCTGCTGTCAGGTGCGGTGCGAAGAGGAGAGGTGCAGCGAGAGGGAAGAAGAGAGAGAGCCCGCCGGAGCAGCTCGAGGCCGGTCGGCGTGCACGTGGAGGAGCGTCGTGCCGGGGAGATTTCCTCTGGTGCTGCTGCAGCTCGAGTAGCGGACGAGCAGCTGCGTGGCGAGCTCGCACGTAGCAGGAAGAAGACGAGGAGGTTTTGATTTTGGGAATTTTTCCCAGAATCAGACATCTGGACCTACATCCAGACGACGTGGGCAACGTCTGGAGGGAGCTCCAGACGACTGAGAGGTACGAAATTTCTCCTCTACCTCCTTTTGCGGATACGGCCACGTAGACCGTTCCGTCGAGATTCTAAGACGTGTCGTGTTGAGGAGGTTTTCATCGTGCGTGCAGGTTTCATTTCAGGAAGGTTCGAGGACACGCCCTCCCATGCAGTTCAAACGTCTGGGCACGGCACCAGACGGTGGAGAGCGTCTCCAGACGTCCGGAGAGGTGGTCGGACATCTGGAATTGTGTCTAGACGGTTCAGCAGGATCCCTGGACGTCTAAGGAGTAGTGCAGAGTGAGGTATGACCTGGACCACTTTTTAAGACGTCTGGAAGGTGTTCCAGACGTCTGATTTGAGTCAGAATTGTTATTTTTGACCCGTTTAGGGTCCGTTCGAGGTTCGATTTCCACGTTTAAGATTCCGTTCTTCTCTGAATTAGTTCCTCTACTTGTTTGAAATACTTTTATCCTATTCTGAGTGGTTCCTTGTGATTGATCCTTGTGTTAGGACAGCATTCTGTTGCGGCTTTGGGGGTTGCGGAGGCACGTGGACCTGCCGATCACGCCCCCATTACTCCCGATTTTGCGGGTAGAGTGTCTCCCCTTAGTTATTTGCAAACATTAATGCATCTCTGAAATAAATGATAGATCCTAGGGTATGGCATGAATCCTAGGACCCGAAAACTAGATTGAATGATAGATCCTAGGGTGTGGCATGAATCCTAGGAACAAAAACACTGAAACGAATGTCTTGAATACCTAAATTGCAGTCTTGGATAAGTAGATAGAATAATGATAATTGCTTGTAATTGGATAACAGCTGCCTGTGAAATGTAGAGTATTATTGCTAGTAACTGTTACACGTAATTCCTATTGTTGGGAAACTAAATTCGAGCTGCTTGTATATAAATTAAGATTTAATGTTAGAACACAGGCTATATGCGAATAAAACTGAAATGATGAAACCTAGTTTGGCTTGGCCTGAGAAATATGAGCATGAACCCTACGGGGAATTAGGAGTAGAGCTCCTGGAAAATAAATAGGATGGAACTGGGAAAGTGGATGGGGAAGTGAGCTGGCCCTTGTGTACGGAGTACCAAGGAGAGTGACTGTCCCCTTGTTTAGTGCAGAGCGGAGCTAGCCACCCCAGGGACCCGGGGTTAGGTCTGGCCACTTTGTACCAACTTTTGGCCCTCACGTACATAGTACCAGGGAGAGCTACTAGGATAGGGAGAGAGCTAGCCATCCCACGGGCCCCGGGGTTCAGCTAGCTGTCCTACACCGACTTATTAGGCCCATTGGGTAAACCAGGGTAGTCAGGCGAGGGTGCGCAGACTGTGGAGGGGAAAGACCCCTGTTTGGTTACTGTGGAGGGGCTAGACCCCTGTTACTGAGAGGGCTCTGCCCTATACTGGTTCCGTGTTGTGCTTTGGGCATACCCGTTAACGGAAATGACTGACCGCGTGCCAGTGCGGGGTAGCTACCCGTGCGTTTATCGCACGTGCCATAGTCACAGTTACGTTTGTCAGCGACCTTGGGGTGGTTGACTGTGGGTAGGACCACCACGAGGGACTCTCCCGGCCAGGAGAGCACCACGTGCTACTTCTATTTTTCAGAAAAGACTGCAAGCAAGATCATTCCCACGAGGAACATTCGAGATCAAGAGAAAGACCTAAGAAATAAATTAAGAAAGTGTAAATAGAGAAATAAAGAAAGAAATTAAAAACAACAGCTACTTGTCCACCTTTACTGTTTTCTTAGCTAGCTGGTTGCCACTCTACTCAGCATTTCGTTGACGTGTCATATTTGTCACCTTTTTCAGGACCAGGTGTTGAGTAGCCAGAGCCTACGGCTGCGGAGGGTGCTGGGCCTAGTAGAGCCCAGTAGTTGTACTTTTGTTGTACCCATTTTTTGTAGTAGTGAGGATTTCTGTTACATGTACTTTTTATTGTAAACTTCATATTACTGTACCTATTTTTAATTCTCTACTGTTGTGGTGGTATGTACTGTAGTAGTTCTTTCTTTACTGCTGTACCTTTGTTACTATTAGTTATTTGCATGGTGAATGTGGTTTATTTTACTGCTTTTTGGTTACTTTCTCGTTGGACGACTGGGTCTTAGGATCAGTCGAGTCGGTCTGATTCTCGTGTCCTATAGGGATTTGGGAACCGGGTCGTAACGGATTCCCCTTTTGATAGGGCCCTTCTTGACTTAGGGTCGTCCATCAACCTAACTCCCACCGCAGTATTTGATCAATTTTGATTCGAGGAGTTAAAGCCCACCTCAGTTACCATATAGTTGGCTGACCGATCGATGAAAATGCCAAGGGGGGTGGTTGAAAATGTGATCGTGAAAGTCCAAGGATTCTGCTTTCCAATGGACTTTTTTGTTCTTGATATGGAGGCTCCTCCTAATCTCCGTGATGCACTAATTATTCTAGGTCGCCCATTCTTGGCAACCGCCTGCACAAACATCAACTATGCATCAGGGTGCATGGAGATTGCCTTAGGGAACGAAAAGCTTAGACTAGACATTTTTAGGGCATCAAAGAAATTCAATTGTGATCTAATCATGGAGATAGTGAAGATGAAGATTCGACTTTCTATGGGAACATTGGGCTCCTCTGCAATGACCTAATGGCACATTCATCTTCACTACCAGGGGTCTTAGATCGCGATCCACACGGGACTGAGACTAATGACATACACATTTCATCCCATGGATCTGGTTGTCATGGGTGTTCATCTGCTTCCAACACCCTTGATCCTGACTATCTTATCCTATCTAACACTGATATCTTAAGACAGGATTACATGACCACTACGGACAGATTCTCCATTAGTTAGGATTAGTAGATTTCCGTTGTTGTTTCCTCTCCTCCCCTACATAAACCCTCTCCCCACCCTTCGCTACTAAAGTTACAGCTTTTACTTGATTCGCTCAAGTACGTGTTTTAGGATAAAGTGAGACATATCCAGTGATTATCAATGCTCACTTGACTCCGGACCAAGAACACCAGTTGATCGCCGTTTTGCAAGCACATAGGGCTACTATCGGGTGGAGCATTGCTGATCTCCACAGGATTCACCCCTCATATTGCACTCACCATATCTACATTGATGAAGGGGTGAGACCATCGAGACAACCTCAGAGATGCCTAAATCCAGATATGTTGGAGGTTGTCAAGAAGGAGATCATTAAATGGCTGGATGCGGGTATTATCTATCCAATTTTCGACAACCAGTGGGTGAGTCCCATTCAGATTGTGTCCAAAAAGGCAGGACTCACCATGATAAAAAAATGAATTGGGCAAATCCATCCTGACCCGCACCACAACTTCTTGGCGGGTTTGCATGATTATAGGAAGCTAAACTCGACTACCAACAAGGATCATTTTCCTTTACCCTTTATTGATCAGATTTTAGAATGGCTAACTGGGCGTAGTTTCTTCTGCTTTCTGGATGGAACTCCAAGTACAATCAAGTAGTGATCAACCCAGAAGATCAAGACAAGATGACTTTTATGTGTCCCTTCGGAACATTTGCTTTTAAGCAGATGCCCTTCAGCCTCTGCAACGCACCGGCTACTTTTCAACGATGCATCATGGCCATATTTTCAGATATGATCAGGGACTGCGTAGAAGTGTTCATGGACGACTTCTCCGTGTTTGGAGATGATTTTTTATCTTTTCTTGATAACCTCACAAAGATCCTGAGGAGATGTATAGAAGTTAACCTAGTACTTTCATGGGAAAAAAGACATTTTATGGTGAGGGATGGCATCGTACTAGGCCACAGGATCTCCCCTAATGGACCCGAGGTCAACCGAGCTAAGTTTGAAATCATTTTGAGATTACCTCCGCCTAGCTTGGTTAGGCAAATCAGATCATTCTTAGGGCATGTCGGATTTTATCGAAGATTCATTTGAGATTTCTCGAAAATTGCTCGTCCATTAACGAATCTTCAGGTAACCGACACTCCCTTTGATTTCGACTCCTCGTGTCTCAGCGCTTTCGAGACCTTGTGAAGCATTATTTCAAGTGCACCTATTCTCCAACCTCCCGATTGGTCTCTCGACTTCGAGATGATGTGTGACACCTTCGACTTCACTGTCGGAGCCGTTCTTGGCCAGCGTCGGGAGCGCCAACCATTTGTAATATACTACGCTAGCAAAACATTGAACGAGGCTCAATGTAACTATACAGTCACTGAGAAAGAATTGCTAGCTGTGGTATTCGGGTTGGAGAAATTCAGGACATACTTACTCGGGTCCAAAGTTATCATCTACACTAACCATTCTGCCCTCTGGCATTTGTTGGCAAAGAAGGACGCCAAACCCCACCTTATCAAATGGATCCTTCTTTTACAGGAGTTTGATGTTGAGATCTGTAACAAAGCCGGAGTACATAATGTTGTGGTGGATCAGTTGTCTTGGCTAGACCCAGACTATATTCCGTACTCCCCGCCGATATCAGACCGATTTCTGGATGAGTCTTTATTGTCCATCAACTCTATTGAGTTTCCTTGGTATGCTGATATAACAAACTATCTCATCGCAGGCAGGATACCTACGGGATTATCCAAGGATCAAAAACTCAAATTTATATTAGAGGCTAAATTCTATTTTTGGGATGACCCACTACTCTTTCGCATTGGGGCTGATCAGATCATCCTAGGTGCATCCCTGATTTAGAAATCTCTAGTGTGCTATCCTTCTGCCACAGCAATGCTTGTGGGGGTCATTTCTCGGGCCGAAAGTCCGCTGCAAAGATTTTGCAGTCGGGATTTTTCTAGCCAACCAATTTTCAAATACACACAAGTTTGCCAAGTGCTGTAAGCGATGCCAGTCAGTCAGTTCTATGAGCCGGGGAGACATGATGCCTCTCCAATCTATTCTTGTCATAGAAGTATTCAACGTCTGGGGCATCGACTTTATGGGCCGCTTCTCGAACTCGCATGGCTTTGAGTACATACTCCTTGCAGTAGATTACGTCTCAAAGTGGGTAGAAGCTATCTCGACAAGACGAGCTGATCATAAGACTGTTATATCCTTCGTTCGAGAATTCATTTTTACGAGATTCAGAGTTCCCTGCACCCTGATAAGCGATGGGGGTAGTCACTTCATCCATGCCCATTTCAAGTCATTATTGAAGAAATACGGGGTGCAGCACCGCATTGCTACCCCGTATCACCCACAAACCAATGGGTAGGCTGAAGTATCAAATCGTCAAATCAAGCTTATCCTTCAAAAGATGATTAGACCTGATAGGAAGGATTGGTCCGATCAGTTGATTGATGCACTATGGGCATATCAGACCACGTACAAGGCCCCGCTCGGAATGTCGCCATACTGCATGGTGTATGGAAAGGCCTGTCACCTTCCTGTGGAGCTGAAGCACCGTGCCTTTTGGGCAGTGCAGAAGTGTAATTTTAACCTCGAGGCCGGAGGTTATGAAAGAAAGCTCCAGCTCAGTGAGTAGAGGAGATTAGGTGGGAAGCTTAGGAAAATGCAAAAATATACAAAGACAAGACAAAGGCTTTCCATGATCGACACATCCGAATGAAGGAGTTTGCACCTAACCAGCAGGTCTGATTATTTAACTCCCGACTCAAATTCTTTGCAGGAAAGCTCAAGTCCAAGTGGACTGGGCCATTTTTGGTGGTCCACCCGTATCCTAATGGGGCAGTCCAAATTAGAGACCCAAAATCTGGGCATGTGTTACGGTTAATGGCTAGCGCCTTAAGCCATTCTTTGCCTAGGAACCTCCTCCTAATGACGAAATGATACATCTTCTCAAGGACGTGTGACTGATGGGTTGCCCAGCTGGAGGCGTTAAACTCAGCACGTATACATATATCATACCATATATACATAGCATATTTCATTTTCGCATATTGTTTTGCATATTGTGCATGGCATTGCAGTGATGGCATGAGCTGAACGACAACTTAGAAGCAGTTCCAGGTGATTTCTATCCACATACACCCTACCTTATTTCTTTTATTCATGCATGAGGACACGCAAACACTTAGGCAAGGGGGGGTAGTCCATAAAAACTAAAAATTTTCTACCAATAAGTAGGGGATTATATTGTTTTATCAATAGGTTTTATTAAAGATTTCTTCTTTAGTAGATTCCTAAGCTTAGAATCCAATATAACCTCACATCTGCATGTAGAATTTGCAATGGATCCACTGTGAAAACTGATAGACATCTCTAGTTTGTCAAGAAGAAGCATTGCTTCTTCTCTTGAACCCTTAAATAGTAATCAGGGAGTCAGGTGAACCATCTTCTAGTAGATCCACCAAAACATATGTGAGACGAGAGTAGAAAGTCTACTGGTGCTCTAAGGCTAGTGTAAGGAATTTTTAACTTTGAATAATTGAATAATGACACTCGGAGTTAGGCATAGTTTTCGCTCTCAGTTCTTGAGTACTAATTCTATGAGAAATTTTGTACGAGAGCCACCAAATAAGGCAAAAACATAGAGAGCGGGTTCTGATAAAACTAAGACTCAGGTGGATGGTCACGACCGTTCTCTGCGGAATTCTTGGCTGAAGGAGGGTACTGATGTCAAGGTCAGAAATACGTCATCCTATTCGTTCCCTACCCAGTGTCGAGAATAGGCACTTCCACCAAAAAAGCCACCCAAGATCCTCTTGATCATCCACAAAAATCCCAAATAATGCCTCATGAATAAAAGTACGTATGTCATGTTGCATTGTGGCATTATGTTATGTTGGTAATGGCATTGTGCTAGTGTATATATATATATATGTAAATATATTTATCTCTATATATATATACATGTATATATAGATGTATATATATATACATATATACATATATATATATGTATGTATGTATGTATATATATATATATATCCATATATATGTGTGTGTGTGTGTGTGTGTGTGTATGTGTGTATATATATATATATTTACATACCTATATATATATATATATTGTTACGACCCGGTTCCCGAATCCCTACAGGACACGAGACCGGCTCGACTCAACTAATCCCAAGACCCAATCGTTCAACAAGAAATAACCAAAAAGTAGGAAAGTAAACCACATTCACTATGCTAAGTAACTAACAGTAAAAGAGTACAACAGTAAAGGAAGTAAAAGCTGCTAACCGTACATATCACCACCACAACAGTAAAGCAGAAACAAAGTACAGAAACATAAACAGTAACAAGAGTCTGAACTCACTAACAAAAGGAAGTAAAACAATAGGAAACTACTACTGGGCTCGACTGGGCCCAGCACCCTCTACAGCCGGCGACTCGGCCTGCTCAACTCCTGGACCTGTAAAGGGGTACGGGAGAAACAAAATCAACGAATGCTAAGTAGAGTGGTAACCAACTAACCAAAGTAGTAAAAGCTAACAGGTAATTTATCTTTTCCAATTATTTTATTTTACAAGTCATTCCTTTTCACTCATTGGTTTACTTTTCAGATCTCTCTTTCCTGATCTCACATGTTTCTCGTGGGAACGATCTTGATTGTAGTCTTTTCTGAAGAGTAGAAGGCACACGTGGTGCTCTCCTGGATGGGAGAGTCTCCCGTGGTGATCCTACACCCAGTCAACCACCCCAAGGTCACGGACAGACGTAGCGGTGACTATGGCACACGCGATAAGCACACGGGTAGCTACCCCGCATTGGCATGTGGTCAGTTGTTTCCATTAGCGGGTATGCCCAAAGTATAGCACGGAACACTATAGGGCCTAGCCCTCTCTATTACAGGGGTCTCGCCCCTCCACAGTCCGCGCACCCTCGTCTAACTACCCTGATTTGCCCAGTGGGCCTAACAAGTTGGTGTAGGGTGGCTAGCTGAACCCCGGGCCCCATGGGGTGGCTAGCTCTCTCCGTACACTAGTAGCTCTCCCCAGTACAGTGTACGCGAGGGACAAAGAAGTCGGTGTAGAGTGGCCAATCCTAACCCCGAGTCCCAATCCAAGGGTGGCTAGCTCCGCTCTACATTAAACAGGGGACAGTCGCTCTCCTTGGTACCACGTACTCAAGGGCCAGCACACTTCCCACTTACATTTCCAGATCCATTCCATTTATCCACAGGAGTTCTACTCCTAATTCCTCGTAGGGTTCATGCTCGTATTCCCCATGTTATTCCATACCAGGTTTCATCATTCACATTTCCATTCTCAGATTTTACACATGCAGCTCATATTTCCTTCACTTAACATATACAATAAGTATTGTCACAGGTAACTGTTTAACTAGCACAGGCATTTCATATTTCACATGCAGCTCTTATTTATTAACAGGCAAGTATTCACATTTCTATTCATTCATTTAAGACTGTAATCTCAAACACGCATACAAACAGTGCAGGTACTTCTCATCCTAGGATTCATGCCACATCCTAGGTTTCTAGTTATCCAATTTCACATATGCATACAGGTTTATAATTAAAATAGGGGCAAACCACTCTACCAGACAACTCGGGAGTACTGGGGGCTCGAACGGTAGGCTTACGTGCCTCAGCAAGCCCCGAACCCGCAACCGATCGAAGTCCTATACCAAGGAAAATAGCACAACGAAATGTTCAGAACATCATATAAGGCTTTCTAACATGTAAAGGAACTCACAAGGAAGCCACAGATATCTTGCTTGCATAAAACGGACCTCAAGCGGACCCTAAACGGGTCAAAAATAGAACTGCAGACCTAAATCAGACGTCTGGCACATGGTCTAGACGTCTTAAAAGTAACCAGAGTCTCACCTCAAGTTCCTACGTCGATTTCAGATGTTTGAACCCCTACTTGACCGTCTGGACCCAACTCCAGACATCCGACCTCTACTCCAGTCATCTGGGAGTGCTTCCAGTCATCTGGTAAGCTGTCCAGACGTCCGAAACATGTGGGAGGGCTTGCCCCATGCCTTCCCGAAGCTATCTATGCACGCAACAGGCGAATCATCCACTTTTAGCCATGCAGATCGAAGCTGCGATGCGGCATGCATGGCCGTAACCGCAAGAGGAACATACCTTCGTGGAACACTGCTTTCAGATGTCCAACCCGTCGTCTGGACGGCACGCCAGACGTCTGATTCTAGGAAAATCCCAGAATTAGAATGACCTCCTGCTCCTCCTCGCCTGTAGCTCCGGCTGCAGCAAATGTCGGGGACGTCTCCCCTGACGCGCTCCTCCTCTCGCATGCGCCGCTCTGGCTGTGTGTCCTCCGGCGAGCTCCACGAGCTCGCGAGCTCAAGCTCTTCCTCCTCTCCTGACATCGCCTCTCCTCCTCATCGCTTGCTCTCGCGCCCTCTCTCACGCTCGCCCCTCTCGCTGCAGTTGAGAGGAAGGAAGGTGGCTGTGGTGGAGTGGCGAGGAGAGGAAGGGAGAGAGGGGTTTTATAAGGGAATGGCTAGGGTTCTACAGGGGAGAAGGTAGAGAGAGAAGAGGGAAAAAGGCAGTCTACGTGCAGCTAGCGTGCAGATGCAAAGCTACGTACAAACTTTTCAATTTCCAAACGTCTGGGAAGGGGTCCAGACGTCTGACTGATAGTCCAGATGTCTTAAAGGGCTCAGAATAGAATGGATCTTTACATCATAACAAACTTAAAGGAAGTTTCATCCCCAATACTTGAGCTAGCTAGGGTGTGAAAAAGGAAATATGCACGCATAACAAACTTAAAGAGGACCGAAGCCTGTCCGAAAAGATGTACCCTCAAAAAGCTCCGGGTATCGCTCTCGCATCATCCCCTCAGGCTCCCAGGTAGCCTCCTCATACCACTGTCTCCTCCACAAGACCTTCACCAGGGGTACCTGCTTTTGTCTCAAACTCCGAACAGCTCTGTCTAGTATCTGCACTGGTCTCTCGGGGTAGGTCAGGTCGTCAGCCACCTCGATACTCTCGTGGCTCAGAACGTGACTGGGATCGGCGACGTACTTCCTGAGGTTGAACACGTGGAACACGTTGTGCACACCAGAAAGCTGGGGAGGAAGGGCAAGCCGGTAAGCAACGGGCCCTACTCGCTCCAGGACCTCAAAGGGCCCCACAAACCTCAGCGCAAGCTTCCCCTTTACCCCAAAATGCTGCAGGCCCTTCATGGGCGAAACACGAAGAAAGACATGATCCCCAACCTCGAACTGCACCTCTCTACGCTTTCGATCAGCATAACTCTTCTATCTGCACCTGATAGTGCGAAGTCACCTATGAATCTGCTCTATCACCTCCTGACTCTGCTGGATTAGCCTGGGGCCAACCTCCCACTTGGTCCCCACCTCAACCCAATTCAAGGGCGCAGTACACCTCCGTCTGTACAGAGCCTCATAGTGTGCCATGCTGATACTCGAGTGATAGCTGTTATTATATGCAAACTCTGCCAGGGGTAAGTGCTCCTCCCAAGAGCCCCTCTAGTCTAGTACACAGGTGCACAAAAGGTCCTCAAGTGTCTGTATCGTGCACTCTGACTGTCCGTCCATCTGGGGGTGGTACACCGTACTGAACCTCAACCATGTCCCCAAGGCCTGCTGAAACTCAACCCAAAACTGGGAAGTAAAATGGGTATCCTGGTCGAATACAATCTCACGCAAAACTCCGTGTAGACATACCACGTCACGAATATACCTCTCTGCTAACTACACTGGTGCCAAGGTGACTTGGATCGGCAAGAAACATGCCGTCTTCGTCAATCTGTCTACAATCACCTAGACTACGTCATGTCCTCGCTGGGTAACGGGTAAGCCCACCACCAAGTCCATGGTGATGCTCTCCCACTTCCACTCTGGCACAGGAAGTGGCTGTAACGGTCCTGCAGGCCTCTGATGCTCGGCCTTCACCTGCTTGCACACCAAACACTACTGCACGAACTCACCTACATCCCACTTCATCCCTCTCCACCAAAAGTCACGTCTCAGATCATGATACATCTTCGTGTTCCCAGGATGTATGGTGAACCTAGACCCGTGCGCCTCAATCATAAGCTCTCTCAACAACTCCTCATCCCTAGGAATGCACAAACGTCCCCTCATGCGCAGCACCTCGTCTGTCGTGTCACTGTCACTGCCCCACAATGCCACTGTAACTCTAGGGGTCACCAACTGCCCAACTCCTCCATAAGTCTCCAACTCTGTGCTTGTAAACTGGCCAAGTGGGCGAGCACCTTCCGGCTCAAGGCATCAGCCACCACGTTGGCCTTCCCCAGATGGTAGGAGATGCTACAGTCATAGTCCTTCAGGGGCTCTAACCAACCTCTCTGTCTCCTGTTAAGCTCCTTCTGAGGCTCTTATGATCCGTGAAAATCTCAAAGGTCTCACTGTAAAGGTAGTGCCTCCATGTCTTCAGCGCGAAGATTACAGCTGCCAGCTCTAAGTCATGGGTAGGGTAGCTATGCTCATGGGGCTTTAGTTACCGCGAAGCGTAAGCAACAACGTGACCCCACTGCATGAGCACACCCCCTAACCCCTGCAATGAAGTGTCTATGTAGACCACAAAATTGCCACTGCTATCCAAGATGGTAAGCACAGGAGCCGAAGTCAGCCTCTCCTTTAACTCCTGGAAACACGCCTCACAAGCGTTTGTCCAAGGCACATCCTTCTGGGTCAACTGAGTCATAGGACATGCAATCTGCCAGAAACCCCTGATAAACCGCCGGTAGTAACCTTCCAGTCCCAAGAAACTACATATCTCTGTCATTGTATGTGGCCTCTCCCACCTGAGCACTACCTCAACCTTGGCTGGATCCACAGCCAAGCCATCTCCTGAAATCACATGGCCCAAGAAGGTCACCTACCTTAACCAAAACTCGCACTTACTGTATTTGGCATACAGCCTGCGCTGTCTCAAAGTGTCCAGAACCATCCGCAAGTGCTATCCGTGCTGTGCCTGATCCCGCGAGTAAATGAGCACATCATCAATAAATACCACCACAAACTGATATGGATACAGTCTGAACACCCGGTTCATCAAATCCATGAAGGTAGCAGGGACATTGGTCAGCCCAAACGGCATGACCAAAAACTTGTAGTGTCTGTACCAGGTGCGAAAGCTATCTTGGAGACGTCGATCTCCCTGATCCTCAACTAGTGGTAGCTTGATCTCAGATTTATCTTCGCGAATACCGTGGCACCTCATAACTGGTCAAACAGATCATCAATCCTCGACAGCGGATATATGTTCTTGATGGTGACCCTATTCAGCTGTCTGTAGTCAACACATAGGCGCAGGGTACCATCCTTTTTCTTCACAAATAACATCGAGGCTCCCCACGGGGATGAACTGGGCCTCACAAAGCCCTTCTCCAACAGGTCTTGCAGCTGTGACTTGAGCTCTCATAGCTCAAGTGGTGCCATCTGGTATGGTGCTGTAGAGATGGGGCTAGTCCCCGATACCAGTGAGATCTCAAACTCGATCTCACGCTCAGGCGGTAGTCCTGGCAATTCCTCTGGAAACACGTTGGGGTACTCTCTGACCACTGGGATGCTCTGAAAGTTTGCCATGGGGATGGGCTCTACCACTACACAAGCTAGAAAGCCCTCACACCGCCCAAAAGTCTCGTTGCCCGAAGTGAAGAAATGCACCTGAAACCTCCGTCCACCGGTTGTCCGAGAAACTTAAAGGAAGACATCTCTGGTATGGAGAAGATGATCTTCCTCTCAAAACAGTCCACCAAGGTGTGGTAAGCGGACAAGCAATCCATCCCCAGAATCACGCCAAAATCCTCCATCGGTATCACGATCAGGTCAGCGGGGAGGCTGTGTCCCTCAATACTGACTGCACAGTCTGTGTAGACCTCCTCAGCTACAAACAACTGACCACCCAAATCCCTGATCACAAATGGATCCTCTAACAACACGCAGTCCTGTCCCAAACTGACAGCAAAACTCGCAGCAACAAACGAGTATGTGGTGCCGGAATCAAAAAGTATGTAAACTAATCTGCCGAAAACTGCAACCATACCTGCCACCACTGAACCTGATGCCCTGGCATCTCTATGTGTCAGGACGTTGATATGCCCCTCAGCTCTCGGTGCAGAAGAAGTAGCCACACTCTGCGTTAGATGGGTTGCTACTGACCGGTACCCTCCCCACGACTGCTATCCTTGCCCACGCACCTGGGAACCATGACCACCTACTCAGCCTCCAGTGCTCGGTGCGGCCCAGACGGGCAGTCCCTCCTGATGTGGCCCGACTGGCCACACTGGTAGCGGAGGGGAACTTGACTCCCTCCCTCGGTAGGTCCCTGCTGACGGCTGGGTAGGGGTCCAGTGCTGGCAGCTGGCCCTTGTCGGGGGCCCCTAAAGGCCACAGATGACCCCACAAAATGAGACGGCTATCCTGTGGGTACCGCATGCCTTCTCTCTCGTCAGCCCTATGAGTACTCTGGCTGGTAGGGCCTCTTCCGTCCGCTGGCAGTGTCTCGTGCGGTCGGGTTGGTCTCCTTGCATGTCATAGCTGCCTCGACCACTCTTGAGAAGGTGGGCAGCTTCAGGGGTTTGACATACCCCCGAATGGCAGGCCAAAGCCCCTCAGTGAACCTCCACAGGTGCTCCTCCTCAGTAGCTACAGCTGTCGCAGCAAAACATGACAGCTCCAGGAAGCGTGTGCGGTACGCGCTAATAGTCATTGTCCCCTGGCGGAGAGTGTGGAACTCCCGCCTCCACTGGTCCTGCCAAGTCTGCAAGAAGTACTGCTCGCAAAAGGTCACGAACTAGTCCCACGTCGGCTCTCCCCTCTCCTGGCCTCTGATTGCCCTCCACCACCTGTGTGCCACACTCTCCAGCTGGTATGTGGCAAAGGCCACGCGGCACTCCGCAGGGGGTGAAGGGTGTCAAATACCTTGTCAATCTGCTCCAGCCAGTCCTCTACCTCAAACGAGTCCTCATCCCCCTTGAAGGAGGGGGGCTTCAGCTTTCAGAACTGCCCAAAAAGCTCTTAGTGCAGCTGAAGTGGGGGAACAGGTATGCCTCCAGGCAGGGAGGGCATGTGCTCAGAAGTGTCAGAGTGCGTTGGGGGCGGTGGACCACCCCCTCCCCCTCATCTAGCGCTGTGTCGATCTCTCAGCCCCACAGAGGACTCCCCCTCCACGTCCCCAGGGAGAGGTGCCCGTGGAGGCGGGTGGAGCTCCTCTCGTACTATGTCTCGTATCAACTGAGCGAGGTCCCGGGCTTGAACGCCTGGGAGAAGTGGTTGGTCAACTGGCACCTCGGGCCCGGCACGTCTACCCCTCCGACCTCGTCCACGGCCGTGCCCACGACCCACCTCAAGGACTCCACGTCGAGGCATCTCCTGCAAGGAGATGCGGAAGATAGAACAAAAAGAAGTCAACTCTAATGGACTTCAGCAAAAGAACCTCAGAACATATGTCAAACGGTACATTGTGGTGGTTACTCTAGTTACATGCATGTGAATTGGTTATTCTCAAGCTGGTTGGTTCATTTCTTGGGATGACCTTGCTCCGATACCATCTTGTTAAGACCCAATTCCTGAATCCCTACAGGACACGAGATCGGCTTGACTCGACTAATCCCAAGACCTAGTCATCCAACAAGAAATAACCAAAAAGCAGGAAAGTAAACCACATTCACTATGCTAAGTAACTAACAGTAAAAGAGTACAACAGTAAAGGAAGTAAAAGCTGCTAACAGTACATATCACCACCACAACAGTAAAGCGGAAACAAAGTACAGAAACGTAAACGATAACAAGAGTCTGAACTCACTAACAAAAGGAAGTAAAATAACAGGAAACTACTGCTGGGCTCGACTGGGCCCAGCACCTCTGTAGCTGGCAGCTCAAGCTACTCAAGTCCTGGACCAGTAAAGGGGTACAGGAGAAACGGAGTCAGCGAATGCTGAGTAGAGTGGTAACCAACTAACTAAAGTAGTAAAAGCTAACAGGTAATTTATCTTTTCCAATTATTTTATTTTACAGGTCATTCCTTTTCACCCATTGGTTTACTTTTCAGATCTCTCTTTCTTGATCTCACATGTTCCTTGTAGGAACGATCTTGATTGCAGTCTTTTTCGAAAAGTAGAAGGCACATGTGGTGCTCTCCTGGCCGAGAGAGTCCCCCGTGGTGATCCTACACCCAGTCAACAACCCCGGGGTCACGGACAGACGTAGCAGTGACTATGACACGTGCGATAAGCACATGGGTAGCTACCCCGCATTGGCATGCGATCAGTCGTTTCTGCTAGCGGGTACGCCCAAAGTACAGCACGGAACAGTATAGGTCCTAGCCCTCTCAGTAACAGGGGTCTAGCCCCTCAGAACCAAACAGAGGTCTCGCCCCTCCATAGTCCGTGCACCCTCGTCTAACTACCCCGGTTTGCCCAGTGGGCCTAACAAGTCGGTGTAGGGTGGCTAGCTGAACCCCGAGCCCCATGGTGTGGCTAGCTCTCTCCCTACACTAGTAGCTTTCCCCGGTACAGTGTATGCGAGGGACAAAGAAGTCGGTGTAGAGTGGCCAATCTTAACCCTAGGTCCCAACCCAAGGGCAGCTAGCTCCGCACTACACTAAAAAGGGGACAGTCGCTCTCCTTGGTACCACGTACTCAAGGGCCAGCACACTTCCCACTTACATTTCCAGATCCATTCCATTTATCCAAAGGAGTTCTACTCCTAATTCCCCGTAGGGTTCATGCTCGTATTCCCCATGTTATTCCATACCAGGTTTCATCATTCACATTTCCATTCTCAAATGTTACACATGCAGCTCGTATTTCCATCATTTAACATATACAACAAGTATTGTCACAGGTAACTATTTAACTAGCACAAGCATTTCATATTTCACAGGCAGCTCTTGTTTATTAATAGGCAGTTGTTCACATTTCTATTCATTCATTTAAGACTGTAATTTCAAACACGCATACAAACCATGCAAGTACTTCTCATCCTAGGATTCATGCCACATCCTAGGTTTCTAATTATCCAAGTTCACATATGCATTCAGGTTTTATAATTAAAATAGGGGGAAACCACTCTACCAGACAACCCAGGAGTACTGGGGGCTCGAACGGCAGGCTCACGTGCCTTAGCAAGCCTCGAACCCGCAACCGATCGAAGTCCTATACCATGGAAAATAACACAACGGAATGTTCAGAACATCATATAAGGCTTTCTAACATGTAAAGGAACTCACAAGGAAACCACAGATATCTTGCTTATGTAAAATGGACCTCAAACGGACCCTAAACAGGTCAAAAATAGAACTGCAAACCTAAATCAGACGTCTAGCACAAGGTCCAGATGTCTTAAAAGTAACTAGAGTCTCACCTCAGGTTCCTGCGTCGACTTCAGATGTCTGAACCCCTACTCGACCGTCTGGACCCAACTCCAAACGTCCGACCTCTACTCCAGTCGTCTGGGAGTGCTTCCGGATGTCTGGGGATAAGACCCGTGCCATCAAAACACTTTAAGATGTCTGGGAGTTGGTCCAGATGTCTGGACATCTTCCCAGATGTCTGGAAATCAATTTTTGTGTGCGTATGGCCTCGAGTTTGCGTGCGTGCCGCACGTAGACTGAGCTCCATTGCTTTCCTTCTCTTTCTTTTCCCCTCGCCGAATTGCAAAACTTTTCCCCCTCACGCCTACATATACCCCCTCCTCTCCCTCACACCACCCCACTCCCATCCACCTTCTCCTTCATCCAGCGAGAGCAAGAGAGGCGAGTGCAACCGAGTGTAGCAGCGGAGAGGCGGAGTAGCAAGATAAGGGAAGAGAGGAGAGCGCGTGCGAGCCGTGAGAGAGCTCGCCGGATGTGCTCACGGCCAGTCGAGTGCGCACACGACTGAGGGGTGTGCCGGGGAGATTTCCCTCGACGCTGCTGCAGCTAGAGCAGCAAACGAGTGAGAGCGACGCGGCCGCGTGCAGCAGGAAGAAGACGAAGGAAGCTTCTGATTTTGGGATTTTTCCCAGAATTAGACGTCTGGACCTACATCCAGACGACGTGGATGATGTCTAGAGGAAGCTCCAGACGACTGAGAGATACGTCCTGCGCCCTATGCTTCCCTTCGCGGATACGGCCATACAGGCCATTCCGCCGAGGCTCTGAAACGTGCCATGTTAAGGAGATTACGTTGCGCATGCAGGATTCATTTCGAGAAGGCACGGGGACATGCCCTCTCATGCAGATCAGACGTCTGGGCGAGGCACCAGATGGCGGAGAGCATCTCCAGATGTCCGGAGAGGTGGTCGGACGTCTGGAACTAGGTCTAGACGGTTTAGCAGGATCCCTGGACGTCTGAGGAGTAGCTCAGAGTGAGGTATGGTTCTGGGTTCCTTTTAAGATGTCTGGAAGGTGTTCCAGACGTCTGATTTGAGTCAGAATTGTCATTTTTGACCCGTTTAGGGTTCGTTTGAGGTCCGATTTCCGCAATTAAGATTCCGTTCTTCTTCATATAAGTTTCTCTACTTGTTGGAATGATTTTTATCATGTTCTAAGTAGTTTCTTGTGGTTGATCCTTGTATTAGGACCTCATTCTGTTCCGGGTTCGGGGGTTGCGGAGGCACGTGGATCTGCCGATCAAGCCCCCATTACTCCTGGTTTCGCAGGTAGAGTGGCTTCCCCTAGTTAATTACAACACAAATGCATATTTGGAATGAAAATTAGATCCTAGGGTATGGCATGAATCCTAGGACTAGAAACACTGGTTTGAATGTTTGATCCTAGGGTATGGCATGAATCCTCGGACTAGAAACACTGGAATAATTGTATTGAATGCATGAATTGAAGTCTAAGATGATTAAATAAAATAATAAAAATTGCCTGTAAGTAAATAATAGCTAGCTGTGGAATGTAAAGTATGGTTAGCAACTATTGCATGTATGTTCCTGTTATTGAAATTAAATACGAGCTGCCTGTATATGAAATGGAAATAGAAATGATGGAACCTAGTATGGCTTGGCCTGAGAAACACGAACATGAACCCTACGGGGAATTAGGAGTAGAGCTTCAGGAAATAAATGGAATAGGACCGGAAATGTGAATGGGGAAGTGAGCTGGCCCTTGTGTACGGAGTACTGAGGAGAGCAACTGTCCCCGTGTTTAGTGTAGAGTGGAGCTAGCTGCCCTAGGGTTGGGACCTGGGGTTAGGATTGACTACTTTGTACCCACTCTTTGGCCCTCGCGTACACAGTACCAGGGAGAGCTACTAGTGTAGGGAGAGAGCTAACCACCTCATGGGGCCCGGGGTTCAGCTAGCAATCCTACACTGACTTGTTAGGCCCACTGGGTGAACTAGGGTAGTCAGGCCAGGGTGCACGGACTGTGGAGGGGCGAGACCCCTGTTACTGAGAGGGCTATGCCCTATACTAGTTTCGTGCTGTGCTTGGAGCGCACCTGTTAATGGAAACGACTGACTGCATGCCAATGCAGGGTAGCTACCCGTGCGTTTATCGCACGTGCCGTAGTCACCGTTACGTCTGTCAGCGACCTTGGGGTGGTTGACTGAGTGTAGGACCACCATGGGGGACTCTCCCAGCCAGGAGAGCACCACGTGCTACTTCTACTCTTCGGAAAAGACTGCAATCAAGATCGTTCCCATGAGGAACACACAAGATTAAGAAAAAGACTTGATAAATAAACCAAGTGATGAAAGAAAGAATAATTAGTTAAATAAAGAAAGAAATTGAAAACAACAGCTACCTGTCCACCTTTACTGCTTTTAGTTAGCTGGTTGCCACTCTACTCAGCGTTCACTGATTTCATGTACTCGTAACCTTTTTCAGGTCCAGGTGTTGAGCAGCCAGGGCCTACAGCTGCAGAAGGTGCTGGGCCCAGTAGAGCCCAGTAGTTGTACCTTTCTTGTTGTACTAGTTCCATAGTAGTGAGCAATTTGTCGCACTTCTGTACTCTTTAATTGTAAACTTATATTCCTGTACCTGTTTAAATCCTCTACTGTTGTGGTGGTATGTATTGTAGTAGTTTCTTCTTTACTGTTGTACTTTTGTTACTGTTAGTTGCTTGCATGATGAATGTGGTTTATTTTACTGCTTGTTGGTTACTTGCTCGTTGGACGACTGGGTCTTGGGATCAGTCGAGTCAGTCCGATCTCGTGTCTTGTAAGGATTCGGGAATCGGGTCATAACATCTGGTAACCTGTCCAGACGTCCGAAACGTGTGGGAGGACATGCCCCGTGCCTTCCCGAAGCTATCTCTGCATGCGGCAGGCGAATCATCCACTTTTAGCCAAGTAGATCGAAGCTGCGGTGCTACTTGCATGGCTATAACCGTAAGAGGAACAAACCTTCACGGAACATTGCTATCAGACACCCGATGTCGTCACCAGACATCCAACCCGTCGTCTGGACGGCACGCAAGACGTCTAATTCTGGGAAAATCCCAGAATCAGAACGACCTCCTGCTCCTCCTCGCCGCATGCAGCTGCAGCCTCTCCTCCTCGCCTGCAGCTCCGGCTGTAGCAAGTGTCGGGGATGTCTCCCCCGACGCGCTCCTCCTCTCACATGCGCCACTCCGGTCGTGCGTCCTCCGGTGAGCACCCATGAGCTCGCGAGCTCAAGCTCTTCCTCCTCTCCTCACGTCGCCTCTCCTCCTCGTTGCTCGCTCTCATGCCCTCTCTCGCGCTCGCCCTTCTCGCTGCAGTTGAGAGGAAGGAAGGAAGGTGGCAGTGGTGGAGTGGAGAGGAGAGGAAGGGGGAGAGGGGTTTTATAAGGGAGTGGCTAGGGTTTTGCGGGGGAGAAGGTAGAGAGAGAAGAGGGAAAAAGGCAGTTTGCATGCAGCCAACGAGCAGACGCAAATCTACGTACAAATTTTTCAATTTCCAAACGTCTAGGAAGAGGTCCAGATGTCTTAAAGGGCTCAAAATAAAACGGGTCTTTACAGATATATATATATGTACATATAGGTATGTAAATATATATGTATGTGTATATACATATATATATATATACATACATACATACATATATATACATATATATATGTATGTATCTATAGATATATATATGTACGTATGTGTGTGTGTGTGTATATATATATATATATATAGAGAGAGAGAGAGAGAGAGAGAGAGAGAGATACGTATATATATATATGTATATATATATATACATATATATACATATATATATTTATATCTACATATATATATACATCTATATATATATATATATATCTATGTATGTATCTATATATATATACATGCATACATACATACATACATATATATATGTATGTATGTATGTATTTATATATATATATATGTATGTATGTATTTATATATATATGTATGTATGTATGTATGTATTTATATATATATATATATGTATGTATGTATGTATGTATATATATGTATGTATTTATGAATATATATATATATATATATATATATATATACATATATGTATATCTATATATATATATACATATATGTATATGTATATATATATATATACATATACATATATATATGTATGTATGTATGTATGTATACATACATAGATATATATATATATAGATACTAGGTTTCATCATTCACATTTCCATTCTCAAATTTTACACATGCAGCTCGTATTTCCATCATTTAACATATACAACAAGTATTGTCACAAGTAACTATTTAACTAGCACAGGCATTTCATATTTCACAGGCAGCTCTTGTTTATTAATAGGAAGTTGTTTGCATTTCTATTCATTCATTTAAGACTGCAATTTCAAACATGCATACAAACAGTGCAAGTACTTCTCATCCTAGGATTCATGCCACATCCTAGGTTTCTAGTTATCCAATTTCAGATATGCATTCAGATTTTATAATTAAAATAGGGGGAAACCATTCTACCAGACAACCCGGGAGTACTGGGGGCTCGAACAGCAGGCTCACATGCCACAGCAAGCCCCAAACCTGCAACCGATCGAAGTCCTATACCAAGGAACATAACACAACAGAATGTTTAGAACATCATATAAGGCTTTCTAACACGTAAAGGAACTCACAAGGAAACCATAGATATCTTGCTTGCGTAAAACGGACCTCAAACTGACCCTAAACGGGTCAAAAATAGAACTGCAAACCTAAATCAGACGTCTAGCACAAGGTTCAGATGTCTTAAAAGTAACCAGTGTCTCACCTCAGGTTCCTACGTCGACTTTAGATGTCTAAACCCCTACTCGACCGTCTGGACCCAACTCCAAATGTCCGACCTCTACTCCAGTCATCTGGGAGTGCTTTCGGACGTCTGGTAAGCTGTCCAGATGTCCGAAATGCATGGGAGGGCGTGCCCCGTGCCTTCCTGAAGCTATCTCTGCATGCGACAGGTGAATCATCCACTTTTAGGCATGCAGATCGAAGCTGCGGTGCTGCTTGCATGGCTGTAACTGCAAGAGGAACATACCTTCACAGAACACTGCTTTGAGATGTCTGGTGTTGTCACCAGACATCCAACCCATCATCTGGATGGCACGTAAGACGTCTGATTCTAGGAAAATCCCAGAATCAGAACGACCTCCTACTCCTCCTCGCCGCGTGCAACCGCGACATCTCCTCCTCGCTTGCAGCTCCGGCTGCTACAAGGGTCGGGGACGTCTCCCCCGACGCGCTCCTCCTCTCGCATGAGCCGCTCCGGTCGTACATCCTCCGGTGAGCTCCCACGAGCTCGTGAGCTCAAGCTCTTCCTCCTCTCCTCACACCGCCTCTCCTCGTCGCTCGCTCTCGCGCCCTCTCTCACACTCGCCCCTCTCGCTGCAGTGGAGAGTAAGGAAGGAAGGTGGCTGTGGTGGAGTGGGGAGGAGCGGAAGGGGGAGAGGGGTTTCACAAGGGAGTGGCTAGGGTTCTATGGTGGAGAAGGTAGAGAGAGAAGAGGGAAAAAGGTAGTCTACACGCAGCTAGCACGCTGACGCAAATCTATGTACAAATTTTTCAATTTCCAGACGTCTAAGAAGAGGTCCAGATGTTTTAAAGGGCTCAAAACAGAACGGGTCTTTACATATATATATATATATATATATATATATATATGTACATATAGGTATGTAAATATATATATGTATGTGTATATACATAGATATATATATTTACATACATACATATATATATATATTATGTATACATATATATATATATATATATATATATATATTATGTACATATATATATATATATATATGTATGTATGTATGAATGTATGTATCTACATATATATACATATATACATACATACATATATATATATACATACATACATACATATATATATATACATATGTATGTATATATATATATCTATATATATATATGTATGTATGTATGTATATGTATATCTATATACATACATACATACATACATATATATATATATATATATATATATAGATACTAGGTTTCATCATTCACACTTTCATTCTCAAATTTTACACATACTGCTCGTATTTTCATCATTTAACATATACATCCAGACGTCCGAAATGCGTGGGAGGGCATGCCCCCTGCCTTCCCGAAGCTATCTCTACATGCAACAGGCGAATCATCAACTTTTAGCCATGCAGATCGAAGCTGCGGTGCTGCTTGCATGGATGTAACTGCAAGAGGAACATACCTTCATGGAACACTGCTTTCAGACGTCCGGTGTTGTCACCAAACACCCAACCCATCGTCTGGACGGCACGTAAGATGTCTGATTCTGGGAAAATCCCAGAATCAGAATGACCTCCTGTTCCTCCTTGCCGCGTGCAGCCGTGGACTCTCCTCCTGGCCTGCAGCAAGTGTCGGGGACGTCTCCCCCGATGCACTCCTCCTCTCGCATGCGCCGCTCCGGCCGTGCGTCCTCCGGTGAGCTCCAACGAGCTCCCAAGCTCAAGCTCTTCCTCCTCTCCTCACGCCGCCTCTCCACCTCGTCGCTCTCTTTCATACCCTCTCTCGTGCTCGCCCCTCTCGCTGCAGTGGAGAGGAAGGAAGGAAGGTGGCTGTGGTGGAGTGGGGAGGAGAGGAAGGGGGAGGGGGGTTTCATAAGGGAGTGGCTAGGGTTCTGTGGTGGAGAAGGTAGAGAGAGAAGAGGGAAAAAGGCAGTCTGCGTGCAGCCAGCGTGCAGACGCAAATCTACGTACAAATTTTTCAATTTTCAGACATCTAGGAAGAGGTTCAGATGTCTTAAAGGGCTCAAAACAGAACGGGTCTTTACAGATATATATATATATATGTATATATGTATGTATGTATGTATCTATATATATATGTACGTATGTATGTATATATATATGTATGTATGTATATATATGTATGTATATATATATATGTATGTATATTTTTTTTACATACATATATATATATATACCAAGTTTCATCTTTCACATTTCCATTCTCAAATTTTACACATACTGCTCGTATTTCCATCATTTAACATATACAACAAGTATTGTCACAGGTAATTATTTAACTTGCACAGGCATTTCATATTTCACAGGCAGCTCTTGTTTTTTAACAGGCAGTTCTTCGCATTTCTATTCATTCATTTAAGACTGCAATTTCAAACACGTATATAAACAGTGCAAGTACTTCTCATCCTGGGATTCATGCCACATCCTAGGTTTCTAGCTATCCAATTTCACATATGCATTCAGGTTTTATAATTAAAATAGGGGGAAACCACTCTACCAGACAACCCGAGAGTACTGGGGGCTCGAACGGTAGGCTCACGTGCCTCAGCAAGCCCCGAACCCGCAACCGATCGAAGTCATATACCAAGTAACATAACACAACGGAATGTTCAGAACATCATATAAGGCTTTCTAACATGTAAAGGAACTCACAAGGAAACCACAGATATCTTGCTTGCGTAAAACGGACCCTAGACGGGTCAAAGATAGAATTGCAGACCTAAATCAGACGTCTAGCACACGGTCCAGATGTCTTAAAAGTTACCAGAGTCTCACCTCAGGTTCGTACGTCGACTTCAGACGTGTGAACCCCTTCTCGACTGTATAGACCCAACTCCAAATGTCCGATCTCTACTTCAATCGACTGGGAGTGCTTCCGGACATCTGGTAAGCTATCCAGACATCCGAAAGGCGTGGGAGGGCGTGCCCCGTGCCTTCCCGAAGCTATCTCTGCACGCGACAGGCGAATCATCCACTTTTTGTTAAGACCCCGGCATCAAACGTCTTTTAAGACGTCTGGGAGTTGGTCCAGACGTTTGGTCAGACGTCTGGAAATTAATTTTTTCGACGTATGGTTTCGCGTCTACGTGCATGTGCGCGCAGACTAAACCGCTGCCCTCTTTTCTTCTCTCTCTTTCCTCCCCGTCCTGCAGGCGTAGCTTTCTTCTTCTCTCTCTCCCCACGCCGCCTTCAAATACCTCCCCCTCTCCACTCCCTCACCATCACTCCACCGTCTTCTTCTTCTTCCTGTTAGTGTGAGAGTGAGAGGGCGAGGGCAGCAGCTGTTGCCGTGTGTGCGTGGGGAGGAGGAGTTGCGGCAAGAGGGAGAAGAGTTAGAGCGTGGGAGTGCAAGCTCGCCAGAGCAACTAAGGCAAGTCGGCGGGCGCACAGCGGGAGCGTGGCATTGGGGAGGTGCTGCTGCAGCTCAGGCAGCAGGCGAAGGGCGAGGAGGTCCTGATTCTGGGAAAATTTCTCAGAATTAGACGTCTCGACCTACGTCCAGGCAACTAGGGAGACGTCCGGAGGAAGATCCAGACGACTGAAAGGTATGATATTTCCTTTTCTTCTTCCTTTTGCGTGTACGGCCATGCAGGCCATTCCGCCGAAGCGTTCTGCCTCATTTTCGTGTTGAGGACGGTTGCGTACGCGTACAGGTTTCTTTCGGGAAGGTGCAAGGTCACGCCCTCCCACACAGATCGGACGTCTGGGCACAGCACCAGACGGCGGAGAGGGTTTCCAGATGTCCGGAGTGACAGTCAGACGTCTGGAACTAAGTCCAGACGGTTCAGCGGGATTCTGGACGTCTGAAGAATCGAGTAGAAACAAGGTACGACCTGAACCATCGTTTAAGACGTCTGGAAGATGTTCTAGACGTCTGATTTGGGGCAGACTTGTCATTTTTGACACGTTTAGGGTCTGCTCAAAGTCTGTTTTCTGCATTTCAAGTTTCGTTCTTCTCAGGATTTGTTCCTCTACTTGTTTACAGTATTTGTATCTTGTTCTGAGTAGTTCCTTGTGTTTGATCCTTGTGTTAGGATCTCATTCCATTGCGGCTCTGGGGGTTGCGGAGGCGCGCGGGCCTGCCGATCACGCCCCCAGTACTCCCGGTTTTGCAGGTAGAGTGGCTCCCTTTAATTGTTTATCAAAAAAATTATGCACTTGTGAGATAATTAATAGATTCTGAGGTATGGCATTTTTCCTACGACTAGAAAACTAGATTGAATGATAGATCCTAGGGTATGGCATGAATCCTAGGACTAAAAAACTAGATTGAATGATATATCCTTGGGTGTGGCATGAATCCTAGGAACAGAAACACCAAAACGAATGTCGTGAATATATAAATTGCAATCTTGGAAAAGTAGAAAGGAAAATGAAAATTGCCTGTAATTTGATAAGAGTTGCTTGTTGTAAATGAATATTAGCTATTGAGAACATGGGCTATATGAAAATAAAGCTGAAATGATGAAACCCAAATTGACTTAGTTAAAGAAATATGAGCATGAACCCTACGAGGACTTAGGAATAGAGCTCCTGAGAAGTGAATGAAATAGAATTAGGGAAGTGAGCTGGCCCTTGAGTACAGAGTACCAAGGAGAGTGACTGTCCCCCCCCTTGTTTAGTGCAAAGCGGAGCTAGCCGCCCCAGGGACCCGGGGTTAGGTCTGGCCACTTTGTACCGACTTTTGGCCCTCGCGTACACAGTATCGGGGAGAGCTACTAGTGTAGGGAGAGCACTAGCCACCCCACGGACCTCGGGGTTCTGCTGGCATTCCTACATCGACTTGTTAGGCCCACTGGGCAAACCAGGGTAGTCAGGCGAGGGTGCGCGAACTGTGAAGGGGCAAGACCTCTATTTGGTTACTGTGGAGGGGCTGGACCCCTATTACTGAGAGGGCTCTGCCCAATACTGGTTCCGTGTTGTGCTTTGGGGCACACCCGTTAACGGAAACGACTGACCGCGTGCCAGTGCGGGGTAGCTACCCGTACGTTTATCGCGCATGCCGTAGTCACCGTTACGTCTGTCAGTGACCTTGGGGTGGTTGACTAGGGGTAGGACCACCACGGGGGACTCTCCCGGCCAGGAGAGCACCACGTGCTACTTCTACTTTTCGGAAAAGACTGTAATCAAGATCATTCACACAAGGAACATTCGAGATCAAGAGAATTATCTGAGGAATAATTCAAGAATGAGTAAATGGAAGAATAAAGAAAGAGATTAAAAATAATAGCTAGTTGTCCACCTTACTATTTTTCTTAGCTTTTGGTTGCCACTCTACTCAGCGTTTCGCTGACGTGTCACCTTTGTCACCTTTTTAGGACCAGGTGTTGAGCAGCTAGAGCCGGCGGCTGCAGAGGGTGCTGGGCCTAGTAGAGACCAGTAGTTTTACTTGTGTAGTACCTACTATACCTTTTCTTCTATTGTAGTGAGTATTTTCTGTTACCACTGTACAATTTTATTGTAAGCATCATGTTTATGTACCTATTTAATTCTCTACAGTTGTAGTGGTGTGTACTGTAGTAGTTCTTTTCTTTACTGCTGTACTGTTGTTACTGCTAGTTATATGCATGGTGAATGTGGTTTATTTTACTGCTCTTTTGGTTACTTTCTCGTTGGACGACTGGGTCTTGGGGTCAGTCGAGTCGGTCCGATTCTTGTGTCTCGTAGGGATTCGGGAATCGGGTCGTAACACTTTTAGCCATGTAGGTTGAAGCTGCGATGCTGCTTGCATGGCTGTAACCGCAAGAGGAACATACCTTCATGGAACACTACTTTCAGACGTCCGATGTCGTCACCAGACATCCAACCCGTCATCGGGACGGCACGCAAGACGTCTGATTCTGGGAATATCCCAGAATCAGAACGATCTCCTTCTCCTCCTTGCCGCATGCAGCCACGGCCTCTCCTTCTCGCCTGCAGCTCCGGTTGCAGCAAGTGTCGGGGACGTCTCCCCCGACGCGCTCCTCCTCTCGCATGCGCCGCTCTGGCCGTGTGTCCGGTCGTGCGTCCTCCGGTGAGCACCCATGAGCTCGCAAGCTCAAGCTCTTCCTCCTCTCCTCACGTCGCCTCTCCTCCTCGTCTCTCGCTCTCGCGCCCTCTCTCGCGCTTGCCCCTCTCACTGCAGTGGAGAAGAAGGAAGGAAGGTGGCTGTGGTGGAGTGGGGAGGAGAGGAAGGGGGAGAGGGGTTTTACAAGGGAGTGGCTAGGATTCTGCTAAGAGAAGGTAGAGAGAGAAGAGGGAAAAAGGCAGTCTGCGTGCAGCCAGCGCGCAGAAGCAAATCTACGTACAAATTTTTCAATTTCTAGATGTCTAGGAAGAGATCCAGATGTCTTAAAGGGCATAAAACAAAATGTGTCTTTACATATATATATATATATATATATATATATATATATATATATATATATATATATATATATATATATATATATATATATATATATATATATATATATATGTATGTATGTATGTGTATATACATACATATATATATATGTATATATTTATATATACATACATATATATCTATATACATACATACATACATATATATATACATACATACATATATATATAGATTCTAGGTTTCATCATTCACATTTCCATTCTCAAATTTTACACATACTGCTCGTATTTCCATCATTTAACATATACAACAAGTATTGTCACAGGTAACTATTTAACTAGCACAGGCATTTCATATTTCACAGGCAGCTCTTGTTTTTCAACAGGCAGTTGTTCGCATTTCTATTCATTCATTTAAGACTGCAATTTCAAACACGCATACAAATAGTGCAAGTACTTCTCATCCTAGGATTCATGCCACATCCTAAGATTCTAGTTATCCAATTTCACATATGCATTCTGGTTTTATAATTAAAATAAGGGAAACCACTCTACCAGACAACCCGGGAGTACTGGGGGCTCAAATGGCAGGCTCACGTGCTTCAGCAAGCCCCGAACCCGCAACCGATCGAAGTCTTATACCAAGGAACATAACACAACAGAATGTTTAGAACATCATATAAGGCTTTCTAACATGTAAAGGAACTCACAATGAAACCACAGATATCTTGCTTGCGTAAAACAGACCTCAAACAGACCCTAAACTGGTAAAAAATAGAACTGCAGACCTAAATGAGACGTCTAGCTCAATGTCCAGATGTCTTAAAAGTAACCAGAGTCTCACCTCAGGTTCCTACGTCGACTTCAGACGTCTGAACCCCTACTCGACCGTCTGGACCCAACTCCAAATGTCCGACCTCTACCCCAGTCGTCTGGGAGTGCATCCAGATGTCTGGTAAGCCTTCCAGACGTCCGAAACGCGTGGGAGGGCATGCCCCATGCCTTCCTGAAGCTATCTCTTCACGCGACAGGTGAATCATCCACTTTTAGCCATGCAGATCGAAGCTGCAGTGCTGCTTGCATGGCTGTAACCGCACGAGGAACATACTTTCATGGAACACTGCTTTCAGATGTTCGGTGTCGTCACCAGACATCGAACCCATCGTCTAGACGGCACACAAGACGTCTGATTCTGGGAAAATCCCAGAATAAGAATGACCTCCTGCTCCTCCTCGCTGCGTGCAGCTCCGGCCTCTCCTCCTAGCCTGCAGCTACGACTGCAGCATGTGTCGGGGACATCTCCCTCGACGCGTCCCTCCTCTCGCATGCGCCGCTCTGGTCATGCGTCCTCCGGTGAGCTCCCACGAGCTCGCGAGCTCAAGCTCTTCCTCCTCTCCTCACGTCGCCTCTCCTCCTCGTTGCTCGCTCTCGCACCCTCCCTCGCGCTCGCCCCTCTCGCTGCAGTGGAGAGGAAGGAAGGAAGGTGGCTGTGGTGGAGTGGGGAGGAGAGGAAGGGGAAGAGGGGTTTTATAAGGGAGTGGCTTGGGTTCCGCTGGGGAGAAGGTAGAGAGAGAAGACGGAGAAAGGTAATCTGCACGTAGCCAGCGTGCAAACGCAAATCTACGTACAAATTTTTTAATTTGCAGACATCTAGGAAGTGGTCCAGATGTTTTAACGGGCTCAAAACAGAATGGGTCTTTTCAGATATAAATATATATATGTACATATAGGTATGTAAATATATATATGCATGTGTATATACATATATATATTTACAAACATACACACATACATACGTACATACATACATACATACATACAGACATACATACATATATACATACATACATACATACATACATACATACATAGATATATATATATAGACACACACACACACACATAGATATATATATATATATATGTATGTATGTATGTATGTATGTATGTATGTATGTATGTATGTGTGTGTGTATGTATGCATGTATGTATACATACATACATACATACATACACACACACACACACACACACACACACACACACACACACACATATATATATATATATATATATGTATATGCATGTATATATATATATATACATATTATGTGTATATATATGTATGTTTGTATATATACATTTATATATGTATGTATATATATATAGATATATTTATGTATATATATATATATATAGATATATCTATGTATGTATGTATGTATATATATATATATGTATGTATCTATATATCTCGATACATACATATAGATACATACATACATATATATATATATTCCAGGTTTCATCATTCACATTTCCATTCTCAAATTTTACAAATGCAGCTCGTATTTCCATCATTTAACATATACAACAAGTATTGTCACAGGTAACTGTTTAACTAGCACTGGCATTTCATATTTTACAGGCAGCTCTTGTTTATTAACAGGCAGTTGTTCGCATTTCTATTCATTCATTTAAGACTGCAATTTCAAACACGCATGCAAGCAGTGTAAGTACTTCTCATCCTAGAATTCATGTCACATCCTAGGTTTCTAGTTATCCAATTTCACATATGCATTCGGGTTTTATAATTAAAATAGGGGGAAACCACTCTACCAGACAACTCGGGAGTACTGGGGGCTCGAACGGCAAGCTTACGTGCCTCAGCAAGCCCCAAACCTGCAACCGATCGAAGTCCTATACTAAGGAACATAACACAATGGAATGTTCAGAACATCATATAAGGCTTTCTAACATGTAAAGGAACTCACAAGAAAACCACCGATATCTTGCTTGCGTAAAACAGACCTCAAACGGACCCTAAATGGGTCAAAAATAGAACTGCACACCTAAATCAGACGTCTAGCACAAGGTCCAGATGTCTTAAAAGTAACCAGAGTCTCACCTCAGGTTCCTACATCGACTTCAAACATCTGAACCCCTACTCTACTGTCTGGACCCAACTCTAAATGTCCGACCTCTACTCTAGTCATCTGCGAGTGCTTCCGGACGTCTGGTGTTAAGACCCACGACATCAAACGTCTTTTAAGATGTCTGGGAGTTGGTCCAGACGTCTGGAATTTAATTTTTGCGGCGTACGATTGCGAGTCTGCGCACATGCGTGCGTAGACTAAACCGCCACCCTCTTTTCTTCTCTCTTCCCTCCCCATCCTGCAGGCACCTCCTTTTTTTTCCTCTCTCTCTCCCTCGGTGCCTTCAAATAGCCTCTCTTCCCCCTTCCCTCTCCCTCAACACCACTCCACCGTCCCCTCCTTCTTCCAGCTTAAGCGCGAGTGAGAGAGAGAGAGAGGGCAGAAGCTGCTGCCTGGTGCGCGTGGGGAGGAGGAGGCGCAACGAGAGGGAGAAGAGGTAGAGCTCATGAGGAAGAGAGAGTGAGCTCGCCGGAGCAGCCAGGGCTAGCCGGCGGGCGTGCAGCGAGAGCGCGGTGCTGGGGAAGTTTCCCCAGTGCTGCTGCAGCTCAGGCAGTAGGCGAGCGCGACGCGGTACGGCCGTGCGCAGCAGGAGGAGGGTGAGGAGGTCCTGATTCTGGGAAATTTTATTAGAATCAGACATCTGGACCTACGTCCAGACGACGCAGGAGACTTCTGGAGGAAGATCCAGACGTCTGAAAGGTACAATATTTCTTCTCCTCTTCCTTTCGCGGGTACGGCCATGCAGGCCGTTCCGCCAAGGGTTCTGCCTCATTGATTTGTTAAGGACTGTTGTATACGCGTGCAGGTTTCGTTTGGAAAGGCACAAGGGCACGCCCTCCCACACAGATCGGACGTCTGGGCACTGCACCAAACGACGGAGAGTCTCCAGACGTCCGGAGTGACAGTCGGATGTCTAGAACTAAGCCCAGATGATTCAGCGGGATCCTCGACGTTTGAAGAACAGCGTAGAAGCAAGGTATGATCTGAACCATCGTTTAAGACATTCCAGACGTCTGATTTAGGGCAGGGTTGTCATTTTTGACCCGTTCAAGGTCCGTTCGAAGTTCGTTTTCCGCGTTTAAAATTTCGTTCTTCTTAGAATTAGTTCCTCTACTTGTTTAAAGTACTTGTATCCTATTCTGAGCAGTTCTGTGTGTTTGATGCTTGTGATAGGACCTCGTTCTGTTGCAGATCTGGGGGTTGCGGAGGCACGTGGACCTGCCGATAACGCCCCCATCACTCCTGATTTTGCGGGTAGAGTGGCTCCCCTTGATTTGTTATCAACATTAATGCACTTGTAAAATAAATAATAGATCCTAGGGTATGGCATGAATCCTAGGACTGGAAAACTAGATTGAATGATAGATCCTAGGATATGGCATGAATCCTAGGAACAGAAACACTGAAATGAATGTCGTGAATACATGAAATTACAGTCTTGGAAAAGTAGAAAAAATAATGATAATTGCCGGTAATTGGATAACAGCTGCTGGTATATGAATGTATATTAAATGTTGGAAACACAGGCTATATGAGAATAAAGCTGAATTGATGAAACTTAAAATGGCTTGGCTAGAGAAATATGAGCATGAATTCTACGGGGAATTAGGAATAGAGCTCCTGAGAGGTAAATGGAATGGAATTGGGGAAGTGAGCTGGCCCTTGAGTACGGAGTACCAAAGAGAGCGACTGTCCCCCTGTTTAGTGCAGAGCGGAGCTAGCCGCCCCAGGGACCTGGGGTTAGGTCTGGCCACTTTGTACCGACTTTTGGCCCTCGCGTACACAGTACGTGGGAGAGCTACTAGTGTAGGGAGAGCGCTAGCCACCCCACGGGCCCCAGGGTTCTGCTAGCCGTCCTACACCGACTTGTTAGGCCCACTGGGCAAACCAAGGTAGTCAGGAGAGGGTGCACGGACTGTGGAGGGGCAAGACCCCTGTTTGGTTACTGTGGAGGGGTTGGATCCCTGGTACTGAGAGGGCTCTGCCTTATACTGGTTCCGTGTTGTGTTTTGGGGTGCACCCGTTAACGGAAACGACTGACCGCGTGCCAGTGCGGGGTAGCTACCCGTGCGTTTATCGCGCGTGCCATAGTCACCGTTACGTCTATCAGTGACCTTGGGGTGGTTGACTGAGGGTAGGACCACCACGGGGGACTCTCCCGGCCAGGAGAGCACCACTTGCTTCTTCTATTTTTCGGAAAAGACTGCAATCAAGATCGTTTCCACGAGGAACATTCAAGATCAAGAGAAAGATCTGAGGAATAATTCAAGAATGAGTAAATAGAAAATAAAGAAAGAAATTAAAAATAACAGCTACTTGTCCACCTTACTATTTTCTTAGCTAGTTGGTTGCCACTCTACTCAGCGTTTCGCTGACGTGTCACCTTTGTCACCTTTTCAAGACCAGGTGTTGAGCAGCCAGAGCCTGCGGCAGCAGAGGGTGCTGGGCCTAGTAGAGCCCAGTAGTTTTACTTGTGTTGTACCTATTGTGCCGTTCTTCTGTTGTAGTGAGTATTTTCTGTTATAATTATACTCTTTTATTGTAAGCATCATGTTTATGTACCTGTTTAATTCTCTACTGTTGTGGTGGTGTGTACTGTAGTAGTAGTTCTTTTCTTTACTACTGTACTTTTGTTACTGTTAGTTACATGCATGATGAATGTGGTTTATTTTACTGCTCTTTTGGTTACTTTCTCGTTGGACGACTGGGTCTTGGGAACAGTCGAGTTGGTTCGATTCTGGTGTCTCGTTGGGATTCGAGAATTGGGTCGTAACATGATGGTATCAGAGCAAGGTCGTCTCGAAAAGTGAACCAACTGGCTGGAAAATAACCAATTCACGTGCATGTAACTAGAGTAGCCACCACAACGTATCTTTTGATATTTGTTCTTAGACTTCTCCGTTAGATATCGATCCGTATTGATGTCTTTTCTATTCCGTGTTCGCATCTCCTTGCAGGAGATGCCTCGACGAGGAGGTAGCAAGGCGGACCGCGGACGCGACCGAGGACGAGGACGAGGACGAGGTCGGAGGGGTGGGCGCGTTGAGCCCGACGCCTCAGTGGACCAGCCACTGCTTCCGGGCATTCAGCCTCAGGACCTCGCCCATCTAATACGGGATATCGTGCGAGAGGAGCTCCACCCACCGCCACGAGCGCCTCTCCCTAGGGTTGCGGAGGGGGAGTCCTCTAAGGGACCACGCGACGGACATGGCGTTGGACGCGGGGGAGGGAATGGGCCTCCACTGCCCCCACCTTCCTCCGGCACTTCCGAACACGAGGCTTCTTTACCTGGAGGTGCGCTAGCATCTCCCCTTCAGCGCCACTTCGAGCTTTTCGGACAGTTCCGGAAGCTGAAGCCCCCCTCCTTCAAAGGGGATGAGGACCTGACCGAGGCGGAGGACTGGCTCGAGTAGATCGAGAAGATTTTTGACACCCTTCGCCCCCCTGTGGAGTGCCGTGTGGCCTTTGCCATGTACCAGCTGGAGAGCGCGGCACATAGGTGGTGGAGGGTGGTCAGGGGACAGGAGAGGGACGAGCCGACTTGGGATCGATTCGTCACCCTCTTCTGCGAGCAGTACTTTCCCCAGACGTGGCAAGACTATAGGAGGCGGGAGTTCCACACTCTCCACCAGGGGAAGATGACCGTGAGCGCGTATAGTACGCATTTCCTGGACCTGTCTCGCTTCGCAGCGACAGCCGTGGCTACTGAGGAGGAGCGAGTTTGGAGGTTCATCGAGGGGCTCCGGCCGACGATTCGGGGGTATGTTAAACCCCTGAAGCTGCCTACGTTCTCGAGAGTGGTAGAGGCAGCTACGACATATGAAGAGACCAACCCGTCCGCACGCGACACTAACAGCGGGTGGAAGAGGCCCTATCAGCCAGACTTCTCACAAGGCCGACGAGAGAGGAGACATGTGGCGCCCGCAGGAGAGCCGTCACGTTTTGCGAGGCCATCAGTGGCCTTTGGGGGCCCCCGACAAGGGCCAGCTGCTAGCACCGGACCCCCACCCAGCCGACAGCAAGGACCCACTAAGGGCGGGAGTCGAGTCCCCCTTTGCTACTAGTGTGGCCAGCCGGGCCACATCAGGAGGGACTACCCGTCCAGGGCCGGAGGTCAGCAGATGCTTCCCGCGCCGAGCATTGGAGGGCGAGCAGGAGGCCGCGGGTTCCAGGCGCGAGGAGGAGGACAACAGTCATGGGGAGGGTACCAGCCAGCGACTACCCGTCCGACACAGAGTGTGGCTACTTCGTCCGCACCTAGGGTTGAAGGGCGTATCAATGCCTTGACACACAGGGAGGCCAGAGCTTTAGGATCAGTGGTGGCAGGTATGGTTTCAATTTTCGGTAGACTTGTTTACATGCTTTTCGATTCCGGCGCTACGCACTCATTTGTTGCTGCCAGTTTTACGGTTAGTTTGGAGCAGGACTGTATGTTGTTAGAGGATCCGTTCATGATCAGAGGTCCGAGTGGTCAGCTGTTTGTAGCTGAGAAGGTATACACAGGTTGCGAGGTCAGTGTTGGGGGACACAGCCTTCCCGCTGACCTGATTATGATACAGATGGAGGACTTTGGCATAATTCTGGGGATGGTCTGGTTGTCCACTTACCATGCCTTGGTGGACTGCTTTGAGAGAAAGATCGTCTTCTCCATACCGGAGTTGCCTTCTTTCGAGTTTCACGGGCAGCCAGTGGACGGAGGCTTCAGGTGCATTTCTGCACTTCGGGCAGCGAGACTTTTGAGCCAGGGGTGTAAGGGCTTCCTAGCTTGTGTGGTGGCATAGTCCATCCCTGTGGCAGACTTCCAAAGTATCCCGGTGGTCAGAGAGTACCCCGACGTGTTCCCAGATTAGTTGCCAGGACTACCGCCCGAGCGTGAGATTGAGTTTGAGATCTCACTGGTACAGGGGACCAGCCCCATCTCCACAGTACCGTACAGGATGGCACTGCTTGAGCTGTGAGAGCTCAAGTCTCAGTTGCAGGATCTTCTGGAGAAGGGCTTTGTGATGCCTAGTGCGTCTCCCTGGGGAGCCCCGGTATTGTTCGTAAAGAAGAAGGATGGTACCCTACGCCTTTGTGTGGACTACTGACAGCTAAATATGGTCACCATCGAGAACAAGTATCCGTTGCAGAGGATTGATGACTTGTTTGACTAGCTACGAGGTTCCATGGTATTCTCCAAGATCGACTTGAGGTCTGGATACCACCAGTTGAGGATCAAGGAGGCAGACGTCTCCAAGACAGCCTTCCGCACCCGGTACAGACACTACGAGTTTCTGGTCATGCCGTTTGGGCTAACCAATGCCCCTGCTACCTTCATGGATTTGATGAACCAGGTGTTTAGACCATACTTGGACCAGTTCGTGGTGGTATTCATTGATGATGTGCTCATCTATTCTCGAGATCAGACGCAGCACATATAGCACTTGCGGATGGTACTGGACACACTGAGACGACGTAGGCTGTACACCAAATACAGCAAGTGTGAGTTCTGGTTGAGGGAGGTGACCTTCTTAGGTCATGTGATCTTCGGGGATGGCTTGGCTGTGGACCCAACCAAGGTCGAGGCAGTGCTCAGGTGGGAGAGACCGCGTACGGTGATTGCACCGCAAAAATACACCTGCAATTGTGCCATCTTGTGCTATTTCCTAGCATTACCAGTGCATATAGGGTTCCATAGTTGCATTTGTAAAAATACATGCATGCATGCATTTAATTGAGAAGGGAGGAGAATGAAATAAATGGCCTTGCAATTCACGTTTTCTTCAAGTGTTGCTTCGCAATATTCCCATCTTTATTTTTATTTCCATTTGATTTGGAAATCTCTTCCCACAGCTGCATGGGACAACACCTTTCTTCCTCGCGCGCCATTCCCTGCTCCTGTCCTTCCCTGCGGCTGCCTCTCCCTGCCAAGGCCATGCATGAGCCATGCACAGCCAGGGCATGGCCGTGCATGGCTTCTTCCTCTATAAAAAAGCCTCGTCTCCTCCTTTGCAAAAGCAGCCTGGTCCAACAGAAAAAAAAACCACTGCAGCTCCACTTCTCCTTCCAGGCCACCGTCCTCTCCTCCTTCTCCCTCCACACGTCGGCCCTCCTCGGAGACACCCGGCGGACAAAAGTCTTCACTGTGGTGAGCACCCACCATCATGAAACCACCACCGCCCAGCTCTTCAAAGAGCCGGTGGGCGTGGTTGCCTTCTTCACTATTTTCACGTTTCCAGCACCTTCAGCCATTGGAGCTGGAGCTTCAAGCTTGAAGCTCAAAGCTCCAGCAGCAGCGGCAAGGCGACAGCAGCAGCACAGCAGCAGTAGCAGCCTCAGCCCCTTCCGCGCAAGCCTGCAGGCTGCCCTCGCCTCTGCATGCGTCTGCAGGCCTCTCCGCCTCCTGCTTCTTCGCTCTGTCGCGCTCTCTCTTCCGCCCGCAACCGGCCATTGCGCGCCTCTCCAGTAGCCGGCCAAGCACCCCAGTGAACCCCTGCAGCACCCGCAAGCTTCCGCGTGCACCTGCAAACACCATCGCCCCCCGCTTCTCCGCTCTGTCGCGAGCTTCTCCACGCCTGCAACCGGCCGGCGCAGACCTTCTTCCTCGCACGCCAGCCCGCGCGAGCCAGCTGCGAGCCGGCCACACTCACAGCACCTACAGCTCCCGGTAGCACGGCTCGCCCGACCACTGTAGCCACTGTTCACGCATTTCTGCGAGACACTGTGGATACAGTGGGGTGACTGGTGAGTTTCTCACTTTACCAGTCACCTGGCGCGCCGCTACTGCTGATCGCCCGCGCACGTGTCTCGCCCTGTGTCGCCCGAACCTGCCCGCGCGTCTGCCAGCCCGCGTATGCCTGCCTTCGCCCACTCTCTTCGCCCACGTGCGCCTGCCCGTGACCGCTCCAGCCCTTACGCAGCACAATGCGCTGTGTGTCTTCTCTCCGCGCCCATCGCCCTCCAGCGCACGCTTCTCTGCGCGCATGAGCGCCTGCACGCGAGCTTGTGCCTCCAGATGACGCTTGGGCCTTCAGACGCCCTAACCTCCAGCAGTCTCTCTCCCACTCTCTTTCTCTCTCTCTCACAACACTCTCTTTACCGACGCTCACACACACATACACACACTTCCACACACACACACACCTATACACTATTATATACATATACATATATATATTGATATATATATATACATATATTTATATACCTATATATATACATACATAGATATATATATATATATATATATACACTTATATTTATACATATAGTAGTACCTATATACTTATGTATTAGTATACATACAAACATGTATACATAT
This sequence comes from Thalassia testudinum, assembly GCA_037157565.1. Classification (NCBI taxonomy): domain Eukaryota; kingdom Viridiplantae; phylum Streptophyta; class Magnoliopsida; order Alismatales; family Hydrocharitaceae; genus Thalassia; species Thalassia testudinum. Next base: position 11,887,234 of record JAZHRO010000078.1, on the reverse strand, counting down.
ATATATCTATATACTTATATATATACATATACATATACTTCTATACATATACATATATATATATACTTATATCTATATATATAGTAGTATTAGTATACTTATATATATATATACATATATCTATATACTTATATATACATACATATATATATAAGTATATGTATATATGTGTATATATATATATATATTTACATATATACATATACTTATATATATATATATACTTACACATATCTATACATATACTAGTACTTATATAACTATGTATTAGTCTATATACATATATCTATATACATACATATATATATATAAATATATATACATATATACATCTATATACTTATATATATATGTACACATATATATATACACATATACTCATACTTACATATATATACATATATATATAGCTATACATATATCTATCTATACATATACTTATATATATATATATATATATATATATATATACACATACTTATATACATATATAACTACATATATATACCTATATATTTATAACCATATATATATATAGATATATTTACATATATACATATATATATATTTTCACGTTACTTATCATACGTGGTATCGCGGGAATATCTGCACCAGTTGCTGATATTCACCGATACACGCATACAAAAGGCGTGTTCACATTCATCTTCCACCATCCATCCTACACCTTACACGCGACACTTCATCCTGTTGGTTGCGTCTTTCTAGACGACGACCAACTCGACACCGTGCTACACTCCATCTCCGCCTCCACCCCCACCCCTTTATACATATATAGCATATACATATATATCTATACTATATTTACTTTATTTCTATTTCTCTTGTATGCCCATAAAAAGTTAAAAAAAATATATAAAAGAGAAAAGATAATCTTTGACTTGCAGGTAATCCGTCTTGCAAATAACAAAACTAGTTTTGGAAGCCTGTTTTGGCTCAAAACCAAGAACTTAATTTTGAGGGTGTGCCTCAAGGACAAAGATTACCAGAAAAAAATCTAAATAGAAAAACACCGAAAACACAATAAATGAATGGAAGAGATTCGTTGTAGGAAAGGCATAGAAACTTGACTTGTAACCCCACTTCCCTGAGTTCGACCCTAGGCCTAAAAGTGACCAAGATAAAATCAAATAGGCTAGGTAAAAAATTTTTTGTAAAGAGATGGTTAGGTCCGATTTAGGTTAACCACTATACACACTTCAACAATAAAATCATCATATTAACAACCTATTCGGGTCCGACACCACATCTTTTCTAGCGCCGTTGCCAGGGAGGTGCGCCTTCAAGTAAGTTTTTACTCCATTCCTGTAATTTTTTTTTCTCTTCTCTCTTCACAGGTTTTTTTGTTTTTGGTGTGCAGGTAAATCTATTGCAAGGAGAAGGCAGGCAGACGAAGTCAGAGACGTGGGTAAATCCAAGGCGGGAACGAGAGCGTGAAGACACCGACACCACACTGAAGCTCCGCACACATTGCTGCACAAGTAGGTTCTTCTTTTCTTAGCAACTTAGGTTAACTTGTCACCATAAAAAAAAAAACTAAAAACTAAAAAACTAGAAAAACTTCTTGGGATCTCTTGGGGCAAGTGGATTAAAATTCACTTCTTTGATTAATTTCCCTTACTCCCATCGCCCCGGGATTTCCCGCCCTACTTCGCATAGTGAAAATCCAAGAATTTTGATTCTTGAATTTTTCGTCGTGTGAAGTATTCTTTGAGGCAAACATTAAAACATTGATTGCACCCCTCTTTTGCCTCACTTATCTACAATTCGAGATCACCTTTTTGGTGGGGAGACTTGGAATTGAGTTGATTCCAACCCCACCACGACTTTTTCAACTTGCCTAAGATTCGATCCCGAATACTTCAACCCCAACAATTTGATTTTCTTTATCTGTTGACTGAGCCTTGTGTGGAAATTTTTTTGGTGATTGGGAGCACTTGAATTGAAGTGCTTTGGCTCCCTTTGACATAAATCTAAAACTGATTCATGCATCCACACATAGAAATCTCCATTTAGGGTAGCCCATTGCATTTTAGCATGCATTAACTAACGGATATTGAAGAAGGGCTTGTTGGGCTTAGAAAGAAAACTTGTATTCTCACAAAACCTGGAGATTGGTTGAATTGGTTTTTCAGCGAAATCCTAAAATCCATACTACTTAAGGCTGAACTCTAAAAATCATTCACCAATAAAAACTTCAATTCGGGGAGATTTCCCCGTTGCATGCTTGTTTTACACACTCTGAAAATCAATCACTTGGTCATTACCCATAAACAACGCCCTTCATATTCCAAAACCACTTGACCCTAAGCCTCTAACTAAAATTGGTAGTAACTTGACCCTTACTAAGGATTGGAGGTCTAACTACCTGCGTGTAGCGTCTATGTGCTGGTGAGGGTTCCTGCGTGCTATCGGGTGTCTAAGACTAGGGCAAACGACCTTTCAATCTGGTCCGGTGGTTCCGCGGTGCTCGCATTCGGTTCCGTAGTTCGTGATAGTAGGTAACTTTGATCTTTAGGTCTAAGGGCACACTGTAGAGGTTAGGAATTTGATTGAATTGATTTGTCATCAAGTGTACCTTTGCGGCATCATTTATCTCATCTCTTTTCCCTTCTCATCTCCCCAATTCTTCCTGCGGTAGTGCATGTTTGGGAGGAGGTCACAAAACCCTGAACTGTTTGAATTGCCTGATAACTTTAGAAAAGGAGCCGAATCGTCCTCCTCTACAAACATGGTTGCACACCCACCCCCAAATCCTGAGGGAGGAAACCGCCCTCAGAACCCACCAGGTGGTGGAGCCTTAGATCCCATAACCTGCCTCCAAGCCCAAATGGAAATGTATAATGAGCAAATTGAAGCCATTCGGGAAACATTGGAGGAAATGCAGAACCCTCTCGAACAGGAGGAGCCTAGGTCTCTTAGCTCATATCAGAATCCCGCTGCTACAGAGACCATAGGACAAATTCGGGTCCCCATGGGTGGGGACGACTTTGAACTGAAATCGAACATAATTGGCCTAATAAATTTTCACTTTCATGGTCTTGCAAGTGAAGATCCGTTTCTCCACTTGGAAGACCTAACCCGACTAGCTGAAATGGTTAAACCAAGAAATGTCGGGTTACCTATAGTCCTCATGAAAATGTTCCCATTTTCATTGCGAAATAAAGCGTTGCAGTGGCTACGCACCCTTGGGAGAACCATCCACTCTTGGGAAGAGATGCGAACAGCGTTTCTCAAGAAGTTCTTCCCAATCGGGCGAACCAATGCGCTTCTCCATGCTATCACTTCATTTATGAAACAAAACGGCGAACAATTTCATGAGGCATGGGAGAGGTATAACGACCTCCTCAGGAAGTGTCCGCACCACGGTCTGCCTAAGTGGCATATAGCCCAGATTTTCTACTATGGGCTAAATGAGACTTTAAAGCAGATAGCAGATGCTTCCTGCGGAGGGAACTTTATGAATAAAGACGAGAATGGAGCATTTGAATTGTTTGAAAATATGAGTGAAAACTCGATGAACAATGCTTCCATTGTTGCATTTAATCGTACCAGCTAGCCCCGAAATGTCCACGAAGTTGACACGGGACCCTCCCATTCATCCATTGATCTAACCTTATTGCTCAAAAAGTGGATGAAGTCTCCGTCGTGTACAAGAAGCTGACGAGCTTCTGGCCAACCTCGCCCGATCTCTGGCAAACACCACCTCTTCACCACTTCGTCACAATCCAAATTCTTCCAACACCAGGCTTATCTCGAGAAACCCCATAAGACCTTCCTTACCGAGTGTCGCGCCAAGCGACTCGGTAAGTCATGTGGAACTGGCTTCTGCGAGCCAGTATTTCGACACGAAGGACCAAGCCTCCATGTGCTCGGATGCATATTTACATGCGGACATGTCTTCTGGCATAGAAGATGCTTGCGCCCTGGGGAACAACCCGTTCTCTGCCACGTGTAACCCAGGGTGGCGCAATCATCTGAACTTCGCATGGTCCAACAACCTACAGCGCCAAAACCCCTCGGGTGGACCAATGCGACCGTCCGCACCCGTCATCTCAAGGGCACATTCTAATCCTATGGCGAATCCGCCATTAGGCCCTTGCGTACCGCAAGCAGAACACGCATCAAGTCCTCTTGACAAATTGATGCGAATGATGACAAATATGTCAAAGCGCCATGAAAAGAACATGACCTCTCTTCAGCACCAACTGGTGCAGCAGAATGTTGAGATTAGTCAACTACGCATGGCGAGTCGATCTCAGGGCACTCTTCCTGCCCAACCTATTCCCAACCCACGAAATTTCGTACCCCGTGGTCCTCAACCACAGGTACAACCTTCTCAGGGGCAGGTTCATCAAATTCTGTAGGCTCCGAGCATTCCACCGGGATTTCAGGCTAATCTCGCTGCAGCACCGCACTCTTATGTCCCCATTGCAAACCCTCCTTTGCCGTATGATCCCACTGGACCCGCATCATGCAATGCTATCACTACGAGGAGTGGTAAGTAGACCGTCGATCCGCCTCGACCTGATCCTGGCCCGTCTTCTTCATCGCCCTCTCATTCGGGATGCGCTCCGCATTCACGAGAGGACGATACACCCAAATTGGTGCCAGAATCAGTCCCATTCCCTGAGGCTTTACTAAGTGAGCCAAAAGGCAAGAAGAAAGATACGCAGGCCTTTAATAACCTGCATAATTTGTTCAGGGATGTAGAAATCAAGGTACCCCTGCTCGAGGCTATCGACCACATACCTACTGTCGCCCGATTTTTTAAAGACTACACAACACCCAGGCAATAGTCAAAGAAAACTAAAAATCCGGTGGTTCTCTCGCCTCATGCGAGTTGTGCTATACTGTCAAACCTACCACCGAAGCAGAAAGATCCGGGCACACCGCTTATTTTCTGTAGCATCCAAGGCTGCAGTTTTAACCGTGCCCTGCTTGATCTAGGATCTTCCATAAATCTTATACTGACCATCATGCTCGCAAAATTTTCCTTCGAAAATCTGAAACCCACCCCTGTCACGTTACAGTTGGCAAATCGTTCTGTCAAAATCCCAAAGGGTGTGTGATGAGTGGCTACTCATCATAGCTAAAAGGCTGAAATTAAGCTAGACACTAAGCAAAACAATATCAAATTAACAGATAAAAAGGGTTAAGTGTGGGAATTAAAGAAAAAGACCTAAAACTTTTACTTTGTGTTAAAACCTCCTAATTAGGTCACAAAATGAAATTTTCTAAAAACAAATTACAAATGATGATCCATGCATCAATTGAACACATAAATTAGTATGAAAAGCCAAATCAGATGTATAATCAATGTCTTAAATGTTCAATTAAGCACATATAAAAATTTGAAGGCAATTGGACATCATTTAGGTTTTGAAATAGATAGTTTACACTTAGGTCCTTCATGCATTACACTTTGACCCTTAAAAACTCATTTTTGGACCTGCTTGTAAGCTGCAGGACCCTTCTGAAAACCTGCAGGGCCCTTCCAGTTATAGTTCTTTTCACTTATGGGCCTACACGCTATTCTTCTACCCCTTCATTCAAGGGTCTTCCTGCAATTTTTCCCTCATTTCAGAGAGAAGCCTGCTGCTCTTCACGCGCACTGTAGCGTGCAAAGAACACGGCCAATCTCAGCCGTCCGTCGCTCTTTAGATCTTGATCTGCGGTTGGATTCTTTTGGAACTTTCGCGCAATTCGGTGCGTGCGTTCACCTCTCTCCCCAGATCTCATCTGACGGTCAGATCTCACTCTCTACTCACCGCGCGCTCCACCCCTCACATCCTCGCCGCCGGTTGCATCTTGTTTATTTTCACCTGCGCGGTGATTTCAGCCACTGAGCTGCTACTTAAGCACCTTAGTGGTGTCGCGCGCAAGGGATCGCTCTCTCCTACACCTCTTAGCGATCAATTCGTCCACTCCAGTCTCTCCTCCCCATCCAACCTCTGATTTCACAGCCACCAGCTGTGAAATCATCGCCTGCTCTCGACCCTCCTCGTCGCTAAGGACTTCGTAGCACCTGAGGACGACCCTGGAGTCTCACTAGCAGATTCTTCCCTCCGCTGGAGTCACCTCCCTCCTTTCTTCCTCCTTAGCCGCCGGCTAAGGACCCATAGGTCCCATTCTTCCTTTTAGTTTAGGTTTTTAATTCTGCACAATTAGTGTTAGCTGTAGTTTACAGTAGCTTAGAATAGAATTAGCTTTAATTGTTAGTGTTTAATTTTCGTTGTAGTTTAGAGTAGTCTTAGGAGTAGAATTAGCATTAATTCCCCTCCCTCACCTCCTCTGATCAGTCCAGATCAGAGGGGAAGAATCATCTACTCATTGTTCAAATTATCTCCCTCTCCATGTTTTTTTCACAATCCAGTTCTGATTTCTTTTTAACGACAAGTTTTTCTCATCCTTCACCCACACACCCTGATCCAATTTCAGATCTGGTGGTTTACAACCTCAGATCTGAAATTGGCGTCACAAGCACCTTTGGGGCTTCTCACTCACCCCATATTTGATCACAAAAGCCCCTTGATTTTGGGTTGAATTCTTCAGTTTGTCAGATTTCTTTTCAACATGGATTTTAAGGATTTTTACTTTCTGAATTTCACTGCCTAATCTGACAGATTGAAGATAATTTGAATTTCTTGTTGGCAAGGACTCTTAGAGGATTTCTGGTGACAGAAATCATCTCAGAAGAGCCATCCATTAATCTGTTTTGATAAGCCTTGAATGCATTGAATGCAAGTTAGATCTGAGGATAATTACTGTGGTAATTTGAAGTCTGATCTTGCATTTATAAGTTTTCTTGGGGATGTCTAATTTGTGTGGTGATTTCCTAACCTAAGGAGTTCTCCATACTCCTTAAGGTTGCAAGAAACTGGGATTGTATGATTTGGTTTTAATTGATTGAGTTAAGTCTTCCTTCATGCTGTCTATAGCATTAGAAAGAGCTAACTCAATGCCATTTGTTGTTTTGATCTGAAATGATGCTTTTGATGAGGGTTTCTTTTTGGGCATTTGAATTAAGACATTTAGTGATTTTCGTGAGAATTAAACCCTTGTCAGATTTGGAATTTACTCATCAGTTTTTCAGTGGTTTTGATTGTCTTTTACTCCCAGTTGTACAGTGAAATGCTGCATCTTGCAGCTACATTATTCCCCTCTTCTCTAAATTCCCTCCTTCTCATCTGTAGAACTCATCCTCCTCTTCAAATGGACTAACTGCAGCAGCAGTTAGCCCATTTGACAGTGGCTTAAGCCACTGCTAAAGAAGCACTGAATTCCAACATGTTCTCCTCTTCTTCACCTTCTCTGACAGTGGCTGGAGCTGTTGTTGAAAACAAAATGAAATTAAACTTAATCAATCCTTCATTCCTAACCTCCTACTGAAATCTAATTGTACATTCTTAAATCTATTACCGTATGTATATATCCATACTACTATAACTATAATATACAGCCTAATTATGTAAATATAGATACATAGATATACTGTAAATACTGTATAAACTTATATATATATCTATATACATATGTAATCTATGTAAATATATGTATAAGTACTGAATTATTATGTATATATTTACTTAATTATGTTTATATATGTACAGATTTATATTTACTTAGTTAGTAGCTATACTATAGAATAAATTAGCTAAATTAATAATTTAGAGCTATAATTAAGTAAATAAATCTATAGACCTAGGTTAATATATATAGTAAGTAATTTAAGTTAGTTAAAGTATAATTATACCTATTATAGTTTACTGTTAACTTAGTTTTAATTTAAAACAGCCAGAACTGCTATTTTAACTTAAATAAAACACAAATAAATTCGTAAAAAAAAGTAATAAAAATATGTATAAAATACTTAAGTATGTAAATTAAATCTGTATAAGGTCAATTAGACCATTTACTAACTATTTTATAAGTAATTAACTATTTAATCACCTAAATCAACCTGTACAATCAGCCTAGTTTAATGAATTTATTTGTATAGTAAAACTAACTAAAATTCAAAATTAATTAACCAATTATGTATTATTATGTAAATACTTTATTTTCCATATTTTATTTTATTTCTTTTTAATAATTTATGACCCTCAAATCGAGGGCCAAAAGTGCGTTCAGGCACAGCTGCGCTTGATTTCCAACGCACGATGTGGTGCTGGAATAGCGCCACATCGTGCGCTGCAAATCAAGCGCAGCGCTATAAAGTGAATTTCTATTTATGCTTGAGCAGTTGTCACCGGCACCGGGCGCCCGAAACCCTGCCTATATATGTTCGGACCCGATTACCCATTGAGCACTCTGTCTGATATGTGTGGAATATGCGATGTGTGTGTGTGGCCGGGGGCCCGAGCACGATTATTTGTGGCGTATGGCTAAGGTCCTGCGTCGAGTCTGAAAGCGTAATTAAGCCACCTAATTAAAGATTAGGGCATGCTTATTTGATGTCTGGTCCCACCTTCTGGGTGTTGTGTATCCCTCTAATGGCCCGCCCACAAATTAAACACGTTTTGAATTTGGTTAATAAAAGCTAATGACGACTTAAGTGTATATAACAGAAAAAGATATATATATGTACACGTAGTATAGCCCTATTATTTGTATAAGTAAACCTACATAATTACTAACAGAATAAAATGACACCATAAACGTCGCTAAAGACCTCAGTTTTCCCTCCTTAGGTTGTATATAGTGTTTTCTGAGATTTAGCGACGCTTATGTCTGTTATTAAAACTGCTGTATATGTTACTGTAGATAACAGACTAGTAATATAAGTTTTTACACTACGGCATCCTAGTGTATTAAGTACTATCATGTTAGTGTTAATACTATAACTTGTAAATACATAGATTTTAGTATAGTAATAAATTGTTTGGTGCTTGTTTTGAGTTAGTTAATTTTTACAAGCATTACAATTAACTTTTAGTAAGTAGGAAAACCATTTTTTATATTCATTCATTAATAAGATGTAAAGTTTCTTTTTGGAATTAGAGGATAATTTTGAGATCAAAGAGTGACCGAATTAAATTCAATAAATTGCCTCCCAGTGAACGACCTGGAACAAAACCAGTAAAAATTAGATAAATAAGCAAATGATAATAATGGTTGTAATGACTGGTACTCACCCATATTCACCACTATACGACATTCTAAATGTTATATTATACACACTATACTGCAACGACATGATCATGATAATCATTCATAAAGTCATCATTGCAATCATTCTATTTCTATTATTATCAGTGTGGTGGAAGACGTGGTGGTTAGGGTCAACAGTCTCTGTTTTCCTGTTGACTTTCTTGTTTTAGATATGGAAGTTCCTAGCTCACTTTCTGATTGTCCGATCATCCTTGGTCGACCTTTCTTGGCCACAGCTCGTGCCCTTATCGACTGCAAGTCGGGCTGTATTGAGATTGTCGTTGGATGTGAAAAGCTCAGATTTAACATCTTCAAGGCAGCCAAGAACTTTGATTGCGATTGCATCAAGGATGACACGTCTGACGAGGACATGACCTTCAGTGTGTGTGTCGGACTAATTGGGACCTATTCAGACTGCTACGGATTACCTATAAACACTGATGACTGCCTGACCAACACATATTGTGACGTTCCCCCATCCATCCCTTGTCCTGTACCTTCTCCTGGCCAGACTTCTGACGAGGTTTTCTCTGCTTCCCATACCTCGTGGTCTGAGTCATATCTGGGCTACTCACCGCCGGTCCACACTCTTGAAGACCGGATTGCCCTTTCTTTCCCGCCAAATCAGGCGGATTTGCAACTCCACACTGGGACCTTGAGCCCATATCCTACTCACTGGGGCTTTTCCCTTTTGGATCCATCTATCCAAAGAGCCCCTCTTCTTGGCCAATCTGAGGACCAACTTCTTCCTCCTGATCTGTTTTCTGATCCGCCTGGGACACTCTGGTCCCAGGAAATGCTAGACCTTTCACCATCTACCATCACTTTTCACACCACTATCATGATCACTTCACTTTTCACTTCACCACCAACCATCCACCCACCCTACCACCCTGCTGTATACCCTACACCTCAGCTCTCGTTACCCGATCTTTCATCCTTTCTCTACCTTACCCTCCATGCATATGAGGACATAGCATTGTTTGGCATGGGGGGGTGGATAAGCATCCATAGGACCTGGGTATTTTATGGTATCATGCAGTTTCCACCTATTTATAAATATGCATGAAAAAGAAAAAATATATATATAATAATAATAATAAATGGTGTTTAGTAATGATCTGAAGGTTGAAACAAAAATACAATAAGTGATTATGGATATTCAACCTCTGTTTTGAAGACTTTCCAAGCCACAGAAGCTTGATTCGCTCAAGCTTGGCTTCATTCACTTGAGCGTTGACAAAATAGATCAGAATCTCTCCTAACTAAGGACGTATTCTTGTACCTGAGACACCAGTACAGGATCCGTTGGTTTGCTTTTACTTGAGAGCTTAAGTAAACTTGGTTCACACTACACATATCAGGAAAGACTAGGTGAACATAAGATCTAACCCTAGTGTTTATTAGGGAAAGTGGAGTCCTTACCTGTACGCGCAGGTAGACTTTTTATCCCAAGTTTTAGTCTTGTGTTTAGGAGGAACTCTTTCTGCCAAAAAGAAACTCTCCCACCAAAAAGAAAAGTGTGCTCCTTCAAAAAAATGTTGTAAGAGATATACTGACAAGTGTTTCAAAAAAAAAAGTTGCAAATAAGTCAGTATATCTCACAAATGTCTGTAAAGTCTTCGCCCTACAAGAAGTTCTTCAGGGCAGATTACAAATACCTTATTTTCCTGTGAGCCACAAATGTCAGAAATTGGGAGTTGACTTTTTCGTCATCTTCTTAAGGGTCAATCCGAAAACACAAGCTGAAGCTAGGACCAACCTGCACTTAAAAATTCGTGAAACCTTGGGCTTGAGTCTTAATGTTCATTTGGTCAGTCTTGATCCTTCACTAAGCACAAGCCATAACCTCTTGAGCTCTCGAATACGGCAAAAACCTCCTGGGTCTTGGAAATCGTACTTAAGGTTTAAATATTAAGAGTCCTGGTTAGTCGAGAGATGATCTTTGTCATGTGAGACTTAAAGTACTGGTAGTCTTCTCTACAATTGGTTCTCACAATATCCAACAATAAACACACCTATGTTGCCTCAGGAGAAAATCTTCAGCTTAAAGATCATTTCTAAATACAATACAAAAAATGTTTTGCTAGGGGCTAGCAAAAGATAGGCATGGGGGTATGATTGCACCGCAAAAATACACCTGCAATTGTGCCATCTTATGCTATTTCCTAGCATTACCAGTGCATATTAGGGTTCCATAGTTGCATTTGTAAAAATACATGCATGCATGCATTTAATTGAGAAGGGAGGAGAATGAAATAAATGGCCTCGCAATTCACATTTTCTTCAAGTGCTACTTTGCAATATTCCCATCTTTATTTTTATTTCCATTTGATTTGGAAATCTCTTCCCGCGGTTGCATGGGACAACACCTTTCTTCCTCGCGCGCCATTCCCTTCTCCTGCCCTTCCCTGCAGCTACCTCTCCCTGCCAAGGCCATGCATTAGCAATGCACAGCCAGGGCATGGCTGTGCATGGCTTCTTCCTCTATAAAAAAGCCTCGGCTCCTCCTTTGCAAAAGCAACCTGGTCCAATAGAAAAGAAAACCACCACAGCTCCACTTCTCCTTCCAGGCCACCGTCCTCTCCTCCTTCTCCCTCCACACGCTGGCCCTCCTCGGAGACACCCGGCGAACAGGAGTCTTCACTATGGTGAGCACCCACCACCGTGAAACCACCACCGCCCAGCTCTTCAAAGAGCCGGTGGGTGTGGTGGCCTTCTTCACTGTTTTCACGTTTCCAACACCTTCAGCCATTGGAGCGGGAGCTTCAAGCTTGAAGCTCAAAGCTCCAGCAATAGCGGCAGGGCGGCAGCAGCAGCACAGCAGCAGCTCCAGCCCCTTTCGCTCAAGCCTGCAGGCCGCCCTCGCCTCCGCGCTCACCTGCAGGCCTCCCTGCCTCCCGCTTCTTCGCTCTGTCGCACTCTCTCTTCCGCCCGCAACCGGCCATTGCGCACCTCTGCAGCGGCCGGCCAAGCACCCCAGCGCACCCCTGCAGCACCCGCAAGCTTCCACGCGCACCTGCAGACACCATCGCCCCCTGCTTCTCCACTCTGTCACGAGCTTCTCCGAGCCTGCAACCGGCTGGTGCAGACCTTCTTCCTCGCGTGCCAGCCTGCACGTGCCAGCCGCGAGCCGGCCACACTCACAACACCTGCAGCCCTTGGTCGCGCGGCTTGCCCGACCACTGTAGCCACTGTTCACGCATTTCTGGGCAACATTGTGGCTACAGTGGGGTGACCGGTGAGTTTCTCACTTTACCGGTCACCCGGGGCGCCGCTACCGCCGATCGCTCGTGCGTGCGTCTCGCCCCGCGTCACCTGCAACCGCCCGCGCGTCTGCTAGCCCGCGTACGCCTACATTCACTCGCTCTCTTCGCCCACGCGTGCCTACCAGCGACCGCTCCAGCCCTCATGCAGCACAGTGCGCTACGTGTCTTCTCTCTGCGCCCATCGCCCTCCAGCGCACGCTTCTCTACGCGCATGCGCGCCTGCGCGCAAGCTTGAGCCTCCAGACGACGCTTGGGCCTTCAGACGCCCTAATCTCCAGCAATCTCTCTCCCGCTCTCTCTCTCTCTCTCTCACAACACTCTCTTTACCGACACTCACACACACATACACTCACACTTCCACACACACACACACCTATACACTATTATATACATACATATATATATATATATATATATATATATATATATATATATATATATATATATATATATATATATATATACGTATACATATATATATTGATATATATATATATACATATATTTATATACCTATATATATACATACATACATATATATATATATATATATACACACACACTTATATTTATACATATAGTAGTACCTATATACTTATGCATTAGTATACATACATACATATATACATATATATATCTATATACTTATATATATACATATATATATATATACATATACATATACTTCTATACATATACATACATATATATATATATATACTTATATCTATATATATAGTAGTATTAGTATACTTATATATATATATACTTACACATATCTATACATATATTAGTACTTATATAACTATGTATTAGTCTATATACATATATATACATACATACATATATATATATATATAAATATATATACATATATACATCTATATACTTATATATATATATATATACACACATATACTCATACTTACATATATATACATATATTTATACATATATACATATATAAATATACATACATACATACATACACACACACACACACACACACACACACACACACACATATATATATATGTATGTATGTATGTATATGTATGTATGTATATATATATATATATAGATATATATATATATATATATATATATCTATGTATGTATGTATGTATATATATCTATATAACTATCTATACATATATATATATATATATCTAGCTACATATATATATATATACAGATATTACTATATATATATATGCATACATATATATCTATATAACTATATATACATATATATATATATATATATATATCTATACATATATCTATCTATACATATACTTATATATATATATATATATATATATATATATACATACACATACATATATACATAAATAACTACATATATATACCTATATATTTATAACCATATATATATGTATATTTTCACATTACTTATCATACATGGTATCACAGGAATATCTGCACCAGTTGCTGATATTCCCCGATACACGCATACAAAAAGCGTGTTCTCATTCATCTTCCATCATCCATCCTACACCTTACACGTGGCACTTCATCCTGTTGGTTGTGTCTTTCTTAACGATGACCGACTCGACACCGTGCTACACTCCATCTCCGCCTCCACCCCCACCCCTTTATACATATATAGCATATACATATATATCTATACTATATTTACTTTATTTCTATTTCTCTTGTATGCCCATAAAAAGATAAGAAAAATATATAAAAGAGAAAAGATAACCTTTGACTTGCAGGTAATCCATCTTGCGAATAGCAAAACCAGTTTTGGAAACCTGTTTTGGCTCAAAGCCAAGAACTTAATTTTGAGGGTGTGCCTCAAGGACAAAGATTACCAGAAAAAAATCTAAATAGAAAAACACCAAAAACACAATAAACGAACTGAAGAGATTCATTGTAGGAAAGGCATAGAAACTTGACTTGTAACCCCACTTCCCTGAGTTCGACCTTGGGCCTAAAAGTGACCAAGATAAAATCAAATAAGCCAGGTAAAAATTTTTTTGTAAAGAGATGGTTAGATCCGATTTAGGTTAACCACTATACATACTTCAATGATAAAATCATCATATTAACAACCTATTCGGGTCCGACACCATACGGTCACTGAGATTCGCAGTTTCTTGGGACTGGCAGGCTACTACAGGAGGTTTATCAGGGGCTTCTCACAGATTGCACGTCCTATGACACAGCTAACCTGGAAGGACATGCCCTTTACTTGGACAGACGCCTGTGAGGCATGTTTTCAGGAGCTGAAGGAGAGGCTGACTTCGGCTCCCGTGCTCACCATCCCTGACAGTAGTGGCGGGTTCGTTGTGTACACGAATGCCTCTTTGCAGGGGTTAGGGGGTGTGCTCATGCAGAGGGGTCATGTTGTTGCTTACGCTTCGCGGCAACTGAAGCCCCATGAGCATAGCTACCATACCCACGACCTGAAGCTGACAGCTGTCGTCTTCGCGCTGAAGACTTGGAGGCACTACTTGTACGGTGAGACCTTTGAGATTTTCACAGATCATAAGAGCCTCAGATACCTGTTTGATCAGGAGCTCAACATGAGATAGAGACGTTGATTGGAGCTCCAGAAGGACTATGATGCAGCATTTCCTACCACCTGGGAAAGGCCAACGTGGTGGCTGACGCCTGAAGCCGGAAGGCACCCGCCCACTTGGCCAATTTACAAGTGCAAAGTTGGAGCCTCTTGGAGGAGATGGGCAGTTGGCGACCCCTAGAGTTACTGGGCCACTATAGGGCAGTGACTGTGACACGACAGACGAGGACAGAGCTGATAGAACACATTATCATACGGAAGATGGCTGACCCGTACTTACAGTCATTGCGTGACAGAGTATTGTCAGGAGACCCTGGAGACTTCTCTTTTACAGACCAGGTGTTGCTCATGAGGGGACGATTGTGCGTTCCCAGAGATGAGGAGCTGTTGAGAGAGCTCCTGACTGAGGCACATGGTTCCAGATTCACCATACATCTCGGAAACACAAAGATGTACAATGACTTGAGACGCGATTTTTTGTGGAGGGGAATGAAGCGGGATGTAGATGAATTCGTACAGCAGTGTTTAGTGTGCCAGCAGGTGAAGGCCGAGCATTAGAGGCTTGCAGGGCCGTGCAGCCACTTCCAGTGCCCGAGTGGAAGTGGGAGAGCATCACCATAGACTTGGTGGTGGGCTTGCCTATTACCCAGCGAGGACACGATGCAGTCTGGGTAATCATCAACAGATTGACGAAGACGGCACGTTTCTTGCCGATCTGAGTCACCTTGGGACCAGCAAAGTTGTCAGAGAGGTATATCCGCGACGTGGTACATCTACACGGAGTTCCGCGGGAGATCGTATCCGACCGGGATACCTGTTTTACGTCCCATTTTTGGGCTGAGTTTCAGCAGGCCCTGGGGACGCGGTTGAGGTTCAGTACAGCATACCACCCCCAGACGGACGGACAGTCTGAGCGCATGATACAGACACTTGAGGACCTTCTATGTGCTTGTGTATTGGACTGGAGGGGCTCTTGGGAGCACTTGCCCCTGGCAAAGTTTGTATATAGTAACAGTTATCACTCGAGCATTGGCATGGCACCCTACGAGGCTCTGTACGGACGGAGGTGTACAGCACCCTTGAGTTGGGTTGAGGTAGGGACCAAGTGGGAGGTTGGCCCCAGGCTGATCCGGCAGAGTCGGGTGGTAGTCAAGCAGATTCACAGGCGACTCCTCACTGTCAGGAGTAGACAGAAGAGCTATGCAGATCGAAAACACAGAGAGGTATAATTTGAGGTTGGAGACCATGTCTTCCTTCACGTTTCACCCATGAAGGGCCTGCAGCGGTTTGGGGTGAGAGGGAAGCTCACGTCGAGATTCGTGGGACCCTTTGAGGTCCTGAAGCGGGTTGGACCCGTTGCTTATAGGCTTGCCCTTCCTCCCTAGCTTTCTGGTGTGCACGACGTGTTCTACGTGTCCAACCTCAGGAAATGCGTCGCCGATCCCAGTCACGTCCTAAGCCACGAGAGCGTCGAGGTGGTTGACGACCTAACCTACCCCGAGCGGCCAGTGCAGATTCTTGACAGAGCCGTTCGGAGTCTGAGACGGAAGCAAGTACCCCTGGTGAAGGTTTTATGGAGGAGCCAGCGGTACAAGGAGGCTACCTGGGAGCTTGAGGCGGCGATGCGGGAGCGGTACCCGGAGAACTTCGAGGGTACATCTTTTTGGACCGGCTTCGGTCCTCTTTGAGTTTGTTATGCGTATATCGTTCTTTCTTTCCGCAATCTAGTTAGCGCAAGTTTCGGAGATGAAACTTCCTTTGAGTTTGTTATGTTGTTAAGACTCATGACATCAAACATCTTTTAAGACGTCTGGGAGTTGGTCCAAACGTCTGGTAAGACGCTGGACGCCTTCCCAGACGTCTGGAATTTAATTTTTGCGACGTACGATTGCGAGTCTGCACACATGCGCACGCAAACTGAACTGCTGCCATCTTTTCTTCTCTCTCTTCCCTCCCCATCCTGCAGGCGCCTCCTTTTTCTTCCTCTCTCTCTCCCCCGATGCCTTCAAATAGCCTCTCTTCCCCCTTCCCTCTCCCTCAACACCACTCCACCGTCCCCTCCTTCCAGCTTGAGCACGAGTGAGAGAGAGAGAGGGCAGCAGCTGCTGCCGGGTGAGCGCGGGGAGGAGGCGCAATGAGAGGGAGAAGAGGTAGAGCACGTGAGGAAGAGAGAGTGAGCATGCCGAAGCAGCCAGGGCCAGCTGGCGGGCGCGCAACGGGAGCGCGGTGCTAGGGAAGTTGCCCCGGTGCTGCTGCAACTCAGGTAGCAGGCAAGCGCAATGCAGCACGGCCGTGCGCAGCAGGAGGAGGGCGAGGAGGTCCTGATTCTGGGAAATTTTACCAGAATCAGACCTCTAGACCTACGTCCAGACGACGCGGAGACGTCTGGAGGAAGATCTAGACGTCTAAAAGGTACACTATTTCTTTTCCTCTTCCTTTCGCGGGTACGGCCATGTAGGCCGTTCCACCAAGGGTTCTGCCTCATTAACGTGTTAAGGACGGTTGCGTACGCGTGTAGGTTTCGTTCGGGAAGGCGCAAGGGCATGCCCTCCCACACAGATCGAACGTCTGGGCACTGCACCAGACGACGGAGAGAGTCTCCAGACGTCCGGAGTGACAGTCGGACGTCTGGAACTAAGTCCAGACGGTTCAACGGGATCCTGGACGTCTGAAGAACAACGCAGAAGCAAGGTATGATCTCAACCATTGTTTAAGACGTCTGGAAGGTGTTCCAGACGTCTGATTTAGGGCAAAGTTGTCGTTTTTGATCCGTTTAGGGTCCGTTCGAAGTCCGTTTTCCGCGTTTAAAATTTTGTTCTTCTCAGAATTAGTTCCTCTACTTGTTTAAAGTACTTGTATCCTATTCTGAGTAGTTCCATGTGTTTGATCCTTGTGATAGGACCTCGTTCTGTTACGGATCTGGGGGTTGCGAAGGCACGTGGACCTGCCGATCACGCCTCCATCACTCCCAATTTTGCGAGTAGAGTGGCTCCCCTTGATTTGTTATCAACATTAATGCACTTGTAAGATAAATAATTGATCCTAGGGTGTGGAATGAATCCTAGGACTGGAAAACTAGATTGAATGATAGATTCTAGGGTATGGCATGAATCCTAGGACTAGAAAACTAGATTGAATGATAGATCCTAGGGTATGGCATGAATCCTAGGAACAGAAACACTGAAACGAATGTCATGAATACATGAAATTGCAGTCTTGGAAAAGTAGAAAGAATAATGATAATTGCCTGTAATTGGATAACAGCTGCTGGTATATGAATGTATATTAAATGTTGGAAACACGGGCTATATGAGAATAAAGCTGAATTGATCAAACTTAAAATGGCTTGGCTAGAGAAATATGAGCATGAACCCTATGGGGAATTAGGAGTAGAGCTCCTGAGAGGTAAATGGAATGGCATTGGGGAAGTGAGCTAGCCCTTGAGTACGGAGTACCAAGGAGAGCGACTATCCCCTTGTTTAGTGCAGAGTGGAGCTAGCCGCCCCAGGGACCTGGGGTTAGGTTTGGCCACTTTGTACCGACTTTTGGCCCTCGCGTACACAGTACCAGGGAGAGCTACTAGTGTAGGGAGAGCGTTAGCCACCCCATGGGCCTCGGGGTTCTGCTAGCCATCCTACATCGACTTGTTAGGCCCACTGGGCAAACCAGGGTAGTCAGGCAAGGGTGCGCAGACTGTGGAGGGGCAAGAGCCCTGTTTGGTTATTGTGGAGGGGCTGGACCTCTGTTACTGAGAGGGCTCTGCCCTATACTGGTTCCGTGCTATGCTTTGGGGTGCACCCGTTAACGGAAACGACTGACCGCGTACCAGTGCGGGGTAGCTACCCGGTCGTTTATCACGCATGCCGTAGTCACCGTTACGTATGTCAGTGACCTTGGGGTGGTTGACTGAGGATAGGACCACCACGGGGGACTCTCCCGGCCAGGAGAGCACCACGTGCTACTTCTACTTTTCGGAAAAGACTGCAATCAAGATCGTTTCCACGAGGAACATTCGAGATCAAGAGAAAGATCTGAGGAATAATTCAAGAATGAGTAAATAGAAAATAAAGAAAGAAATTAAAAATAACAGCTACTTGTCCACCTTACTATTTTCTTAGCTAGTTGGTTGCCACTCTACTCAGCGTTTCGCTGACGTGTCACCTTTGTCACCTTTTCAAGACCAGGTGTTGAGCAGCCAGAGCCTGCGGCAGCAGAGGGTGCTGGGCCTAGTAGAGCCCAGTAGTTTTACTTGTGTTGTACCTATTGTGCCGTTCTTCTGTTGTAGTGAGTATTTTCTGTTATAATTATACTCTTTTATTGTAAGCATTATGTTTATGTACCTGTTTAATTCTCTACTGTTGTGGTGGTGTGTACTGTAGTAGTAGTTCTTTTCTTTACTACTGTACTTTTGTTACTGTTAGTTACATGCATGATGAATGTGGTTTATTTTATTGCTCTTTTGGTTTCTTTCTCGTTGGACGACTGCATCTTGGGATCAGTCGAGTCGGTCCAATTCTTGTGTCTCATAGGGATTCGGGAATCGGGTCGTAACATCTGGTAAGCTGTCTAGACGTCCGAAACACGTGGGACGGCGTGCTTCGTGCCTTCCTGAAGCTATCTCTGCACGCGACAGGCGAATCATCCACTTTTAGCCATGCAGATCGAGGCTGCGATGCTGATTGCATGGCTATAACCGCAAGAGGAACATACCTTCACGGAACATTGCTTTCAGACGTCTGGTGTCATCACCAGACATCCAACACGTCGTCTGGACGGCACGCAAGACGTCTGATTCTTGGAAAATCCCAGAATCAGAACGACCTCCTGCTCCTCCTCGCCTGCAGCTCCAGCTGCAGCAAGTGTCGGGGACGTCTCCCCCAACGCACTCCTCCTCTCTCATGCACCGCTCCAGCCGTGCGTCCACCGATGAGCTCCCACGAGCTCGCGAGCTCAAGCTCTTCCTCCTCTCCTCACGTCGCCTCTCTACCTCGTCGCTCTCTCTCGCGCCCTTTCTTGCACTCGCTCTTCTCGCTACAATGGATAGGAATGAAGGAAGGTGGCTGTGGTGGAGTGGGGAGGAGGGGAAGGGTGTAACGACCCGGTTCCCGAGTCCCTACGAGACACGAGAACCGGACTGACTCGACTAATCCTAAGACCTAGTCGTCCAACGAGGAAGTAACCAAAAGAGCAGTAAAATAAACCACATTCAGCATGAATATAACTAATAGTAAGAAAGTATAGCAGTAAGGAAAGAAACTACTACAGTATATACCACCACAACAGTAGAACAACATTTATCATATAACATGAACTGCAGGTAAAGAAAAGTACAGCGGAAACAAGAACTACTCACTATAACGGAAACAAAGAGGTACAAAAGACAGTGGTAACTCTACTGGACCCTACTCGGCCCAGCGTCCTCTGCAGCCGCTGACCCTGGCTGCTCAACACCTGGTCCTGAAAAAGGTAACGAGTGTAACACGTCAGCAAAACGCTGAGTAGAGTGGCAACTAAAACTAAAGACAACAGTAGAGTGTACAGTAGCTGTTATGTTCTATTACTATCTTTATTCACATTTTTCAATTGTCTCACTATTTCATTTATTCCCCAGATCTTTTTCTTGATCTCGAATGTTCCTCGTGGGAACGATCTTGATTGCAGTCTTTTCCAAAAAGTAGAAGTAGCACGTGGTGCTCTCCTGGCCGGGAGAGTCCCCCGTGGTGATCCTACCCTCAGTCAACCACCCCAAGGTCACTGACAGACGTAACGGTGACTACGGCACGCGCGATAAACGCACAGGTAGCTAACCCGTACTGGCACACGGTCAGTCGTTTCCGTTAACGGGTGCGCCCAAAGCACAGCACGGAACCAGTCCAGGGAAGAGCCCTCTCAGTAACAGGGGTCCAACCCCTCCACAGTAACCAAACCTGGGCCTTGCCCCTCCACAGTCCGCACACCCTCGCCTGACTACCCTGGTTTGCCCCAACAGGCCTAACAAGTCGGTGTGGGAGGCTAGCAGAACCCTGGGGCCCGTGGGGTAGCTAGTACCTCCCTACACTAGTAGCTCTCCTCGGTACTACATACGCGAGGGCCAGCAAGTCGGTACAGAGTGGCCAGTCCTAACCCCGGGTCCCTGGGGTGGCTAGCTCCGCTCTGCACTAAACAGGGGGACAGTCTCTCTCCTTGGTACTCCGTACTCAAGGGCCAGCTCACTTCCCCAATAATATTCCATTCACCTTCCAGGAGTTCTACTCCTACTTCCTCGTAGGGTTCCATCCTTTTTACTCAAACATCCAGGTTTCACTTTCCAGTTTCACATTCTTACAATCCATGTTCTCAACCACGTTATTTATTCACAACAGGCAGCTGTTAATTCAAATTACAGGCAGCTTTATATCTCTTTCCATTTTCCAAGACTGCAGTATTATACATTCCACTAGTTTTTCCCATCCTAGGATTCATGCCATATCTTAGGATCTATCATACAATCTAGTTTTTCAGCCTTAGGATTCATGCAACACCTAGGAGCTATCATATATTTCTCATTCCCAGGATTCATGCAACGTCCTAGGTTCTAGTTATGGTTACATACTTTAACAGATTTTATTAATAACTTAAAGCTACTCTACCAGGTACAACGGGAGTAATGGGGGCATGATCGGGAATCCCGCGTGCCTCCGCGACTCCCAAGACTACAACTGAACGAGGTCCTATCACAAGGATCAAACACAAGGAGTGTCTCAAAATAGTGTATAGCTACTGCAGACGGGTAGAGGAATTAATTCTGAAAAGAACGCAACTCGAATCGCGGAAAACGGAACCCGAACGGGCCCTAAACGGGTCAAAAACGACGACACTGTGCAAAATCAAACGTCTGGAACTTCTTCCAGATGTCTTAAAAAGTGGATCAGAGAATTACCTGTTCAGCGTGGTTTCCCAGACGTTCGAAAGTCTGCGGGGACGTCTGGCCTATCTCCCAGACGTCCGATGGTCACCCCGGACGTCTGGAGGTCACTCCCGCCGTCTGGTACAACAGCCAGACGTCTGATTCGCATTGGATGGCGAATCACCGAGCCTGCGCACACCCATCTCCCTCCCTCAGTACGATCAGTCGACAGGAAGGAAGAAGAAGATGGAAAACTAACCTTTCAGATGACTGGAAGATCTACCAGACGTCGCCCTCGTCGTCTGTCTATCAACCCAGACGTCCGATTCTGGAAATTTTTTCAGAACAGGGCACCACCCGGCTTCCGCTCGCGACGTCGCCCGCGTCGCACCTTGCGCGCCTGCTGCTCAGACCACAGCAGTCCCCCCTCCGCGTCGCTCCGCGCCCCCTGCGCCCTCCGCCAGTCGGCCCTAGCAATCCCGGCGAGCTAGCCCTCACGGCAGTGCTCCGCTCTCGCACGCAGCACCTCCTCCGTGCTCACTGCGGCCGCCGCTGCCGCCCTCGCGCTCGCGCTCACGCTCACTGGCTAAAGGAGAAGAGGGAGGAGACGGTGGAGACGACGGGAGGGAGCGCGTGGTCTTTTAAGGCCGCGCGAGGAGGAGAGAGAGGACGCGGCAGGCGTCTGCAGCCGCAGGGAAGAGGGAATCAGCGAATATCCGGTCTGCGCGCTCAGGCGCGCAGACGACTCGCGCGTGTCGAAATTAACGGATTTCCAGACGTCTGGAAGCGATCCCAGACGTCTGGTCAGACGTCTGGACCACCTCCCAGACGTCTTAAAATACGTCTGGGGCACGCGTTCGTTACAATATAACAAACTCAAAGGAAGTTTCGTCCCCGAAACTTGCGCCAACTAGGGTGCGGGAAAAGACGTCCAAATAACCATAACAAACTCAAAGAGGACCGAAGCCAGTCCGAAAAGACGTACCCGCGAAAAGCTCCGGGTACCGCTCCCGCATTGCCACCTCAGGCTCCCAGGTAGCCTCCTCGTACCGCTGGCTCCTCCACAAAACCTTTACCAGGGGTACTTGCTTTCGTCTCAAACTGCGGACGGCTCGGTCTAAAATCTGCACTGGCCGCTCGAGGTAGGTCAGGTCGTCGCTCACCTCGACGCTCTCGTGACTCAGTACGTGACTGGAATCGGCTACGTACTTCCTGAGGTTGGACACGTGGAATACGTCGTGCACACCAGAAAGCTGCGAGGGAAGGGCAAGTCTGTAAGCAACGGGTCCAACCCGCTCCAGGACCTCAAAGGGCCCCACGAACCTCGGTGTGAGCTTCCCTCTCACCCCAAACCGCTGTAAGCCCTTCATGGGCGAAACACGAAGGAAGACGTGGTCCCCAACCTCAAACTGCACCTCTCTGCGTCTCCGATCCGTGTAGCTCTTCTGTTTGCTCCTGACAGTGCGGAGTCGTCTGTGGATCTGCTCAACTACCTCCTAACTCTGCCGGATCAACCTGGGGCCAACCTCCCACTTGGTCCCCCCCTCAACCCAACTCAAGGGTGCCGTACACTTCCGTCCGTACAGAGCCTCGTAGGGAGCCATGCCGATGCTCGAGTGATAACTGTTGTTGTATGCAAACTCTGCCAGGGGCAGGTGCTCCTCCCAAGAGCCCCTCCAGTCCAGTACACAGGAACGCAAAAGGCCCTCAAGTGTCTGTATCGTGCGCTCAGACTGTCCGTCCGTCTGGGGGTGGTAAGTCGTGCTAAACCTCAACCTCGTCCCCAAGGCCTACTGAAACTCAGCCCAAAACTGGGACGTAAAGCGGGTATCCCGGTCGGATACGATCTCCCGCGGAACTCCGTGTAGTCGTACCACAACACGGATATACCTCTCTGCCAACTGTGCTGGTCCCAAAGTGACTCGGATCAGCAAGAAACGCGCCGTCTTCGTCAGTCTATCCACTATTACCCAGACTACGTCGTGTCCCCGCTGGGTAACAGGTAAGCCCACCACCAAGTCCATGGTGATGCTCTCCCACTTCCACTCTGGCACTGGAAGCGGCTGAAGCGGCCCTGCAGGCCTCTGATGCTCGACTTTCACCTGCTGGCACACTAAGCACTATTGCACGAACTCACCCACATCCCGCTTCATCCCTCTCCACCAAAACTCGCATCTCAAGTCGTGGTACATTTTCGTGTTCCCGGGATGTATGGTGAATCTGGAATCGTGTGCCTCAGTCAGGAGCTCTCTCAACAGCTCCTCGTCTCTAGGAACGCACAACCATCCCCTCAAACGTAGCACCTGGTCTGTGAAAGAGAAGCCACCTAGATCTCCTGACAGTACTCTATCGCGCAAAGACCGCAAGTACGGATCGGCCATCTGTCCTATGATGATGCGATCCATCAACTCTGGCCTAGTCTGCCGTGTCACCGTCACTGCCCCACAGTACCCTCGTAACTCTAGAGGTCGCCAACTGCCCACCTCCTCCAAAAGGCTCCAACTCTGTAGCTGTAGACTGGCCAAGCGTGCGGGCGCCTTACGGCTCAAGGCGTCAGCCACCACATTGGCCTTTCCCGGGTGGTAGGAGATGCTGCAGTTGTAGTCCTTCAGGAGCTCCAACCAACGTCTCTGTCTCATGTTGAGCTCCTTCTGATCAAAAAGGTATCTAAGGCTCTTGTGATCTGTAAAAATCTCGAAGGTCTCACCGTACAAGTAGTGCCTCCAGGTCTTCAGCGCGAAGACAACAGCTGCCAACTCTAGGTCGTGGGTAGGGTAGGTATGCTCATGGGGCTTCAGTTGCCGCGAAGCGTAAGCGACAACGTGACCCCTCTGCATGAGCACACCTCCTAACCCCTGCAAGGAAGCATCCGTGTACACAACGAACCTGCCACTACTGTCAGGAATGGTGAGCACGGGAGCTGAGGTCAACCTCTCCTTCAGCTCCAGAAAACATGCCTCACAGGCATCTGTCCAAGCGAAAGGCACGTCCTTCCGGGTCAACTGTGTCATAGGGCCCGCAATCTATGAAAATCCTCTGATGAACCGTCTGTAGTAGCCAGCTAGTCCTAGGAAACTGCGGATCTCAGTGACTGAACGCGGTCTCTCCCACCTGAGCACTGCCTCAACCTTGGCTGGGTCCACCGCCAGGCCGTCTCCAGAGATCACATGACCCAAGAAGGTCACCTCCCTCAACCAGAACTCGCAGTTGCTGTATTTGGTGTACAGCCTGCGTTGCCTCAGAGTGTCCAAAACCATCCGCAAGTGCTGTCCGTGCTGTGTCCGATCTCTAGAATAGATGAGTACATCATCTATGAAAACCACCACGAACTGGTCCAAGTACGGTCTAAACACCCGGTTCATCAGGTCCATGAAAGCAGCGAGGGCATTGGTCAGCCCAAATGGCATGACCAAAAACTCGTAGTGTCCGTACCGGGTGCGGAAAGCTGTCTTGGAGACATCAGTCTCCCTGATCCTCAACTGGTGGTATCCAGACCTCAAGTCTATCTTGGAAAACACCGTGGCACCCCACAACTGGTCAAACAAATCGTCGATCCTCGGCAGCGGATATCTGTTCTTGATGGTGACCCTGTTCAGCTGTCGGTAGTCCACACAAAGACGTAGGGTCCCATCCTTCTTCTTCACAAACAGTATTGGGGCTCCCAGGGAGACGCACTGGGCCTCACGAAACCTTTCTCCAGAAGGTCCTGCAGCTGAGACTTGAGCTCTCGCAGCTCAAGCGGTGCCATCCTGTATGGCACGGTGGAGATGGGGCTGGTCCCTGTTACTAGTGAGATCTCAAACTCGATCTCACGCTCGGGCGGTAGTCCTGGTAACTCGTCTGGAAACACGTCAGGGTACTCTCTGACCACTGGGATGCTCTGGAAGTCTGCCACAGGGCTGGGCTCTGCCACCACACAAGCTAGGAAGCCCTCACACCCCTGGCTCAAAAGTCTCGCCGCTCGAAGTGCCGAAATGCACCTGAAACCTCCGTCCACTGGCTGTCCGTGAAACTCGAAAGAAGGCAACTTCGGAATGGAGAAGACAATCTTCCTCTCAAAACAGTCCACCAAGGCGTGGTAAGCGGACAGCCAATCCATCCCCAGAATCACTCCAAAGTCCTCCATCTGGATCATAATCAGGTCAGCTGGCAGGCTATGTCCTCCGACGCTGACCTCGCAATCCGTGTACACCTCCTCAGCTACAAACAGCTGACCACTCGGACCTCTGATTACGAACGGATTCTCTAACAGTGTATAATCATGGTCCAAACTAACTGCGAAACTGGCTGAGACAAATGAGTGCGTAGCACCGGAATCGAAAAGCGTGTAAACGAGTCTGCCAGAAACTGAAACCATACCTGCTACCACCGATCCCGAAGCTCTGGCGTCCCTGTGTGTTAGGGCATTGATACGCCCCTCAGCTCTAGGTGCGGACGAAGCAGCCACACTCTGCGTCGGACGGGTAGGTGCTGGCTGGTACCCTCCTCCCGACTGCTGTCCTCCTCCTCGCGCCTGGGAACCGCGGCCTCCTATGCGCCCTCCAGTGCTCTGTGCGAGGAGTATCTGCTAACCTCCTGCCCTAGATGGGCAGTCCCTCCTGACGTGGCCCGGTTGGCCACACTGGTAGCAGAGGGGAACCCGACTCCCGCCCTCAGTGGGTCCCTGCTGTCGACTAGGCGGGGGTCCGGTGCTGGCGACTGGCCCCTGCCGAGGGCCCCCAAAGGCCACTGATGGCCCTGCACAACGTGACGGCTCTCCTGCGGACGCCACGTGTCTCCGTTCTTGCCGGCCCTGTGAGAAGTCTGGCTGAAAGGGCCTCTTCCGCCCACTGTCGGTGTCTCGCGCGGACGGGTTGCTCTCCTCGTAAGTCATAGCTGCCTCTACCACCCTCGAAAACGTAGGCAGCTTCAGGGGTTTGACATACCCCCGGATCGCAGGCTAGAGCCCCTCGGTGAACCTCCAAAGGCGCTCCTCCTCAGTGGCTACCGCTGTCGCTGCAAAGCAGGATAGCTCCAAGAAACGCGTGCGGTACGCGCTCACAGTCATCGTCCCTTGGCGGAGAGTGTGGAACTCCCGCCTCCTCTGGTCCTGCCACGTCTGGGGAAAGTACTGCTCGCAAAAGAGGGTGATGAACTGGTCCCACGTCGGCTCGTCCCTCTCCTGTCCCCGGACCGCCCTCCACCACCGGTGTGCCGCACTCTCCAGCTGGTACGTGGCAAAGGCCACGCGGCACTCCACCGGGGGCCGAAGGGTGTCGAAGATCTTCTCCAGCTACTCAGGCCAGTCCTCTGCCTCGGTCGGGTCCTCATCCCCCTTGAAGGAGGGGGGCTTCAGCTTCCGGAACTGTCCGAAAAGTTCGAAGTGGCGCTGTAGGGGAGGTGCTGGTGCACCTCCAGGCGAAGGTGCCTCATGTACAGAAGTGTCGGAGGAAGGTGGGGGCGGCAACGGCCCATCCCCTCCCTCGTGTCCAGCACCGTGTCCGTCGCGTGGTCCCACAGAGGACTCCCCCTCTGCAGCCCTAGGAGGAGGCGCTAGGGGCGGTGGGTGGAGCTCCTCTCGTACAATATCTCGTATCAGTCTGGCGAGGTCCTGGGCCTGGATGCCTGGGAGTGGTGGCTGGTCCACCGAGACGTCAACAGCAGCACGTCCACCTCGCCGACCACGCCCTCGGCCGCGCCCGCGGCCAGTCTCACCAGTCCCGCGACGAGGCATCTCCTGCAAGGAGACGCGAAACAAAACGGAAACGTCAAAACAGACGGTACCTAACAAAAATTCTAAGAGCTCATGTCAAGAGATATGTTGTGGTGGCTACTCTAGCTATAAACATGTGAATTGGCTATTTTCCAATCAGTTGATTCACTTCTCGGGATGACCTTGCTCTGATACCATCATGTAACGACCCGGTTCCCGAGTCTCTACGAGACACGAGAACCGGACCGACTCGACTAATCCCAAGACCTAGTCGTCCAACAAGGAAGTAACCAAAAGAGCAGTAAAATAAACCACATTCAGCATGAATATAAATAACAGTAAGAAAGTACAGCAGTAAGGAAAGAAACTACTATAGTATATACCACCACAACAGTAGAACAACATTTACCATATAACATGAACTGCAGGTAAAGAAAAGTACAACGGAAACAAGAACTACTCACTATAACGGAAACAAAGAGGTACAAAAGATAGTGGTAACTCTACTAGACCCTACTCGGCCCAGCGTCCTCTGCAGCCGCTGACCCTGGCTGCTCAACACCTGGTCCTGGAAAAGGTAACGAGTGTAACACGTCAGCAAAACGCTGAGTAGAGTGGCAACTAAAACTAAAGACAACAGTAGAGTGTACAGTAGCTGTTATGTTCTATTACTTTCTTTAATCACATTTTTCAATTGTCTCACTATTTCATTTATTCCCCAGATCTTTTTCTTGATCTCGAATGTTCCTCGTGGGAACGATCTTGATTGTAGTCTTTTCCAAAAAGTAGAAGTAGCACGTGGTGCTCTCTTGGCCGGGAGAGTCCCCCGTGGTGATCCTACCCTCAGTCAACCACCCCAAGGTCACTGACAGACGTAATGGCGACTACGGCACGCGCGATAAACGCACAGGTAGCTAACCCATACTGGCACGCGGTCAGTCGTTTCCGTTAACGGGTGTGCCCAAAGCACAGCACGGAACCAGTCCAGGGCAGAGCCCTCTCAGTAACAGGGGTCCAACCCCTCCACAGTAACCAAACCGGGGCCTTGCCCCTCCACAGTCCGCGCACCCTCGCCTGACTACCCTGGTTTGCCCCAGCGGACCTAACAAGTCGGTGTGGGAGGCTAGCAGAACCCTGGGGCCCGTGGGGTAGCTAGTACCTCCCAACACTAGTAGCTCTTCTCGGTACTACGTACGCGAGGGCCAGCAAGTCGGTACAGAGTGGCCAGTCCTAACCCCGGGTCCCTGGGGCGGCTAGCTCCGCTCTGCACTAAACAGGGGGACAGTCGCTCTCCTTGGTACTCCGTACTCAAGGGCCAGCTCACTTCCCTAATACTATTCCATTCACCTTCCAGGAGTTCTACTCCTACTTCCCCGTAGAGTTCCATCCTTTTTACTCAAACATCCAGGTTTCACTTTCCAGTTTCACATTCTTACAATCCATGTTCTCAACCACGTTATTTATTCACAACAGGCAGCTGTTAATTCAAATTACAGGCAGCTTTATATCTCTTTCCATTTTCCAAGACTGCAGTATTATACATTCCACTAGTTTTTCCCATCCTAGGATTCATGCCATATCCTAGGATCTATCATACAATCTAGTTTTCCAGCCCTAGGATTCATGCAACACCTAGGAGCTATCATATATTTCTCATTCCTAGGATTCATGCAACGTCCTAGGTTCTAGTTATGGTTACATACTTTAACAGATTTTATTAATAACTTAAAGCCACTCTACCAGGTACAACGGGAGTAATGGGGGCGTGATCGGGAATCCCGCGTGCCTCCGCGACTCCCAAGACTGCAACTGAACGAGGTCCTATCACAAGGATCAAACACAAGGAGTGTCTCAAAATAGTGTATAGCTACTGCAGACGGGTAGAGGAATTAATTCTGAAAAGAACGCAACTCGAATCGCGGAAAACGGAACCCGAACGGGCCCTAAACGGGTCAAAAACGACGGCACTGTGCAAAATCAGACGTCTGGAACTTCTTCCAGATGTCTTAAAAAGTGGATCAGAGAATTACCTATTCAGCGTGGTTTCCCAGGCGTCCGAAGTCCGCGGGGACGTCTGGCCTATCTCCCAGACGTCCGATGGTCACCCCGGACGTCTGGAGGTCACTCCCGCCGTCTGGTACAACAGCCAGACGTCTGATTCGCGTTGGATGGCGAATCACCGAGCCTGCGCACACCCATCTCCCTCCCTCAGTACGATCAGTCGACAGGAAGGAAGAAGAAGACGGAAAACTCACCTTTCAGACGACTGGAAGATCTACCAGACGTCGCCCTCGTCGTCTGTCTATCAACCCAAACGTCCGATTCTGGAAATTTTTCCAGAAAAGGGCACCACCCGGCTTCTGCTCGCGACGTCGCCCGCGTCGCACATCGCGTGCCTGCTGCTCAGACCACAGCAGTCCCCCCTCTGCGTCGCTCCGCGCCCCCTGCGCCCTCCGCCGGCCGGCCCTAGCAACCCCGGCGAGCTCGCCCTCATGGCAGATCTCCGCTCTCGCACGCAGCACCTCCTCCGTGCTCACTGTGACCGCCGCTGCCGCCCTCGCGCTCACGCTCACTGGCTAAAGGAGAAGAGGGAGGAGACGGTGGAGACGACGGGAGGGAGCGCGTGGCCTTTTAAGGCCGCGCGAGGAGGAGAGAGAGGACGCGGCAGGCGTCTGTAGCCGCAGGGAAGAGGGAATCAGCGAATATCCAGTCTGCGCGCTCAGGCGCGCAGATGACTCGCGCGTGTCGAAATTAACGGATTTCCAGATGTCTGGAAGCGATCCCAAATGTCTGGTTAGACGTCTGGGCCACCTCCCAGATGTCTTAAAATACGTCTGGGGCACGCGTTCGTTACAAAGGGGAAGAGGGGTTTTATAAGGGAGTGGCTAGGGTTCTGCGGGGGAGAAGGTAGAGAGAGAAGAGGGAAAAATGCAGTCTACGTGTAGCCAGCGTGCAGACGCAAATCTACGTACAAATTTTTCAATTTCCAGACGTCTAGGAAGAAGTCTAGATGTCTTAAAGGGCTCAAAACAGAACTGGTCTTTACAGATAAATATATATATATATATATATTTACATACATCCATACATACATACATAGATATATATATATATATATATATATATATATATATATATATATATATATATATATATATATATATATATATATATATATATATATATATATCTATATATCTATATCTATGTATGTATGTATGTATATATGTATGTATATATAGATATTTATATGTATGTATATATATATAGATATAACTATGTGTGTGTGTGTATGTGTATGTATGTATGTATATAGATATACATATATATACATACATACATATATATTTATATATCTTTATATATCTATATATATATATGTATATCTATATATATATGTATATATATGTATATAAATATATATATATATAGAGATATATATAGATATATATATATGTATATAGATATACATATATATACATATATATATAGATATACATATATATATACATATACATCTATATATATACATATATGTATATATATCTATACATACATACATATATATATATATATATATATATGTATGTATGTATATATATATGTATATATATATATATATGTATATATATATATATATATATATATATATATATATATATATATATATATATGTATATAGATATATATCTATACATATATATATATATATATATACATATATATGTATATACATATATATGTATATATATATATAGATATATATCTATATATAGATATATATATGTATAGATATATATATAGATATATATACATATATATATATGTGTGTGTGTGTGTGTGTGTGTGTGTGTGTTCATATAGCTATATATGTATACATATCTATACATATATAGATATATGTACACACACACATATATATATATATGTATACATATCTATATATGTATACATATGTATGTATGTATGTATGGACTCTCGTGGTGTCTTCCAGTAGGACTTCTTCCAGCAGGCCCCGTGGTGTCTTGTTGAACGCTGCGAGTTGATACGCTAATGTGTTTGGTTTTGAAAAACTTGTCGTCGTAGTATGAAAGAGAAGAACTCGTGTTCAACAAATAAAATTTATACTGTAATAGAAATCTCGGGTCGAACTCAGAAAGGTGGACGTTTGATTTAAAAATATGTGTTTGTTCTATTTGTCACGAAGTAATTTAATTGACTCGAAATTATCTATCTATTTACACTAAATAGAAGAGAAAGAGAGAGAGAGAATATTACAAATAAAAATCAAAAAGATGTCGAATGAACAAGGAATTCATTATAAGTAGTAAATCTACTCTAGAAAGTAGTAAATCTACTCTAGAAAGCAATAAAAAGAATGGGGAGAGAGATATCCTCCTCGACGGTCGCTTGGAGGACGAGCCGAACGGGACAACGCCTGGAAGACGGGGAACGAGGCAGGACGAAGGAGGACGAAGTGGGAAGAACGGGAATGGGGCAGCACGTTGTCGTCGTCGCGGGATCCACTTCCGAAAGGGGGATGAAAATTTGACTTTATCTCGCGAGAAGCATCCCAAGTGTGGGACAAGCTTCTATTGAGCTTTGGAGAGGGAGAGATGAGAAGGAAGGGATGAGAATTTCATGTGGAGGGGGTCTCCTTTTATAGTTGCAAGGAGTGAGGGCAATTTGGTCATTTTAATTTGAAAAACATTAAATCAGGTGTCTCTAGTGACAGATAAAACCATTGCTAAAGCCCCATCGTGGGCGTAGTGGGGCGCCGCCCGCGCCTGCTCGCCTGCTTGCATGAAACGTGCGCTCACGTTCAGTCGATCCTAGCCGTCCGATCGTGAGATTGGATGGCTTATCTCGCGCCTCGCAACGCCCGCGTCTGATCTCGCATGACACATGGGCGTGCGATATGGCGTGAAATGGATTGAGCGCCCACAGCCACTTGATCGTGATAGAGCAGTCGTGGAGCCTGCTCTCCCGCACCCCAGCAGCAGCTCGCATAGGCTCCAACGCGCACCTCGCCTTCTCGCGAGCACGTTCACCTGCTGTGCTACAGTGGCTCTTGTGTCATGGAGATGAATTCAGGTGCGCGCATCCACAGTCGTTGGATGCGCATCCAACTGCGGAGAAGCAATGAAGAAGAGAGGGTGCGGCGAGTGCAGCGGCTGGTTGGGCGGCTGAGATGGCGCCACGTGACGCCATCTTGGCCGTCCATCTTCTGGATGATGTAGATGGTGCCACGGTTGTCAAATTGAGTCAATTTTCGTGCCATTGGGATACGATCGTTGATCCGAATCCATCGGTGTCGTCGGATTTGTTGTTTGAAGTGTGGATTCACACTATCTTGGCCCTTGATCTTCTATGGTTCCCCGATCTCTATCTGATGCTACAGATGTCCAATTAGGCGATCTTGGAGTCATTGAACTCCAATCGTCGCCCTGATCACATCTGTATGGTTGTATCCTCGATCGGAGGCTCCGATAAAAAGTTTGCCCTGTCCATGAACATAAAAGGAGACAATTAACCTCCATTTTATTCAAACTAATCTAAATGCAAGATGATGCATGTTATGCAATATTTTTAGTATCCAATGCAATTCTATGCTTAAGAACATGCATAAATAGACATCTTATGCAATGTAAACATGTTTACGTCACACCCCCATGCTTATCTTTTGCTAGTCCCTAGCAAAAACTATATGCTATTTATAAAGGAATCAGGTTGGATTATTTGAGCATGAGTTATTTCCAATCATTAAGAAAATATTTACTTAGGATCTGAACTTTCAAAGACACAACAGTGCTCGGATATTTGCTAAAATGCAGACTGCCTCAAGCCCTCATCTTATTCAAAGAAAATTTTCTTTTTCTCTTTTTCCTCTTTTCTAAATTTTTTGGATTTTCAAGTTTTAGGGTTTAAGAGTGACTTTCTACGACCATTCAACTCACCCAAGATTTGATGAGAACCCTAAGTTCTAAGCATCTTATTGTGAATGTGATAGACTCGTTAACTGGCAGTAAAAACAGACTTCGGATTTCTACGCCTCTAGGTGACCTTAAAAAGAGAATTCTGCCTAAAGGTGTATCTTTACAACCGGTAGCTTTCTCCCTACTTTTATTGTTACGGGGTCAACACAAGGGTAAATCCAGTGTATATCTCCCCGATTTATTCTACTTCTCCGCTTCTTCCTAAGTGTTTTGGGAATTTTCAATGCATTTATTGAGCTGGGTTCTGGACAACCAGTCGATGAGCTGTTACCACCGACAACTTACCAGCCACACTCGTGCGGTGAAGTGTGGCTTATTTCTTTTTTTTCTTTTCTCCTTTTCTTTTTTTTTTCTTTTTTTTTTGGCTTTCTTTTGTCTTTTTTTTAAGTAGGTGGCTTCCCTGGTCTAAGATTTACCTAAAGGCAGCAAAAAGAGAAAGGTCCTGTGACTGGGCTTTGGACAACCTACCTATGGGTTGTTACCCACGATAACTTGCTAGCCATATCACCCTAGAAGGTTCATTAGCTACCCAATTTCCTTTAGAACCACCGATTAACGAGTCAGTGACAAGATAGTGTGTAGATGCTTTAGGCTTAAAGTTTCCTCAAATCAGAGGGTGGATTGATAAGTCGTGTACTTATCACCCAAACTTATTTACTCTATTTAAAATAGAATTCAGGTTGGCGAGGACTCGAAAAATAAATCCACATTTTAATGGATACACAGGCTGATTAAGTTTAAAGACCTGAAGGATCTTTGTGTTCAGATCATAATGTAATATTTCCTAAGATTGAAAATTTTCTTGAACCCAAGTTCTCTTTCTTAATTCAAAATTTTTTTTTAATATAAATAAAATAAAATAAAACAAATCTACAGAGCTGATGAATAAATTCAGAGATGAATATCCACCCCCCATGCCTATCCAATGCAATGTCCTCATTATATTAAAAAGACATAAAACAGAGTGGAATAGCGTAGAAAGCACCTAAATTGCGTGAATGTTGGGTCCGCTCCGAGATAAAAACTAGAAGAAACTGTATACGTGTTGAATTTAGTGCCTTCAGCTAGGCACACTATACAAAGAAGAGAAATAAAGAATTCACAGGTGTAGGTCAGAATAAAAAAAAAGATGAAACCTCGAACCTGCCAGTAGAAGTCCATAGATGTGGACCAGATTGTGGTGCAGACCCATACCTCATAATCGAGAATATCTAAGGTTCTAGATAAAAATTACCCAAAACCTAAAATCAGTATGCAAGCGGGTCGGGCCTTCGATTTATGAGGATGCAACCCAAGACCATAAAGTTGGGATATAGAGATATCAAAAGGATAATCAATGAATGTGTGCTTGGGTTGGACATCCTCAGAACAAATGTCGTAAGGGTCCTGGTTTGATGGTTTCAGATGAAATGGAGCCCTTAGATGCAGTCTTCTACTTCCTCCGGAGTTAGCTTCCCAAATCAGAACTTCCTAGCTTCTGTTCTCCTCACTCAGAATGTCAAATTCTGGGACCTCTTGCATATTAATCACCCCGTCTGAAATTTCCAAGCCTAAAAAATGTGGTTGAATCAGAATTGACTTGGGTCTAGTTATCTCAAAAATAAAATCATCAATAAGCTCAATGGGGTGTAACTGACAATCAGGGAATTGGATAGAATCCTCCAGAAAATGCGATTCTGAATCTGTAAGGTGAGCCCTAATAAGATCAGTTTCCTCAGATATTGGGCTATCAAATGATCTTTCAAATTTCTCAGGCCCAATTGTCTCACAGAAATCATGTTCTGTAAACTCGCGTGAGACTTCGCAACTTGAATCTTCACTATCAGAATCAAAGAAATCAAGATCCGTATTAATGTATGTCCCAAAATCATCTGTCACTTTCTGATCCATGGAGACATACATTTCCTCGTACCCTAGCTCAGGGATCTCAGGTGAAGAAATCAGATCATCCTTAATTGGTTGCTCTGATTCAATCTAGTCAGCCTCATAACACGTGTCCCCCCCAACAGGTGCCTGAGCGGGTTCTGAAATTGGCTTTCCTAAAGGGGGTTCATCCTGGGAATAATCCCACGATTGAACCAAAGCACCCACAAATCTCATCCTCAATTTCTCTAACTTCCCAAGTAGAAACTCACCCAGGTTCTTATCCTGAACATCCAGAAGCCAATCCAACAAATATTTGTTCATATCATTAATCATTTCAATCAGGGGCTCCAATCTTTCAATGGAAGGTATTAGTTGAACTTCTAAAGATTGTATGATATTCCTCAAGTTAGCCAAAACCTTATCTTGAACCTGGTTAACCTGAACCAAATGAGTTGATTCAGGGTTGGGCGAGTTTGGGATCAATGCAGGGGAACTAACAAATTGAGATTCGTTATACCCTTCCTAATAATAGGTCATTTCAGATTGTTGAAAAGGTTGTGATGACATAAAGGCAATGTAATCATAGGATGAGTAAGAATCGGTGTATCCTTCTTGATTGTAGATCGAATTTGGTTGTCTATGAAAGGTTGGCGATCTATAATCGATGTGGTTCTGAGAAGGATAGAAATCACAATCATAGTGTTCAGGGTTAGACCCTAAACACGGAGGCCTGGAACTGTATCCCTAATTTGAGTTATCCTAACTATCTGATGGTTGATTACAGTATGAGTCAGGATAATAGTCATATTGAGGATAATTCAAAACAGGAGGGAAAGAGTGGGAATGCGTATATATGTGGAAGGATTCATGATAAACAGGAGGAAGAAAGGCGCCCTGCAATACAAGCAATCAAACCTGTCTTTAAGTGGGCTAGCCTAAAGACCTACAGACTCCCATAACCCATCTTAAGTTAAAGGAACGATTTGATCTACTTCTGTTTGTTCAATCCAACCAGTTAGGAGGGACTGGGGAGAAGGTTCTTCCTTTGGCTTGCACCTCTGGTTCCTAGTGTACCCCCCAGCTATGATAGTTTGATTCTGCTCCCCTAGCTAGACATCAGATTGAACAGTAGAAACAGACTAATCGAAAATAATCGCGTTCTGGGCTCTGAAGAGCGAGTCGAATCCTTAAGGCCAACGTCTATTCTATTTTATTTAGGGCTAGGTTTGAATGTGCTTTGGAATGTGATGGGCCCTTTATCTGGGTTGTGCCCTTAATGATTGATTGATTTGTGTATGAGTGCACAACCAGTGATTTTCAAGCAAGATTATTTTTGATGCGGTGAATTTTAAGGTTCAAATCTTACTTAGTAGCTTTTAGAATTCAACTTTAGGTATTTTCAAACAAGTTTTGTTGGCACACCAGGTTTTGAAAGCATAGGTGAAGATGTTTTCCTTTGAAGCTTAAAAAGAATGTGGAGTGCCTGGTAAATCCCTAAGAGTTGAACCTAAGTGGCAGCTACTTGATAAGTTGATTTTAATTGAAGTGGTGCGGCCCAATCAACTCAAACAATTGGCCTGTTGCACTACTTAATTAGGCACACAAGTGATTACCTAATCTGATTTCTACTTAATTATGTGTTTGGATGTGTGTACCGACTCCAAAGATCGGTTTACCGATTGAGTTTGAAAATCAGATGAGGTTGTGTACCTCTGTGAGAATTTTTTTTTATTTTTTTCTTTTTAAATGTGGAGGTTGAGGCGGGTGTGGGTGTCAAACAAACAAACAAAACTAACCTTAGAGTTTATAAGAACACGTAGGTTAATTGATGTTTGTGTTATTATGTGGTGAAATGAAAACTAATGGGTGGGAGGTGGGGGAAGACTTACAGAACCTTCAACAGCACTTTACTCTAATCTACAGCTCTTGCTTGTCTCGAAAGAGTACCTACAATCACAATAAGAAAGGAGAGAAGTGAGGTAAATGATTCGTAAGTTGGAAAACGTGAAAAAAATCAAATAGCATCGCCTCCCCGGCAATGGCGCCAAAATGTTGAACGCTGCGAGTTGCTACGCTAACGTGTTTGGTTTTGAAAAACCTGTTGTCGTAGAATGAAAGCGAAGAACTCGTGTTCAACAAATAAAATTTATACCAGAATAGAAATCCCAGGTCGAACTCAGGGAGGCGGAAGTTTGATTTAAAAATATGCGTTTGTTTTATTTGTCACGAAGTAATTTAATTGACTAGAAACTATCTATCTATTTACACTAAATAGAAATAAAAACCAAAAAGAGATGTAGAATGAACATGAAATTCATTATCAAAGGGATTATTTGTTACACTAAACATTATGACTAGAAAGAGGGAAAATGATTACACTAGAAAGTAGTAAATCTATTCTAGAAAGCAGTAAATCTACTCTAGAAGGTAGTAAAAAGAATGGAGAGAGAGATGTCCTCCTCGACGGTCGCTTGGAGGACGAGCTGGAAGGGATGACGCTTGGAAGATGGGGAATGGGGTAGGACGAAGGAGGACGAAGCAGGAAGAATGGGAACGGGGCAGCACGTCGTCGTCGTTGTGGGATCCACTTCCGAAAGGGGGACGAAAATTTGACTTTATCTCGCGAGAAGCATCCCAAGTGTGGGACAAGCTTCTCTTGAGCTTTGGAGAGGGAGAGAAGAGAAGGAAGGGATGAGAATTTCGTGTGGAGGGGGTCTCCTTTTATAGTTGCAAGGAGTGAGGGCAATTTGGTCATTTTAATTTAAAAAATATTAAATCAGGGGTCTTTAGTGACGGATAAAATCGTCGCTAATGCCCCATCGTGGGCACAGTGGGGCCCCACCCACACCTGCTCACCTACTTGCGCATAACGCGCTCTCACATTCAACTGATCATGATTGGATGGGTTATCTCGCGCCTCCTCTGCGCGCAACGCCCGCATCTGATCTTGCGTCACGCGCGGGCATGCGATACGGCGTGAAATGGATTGAGCACCCGCAGCCACTCGATCGCGATCGAGTGGTCGTGGAGCCTTCTCTTCCGCGTCCAGCAGCCACTCGTGCAGGCTCGAACGCGCGCCTCGCCTTCTCGCGAGCACGTTTACCCGTTGCGCTACAGCGGCTCTTGTGTCGCGGAGATGAATTCAGGTGCGAGCATCCACAACCGTTGGATGTGCATCCACAGCCGTTGGATGCGCATCCAACGGCGGAGAAGCAACGAAGAAGAGAGGGTGCGGCGAGCGGAGCGACCGATTGGGCGGTTGAGATGGCACCACGTGGCGCCATCTTGGCCGTCCATCTTCTGGATGATGTAGATGGTGCCACGGTTGTCGGATTGAGTCGATTTTCACGTTGTTAGGCTGCGATTGTAGATCCGAATCCATTCGTGCGATCGGATTTGTTGTTTGAAGTGTGGATTCACACCATCTTGGCCCTTGATCTTCTAGGGTTCCCCGATCTCTATCTAATGCTACAGATGTCAGATTAGGGCAATCTTGGAGTCGTTGAACTCCAATTGTCGTCCTGATCACATCTGTACGGTTGGATCCTCAATCCGAGGCCTTGATAAAAAGTTTGCCCTGTCCATGAACATAAAAGGAGACAATTAACCTCCATTTTATTCAAACTAATCTAAATGCAAGATGATGCATGTTATGCAATATTTATAGTATGCAATGCAATTCTATGCTTAAGGACATGCATAAATAGGCATCTTATGCAATGTAAACATGTTTACATCATGTCTTCAAAGAATGGTCTGCAGCTTGGAGGATTACAGGGGAAGGCTTCAGATTACCTCCTCCAAGTTGTTCATATACATAGCTCAGAAGGATGTTTACCCCCGCACCTAAATCAAGCAAAGCCTCGTCTATATGTAGGTTGCCAACGACCATTGAGATGTATGGGGCTCCTGGGTCCTTAAGTTTTGGGGGTGTCCCATGTTGTATAATTGAGCTAACAGAATCAGGCAGGAGAACTTTTGATTGGACCTATTTCCTTTATTGACGTTTTTTCGTGCATAAGTACTTTAGAAAGTGGGCATAGGATGGAATCTGCCTGATAGCTTCAAGCAAGGGCAGGTTAATTTGCACTTGTTTGAAAATCTCCATGATTTTGTCCATCCTATCTTTGGCTCTAGATGAGTCAGCAGAAGTCTGCCCAGAGTCAGATAAGCACTTTGGAAAGGTCACTCTCGATCTCTGGGTAGAAGGGTTGTCATGTCGGGTAAGTGGGGGAATGGGGACAACCTCTTCTGATGAGGTGATTTCAAGCGGAGAAGAGTTGGGCTGCTCTTCTCCAATGGGGTCGAAAGTTGGGGTGGATGGTTTTTCAGAAGGTAGGACTATAGGAGCATTAGGTTTGAAAATTTCTTTCCCACTCCTCAAAATACTCATCGCCTGGGCTTGCTACCTAAAAACAATCCCTTTCCCTTTAGGGTTCTCATATGAACTGGGAAGCTTCTCAGTCTCCCTTTTGCTCATGGCCTCGACAAGGTGTCCAATTTGTTATTTCATCTCATTGATTGCCTTGTCATGAGATTGGATGATCATGCCTTGATTCTCCTGCATGGCCTTCAACATGGCTTTAAGCTCATCCATCTCAGAAGTCTTGGATGGTTGGGAGGGAATAGGAGGTTGATTATACTGTTGAGTCTGAAAGGGTTGGGGTCTGTAATTCCTTGAATTAGAGACATTCCCCTGTCTCCATGAGAAATTTGGGTGGTTCCTCCATCCCTCATTATAAGTGTTGGAAAAAGGGTCATTATGAGGTCTGGGACAGAACCCTTGGGTGGCATTCAAGTTTGCCTATACAAGGTCAGGGAATTGGGAGGCCAAATGACAATCCACAGTAGCGTGCGTATTGCCTTTGCAAATGGAGCATTCAGAAGCTTGGGAAGCGGAGGCATTTGGTGTGAGTTGGCAAGGGTTTGTCATAAGCCTTTCCATGTTTTGGTTTGACAATTGAATCTGGAAGGCCAAATTCTGGGTATCCCTAGCCTCATTTGCCTCAATCTTTCATTGCATAAGAATGGGTTTCCTATCCAAATAGGCAGAATTTAGGTGGATAGAATTCTCACTCAAGGTCTCAAAAAGATCCCGAGCCTCATCTTCAGTTTTTGTGAGAAAGGTTCTTGCACAGGCACCATCCACTATTTGCCTGTGCTTGTCATTTAATCCAGTGTAGAGCCTTTCTACAAGTTGCCTTCTTGGCACTTGATGATGGGGACATAAGCATAACAAATCTTTGAAGCACTCCCATGCATCATGAAATTGTTCTCCATCTTGTTGAGCAAAACCTATGATTTCCCTCCTATAGTGATTAGTCTTGCTCGTGGGGAAGTATTTTTTCAAAAACTCTCCCTTCAAGGCATCCCAAGTATCCACTCTACCATCTAGAATGTGATACTAATGCTTCGCCTTATCCTTGAGGGAGAAAGGAAAGAGGGTTCGCATTTGGGCATCATCAGTAACACCCTGCAATCTCACCGTGGAACAGACCTCGGTGAATTCCTCCAAATGCCTGTAGGGGTCCTCCCTAGAAGTACCATAGAACGAAGGCAACAGAGATATGGTACTACTCTTGATTTCATATGGATTATTCCCCCCAGGTCTTCTCAGTGTATGGCTAGGTTGACTGATAGGGATAAAATAGTCTCTCAATGATCGTTGATTCTCCACAATTCTATTTTCACCTTCCTCAGCTATCTCTCTTCTCTCTTGGTTGGCTCTCCTAAGGATTCTTTCAAGTTGTGAATTAAACACAAGTTGTCTCCTCAAAGACCGCCTACCAAGCATACATAAACAAACACAATTCCAAAGGACTTTTATGTCTTTAATCAATTAAGGCCTTTGAGATTTTAGTCCAGTTGTAGGTGACAATACAAATTGCCCAATCAATTACGTACCTATTTTCGACCTATAAAATGCCTTAATAAAGACCTAATTGGAACTTAGGTGCTCTACCCTAAAGTTCAAATGGTAAAGTGCTCCAAGGATGGAAGATCGAGGAATGCAAGTAGGCCTAAGCCTTCCTTTGAAGCTGTGCTTTCGCGGTGCTTCTTAACTATCCTCAAAAATCTGTGACAGGGTATCCCCCTCCTTGGAGTTACAAAACTTTTGAACTTAAGTTTCAAGCACTTTGGTATCCAATGGTAGGAGAGTTCTTTCCTAGTAGCTCAAAACCTAGGAGTGTCTAATTGTGTACTTTAGTGTGCAGTCATGCACGTGTGCATTCACCGTAAAAGTTTGAATTTTTGAACCGTAGCACAATATCTCAAATCAACTCCTTGGATTTTATATGTTCCTCCTTTAATTAGTCCTTTTTCAGAAAATGTGACCACTTATTAAATCATTTCAAGACAACTTATGTGGTCTTGGAATTAAGTCCAAATGCAAATGTGTGATCAAAATATGGATGCAAAGTAAGAGAATGCGTACCTTACTTCCAGCAATCAATGATGCGAGAATGCACGCAATGCAGAGAAATAAATCTAGAGGCTGCTCATGCAGACTTGAATGGTTCGCCCTAAGGGTAGGCAGCTTCTAGCAGGCAGCTCGTGTTTTTATTTTTTTGATTTTTTTTTTAGCTACTTATGCACAATCAAGAAAAATAAAATCAATCCACAAAAGAAAGTAAAACCTAAATCTAAAGAAAGAGAGAACAGACTCCCAAAAATTACCTAACACAGACCTAAAACAAAATCGGGGAACAAACCCCTAAAACTGGCCCTAGAGTACAAGGGCGAGAAAAAAAACAACTAAACTAAACCTAAAGAGTCTATTCTAAAATGCGGAATCAAAATTCTAAGAGGAAGACTCCTCCTAGATGGTCCTCCATGCGTCTCTGTGCGTGTGGGGTCAACACCCACAAGCTCCTGTGATTATCTCGGAGGTGGCTGCAAGGTCCACCAAGATGTGAAGATCAGTCCCTCCTCCAAGTGGTGGAAACAAGGTCCACCACGGCGTTGCTGAGGCTGATGCGACAACTTGTATGTAATATACGTACCTCACAACAAATCAGATGAAACAAGTTAAATATGCCTCAATTAAAATCAGGATGAACAAATGAATAATTGTGAGTTAATTAAGCCTATTGCCTCCTCGACAACGGTGCCATTTGACGAGTCAATTTTCACTTTTGAATAAGATGATTAAGATGATTTGTCGTTGTATTTTAAAGTGGTGGAAAATCGACTAATCAAAGTATTAAATTGAAAATAAACCACTCAAAAGAGCGGGTCGTATCCACAAGGAGGTAATGGCCTATTAAAACTCATACAGGTTAAAAATAGATGTTCACGAATTGTTTCCCCAAAAATTGTGTCAAAAATCATGTTAGATATGAGTTTGAATGAGAGCATAATCTGAAATTGCATTTATACCAAACAAGAGGGAGCTCAATGCAATGTTCACAATAATAAAATAAAAATAAAAGTTTGCAGTGGCATTCAATGTAAAAAATAATACCCCATTTACTATAGCAAAATAGGGGA
Organism: Thalassia testudinum; assembly: GCA_037157565.1. Taxonomy (NCBI): domain Eukaryota; kingdom Viridiplantae; phylum Streptophyta; class Magnoliopsida; order Alismatales; family Hydrocharitaceae; genus Thalassia; species Thalassia testudinum. The sequence goes on along the minus strand of JAZHRO010000078.1, from coordinate 11,844,312 downwards.
ATGGCTTCCTTGTGCTCGCACGTGCGGAGGAAGAAGAGCTGAATGGCAAGGCTGCAGCCGGAGGTCGAGTGGGCCAAGGACTACTCGGCGGCGGTGGCGGTGAGACGTGGCATGGTCAGAGCCGACTGCACGGAGAAGAGGAGCGACGGCGGGTGGTGGTGGCTACAGCTCTGTTGCTGCTGTTGGTGTGGCGCTTGTGAAGGCGTGCACGTGAGGAGGTACAGCAGCACGCACGTGTGCTGCTGGGGTCAGCGAGGGCGTGCACAGGCCATGCGGGCACGCATGCGGAAGCTGTTGAGCATGGTTGCAGATGCTGCTGAGCATGGCTACAGGTGCTGCTGTTGCGGGTTGGTGGAGGAAGCGGTCCTGCACGCTGCTGAAGGGTGCGCGAGCCCGTGCTGCGGATGTGGCGGAGGTGCAAGCAAGGGGGCAGTGCACATTGGAGGGCTGGCTGGGGCGTGGCTACTCACTATTGCTGTACACACGGAGGCGCAGCGAGAGGGTGATGGCCTATGCATGCGTGGTCGGGCGTGGGCGTGGCGGAGGCACAAGGGGCAGGTGCGCAGGACGCACGTGGCATGCTACTGCACACGAAGGGGCATTGCTGGTGCACGTGGAAGGATGACAATGGCGGGCATCGTGCATGGGAAGGAGGTAGTGGCTGGTGGTGGTGGGTTCTTTTTGGTGGAAAGGAAACAAAGAACGAAAAGAGGAAGAAGATGAACAGGTGGCTGTTGGGAGGTCAGACATCTGGGAACATTCCCAAACGTCTTAAATGAGCGGGGATGGTTGCTGGGGCATGGTTATGTCGGTGGTTGCTGGTGTTGGTGATGGTGGTAGTGCACGCTAAGGTGCTCACGGTTATCTGCACAAGCTAACGGTAGCGTAGCTGTCTATCGCCCTGCTTGCTTGCGGTGGTGTGGACTCGTGCTTGGGGTTGAGGCCAGCAGTGGTGGAATGGAAGAGAGCTTGACTCTCTGCGCAGTAGTGGATCAGGGGTGATAGCCTGCCGATGATGGTGCGGCTGGAGTCTTCTTTTATGCTGCAAAAGGAGGCATGTAGGCGGACGTTGGTTGAAGAAGAGGTGAAGCGACGAACATCCTGGGGAACAGGGATCCACGATTGTCGCTTGTGCATTATAGCTGGTGCAACTCTCTTGCATGCATCCGTTGGAGATAAAATAAAGAAAAGAAATGAGGGATTATTTATATGCAAGCCCTTACTTTCTATGTTAAAACCAAACAATACATGTAATGTACTCACAAGCTATTCTAACTTAATTCTAAATGCATTTAATTATGAATGCAATGCATGAATTATGCAATTAAGTTAAAAACATAAACTAATATATTTACATCCTAATACATGCTAAATAAATGTTAAAGATAACTTAATATCTAGGCATTGAAATACCTAAATAGCCTACAAATATGGGCTCATCAACATGCATCTGATTGTGTGTCCATCAGGGCGTCATCTCATGTGTGTTCATTTGGCTTCATCTAGCGTGCCACGTCACCACCTTCGGTGCCGCTCGATTGAGATTGAACGATTGAATTTCAACGCAAGCATCAATGCTGGGGAATGGCATGGGAGTGAAGACTTGAACTCGCACCTTAGGCTTTGCTAAAGACGTTGAATCGCTGCGCTAGTGCTTGTGGATTGTTAAGAAGGTCATCATCCACACTCGCACTCACATCCTGATAGCCACCTCTTTGGAAAGAAGGATCTTGGTGAGGAGTGGTCTCGGTCGTTGGATTGTGATCCAACGGTTGAGACTAACTCTTGAATTCCTCTTTGAAAGGGAGGGGCACTGTGGATAGCTGTGAGCGGCTTGGATGATGCCACGTGGCCTTACGTGAGCTGTCCATCTTCCTTTGATCATAGGAGGTGCCACGGGTGTCGGATTGGATCAATTTTTGCACTGTTGGGCTGCAATCGTCAATTTGAATCCATCCATGTGGTTAGATTATTCATTTGAGGTTTGGATTTTCCCCAGCTTACCCCTTGTCCTTTGATCTTCCTCAGACTTTATATGATGCTACAAAGGTCCGATCGGGGTGATCTCAGAGGTGTTGGACTTCGTTGTCACCCTGATTAGATCTGTAAGGTTGGATCTTCAATCTAAGGCTCCAAAATATATTGCCTTATCCCCTGACCATAAAAAGAGATGAATTAATATAAAATTTGTACAAATTAATCTAAATGTATGATGATGCATGTTATGCAATATTTATAATGCATGATACTTGTATAAGCCTAGAAACATGCATAAATAGACAATTTAGGCCAATTAGATGTGTACACATCAAATTAGTTGAAGGTTTCCATGGAGGTGTGGTTTATAGAGTTTTCACTCATTTCCTCGAACAAATTGTATGCACTATCTTTATCATTGTACAGAAAATTGCCTCCACAAGAAGCATCCACTTGATTACTAAGTTGATCATTCAAACCGTGCTAGAAAATTTGCATAAGCTTCCATTTAGGCACCATGTGGTGTGCACATTGATAAGTCCACTTTAGTGTATCATTATTCAGTCTAAGTACTCTCTAATTAGTTATTCGTAGTTATATGGCAATTCACCTTAGTCTGCATATAATTTTATACATCAATTCTACACTTAATAACATATGATACAGTAACATAATTGATTTGATTGATGCAGGCTAGTTGGAAGAGTTCAGACATCCATTTTTGCATCTATAAGATGTCTGGAGATAAGGTCGGACATCTGGGAAAGGCCATCACAAACTCCTGAGTCTACATTTTTTTAAGATGTCTAAAGATGACGTCAAACGTTTAATGGAAACTGTGCGGCACTTATCCTTCTGTTCCAACCACTCGCAGTCTTCGCGAGTGGTTGGAGGAGCTTCGGGTCAAAGAAACCAATAGGGAGAGGCATTTTTTTTTAAGGGAGGAACGGCCATCATCCATAAGATCATCATCTTTCCCCTTGCAGGGATCTCCTCCCTCATTCGCTCCACCGTGGAGGTAGCGTACACCATGGTAGAAGTGAGCACTGTGGCCTAAAGGGTTCCCCTATCTCTACTCATCCTCCCTTTTGCCAGTCACACAGTGACAGTGTGAGGCCATAACACCACCATAGCCATCACCGCACCCGCTCGCAGCACCACAGCAATGGCCTTGTGCACGCCCTCGCGCCTCCCAGCCACTGTGCCCTTGTGCGCTCCTTCATGCACCTGCACACCCATGTGCGCATAGCCGACCCCCACTTCTCCTTCATTCTTCTCCTTCTTCTTCAACCCATCCATCGTCACTGTTACATGAAAAAGAACCCAAAGTGCAACAACGGCAGTGCCTCCATCGAGCATACTCCAACCGCCAACCTCAGCCCCAACTCACTCCAGCATGCCCAAGCATCGCAGCAAGAATCCTCGCCGACCGCGGGCTCTAGTCGATGCCTCATGCAAGCTCGCAAGAGTTCCTCCTCCCGCCATCAACTCCATCACCATCGGCCTTCTCCGGTCACCTCTCGACTCCCCATCACCGTCATCGCAAAGCCTGCATCCCAATCGCCCCCACCGAGCACCGCAGGACCACCTGCACCCCACACCGCACGCGAGGAAGAAAGAGGAGAAATCCTCTGTTTTCTCTCGTATTTCTATTTACGTCGTATGCCATTGCGAGGTTTACTGTTCCTTTATTTAATGACTTAATTTAATAAAATAAATTTGCATGAATGTCCCTCCATTTTATTTGAATTACGTATGGTTGAATTCGTATCATGACTGATATATTATGGGATATTTGTTATAGGGAACAAGTTCTATTTTAATTAATATTTACGGTGATTGTCAGTACTAAGATTAAAATTCACGTATTTCCATGGTGGTGATTTTGTATGTGCGCACCTATAGTCTTGATTAATTACCTAGTTTAAGAATTTGTGTTGGAAATGAGTGCACTAGTCAGTATGCACATCCGTTGATATTCTCGAATACATGATGCATTATTAATCATTTTTAGTAGGCTAATTTCTCCCTGTGGAGATGACCCAACTATTTTTGTGGTTAGATTTTGAGTATTAAATGTTTTGAAAAGCGATTTTCTACCACGCACGAACTATAATGACACAACATGTTATGTTTAGATTTTTATTGAAAATGAAGAATGCCCTTTCAAATGGCATCGTTGCCGGGGAGGAAATATGCCTATCAATTTTTTCAGGAAATTTATATTATTTTTATGCTATTTCTGAAGATTTTCTAAATTACTAACTTTGGATCTTTTTCTGTGCAAAAATAACAAACGAACGCGGCAGGCACGCATGACGGAGGTGATTTTTTTTTTTTTTGGTAGACCTTGTCGCCACCTAGAGGGTAGTAACAGGAGCACGTGAGCCTTGATCCCACGAACGTGGAAGGAGGATTGGTGACTGAAGACCTGTTTGCTTGCTTTAGATTTTGATCAGGCTAGATAGACATTAGACATTTAATTTCTGTTTTGTGGACCCTTGTTGGGCATTTTTGGGAATCTGTTCCCAGTGCTTTTATTGCTTATCGCTCTTGTATGTGGGAGCATATTTTTAGGAGCATGTTCCCATTTTATTTAGATTATAGGATTATTCAAATTATTTGAACTGCACTTTAGTTAGCTAAATTAGATTAGGTTTGTTTTTCTTATTATAAAAAAAAATCAAACTACCTGCTAGAAGCCGCATATCTATAGGGTGACCATCTAGGATTGTTTGAGCAGCATCTAGTTTTTCTTTCTGCATTGCAAACATCCTGCATTCAAGAGAGCTGGAGTAAGGTACATCTTTTCTTGTGCATCAGTTATCTACACACGCATTACATTTGGACATAATTAAAGAAGACCACTTAAGCTGATTTGAAAAAATTAATCAAGTGGTCACATTACTTCTTGAAAAGAAAAGTAAAAGATATAGGAAGTATTTGAATAACTTGATTATGATTTTCAAAAGAAAAATCACTTTTCGCGGTGTGATGCACACTTCCTGCACTGAGCACGTACTATAGGCACTGCACTAGGACTTGGACCCTTAAGGATGTAGGCATCGATCTCTTTATCGATGCAAACCCTCCCATCTCACTTTGTGACGATGGTATTAACTTTTGCTCGAGTGATTTGATACTCTAAGGAGGGGGACACCCTATAAAGGAATTCAAGGGTAGTTAAGAGGCACCGCTAATGCATCGCCTCAAAGGAAGGGTTCGCCCTACTTGCATCCCTTGGATCCATCCTTGGAGTACCTTTTTACTTGAGCATTTAAGAATATCATTACAACAAAGTGTACATCTCTAGGGCACTCGAAGGTCAATTTAGGGTACGTAATTGATTGAAAACTTGTTTGGCCACCTATTCTAATTGACCTCGTTCTTCCTCAATCAGGTCTAGTCAGAGATCTTAAGGTATCACGAACCTCTTATACCACTTAAGTGGGAATGGAGGGACATAGCCTTGACTCCTATTTGACTAACCTATAAGTGGGAATTGAGGAATCCTTCAAATCTACTAAAAACAAATTCCCATCATATTTGCATTTGTATTGGCAATGGTGTGTGCCTGATAGAGCTCTCTAGGAAGCTTCTATTTTTAATCTATCTAAGTCCTATGAGAGTTAAACCATTTGATTGAAAGAAAGGGATTATCTTTACTCCTATCACTTTAACCAGGATCCCATGCCCTAAGCGTATCCATCCTTTGATGGGTACAATGACACTTCATGGGATCAATCCTATTCCTATCTTGGGAGTATTGGCCCGATAACTCCTACTTTTGCGTAGAGCCTAGGAGCAGAATTGTCCACCCCTGGAATGCCCACTAATATGCAAACACCCAACCCTCCCACCCTTCATGATTTTCCTTGTCAAGGTTGGATCGATACCCCTAGGCAACCAGAGCCTGAGATTGACTATCCTCCCCAATCTGATAGTAGTAGCCTCTCCTCTTTTATGATAGAAATGCAAAAACAACAAAAGGAAATGATAGAGTCTATGGGAGAGATGTTGAGAAATAGTCAACAATTGAACAAGGAAATTAGACAGCTTAGCTACTCTCTTACTATTGATTTTGATCCTTACCCATACAACTGTAATCATCAAAATAATTTTGAGGAAACCAATGAAAATAGGGATCCCGTTTTGAGTAGCTATCACTTAGACTCTCCCCGTAAGACACGGCCACTAGAGGAGAATGATTCTAGTGATTATCCACCCAAGAGGCTCCCTCATATCTACTTAAAGGACCTTTGGGTGGCCATTTGCACCCATCTAGCCTTCAATCTAGTTTTAGCTTCATTCCACCTTCATTACTCCACCTCCATCTCCATGGGCACACCATGGAATCCCCATCACCTCCATGCCAGGCCTAGATCACCTCCAACCTCTCTCCAAGGGCTAGCCCACCCACCATTGGCTGCCCCTTTCACTTCTCACCCATTCAAAGGCCACCAGAGCCCACCTCCGAATGCCTTTTGTTCTGTTAGCTAGATAAGTAGCATAGTTCTTCGTAGATTTACTATTTTTATTACTTCTTAGTAGTATATCTCCTTATATCTCCCCCAATGATACATGCATAATCCCCCATAGATTCATGTATGCAGTCATTTTCTGTTAGCTGTTAGTTTTTACATTCCCTGTACAAGCATTCCATTACCAGTGTAATACAACTCTGTTATCATCATCTTTATATATACATCTATTGAAAATTACCATGTGCTTGATTATTATCTTTTGGTGTGATTAAAGTTGCATGTTTTCAATTTCTGTTGTTCTGGCAATAGCATGTCATGCATCAATACGAACTTAGCATAAATCGACATGCGATTTTGAATAAGTAGAGCAAGCAAGATCTATTTATAATTTGCATTTCCAAAATGCCTCCCAGGGAGGAATGACCGGGACTCCAAGTCTCATTATCTTTATAAAATATTTTTGACGACCATTTTCGCGCACTATACTAGGACGAGATCTCTGTTTTAAAAACTTGCGCGAGAACTGCCTCCTGTCAAATGACGCCGTTGCCAGGGAGGCAATGGAATTGATTTCGATCTTTTGAGCTTTTAGTGAAAAATATTCCTCTGCTTGTTTGTTGGATGCGCAGGAAAGCAAGAAAAACAGGATCTGTGCACACATTGGCCGTAGAAATATCATTCGGTGCACATCTCTTAGACTAGGATTTCCTTTTTTTTAACCTTAGGTTAGATTTCCTTCTAGTAATGTCATTTCAAAAAACAATCCTCTTTATTTTCTTGAAAAAAAATATCAAAAAAAAAACTATAGGTAGTTAGCTTAGGTTTCCATTTCAATCTTATGTTAGTTTGCTTGAAAAAAAAAGGAAAAAAAATTGAAAAAAAATATTTTCCCTTCAATATAAAAAATCAAAAGTTTTTGAAAAAAGAAAATTTTGAAAATAAAAAAGAAATCATTTTGGTTGAAAGTTTGAATTTTGAATTCAAACACCCTTTAAAAGCTTTCCCACCATTTTCTTATTTTTGGCCAGATTTCAAATTCTAACTTAAAAATTCAATTGCTGAATAATTAATGAACGAAAAATTCTGAAATTTGGGTTCTATCTTCATTTTTAAACCATCTTTCAATCGACATCATCCATATGAATAAATTCAAAGTATAAAATTTTTAAAAATTTGTGAACTGCAAGGGGGTCAGAGTAACCTAGATTTGAAATTTTTCAAAATTCAAAAATCAATTTCGAGCAATCTGCGAATCTGTTTTGACTAAAAATGATTTGGTTTGAAAGCTAATCTCGCTGCCTTTAATTTAGGTACTTCTCCCGACCAGGGAACCAACACCTATCACTCATCATTCTGAGGATTTACATGTAGCCAATGAAGATGACCCTAAGGGAATGGAGGATGAATTGGATCATTTTTTGTCTCAGGGATATAAAGAGTCTCTTTTAAAGGAGGATGATGACCTAATGGAGGAACCCGGGTTTAGAGTTTGGAGTGAATCTCAGGGGGATTATGTGTTATTCAAGGACTTACCCCCTGAGGATATAAATGATCTTGTGAAATCTGGATTCCTTCTTTTGATTTTGAAAGTCATCCCCCCTAAAATTGGGAAGATACGGAGTCTAAATTGGAGGAGGACCGGCATAAGATTGAGAAGCCTAGGAGAGACTCTCGGGGACAATACACATTAATTGAGGATTTATGCCCCAAAGAGAACAACAAATTGAGTGATATAGGCTTTCTCCATAACAGTGAGAATGAACATCCTCCTAGAGATATTAAGGATAATGAAGTAGCACACAAAGCCCCTGGAAAGGATGTAATTGACAAGAAAGAACTCGGGGATGGACTTGATGATAATTATGATTTTGCTACTTCCCAGGAAACCCAACTGTCGTCAAAGCATGTTGATCATGAATCTACTAATGATAATGAGATAATGAATTCTATACATGACTCATCTATTGTAGAGAAGCAGTTGGAGGTTAATGAAACAATGAAGTTATGTAAGGATGTGGAAGAAGAATGCTTATTGGGAATGGAACCTAAATAGACTAAGCCCTCTTTGGACTTAATAATTACCACCTAATCATTCAAACAAACTGTAGATTCCTTATCTAATCCTTGGCTCAGGTCTCTACTCATATACAATCTTTTTGGGGAGCATATCAGGCCAGTACATCCTCAAGTAGAATGGCGAGTTTGGATTGATGATTATACCTTTAGTCTTGCCATTCACAAGTTTGAAATTATTGTGCATATATCTTTTAAAACCTTTCCTGCTTTGGAGGATCCTTGTTATCCTCCACTCCTATTTCGGGAGGTCCCTTCTCATGTTCCTTTTGTTATTCTTAGACCTCCCAAGTAGCCTACGAGGCTCTCTGTTTTCATGTCGTTTGGTGAGCATTAGGGATAATGCTACATCATCAGCTCACCAACATCCATGGCTACTTGTTCTTCAGGCCTACGCTTTTACGCATATTTTTGGGGCCTTGTTCTTTCTGTTTGGAACCAGACTTATAGGTTCCCTCTAAGTTTGGCTACCAACAGAAAATGCAGCGCTTGTTGGGAGGTAACCCAATGTCCAGAATAATGCCTTCATCAGGTGATTTCCTTCCTTTCTCCCTTGTTTTAATTTTACAATAAAGACATTGTAGGATTTAGACATGGGGTTGCATTTTGCAGTATTCATAAATTTAGGTTAGGTGATTTAGCAAAAAAAAAAATCTCTTTTATTTTTTTGAGCTCAATTGGTTAGCCCTAGCAAAATATCTTTATCAAGGAGGTGTCATTGAAGATTTTCTTCTAAAATTATTTCTTAGTTTAGAATCCAGTACATTTACTTCACTTGCACGTAGAGTGGGTAATGGATCTTTTACGAAAATCATTAAGCATTTTTAGTTTGCTGAACCCTTGGACAGTTAGTAGGGAGTTAGGCATACTATCTTCTATTAGCTCCACCAAACATTTGTGAGGAGAAAGTAGAGAGATTATTGGTGCGCTAAGTCTAGTACAAGGACTCTTAAGTTCTGGATAATTAGATGATGATACCTCAAGAGTTAGGCATAGTTTTTGCTCTCTGCTCCTGTGTGCAAATATTGTGTGAATTCCTGAGAGTCACCAAATAAGGCAAGTACACATAGATTGAGTCCTAATAAAACTATGACTATGGTGGATGGCTACGACTGTTCTTCACAGAGTCCTTGGCTGAAGGAGGGTAGTAGTATCAAAGGTCAGAAATATGCTTGTCCTATCCATTCCTTCCCAGTGCCAAGAGCATACATTTCAACCAAATAAGCCACACAATATCCTCTTAACCATCATCATCCCTAATAATGCCTCACGAATAAAAGTCTGTGTCATGTTGTGTTAAAGTTATATATATTAAAAAAAGAGGAAGAGAAAAAGAAGAAAAGGAATATATAAATATATATATAAACAGATAGAGAAGAAAAGAAGATAATAAAAAAAAAATGTTCGAGTTATAGTTGTCTTAGGTGTCTATTTTATCAGGTGTCCATAACATTGAGGCAATAAAAACACCCATTGCGATCCACCAAATATAACCCATGCCTATTTTTAGTATTTCTAATCACTTGAATACTGGATGAGGACTTCTAACTTAGTTGTAGGGTTATTAGGACTTTAATTGAAGTGTGAATGCCATGTGAGGCCACCAAACATTGAGTACAGTTACAAAATCTGGTAAGATTTGTGACCTCAGAAAAAAAAAAAGAGAAAAGAAAAAGAAAAGAGAGAGTGAGTGAGCGTAAGGGAACGCAAAGAGAGCACAGTTTTTAGCCTCTCTCTGGGTTGACTCGTTTGATAGTCTAGAGATTCAGAGTCTATAGTACTAGACTACATGTAGCACCAGATGAGTGTAAACCATCAAATATAAATCCATGCAACTCAGTATCTCCTACCTAAGCCAAAAAGCTGGGGTCAAATTATAGATCATTTTCTGCTTTATCCCCAAGGGAAGTAGTTGCCTATCCCGGTAGAATTTTATCAAGGGTGATGTATGAACTTCAAATGTATGTCAGCTTTTCACTTGGATCCATTACCTAGGCTACTATCACTTCACATTTGTCTGGATCTCTAAATTTTTGGAATAAGAAAAGAAGAAATCTTTCGGTTATGTCCATTACTTTTCACTTTTGCTCAAGACTAGCAAAACTTAGGCATGGGGCATTTGATAAGTCCACTTTAGTGGATCATTATTCAGTCTAAGTACACTCTAATTAGTTATTCGTAGTTGTTAATTAATTAGGAGTTATATGGCAATTCACCTTAGTCTACATATAATTTTATACATCAATTCTACACTTAATAACATATGATATAGTAACATAATTGATTGGATTGATGCAGGCTAGATGGAAGAGTTCAAATGTTGATTTTTATGTCTATAAGATGTCTGGAGATAAGGTCGGACATCTAGGAATGGCCATCACAAACTTTTGAGGCAACATTTTTTTAAGATGTCTAAAGATGACGTCAGACATCTGATGGAAACCGTGTGGCACTTATCCTTCTGTTCCAACCACTCGCAGTCTTCGCGAGTGGTTGGAGAAGCTTTGGGTCGAAGAAACCAATAGAGAGAGGCTTTTTTTTTTAAGGGAGGAACGACCATCATTCGGAGGATCATCATCTTTCCCCTTGCAGGGATCTTCTCCCTCATTCTCTCCACCGTGGAGGCAGCGTACACCATGGTAGAAGTGAGCACTGTGGCTGAAAGCATACCTCCATCTCCGCTCATCCTCCCTCTTGCTGGTCGCACAGTGACAGCGTACGGCCATAACATCACCATTACCATCACCGCACCCACTCGTAGCACCATAGCAATGGCCTTGTGCATGCCATCGCACCTCCCAGCCACCGCTCCCTTGTGCTCTCCTTCACGCGTGTGCACACCCATGCGCGCACAGCTAGACCCCTCTTCTCCTTCGTTCTTCTCCTTCTTCTTCAACCCATCCACCGTCACTATTAAATGAAAAAGAACCCAAAGTGCAGTAGCGGCAGTGCCTCCATTGAGCATCCTCCAACTACCAACCTCAGCCCCAACTCACTCCAACGCGCCCAAGCATCGCAGCGAGAATCCTCGCCGACTGCAGGCTCTAGTCGACACCTCACGTAAGCCCGCAGGAGTTCCTCCTCCCGCCAACACCTCCACCACCGCCGGCCAACTCCAACCACCTCTCAATGCCCCATCACCGTCATTGCGAAGCCTGCATTCCGGTCACCCTCTACCAAGCACCGTAGGACCACCCGCACCCCACACCGCACGCAAGGAAGAAAGAGGAGAAATCCTCTATTTTCTCTCGTATTTCTATTTACGTTGTATGCCATTGGGAGGTTTAATGTTCCTTTATTTAATGACTTAACTTATTAAAAGGAATTTGCATGAATGTCCCTCCATTCTATTTGAATTACGTATGGTTGAATTCATATCATGATTGATAGATTATGGGATATTTGTTATAAGGAACAGGTCCTATTTTAATTAATATTGATGGTGATTGTCAGTACTAAGATTAAAATTCACGTATTTCCATGGTGGTGATTTTGTATGTGTGCACCTATAGTCTTGATTAATTACCTAGTTTAAGAATTTGTGTTGGAAATGAGTGCACTAGTCAGTATGCACATTCGTTGATATTCTCGAATACATGATGCATTATTAATCATTTTTAGTAGGTTAATTCATCCCTGTGAAGACGACCTAACTATTTTTGTGGTTAGATTTTGAGTATTAAATGTTTTGAAAAGTGATTTTCTACCACGCACAAACTATAACGATACAACATTTTATGTTAAGATTTTTATTGAAAACGAAGATCACTCTTTCATACACTTCTGCAACAAATCTTGGAATCTCTCCCGAGCCCCATGAAACGATTCCCCTTGCCGCTAGGCAAAAGTGGTAATTGCCCGTCGCAAAGCATTGGTCCATCCAATTGGGAAGAACTTCTTTAGGAAGGTTGATTTCAAATCTATCCAGGTAGCAATCAATCTTCCATTGGTACAATACCAATGTGTGACCTTATCCCTGTGGGGGAAAAGCCTCATGGGCATATGTTCTTCATCCACATTCCATAATTTGGTGGTCTAAACCAAAGTGATCATATCCTCCAAATGTTGGAATGGGTCCTTTGAGCCAAGCCCATGAAAGTGTTTAATCAAACTCAAAACTTGGGGCTTGATCTCAACAATGCCAGTGGGGATCACTACGCTGGGATGATCCCTGTAATTTGAAGAATCATAAAAATCCTTCAAGGGTCTAGTGCCCTAACCATTCATCCATTGGAACCATTCCTGCATCTGCTGCAGTTGGTCCAACTACCTATGAATCAACTCTTGCTGGTTCGGGGGTGGGGGAGGCGGTTGTGAGTCAGCCATGGGATATGATTGGCTAAAACTCAACCTACGTCTCCGTGAATGGTCTAAAGGTCCCTCTAGTCGAGGATTCAGTGACCTCCTTCCAAGCATGCACTGGAAAGAAGTTGGAAGGATGGGAAAAGATGCCCTGTAGCACAAGCAAACAACCCTATCCTTAGGTAGGGTAGCCTAAAGACCTACAAACTCTCAAACCCCATCTTAAGATTAGAGATGATTTAGTCTACTCCTATCCGGTCAATCCAACCAATTAGAGGGAGGGATTGGGGAGAAGATACTTCTCTTGGCTTTCACCTCAGGTTCCTTTGATACCCCCCAATCACGGTCATTTGACACTACTCCCTTAGCTAGACATCAAATTGACCAGTAGAAGCAAATTAATCGACAATAATCTCAATATGAGTCCCAAAGAGCAAGTCCAGCCCTTAAGGCCAACATCTACTTGATTTTAATTAGGGTTGGGATGATTGTGCTTTTGGAATGTGATGGGCCCTTAATTGGGTTATGCCCTTAATGATCAATTAGCAAGTGTGTATCTGCACAACCAATGGTTTTAAAGAAAAATTATTTTTTTGATGAGGTGAATTTTAGGATTTGAATCTTGCTTAGTAGCTTTTTAGGATTCAGCCAAATATATTCAGCCAAGTTTTTGTAAGGTAAATCAAGTTTGAAAGCATGGGTTCAAGTATATTCCTTTAAAAATCAAAAGAATATGGAGTGCCTGGTTTAACCTAAATATTTGAATCCTGTGGGGCAACTACAAAATGAATCAGTTTTTAAGTTAGGTGGTGCCACCCAAGCAACTCAAACAATTGCCCCTGATGCACCTCCAATTAAGGTACGCAGAAATGGTTAACCTAATCCAATTTCTACTCTTTTATATGTGGATTTATGCGTATGCTGGTTCCATAGGTCAAAATCCCTGTTGAGTAGAAAAATCAAAAAAGGTTACATGCCTCAAGTGTAGGTATATGTAATGGCTATGTTTTAAATCAATCCCATAATCAAATAGGATTTTTTTTTATTTTCTTTTTATGCGGGGATGAGGTGGGTGAAGGTGACAAACAGGACAAGTAAATCTCTCCTAGGGTTTATGAGAACACCTAAGTAGATTCGGGTCTTGATTATTAGGGTGGCGAAAAGGAACTAGTGGGTGGGGAAGTTGGGAAAACTTACAAATGTCTCTACCTGCACTTTCTCCAATCTATGACCTTCAGCTCCTCGATCGGGTTCCTGTAAGACAATGAATCATAGAAGAAAGATGGGTTACAAATATATGTAAGTGATGAGGGAAAGCATGGAAAATCAAATCAAAGTTCGTTGCCTCCCCAGCAACGGCGCCAAATGATGAGAGGAAAATCATTGCGAAAATCTACTACCAAATAAAATTTATAACCAAGGGGAGCCCTGGGTCAAACACAGGGAGGCTATGTTTGATTTTGCAAGAAAGACTATGTTTTGATTTGTTTCTATTTTGTATTTTGATATTTGCTATTTTTTTAGTATTTTATGTTAGCAAACAAATAGGAAGAAATATTATCTAAACTAAACTATTCTAGAAAGAAGGAAAGAACTATTCTACTTGCAAATAATAAAGAGAGAGATTGAAAACTACTTCTAGATATATGCTTGAAAAATGTTTATTACAAAAGATTCTACACTATGAAAGCAATAAAGGAAAAGGGGGTGAGAGGAATCCTCTTTGTCGATTGCTTGGAGGATGAAGCTACATTGACGGGGCCTGGATGAAGATGTTGGGGAGTTGGAGGAAGGAGTACGACGTCGGAAGATGATGAGGTGAGGAAGGGCAGCGTCGCGGCGTGATCTGCTTCCCAGAATGGGGTTGAAAAGACGGCTGATGGGAGCTCCACGAATGGTGGTAACTTTCTGCCTAAAAGTTTATCTTTCCGATTGGTAGCTTTCTCCCTACTTTTATTTTTTTATTATTTTATTTTATTTTATTTTTATGGGGTCAACACAAGGGCGAGCTTAGTGTATATCTTCCCGATTTATTCTACTTCCCCAATTCTTCCCTAAATGTCTGGGAATTATATGTGCATTTTTGTGAGTTGGGCTCTGGATAACCGACAAATGGGTTGTTACCCACAATAACTTGCCAACGATACTCGTGAGGTGAAGTGTGACTTATTTTTTCTTTTTTCTCCTTTTTCCTTTTTTTCTATTTTTTTCTTTGAGTATTTTTTTTCTTTTTCTGAGTAGGTGGCTTCCCTGATCTAAGATTTACCTAAAGGCAGCGGAAAGAGAATGATCATGTAGTTGGGCTTTGAACAACCATCCAATGGGTAGTTACGTGATGGATCCACTTTCTTCAACTATAATTACGCCTAAGAACATTCAATTTAAAGATTTAAGAAAACTTTGAGCATACATTTCATTGGAAAATCCGTCAAGCTCGTGAATTATTAAGTCATGTATTTTTAGTTAATTGGGATACTCCATTTGTATATGTTCTTAATACACATTCGTATACGGATTAATTTACATATATATATATATATATATATATATTTGCAGGATTAACTTAGGAAGGGTTGCATCACAGCATCATTTACTTCCCAGAATGGGGTTGAGAAGACGGCCGATGGGAGCTCCACGAATGGTGGCGAGATGGTGGAAAAATATTTTTACTTTTCTCTAATGGAGCATCCCAAAGGCTTGGGACACAAGCTCAAGAAGGTTTTGAGCTCTAGAGAAGGTGAGGAGAGCATAGGAAGGGATGATGAAGAATGAGACGGGTGGGTGGTCCTTTTATAGTGGGGGTACGAAGGCATAAAACGAGTATGGGTCAACAGCGACATTTAAATCATCGCTGAAGTCCAACCTTTGTCGTTGCTAAAGGCTATCTTCATGCGCCTACTGGAGCTCATGCGTGCAAGGCAGGATCAGGGGAGAAGGATTTGTGGTCGTAGGATCATCATCTCATGGCTGAGATCTCTTCCGTGCGCACGCCTGCAGATGAGGAGTTGCTATCTGTAGTTGGATCGTGGATGTGAGGCTGAGGATGTGCACGGATTAGTGCTTCAGATCACGATGCAGCCCCACGTACGATCGCACGTGTGATCACACGTGATCGCGTGAATATGCACATTGTGCTCATCCGGTGCACGAGATCGCACCACACATTCAAGCCACCGCTGCTCGTTGCTGATCCAACAACTGAATTTTGATTGCTGCGAAGAGGTGGCCTCAGTGGAGCTCGAACCTGCGTCATTGATGTGAGAGTCGCGGTCTTCACTAATGAGTTGTGGCTGCGGATGGTCACGTAGACGATCTCATGCACATATGCTCATAGCTGTTGGATCTTCGTCCAATGGCCGTGAGCTTAATGAGGAGTGGCACTTCATCAACCGTGAGATCCTCATCCGATGGTGGAGAAGCAGCGATGAAAGTCCTTCAGCGGGAGAGGGGGTGGCTTCAGTTGGCTTTGAGCAGCCTAGATGATGTCACATGGCATCATTTGGGCCATCTATCTTTAGATGCTTGTAGGGGATGATACAGATGTTGGATCGGACCGATTTTCACGCCGATGGGCTGCAATCGTCGATCCAGATCCATTGGTATGGTTGGATTCTTATCTAAAGCTCTGAAATATATCACCTTGTCTCCTGGCCACAATAATACACAAATTACTATACAATTTATATAAGTCATCCTAAATGCAATATGATGAATGTTATACAGTATTTGCAATGTCAAATGCAATGTTAAGCTTACGAACTCACATAAGTAGACATTCAATCTTGAATGAATGTGTATCTATCAGTGGTGTGTTTATATAGGTCAAGGCTTAAGTCTAACAGGGGTACATTATAAGGTTAGATTTGGTTGCTTTTATTGTGCACACACCCTTCTCCCTCATGTTCCTTCCTGATTAAGTGGTTTTCGACATGTAAAATTAATTAGAAATGCATCATAGTATAGTTACCCCAAAAATTTGATCAACAATTTTATGAAACTCGAGATGTGAGTCTCGGTCGAACTCAGGGAGGCTAACGTGTTTCTGATTTGATTCCACTTTCACTGCTCTGTTGTTTGCAATAATCTAACCTAAGGACTAATATAACCTAAATCTAAACCTCTTATGACCAAACCTGGATCCATTAGGAAATCGAATTGGCCGCGTCATTTATCCCAAGACCCGATCGTCTAACTAAAACCATAAAGTTATCACACATACATCATAGCAAGGATAATAATTAGAGACCGAAAGAGTAGAAAACAAGATCCATGCACCGGCATCCATTCCAAGGAATAAACAACATTCTAGCATAGAGATCACAAAAGAGAATTCTGAGTAACAGGAACTTATGGTTCTGAAACTAAAGTACTCACTACAACTGGGAAAAAGGATGTGCTACAATAGAACGAAAAATAGAACTAGATAAGGGAGCTCAGCTAAGCCCAACTCCCTTTACAGCCAGTGGGACTGGTTGCTCACTCCCCTGACCTGAGTTCAAGTAGTAGACATCAATGAAAAGCTGAGTAGAGTGGCAAGTGTACAATGAACGAAAACAACAAAATTGACTGAAAAGAATGAGAGACAAAACTGCAGGCATTTAATATGTTTTATATCTATCCGTTAGCTACTTGTTATTTGTGTACAAGGCATTCTAGCATTGGATCATAGTTCTTTTCATTCATATGTTCCCTAGTGAAATGATCTCGTTGCGGTATCCTCGCGATGCAAGACGCCCACACGGCAGTCTCCTGGCCCAGAGAGCACCTTGTGCTTGTTCTACACCCGGTCTATCACCTTGGGGTCACAGTCGTGGAGTAGCAGGGACTATGGCACACTTGGTAAATGCACCAGGGGCTACCCCGCACTAACACATGGTCAGTCATTTCCGTTAACGGGTGCACACTAACAGCGTGGCACAAAACAACTCAAGGGTCGTACCCGTCAACCAGTCTATGCACCCTTGTCTAGCTATCCCGGTTGGCCCCACGTGGGCCCAATAGGAGTCGATGCGGGAAGGTTGTTCCTATCCCAGGTCCCTACTTGGATAGGTCAACTCCCTCCCCACACAACGAGACAATCAGCTCTCCTTAATGCACACGTACCCGAGGGCTAGCTCAACCCCACACAAAAGCATCACCTAGCCACTAGGACCCCCCCATCAAAAGTACTTCTCATAGGAACACTCCACTACATACACTCTGTCAATTTCCAATTCAACATTTTGATCATTGAGGTAACTACCATATACACCCCAAGTACTACTATGTGGGGAGACAAGAACCTACTATCATAAGAACACTTAGTTAACAACAAAATCCCTAATCTTAAGTTATAGCACCCGATTCACATTACCAAATTCAATGTATATTTAACAAATTAAAATCAAGAATGCAACTACATAGCTAAAAGCAATATACAAGCAATCCATAGATAAGAGATTGTAAGAAAACATGCAATTCAACAGTAGATCATCATCCAAGCAATGCCAAATTACTAAATTAGTAGAGAAGAATAAACATACTAACTTACCAAACTACATGTAAACATGTAGATTATAGTTAAAAGGAAACATGAAGTTCCCAGGTCAACAAATTAAAATTTAACATGCAGCTATACAGTAGTAACTAAGAAACACAACAGACCCCAAATCACAAGTTAACACACGATGACATAAGAAAAAATGGAATCAATAAATCAGGTGGTGGATTTTTACGTGGAACTAAAACTGATCAAATGGCTTAATATTGCATATATAAGCAAGTAGAGGGAAAGAACCACTCTACATAGGTCTTCCTAGGAGATATAGGGGCACACTCAGTCTACTCATCACTCCGGTCGATGCTATGAGGGCCTCCACCTACATTAAACCAAGGGTCAAACCAGCCATTAGGTGCCTTGATCGAGATTTTTAGTGATAAAACACAAGCTAACAGGGGTAAATAGGGTACCAAAATGTAGGAAATTAAACAAGATTTCCAATAGTACCTTGTTCATATGAAACGAACTCCGTTTAGGCATTGAATCAGCCTAAATATGCCCTCTGGTTCACTTGAACCAGCCTTGGATTGGTTTGCTCCAACCGATCTTTGTGAATCGATCTAGACCCACCCCTGCCACGTGGCGTGCATGGATATGCGCATGTGAGATGCCGCGGATTGAACCTCCACAGGCCCTCAACAGCTATCCAAGGCTCACCTCAGATGTCTGATCTTCCCACGCACAGCTTACAACTCGAACCTCGTGCAACCCCGTGACACGTGCACATCCTCGGAGCCCTCTCGCACCTCGTGCCCATGCATTGGCTGCCATGGAGCTAGTGCATGCCTCGTGCCTCACGCCTGTTGTAGCCTCAGATGGCGTGCGTGGCACGCATCTCCACCTACTCCCCTATAGTACCCCGGTTCCGTGGGGAGAGACTGTGAGCTCCACCCTCTCTCCTACCTTCTCTCTCTCTCTTCCACTCTCAGCTTTGGGTAGGAGGGGTGCCACTGAGGGAAAGTCGGGTGTGAAAGACGAGGAGATCGAAGGGGTTTTTAAGGGTAGAAATTAGGGCTCTTAGGGGTTGGTGGGATCGAGAAAATTACGATTTAGGTTCTAAGGTCTCTATTTATTTAATTAGGGTCTTCAGATTAAGTCTTTGAGGCATGAAATTTATGCCTAACCCCTCCGCGATGAGAAAAAAAATCACAAGAGGGATCCCACGTGAATTTTATAGTGTGCATAATTTATGCAAGGGTCCCTAAAGTTTATGAAAAACCCCAGAACCATTAGACACTGTAATGTAGAAATTGCGACCAACCCCTTAGAGTCCATAAAATTATAAAGTGCTCCTTGGGTAGATGTTCCAGTGTGTGAATATTGCAAGGATGACCCTGGAGAATTTAGGAAGTCCACGATGGTCCTCGGGTCATTTCAAAACCTAAAATAACATAAACCTGAACTCCAATCTTAAGATCTCTCATCAAAACCTCACCAATCGTATTTGTTACATGCATGACATAGGCATGCATGAGGAAAATGTAGAACGTGAAGGCTAATTGTTCATTATGCATCGTCTTGATTATATGTATGCTTCTGAGTGAGTTAAGAAACACGTTGGCGTCATTAACAGAAGTAAGGGCAACCATGTATATTTTTCTTTGGATTTTTTTTGTGATTTTTTTTTATGATTTTTTATTCTTGAAAAGCGAATGTGATTCCTAACTAAACCTAGTCTATGCTAATGAGTTGAAACCTTAACCCAAGTGGTTGGAGTGTGGTGTAGGTGGTGGTGGATAGCCAACCACCTCCTAATGGTGGTGGTGGGTGTGATGATGGTGGTGTTGGCGATGCGAAGATGAAAAAATGGTAATGAAAGTAAGGAAAAAGAAAAAATTATCATGACCAAGATGAGGAATAACACAAGCTAATCTAAAAAAGAATAGAACACATTATATTGCATCAAAATGAAACATAATCATCATTAAAAAAAACAACAAATATAGAAGAATGATTTGGAAATCAAATGACATCAAAATATTGTTATCTAATAGAAATTTTCCCCATTGATAGTGCTCCAAAGAGCCTTCGGCTTTTTTTAGGGCGGTGGTAGCTAGACTAAGGCCACAAGGGCTACCTAAATGCCACACCAAGAGAGGAGCGCACCCACAGCTATAGAGGAGCTAGGGCAAGCCCTTGAGAGATGGAGACTTGCATAAAAATTAAAAAAGAGAAGATGAGGGGGGTGGGGACTTACTAAGTAGGAAGGGAGGAGAAGGGTGGTGGTGCTCTAAGGAGGAGGTTACCACTGTCCTTGGATTGGTGGTCGAGGTAAGGTGGTGGCTGACCACCTATGTGGAGGTGGATGGCTTGAGGTAGTAGGAGAGGCCTTGAAGGTGGTGGGCATGGAGGTGGAAGAATAAGAAAGAAGAAGATGGGAGGAGGAAGGATATAAGAGATGAGGGTGTCGACACTTGAGATGGGGTTTTTATGGTGAGGGGGAGTTAAGGTGTCGCCAGTTTTTGTGGCAAGGTTGGAGGATTTGCATTGAGTGGGTTTGTGTGTTTGTGTTGTGTGTATTCAAATTTTGCAAAGTTAAGTTGTGAGATTTAGGTGTGTGTGGGTTGGTTCGACCTATGTTAGGTGGGTGTGGGTCTAGATGTGAACCTAATTAGGTTTAAAGGAGCCTAATAAAATTTAAGTTAGCCTAATTAGGTAGTGGTGAGCCTAATTAGGTCTAGGTGATGGTAACGCCGTCATGAGTCATAACTAGCTTTATTTAGTGAAAATCAAGTGACAAATGCTCCTACATAATCGCCTAAGAGACATAATTCCACACAAATACATTATGAGGAGAAAACACTAAAATAAGGTTAATTCTTTAGTTTTAACATCACATCATAAATGCAGAGTAACCACGAGGTTTCCCATGGGTTAATTGAAGGTCTAATGAGCATTAAAATCCAATGAGTGGGTCCATACAAACAGAAACAAGGTTTCACGCATTTCATGAACTGAATTAGAACACAAAATCCTAATTCAGACCTGCTTAATTGAAGAGATTTTGGTCAAGATAAAATTCATCTAAACCTCCTAGAATTCATATAAAAATATTCCTAGAGGTTTAATACCTTTGGTTTGACCATCTGAACCCATTTTGACCGTGAATAGAGTCACAAACGGAATTCTGCCCTAATTTGGGTCTTTGCGCAAATTGCCTAGTCAAACTTGGTCAAAACTCAAATCCTACTTCACCATTAGATCCCTTGGATCCAAATTAGGTTTGTACCAAAATTTGGGCCCAATTAGAGTCCATCTTGACCTAGTTTGCATTTCAGTCTATTAAGTCTATTTCTTTCAGTCAGAACCCTAAGTTTCAAAATTCATGCATTTAGGTCCCTACCTTCTCATCTTTCTTGCAAAAAGGCCCCTGTCGCCATTGTTGGTGTGAAAGCTCTTCAGGCTGAGATTCGAGAGAAGAAATCTCTCTCAAATCAAGACTAAATCCCTTCGAATTTGGAGGGATTGATCTTGAGAGATCCCTCTATCACCTGAACCAAATCAGGGACCTTGATTTGCACCATAAAGATCATGCGAACACTCAAAATTTTGGGGATTTCTTCCCTGAAACTTCGAGCTCTTCGAGCTTCTTCCCATGCTTAAAGCCTGCCCTAAGTCCTTTAAAAGAATCCCCTCGTAAGGCCTTGCTTCTTAGCTAGATTTTGGCCTAGAAACCTCCTTCCTTCTACCTTTGGCCTGCTCCAAGCTTGCTTCGGTGACCTCCTCTCTCCGGCTTCCTCACCCGCTGCCACATACCATAAGCAGCGAGAAAGGCTTCCTCTCTTCCTTCTGCACCTCTCCATACCTGCGAGGAGCTCTCCAACCCCTTCCTCGTCACCGTCCTCATCTCCATAGCTCCTTCATCTCCAGTGCCAGCCAATCATAACCGACGTTGTCTCCTCTCTCACTTCATCTACAACTACTCTTCCTGGACTCCTCTCCTCCCCTAACTCGTTTTACGCCTTTAGCACTTAGGATCACTCACTGCTACGCCTATCCCA
This sequence comes from Thalassia testudinum, assembly GCA_037157565.1. NCBI lineage: Eukaryota > Viridiplantae > Streptophyta > Magnoliopsida > Alismatales > Hydrocharitaceae > Thalassia > Thalassia testudinum. The sequence continues at coordinate 11,821,936 of JAZHRO010000078.1, read as the reverse complement.
CCGTCACCTTCCCCAACGCCGGCATACCTCCGGCGAGCATGCACGCCCGCTCCGCTATGTCATTCCGCTCGCCACAACTTCCAGAAGCTCCGCCACAACCCCTCAATCAAAAATGCTAACAAAATTAAGGCTATTGACCACTCCACACCCCTGCTGATGATAACGTCATCATCAGCCATATCTAACTTTAATTAGTCATATTCCATCATTAAATGCTCCTACACAACTGCTAGAGAAACGTAATTCACTGTAAATCCATTTTGAGGAAAATACAATAAAATAGGGGTAAAACTATAGTTTTAACAGTATATCTCAATTTCAGTACAATCACAGGTTATCTCAGGGGTTGAACAAAGGTCAAATGGTCTTAAGAGTCTAATAAATGGGTTAGAACAGACAAAAAAGGATTTTCATGCATTACAAGAATTAATGGACATCTAAAACCCTAAAAATAGACCCGCTTAATTAACTGAGGTTCTGGTTAAGATAAAATTTACCTAAACCCTCTAAAAATCATAGAAAAATATTCTATGGGGTTTGGTACCTTCAATTTGACCATCAGAACCTGTCTTGACCCAACACAGAGTCCTAGACAGACATTTGCCCTAAATTGGGTTTTTGCATAAATTACCTAATCAAACTAGGTCAAAACCTAAATCTAACTTCGCCATTGGATTCCTTGGGTCCAAATTAGGTTTATACCAAAATTTGGGCCCAATCTGATATCATCTTGACCTAGTTTGCACTTTGGTTCAAGTCTAGTTTTCTTTATTTCACATGGCCCCTTAGCTTTTGAATTTATTACAAAAAGGTCCCTATCTTTATCATCATTTTCCTCAAATAGGTCGCTACTGCCATGAAATCCTAATCCTACAACTCCGATGAGCTTGTTTTGGCATGATCTCCTTGATAACTTGACGAATCCCTCTCAGATTTGAAAGGAAAGTTCGTTAAGGAATTCCCTTCCTTTTGAGCCAAGTCCTAAGCCCTAAAAACTTCCCAATCTCTCATGCGAACGCATGAGAGATTCGAGTATATTTTGAGCTTCCAACTCCGGTGAGCTTTCCTAGCTTGGGAAGCTTGCTTCTCAAGCTCAAATCAACCTCTAGAGCCTTATAAAAGGATCCCCAGATCAGACCGAGTTCCTCACGTTGGAATTCGGTCGAATTCCCCTTTTGATTTCATCTCTCCTCATCCAGCCGAAGCTTCTCTAACTCCTTCCTTCATCTGACTGCAATACCAGCAACAGATCCTCTTTCCCTATCTTCCTCCGCATCACGCCATACCAACTGGCGCCTCTATCACTTTCATCCTCGCCGTCCTACCCTCACCTGAGCACTTTCTTCCCAGACGCCGGCATACCATAATCGGCGCCGCTCCGTCCCCTTCATCCATTAGATTAGGGTTAGATTAGTTTATCTTATCTCGTAGGTTAGTTTTCCCTCTTCTATCCTCATTTCAACCCCGACTCGACACACTCACCCTGGTCTTCTCCGTCTCCAACCACTCCTCCGGCGAGGCATATACGCTGCTACACCCCTCCATCCGCCTCGCCAACTAGTCCAAAAGCTCCACCATGACTCCACCATTAAAAGCCCTAACCTATCGCACTCCATCGTCCACCCAATCATGCCACCGAATAAACCCATCACTGATTTTCGTTTCCGCCTTCATCCGACCTCCTCCCCGCACGAAATGTTCCATGGACACTGCCATCACCTTCCACGTGCTCCGATGACCCTCCTGAGATATTTTAACATGGTCGTAAGGCCTTATTCCGTGTTTCAAGTTGTGACCGGACCTCCGCCATCGCCACTACACTCTCCGGTCTCATTCATCATGCTCCAGCCATTGTTCTTTGCTGAAGCCACTCCAAGAAGCTACGGACTCTCTCTAGGTGCATCCCCAGGCCGCTAATTGGAGACGATGAGGACCCTACAACCACAATTCGAGGATCCATCACCTGCTGCTGCGCGAAGGAACGAAGTGGGTGGGATAGTCCCACCTCGTGAGTTGCTAAAGTGACCATAGGGGATAAATTGATTTTATGCTACCGGCTATTCGCCTCCTAACACAGGGGTGAGGTCCCTCTCACCTGCTTACACTGACCTGCCTACCCCTCACTCCTTGCTCATCACCACACCTGGTGAGCCTGGACCCGAGTACATGGATCCTCCAATTACTCAATAACCCGATGTGCATGGCCCTAGGAGGATGTGAAAGAGATTTGACCCAGAGAGAGAAAGAGAGAGCGCGGGGGCAGGGGGGTTTTGCTCTAAAGAGAATCGGCTAACACTTAGCCACTGGAGGGATTGCATTCCTCTATGCATGAAGAGAAGAGGGCTCATGAAAGAAGAGAAAGGAAGGAGAATTGAAGGGAAGAGCTAAGGCCTGAAGAGGCCAGTAGAAAGAAGAGAAGAACAGAGAAAGAAGAGGAGGCTGAAGAAAAGGCACAGTGCCCTCTTGGCACTGTAGCAAGGCTGACTTAAAATGTCTGACTTGGAAAAGGTGGTTGATACTGTTGATATATTTGAGTACCTATGTTTTATTTGAACTCAATGCATATATGCTTAAATTGAATAATTGGTGATTTAAATCACCATTGTTTTTGCTTTGAGATTCTTTTTGCCATGCACAATTATTGTCAAACTCATGTTTTGCGTTGATTATCATTTCTGAGTAATTATTATTCATTTCTTGGTACTATTTGGCTTGAACCTTATGCTCAATTACATTTTATTTGAGATTAGCGTGTAAATTCCTATTTGTTCCCAGCGAATGACCTCGGACTTCCATTCAAGTATAAATTCTATTTGTTTTTCACACTGATTCAATCTATACTGCAATGCATCGATTTTAAAATCTGATTCAGGGCAACTAACACCTACCGAACACCCTCACCTTCACGCACCTTCTCCACCCTCACCACGCACGCACATGCTTCCTTACCGCACACAACACCCACTAGCACCTTCGTCATACTCAGGCGATCCTCCTAAGCTGTTCTGACATGGTTGAGAGGCCGTATTCTCCATTTCAGGTCACCACCGGAGTGTCGTCGCAGCCACCTCCTTCTCCGACTCTGTCCGTCATCTTCCTACCGTGTTCATCATCGCTATGACTCCCAGATGTTGCAAAACATCTCCAGAAGTCTTCCTAGGTCCTCAGTTGCAGCTGCAGGGGTCGTCTTCCACCCCAATCAAAGGCAACACCAGCTGCTACTGCGTGAAGGAAGAAGTTGATCTCTATAGTCCCACATCGAAAAGTTTCGAGCACCTAATAGTATATAAAAGATATTTGCACTGTCACCCCATTGCCTCAGTAAGCACAGGGTGAGGTCCCTCTCCATGTGCAAATGCACGCCCTTGCTCTCCATACACGTTGGTGGGTCTGGACATTAGATTCGATTACCCGAGTTTGATCTGAGCTTTGGAAAGAGAATCAGAGAGAGAAGGGGGGAGGGGAGTTTTGCTCTGCTGAGCAAGGCCTACCCTCTCTCTCAAGACTTAGTCGCTGAAGAGGCCCTTGCTCCTCTGATTGGTACTCTATTGCTACTATGCCTCTGTTGGTTCTTTGAGGCTTAAGGAAAGGCTTTGTGACTTGTGGGATCTGCTAGTTTAAGATGTCCGAAGGCTTGTCTTGACGTCTAATAGCCTGATTGCTTTGATTATGATTGATACATCTGCTGACGTGGAAATTGCTCTTAAGTGGTTGAGTAATATTGTTAAAATATTTGAGATAATTGTGAGGTTAAACATTAGGATTAATTTGGTGAGTCAAATCACCATTTTAACCCAATCTTTTTACACTCTCGTACTTGGTTTCATTGATATATTATTCTGATTTATTTTGAGCAAAGTTTTGATCATATTTGTATATCTTTTTGAAGTAAATTGTGATTAGTGAATTGGATTGCTATCTTTGCTCTTTGCGAATGACCTCGAACTACAAATTGATTTTGAGTTTATAAATTTAAGTGTTTTGCGTGATTTGTCGACTATAGTATGAAGCATTTTCTAAACATCGACGATTTTGCGTAAACATTAGGTTAGTCCAATTAGGTTTAAGCTAACCCAATTGACTCAGGAAGAGTCAATTTAGGTCACCTTCAGCCTAATTGTAGGTCTAGGAGAGTAATTGGGTTAAGGATGGTGGAATTGGGATAAGGATAGGTGAATAGAGATAATGGATAGTCAGGATAGGGTAGTGGATAGTGCTATCCATGTTTAGGGTTCTAGGGTTGCGTTATCCTAGGTGGGAGTGATTTTGGGTTTGGGATTGGCTATCCTAGGGTTTTAAGGATAGGGATAGGGGTATCCTCCTCTCTCTTCTTCCATTTATGCAAGACTTTCTCTCTTTCTCTAGTCTTTTGCCTTTTATTCCAAGCTCTTTATTCTTTTCTCTAGCAATCAGTAGGCTTCTCTACTTCGCTTTATTTCTATCCCTATCAAGATCATCTCCTAATCTTCTTATTACCTGCAAACATGGATAAAACATCATTATTTAGCAAGATAATATGTCATTATTTTATGTACAACTGTATAAAGTGTGGCAATGCATGATCTATTGATTATGAGTGCACTATGTACAAAATAGCTAGGTTTCTACATTATTTAGGTTAATTAAGGCCTATGATTGCTGCACAATCACCTCCGCTTCTCCTCTATTCTTCTACTATTTATGCATGGGAGGATATCCCAAAATCCACATTTGATTGGATCTCTTATACCCAAATCTAGAAAAAAATCTTGATTTTAGGAAATCTACATCTGAATCTATGGTTGACCAATCTAGATCTGGACCTTCTGGATCAAACACCAACCTAATGGCCCTAATGCTGATCTTAGGAAACAGTTGGAATAGATGGAACAACTCCAAGAGTGGATTGTAGAGAACATGACCCAACCTAGGGAGGATAAGCCTAAAGTCCGTGATTTCTATGATCCATCCAACCATCAAGCTAAGTCAAGGGTTAGAATTCCAGATGGAAACTATGAGGTTAAGCCACAAGTGTTGGGCTTGATTAAACCCTTTTATGGAAACAAAAACGAAGATCCATTCCAACACTCGAAAAATTTGACCACCCTTGTTAAGATCACAAAACCCAGGAATACCAATGTGGATAATATTAGGTGAAGTTATTCCCTCACTCCCTCATGGATAAAGTAACACATTGATTTAGAATAATAGGAAGGCCAATCTAGACTTAGGTTGAACTTGGAGGTGCTTTCCTAAAGAAATTCTTCTCAATTGGTCAAACAAATTCTATTAGGTGGGCTATCACTACATTTTCATAGAAGCTCGGGGAGCAACTTCACAAATCCTGGGAAAGATTTATGGAGCTTTTGAGAAAGTGTCTACATCATGAGGTGCCCCAATGGAAATTGGTCTGAATTTTCTACCACAGAATCTCAGCCCAGAATAAGTAGTATGTTGATGCTTCATGTAGAGGCAATTTCCTCCACAAAGTTGTTGATAGTTCTTACCATCTACTTGAGAAATTAAGTGACAATTCTCTTAAGCATACCTCCATGGAGACTTTGACAAATTCGTGCAATCTAGGGCTGGTCTATATGAAATCCAAGATAACTCTAGCAAGGTTGACATGGATGCTTTATGCTAAAGGGTGGAAAGTATGGTCTCCAAAAAGCTTGATCAATACTTGTCCCAAAATCAGACTTCTACTAGGTCTGCTACCCAGGGAACAATGTTTGATTTAGCCACCTCCTCACAAGCTACCTACTCTAGGCAGTTTGTGAACTAGCTTGAGTCGGCTCAACTTGTGAGCCTCACTGGGACCTTTGATCCTAATTCCTCTGATTCTGAAACCTTATCCTCAACTTATGAGAATATCCAGGCTATCTAGACCAACCCAAGAAATAACACATATTCAAACACTTATAATCCAAGACGAAGGAACCATCCCATCCTTTCCTGGAAGCCTCAAGGGCCAGGTCAGACTCAAATGACTCAACCTAGACCCTATGATCACCTGAAACAATAAGGAACAATGAGTCAAGGTCAAACCAACCAACTCTACTATGCCTAATAACAGCTTAATTTATTACCCTAATTTACTTAATCTAGGGCCAACTTCTTAGTAAAATCAAACATTATTTTATAAATATTGCATTTAGAGCATGCATGCATATTTAAGCCTTGTATCTATTTTATAAATAATTATCTCCTAATTTTACTCTTTTATGAATAATGTAGGTGATAGGACCAGAAGAATAAGATGAGGGACTAAAGAATAAAGTTGGAGAGAAGATGCAACTACTTAGGAGCTTGAATTATGAAGTTACAAGGGAGATCAAGACATGAGCTCAAGTAATAAAGATAAGAAGAAGAAATGAAGACAAGAGAGGACACATGTCCTTCCCTAATTTCTCCCTACATTTAACCTTTAGGACAACCTAATCCACCAATAAACCTTGTCGTAGACCTACCTATTTTTAGAAAACCTAAATCTAGATAAATCCTAACCCTCAACACTTTATCCTATGGCCTAAAAACTTTGTGAACAAAAGAACATATCCATAATTGGCCAACCACCTAAAGAACCTATCCTTTAAGCATGGCTCACCATGTTGCTTAAGGGATTAGTTCTTGTAGCTGCCCACCATATCCAATCATCCACCATCCAAACCTAATCCAATGGCCCACCTTAAACCCCCACAGCCGACCACCCTCTTAGCTTCCTAAAGACTCACCTAAAAGATCACATCCCTTCCACAAAACCCTCAACAATAAACCAACACCTAGACCTAATCTCCACCAACAAAACCACATCGTAGGGACATAAACCTAGCTACTTGGCCGGCCACTTATAGCCTCCCCAAGAAACTAAATGGCCAACCACCTTGAGCCACCATATACCCCCTTGGATCACCATCCAAGGGTCAACATCTACCTTGACTAGTTAGCCTAATACTAACCCTTAGATCTAAATCCTATGGCCCTTATTTATCCTACACATCTATAAAAACACCTAGCCTCCAACGCTTAAGAAGAAATTAGCCTTAGATAATTTCCTAGCATAGTTTAGTAGTAGCCTTAGCCCTATAGTGCACACCCACCACCCTCCCTCTGCATTCTCCGACCTAATGTCCTGGATGTCCTGGATCTAAAGCTCTGCTAGAAGCTTCGCACAAGCATCCCTCAAGCGGCTCCACATTTCCTTCTTCTATATTATTATGCTGTTCTTTTTCTAGCTTTGTAAAACTTGCCATTATTAACAATAAAGTTATTCTTCATGTGATATAATTGCTTCCATATTTATTAACTTTCTATCTATTCTATTGATTGATATTTTATTCCAAAAAGACAAAAAAAAAAAATCATTGCGAAAGGTTTTGAAAATAGCAACTACCTCCTTGTGTTCGATGCGGACTGATTGCGCAGTAATCATAGGTTGTAATTGACCTAAATTAGGCTAGAACTTAGCATAAGCTAGTCTAATTCATGCATGCACAAGCATTACTTGCATCTTTACTACTTTCCTTTAGCTATGCATGAAATAATGATACAATGTACTAATTAAGTGCATTATATAAACTGCAAGTAATAAGAAGCTCAGGAGCTGGATCTGGAGTTGGATCTGAAGCTAGACCTGAAGCTAGTGCTACATCAGAGCTGGAGCGGAAGACCTTAGAATAAATGTAGTAGAGAAATAATGTAAGGGTTGAGGTATGTTATTCTATTAAGTAAGAATAAGTCAGAGTTAAATTATGAAGAACTTAGGATCATTCCTAGCCTTAGGATAGCCCTAGAAGCCTTCCTAAGCCTTAGCCACCCCTAGATTAGGTCACCATAGCCTAGGAAGCCTCAAAACCCTAGTTCCATCCCTTATCTAAATATCCAGATAAGTTATTGGACATCCAGGACCCTTAGCCACAACCCGCACACCTTAAACCCATGTCTGCAGTGTTATTGGACGTCCAAGCACTTGGTCAGACGTCCAATTTCTGTAAAATACCCAAGACAGAACCCTGATTCCCTCCTGACTCAAATTGGACGTCCAGAAAAGAGGTCTGGACTCCTAATTTTTTAGTATAAGTCGTCTGACACTTAAATTAGATGTCTGGAACTGCTCTCTAGTTCCTATTTTCGAATTCAAGATTGGATCTTGAGTTCCTAGGTCCCTAAACCCAATTCCAACCCCCTGGAAATCTAAATTAAGGTACCCTAACCCTATTATGCCACCTTTAGACCTTCCTAAGAACCTAATTAGGTTCTCACTAAGCCTAATTGACTTGGATCATAGTCAATTACAATTGCCTAGTCAATTGGACTCATAAAGTCCAATTGAGCTCAAATCTCAACCCACACAAGTTCAATTGGACTTAGTGAGAGTACAATTGACCTAAGCCCAACTTAATTGAGTTATTTCACTCTCAATTAAGTTTACACTCACTCAATTAAACTTATGTTAAGTTTAATTGCACTTTCTCCTTAGCAAATTAGGGTTTGCAACCCTAATTTGAGACCTACCCTAACCCAAACCCCTTAGGACCTAACCTAGACCACTTAGCCATGTAGTTCACACCCACACACCCATTCACGCACCCCCACACCACCTATATCCCTATAGGATCTTCCAAAGGTGGTGCCACCTTGGTTGCTAAAAATAACAACCAAGGAAGGGTCTTCTCTTAGATCCACTTTTTGTGGATCTAAGAACCACCTCTCACCTCCCTTGGATGGCCACACATAGGGCTCTTTCTAGAGAGTTATACACCTCTCTAGAGAGAATGCCAAGGGTCTATAAAAAGACCCCATAAGTGGCCATTTGCACCAATCTTGGCAATTGGCTTCATTCCACCTTCACTTAGCCTAAGTCCACCTCCACTCTGCCTCCATCTCCACGAGCTCCACCACCTTCACACCAAGCCAGGGTCACCTCTCCCTCCTTCCTCCAAGGGCCAGCCTAAGCACCATTGGCCGCCCCTCCTTCTTCTCCCTACCTCCAACTCAAAGGCCATTAGAGACCACCTCCGAATGATCTTCTTTCTGATAGTCTAGATAGATAAGTAGTTCTTCTAATCTCTCTACTTTATTTTATGCTTAGTAGTGTAGCTCTCTCTCCCTCTTGCATGATGCATGTGTAATCTCTCATAGATCTACACGTGTACGCATCTTCTGATAGCTAGTATTGTTTCAAGCATTCTTGTATAAGCATTCCTCTAGCTTCACTCTGTAGCCTTGATCATGAATCAATGAAAAATCATCTTTTTATGGATATCTATATGTGTGTTGAAAAGTCACCATGAGCTTGCTTGTCATATTTTATTGTGATTGAAGTTGCCTATGCTTATTTCATATATTTTCGCAACTAGCATGTCGTGCATGAATACGTAACTTATTATAAACCAGCAGGAGATTTTAGCAAGTAGAGAGGAAAGGATCAAAATCAAGATTAGCATTTCCATAAATGCCTCCTAGAGACGAACCACTGGGACACATAGTCTCGTTAATATAGAAATATTTTTGTTGATCGCATTTCGCGACTATACTACAAACAACGATAAACGATTTCATAACACGCGATCTACCACCCCAACACGGACTCCTCGTAGTTTGAAATTATAGATTTCAATTAATTCCTTTATTATTGATGGTAACGCCAGTATTCATCATAACTAACTTAAATTAGTTGGAATCAAGAGATAAATGCTCCTAAGTTATCACCAAAGGACTATAATTATACTCTGATCTGTTTTGGGAATAAGACAAAAGAATAGGGTTAGTTCTGCAATTTTAACATCACATCACAACTGCAGAGTAACCACAAGGTCACCCAGGGATTAATTAAAAGTCAATTGAGCATTAAAGACCAAAAAGTGGATCCACACTGACAGAAACAGGGTTTCACGCATTTTGAGGATGAAAACAGTACATAAAACCCTAATTATCAGCCCCACTTAAATCGAAAAAGTTCTGGTCAGGATAAAATCAATTTAAACCTCCTAAAATTCATAGAAAAATATTCCAAGAGGTTTCGTACCTTTGGTTTGACCATCTGAACCTATTTTGACCTAGAATATAATTTCATATGGAAATTTACCTTAATTTGAGATTTTGTACAAATTACCTAGTCAAATGTGGTCAAAACTCAAATACAAGTTCACAATTAGATTCCTTAGGTCCAAATTAGGTTAACACCAAAATTTGGACCCAATTAGAGTTCATCTTGACCTAGTTTGCAATTTAATCCCTAAAACCTCTATTTCTTACACTTAAGCCCCTAACTTTCGAGATTCTCACAAAAGTTCCCTATCTTTAGCGTCTTCTTCAAAAAATGCCCCCTTCTGGCTGAAAACTCAGGGTTTCTTAAACCGCAGATCAAACCCATGAAAACTCACCTTTAACCGCTTGATTCTCCTTTAATTTCGATCCAAATCCCTCCAAATTTGGAGGGATTGATCCCTCGAGAATCCCCAATCAATTGAACTCAGTCACATATCCTAATGTGAACCCACGAGCTTAGGCGAGCTTCGAGATTCTTGGAATCAATTTATCAAAAACCACAAATCCTATGCACAAATTCTGATCAATTCAGACTTAATTCAAGTTCTATATAAGCTCAAGAATGTTCCTACATGAATTTCAGGCCGGTTAAGGCCAAGAAAACTTCTTCTGTTATTCGTCCAGCTACCTCTGGCCGTGGCTTCGGTGAGACCCCTCAATTTCTTCTCTCCAGCCTCCCAACGACCAAATTGGGAGCACCATTACCTTCCCCAGGCTCGTTCGCTTCTCACCGGTCACAGCGGATGCTCTCTATCCCCTTCTTCCTCACTGAACCTTCCCACTAGAGAATTCATCTCCCTTGCGTCCAGCAAGGCACAATAGCACGAGATTTTTCCCCTTTCATCTATAGTTTAGGTTCCCTCACTCCCTCTCTCCCCCTAGCTTCAAGTCCTATGCTCATCTTCTCATTTCGACCTCCGAACACCTCGCTCCCCCATCGTCTTCTTCACCTCTGGTGTGAACTCCAACAAGCTTGCATCAGTGATCCACACCACCAAATCACCACCACCTCCATAAGATCCCTCTCATCCCAGAGACCAACAGCCCCAAGGTTATTAGAGCTTTTGACCCTTGGAACCACCAGCCAAAGACACCCACTCCCATCACCACACACAACCACCGGCCAACCCTCTATACCTTACGAACCATCAAATTAGCACCACCACTACACTCCCCTCACGATGACCCTACTGAACCATCTAATTGGGGCCTAATGCCCATACTTTGAGTTTCACGTCATTGCTAGATTACCGCTGCTACGCCACCTCTGTCCGCAGTGCTCTAGCTGTCATCACCACCTATACCACCCTTAACTAGAGCAAACCACTTCCAGGAGGCTTCTTCAGCTTCCAATTTGGGAAGAGTAACAGTAGCGGCTTCCAATTGAATGTGAGCTTCACCTGCAGCTTCGTGCGAAGAAGACAATGGGTTTAGTCCCACATCGTGAACGAACAAGACCAGAGAGTCATATAAATTGCTTTTGTGCATAGGCTTGTTTACCTCAACACTCGGGGGTGAGGTCCCTACTCACCTTAGCCTTCACTCCTCAACCGTTATCCACACCGGTGGGTCTGGACATTATGCTTTGACCCAATTACCTGACACTGTTCATACTTGTTAACCTTATTAAGAAAAGGAAGAGATTCTGAGGAGTGTGGGGGGAGGTTTTTGCCTCGAGATTCATGCTCCCCTTACTGAATACTTAGTCATTTTAGGGCTTAGGCCTTATGCTGTGCTTGGGTGTTTAAGGTATCTGAGGCCTTGTGTTGGTTCTATTCTTTGGTTATTGTGGACACATCTGTTGACATGGAAATTGCCATTAGTAGTTGTGGGTTACTATTCAATCATTTGAGTTTGATTAGAGCTTAAATTCTAGGGTTAAATTGGTGGTTTCAACCACCATTTTTATCCCTTTCTTTTTACATTTTCTACTTGACATCTGAGATACATTTTGCTACATATTGAATATCATTTCTGATTATTGATTTCATTTGCAATTATTATTTCTGATTACTGTGATTAGTGAATTGATTTGCTAAACTTACTCCCGGTGAACAACCTCGGACTCACTTCTCTTTCTCGAGCTTATAAATTTAAATGTTGATTCGCTTTTTTCGCTATACTACGACGCAATATTTTCCTAAATAGGTCGATTTTCGCTGCAACAATTATGCACTACAATGATTTCATATTCTAATCACGTAGTTATAGTGTTATCAATGCCTTCCACTCAATTCACTCAGCTTAACCAAACAAGTCCGGACCAAAATAGCCAAGCTGAGTTGAATCAAAGAATGGTTGATATATAGGCAACTATGTTGCAATTGATGTAACAAATGAAGGTCTCTATTGATGACATTTTTAATAAACCTGGGCCCAGTGACTACTAACCTAGTGCCCTACTTACACAACCTATTCTAAACCCTAAAAACATGCCTAATCAAGGGTACAATCCCCAAGGGTTCACTCAAAATAGGAAGCATCAACCCTGAGCACATGTGATTAACCCAGCTACCCCTACTCCTCCTGGATTTAACCAAACTCTTACTTTGGTCAATCAGTCCCCACCCATTTTTCCAAACCCACCCTTGAACCCGAATGCCATTACCTTAAGGATTGGCACAACCACTTAGGACCCTATACACCCAAATCGATCAACTCACGAAGCTCCTGATGTACCAAACTTGATTAATGTGCCTGAGGTGGAAGAAGAAGAGGCTCAAGACCCTATGATTGAAACTCCTATTCACATCCCATTTCCTGAAGCCCTTAAGAGAGGTAGAAAGAAGAAAGAGAACTAGGTAAGCAATGAGGAGCTTCTAAATGTATTTAGACAGGTCAAAGTAACCATACTACTCCTTGATGCTTTAGACCAAATACTGGCTTACGAAAAGTTTATGAAGGAATATTGAACTCCCAAGCATTAAGCCAAGTCCATTGGGAAGGTGATCCTTTCTGACCAAGCAATCTCTATTCTCTTGAAGGACCTACACCCCAAGAAGGGAGATTCAGGAACCCCCTTGATTTTCTACACAATTAATGATCAAGCCTTTGACAAGGCCTTAATTGATTTAGGGGCTTCCATCAACCTAATGCCCACTAAGATTTATGAGATGATTGGATTCGGGAATCTTAAACCAACTTTGATTCAAATCCAAATAGCCAACCAATCCATAAGACATCCACAGGGAATTCTAAGGGATGTAATTGTTCAGATAAATAATTTCTACTACCTCGTGGACTTCATCATTTTGGATCTTAACATTCTCAATGATTTGATACAAGCTCCGATTATTCTAGGAAGTCCATTCTTAGCGACCACAATGGCCCTGATTAACTATAAAGATGGAAATATGCAAAGAGCCTTTGGGGATAAAAAGATAAAATTAAAACTTTTTAAGGATATTGAGGATTCTAATGAAAGTTGTGGGCTTATTAAGGAACTTAAGAAGGTTGAGGGTTTGATTAAAGATGAAGAAAATGTCTCTTTGAAAGACTTGGAATTTGAGGAAGAGGAACATACAAATAAATTTGAATATGAGACATTTCTTTTTAAGGATAAAATTTACAATGAATTTGAACATGAAAGCTTTACATTTAATTTTGAGGAAAATCCCCTATCTAAAGTAGGTGAAGCACAAAGATTTCAACTTGAACTTGATGAACCTTCAATGACTAGGTTCACCTTTGCATCAGATTTGGATGAGCCTAAATTTGAATCATTTTGTCCAAAATTTGATTGCCTATCTGATGTAACCAAGTCAGATTTTAACCACTTTGATTCAGAAGACTTGGACTTTAAGAGGGAAAATGAAGAAAAAGCAAAAGAAATCAAAGAGGCAGTGGAACTAAGAAAGGATTTTTGGGAACACAAAATTAAGGATTTTAGGGTGCCATTATTTTCAAAACCTCCAACTCTTTACAAAGGCCCTTATGATTTGACTAAAATAGAATCTGGTAAACCCAAGCTGGCCTAACATCTAGACCATCATCTCAAATATCACTATCATTGGGCACAAAATTTTGTCAAGTACAAATCTTTTGCACTTGGATTATGTAACTCATTTTCTAAGTTTGCACTTCATTACTAGCACAATAAAAGTCATTGGGTACAACTCCACTTGATTTATCTATCATGTTCCCAACTTCTTGGAATTGGGTTGCACCACCAGTTGGTCCACATTTGTGGACATGCTTTGCCTAAATATACAAATTCTAGTGTTGCACCCCGTCTAGTTGTAGAAGAAAAATTCAGCGTTTTTTAGGAGGCAACCCAACATATTAGGTTAACTTGTATATACTGTAAATTAATTCATGTTGGGAACTGGTGGAGTTGTCATCAATTAACTCATTGATTGTAGGTGATTTTTATCCTTTTCTTTTGATTATCGCATGCATTGAGGACTATGCATGAAATAGGCATGGAGGAGTAGACAATTTTGTTGAGTTATTTTTATTCAGTTCTTGAATTGCTATATTTACTTTTCCATTGAGAAAAAAAGAGAAAGAAAAATAAATAAATAAAAATAGAAAAATTACAAAAAGAAAACAAAAAATTATGTTTTTAAGTTTTAACCTAGAGTAAAGCAAAACTTCTTGATCTTAGTGATTTACTAGTCTTAAGAAAAGTATAGCCAAAATCTTTTTTCTAAGGCTCTTTAGGTCGTTCTCGACTTAATTATCTCACGTATTTACGTAAGTAAAGACTTGTTTATTGAATTCTTGAAAGCGGCCTTGGAAGCTGAAGTATTAAGTCAAGGGAGTGATAAGTATATGACTTATCTTCCGACCCTCTAGTTTGAGAAGATTGAGAATATTAAGCAATCTACACTTACATGTACGCACTGACTCATCTTTCAAGCGACCTACTGTTGAAACCTAAATTGTCAATAAGACTTAGATTGAGGGTCAGTTGATCCTTACTAGTATGGTTGGCATGTTACACTAGGTCTGCTCCCCACTTGTAGGATGTCCAGATCTCAACTTCACATCTTTGGCTTTTCGAGCCTTCGTTTAGGTGATGTTCTTGAACAGGATTCAGAAGAAGCCACCTATCTAGAAAAATGAGTGAAAATGAAGAAAAGAAAAAAAGGAAGTCCAAAAATAAAATAAAAATATGTGTGTCCAAATATCTTAAAAAACACAAAAAGAGTGAGAAATAGCAGTAAGAAGCCAAATGGCTTGGTTGGGGAGATACACCTTCGAGGTTGACCTCAGGATAGAAAATGGTAGGGAGAAAGCTACTAGTCCTTAGGCAAATCTGAAAACAGGGTCCAATAGAGCAAAGAGACATTCTTTGTCATGTTGAAAACTTATAGTTCAATAAGGATGCCCAATTGATGAGTCAAATCTTTTTCAAACACAAAATGCCTGAAATTTGAGATCAAATCAAACCTTGGGTGGGTCGACTGAGCCATAAAAAGTTGCTCTTAAGACTCAAAACTAAAACTAATAAAATCTCTGATTCGGTTTGAGCAATCTTTATTTATGTCAATACTTGAGAACTGTTGAGTCTTTGTAGATATTTGGGGTACAATTTCTTTTGATTTAGTAAAAGGTTGATGTCTAGATTTCTAATCTAATTTAGCTAAAAACTCGCCATCTAGATTATCACATGATTTCTGCATAATATTTTGCTAAGAGACTAGCAAAAGATAGGCATGGAGGTGTGATAACATCTTGATATATATCATTACCATGCTTAATCTAGGGTTAGTTTCATAGTAAAATCATGTATTAAGATTGTAAATACTATAATTGAGTCATGCATGCATAATTAGGGTTTGTGTATATTTTATGAATAATTCTGACTAATTTTGTTCTTTGGTGAATAATGCAGGTATTAGGAGCAAGACGATAAGTTGAGGAGCTGAAGAATTTATTTTGGGAGAAGAAGAACTTATGTAGAAGCCCAATAATGAAGAATAAAGGAAGCCAAGGACAAGAGCTTCAAGAAATAAAAAGATAAGGAAGAATAGAAGGAGACAAGGGACACTTGGCCCCTCCTAAACCCTCTACCATTTAAGCCATGTGCAAAAGAACCTATCCACAAGACCTACATGGTCGGCCACACAACTTCCTCGACACTCCATTTAAAGGCCATATCCTCTCCTAAAAACCATCAACCATTAAGACCTTATCTCATCCATCCAAGCATTGATCAATGGTCATAATTAAACTCCCATGGCTGGCCATACTAGATTAATCTAGAACCTTCATCTTGTAGCCCTGCCTCAAGCCCAATCTACACCTTTAGATGCTCATTTAGTGGCCTGCTTTAACCTTGAATTGATGGACTAATCCTAGACTTCAAATAGATCCAATGGCCCAAATTATTCTATACCTTTTAAAAAAGCACTAGGCCTCCTACCACTTAGGATTAGTCCCTAGTATCCCTTGGTATTCCGTAGTTAATCTCCATTCTTCTACCTCCATATCCTCACCACCATTCATCCCAAGCCTTCCTCTAGAGATGGCCTTCTTTCCACCACCACTCCTCCATTAGTGTAGACCTTCACCTCACCACCTTCACCATCTCACCACCATCATCTTCACCTCTCCCTAACTCTCTTCCTCACCAAGTGCTCTCCCTCATCTACTGATCATCTTCCTAGTGGCTACTTCTAGTCCGGACCACCCCTTTTTATATGACATAAAATTTGTTTTCATTCACATATTATATTGCTATTCGTGCTTCTCATCTCCATTCCAATATAGCGATTGATTTATTTCTGTTTTCTTAACACCTTTCTGTTGGCACACTTTCGTCGAGTTTTAAAATATGTGTTGTAGTACAATCAACCAAACCGATACAACATTTAAATTTGTAATTTCGAAAATAAGAAATGAGTCCGAGGTCGTTCAGAGGGAGCAATTATAAGAAAATCAATCACTAATCACAATAATCAGAAACAGTGAATCGGATAACCAAAAAGATTTGCAATATATATCAGAAAATGTGTCTCAAAATATGGATATCAAAGTGCAAAAAGATTGGGTTAAAAATGGTGGTTTGAACCACCAAATTAACCCTAAGTTCTAAGCTCTAATCCAACTCAAATATTTGAATAGTAATCGCAATCAACGATCTCAGTAATATCAGAACCAAGCACAGAGCACCCAAGTATCCAATCAAACGACAGAACGAAGGCACGAACGCCTTATCTCACACCTCAGTAGAAGCTAGGGCAACACAACACAGCAGCACGGAGGCACAAGGGAAGCCTCTCAGGCACAAGGCATAGGAGGCAAGTAGAACAGCTAAGTGTTAAGTCTAGGAGGGGCATGAATCTTGAGGCCACAGTGCAAAATCCTCCCCCACCCTCTTCAGATTTCTCTTCCTCAAACCAAGTTAGACCCAGGTAACCGGGTAAACGGATCCGGCCCAAACCCATGGGCATGATCGCGGGTGAGGGCACGTGTAGTGGCGTGTGTGATGAGGACCTTACCCTCGTGCGCTCGGAGGCAGACAGCTACTGCGATGATTTCCTTTTATGCGCTGAATCTACTTCAACGTGCATGATGTGGGACTAAAGTCTCAAGCTTTTCTGCACGTGAAGCTGCTAATCTCGCTCACAAATTAGGGCTACTGCTATCGTGGCTTCATCCAATTGAAGGTCCGAAGATGCTCCTAAAGCAGGTATGCGCTGATTGGGAGTACAGACGAGACCAGAAGTGACCGGATGATGGTGGCTGAGATGGAGATGACGACTGACAACGGCAAGTGGACCTGCACAGAAACACGGCCTCTTGGCCCAATTAATGTGTTCAGTAGCTTTGCCAGCGTATAGGGAAAGTGGTGGTGGTAGTGGATTGGTGTTTGTGTGCATGTGTCGGCCAGAGCATGGAGGTGAGCGGAGCTCTAGTGGTTGGTGTCGGGGAAGGCGACGAAGGTGCGGTGATGGGTAATTAGGTTGGGCGAAACGTTTGTGGGGGTGTGGGGAATGTTCTACCCAACCTAATGTGGGTGTAGGAAGATAGATTAGGTAGGTTGATGAAGGTGGCCGGAGATGGGTTTGTTGGAGTCGAGGAAGGAGAAGGAGAGAAGGGATGGGGCTGAGGCCTGGTCTAAATCTAATTGGGAGGGAAAGGAGTAGAAGCCCTAAACCTATTAGAAGAAAAAAGGTGAGGAACTAGGTCGTTAGAGTGGCCAGCGACAATGAAGAAGATGACCAGAGATGGAGCTGATGCAGAGGTTAAGAGTCGTCTCCTTTGGCAAGGAGGATGGTGAGGAGGAGAGGGAGGTATTCCACTACTCGGTTGATGGCGAGAGGCAACGATGAAGAGGTTTGAGGGAGCTCCAAGTGTTGGTGCTAGAGCACCACAATCATTTGTTTTGATGATAACAAAACACGTGTCATTTAACATTTGCACTTGGAGTCTTAGATTTCAGGCAAATTGCAAATGGAGACGTGACCAGACGGAGTTCGAGCACGCATCCAGGATGGATTGGAGGAGCTTGATGGGAAACAGAGGAGATTCGCGAGGAGTGATAGATTGAAGAAGGAAGGAGATGAAGAATAGGATAGATTCCTTCTCTTGTATTCCTTGTATTTTTCGTTTCTTTTGTTGCTCTTTATTTTTGTTACTTAGATTCATGTTAAAGAGCCTCAAAGTACCCTAACAGTAGTCCTAGGAACACCGGCACAACCCTAGGATACTTAGGTTTTCTGTAGAGAACTTAAAAAACCAATATAGGGTTCAAACAACATTTCCAGACATCTAATTCCAAAATCAGACGTCTGATACTGTGTTTTAAGACGTCTGACTGTTGATTCAGACGTCTGATAACATTTAGGCTGGACTTGTTAGTTGTCTACTGAAATCAGACGTCCAGACCTATGTCCAGACATCTTAGAAGACGTTTGATGACTTTGTCAGGCGTCCAATTAGTGGACCATTGGGTGGCTTAGCAAACACTCAAGGAGATGACCGTTAGAGCCTTATTAGACGTCCTTAGGCCTTTCCAGACGTCTGATAAATGACCGTTTTGCCTCGGCTAACCCAAAATCTCTTCTCAGAGATTTTCTAGCCGTTGCACTCTCTTGGAAATCCATTCCCACGAAAAAATAGGTTTCCAGACATCCAGACATAGTGCCAGACGTCCTATATGTCATCTGATGGACTTGCACTAGAACCCTGTTTAGATCTGATCCAAGTCAGGAAGAGACCCGCCTAAAATCAGATGTCTGACCTTATTTTCTGTAATGGACGTGTGCCCCAGACGTCTTTTAAGATGTCTGGGAGGTTGTCCAGACGTCTGACCAGACGTCTGGGATCGTTTCCAGACGTCTGGAAATCCGTTATTTTCGACACGCGCGAGTCGTCTGCGCGCCTGAGCGCGCAGACCGCATATTCGCCTTTCCTTCCTCCTGCGGCTGCAGATTCCCCTGCCGCGAATCCTTCTCTCTCCTCTCCGCGCGGCCTTAAAAGGGCACGCCTCCCCTCACTCCATCACCACCGTCTCCTTTCTCTTCTCCTTCAGCCAGAGCGCGAGAGTGAGCGCGAGGGCGGCAGCGGCGGCCGCAGTGAGCGCTGAGGAGGTGCTGCGTGCGAGAGCGGAGCTCTGCCGTGAGGGCGAGCTCGCCGGGGCTGCTAGGGCCGGCCGGCGGAGGGCGTAGGGGGCGCGGAGCGACGCGGAGGGGGGACTGCTGTGGTCTGAGCAGCAGGCGCGCGAGGTGCGACACGGGCGGCATCGCGAGCGGAAGCCGGGTGGCGCCCTGTTCTGGAAAAATTTCCAGAATCGGACGTCTGGGTTGATAGGCAGACAGCGAGGACGACGTCTGGTAGATCTTCCAGTCGTCTGAAAGGTGAGTTTTCCGTCTTCTTCTTCCTTCCTGTCGACTGACCGTACTGAGGGAGGGAGATGGGTGTGCGTAGGCTCGGTGATTTGCCATCCAACGCGAATCAGACGTCTGGCTGTTGTACCAGACGGCTGGAGCGACCTCCAGACGTCCTGGGTGACCATCGAACGTCTGGGATCTAGGCCAGACATCCCCGCAGACTTCTGGACGTCTGGGAAACCACGCTGAGCAGGTAATTCTCTGATCCACTTTTTAAGACGTCTGGAAGAAGTTCCAGACATCTAATTTTGCACAGTGTCGTCGTTTTTGACCCGTTTAGGGCCCGTTCGGGTTCCGTTTTCCGCGATTCGAGTTGCGTTCTTTTCAGAATTAATTCCTCTACCCGTCTACAGTAGCTATACACTGTTTTGAGACACTACTTGTGTTTGATCCTTGTGATAGGACCTCCTTCAGTTGCAGTCTTGGGAGTCGCGGAGGCACGCGGGATTCCCGATCACGCCCCCATTACTCCCGTTGTACCTGGTAGAGTGGCTTTAAGTTATTAATAAAATCTGTTAAATTATGGAACCATAAATAGAACCTAGGACATTGCATGAATCCTAGGAATGAGAAATAGATGAAATGATAGCTCCTAGGTGTTGCATGAATCCTAAGGCTGGAAAACTAGATTGTATTATAGATCCTAGGATGTGACATGAATCCTAGGATGGGAAAACTAGTGGAATGTATAATACTGCAGTCTTGGAAAATGGAAAGAGATATAAAGCTGCTTGTAATTTGAATTAACAGCTGCCTGTTGTGAATAAATAACGTGGTTGAGAACATGGATTGTAAGAATGTGAAACTGGAAAGTGAAACCTGGATGTTTGAGTAAAAAGGATGGAACCCTACAGGGAAGTAGGAGTAGAACTCCTGGAAAGTAAATGGAATAGTATTGGGGAAGTGAGCTGGCCCTTGAGTACGGAGTACCAAGGAGAGCGACTGTCCCCCTTTTTAGTGCAGAGCGGAGCCAGCCGCCCCAGGGACCCGGGGTTAGGACTGGCCACTCTGTACCGACTTGCTGGCCCTCGTGTACGTAGTACCGAGGAGAGATACTAGTGTAGGGAGGTACTAGCTACCCCACAGGCCCCGGGGTTCTGCTAGCCTCCCACACCGACTTGTTAGGCCCGCTGGGGCAAACCAGGGTAGTCAGGCGAGGGTGCGTGGACTGTGGAGGGGCAAGGCCCCGGTTTGGTTACTGTGGAGGGGTTGGACCCCTGTTACTGAGAGGGCTCTGCCCTTGACTGGTTCCGTGCTGTGCTTTGGGCGCACCTGTTAACGGAAACGACTGACCGCGTGCCAGTACGGGTTAGCTACCTGTGCGTTTATCGCGCGTGCCGTAGTCACCGTTACGTCTGTCAGTGACCTTGGGGTGGTTGACTGAGGGTAGGATCACCACGGGGGACTCTCCCGGCCAGGAGAGCACCGCGTGCTACTTCTACTTTTTGGAAAAGACTGCAATCAAGATCGTTCCCACGAGGAACATTCGAGATCAAGTAAAAGATCTGAGGAATAAATGAAATAGTGAGACAATTGAAAAATGTGAATAAAGAAAGTAATAGAACATAACAGCTACTGTACACTCTACTGTTGTCTTTAGTTTTAGTTGCCACTCTACTCAGCGTTTTGCTGACGTGTTACACTCGTTACCTTTTTCAGGACCAGGTGTTGAGCAGCCAAGGTCAGCGGCTGCAGAGGACGCTGGGTCGAGTAGGGTCCAGTAGAGTTACCACTGTCTCTTGTACCTCTTTCTGTTACGTTGTAGTGAGTAGTTCTTGTTTCCGCTGTACTTTCTTTACCTGCAGTTCAAATTTTATTATGAATGTTGTTCTACTGTTGTGGTGGTACATACTGTGGTAGTTTCTTTCCTTACTGCTGTACTTTCTTACTGTTAGTTATATTCATGATGAATGTGGTTTATTTTACTGCTCTTTTGGTTACTTCCTCGTTGGACGACTAGGTCTTGGGATTAGTTGAGTCAGTCCGGTTCTCGTGTCTCGTAGGGACTCGGGAACCGGGTCGTTACATTTTCAGACGTCTTAAAGTGATCTTCCAGACGTCTGATGCCAGGATCAGACGTCTGATAAGCCTGTCAGTGCAATCATTGTTCTTGATTTCAGCCTGATTCTCTTGGGCTTTGCACCCAACGACTATGGGAGCTTTCCTAAACCTTCCAAAGCCTTCCTAAGGCCTCTATAAATAGAGAGGAACCTCT
This sequence comes from Thalassia testudinum, assembly GCA_037157565.1. Classification (NCBI taxonomy): domain Eukaryota; kingdom Viridiplantae; phylum Streptophyta; class Magnoliopsida; order Alismatales; family Hydrocharitaceae; genus Thalassia; species Thalassia testudinum. The sequence goes on along the minus strand of JAZHRO010000078.1, from coordinate 11,799,850 downwards.
TGCACATTAAGACACACCAAGTAATACATTTTCACACCATTTTGTGTCTCTTGATCCTAAGAAGCAAGCTCTTGCTCTCCAAGCTCCAGTTCTTCATCTAGAGAGCATCAAGCATTTGCGCACCCGCTCTCCCGCCGTAGTTCATGAGAGCGACGTTGCGCCGTCGCGTGGCTCACGCACCTGCGTCATCGATCCGATGCACTCCTTGCAAAGGGGAGTTTCCTAATTCCTATAGAAGCTTAGGTTAAAAATTACTTTGTTGGCTCTATAGGATTATTTGTTATTTTATCTTTGTTATTTGGTTGGGTATTCGCTTTGCGAATTCCCGTCTCCTTCGAGGGACAAAATCCTTCTCGTGAAGAGAAGGGGTTGAGGAATGCTACCCTCGCACTTGTAGCGTGGTTGTGATTAAGGTTGAACCACCCTCGTTTAAAGTGATTCATTTAGTGGATTTGATCAACTTGGTTGATCGGAAAATCCTAACTCGAGAGGGTTAGGTGGTGGTTTTCACCCGATTTGGGTTTCCACCTAAAAATTATTGTGTACATTGTGTGTTTGTCTATTTTGTGAGATTGGTATTTTTTCAATTCCGCATTTTTTACGTCACGCTGATCTCATCCCCTCCGAGTAAAGAAACTGCACCAAGTTGTTGTTAATGGCGGTGAGGAGTGAAGGAGAACGGAGCTTGTTTGCGTTCCAAAACGAGATAGGGAACTCTTAAGACAAAGCAACCCCTTTTATAGATGAAGCTTCTCTCCTCGACCGCTCAAATTGAGCAAGTCTCAGGACGGTTTTATACCCTGACAAACATGGGTTCACTGGCATCAAATCTATCCGCGATTAACCGAGTGGATATGTTCATATGATGCGGCGGATCTTCGCGATCAATCTCTCGCCAAATTTGGTGATTTATTGTTGTCAATCAATCTCCTCGATTAAATGACGGCGAGGAGGTTGATGCTATTGCAAGTCCGATCCATTGGCGAAGAAGGAGGAGGTGGCAGGGGTATTTTTCAAAGAGAAACTAGAAGTTAGGGGCTAGTTTGAAAGAACAGTTTGAAAGTTGAGGACCTGTAGGTGATAGACAAAGATATTTTGGACTAAACTGCAAACTTGGTCAAGATGAACTTTAATTGGGCCCAAATTTTGATGTTAACCTAATTTTGACCCAAGGAATCTAATGGTGAACTCAGATTTGAATTTTTATCATGTTTGACTAGGAAATTTGCTTAGAAGCCCAAATTAAGGCAAATTCCTGTCTGAAACTCTGTTCTAGGTCAAAATGGGTTCAGATGGTCAAACCAAGGGCACCAAACCTCTTATAATATTTTTCTATGAATTTTAGGAGGTTTAGATTAATTTTATCTTGACCATAGCCTCTTTAATTTAAGTGGGTTGATAATTAACGTTTTGGTGTTGTTTTTACCCTCGAAATGCATAAAACCCTGTTTCTGTCAATGCTGACCCACTTTTTAGACTTTTGTGCTTATTTGACCTTCAGTTAACCCCTAAGTGACCCCGTGGTTAATCTGTGTTTGTGATGTGCTGTTAAAATTATAGAATTAACCCTAATTCCTTGTCTTCTCAAATCAGAATGATGCAAAGTTGTGGCCCTCGGATGATTAGGTAGGAGCTTTTTTCAATCAAACCTAACTAAATGTGGATAGTTAGGACCCATTATGGTGTTACGATCACTTTCTATTATAAAAAAATACAAAAAAAATTAGTTTGTATGTAGTTGCATTTGCTTAGGATATATTAGTTCTTGGCCTCCATGTGTTCAACCCAAACTCACCAGAGATCCGATTATTTAAAGTTGATCATGAAAAAAATTATGCTGCAATGATAGTCTTTTTACTTAAGCGATTTTCTCGTATTAGATACATACATTGGTTAGAAATTAATTAGGGATTTCCTTAGGGTTGAAAGATATTTATAGGGTTTCAAACTAATCATAATATGGGGTGAACCCTTGGATCACCTCCCAAAAGTTGGGATTTAATCCCACTTGATTTTGCATGATTGGCCCAAAAATTTTTATGGGTTATTTAGATCTACTATCTAAATTTTAATTAATTATAATCCAACCCTTGGATTTTGTAATTAATTGTTAAATTGAATGTAATTTAACTTTTTAAATAAATTCAATCAATCCAATCAAATAGGAACACACCAAAATGATTATTGGTTTCATCACGCCAATAATCAATGGTTTGAGATCAGAGGAATTATGACGCTATGCCTCCCTTAGGTATTCCAAATACTCGTAAATCCTTCACACTAAAAGACATATATAACCCTTGAGATTGAATCCCAAATCCACTGTCCATCCCATTACAAGGTACATACTTTTGACATTCTCTTTGTACTATTGGGACGAGAATGAAGACCAAATCTTTTCCTAAAGGACTATCTCATTTTCTCCATGTATGGGTCTAATTAGGACCCATATGACCATGCATGGAACTTTGTACTTTCCAATAGAAGAAAAACAAGCTTGTGTCTCCCAATCTACTCCGTACACCAACAACAGTGAATCTGTGTGATCCCTTCAAGAGATTGTGTCTCTTGTGCCCTTATATGCACACTAGCTTTCCAGTTTCAACACCAAGGTAGGTGTATTCTCTATAAGTCCACCAAATGTGCATACTCAGACATAGAAGCACATATCTATTTTAAGTGAAAGGATACGCCTTCTTCGTGACAATGACAAGAGGACTTCCGCATCTCCATATTGTCGAGTCAACTCCTTAACCCAACTTGCTTGAAAACCTCAAATCTCTATTCTCATGTAGAGGATGTGCATCAAGGGCATCAGTTAAGCAATAGTCTTTGGAGAAGATTACCACTCTTCTCAGACTAGAGACAATAGTTGGATATCATGATGATTCTAGATGGCTTATAAAAATCCTCCATCCAAACCATTTGGATTCTTTAATGCCCATCATTAGTATATCCAACATGGCACAGTACATTAACTTGATTGTATTGAGGGACCCACTCAATGTGTTAGTGTGTCCACATGATCCGATGCTCAGATCTGAATCACCAATTGAGTGATTTGGCTCAAGTTGGTTTGCTTAGGACACATAACTCCAACATTGTGGTTCCTACCAAGGTAAGGGAACTGTAACCACGGGGCTATACTAGTGAGTATGCTCCCCAAAGGGAGGGCATTAGTATGGCATGCGTGTGGAGCAGGTCCACTCATCTCCTAAAAGGGATGAGTCATACATATGTCTCCTAGATGTAGTTCCTAGCGCAAAGGTTAGGTGCATTTATGAGGCTCTTGTATGTAGTTGCACACACGCTCAATGATGGTTGACGCACATAATGTGTGGCGCACCAAATGACTAAATCATATGGACATGCAAATTAGACTTGTGGGATGGCAAAGTTTCTGCTTTTCTCATTGAGATTATGTAAATTGCCAAAGTAGATACAACATCTCATTAGAGAAGAAAGTTCGGTCCCACTTGAGGCATTAGGGTCAACATGCCTCTTGGTTTGAGTGTTAGAGAGGGAATGACATTCAGATTAAACTTTGTGGAAGCCTTTGTTTTTGAAAACCCAAAACAAAGCATTTTTCATTCGCTGGATTTTAATAAAAAACATTTGATTCTTTTTAGATGACGAACCTCAACCCCCTCAACTTCTTACTCTAAAAGAACTAGCTTACTGTCCCTAATTATATGGATTGGATTTGTAACCTTGAGCTGGTTCTCGTCATTGATCACATAGACTATTTATCAAGAAGGACAAGCACAAGAATCCCAGGGATGTCCTTGGTTCGCTCTCTAATGTGCTTCAAAAGTAATGAGGAGATGAAACTTCCTCTAAGATCTTGACAAGCCTAAAGGAGATGTTCGAAGATGTGAACCAGATTCAATGCTACAATGTGCTTAGGGAGTTGCTTTCATGCAAGATGAAGGACGGGACTTCAGTAAGGGAGCATGTTCTAAAAATGTACAGACATATTTTAGAAGTCTAAAGGTTGGGGATGACGATTGATGATGAGACCTTCACAGATATCATCTTGCAATCTCTTCCAAGCTCTTTCACCAACTTCATCATCTCATTCCACATGGGAAACATGAAGACGACCACAACTGAGCTAATCTCCTTACTTAAGTCTACTAAGGACATCATTAAGAAAGAGAACCCACCCAAGGCAATGGTTGCTAAGAACAATGGGAGGTTCAAAAGGAAGAAGTAGGGTAAAGGAAAAGGTTCCAAAAGAAAAGCAAGTCACCAGCTTCTTCCGCACATCTCACTTCTTCCAAGAAGAAGGACAAGGCAGCAAACGCGTGCCACTAATGCAAGAAACCTAGCCACTGGAAACATAATTGTTCAAAGTACATAAAGTTCTTGAAGAGGGACAAGGGAAAGGTCAATGTGTGTAAAAAATCTCTTCACATCATAGAAACCAACTTGCTCGTTGCATGAGTTGGAGGTTGGGTTGTGGATTCTAGAGCATTTATTCATATTTGCAATTTGTTGCATGTGTTTCAGGTGACCGGAAAGCTTAAGGAGGGAGAAGTGCATATCATGATGGGGTCTGGGACAATGGTTATAGCAAAATCCAAAGGGATTTGTAGACTCAAGATACCCAACGGGCATATCTTGCTTTTGAGAAATTGTCTCTTTATGCCTTCCATTAGGAGGAACCTGTTATCCATTTTTAAATTAGTTAGATTTGGAAATGCTTTTCATTTTAAGAAAACTCTTACTATAAGTCATTATAGTAAAGTTATTGCTTTTGGTTCCATTATTCTTGGTGATTTGTATGAGCTAAATGAATGTGAGTCTATTTTAAATACTTTTGATGTTGTAATTTAGAATCAAACACCTTCTAAGCATGCCAGAGAAGATGCAAATAGATCCATGGTGATTTAGCATCCAAGTTTGGGACATGTGTTTATTGATAGGATCAATAGACTCATCAAGAACTGACCCTTAGATTTTCTGAAGGTCCAACCCTTGCCTACCTACAAACATTAAATTTCATGGGAAGATGTCCAGACATCCCTTTCCTAGAAAGGGAGTAAAACATGAGAACTTATTAGACCTCATACATACAAATGTATGTGGATCATTTAGTGCTGTAACAAGGAATGGTCAACGGTATTTTATGACATTCATTGATGACTATTCATGGTACGGATTCATTTACCTAATGCTTTACAAGCCTGAAACCTTTGAAAAGTTCAAAGAGTATCAGGCATTGGTTGAGAACCAAATAAGTAAATAAATCAAAGTAATTTGGTTAGACCAAGGAGGTGAATACCTTTCTAAGGAATTCAAAGAATACCTCAAGGAGAAAAGAATCATCTTTGAACTCACAGCCCTTGGTACTCCACAATTAAATGACATATCTGAAAGATGCAATCGCATCTTGTTGGACATGGTATGATCCATGATGAGCAAAGCGAAACTACTGCTTTACTTCTAGAGGTAGGTGCTGGAAACAACGATATATATTCTAAATAGGATTTCAACCAAATCCATTCCTAAAACTGAAATTGCACTAGAGGGGGATGAATAGTACAAAATAAAAAATTGAAATAAATAAAATCAATCCCACAAAATCAATCCATAATTTGTACAAGTAATCTTTAGGTGGAAACTCCCTAAGTGAAAACCATCACCTAAGTCTCTTGACTTAGGATTTCATGATCCACCTAGTGTTTCTAGTTCATTAACGTATCACTTAAAGTTGAGGGTGATACAACCTCAATAAATCATGTACTAGTCAAGATCGATAGAAGTTTTGTCTTAAGAGAGGTCCGGAATCCACAAACTGGACACCCAACTACAAGGAACAAAAATGAAGAAGATCCTATAGATCCCCTAAAATATAATGAGTAGAAGAATGGGGAGTATAGAGATCACCAAGGTTCCCTTAAGTAATAGAGAGTTGCAGCACCTAGATGCTAAGCTCATTGATTAAGAAGAACATCACTTATGAGCACTTGTAAGTTATGGAAGCCAAATGAGAGTAATACAGAGCTTGTAGGAGTTCTTGAGTAAAGTGGAGCCCTTATGTGTTTTGTGTTGTGTGGGAGTGTTCTAAGATATATATAGAGGGCTCAGGAACACTCTAGATGGACATTGGGACCTAAAATAGCTGTTTGGGATCTTAATCAAATCTAACATTCAAAAATCAGACAATAAAAATAGTATCCACCAGTGGATGCCCAGTCGACACCTTGAAGCATTATATTAGTGTGAGGTGGGTATTCTATGGCTAGTTGACTGATGGTCAAATGGTAACATTATAGCAAGTCATCTTGTGGTCGATGCCCTACTGAAAGTTCTTGGAATGAAAGTTCCTGGATTTGGCCCTAACGAGCCACTAGTCAGCACCTTGACAATGTTAGTTGGCACCCAAAGGAGTGGTTGGTTAACAACCAGTCGACCAAGGCTTGGGATTTTTCAAAGCTATGTAATGAAATGATTAAGGTTATTGATTGCAACGAATCCCAAGATTTAAGAAAGATGTTGGAGGACCAATGGTCAAAACACGGGTTGGACAGTCAACCCATCGATCGAATTGCTACAACAAGGCAAGTTGATTGACTTCCTAGCCGGTCGACGCCCTTGTGAAGGGTAGGGTGTTTCTGGTGGCTTTTGAGGTGGAGTTTAATTTCCTAGGTAAAGTGATAGCTATGTGATCATTTGCACCATATTTTAGGGGCTCTTTAACACCTAATCTATGACAAAATCTACCTTGAAAGAATACATGATAAGTTGATAACTTTACAATAAGTGAAAGTCAAAATAAAAGATCTTTGATTTTGTTCATGACATTCTCTTTGAGCTTTATCTCTTCAAGCCAAAGTAGGAGCTTCTTTTTGCATCTATCCTTAGTCCTTCTAGGCTCCAATGTGTGTTGAGATGATCAATTTAATTCTTGCAAATAACTCACTACAAAAAATAGACTTTAGTGGCATTTAATATTTGCCATTATAGGGCTTTTATTTGCTGCTATATGAAATTAGTGACACTTAGAATAAATGCCACTTAATTACCACCTTCATTAGAGTCACCAAAAGGTTAGTAGCAATTGTATAATTGCCACTAAATCATTGGTATTTGTGTAACTTTAATTGTCACAATTAATGTCACTAATGATTTTCTTTAATGATAATTTGTCACTATTTCATCACTATCGATTTATATTAATGACAATTTAATTGACGCTATTAATGCCACCATATACTTTATTTAACAACTTTTATTTTTACCAATATATCATCACTATTGACTTACTTTACTGACACTTTATTTTACCATTTAATTACCCTTATTGATATTATTTAGCAGTAATTATTTATATATCTAAATTACCACTATTGATTCACTTTAATGACATTTTCTTTTATCACTAAATCAACACTACCAATTCACTTTAATAACACCGGGTTATACCACTTAATTGCCACTATTGATATTTATAACTAAGATATTTTTTTTAACAAGTCCAAAACATAAAAGCACAAACTACCCTAATTTTATTGATCATCAAACAATAAAGTATAATAAGTTCCCTTCAAGGGGATACATAAAAAAAATAAGAAAAAAACATAATGATTTTTACCACTAAAATAATCTCCTCTCAAGGGTGATACAAAGAAAGAAAAGAAAAATACACAAAAAAATTGAGAATACAACTAAAGAACTCGTCCATCTAATGTTGCCTCTTTATCGGTGCCTCACTATGCTCCATCCAACGTTGCCATCGTCAAGTTCTTGGCTATTCTATGGCTTCATATTACTTCCATGATGGTGTAAAAAAGGTTCTTCAATCTTTTTCCCTCAACTTCCTCCTTAGTATACATGACAACACCTTGTTGAACAAATCGGATCCTGCAGGATCGATGAGGAAGCACTTGATATGCAAATTGTTTCCCTAGAAAATACAAAGTAAGATAAAATATTTTTCCAATGTACAAAATAAATCAGAAAAGTTCAAGATAGTTCGGAGAAACCTTAAGGTATCGGCAAATTCAAGAACTTACGTTCAAGGCCATGCTCTACCATCTTTCATAAATTAGGTCGCGATCCTACCAGTGATCTAGCAATTGATTAACCACACAGAGGGCATTGCTTTTATCTAGCAAAGAAAAGATGGGCAAACATTTTCTTGGATCTCCAAAGATATGCAAAAATTAGGCATAGCTATCAAGCATTTTTATTTCAAGGTCGGGAATCTCACACTTCTTACGAAGGTGGTTAGATGTCTAATTGGACAATCCAAACATCAGTCGTGCATTTATACTTATCCTCAATTAACGAATAGAGCCTTGGCATAATATCCACGAAGACCCCACCTTTGGTATGATCATCTTCCCCACTTTCTAATTTCCTAGCATTATCTATCCATCCCTAGAAATGCCCTCAGCTCACAATAACTCGAGTCAGAAACTAAAATTTTCAGTAATAAGATGGCACCATTCAAAATGAAGGAAAGCACGTCTAAAAGCAAACTTGAGAAAAAAGCAAATTTGCAAGCATAATTTACGAGGACCAAAGAATAAGAAAATAAAGAAAATCAAAAAAATAATCTTAGCTTATCAGTTAAAAATAGAAAACGTTCTGTTAGGCTCACCCAGAGTGACCACCACACATGACATACATTTTCAATTGCTACGTCATCTGGAATAACAAAATGCATTTGCATCCATATGCAGGGGCTACAGTTGCAAGACTTGTGGCAATGCTTCCAGCACTTACCTCCTTACACCGATTCCTCATAATTTAAATCCTACAAAAGTATATGCTATAAAAAGCTATCGTTCTAGATACATGAAATGTACCTGTATTAGGCCACATAGTATCAGGATATCATTGTTGAACTCACATAAATATTATTGAGATGCTAACAAAGTGAAATGACATGCATTAATAACATGAATGATGCATCAACTAGCATTTGCCTATTCTAGATTGGAAACTAACCCTGCATGCTCATCTCCTTAATAGATTCAGGGTTCTAAAGACTAATGTAGCAATGCCTCACAATTGCATTTTTTTTCTAAAGAAAACTCCACAATCGAAGTTTAAAGATAGCAACAACGAGAATTTTCTTTTTTTCGATTACACTCATAAAAGTACAAACTTGAGACCCCAAGGCTTATTCCATAAGAATACCAAAAATTCTTAAACCACATAAAGTTTATTAGAACTAAAATGGCACCTATAATATACATTTAAGGGCTTCAAGAGAGTCGAAGTAGTAGATCATTCAAAAATCAGATATGAGAATCTATCAGGCGAGGAAAACAAACATGTGAAATAGGAGAGAGCTAAAAGGCAAGCGGGCCTGAAACATGAAAATATTTTCCTTGTAATTAGCGGCATGCCCAAAAGTCTCCAAAAGGTGCATATTATAAATGATAGGGGATCAAAACTGCCAAATATAAGACAGAAATACAAAATTAGTATTGACAATGCATAAAATAACATAAGTCTAGATATAGACACAAGTATGTGCTTTGAACCTCCTGGTAACCACTTTCCCTAAACATAAATCGCATGAATTCCATTAGCTTATCATAGATTCTAGTTCCATGTGATTAGAAGCAACTACTTGAACTGATAATCAAATGATGAACAAATCTAAAAACATGTGAAAACAAAGCATGGCAAGGAACAAAGAAAACAACAACGAAACGTAATGGAAAAAGAATAGTTCTTGATTTTGTCCCAATACCCTATGGTCATACTTCTTTGCTTCTTCCAATTGAGTGAGGTATTCCTGCACAGATCAAAGTTACGTTATGGTTGAATCTCTTTTAGCACTTTATTAATTCAGATAGGCTATGCTATAGTACTAGACTCTAAGCAGTTCCCAAAATTGCTAGAGATCTACATCCTATCTAAGAGATAATCACAAAATATAATTACTGAAAATAACAATGATAGAACCAACAAATTATGCAACAATAACAAAGGATTGAATTGGCATCAGGTAAAGTTGCGTTACATGGTATAACTTCAAAATTTTCTGACTTTACAAAATGGAAATATTGTCTGAGATAGGTCATTTCTAGGTTTAAATTCCAAGAAATTGTTAACATGCCTCCAATTTCCATTTCCCATTTACCTAGACACAAAGAAAACAAAAGGGAGCAAGTTCCTTTTAAGATCATTTCCACCTCTACCAAAATGACTGTCTACCTAAGAAGATTTCCTCATTTAAGTAGCACCTTAATCTGATTGACTATCTCCCTCTATACTTGGATTGCCTAGATCCAACTTGGCTCCATTCATGAACAAGAAGCTCACCATGCCTACATTTTGAACAATCCAGATGCAAGTATGTATATACAAAGTATTTTCTACATACTTGTAATGAGAAAACATTCTATAATATAAACTCAGCTGTCAAAGTGAGACTTTATAAGTCAATTATCGACAATGGACAATCTATTAGTGGAGTGAAAGCTAAGATTTTGCTTTCATGATCAAATGCTAAGACAGTCCTTGCAAAACAATATGATATACATTTTGCATAAGGAAGAACCCACAGGTTGGTGCGCAAAAACCATCTTTTAGAAATACACGTTGTAATATAGGACAAAAATCACGACAACACTTAAATTTGTAAGAGTGTTCAAAATCAGGAAATTAAGTCCGAGGTCGTTCGCACAGAGTAAATTAACAATTCAATAACTAATCACAATTATCAAGAAAGATATGCAAATATAATAAAAAATTACTCAATATAAACAAGAATAATATTGCAATAAAACCAGGAATGAGAATGCACAAAGATTATGTAAAAATGATGGTTTGAACCACCAAATTAATCCTACAATTTAAGCTCTAATTAACTAAAAATAAATCAATAGTGTTTCTCAATCAAATATCCACAATGGATCCATAGTAACCTCAGAACCAGCACAAGGCCTCACCAGAACCAAATATACCTACAGTATTCCTAAATCAGACGTCGAACCCTAAGGTCAAACGCCTTAAATTCTCAGGCCTTTAGAACAAGTATTGGGTCTCAAGCACAACACAAAGCTGTCTCAGAATAGCTAAGTATTAGGCACACTGCACGCATCCCGAGGACACGAAGCCTGAAGCAAAACCCTCCCCCCCTCAGTATTTCTCCTCTTATTTCTCAAAATCGGATAATCGGGTATTTAGGCAGGTAATCGAATCCAGGTAGAGTCCAGGCTCACCGGGCGTGGTGGTGAGCGAGGAGTGGAGAGAGGTGAGTAGGGACCTCACCCCTAAGTGTCGAGGCGAACAACCTCAAACACCTTTTGGTCTTATACCACTGTAAGCGTCTCGCAGCAAATGATGTGGGACTAAAAGTCCCCTCTTTCCTTCACGCGTTGGCAACTACTGAAGCACGCGCCAATTAAAGCAGTTGTTGCTACGTTCAGCTTCGATTGATGCTATAGCTGCCTTCAAAGGATGAAATCGCGTCGAGCAAAGGCTGCAGCAGGTTGAATGAGGGTTGGCAAGAGGCAGTCGGTGACGGAGATGATGAAGGCAGCAATGATGCTCCGATGAAGCCCTGAAATCCAAAACACGGCCTTGCAGCCCATTCAAAAGTTTCGCCGAGTTGCGAGGAAGACATAGGCGGTGTCAGTGTGGTGTTTGGTGGAGTGGGGCGTTTAGGCAGTGTCAGGGAAGGTGGTGGAGTGCGGTGTTCGACGGCGTGGAGTACATGAAATCCTAAATAGATTTAGGGCTTTTGCAAGCGGAGTTGAGGTAAAGCTTTTGGTGGTAGTAGTAGGTGGATTGGTGGAGTGTTGAGGATGCATGGGTTCGCCAGAGCTACGCCAACGCTGATGGAGACGATGGGGGAGGCAATGAATTGGTGATCTGAGGTTTGAAGGGTTTAGGATTGGTCTAGGGAGAAAGAGGGAGAGAGAGAACCTATTCTAATGGACGAGTCGGGAGGAATTGGTGCCAGCTTTGATTGGCCAATGCCGGAGATAAAGGTTGCTCTGGAGATGAGAACGATGACAAAGAGGGGTCGAAGTGGCCCCTGCTTCGACCGGCAAGGAGCGGAGGAAGGTGAGGAAGAAGAGGGACCAGCCAATTTGGTTGTTGGTCGTCCTGACGAAGGAGTTCGGGAGGTCGCCGGAGTCGCAGAGCTTGTTGGCCAAAGAGGAGGGAAGAGGTTAGGAACCAACCTAGAATCGATTGAGGACAACAGAGCTTCGAGTCTCTTTATAGAGCTCACGATCAAGCTTCAAATGAAGAAAGAGGTCTGATTATGCCTTAGTTTAGAATCAAGAATCCCCACGGATTTCCTTGAATTCGCACGCACTTCTTACACAAGATCCGTATCTCAAATTATGTTCAGATGATTCCTTAGCATGTGAACATTAATCCCACCAAATTTGGTGGGATTTATTGTAGGTTAAAGGGGATTTCGAGCTTGGTCAAAGGGCTAAGTAGGTCGGTTGACCTATCAATGGCGGCAAAGGTGTGTTTGCGAAGAAGACGAGAAACTTAGGGACCTGAACACAAGAAATTTCAAAAGCTAGGGGCTTATGTGTGAAGAACAAAGTTTTAAGGGACTAGATTGTAAACTAAGTCAAGATGAACTTTGATTGAGCCCAATTTTAGCCTTAACCTAATTTGGACCCAAAGAATGTGATGGTGAAGTTGGATTTCAGTTTTGACCACGTTCGATTGAAAAATTTACATAAAAGCCCAAATTAGGGCAAAATCCTATCTGAAGCTCTATCCAAAGTCAAAATGGGTTCAGATGGTCAAACCAAGGGTACCAAATCTCTTAAAATATTTTTCTATAAATTTTAAGAAGTCTATATGAATTTTATTCTGACCAGAACCTCTTCAATTCAAGCATGTCTGAAATTAAGGTTTTATATGTTGTTTTGGTTATCGGAGTGCGTAAAACCCTATTTCAGTATGTGTGGATGCACTCTTGGAACTTTAATGCTCAAGTAACCTTTAATTAACCCCTAACAAATCCCACGGCTACTCTGCATTTATGATATGCTTTAAAACTGCAAAATTAATCCTATTTTACTGTTTTCTTCTTAGAATGGATTTAAGTGGAATTACTATCCTCAGGCGATCATTCATGAGCATTTGTCACTTGATTTCCATTAATTTAAGTTAGTTATAGCTAATGATGGTGTTACCATCACCCCCTTGCCCTACAAAAGCTACGAATTATCAATTGATGGCCCTACTGAGCAACACAAAAATCATTATAGCAGCAGCACCACCAAATCTTTAAGCTTCAAGTCCTCTTGATGAGAACACCTTTATAGCAATAGCACCAATCTCATTTAGATAGAGGGATCTATAGACCCTTAATATATGCCATATTAGTTACACTAAACTTCCAACCTCAACTAGATTTTGATGAAAGCAAAGATAATGGTTTATCTTTCGGTGCTATTGTTGGCATCATCATTGGTTATCTTCTGTTAATTTCTCTAATTATTCTTATATCTCGCATTCTTTTGCACATAAATGAATGCCAAAATGAAGACCTTAAGCAATTGGAGTTGCAAGAAACTTAGTTTAGTTTAAGACAAATAAAAGTTGCAACTAAAAATTTTGATCCTGTAAACAAAATTGGTGAGGGGGGTTTAGTGAGTTTAAAATAAAAAAGATTCCTTGTATTTTTGATCCCCCAATAATCCTTATTCATACTTTAGATACTTCACATTCCTATTATAAATCAATAACGTCCCGTGATTCCACTAATAAAGTAAATGTCATTGCAAAATAAACATGGAAGGCAAGATAAAGAAAATAGAAATCATATAATTTTCTTTGGTGGTATACTACTTCAATACTCATACTTACCTGATAAAAATGAACCATAGCACATTTAAAGAACTTGACAAATCCAAGCACCTCTCTCAACAACATGCCAAATCCAAAAATAGCTTCAAACTTGAATCAATGCCCCTAATTGAGGCCATATACATCACATAAAATCCATAATCCATCGAAGGGCTTTGGGAGAAAGTCATATACAATCATGATTTGTAGGTGTTGATGTCTTCTAGTTACTTTCACTCTAAAGAATAAAGGAAATGGAGGACTATAGAAAATTACCTTTTACATCATTAAGTTTGAAGTATTGTGTATAGACCCATCAGAGAAAAGAAATAGCTAAAACAAAGAACGACAAAGAATATTAGTTTTCTTTATGCATTTAGATTGTTGTTTTGAGTGAAAGATAAAAGCCAAGCAATATAGCATGATGCCTGAAGTAAAATATTCTTTGTTGTCCAAAGTGGGAGCAGAGCATGATGCCTAAAGTAAAATATACTACACATCTGTCATGAAATTCCTATCAATCCAAACTGTAAAATTTAAATGTTACTAAATGTGCATGTATTCTAATTTGCCAACTCCAATGAGCTCCAAAACTAACAACAAAAACTAATTGGATTTAAAACTCACTTAAATCTGATCAGTCCATTAGCATTTAGACTTTCCAGTAGCTTACTTTTTAGTCAATCTTCTACTTCTCATTTCATATTGAGGAAAAGGACCCTTCCATAGATTTATGGGATGAGGACCTCCGTCATGCAATAGATAACTTTAGAATCATGGTTGGCCTCTTTCCTTTCTATCATTAGCAAAGTAAGAAAAAAAGAAAAAGAAAAATAACAATGCCAATGAAAGACAATGACAATTAAAATTAGAGAATTGTCTTTGGTAGCAAAGTAATGTTAGCTACAGATGTTTGCACAGACATATATATTAGGCATGAGGAGAATAAAACTAAAAGAAATGCTCAAAATTTGCTAAATTAGTAAGTTATAATGATAATTGTAACTTCATTCATTTTTACATCTTCCTACATTATTCATATATTATTCCACAACCAGCAGTTCTCAGTGGATTATTTTACCTACCCTCACCTATAACCTGATTTCTTTTAGTTGATTAATAGAAAAACCCAAATACTCTTGTAATAACAAAGCTTTTAATTTTGCTTTCATGACAATCAATATGGATATGGATGATAATTTATAAATATTTCCTCAATCAAATTACCTAATCTTCAAGAATACAAATATCAAACACATTCTTATAACAATAAAATATCAGTTAATTCAAAATCAAAACAAGGCATTGGTCATTTTTGTTCTGTCGACATGTTATACATAGGCCATGTGGGTCATTTGGTTTGTTAGGCCATGTAGGCTAGGTTGAGCTGAAGATTGGGTGGAAGTCAAGTCTTATAAGGAAGTTTTGCTAATAAATAAAAATCGCAAAGCTGTAACTTAAGCTCCCATGCTTGGATTGGTAAAAGAAAAAAAGCTTGAGTACACTCTTTAACATTTGACAATTTAAAATGTAATAAACAGATCCAAGTTAAGGAGAGGATTTCATACCTCTATATAGCTCAAAATTGTCCATATGCTTATGCATCCTAGATTATCCATTGAAATACCTACACAGAAACAAATCGACAACACCTCATATTAACCTATCATGAGGGGACCTATGGACACATTCTATCTCTATTTTTTGAACAAAAAAGTAATGGGTAGCTATGTAGTTAATAGCCACCCAACTAATATTATTCCAAAATTTAGCTTCAGCCAACTATAGTTACAAATGTTTTATCCCAAAAAGTTAGGAACGAAATACATAAAATAAAATTTTCAATATAAGTTCTTTATGAGGTGAATAGTGGAGGAGAGCAAGGAAGTGGACGAGAGTGGATAATTTTTTGTAGATAAATAAAAAGTTATATGAAAATGTTACAATACTCAATTATCTCACTGCTCACAACTAGTTGGTGAGCAAACGACAATTGCAAATACATATTAAAAGAAATCATAGATGTGTAAAATTCATTATCAACAATTAGAAAGAAAGAAAGTATTCATCCTAAATTGCTCAAAATTACCCTAGAATGCTACTCTCCAAAAGTTTCATCTTTCTTATACGTCAACCAAAGCCCTATTTCTTTTTTCACCTCCTTCCTTCCTGTAGTGATATGAAAACAAAGTAAAGACAAGATAATATACTACAATTACCGATCTTTCGACGGGCAATAGCTTCTTTAAAAAATAAAAATATTATAAATTAATGATGAATTTATAATTTCATCATAAGCATTAGGCATGTCTGATACAAGCCAAAAACCACATACATTCTGATGTTTGCAAGCTTCAGCTAAATCATGAACCAACAAGATCATAGATGTAGGGACTAACATGCATTTCGTATCACCAATAGATTTCAAACAAAACATACAACTTTCCAATATATTATAAGATTCCCATAACAAGTTAAAACTATCCCTAAATTGGAGCAGTAGTTCTAGAAAACACTAAGCAACATAATGCAAGAGTTCTAGATGAGTGTTCCAAAATGCCAATGAGCAATATCAAAAACATGCAAACCAATGATAGCATCCAAAGCTAAGTAAACAAATCTGAAAACCCATTATGTGGCAACATGCACAATGGTTTCAAACTCCACCTACTAGCACCAAACATTGTCGAAAACTGATGGAAAGGGTTCCTTCCATATGTTCAGATGATTAAACACCCATTAATAAAAAAGAACTATAAAGCTAAACATTACATACTTAACGATAAGGGAATAAAAAATAGCACCAATCAAGCAAATCACCAAAATAAGTATTAAATCATAGCCAAAAAGTAGGTAAACGTATCCTCTGACGCAAAGGTTGACGCAACTTGGGTGCTTGTGCACGGGAGGGCCTGTGGGATCCTCTGTATAGGGTTGTTATGGGTGGTCCCCACATAATAATACATATATAAATCATTTCCTCTTCTCCTCCCATGATTCTCATATTTTTTCTTCATAGCTCTTTTCTATATTTGCAGCTGCTCCGCTCCCCACTTTTTGATCCAATTTGCTTGTATGTCAATGTTGTTTTTCGATTTTTTTAAGTTTCTATTTATGTTTGTATTTACGATCATCATTGTGATTTTCTTTTTTATTTTTGATAGCATTGTTATGGATCTGAACATTGGTTGTGATTTGGGTTCCTTTAATAGAGACGATCATGAACATCTCTTTGACTCTTCATCTTCTCATTTGAACAATCAAGATAATTCTACTACTGATATGGATGAAGCTATGTATTATCTTTGATTTTTCTATCTATTTTTGAAAATTTCAGAGTAAATAATAATAGTCACACAGTTTTATTTGGTTGTGCTCTATTAAGAGATGAGACAACAAAAAATTTTACATTGTTATTTCAGACATTTTTGTCTTGCATGTGGGGTATACATTCTAAAGGTATGATTACAGATCAATGTCAAGCTATTATTAATGTTGTATCAGCTGTGTTCCATGGTATTCCCCATCGACTTTGTATTTGGCACATCAAAGATAAGCTTCCTCAAAAGTTTCCTAAAGATGAGCATGCTGGGGAAGCTTTTAATCAAGTTGTTCATAATTTAAGATCAAAGGAAGATTTTGAGGAGAAGTGGGTTACAATGGTTAGAAACAGACATTTAGAGGGCAATAAATGACTTCATGATTTGTTTGAAATTCGACATATGTGGATTCCTTATCTTTTTAATGACATGTTTTGGGCTGGCATGTTTAGCACTCCAATGCATTTTTTAATGGATATGTAAATTCGAAAACTACTTTGAAATAATTTGTGAGACAATATCAGCTTGGTCTTCAAGTGAAACAAGAGAAGAATCGTAAAGTTAATTTTGATTCTCAATTCAAGTCTTTTATTTTATATTCTAAGTTTCCTATGGAAACTCAACTAAGGGATGCTTATACTGTTACAAAGCTTTTTCAATTTCAGAAGGAGTTGTAGAATATTATCTATTGCAAAAAAAACTGACTTTTGAGCATGGAATTATGATAATTATTCCATTGTTGTTGAGAAGTTTGATTCACCAAGCTCTTTGCTTTTTCTGTCCTATTTGAGAAGTCTTCAACATCAGTATCATGTTCATGCTGTCTGTTTGAGATTGAAGAGATCTTCTGCAAACATTGCATTTTTGTTTTGATGGAATTTGACATATATGATCCTCCATTTAAACACATTATTGATCATTAAAGAAAAGATGTGAAGCTTCCCCCTATGACAAGTAGTTTTGAGGTTATCCTCTCTCTTGATAATCCTATGGATAGATATGAGAATATATGTTCAAGGATGGTGAAATTTGCTGATGTTGGTGCCACATCCTCTTCTAACCATGATATTTGCTTGAAGGTGCTTGATGATACATTCAAGCAATTAGTGTCTTTGACAGGGTTCGAAGATTAGGTTTAGTTGTTTCTTATGTCTTATTTTATTACTTTTTATGCTTTTCTGTAAGAGACGTTTTCTAATTTTTTATTTTTTAGGGTAATCAAATTCTCCAACCATTCATGATCCAAAGTAAACAAGACATCGTAGTAGGCCTCCTAAGAAGAGATTCAAAAAATTATGCGATGCTTCACTTGTAAAGAGGAGGAAGAAAAAAAATACTACAAATGGCTGTCTATCTTTATCCTTAAGGGCTTCTGCATTATAATTTTAGCTTTGATTATATACAGTATGATACATAAAAAATTTTTCATTATAATACATTACTTTTTTCTGTGTTGATTTTTAGGATATTTAGCTGATAAAATACCTTGCACATGTAATAATATCAATTTATACGTGTATTGCACCAATGACATTAAATATTGCACCGAGGATTAGAGGTGATTTTGTGTTTGCACTAATAATATTAAATATTGCACTTGAGACATTTAAATTTTGATCCGGAGATCAAAGGTTTTTTAATCTTGCACTAGTAATAAAATAGATTGCACCGGTGATATTAAGTATTGTACCGGGGTTCCCAGGTTTTTTGGGTTTACACCGATGATAAAATAGATTGCACCGGTGATATTAAATATTGCACCGATGATATTTAAATATGATCTCAGGTTTTTTGGGTTTGCACCAGTGATAAAATAAATTACACCAATGATATTAAATATTGCACCGAGGATATTTAAATGTGATCTTAGGTTTTTTGGATTTACACCAGGGATAAATAGATTACACCGGTGATGTTAAGTATTTCATCGGAGATCAGAGGAGATTTTGGAATGTGATCCTAGGTTTTTTAGGCTTGCACTGGTGATAAAATAAATTGCACTGGTGATATTAAGTATTACATTGGGGATATTTAAATTTGATCATAATTTTTGTACAATTGCTATATTAATAAAAAGGTAAGTTTAAGTATATTTTGCATCAGTGATAACACAAATCATATATGAAAAAAATCACAAAAGGAAGACATTATATAGTAAAAGATTGTTCATATTTACAGAATGTACATTTTGTCAACAATATTTTACAGAAAGGAGACAGTTCCCTTCAAGAAAAAGGAATGTAGTTTCTAAAACTTATATCATATCATGATATGCATTTCTATCCATTAGAATTATTACTATGTAATATGCACGGAACTTATAGACCTCTTCATTCCTTGTGGTTTCAATTAAATCTAACCCATCAAGCAAGCACTCCATCCATTTTATTACAAAGATGCCACAGTCATTGCTCGCAATTCCTTGTTGGGATGCATCAAGTTTGAATTCTTTTTGCCACTCTTCTTTGTCGATGGAAAATTTGTTGGATAGCCATTCTTTCATTACTTCAAACTAATAGAAAAAATTATATTTTCCTTAAGTTAGTTTCTAAAAAGGCAAAAATATAAATAAAAAAAGTTGAACTAATTGTAATTCAGCGCAATCTTACTTTACAACTCAACAATTGAACAAAATGGTTATTAAATTAGCAGTAGTGATAAAAAATGGTTCTTACCAGTTTGTTGACATCTTTGTTGGTGCGCTCTGGGTAGCATCTAATATAGCTGTCATATTTTGTCAATCTTTTTCTTTAAGGTCGACCTCCACAAGTGTCCAATGGGTAACATCATCAGTGTTTATTGGTAAAGTATCTTTGTAAAATTACTCAAAGATGCAATGGCTCCATCGAAGTATGCATTTACTTGTTTCATGTTATTAAATTCTATATATGCAAAAAAATGTATCGAATGTGAAGGTTGTGGAAAATACCCCTTTATTCTTTATTTTCTCATTGACTATTTCTACAACTACATCAATGACATGAAATTTTGTCACATGTCAGTATTATAAAATAAGATAAATGTGTGATATATAAATTAGATTTGCTTTATAGCTTACATGGCTCTATGTGAATCAATATATTTGTAATACTTATTGCATATGTATTCTTTTAACAAAATATTTTCCTTCACAAATTTTAGTGTTTTTTCTTTCTCATCTACGTTAGTCTTCAAAGTGTTCTTTGTGAGTCATCGACGCAGTTGAAGAGAACTTGGTCAAATTTTTTATTCTTCTGAATATTACTATCTTTGCTAGAGGCATTCCAACTTTTTTTTGGTCCTTTTTCTGTTTTGAACAAAAAAATAAATTAAGCATTTCTTTTAATTGAAATACATTGATGCAAAGGGTGTTATCACCAGTGATAACCTATATTTGCACGATGATATTTAAGTGAATAGCACCGGTGTCACTTATCACCGATGATAAATATGTTATCACCGATAATATTTAAGTGAAAAATAGCACATGTGTCGTTTATCACCGGTGATAATCAATAATTGCATTGATGATATAATTAGAACCTTGATTTGCTACTGTTATTGCACTTCATCTTCCTTCTCGATTGCTTCTTCTACTGCTGGCCCTCTCATTTGGTGCTGTTGCTGCTCTATTGCATTGCTTCACCTTGCTTCTTTTTATTGATTGCTGCTGCTACTGCCTCTCTCATTTGCTGCCACTTCACCATTCGATCATCACTTCAATGATGCTGCTGCTGATGTTGTTGATGCTTCTCTTGGCCTTCAAGCCACTCATCCATTTGCCGATGCTGGTAATGTTGATACTACTGCTATTGATGCTACTTTTCTTGGCCCTATTTATTGTTGCTGATGCTTCTGCTACTATTGATGCTATTTCTTTTGGACCTTAAGCCCCTCATCCATTTGCTGCTACTGCTGATGCTTTTGCTACTGCTTATCCTCTTCTCCCACAATTATTTCTTCCCCCATTGCTCTCTCCACCTCTTCATGCTGCTGCTGGTGTTGCTGAGTTTGTTGAGTTTCAAAACTAACTACTTTGTATTTGACGAAGGAATGCAATCAAATTTCCCTTCAACTCTTCTATTTGATTCTTTAAAGAAGCATTTTTCTCATTTCTTCTCTTCAATATTCTATTCATTTTTTTAAATTTTCTTCTTCATTTTCTTGCTTTCTTTTTTCATGTTGTTAAGGTAGATCTTTCCAACTTTAATCGGTTTTGGTTTCTCTTCCTCTTCTTCTCCTTTCTTTTTCTCCTCCTGCTCCTTTCTCCTCTTGTTCATGCTTTCTTCTTTTTTTGAAGTTTCTTTTTTTTCTTCCACCTCCTTTCTCTTCTTTTTGGCTTCTGGAAGATCAACTCCTCCAAATGAATCTTTCCTCAAATCCTTTTCAGTTGCTTCCCTAATTTTTAAACCCATTGATGTTGCATGGCTTGTGAAGGAAAATTCGTGGCTGTATCTTTCAACAACTTTTGCTGCCTCATTATTATTAGGTTCTAAGACGTTAAACATCTTAACTGCCCATAGGTGCAGTGCAATAGTACAACCTTTGATATATGTTTGTTTCTCCTCCTTTTCCCTCAAGCCCTCATGAATGTAACACACACCAATTCAACCCAATTATAATTGCTTAGAGAATCCAGATCTTCTACCGTGTCAAACAATGAAATTACAATCGCTTGATCTTCATATGGTAGAAGAAATGACCCTAAAGTAAGGAGAACCAACATCTTTGTTTCTTCACTACTTGGTTTCTCCTTTCTTAAGCCCTGGATTTCTTGTTCTTCCTTTTTTCCCTTCTTTCTCATTTTCTTCATTGTATTCTTGAATCTTCTCAGCTATTTTTCTCACCTTGGACTTTATTGATGTGAAATTCTCACTCTAAATTACAGGTCTATCATTTGTATTTATCTTTCCATCACTTATGAAGATTTTCTCTTCCTCATTCTTCAATCCAAATATTCCTCTATGTAATTAGGAGTGAGAGGCAATGTTAATTCTACTAGATGAAACTTCCTTATTTTTTGATTATATACATGCACCAATTCAAAAAGTAACTCTTTGTCTTTGTAGTTGGAGTATATTTTTCCACCACCAACTAGGATGCCAAAGGACATCTTTCGAAACTCCTTTACATCTTCTTTGACCATTTTTCAGGCTTTTCGTATGGTGTAGATCGTGCATCTAGAGTCTATATCATATCTGCAAAAGAAATAAAGCGTTGGTGCAATGCACCTTTGCACTGGTGTAAAATAAATTAATAAAGTGACAATGCAACTTTGCACCTGTGCAATGCAAATTTGCACCGGTGTAAAATAAATTAATAAAGTGGGAAATGCAACTTTGCACCTATGCAATGAAACTTTTTATTAATGCAAAATAAATTAATAAAGTTGGATGCTAGTTTGCACATGTGTAATGTAAATTTACACCGGTGTAAAATAAATTAATGAAGTTAGGATTGCAATTTCGCATCTGTGTAGGGAAACTTTACACCGGTATAAAATAAGTAATATTTTTACTTATCTAAGGTACAAAAGGAAAAACATTCATCTCAAGGAGATCACCGTAATGTATATCAACTAAACCTTAAATGCGATCATATTACTTGAAGTATCTCCGATGATAAACACATCCTTTGATTTTTCTCATTTTGAATGAGATATCATTCATCTGAAGGAGATATCACCGTAGTGTATATCACCTAAAACCTAAACACGATCATATTACTCGAAATATCTTAAATGATAAACACATCCTTTACTTCGGAGGAATATTACTTATGATAAAGGGTATGTGCAAAATGGAAAATCACTTGTTCTTTTTATCATTTTTCGATGAGATATCACTGGAGATTACGACATATCCCCTAAATGAAATATCTCCGATGATGTTACACCAAATATCTTCGATATAAAAATCCTCTGCTTTGGAGATTTTAGAGGCGTACCTCTTTGATCCACTCTCTTTTCTCATTTTGCTTCCTTCTTCTATTGTGGAGTTTTCTTGATGTTGATTAAGCTTCTTCGAGTGTAGTAAGGCTTAATGATGCTGCTGCAGCGATAGAGGATGTCCAAACAAATGAGAATGTCGCGAGGGAGGAGTGCGTTTAGGAGTAGAAGCGCGGAGGTAACTTTTTGCCGGTAGATATTTGCATGTGTCATAGTTGCATTTAATAAAATTTCGAGTTCGAGGTCGATGCGTGACGCGTCAGAGGTGCACACGTCATCTTTTGCATCGTTTGTTGCGTTTCTTAACTTGCATCCTCAACTGTATGTACAAATAATTAATGACCAGTAAAGATCTTCATCAATAAACATTAAACACCCCTCAAGATTGATAGAATCAGAGACCGGATTCAATCCTTAAAAGTGAATGCACGAGTAGTGATGGAAAAGAATATGTTAGGCCATGGAGGCCCTACAAGAAAGCAAAAGAAACCTCAAATTGAGAACCATAGTCAAGAAATAGCATTTCCCAATCATAAGAGGAGTTGGACAACATACTTTTCGAAGGACGCATCTCTGTGCCTTTAATATGGATTCCACCACATTTGCATCATATTATTACTGTTATTGATGTTGTTGGAGGGGGTTGTGTTGGTTGCTGGTAGGGGATTGCTACTGTTGTGGGTGGAGCAACCAACCAAGCTAATTGCGGGGGTGGTGGTGGAAGGGAGGAGGGCTTGGTGGTGGTCAGTGGAAGAGGGGGTGTGTGGTGGCCGCTGGGTGGAAAGGAGGAGGAGGAAGGAGGTGGAGGATCGGTGGTTGTGGGGAGGGGGTGCTGGGGTGGTGATGGAGGGGACGAGGGAGGAAGGAGGATCGACGATAGATGGGAAGGAGGACCGAGGAAGGGCAGTAGAGGATAGACGAGAAAAGGGAGGAGGGAGGACGTGGCTAAACTTGAGGGCGATGCAACGACACTCGAAGCAGTAGGAGAGCTCCGGCGAGCGAGGGAGGTTAAGGCTTCATTTGTGAGGAGGGGGGTGCATGGTGGCAGCTGGGTGGAAGGGAGGAGGAGGAAGGAGGTGAGGGTCTAGGTAGTGGTGGGGACAGGGTGGTGGTGGAGGGGTCGAGTGTGGAAGAAGGATCGACGACAGAGGGGAAGGAGGACCGAGGACGAGCGACAGAGGGTATACAAGAGAGGGAGGAGGGGAAAGGTGGCTGACATCGAGGCGATGCGATGACGCCCGAAGCAGCAGGAGAGTTCTGGCGAGTGAAGGTTGGCGCCCGACGAGTAGAGATCGGCGCTCGACGAGGGAAGGGCGTTAGAGCTTCATTTGTTATGAGGGGGATCGAAGGTTGAGGGGAGGAAGGAGGGGGTGTCAAAAGACATGGGAGGAAGGAGCGAGGCGTGGGTACGATGGGATTTTCCCTCTAGTTCTGGCATTTTCGTTTGATTTTTTTTCGGTGATTGGCTTCCCATGTGTTTGTTTTAAAAATCTAATAATTGGATCAATTCAATACGACTTTTAAAACCTTCGTATGAAGTATTCAAATTTATTATTAGTAAATGAGTTTACAAAATTATTATTGTTTATATTTTAATTTCACTTATCACTAAATTATATTTTAAAAATTATAATAAAAATGTACTTTTAGACCTAAAGACATATACATTCATTATTAATATTAATTATCACCTTAGTACATATAATTTTCCATCACTAAATTTATTTTCGAGGTTAGAATGGCAATATGATTATATACATATAGAGGTACAAACATCTGCCACTAATTTTACTTTTCAACAGTGAAAAACTCTAGTGACATATAACTTTTTTGCCACCAAATTTAAGTATTAAAAATTTTAATAGTAATATATTGTAATATATATATAGCAATATATATATTTGTCAATTGACATTTGACAAAAGTGTTATAACGTCATATAAAAAAAATTATTGCTAAAGCAAAGGCAACACTAACAAATATATTATATACCACTACACAATTTATTGCTAAAAATCATTTTTATTGTAGTGACTTAACGAAATACTTGCATAAACCTTAAATTGATATTGTAAATCATCAAAACATATAATTAAAGGATTAATTGTAATATTTAATTTTAATATTGACCTATTGTAATAACAATCTTCCCATTTTTTATGGTTTACAAAACCTATTAATCTAGTGTTTATTCTCCCTCAATCTATGATGAGTTTATCTTGAATTCTTCTTAGTGAGTGATGCGATTTTAATTTCAAATTCGCTTATTAAGTAAACAATCGGTAGTTGTTCTCCCCCTTTTGTATGACATCAAAAAGACATTTTATGATGACCAGAAAGGATTTAAGTGTCAAAATAATAGCGTGAAAGTTGTGCATCACATAGCATGATTGGATAGAAAAATTAAAATAGAAAAGTTCATCGATAACATACTGATTACATGCATCGCATTAATCTAACAGGAGTGCAGCTAATGGAAGGACATAGGCCAAACTAGAAATTTCAATGGTCTCTCCATTGAAGCAAGTTCCCAAAGTCCAAATGGTACTAGGAGGTATCTGTTTGGTGCGTAAATTGCATTTTAAAAGATGATTTAGTCGTAGTATATTGTGAAACACGTCGACAAATAAATTTGTAAAGATTGGTGAGTACCGGATCATTTGCAGGGAGGCAATCTCGATTTTAACGGAATCTTTTCAATAAAACTAGTTCTAAATAGATATATATATATGTATGCATGTATAGAGTAGATATCCAGAGAATCAGAATTTTATTACATTTGAACAGAGTTTTTCACAGTAGAAATTGCTATGAAAAAAGTATATATAGAGAGAATAGATAGATAGAAAGAGAGAGAGAGATGTAGATAGACGACGCCGCTTGTGGGATGCTTGTGCAAGATATGGCAGCACCTCAGATTCAGAGAGTCAGGATGAAGGTCAAAGTAGAGTTGCAAAGGGAGAGACTGGTCTGGAGAAAGAGAGAGTTGTATCTAAGTCCTAGAAGGAGTTGTTCTTCAACTAGGGACCTTAAGCATTCTTTTATAGCTCTGTGAGGGGCAAAGAGGGAATTTTAGCCCTTAAAACTATGCAACAACCTTAGGCCAATCAGATCCGTCGATCGAAAGATAACGGCTCTGATTTGGCCTCAAAATAACTTCATATGTGCCCTCTATGCTCTGGGCGCATGAGATGTTGACACGTGGCATGCCCGTAGCCTTCGGATTGTCATCGGACGGCTATGCGCGCTCCTCGCTAACGCCTGCTCCTCTTTTCTCTCATCACGCACACCCGCCTATTCAAACTTAGCGCATCATCCTTGGCCGTCTGATCTCACAATCGGATGGCATAAAGATCGTCCGCACTTCCTTCCCATCGAAGAAAATGCGTGGGATCACACGTGGGATCCCGCGTGCTGCCGCAGGTTTCTCCGGTCTCGACAAGTGTTCTCATCCACACCTTCCACTCGAGATCTGATGGTCAATAGCGCCCGCACCTCCCCACTTTCCTAATTTGAGCGCCGTGCATCTTGAACCCGCGTCGCTCACTTGCCGTTGAGCACTTTAACCAACACACTGAGGCCGCATTTGTGTTGCGTTTTTGTTTTAAGGCAACTCGTTGTCGATCGTTGGATGAAGATCCAACGGTCGAGATCTTCTCCTTCTTGATGGCGTGGGGATGGAGCGATGGCGTGGACGTTTGTGGACCATTGGATGGCCATCCAACAATTGAGAGCGGGCAAGGGATGGTCTTTAGAGATGGGTCGATGGTGAGAGCCAGCTGTGATGGCGTCACGTGGTACCATCATGGCCGTCCATCTTATTTTCTTTGTATCTGGTGATGCAGACCTCCGATTTGATTGATTTTTGCGCTGTTGGACTGCAATCATTGATTCGGATCCATCCGTGCAAGTGGATTTTTCATCGAAGGCTTGGATCTTTGTCCCCTTGCTCTGTGGCCACTATTCTTCTCTAGACTGCACAAGATGCTCTAGTTGTCTGATCGAGACGATTTCAGAAGTGTTGGACTCTCGTCGTCGTCTTAATTAGATCTATACGGTCTAATATGTCATCCGTGGCTTTGAATCATCTGCAATTTATTTCATCTCTCTTTTAGTATATAAAATGACAATATTATCTATATGACTAATAAACTAGCTATTGTGCAAATATGATGCTTATGAATGTATTGTTCCTAAGTTATGCTAGAATCTAGCTTAATTCAGGTGATTTAGGTTGCATGATTGCTATGCAATCAATATCCCCTTAATATAATACCAACATAAAGAAAATAGAAAATTCAACAAACAAAAAGAAAATAATCATGAGGTTGAAGTCTTCAATCTCTAATCCACCAGGTTGCTCCATTCTTCATCGGCATCGACATGGGTCCATATCAAGATTATCAAGGCGATGTCTAAGATCCCCTAATGTGTAAGTGATGTCATTGCAGAAGTGCATGAAGTCCCAGTGCATTTCTCCTTGGTCGTTGAAAAGAAGATTTATCCCATTAGCAAGATGCTCACTGAATGCATTTCTCTCCTAATGTGTGTCAAAATGGTAAGGGATACCAGGTAGGAGGGGCATAACATGGGGGTTGGGAAATTTCTCCGCGGGTGGCACTTTGTCTTGGGGAATCTCTTCTAAATTGATTTTTATTTTGAGGACATTTGTGTCATTAAAAGGTTTAATCACCTTAGAGTAGGTTTAGGAGGCAAGGGGGCCCAAAAACATTAAAGATGTAGGTAAGTTCAATAGGAAATGGGAAAGGGGTGGTGTGTTCCTCAATCATGACATCAAGAATGACAGAACACCAATTGACTTCGATACCCCAAACGGTAGCGAAGCCGATTGTGGAGACCTCTTGGGAGGTGTGGTCGAATTCCCTAGTTTTGTTATTGATTCCCCATTAAAGGCAATGATAAATGATTTTGATGGTTGGGGTGAGGTCTTTAGTGCTAACCTGAGTGACGGTGATCCTATAGGTGGCAAGGCAGAGTAGAACTTGGTTAATTTGATCTGATCGATGGAATACTCTACTTGAATTTATGGAATGGTTGATGACTCTACAATGTTCAGTGCTAATATTATCAATTAGAGTCAATTTTGAGGATACTTGTGCAATAATGACATATTATAATGGGCCTGGGAGCATTGCACGCATATTACTTGATCTTTACATTTTAATCACTTAGAATTAATGTTTAATGACTATGTGCACAAGTCCATATTGAAACAAGTCTCAGATGAGCGATCGGACCGTACGGATGGATCCGGATCGACGAACGAGGTCCAACGGACTCAAAATCACCTTGATCCGACCTCTGTAGCTCCTACATCAAGTCCAAGAATTGCCAGGGGGCAATGCGACATCCTTACAACCTTTGGATGAAAAATTCGATCATACGGATGGATCCGAAACAACAATCGTAGTCCAGCAATGTGGGAATCATCGCGATCCGAGCACTGTGGCATCTTCTACAACAGAAAGAAGATGGATGGCCCAGATGGTGCCACGTGGTGCCATCTAGGCCGCCCAACGACGACCATGAACGCCTCAGCACCTCTCTCTCTCCGGCACTTCATCAAGAAATATAAGCAGTCCAATCTAAGATCGGACGACTGAAGAGCCACGGGCACTTGTGCAAAGATGAACCAATGCGCGACCTTGGCACATTGGTTACGATGCCAACCTACAACCATCAGACACATATTCGAATCCCGTCGCACCCCAATTTCGCAATTAAGGTGCGGTGTTGTAGGAGCAGCGGCAGCGTAAGCAAGCAAGCAAGCACGTGTGCAGGGAGCAACGCAGCGTAGCAGCGTGCGCATAGCAGCGCGTGAAGTAGTGTGCGTAGGGTAGCAAGGCGTGGCGCACAAACTCAGTGCCAGCACACACGCGTGCAACAAGGAGCGTAAGGTGCTCGTCAGCGGGGCGTGAGTAGTGGGGGCACATCTTCAATGACAGCTGTAGGGGTCTTTAGTGACGCTTGCAGCTGTCACTAAAGCCCAATGATGAATTTAAGCCCTTTCTTCAACTATAAGAGGGTCCTAGCCCTCCCATTTGCAAGGGAGCTTACTTCCAAGAGATACCACCACCTTCTAGAGCTCCAAGCAAGGTCTTGAAGTCGTCATGCCACCGACGAAAGCTCCTCCACCGCGGTGGCTGCCTCGACGCCGTCTTCATCCTTATTCTTAGTTTTATTTTATTTTATAGTGTAGTTCATGTCTTTTATTTTATTAAGCATTCATCTATATTGTATTGGTTACAACATTTGATGATATATTTTTGATACATTATTCTTATCTTGATCATGGATTTCTAACTTTCTCTCTCTCTCTCTCTCTCTCTCCCTTTATCTCTCTCCCTCTCTCTTTTTTCAAATCAATTTTTAAGTGAACAAACGACATATTTTTGTGACATGAAAGCGACTGAGTGATTCCTATTATTGCCTCATTGTGTTCGACACTCGGACTCACATCCGATTCTTTATTTAAAATTGACGTCGTATACGCACTACAACGAACATTTTAACCTAAAGGCGTCGTTTGACATTAATTTTTGGCGTCGTTGCCGAGGAGGCAATGGATCTTTTATTCACTTTCATTTTCTTCGGAATTAATTGTATACATGTTATCTAACTTGCACTTCTCTCTCTTCTTGTGGTTGCAGGAATTTCGTGCATCGGCAATAAGAGGAGTACAAGCCAGGTGGGTTAAAGGAAGCGCAAGAGAAGACCACCATCAACCCGAAGGTTCGATCTTGTCTTCTCATGATTCAAAAGGTAATTCGTCATCCTTGGACCAAGAAAAAAATGGTGGAGTTCTAAAGAAATCCTCTTTTGTGTGTCGAAGAAAACACTACCATTAAGTCTTCAACCCGTTAACTTTGCAATATCATTTTCTAGATTCAGGTTGAGGACACGATTAAAGGACTCTTAACACCTCTAAAAATTTTGAGAAAAATCTCATAGGTTCTTCTAGTAGGCAAACTCCCTTCAAATTTCAAAGCCAAACTCCTTGTGGTTTAGGCCGTGAGAAATTCTCTATTGGAAGTGTGCAAAGTTGTCCTAAGTTCTAGAAATCTGTAGATTGTTCTTACTACTGCAAACTCCACACAGCTCATTTGTGAGAAATTTATATTTTTTGGAAAGATCTTAAAATTCTCTACACTTCTTCCGGAGATCATTTTTGAATTTGAAATTGATTAGTGTTTGTTTTGCTCAAGATATTAAACTTGCACACTGATCTAGAAGTTCTGGACAGATTGATCCCCTCTTGGAAAAACGTAAATTTAGGTAGTTTATCGTCCTCAAAAAACTCTGAAATTAATTTTTTTGGAAAGCTCACTCGATTTTGGTTAGGATAGGGTCATTGATTGTTTTGATTTGATCCTTCTTGACAAAATCTTAAAAAATTCATTGAGTAGAAGCTACACACCTTAGGATTTTCCACACTAGGGAGTTTTTAATTTTATAGCCACACAAAAGGCCTTAAATAAAATTAATCTTCACTAACCATGTGACTATACAATTGTGCCTTATTTGAATGTGTAAACAAGTGGAATTTTTAAAATCCATTAAAGTAAGATTCAAACCCTGAAAATCATATATCTCAATCTTGCTAAGGAACATTTATTTTGGCATTGGGTCCTTGCACCCAATTATGCACACTATTTCAACTAGAATTTTAAGGGCATTAACCCCCCTAATGCCCTTCACTTAATCCTAGAGCACAAGTACTGATCTAGCCCTAAAAATTAAGTAGACGTTGGCCTTAGGACTCATTGAGTTCGTTTCAGGGTATTTTCTTGAACGCATAATGAATTAGTGACGTCTACTTGCTCCAAAAGGTGTTGAGTTGGGAGGCCTGATTGTCAAACGACTTAAGCAAGCTGGGGTTTGGCATAATTAGCGGCCTTCGGGACACGCTCCCCCTGCTTTGCCTTCCCAACTCTACCACCTTTAGGAGTAAGGACAACACCGAATTCACCGTGTGGTGGGAATCTATTCCTGAAGCTAAGTCGCCTAGGTGTAAACTGTAGGGCTTAGTTTTGCTTGCTTGATTGTACACACTTAATTCTCTCATCTGTTCTTTGCTCATCCCTCTACTTCTTCCAAACCATGGATTTCAATGCCTATCCTTCCTTTCCAAATTATCCCCAACATGATTTGTTTTCTAACCCAAGTAGACTATATCCACAGTTTACTTGGGATAACCAGCCACCAAGTTGGGGATATAACTTAGAACTTGAGTATCTAGAAGACCCCTCTTATCCCAATTTCACTCAACCTGCACCAACTTCCTATTGGGATACATCCAACCCAACAACCCAGGGTTACGATCCAAACCTTAGGGATCCTTACCTTGATTCTCCTTATGATGACCCTTCTTTTAGGTCCTGCCCACCCACTAATCAATCTGATAGGACCTACACTTTAGGAGAACATCAAGGCCCCTACCCTTCCCAGGACCATAACCAAGATAGGTCATCTGAATTCAAGGATCTCTCCTACTTGACCTATGGATTAGAAGGAATTTTAGAAAAGTGGAAATCGAAGGATGATCATAAACCTAGGAAAATAAAGAATGATCAAACCTTGCTTTGGACCCTGACGAAGAATCTAACTGGGAGGAGGACATAGAACCTCAATTATTTTGGAGTAGGGCTAGACATAAAATGGTTCCTCTTGAAGAATTAGGCCTTGAAAATAATAGAATAGAGGACTCACCCAAGAACTTAAACCCCAGTACGGACTCTAACACACATCCTCAACCATACCCTCCCAACTCTGATTTAAATACTAAGGAGGAAATCCAAGGGAAACCTAATGACACCTGGTCAGTTCTTGATAGCCTTCAGTTGGAGTTATATAGACAAAATCAAGAATTGATTGAAGGACAAGAAGCCATGATTGATATGTTCTAACAACTGGAGGAAGAGGGCCAAAGAAAATTGTTGAAAACAACTCCGTTTATGAAATTCATGAAGCAAGACCCTGCAGTGATCAATTGGGCTATACCTATTTACCTAAAATTGGTTCAGTCCACCATTGCTACTCCCCAGGAGTTGGACAACTCAATAGAAAATGTCATTAAGGATTCCTTAGAACATGATTTGGGGAGAGTTGAGGACCAATATCAGGAGGAAATTGAGAATTTGAGGGATGATGTCTTTGAAACCAAATCTAATCTTCCCAAGGAAAGTGATTTGGTGGAAGAGACATCCAAAATTGAAGATGGGGAGTGGAATTACAATTTCGAAATAATCGATTTTGAATCATTTGAAACCCCCATCACAAGTTTAGAGGAGGGCTAAGGGAAAGAATTTGAGCTAGAGGATGAAATTAGCCCTACCTCTGATGTAACCTCAAAAATTGAGTCTGATATGAAAGATGTTGAAGATAATATGCTTGGGGTCACGGAATTGGAGGAAATAAGCAATGAAACTCTAGTTGAAGAAGGGATGGATTTTTCTTTAAAGGGCGACCTCATACTTAGGGCCTATTGTGAATCTCTTGGTTTTGTTACGTGCCCTATTAGAATTGAAATCCTGCAACCCGAAGGCACTGGAATTGATATACCTTTGAGGGATTAGAATTTTAAAGGGATACAAGCTGATTACAAAACCTACATCTTTAGTGTCCATCCAACATTTTAGATTTAGGTTGCGCTCATCCAAATCAACTTCTCTACATGCCCACAAACTAAGAGAGGAATAGACACGGGCATGCTTGTTACACCAGTTGTAGAGTTCCCGTCCCTTAGGGATAGGACTCCACCACAACCTAGTTCACATCTGTGGACTTCAGACTCTTGGTCTGGCTGATTTTGTTTTCACCTTCTTGACCCAGACCATTCTTGTTTGTGCACTATGCCTAGCTGAAGGCACTAAACTCAGAACTTCCTTGGAGGCAACCCAGCGGTTTCTAACTGACCGGATTCACAATTACAACTCAGGTGATTTCTTTCTCTACTCCCTTGCATACATTTATTTTTCCAATGAGGACATTGTCCAACTTAAGTATGAGGGGGTAGTAATTCTCAAGATCTGAGTACAAATTGTCAACTTGAACTAATTTTATTTCTTTTTATTAAAAAAAGAAATAATAATAATAATAAAATTAGGAAAAGAAAACTTAGGTATTAGAAGCTTGTCAACTTTAGGAAATGATACGTTAGGGACCTAATCACTTAAACCCTTTAGGTTTTCGAACTTAATTAGTCCAGGTGTCTACTAAAATGTGGACTTGGTCTCGAGTCCTCACCACTATAATTTGTTTTAATTTGGTCAATAAAGCAGGGTGATAAGTATACAACTTATCAACTCGCCCTCTAATTTAGGAGGATTTTTAGTCTAAACATCTATACATGTTTTGCACTGACTCACTCATCGGCAGTTCTAACGGAAATTGGGTAGCTAATGAGTCTTCTAGGGTGGTACGGATGACAAGTTGTCGTGGGTAACAGCCCATTGGCAGGTTATCTAGAGCCCAGCCACAGGACCATTCTCTTTCACTACTACCTTTAGGTAAATCTTAGATCAGGAAAGCCACTTATTTTTAAAAAAAGAGAGACAGAAATAAGAAAATAGAAAAGGAGAAAAAAGAAATAAGCCACACTTCACTGCACGAGTATGGTTGGCAAGTTGTCATGGGTAACAGCCTTTGCCTCTATGTACTGGTTCTGAGATACTGTAGCACTTAAGTTGACATAGCATTTGGTTGATTGATACTATTACATTATTTAAGTAGAATTGTAATAGGGTAATTTGGTGATTCAAATCACATTTTTACCCTCATCTTTTTGCCACATTGACTCTTGAATCTATATTTATATCATTTGTGCTTGAAATTGCTATTACATTGCTATATTCTTGCTTACAATTGTGATCTTGAGATAAATTACTATATTGCTCCCTACGTTCGACCTCGGACTTTTCTGAGTTATAAATTTTAAGTGTTCTACGTGATTTACCGACTATACTATAGCACATTACTTTTAAAATACTGATTCAGAGCATTCAACATTTTGGCACCGTTGCCAAGGACAACACATAATTTGATCTCTTGATTGCAATATCTGACTTGATACTAACTTGTTCTATCTATTTTATTGTGATCTATGCAGGGGAATCCAGTCAAGGAGAGTTAGACACACACTAAACACTCCAGGGGCAAGTAAACTCTATCCACTTTCTCTTCAGCCCCTGATTCTGAAAAAGCTAAAAGAAGAAAAATCAATTAGGGCTAACTTGCATTCTATTATTAGATTAATCATTACAAGTTGCCTGATTCGATACATTCTTTTTAGAAAACATCCCAAACCTGACTCTTGCACCTAGTTAGGGATTTAGGACTCCTGGGGCTACCACCTTCTTGATTGAGCCTTAGGTGCCAGATTTGGAATCAATTGATTGACCAATTAAGAGCCAATTAGGGTTTCAATTCTAGGGTTTAGACACATACTTGCTTAAAACAAGAATCAACCTTCCTAAATTGTGTGCCCTAAGCCTTGTTTGAACTTATCTAAGAAGAAAACCCTAAGAATCAAGCTCTAAATCTCACTTGAATCATAAAAGCGAGACCTAATAATCAAGGACAAATCAGGTGATGTTGACCCACCTTGCAGGGTCAACCAATTTCAAATTAGGTCAATACTCACAAAAACATCTTAAAGTTTAAGTGAAATCATAAGCACCCACGCTCTAACTTAAAATTGGTAGACTTAAGAGGTCAAGTTACCATTCTGATCTACTTGGACCCTCAGTGACAAGGAAGGTCGAGTGGGGGAAATCCTGTAACTAGTGGGGAAGCTCTACCGTGTAGGAGTCTTTGTAGGACTCTCCCTTCCTAGCTGCCCAGGTAATTCTTAGGTGGACGACTTTCTGATATAGGGGTATCATCTGCCTCGAACCTCTATAGTCATCCAAAGATATTTGGGTGTCTTGATTGGGTCCATCACACCTTCTGTCCCTCGTCTTCTCCATCGATGCATGTTTTGGAGGAGGTCCCTAAGACCACCCTTGAGGCCTCCATTAGCTATTCACTCCCGTCGAGGCCAAGCCTCAACTTCTCTGTTTGTGCAACCACCTGACCAGATCGACATATCTTTTGATTCATCTGAGCTGAGATCTCCTTCATCCATACTCATGGAACAACCAGCAGAAGAAGAAAACAATCTCCAGAATCAACTTCAGCACCTC
This sequence comes from Thalassia testudinum, assembly GCA_037157565.1. Classification (NCBI taxonomy): domain Eukaryota; kingdom Viridiplantae; phylum Streptophyta; class Magnoliopsida; order Alismatales; family Hydrocharitaceae; genus Thalassia; species Thalassia testudinum. The sequence continues at coordinate 11,764,607 of JAZHRO010000078.1, read as the reverse complement.
AACGATCTATTCCAGGCTTTTATGAATCCACCGCAGCGTCCTATGATGCGAGATCATTACAATCCTACTACGGTGGCGATCAAAACTCGAGTCCAATACCAGCTGGAGGTCCTGATAATGAACTCAAGCCTAACATGATTCATACTATTCTTAAATTCCATGGGCTTAATTCTGAAGATCCCTTCCAGCATATTAAGTAACTCAAGCATCTGCCCAGACTTTCGAGTCAGAAGCTCAAAATCGAAATATCTTGCTCATGAAAATGTTCCCCTTCTCTCTCATGGACAAGGTCACTCATTGGTACCAAACCCTAACTTGTCCAATCAACACGTGCGCTGAACTGCAATCTGAGTTTCTGAAAAAGTTCATCCCTTTTGGTCGGACAAATGCTTTGTGGCACCAGATCACACATTTCACACAGCAAGTAGGAGAACCGCTTCATGAGGCATGGGATCACTTTCTGGATCTCATGCGAAAGTGCCCCACCATGAAGTTCCTAAATGGGAACAAGTCTAGTCTTTTTACTAGGGACTCCGTGAGGATATTCGATTGTTCGTCAATGCGGCCTATGGACGAAACATCATAGGTCAACACGAAGACACCATGTGGGAGATCTCGAGAACAAGTGTGAGAACTCCATCAACAATGAATCCATGGGCATGTTCAATTGGATGACTGCCCGTGCATTGACGAATCCATAGGGAGCACATGAAACACAGGGCCTATCCTCTTCCGTCGACTTGGAGTTAATGGCCAGTCGCTTGGACAAGGTCTCTATCATTGAGAAGAAGGTGGATGAGCTAACTCGACATCTGCAGCAAGCCACCTCCACGCAAAATCCGTTCACACAACCACCCTCTGGGAGGGAGGCTGTGCACAACATCTACCACCAATCTTCTTAGGGGATGGATCCATATCCACCCCCGTCTGATCTAGGGTTCGGAGGAAACTCCGAATTCGCCTACTCTAGTGGGGGAACTATAAACCCTCACCTTCTGATTTCTCTGAGGTTCCTCAGACCTGCGAGGATCTCAACGCCATCCAGAATGATCCTTTCTCAAACACCTACAACCTTGGATGACAAAATCATCCTAATTTCATGTAGTCAGGAAACAATCAAAATCAGAAACCTCAATATCAGCCCTGCCCACAAGTTTCTCGTCCATATCAGCTGCCTCAGCCTCGACCCAACACGACTTTCCAAACTGGGCCAACTTGAGAAGATCAAATGACTCTTATCCTTCAGACTTCGGCTGACATTCAGAAGACGAATGCGGCTATGCAAAAATAATACAAAGACAAGATCACAAAGGTTCGCAATCAACTCGCTCAGATGTCAAATCCTCACCAACCTGGTGCACTCCCTTCGCAACCTCTACCCAATCCAAATAACGAGTAGAACCAAAGGCGCATTATGAACCCGACTGATGAGAGCCTCATCATGAACCCTAACTAACACAATTTGATCTAAATAAGTGTGAAAAAGCTCCTACAAAACCTAAAGAAAAGCCTAACTCAGAGAATTATAAATTGAAGAATAAAACAAGTCATAAGGGGTAAAACTGTAATTTTATCAATGCAGTGCATAATCAGGATGTCTAAGGGTCTGAATACAGGTCAAATGGGCCTAGTAAGAAAGAAAGTGGGATAGCCTGAGCCGAAAAGGGTTATAGTAACTTCTAGGAATTAAATGACATTCTATAACCTTAAAAACAAATCCGCTTTAATTCAAGAGGTTCTAGGCATGATAAAAATCAACTAAATCCTCTAAAACTCATGGAAAAATATTCCCTAGGGCTTAGAAGCTTCAATTTGGCCTTTGCAACCTATCTTGACCTAAATTGAGAACCATGCCCAAATTTTGACATAATTTAGATTTTTACGCAAATTGACCCATCAAACGTGCTCAAACCTAAAATCAAATTATACCATCGAATTCCTTAGATTCAAATTAGGTTGGTATAAAAATTTAGGCCTAAGAGAAGATCATCTGAACCGACTTTACAAATTGATCCTCTTGAATTACTTTTTGACCCTTATCTTTTTAAACCCTTGCATTTAGCCCCCTACCTTCTCTTTCGTTCTTTGCAGAACGGCCCCTCCTGCCACCCCACGCAGGTGCCATGCCTCCGGCGACCTTACGCGGAGGATGGCGCTGCGCAGGGTATGGGGGTCACTCTCAAGAACAAAAAGGGGGTTCCCTGCATCGTCCTCTTTCGCAGGGACCCTCCCCTTTAACCTGCAGCTGCCCATGCCTCTCGTGCGAACGCACGACAGGCATGAGTCAGCTTTCCGACCATTCTCCAACGAGCACCCCACGTCGCCCCCTCGAGATCCTCTCCTCGCCAGCACCTCTATAAGAAGTAGCAGGGGCAGCCATTTCTGGCAAGCTCGTTTTGGCCGAAGAACACCCCAAACTTTGTCTCCTCTCACTCGGGTCAGACAGCCCAAGCTTCTGGCGATCTTTCTTCCTCCTCTTCGCTTTGCTGCCATACCTGCAACAGAGCTCACTCCGCCTCGTCTTCTAGCGTCAAGCTGCACTAGCTGGCGCCTTCCCGACCTCTTCCTCGTCGTCGTTACTCCCCTCTGGGCACCTTCGTCTCCGGCGCTGGCAGGCACGTGCCAGGTGCCTCCTCTTTCCCTCTTCGTCAATTAAGTAGGTAAAAACCTTCCTCTTACTCTCCTCTTAATTTTCCCTTCTTAAATTTGCATTTTTAACCCCTCGACTGCCACTATCACCTCCATCTGCTCCACCTCCGGCCACCAACTCTGGCGAGGTTGCTCCACCTCCACAGGCCATTCCACCCCTCGCCGACAAGCCCAGAAGCTCCCCCTCACTCCACTCAAGCATTTCCCCCACTCACACCACCACTCCACACCTCCAGACCACCCCTCGAGCACACCCATCTGCACCTCTGCAGTGTACCCTAGGCACACGGCCACAGGCACTTCCCCGCCACGCCGACCCCCGCACCGCCTTCGCCGAACTCTGGCGAAGCTTCTTGAGCTGTCTGACGTGGCCGTGAGGCCGTTTTTGTGCTTTCAGGTCTCACCCCCCTCGCTGCCATTGACGAACAGCAGGAGCTGCTTAGCGAGTAGCTCCAGGCCTTTGCAGCACCAGGCGCAAGCCCCAAGCAACGCGAAACACTTCCGCGAGTGTGCCCAAGTTCTCAATTGGGGTCGCACGCCTTCGCTGCTGCCCCAATTGCTCGCAGCTTCCTGCCTGCAGGTGCGCGGAGCGGAGGTGGGACTTTAGTCCCACCTCGAAAGTGTGTGGGCGCACGCCCACACATAAATTGAAAAAGTGCTCTAGGCATTTTGCCTCGAATCACTGGGGTGAGGTCCCTCCTCACCTATCACCCGAGTCTCTCATCCGCGGCTCTTCCCACGCGGACCTAACCCAACCCGACTATCCCTACTCCTGTACACTCCTCGCGCACCACCCACGCCGGTGCGCCTGGACCCGGGCACGCAACCTGACCCGATTACCCGACTCTGGGAGAGCGTACCAAAGAGAGATTCAAAGAGAGAGAGATGCTGGAAGAGGGTAGGGTAGGTTTTGCGCTGACCTTGTGTGTGTATGCAGGGAACAGGTGAGGAAGGAAGAAGCAAGGAGCTGCTGAAGAGAAGAAGGAAGAAAGAAAGAAGAAGAGGAAGAGCAGCGGCTGGGACTTAGCCACAGAGAAGAAGAAAGGAGAAGGAAGGAGAGGAGCAGAAGAAGCTAGAGAAGCCAAGAGGAAAGAAAAGGAGAGGCTGATCAGATAAGGCGTCTGATTTTTGAATCATACGTCGGAACAAAAAGGAGAAGAAAGGATGGAGCGGAGAAGAAGAGAGGAAAGGAGGACGGGCCAGAGAAATAGAAAGAGAAAAGAGAAGGAAGGAGCCTCTGCAGCAAAGAAGAAGGACACAGCAGTCGAAGAAAGAAAGAAAGATGAGGCAGCTGCAGCAAAGAAAAAGAAGAAGAAAGAACAAGACAGGCTAAAGAAGAGAACCGACTGAAAGAAAAGGAGAGAAGAAGAAAAAGCCAAAAAGAGAACTTTTGCTCACTCTCTCTTTTATTCTTTTTGTAACAGAATTGTGAAATTATGTTTCTAGAATGATGTATGCTCCCTGAGTTCGACCTCGGGAAACTTTTAATTCCGAGTAATAAATTGTAAACTGGTGATAACTTTTCGTGATATACTACAACGCCTAGGACTTTAAAATAACACAAAACCCTAAGCTCGAGTCAGTTTTTGGCGCCGTTGCCAGGGAGCAACGGCCATTCAAGAAGCTATTGATTCACAATTTTTGATTTCCTATTGACTAATCTCTTCTCTTTTGTTGTGTAGAAGCACAGGAAATCAAGAGGAAAACAAGCAGCCGCACAACAACCATACCAAGGACAGGTAATTTTTCTATCCTCTCATTTAAACCCCTAAATTCTAAAGAGGAAGAAAAAGAAAAAAAAAAGTAATTTAGGAATAACCTGTCTTTATACGTAGTAAAACACCAAAATTGCCTGTTTTCAAATTTCAACATACTTTATATGTACATCCATTAAAGGTAGTTAGGGCTAAAACCTTCTTGCTTGAGCCCTAATTACGCAATCTAGAGGCAACTAACTGGACCAATTAGAGCCAATATAAGATTCAAAGCTAGGGTTTTAGAGACACTTTTCTAAGCAAGAATGGAAAATTCCCAAAAGAAGTATGCCCAAGCCATTGCTTGAAAACATCTATCAAGAGAAATCCTAAGAAATTTGGCTCTTAAAAACACTTGAACCCTAAAAAACAAGACTTAATAAGCTCTCAAAGGAACTAATAGGTGAAGTTGATCCCTTGGATCAACCAACCTTTAACTTAGGTCACTCTTTGCACTCAAAAGGATAAAGTTCAAGTGAAACCCTAAACACCTTGATCCTAATTAAAAGTGGTAGACTTAAGAGGTCAAGGTCCCCATTCTGGTCTACCTGGAATCTCAGTGGCAAGAGAGGTCAGGTGGGGGAAACCTTGTAACCCGTGGGGGCGCTCTACCGTGTAGGGGTCTTCGCCGGACTCACCCTCTCTGGCTACCCAGGTAATTCTCAGGTGGACGACTTTCTGATCAAGGGGTCCATCTGCCCCGAACCACTATAGTCACCCAACATTTTGGGTGTCTTGATTGGGTCTAGCACCTGCTAAACTCATCCACTCCATCAGTGTATGCTTGGTAGGAGGTCCTTGAAATCTCCTTTAGAAATTCACTCTCCCCGAGGCCAAGCCTCGGTACCCTTGCGTGTGCAACCAACCCTTCACATAGACCTTTCCTCCAATTCTGAACCCAACTCACCTTCTTCTTCCACAATGGCTCAGCCAGTTGAGGAAGAAAACAATCTGGAGCACCAGCTCCAGCGACTCAATGACCTCTTCCAGAATTTCATGAACCCACCATAGCGTCCCATGATGCGAGATCACTATAATCCCGCTACGGTGGCTATTGAGCCTCGAGTCAGAACCCCGACTGGAGGATCTTATTCTGAACTAAAGCCCAACATGATTCATGCCATACCTAAATTCCATGGGCTTAATTTTGAAGACCCCTTCCAGCACATTAAACAGCTAAAGCATTTGGTCCAGACTTTCGGGTCAGATGCGCAAAATCGGGATATTCTCCTTATGAAGATGTTCTCTTTCTCCCTTATGGACAAGGTCGCCCATTGGTGTCAGACACAGACCCAGCCGATCAACAATTGGGAGGAACTTCAGTCTGAGTTCCTGAAGAAGTTCTTCCCCGTTGGTCGGACCAATGCCTTGCATCATCAGATTACTCACTTCACGCAACATACGGGAGAACCTCTTCATGAGGCATGGGATCGCTTTCAGGATCTCATGAGAAAGTGCCCCCATCATGGAGTTCCTAAATGGGAACAAGTCCAGTCTTTTTACCAGGGACTCCGTGAGGATATTAGACTGTTCGTCAATGCAACTTGTGGAGGGAATATCATGGGTCAGTATGAAGACATCGTGTGGGAGATTCTCGAGAATATGTGCGAGAACTCCATCAATAATGACTCCATGGGACTATTCGATAGGACGAATACCCGTGCATCGACGAACCTTAGGGGAGCACATGAAACGCAGGGCCTGTCCGCATCAGTCAACTTGGAATTGATGGCCAGTCGACTGGACAAGGTCTCTATTATTTAGAAGGTGGATGAACTGACTCAGCACTTGCAGCGAGCCACCTCTGCGCAGAATTCCTTTGCACAGCCTCCTTCCGCATGGGAGACTATGCAGAACATTTTCCACCGACCTTCTCCTGGGGTGGACTCGTATCCACCCCCATCTGACTCTCGGATCGGAGGAACCTCCGACCCTTTCTATACTAGCCGAGGGAGCTCTACTCCCCCATTCTCTAACTTTTCTGAGGCTCCTCAGACCTGCGAGGACCTCAACGCCATCCAGAATGACCCATTTTCCAATACCTACAATCCTGGATGGTGAAACCATCACAACTTTCAGTGGGTGGGGAATTCCCAGAATCCAAGACCATCCTTTCAGCCCCGTCGACAAGCACCTTGTCCTTACCAGTCGCCTCAGCCTCGACCCAACCCTACTTATCCATCCAGGCCAAACCAAGACTAAATGTCCCTCATCCTCCAGACTTTGGCTGACATTCAGATAACGAATGCGGCTATTCAAAAGCAACACAAAGACGAAATCACAGAGGTCCGAAATCAACTTGCCCAGTTGGCGAATTCTTGCCAACCAGGCACACTTCCTTCTCAGCCTCTTCCTAACCCTAATAGCGTGTCGACCCAGCGGCGCGTTATGAACCCAAACTCAGGCCAAGCACACATGATTTATCAGGCCCCTTCTATTCCTTCACCTGACGGGATGGAAGCTTCAACTTCTTATGCGGGTTACCAGCAGCAGCAACCCATCCTACCAACCCTTAACCAGAACCAGGCAGGGCTGAATTCTGTAACCACCCGTAGTGGTAAGGACACCCAAAATCCACCTTATCCAGACCATTCCAAGCCAGGTAGTGACCCAAACCCTAGGACAGTAATCCACGATGTTCCTATCCCTGTCCCAGATCAAAGACCTAAACCGATCCTAGAGGAACCAACCAAGGTTCCATTTTCTGAGGCTTTGACCAAGGGAAAGAAGACAACCAAATCAGTGCCTCCTGAGGAGGACCTGGTCAAGCTTTTTGAGCAGGTCCAAATAAACATCCCCTTGATGGATACAATCTGCCACGTATCGGCTTACGCACGATTCCTAAAGAATGTGTATACACCTCAGCGCAAGCCACAAACCAAGAGTGGGAGTCCAATTGTACTGTCAAAGCAAGCCAGCTCTGTAATCCTGAGTAGACTTCCACCTAAGGCAAAAGACCCAGGCACTCCCCTAATTTCATGTAAGATTGGTGAAACCCAGTTTGATAGAGCATTATTAGACTTGGGTGCCTCCATCAACTTGATACCCATATCCCTACTCAATCATCTAGAAGAATCCGAGCTAAAATCGACTGAGGTGACATTGCAGTTAGCAGACCGATCTATCAAGTCACCCAAAGGAATTCTTGAGAATGTTATTGTTAGGGTGAGGGATTTTTACTTCCCTGTGGACTTCATAGTCTTAGATATGGATGCACCTGAGAACCCAAGGGATACACCAATCATTCTAGGGAGACCTTTTCTGGCCACTGCAAGGGCCAACATTAGCTGTGAGGAGGGCCAGATAGAACTGAAATTTGGAAATCAAACCCTAAAAATTGATATCTTTAAGGCCCAATAAGGGATCAATTGCGGTGTCATTAAACAAATCCGTGATGTTAGAGCTCTGGTTGAACCACAACTTGAGGGCAACATGATCATTCCTCATCAACCACAAGAGAATCTTGAACTGCAATTAGAGGAGGCAGACATCAACCCATAACTCCTATCCTTGTACCTCACACTTACTCGGAACCACCCGCTGCTGCTGATAACCCCATCCTTGAACTCAAACCCCTTCCCGATCATTTAAAGTACATCTTCTTGGGTTCTAATCAGACCTTTCCTGTGATTATAAACTCCAGACTCACTCCTAATAGGAATCCCGTTTGATTGCTGTTTTCCAGCAACATCGCAGAGCCATTGGTTGGACTCTCGATGACTTGATTGGAATAAGTCTCTCTTATTGCACCCATCATATCTATTCTGAAGAGGGCACATGACCTTCCCGTGAGATGCAGAGACATTTGAATCACAATCTGTAGGAGGTCGTGAAAAAGGAGATCATTAAGTGGTTAGATGCAGGGATCATCTACTCGATCTCCAACAGTTGGGTGAGTTCAATCGAGGTTGTGCCTAAAAAGGCAGGGCTCACCACCATTACGACTGAAACCGGAGAGGTCATACCTACCCGAATAGCCAACTCGTGGAAAGTCTGCATAGATTACCGAAGACTCAATTCCTCCACGAAGAAGGATCATTTCCCACTACCATTCATTGATCAGATTCTCGAGAAGTTAGCGGGAAATAGATTCTTCTGCTTTCTTGACGGGTACTCCGATTATAACCAAGTGGCAATTCATCCTGAGGACCAAGAAAAGACCACGTTCACCTGCCCCTTCGAAACGTACGCGTTCCGAAGGATGCCTTTCAGTCTCTGCAATGCACCCGCGACTTTTTAGCAGTGCATGCTTGCCATATTCTCTGATATGGTAGGTGATTATCTGGAAGTCTTCATGGATGACTTCTCAGTCTTTTGGGCATCTTTGATGATTGCCTCCAGCACTTGGTTCATATACTCAGGCGTTGCATCGACGTAAATCTGGTTCTTTCTTGGGAAAAGAGCCACTTTATGGTGCCTGAGGGGATCGTCCTAGGTCACTTAATTTCAGAGAAAGGCATCCAAGTGGATCGAGCCAAGGTCGATCTGATTTCTTGACTTCCTATGCCTAGCTCGATCAGGGACATCCGTTCTTTTCTGGGGCACGTCGATTTTTATCGTCGTTTCATCCCTGATTTCTCGAAAATCGCACGCCCCCTGACTACTCTTCTCTCCAAGGATGTACCCTTTGAGATTTCCAAGGAATGCACTCAGGCTTTTGAGGACCTTCGTGATCGAGTCACCCAAGTCCCGATCCTACAGTCCCCTGATTGGTCTCAACCCTTTGAGATCATGTGCGATGCATCTGATTTCGCTGTAGGAGTGGCTCTGGGGCAGAAAGTTGACGAGAAACCCGTGGACATCTACTACGCTAGCAAAACACTTGACGAGGCTCAGCGTAACTATACAGTTACGGAGAAAGAGCTGCTAGTCGTAGTATTTGCCCTCGAAAAATTTCGATCCTATCTCCTGGGTTCCCACGTCATAATCTACTCGGATTACACAGCTGTAAGGCATCTCCTAGCCAAGAAGGACGTGAAGACTCGATTAATCCAATGGATCTTGTTGCAAGAATTCGACCTCGAGATTCGCGACAAGGCGGGAAGACAGGATGTGGTAGCCGACCATTTGTCTCGCCTTCCTTCTGAAATCATCGACCCTTCTGGACCCATCACGGAGTATTTTCCTGATGAGCACTTATTGACTATTGGTACTAGGCTTCCATGGTTTGCGGATATAGTAAACTACCTGGCATCTCGTCAAATTCCGTCTGATTGGCCAAAGGCCAAGAAAGACAAGTTGCGCTCTGATGCCAAGTACTACATCTGGGAAGACCTGTACCTTTTCCGCATAAGTGCTGACCAAAGCATCCAGAGATGTGTCCTGGAGGGCGAAATCAATGATATTCTCTCCTTCTGCCATGACCAGGCATGCGATGGCCACTTCTCTAAGCACAAAATCACATCAAAAATCCTCCAGTGTGGCTTTTATTGGCCCACTTTATTCAAGGACGCATACAGTCATTGTAAGGTATGCAGTCGTTGCCAAACTTTGGGCAACATGAGCCATCGCGACATGATGCTTTTGCAGCCGATTCTCGTATGCGAAATCTTCGATATTTAGGGGATTAATTTTATGGGCCCCTTTCCTATTTCGGATGGCTTCGAGTACATGTTGCTTGCCGTGGACTATGTGTCCAAATGGATCGAAGCCATTCCGACCTGAACCTGTGATTATAAAATCGTTATCAAATTCATTCATCAGAATATCTTCTCACGGTTTGGGATTCCTTGTGCAATCATCTCTGACGGAGGGATCCATTTCACCAATGCTCAGTTCAGGTCACTGATGGCCAAATACGGGGTGTCTCACTGAATCTCTACTCCTTACCACCCCTAGACTAATGGTCTAGCTGAGTTATTAAATCGGGAGATCAAGAAAATCCTGCAGGTCACTGTTCGACCTGACAGGAAGGACTGGTCGTCCTGACTTCCGGAAGCTTTGTGGGCTTATAGGATCGCCCACAAGACCCAATTAGGCATGTCTCCTTTTAGACTGGTGTATGGGAAGGCGTGTCACCTTCTCGTCGAACTAGAGCACAAAGCCTATTGGGCAGTACGGAGCTATAATTTAGATCTTTCTAAGGCTGGAACCCACATAAAGCTTCAGATAAGCGAGATCGATGAATTACGCCTTCATGCGTACGAGAACTCGTGAATCTACAAAGAGCGGGTTAAAGCCTTCCATGACAAGCACATATCTAGAAAGATCTTTCATCCTGGTCAGAAGGCCCTACTCTTTGATGCCCGACTCAAACTCTTCCCTGGGAAACTGCGATCAAAGTGGGTCGGACCATATCTTGTCCGACAGGTTTTTGGAAATGGAGCCGTCGAAATCAGTCCGCTCAACCACGATTCCGAACCTTTCATCGTGAACGGTCAGAGACTCAAACCATTCATCGATGTAACCTCTACAAATTTGGCTGAGTCATCATTTATCCTCCATTCTCCCTGAGCATATTGCGCCCAGCCGATGGCGTAAAACTCAGCGCTCAACGGGAGGCAGCCCGTCATTCTTTTTGAAAAAACCTGTAACCTTCTTTGATACCTCTTCGCACTTAAGGTTCATCCTTTAGGACAACCGACTCCACCTCAGGTGCTTGCATCTGAGATTAGAAATCGTCCGCAACAGTCACCCCGACCCATCCACTCACCAAAATACCTATTCTAATGTATGAACTAAGCTAAATAAAAACCCTCCTAAGTTACAATGAGGATATTGCAAATCTTAGGCATGGGGGGTATGAAAGTGCAAAACTCGTAAGAAAAGGTTTTAAACAAAAAAAATTCGTATATGCCAAAAATACCATTAAAATTAAAAAAAAAATTTGAAAATGAATAATAAAATGAGAGGAGGAAACAAATTTTTGTGAACTTTACAAAGGAGGAGAAAAAGAACAAAAGGAGCATAAAATGAAACAAAGTGATAATCATTAGCAAGAAATTAAGGAATTAACCTAAGTTCTGGACCACATTAAGAAAAGAAAAAGGAAAGTGCACAACAAAATTAGTAAGAACGCAAACCTTAGGTATTCTTGGATAGACTCTTAGTACCCATTAAGATCTAGATATTCCTCAAGAGATTGAGGAGAATGAAAAGCTTAAGTATTAGGTCCAAGGCTTAGAGAGTATTTGGCCTCGGTAACTGACTTTTAGTTTACGGGACTCAGTAACCAAAGCACCCAATTTCACACACATTCTGGTTCAGTAAGCATAAGTATCAAAATCACGCAGAAGCATTTCAAAAATTCTGAAAATGTCACATAGAGTAGGAGCGGCCGATCAACACAAGTTGATTTGGACGAGTTCCCAACAAGGAGAGGTGGGAAATTCCCCTCGAAGATGCGTAACAAAATATCATCTCCTCAGTGCTTGTCTCTTAGGATATTTACATATCCTACTGGGGGCATGTAAGCACTCTGCTGGTTCAGATTCCATAGATGGCATTATCACGAAGTGTCAATTGCCAGGGTCAGAATTCGGCCACGGAACACCATGGACGGGATTATCTCGAAAGCTAGGATTTTGGGGGTTACCATGGGCGGTGCTATCTCGAAGCATCGACTGTCAAGAACCCTTGAGGATTGACGATGGGGACAAGGAATCCGATACAGATCATGTTGTGAAGCGAATCCTAACCTAGAATTAAAAAGAAAAAGAGAGAAAACTCTCCAAACATATAAATCTTCTGTCTCTCTCTTACAAAACGCACTGTGAACTGAACCAAGGCTAAAATTATCTCAAGCATGGATGCTTTAACCACGAAGTCCAATAAACCTTAGGTTAGTTCCTGTAGGCCTTAAAAACCTTTGCTAAAGACTGACGCTAAAGCTACACAGATCTGGATCTTGGTTGGTACTAGAGTACCTTTTAGGCCTATGATTGACATTCTAACCTAATCAAGGATACAAGAGAAAAAGCACTTATCTAAACTTGATAAGAAATTCATGGTCAAGAACAAAGGTTAAAACCTTAAAATCTTGCTAAGGGACTAGCAAAAGCTAGGCATGGGGATATGATGAGAGCTTCATCATGAACCCTAACTAGCATAATTTGATCTAAATAAGTGTGAAAAAGCTCCTACAAAACCTAAAGAAAAGCCTAACTCAGAGAATTCTAAATTGAAGAATAAAATAAGTCATAAGGGGTAAAACTGTAATTTTACCAATGCAGTGCATAATCAGGGTGTCTAAGGGTCTCAATACAGGTCAAATGGGACTAATAAGAAAGAAAGTGGGATAGCCTGAGCCGAAAAGGATTATAGCAACTTCTAGGAATTAAATGACATTCTGTAATCCTAAAAACAAACCCGCTTTAATTCACGAGGTTCTAGGTAGGATAAAAATCAACTAAATCCTCCTGCCACCCCACGCAGGCGCCATACCTTCGGTGACCTTGCGCGGAGGATGTCGCCACGCAGGGTATGGGGGCCGCTCTCAGGAATAAAAGGGGGGTTCCCTACGTCGTCCTCTTTCGCAGGGACCCTTCCCTTTGACTTGCAGTTGCCCATGCCTCTCGTGCGAACGCACGAAAGGCATGGGTCTGCTTTCCGACCATTCTCCGACGAGCTCCCCACGTCGCCCCCTCGAGATCCTCTCCTCGCCAGCACCTCTATAAATAGTAGCAGGGGCATCGTTTCTGGCAAGCTCGTTTTGGCCGAAGAACACCCCAAACTTCGTCTCCTCTCACTCCGATCAGACAGCCCAAGCTTCCGACGATCTTTCTTCCTCCTCGTCGCTCTGCTGCCATACTTGTAGCAGAGCTCACTCCTCGTCTTCCCACGCCAGGCTGCACCATCTGGTGCCTTCCCGACCTCTTCCTCGTTGCCGTTACTCCCCACTGGGCACCTTCGTCTCCGGCGCCGGCAAGCACGTGCCCCCTCTTCGTCAATTAAGTGGGTAAATACCTTCCTCTTACTCTCCTCTTAATTTTCCCTTCTTAAATTGGCATTTTTAATCCCTCGACTGCCACTATCACCTCCATCTACTCCACCTCCGGCCACCAACTCCGGCGAGGTCGCTCCACCTCCACAAGCCATTCCACCCCTCGCCGACAAGCCCAGAAGCTCCCCCTCACTCCACTAAAGCATTTCCCCCACTCACACCACCACTCCACACCTCCAGACCACCCGTCGAACACACCCATCTGCACCTCTGCAGTGTGCCCTGGGCACACGGCCACAAGCACTTCCCCGCCACGCTGACCCCCACACCGCCTTCGCCGTACTCTGGCGAAGCTTCCTGAGCTGTCTGACATGGCCGTGAGGTCGTTTTTGTGCTTTCAGGTCTCTCCCCCCTCACCGCCATTGATGAACAACATGAGCTGCTTAGCGAGTAGCTCCAGGCCTCTTCAGCACCAGGTGCAAGCCCCAGGCAACACGGAACACATCCGCGAGTGTGCCCAGGTTCTCAATTGGGGTCGCACGCCTTCGCTGCTGCCCCAATTGCTCGCAGCTTCCTGCCTGCAGGTGCGCAGAGTGGAGGTGGGACTTTAGTCCCACCTCAGAAGTGTGTGGGCACACGCCCACACATAAATTGAAAACGTGCTCTAGGCATTTCACCTCGAATCACTGGGGTGAGGTCCCCCCTCACCTATCACCCGGGTCTCGTCCGCAGCTATTCCCACGCGAACTTGACCTGACCTGACTATCCCTACTCCTGTGCACTCCTTGCGACCACCCACGCCGATGTGCCTCGATCCGGGCACGCAACCTGACCCAATTACCTGACTCTGGGAGAGCATACCAAAGAGAGATTCAAAGAGAGAGAGATGCTGGAAGAGGGTAGGGTAGGTTTTGCGCTGAGCTTGTGTGTGTGTGTGTAGGGAACAGGTGAGGAAGGAAGAAGCAAGGAGTTGCTGAAGAGAAGAAGGAAGAAAGAAAGAAGAGGAAGAGCAGCGGCTGGGACTTAGCCGCAGAGAAGTAGAAAGAAGGAAGGAAGGAGAGGAGCAAAAGAAGCCAGAGAAGCCAAGAGGAAAGAAAAGGAGAGGCTGATCAGATAAGGCGTCTGATTTCTGAATCAGACGTCGGAACAGAAAGTAGAAGAAAGGAGGACGGGCCAGAGAAAAAGAAAGAGAAAAGAGAAGGAAGGAGCCTCTGCAGCAAAGGACACAGCAGCCAAAGAAAGAAAGAAAGAGGAGGCAGCTGCAGCAAAGAAAAAGAAGAAAGAAGAAGACAGGCTAAAGAAGAGAACCGGCTGAAAGAAAAGAAGAGAGAAGAAAAACCAAAAAGAGAACTTTTGCTCACTCACTCTCTCTCTTTTATTCTTTTTGTAACAGAATTGTGAAATTATGTTTCTAGAATGACGTATGCTCCTTGAGCTCGACCTCGGGAAACTTTTAATTCGGAGTAATAAATTGTAAACTGGTGATAGCTTTTCATGATATACTACAACGCCTAGGACTTTAAAATAACATGAAACCCAAAGCTCGAGCCACCGACTCAGGGCCAGGCTCACTATGTCTATTAGGCCCCTTCTGCTCCATCACCCGATGGGATGGATGCTTCGACATCATATGCAGGTTATCAGTAGCAACTACCTCTTTTGCCTACCTCAACCCAAAACCAGGCAGGACTGAATTCTGTTACCACCCGTAGTGGCAAAACAACTCATGAACCACTGTACCTGAGCCACTCTCTGCCTGGTAGTTCAAACCCAAACCCTAGGTTGGTCATCCAGGATACCCCTGTCCCAAATCAAGAATCTGGACCAATTCTAGAGGAACCTACAGAGGTTCCATTTCTGGAGGCCTTATCCAAAGGAAAGAGGAAAACCAAACCCGTGGCTCTCGAGGAGGATCTGGTTAAGCTCCTTAAGCAGGTCCAAATATACATCCGTTGATGGATGCGATTCACCACATACCGACTTATGCGAGATTTCTGAAGGATATATGTACACCTAAGCGTAAGCTGCGAACCAAAGGCATGAATCCAATCGTACTATAGGAGCAAGCCAGGTCCATAATTTTGAGCAGACTCCTGCCTAAGGCAAAAGACCCTCGTACCGCTCTGATTTCATGCAAAATCGGTGATTTAGAATTCGACAAAGCCCTTCTAGACTTGGGAGCTTCCATCAATTTGATCCCTATGTCCCTACTAGATCATTTCGAGGAGACTGAGCTAAAATCGACTGAGGTGACTTTACAGTTAGCTGACCGATTAATCAAGTCACCTAAAGGAGTTCTCGAGGATGTTCTGGTTCGGATTCGCGATTTCTACTTTCCTGTGGATTTCATTGTGTTAGATATGGAGACTCTTGATAATATGAAAAATACACCAATTATATTAGGAAGACTGCTCTTAGCGACAGCTAGGGTGAACATTAATTGCGAGGAGGGCCAGATTGAATTGAAATTCGGGAACAAGACACTAAAAATTGATATATTTAAGGCAAAAAACAGAATTAATTGTGGGGCGGTGGAACAAGTATGCCACATCAGTTTTGTGGTTGAGGACACATTTCTCGAGGATGACCCGATTATCCCCAATCCTTAGCCCCAAGTAGATCATACCTCGCAGATAGAGGAGCCTAGCACCGATCTAGACGCACATACAGCTCCCACCTGAAGCCATCCCCACTCGCCTGCTGCTGTTGATAACCCCATTATGGAACTGAAGCCTCTTCCCAATCATCTAAAATACGTCTTTCTGGGTTTTGATCAGACATTTCCTATGATTATCAATTCCCACCTTACCTCTAATCAGGAAGCACGTCTGATTTCTGTCCTCCAGCAGCATCGGAGAGCCATCGGTTGGACTCTCGATGATCTGACTGGCATTAGCCCTTTATATTGCACACACCGCATTTATACTGAAGAGGGTGCACGACCATCCTGTGAAATGCAGAGACGTCTGAATCCTAATCTGCAGGAGGTCGTGAAAAATGAGATCATCAAGTGGTTAGATGCAGGGATCATTTACTTGATCTTCGACAGTCGGTGGGTGAGTCCAATCCAGATTGTGCCTAAGAAGGTAGGATTCACCGTAATCACGACTGAAACCGGAGAGACAATACCAACCCGTATAGCAAACACATGGAGAGTCTGCATTGATTACCAAAGACTAAATGCCTCCATGAAAAAGGATCATTTCCCACTGCCATTTATTGATCAGATACTCGAGAAATTGGCAGGGAATCGATTCTTTTGCTTCTTGGACGGGTACTTCAGTTATAACCAAGTGGCAATCCATCCTGAGGACCAAGAGAAGACTACCTTCACCTACCCCTACGAGATGTACACATTCCGTAGGATGCCTTTCGGTCTCTGCAATGCACCTACTATCTTCCAACAATGCATGCTTGCCATATTCTCAGATATGGTAGGTGAGTACCTTGAAGTCTTCATGGATGACTTCTCGGTATTTGGGGAATCTTTTGATGATTGCCTACTACACTTGGTCCAAATCCTCAGGCGTTGTATCGACATGAATCTTGTTCTTTCCTAGGAAAAGAGCCACTTCATGGTACCTGAGGGAATTGTCCTGGGTTACCTCGTCTCTGAAAAAGGCATCCAGGTTGATCGAGCTAAGGTTAATTTGATTTCCAAACTACCCATGCCTAGCTCGGTCAAGGACATCCGTTCTTTCCTGGGCACGTCAATTTTTACCGTCGTTTCATTCCTAATTTCTCGAAAATCGCATGGCCCCTGACTAATCTTCTCTCAAAGGATGTCCCTTTCAAAATTACCGAGTGCACTCATGCATTTGAGAGCCTACATGATCGAGTTACTTAAGCACCAATCCTGCAATCCCCTGACTGGTCTCTACCCTTTGAGATCATGTGTGATGTGTCTGACTACGCAGTGGGTGCGATACTTGGCCAGAAAATAGATGGGAAACCTATGGTCAACTACTACGCTAGCAAGACACTTGACGAGGCTCAGTATAACTACACAGTTACTAAGAAATAGCTGCTAGCAGTAGTATTTAGCCTTGAAAAATTTTGATCCTATCTCTTGGGTTCTCGTGTCATCATATACTCGGATCACACCGCAGTGAGACACCTCGCAAAGGACACGAAAACTTGACTAATCCACTGGATCTTGTTATTGCAAGAATTCGACCTCGAGATTCGCGACAAGGCAGGAAAACAGAATGTGGTAGCTGTTCACTTGTCCCGCCTTCCTTCTCATATCATCGACCCATCCGGACCAATCACAGAACACTTTCCTGATGAGCACCTCTTGACTATCGGTGCAGGACTTCCCTGCTATGCTGATTTGGTTAACTACTTGGCGTCACATCAGACCCCGTCTGAATGGACGAAAGCCAAGAAGGACAAGTTACTTTCTGATGCCAAGTACTACATCTGGGAAGGCCCGTACCTCTTCCTCATTGGTGCTAATCAGATCATCAGACGATGCGTCTCGAAAGCGAAAATTTAGGACATTCTGTCCTTCTGCCATGACCAGGCCTACAACAAACACTTCTCCGGACATAAAATCGGAGCTAAAGTCCTCCAGTGTGGCTTTTATTGGCCCACGATCTTCAAGGACGCATACGACTACTGTAAGGCATTCACTCGTTGCCAGACCTTGGGCAACATGAGCCACTGTGATATGATGCCTTTACAGCAGATTCTCGTATGCGAAATCTTCAATAAATGGGGGATTGATTTTATGGGACCCTTCCCTAAATCAGACAGCTTTGAATACATTCTCCTCGCTGTAGACTACATGTCTAAATGGATCGAAGCTATCCCGACCCAAACTAATGATCATAAAGTGGTAATCAAGTTTATTCATTAGCACATCTTTTCTCGGTTCGGTGTCCCACGTGCCATTATCTTTGATGGAGGGACCCATTTTACAAATGGACAGTTCAGATCCCTGATGACCAAGTACGGGGTGTCACACCGAATCTTGACTCCTTATCAACCCCAAACCAATGGATTGGCTGAACTATCTAATCGGGAGATCAAGAAAATCCTCCAAGTCACTGTTCGGCCTAATAAGGACTGGTCAGCCCAACTTTAGGAAGCTTTGTGGGTTTATAGGACCCCCCACAAAACCCAATTAGGTATGTCTCCGTTCAGATTGGTGTACGGGAAGACATGTCACCTCCCCATCGAGATGGAGTACAAAGCTTATTGGGCAGTACAAAGTGCAATCTAGATCTGCTTAAGGCCGGAACCCATCGTCATCTTCAAATATGCGAGATCGAGGAACTATGTAATGATGCGTATGAGAACTCGTGAATTTACAAAGAGCGGGTGAAGGCTTTCGATGACAAACATTGATGAGCACCGCATCATGAACCCTAACTAGCACATTTTGACCTAATAAATTGAACAAAAGCTCCTACAAAACCTAAGGGTAAGCCTAAATTTGGGAATTACAAATATGAAAATAAAATAATTCATAAGGGATAAAACTGTAATTTTACCATTGCAGTGCATAAACGAGATTTCTAAGGGTCTAGGTATAGGTCAAATGGGGCTTAATAAGAGAAAAAGTGGGATGAGTTGATTAGGGAAGGGTTATGACGAAATCTGAGAATTAAATGACATTCTATAACCATAAAACAAGCCCACTCTAATTCACGAAGTTTCAGGCAAGATAAAAATCAATTAAATCCTCTAAAATTCATAAAAAAATATTCCTTAAGGTTTAGAACCTTCAATTTGGCCATTGGAACCTATCTTGACCTAAATTGAGAACCATACCCAATTTTTGACCTAATTTGGATTTTTATGCAAAATGTTCGGTCCAACTTGGTCAAACCTAAAATCCAACCTCACCATTGGATTCCTTAGATCCAAATTAGGTTTATACCAAAATTTTGACCTAAGGGTAGGTCGCCTTGACCCACTTTACAAAACGATCATCAACAATTACTTTTTGACCCTTAGCTTTTAGACTTTTGCAGAGAACCCCCCACCTTTCTCGTATCTTTCTTCAAAAGGGTCCCTCTGCCCCCGCACTGCGCAGGCTATATCTCTGGCGACTTTTCACGGAGGATGGCATGGCACAGACCTAGCGATCCGGCCCCAGATTTGAAAGGACTCCTCGCGTTGTCCTCTTCTGCATGGGCTGGCTCCAATGCCCTTCCGGCCACCATACTTCTCGTGTGAACGCTCGAGAGGTATGGATCTTTTCTCGGCCATGCCTCTGGCGAGGAGCCCACGCCTCCTCCTCGCGTTTCCCTCCCAGCCAGCACCTATTTAAGGAACGGCAGCCCCTGCCGCTTCCTTCGAGTTTATTTTGGCCAAGGAAATCCTTCAATCTTCATCTCCTCCTCCTTCAGCCATTCGCCCGCAGGCTCCGGCGACCCTCCTCCGCTCTCGTCGCCCTGCCACCATACCAGTGGCACGGTTACCTTTGCCGTCGTCCACAGTGCCTGGTTGTACAAGCAGGCACCCTCCAGCACCTCTTCCTCGTCGCCATCTTCTTCCCTGGGCTCTATCTTCTCCGACGACGGCAGCACAGCCGCTCGTCGCCTCCTCCCCCTCATTCGTCTGCTACGTAGGTAACAACTATTCCCCTTTTTCCTTTCTTCATTTCCCCCTTATCTAATTCCTAAATCACTCACTGCCACACGACGACCACCATCACCTTCTCCACCTCCGACAGACCAACCGGTGAGGCGAAACCGTCGCTCCACTCCCCTGCACGCCTCGCCACCTACCTCAGAACCTCCGCCATCACTCACTAATCACCATCCACCCCTTCATCGACCGCCAACACCTGCTTAAACGCCCATCGAACACACCCATAAACACGGCCACAGAGCGACCTAGGCACGCACGCTTAGGCCGCCCCGCGGCCAGCCAACCCTTGCCTCACCTTCGCCGTGATACGGCGAAGGCTTTCCTGTGGTCTGACAGGGCCGTAAGAACATATTTGTGTAGACAGGTTTGACCCCTCGCCGCCATTGCCGAAGATGCGAAGCTTGCTCTCGAGCTTGCATCAGGTGGCCCTGCTCCAGGAGACCAAGTCCCAGGTGCGTGGCTTCCTTCCGCGAATCGTAGCAACCACCTATCGAGGGCCAAAGCACTCCGCAGCTGCAACAATTAGGAGACATTCACTGCAAGCGCAAGCACGGAAGCGGGTGGGACTTTAGTCCCACCTCGGAAGTTTGCGAGCAGGCGCCCGCGCTTAAATTGAATTTGGGTTTCAGGCTTATCGCCTCAAAACACACTGGGGTGAGGTCCCTCGCCCCCTGCCACGCCTCATCCGCGACACTTTCCCCGCGGACCTGGCACCCGAATCCGACTAACCCTGCCTGTGCACACTTCGCGCACCACCCACGCCGGTGCGCTTGGTCCCGGGCGCATCACTCGACTCGCATACCTGGTTAAGGCTCTGGGAGAGCGAAACCTGGAGTGAATTTGAGAAAGAGAGAGACGTGGGGAGGGTAGGGGTTAGGTTTTTCCTAACCGTGCACTGTGCAGGAAAGCAAGAGAAGAAGGAGCAGGAAGGAGTGCAGCAGCGAGAAGAAGAGAAGGAGAAAGAAGGAAGAAGAAAGTTAGGAAAGAAGGACTCGCACAGCAAAGGAGAAAGAAGCAAAGGAGGAAGATGAAGGCGACACTGTAGCTGCAGAAAAGATGAGGCGAAGAAAGAAAGAAAAAGAACTTGGTGCAGCAGAGAAGAAGAAGCAAAAAGAGAAAGCAAAGGCACAGGACAAAAGGAAAGGAAGAAAAAGGAGGAGGTGCAGCTCAACAAAGAAGAAGAAGCCAAGAGGAAGAAGAAGATCCAGCAGCAACGGCAGCTGAAGAAGCAAAACACTGTAGAAAGTAGAGTTTAAGTCGTCTGACCCTTGGAGTCAGACATCTGAAAAGAAAAAGAGAGAGGCAGATAAAAGGAGAAAGAGAGAGAAGAACAGAAAAATCAATTTTCCTTTCTCTAATCTTTTTGTAAAATAGTATATATATTGTAAATTATGATTTTGTACACTTCTAGAATCAAGTGTTGCTCCCTGAGTTCGACCTCAGAGATTTTCTATTTTCGAGTAATAAAATACAAACAAACCGGTCGGTCCTAAGCCGCTACCAATTTTAGCGCAGTTGCCGGGGAGCAACGGGCATTTTAGAAGCTATTAAATCACAATTTCTGATTGACTACTGACTTGATCTCTCTTCTGTTGTGCAGGCACAGGAAGACAAGAAGGAACAAGCAGCCACACAACAACCACACCAATGGACAGGTAATCTTCTATCCTCTCTCTTATGCCCCTTAAATTCTAAATAAGAAAAAGAAAAGAAAAATCAATCTAGGGTTACCTGTCTTCTATACATAGTAAATTACAAAGTTACCTGTTTTTAAATTTCAACATATTTTATCTGCATATCCACTTAAGGTAATTAGGGCTAAAACCTTCTTACTTGAGCCCTAGTTACCCTATTTTGAGGCAACTAATTGGACCAATTAGAGTCAACCTAGGATTCTAAGCTAGGGCTTTAAAGACACACCTTCTAATCAAGAGCTGAAATCCCCAAAAGAGGTGTGCCTAAACCATTGATTGAAAAGACCTATTAAGAGAAACCCTAAGCAATCCGGCTCTTAATTCACTTTAACCATAAAAGAAAGGACCTAATAAGCTCTCTCAGGAACTAATAGGTGAAGTTGATCCCTTGGATCAACCAACCTTTAAATTAGGTCACTTTTTGCACACAAAAGATTTAAAGTTCAAGTGAAACCCTGAGCACCTTGATCTTAATTAAAAGTGGTAGAATTAAGAGGTCAAGGTCCCCATTCTGGTCTACCTAGAATCTCAGTGATAAGAGAGGTCAGGTGGGGGAAACCCTGTAACCCATGGGGGCGCTCTACCGTGTAGGGGTCTTCGCGAGACTTACCCTCTTTGGCTGTCTAGGTAATTCTCAGGTGGACGACCTTCTGATTAAGGGGTATCATCCGGCCCAAACCTCTATAGTCACCCAACATTTTAGGTGTCTTGATTGGGTCCAACACCTTCTAATCTCGTTCAATCCATCAGTGCATGTTCGGTAGGAGGTCCTTGAAACCTCCTCTAGAAATCCACTCTCCCCGAGGCCAAGTCTCGGTACTGTCGTTTGTGCGACAACTACTTCACATAGACCTCTCTTCTGACTCTGAACCTAATTCCCCTTCTACAATGGCTCAGCCTGTTGAAGAAGAGAATAATCTTGAGCACCAGCTCCAGTAACTCAATGATCTTTTCCAAAACTTCATAAACCCACCGCAGCACCCCTTGATGCGAGATCACTATAATCCTGCTACAGTGGCAATTGAGCCTCGAGTCAGAATCCCGACTAGAGGACCTAATTCCGAATTGAAGCCCAACATGATTCATGCCATACCTAAATTCTATGGGCTTAACTCTGAAGACCCCCTCCAGCATATTGATGAGTGGCTACTCATCATAGCTAAAAGGCCGAAATTAAGCTAGACACTAAGCAAAACAATATCAAATTAACACATAAAAAGGGTTAAGTGTGGGAATTAAAGAAAAGACCTAAAACTTTTAATGTGTGTTAAAACTTCATAATTAGGTCACAAAAGTGAGATACTTTGGAAACAAAAGAATAAATGATGATCCATGCATCAATTGAACACATAAACAAGTTTGAAAAGAAAAATCAGAAGTAAAATCAATGTATTAAATGTTCAATTAAGCACATGTAAAAATTTGAAAGCAATTGGACATCATTTAGGCTTAGAAATAAATATATTACAATTAGGTCCTTCATGCATTACATTTCTACCCTTCAAAACTCCTTCTTGGACCTTTTTGCAAGCCGCAGGGACCCTTCTGTATGACTGCAAGGCCCTTCCAGTTATAGTTCTTTTCACTTTTGGACCTGCACGCTATTCTTCTACCCCTTCGTTCAAGGGTCTTCCTGCAAGTTTTCCCTCATTTCTGAGAGAAGCCTGTGTTCTTCACGCGCACTGTAGCACGCGAAGAACACAGCCATTCTCGACCGTCCATCGCACTTTTGATCTCGATCTGCGGCTGGATTCTATTGGAACCTTCGCGCGATTCGGTGCGTGCGTTCACCTCTCTTCCCAGATCACATCTGACGGTCAGATTTCCCTCTCGACTCGCCGCGCGCTTTACTCATCTCATCCTCACCGCCGGCCTAATTTTGATTAACCTCACCCTTGCGGTGATTCCAGTCACTGAGCTGCTATTTAAGCACCTCAGTGGTGTCGCGCGCAAAGGATCGCTCCCTCCTACATCTCTTAGCGATCAATTCTTCCACTCCAGTCTCTCCTCCTCATCTAGCCCCTGATTTCACAGCCACCGGCTATGGAATCATCGCCTGCTCTCGACCCTCCTCGTCGCTAAGGACCTCGTAGCACCTGAGGACGACCCTGGAGTCTCACTAGCAGACTCTTCCCTCCGCTGGAGTCACCCTCCTCCTTTCTTCCTCCTTAGCCGCCAGCTAAGGACCCATAGGTCCCATTCTTCCTTTTAGTTTAGTTTTTAATTCTGCACAAGTAGTGTTAGATTTAGTTTGCAGTAGTTTAGAATAGATTTAGTTTTAATTGTTAGTGTTTAATGTTAGCTATAGTTAGATTAGTCTTAGGAGTAGAATTAGTATTAGATCCCCTCCCTCACCTCCTCTGATCAGTCCAGATCAGAGGGGAAGAATCATCTGTTCATTGTTCAATTTATCTCCCTTTTCATGTTTTGTTTTTCCATCATCCAAATTCTGATTCTTGTTTTTCCTTTTAACGATGAATTTTTCATCAATCACCCACACATCCTGACCCAATTTCAGATCTGATGGCACACTGCCTCAGATCTGAAAGTGGCGTCACAAGCACCATTTGGGGCTTCTCACTCACTCCATTTGTTTCACAAAAGCCCCTCTGTTTTAAATGGATTGCCTCAGTTTGTCAGAGCACTTTTGATTTGGATTTTAAAGGATTTTTACTCTCTGAAATGTTTTGACAGATCTGACAAATTGAAGGGATTTTTGGTTTTCATTGTAGGCAAGGATTCTGAGAAGCTCTCTGATGATAGAGAGCCAATCAGAAGAGCCTTTCATGATTCTGAGTATACTTTGTTTTGAATGCATTCGCCATCTCCCATGAATTTTCCTTAATGCATTCTTAAGTTTTGTCTGCTATTTCAGAACTGCCATACACTATTTGTGTTGATGATCATTTCTGTATGGTGATTCTCTAACCTAAGGAGTTTTCCATACTCCTTAAGGTTGCAAGAAACTGGGATTGTGTTTCTTTGGTTTTAATTGATTGAGCTAAGTCTTCCTTCATGCTGTCTATGGCATTAGGAAGACTAACTCAATGCCATTTGAGTTTTGATCTGAAAGGATGCTTCTGATAAGGTTTTTCCTAATGAGTATTTGAGCTGAATTTACATGAGATTTTCGTGAGATTTAAACCCCTTTCAGATTTGGATTTCATCTCTTCAATGTTTAGTTTGTTTTGAATTTTTTCTTATTCCCAGTTATACAGTAACATGCTGCATCTAGCAGCTACATTCCCCTCTTCTCTAAACTCCCTTCTTCTCAAAATTTCCCTCTCCTCAGTAGAATACTTCCCCCCTCTTCAAGTGGACTAACTGCAGCAGCAGTTAGCCACTTGACAGTGGCTTAAGCCACTGCCACTGTAAACAACACATACTAAATACATTCTTCTTCTCTCCATCTCTTCTGCCAGTAGCTGTGGCTGCTGTCTTAATTGAACACTAACACTCAATCAACTCTAATTCCCTAACTTTATACAAAAGCCTAATGACATAGACTTATTTTAAAACTGTAAATACACCTATTCATAGTATTATAGCTATAGCATATCAGTTAGATACATAGTTATACTGTAAATATGTATAAAACCTGTACAGAAATTCGTATACATATGTAATCTATGTAAAAATATGTATATATACTAATCTAGTATGTATGTATTTACTGATTTATGTATATATGTATGTACAGATTTATATTTACTTATTTAGTAGCTAAGTTAATAAGTTAGAGCAATAATCAAGTAAATAAATCTATAAACTTGGGAATCTATATATATATATCAAGTAATTTAAGTTAGTCAAAGTATAATTATATCTAGTATAACTTACTGTAACTTAGTTTTAATTTTAAACACCCAGAACTGCTATTTTAGCCTAAATAAAACATAAATAAATTCGTAAAAATACAATAAAAATATGTATTAAATATTTAAGTATGTAAATTAAAACTGTTTAAGGTCAATTAGACCATTTACTAATTATTTTATAAGTAATTAACTATTTAATCACCTAAATCAACCTGTATAATCAGCCTAGTTTAGCGAATTTATTTGTATAGTAAAAATATTTAAAATTAAAAATTAATTAATCAATTATGTAGTATTACGTAAATATTTTATTTACCATATTTTATTTTATTTTTTTTAATAATTTATGGCCCCCAAATCGAGGGCCAAAAACGCGCACAGACGCAGCTGCGTCTGATTTCCAGCGCACGATGTGGCGCTGGAATAGCGCCACATCGTGTGCTGCAAATCAAACGCAGCCATATAAATATAATTTATGCCATATGTTAACCAGTCGTCGAGGCGCAGGGCGCCCGAAAAACTGCATGCTATGTCTGGTCCGATTACCCGATATGTGCTGAACTCTGATATGTGTGTGTGGGGCCGGGGGCCCGAGCATGTGCGAGCTTTGAGCCCGTTGGGCTGAGGCCTGACGCTGAGGTTGAAAAACGTAACTAAGCCTCTAATCTGTGATTAGGGCGTGCTTAGTAGAGGTCTGGTCCCACCCGTAGGGTGCTGTGTATCCCTCGAAAAGCGCGCCCGCTAATTAAACACATTTTACACCGCAGCCTCTGAAATACCACACAGAACAAAATGAAAGGACAGACGACTTAAAAAAGAGAGAACACGAGATAACAACAGAAAAGACTCTGTACATACAGCAGTAGAATAAGTAATACACATACGTATAATTAAACCCACATAATTACTAACAGAATAAAACGACACTATAAACGTCGCTAAAGACCTCAGTTTGCTTCTTTAGATTGTATATAGTGTTTTCTGAGATTTAGCGACGCTTATATCTGTCACTAAAACTGATCTATATGTCACTATAAATAAAAGACTAGTAAGTTAAGTTGCTACACTATGGTATCCTAATGTAGTATGAACTAACATATTAGTGTTAATAGTATAACTTGTAAATACATAGTTTAGAGTATAATAATAGATTGTTTGATGCTTGTTCATAGTTAGCATTTTTGCAAGCACTTCTTAGTAACTAGGTAAATAAAACATTCATTCATTCTTTAAGTGTAAAGTTTCTTTTTGAATAAGAAGACAATTTTGGAGATAATCAAAGAGTGACCGAATTAAATTCAATAAATTGCCTCCCAGAGAACGACCTGGAACAAAACCAGTAAAAATTAGATAAATAAGCAAATGATAATAATGGTTGTAATGACTGCTACTCACCCATACTCACCACTATACGACATCCTTAAGGTTATATTATACACCCTATACTACAACGACATGATCATAACAACAATCATTTATCACCATCAACCATTTACAACCAACGATCAACACCATTATTTTTGGCGCCGTTGCCGGGGAGGCAACGCTCTTTGCATCAAAATTTTCTTTTTATTCTTTTGTATATAGAAATTCCTTATTTCATTCATTCATTGTAATTTCTTTTATTTTCCATTGAATTATTTGTGTATACATTCCTTTATTCTTTTACTAATCATTTGTTTTTCCACAGCACTTGAGGAGGAGTGTCGTCTTCCTGGTGGAGTCGCTGCGCTCCAGATCCGTCTTCCTGGTGGAGTTTCGCCTTGAAGTAGCTGTAGGATTTTAATATTAGTTTTAGTATAGATAGTTTTAGGTTTATTAATTAGGAACAATTGTTAGTCATAAGTTGTGAGAGCTTGTTCTCACACAATTTTTGTAATAATTCTGGACTATCTGGACTTTATTTCTTTATCTTCTTAATTTCTTTCCCTACTTTTGAATTGCATATAAAATTTTTTTCAGAAAAATCAAAAAATCAAAAAAATCAAAAAGATCTCATACTTATCTAGCAGCAGCATAACCTCAGGCATCCATTTTTAGGATTGCATTTCATTCATGCTAGATTTTAATTCAAGTCAAATCTGCATTAGAAGATTGCTGGAGTCAGGTACGCATTTCTTACCTAACTCTAACTCCTGCCATATTTGCATTTGACTTAAAGTTAAGAAGACCACTACTTGTTTTGAATTTATTAAAAAGTGAAACGAGCAGCATAGAAAACACATTTTAATCACTTCAATCAAATCAAAAGGAGATAGCAAAATTGGGTGAAACCATGTTTGAGATTTTAATCGTCTTGTGTTGAATGTTATCGTGCACACAGCACGATCACTTAAGGCCACAATACACGGGTTTCTACCTCATCTTTCTGCAACCACAGGATCTGGATTCGCACGCTCAGTCTTATCCAGATTCCCAGTGGATTTTAGAGGTCTGCACATCGCTAGGTTTATCTTAGGATGCGTACAATTGTTTGAAACAATTGCTTGCGTATAACATACTTTGCGTAGCAGCCTCTAGGAAAAATTTTCTCCGATTCATTTCGATTGATTGGTCTTCTTGAATTGAGATTTTATTGGGATTCTTCTGTTTTATTGTGAACGTTAAAATTTTTTTCCCATTGAGTTGGATCGAATTAGAGTGAACGGGATTTCAAAAAAAAAACCAACTCAATGGAAGGTAGGAGATCCCAAAACCCAGAACTTGTACTCCCCTTAGGTACTGCTACCCAAGCTACTGCATCATCTTCTTTGCCTTCCACTTCTAATCCCTTACCTCCTGAGTCTCAAAATACTTTTCACAATCCCCCTCGCCAAGAGGATGATCTTGATTCTTCACACTTTGAGGATTTTGAAGAACTTCCTCCAGACTTAGTTGCACATCCTCTACCACAGCAACCACCTATCCCTAGGTTCCAACCTCCACCTTATCCTAATCATCCTAATCCACCCCTGGAGAGAGGACCTATGCCTCATCTTCAGCACCTTTTCGATACACAACTACAAATGAATACCTTAACCCAACAGGTGCAACAGCTTGCTCAAGCTGTAAATCTATTAGCTAACCCCCAACCACAACCACTTCAACCTAGAAATCCTCAGGAACCACCCCAACCCCGTAGACCTCAACTACGAGATTATTATAATCCCGCAGTTGCCCAACCAATGCCTGTGGTACGTTATCCCAATGGGGGTCGTGCTGCTGAACTGAAGCCGAACA
Organism: Thalassia testudinum; assembly: GCA_037157565.1. Taxonomy (NCBI): domain Eukaryota; kingdom Viridiplantae; phylum Streptophyta; class Magnoliopsida; order Alismatales; family Hydrocharitaceae; genus Thalassia; species Thalassia testudinum. The sequence goes on along the minus strand of JAZHRO010000078.1, from coordinate 11,735,989 downwards.
TTATAGCACTCATTCCTCACTTCCATGGACTTGCTTCTGAGGACCCTTTTCAGCATTTAGAGGAGCTGAAGAATCTTGCCCAAACTTTGGGTCCGCAAGGACATGATCAGCACACGCTTTTGATGAAAATGTTCTCCTTTTCATTAAAAGATAAGGCAGCCTTTTGGTTTAGAACACTTGCACGGACTACACCTATAGATTCCTGGGCTTCTTTAGAACATGAGTTCTTAAAGAAGCACTTTCCTGTAGGCCGCTCTAATGCCTTAAGGCGTGCCATCACCACCTTCACCCAGAATTCAGGAGAACCTATGCACGAGGCTTGGGAGAGATTCCATGAGCTTTTGAGAAAATGTCCCCACCATGGTGTCTCACGTTGGCAACAGGTCCAGATCTTCTACCATGGGCTCCATGATGACACACGGAATTTTGTAGATGCCGCTTGTGGAGGCAATTTCCTATGTCGGGACGAGGACTCAGCCTTTGAGCTCTTTGAAGGCATGGTCGAAAACTCTATTAATAATGCTTCAATGAGCGTGTTTAATAGAAAGTCCTCACATTCCCACTCACACACGGGGGTACATGAAGCCCAATCCAGTAGCAAAGACTTAGAGATAGTAGCTAGTCAACTGGATAAAGTGGGCTTAATCGAGAAGAAAGTAGATGAAGTATGGAAATTTCTCTCAAAACACCCATCTTCTTCTTCTCAGTCACCAGCACAAAACACTTCTTCTCAGTTTCCCACAAGGAGGGAAACTGTGAATAACCTTTCTGTGACACAAACTGCATTACCGGATTTTCCATTTCCATATCCTTCACCGGTTGGAGGAACCTTTGTTCCTCCCTACACTGACTTCCCTGCACCTTCTGGAGCTTCGGAGGAGCTCCATGCCATTCACAATGATCCTTTCACACAAACCTATAACCCTGGATGGCGTAATCATCCAAATTTCTCGTGGTCGGGAAATTCACAAAGACCTCCTTTTCAACAACCTTCTGCACCACCATTGCACAACCCGATACGAGCACCACCTCCACAATCACACGGATATCCACCGCGTACCTACCAACAACCCCAACCCAGGCCCACCCAATACTCTCAATCTGGGCCTACACGAGATGACCAGTTGGGGTCTATCATGAAAGCTCCTGCTGATATGCAACAACAGAATATTGCTATGCAGCAAAGACAGGACGCGGCCTTAGCTGAGATGAGAGCCCAGCTATCACACTTGACGGAGTCCCGTCAACCACATTCACTCCCATCACAAGCACAACCCAACCCTAGGAACATACCTGCTCAAAGGTATGTCCAACCTAGACCAGCACTGCAAGACCAAACACATGACATTTCACAACCAGTGCATAACACTAAATCGACATGATCTTGAGATTTTTTGATAATGGAGCCATTGAGATCACTGAACTTGACAAATCTGAACCTTTATTGTAAATGGACAAAGACTGAAACCTTTCATTGAGCCGCATGATCTCAGACTTGTCAATTCCACCATCTCGCTCCTACATTTTGAGCTACCAACTAAGTTTTCGCCTAGCTGAAGGCGTTAAACTTAGCAAACACCTACCCTTGTATATAGCTGTTTTACACCTTTCTTACTTTAGCTTTCATCTGCATTAGGTGTCTAACCTTGCATTTTGAGCATACTTTCATTGACACACATGTCATGCATTTCACTTCCTAGCCCGACTATTCACTCTGATCCAAGATCAGACTTAAAATCGTCCGCACAGAGATTTTATCTCCTCATTCCGACTTTCTTCCATCACCCAGTCTAGGATAGTGAAAAGCAGAGCATGCATTTGCATCCACCCTTTCATTCAATGAGGACATTGAAACATTTAAGCATGGGGGGTGTAAATGGTAAACCATTTAAACCAAAATGCAATTGTAGACATAACTATAGTACATATAGTATTATCAAAAAAATTATATACTTCAAAAAAATTGAAAAATTTTGAAAACTTTTTTTAAAAATTACAAAGCTAAAAATACAAAAAAATAATAAATCAGAAAAATTCCAAAAATACAATAAGGGACATGTACTTCATTATCAAAGGAGGACATTCATTTCAAGAGGGGAGGGAGAGAAAGAAAAAAAAAAAAGTGTCTATGGACATTCAACCGTTACTGGTTTGACCTGCCGGGCCATAGAAGCTTGGTACAAGCTTAGGCTTAATACACTTCGAGCCTTGACAAGATAGACCACAGTCTCTCCTAACTTTAGGATAATTCTTGTACCTGAGTCACCAGTACAGGATTCGTTGGTTTGCTTTGACTTAGGAGTCTAAGTAACCTTGGCTTACACTACACAGTGTCAGGAAAGACCACTTGAACCTAAACCTCAACCCTAGTGTTCATTAGGGAAGGTGGAGTCCTTACCTGTGCGTGCAGGTAGACTCTTTGTCCTAATCTTTAGTTTTGTGTCTAGGAGAAGCTCTTTCCACAAAAAAAGAAAAAAGAGGAAATCCACCCACCAAATACAGTGTGCTCTACCAAATAAGTTCGGGAGACATACTGTACAAAAAAAAAAAGTCAAGTATGTTCTCCAAAAAGTCTGAAAAACTACTCTTCCACCAAAAATGTTTTCAGGGTTCAAAACAAATACCCTGTTTGTCCACCAAAAAAAAAAAAAAAAAATCTTCTCTGAGCCACAAATACAATAAGGGTTGTGATTGAATACCATCAATTTTTGATAGTCATTCGAAAACATGAGCTGAAGTTAGGACCAACCTGGACTTAAAAAGAAGTGAAACCCCGGGATTAAGCCTTAGAATTCATCTGGTTAGTCCTGACTTATCACAAAGCAAAGCCATAACTTCATAGCATTCTGAGTCTCTTTAAAAACCCTCTGAGTCCTGGAATTTGACTTAAGGTTTAAATATCAAGAGTCCTTGTTGGTTGAGAGATGGTCTATGTCATTTAAGCCTCGAGTTCTGGTAGGTTATCCTCAGTAACCAGGTTCTCACAATGTCCAAAAACACAGTTGGTTTATTGAAAAAAGTTTTCAGCTTAAAGATCATCATAAAACACTTAAAAATTTTTGAAAGAAGAAAAAGATATCTCTACACACTTACCTTGCTGATACTTAAATTGCCTTACACTTCAACAGATTGTTTGCTAAGGGACTAGCAAAACGTAAGCATGGGGGTATGATGAGTGGCTACTCATCATAGCTAAAAGGCCGAAATTAAGCTAGACACTAAGCAAAACAATATCAAATTAACACATAAAAAGGGTTAAGTGTGGGAATTAAAGAAAAGACCTAAAACTTTTAATGTGTGTTAAAACTTCATAATTAGGTCACAAAAGTGAGATACTTTGGAAACAAAAGAATAAATGATGATCCATGCATCAATTGAACACATAAACAAGTTTGAAAAGACAAATTAGAAGTAAAATCAATGTATTAAATGTTCAATTAAGCACATGTAAAAATTTGAAAGCAATTGGACATCATTTAGGCTTAGAAATAAATATATTACAATTAGGTCCTTCATGCATTACATTTCTACCCTTCAAAACTCCTTCTTGGACCTTTTTGCAAGTCGCAGGGACCCTTCTGTATGACTGCAAGGCCCTTCCAGTTATATTTCTTTTCACTTTTGGACCTGCACGCTATTCTTCTACCCCTTCGTTCAAGGGTCTTCCTGCAAGTTTTCCCTCATTTCTGAGAGAAGCCTGTGTTCTTCACGCGCACTGTAGCACGCGAAGAACACAGCCATTCTCGACCGTCCATCGCACTTTTGATCTCGATCTGCGGCTGGATTCTATTGGAACCTTCGCGCGATTCGGTGCGTGCGTTCACCTCTCTTCCCAGATCACATCTGACGGTCAGATTTCCCTCTCGACTCGCCGCGCGCTTTACTCATCTCATCCTCACCGCCGGCCTAATTTTGATTAACCTCACCCTTGCGGTGATTCCAGTCACTGAGCTGCTATTTAAGCACCTCAGTGGTGTCGCGCGCAAAGGATCGCTCCCTCCTACATCTCTTAGCGATCAATTCTTCCACTCCAGTCTCTCCTCCTCATCTAGCCCCTGATTTCACAGCCACCGGCTATGGAATCATCGCCTGCTCTCGACCCTCCTCGTCGCTAAGGACCTCGTAGCACCTGAGGACGACCCTGGAGTCTCACTAGCAGACTCTTCCCTCCGCTGGAGTCACCCTCCTCCTTTCTTCCTCCTTAGCCGCCGGCTAAGGACCCATAGGTCCCATTCTTCCTTTTAGTTTAGTTTTTAATTCTGCACAAGTAGTGTTAGATTTAGTTTGCAGTAGTTTAGAATAGATTTAGTTTTAATTGTTAGTGTTTAATGTTAGCTGTAGTTAGATTAGTCTTAGGAGTAGAATTAGTATTAGATCCCCTCCCTCACCTCCTCTGATCAGTCCAGATCAGAGGGGAAGAATCATCTGTTCATTGTTCAATTTATCTCCCTCTTCATGTTTTGTTTTTCCATCATCCAAATTCTGATTCTTGTTTTTCCTTTTAACGATGAATTTTTCATCAATCACCCACACATCCTGACCCAATTTCAGATCTGATGGCACACTGCCTCAGATCTGAAAGTGGCGTCACAAGCACCATTTGGGGCTTCTCACTCACTCCATTTGTTTCACAAAAGCCCCTCTGTTTTAAATGGATTGCCTCAGTTTGTCAGAGCACTTTTGATTTGGATTTTAAAGGATTTTTACTCTCTGAAATGTTTTGACAGATCTGACAAATTGAAGGGATTTTTGGTTTTCATTGTAGGCAAGGATTCTGAGAAGCTCTCTGATGACAGAGAGCCAATCGAAGAGCCTTTCATGATTCTGAGTATACTTTGTTTTGAATGCATTCGCCATCTCCCATGAATTTTCCTTAATGCATTCTTAAGTTTTGTCTGCTATTTCAGAACTGCCATACACTATTTGTGTTGATGATCATTTCTGTATGGTGATTCTCTAACCTAAGGAGTTTTCCATACTCCTTAAGGTTGCAAGAAACTGGGATTGTGTTTCTTTGGTTTTAATTGATTGAGCTAAGTCTTCCTTCATGCTGTCTATGGCATTAGGAAGACTAACTCAATGCCATTTGAGTTTTGATCTGAAAGGATGCTTCTGATAAGGTTTTTCCTAATGAGTATTTGAGCTGAATTTACATGAGATTTTCGTGAGATTTAAACCCCTTTCAGATTTGGATTTCATCTCTTCAATGTTTAGTTTGTTTTGAATTTTTTCTTATTCCCAGTTATACAGTAACATGCTGCATCTAGCAGCTACATTCCCCTCTTCTCTAAACTCCCTTCTCAAAATTTCCCTCTCCTCAGTAGAATACTTCCCCCCTCTTCAAGTGGACTAACTGCAGCAGCAGTTAGCCACTTGACAGTGGCTTAAGCCACTGCCACTGTAAACAACACATACTAAATACATTCTTCTTCTCTCCATCTCTTCTGCCAGTAGCTGTGGCTGCTGTCTTAATTGAACACTAACACTCAATCAACTCTAATTCCCTAACTTTATACAAAAGCCTAATGACATAGACTTATTTTAAAACTGTAAATATATCTATTCATAGTATTATAACTATAGCATATCAGTTAGATACATAGTTATACTGTAAATATGTATAAAACCTGTACAGAAATTCGTATACATATGTAATCTATGTAAAAATATGTATATATACTAATCTAGTATGTATGTATTTACTGATTTATGTATATATGTATGTACAGATTTATATTTACTTATTTAGTAGCTAAGTTAATAAGTTAGAGCAATAATCAAGTAAATAAATCTATAAACTTGGGAATCTATATATATATATCAAGTAATTTAAGTTAGTCAAAGTATAATTATATCTAGTATAACTTACTGTAACTTAGTTTTAATTTTAAACACCCAGAACTGCTATTTTAGCCTAAATAAAACATAAATAAATTCGTAAAAATACAATAAAAATATGTATTAAATATTTAAGTATGTAAATTAAAACTGTTTAAGGTCAATTAGACCATTTACTAATTATTTTATAAGTAATTAACTATTTAATCACCTAAATCAACCTGTATAATCAGCCTAGTTTAGCGAATTTATTTGTATAGTAAAAATATTTAAAATTAAAAATTAATTAATCAATTATGTAGTATTACGTAAATATTTTATTTACCATATTTTATTTTATTTTTTTTAATAATTTATGGCCCCCAAATCGAGGGCCAAAAACGCGCACAGACGCAGCTGCGTCTGATTTCCAGCGCACGATGTGGCGCTGGAATAGCGCCACATCGTGTGCTGCAAATCAAACGCAGCCATATAAATATAATTTATGCCATATGTTAACCAGTCGTCGAGGCGCAGGGCGCCCGAAAAACTGCATGCTATGTCTGGTCCGATTACCCGATATGTGCTGAACTCTGATATGTGTGTGTGGGGCCGGGGGCCCGAGCATGTGCGAGCTTTGAGCCCGTTGGGCTGAGGCCTGACGCTGAGGTTGAAAAACGTAACTAAGCCTCTAATCTGTGATTAGGGCGCGCTTAGTAGAGGTCTGGTCCCACCCGTAGGGTGCTGTGTATCCCTCGAAAAGCGCGCCCGCTAATTAAACACATTTTACACCGCAGCCTCTGAAATACCACACAGAACAAAATGAAAGGACAGACGACTTAAAAAAGAGAGAACACGAGATAACAACAGAAAAGACTCTGTACATACAGCAGTAGAATAAGTAATACACATACGTATAATTAAACCCACATAATTACTAACAGAATAAAACGACACTATAAACGTCGCTAAAGACCTCAGTTTGCTTCTTTAGGTTGTATATAGTGTTTTCTGAGATTTAGCGACGCTTATATCTGTCACTAAAACTGATCTATATGTCACTATAAATAAAAGACTAGTAAGTTAAGTTTCTACACTATGGTATCCTAATGTAGTATGAACTAACATATTAGTGTTAATAGTATAACTTGTAAATACATAGTTTAGAGTATAATAATAGATTGTTTGATGCTTGTTCATAGTTAGCATTTTTGCAAGCACTTCTTAGTAACTAGGTAAATAAAACATTCATTCATTCTTTAAGTGTAAAGTTTCTTTTTGAATAAGAAGACAATTTTGGAGATAATCAAAGAGTGACCGAATTAAATTCAATAAATTGCCTCCCAGAGAACGACCTGGGACAAAACCAGTAAAAATTAGATAAATAAGCAAATGATAATAATGGTTGTAATGACTGCTACTCACCCATACTCACCACTATACGACATCCTTAAGGTTATATTATACACCCTCTACTACAACGACATGATCATAACAATAATCATTTATCACCATCAACCATTTACAACCAACGATCAACACCATTATTTTGGCGCCGTTGCCGGGGAGCATCGGTGTCAACAACAACCATCACATATCAAACAGCTTAAGCATCTGGCCCAAACCTTCGGGTCAGATGCGTAGAATCGGGATATCTTGCTCATGAAGATGTTCTCATTCTCCCTTATGGACAAGGCAACTCATTGGTATCAGACACAGACTTGCCCGATCAACACTTGGGAAGAACTTCAGTCCGAGTTTTTGAAGTTCTTCTCCGTTGGTCGGACAAACGTCTTGCGCCATCAGATTACTCACTTCACGCAACAGACGGGAGAACCTCTTCATGAGGCATGGGATCAATTCTAGGATCTCATGAGAAAGTGCCTCCATTACAGACTTCCTAAATGGGAACAAGTCTAGTCTTTTTACCAGGGACTCCGTGAAGATATTAGACTATTCGTCAATGCAACTTGTGGAGGGAATATCATGGGTCAACATGAAGACACAGTGTGGGAGATTCTCGAAAATATGTGCGAGAACTCCATCAACACTGACTCCATGGGATTATTCGACCGGACGAATACCCATGCAGCGACGAAGCTTAAGGGAGCACATGAGACGCAGGGCCTGTCCACATCAGTCGACCTGGAATTAATGGCCAGTCGATTGGACAATGTCTCAATCATTGAAAAGGTGGATGAGCTAACTCGGCACTTGCAGCGAGCCACCTCTACACAGAACTCCTTCGCATAGCCACCTCCCGTACGGGAAACTGTGCAGAACATTTTTCACCGACCTTCTCTTGGGATGGACACGTATCCACCCCCATCTGATTCTAGGACTAAAGGGACCTCCGATCCTTTCCATTCTTAGTGGGGGAACCCTACTCCCCCATTCTTCGACTTTCCTGAGGCTCCTCAGACCTGCGAGGACCTCAATGCCATCCAGAATGACCTGTTTTCCAACACCTACAACCCTGGATGGAGAAACCATCCCAATTTCCAGTGGGCGAGAAATTCTCAGAACCCAAGATCACCCTTTCAGCCCCGTCCACAAGCCCCTCGTCCTTATCAGCCACCTCAGCCTCGGCCCAACCCCACTTATCCATCCGGGCCTGGCACAGTTCCTTCTCAGCCTCTTCCGAACCCAAATAGCGTGCTGACCCAACGGTGCATTATGAATCCAAACCCGGGCCAAGCACACTTGATCTATCAGGCCCCTTCTGTTCCATCACCTGACGGGATGGAAGCTTCAACCTCCTATGTGGGTTACCAACAGCAGCAGCCCATCCTACCAACCCCCAACTAGAACCAGGCAGGACTAAATTCGGTAACGATCCGTAGTGGTAAGGCAACCCAAGATCCACCTTATCCAGATCACTACAAGCCTAGTAATGACTTAAACCCTAGGACAGTTATCCAGGATGTTCCTATCACTGTCCCAGATCAAAAACCTGGACCTATCATAGAGGAACCAACCAAGGTTCCATTTCTCGAGGCCTTGACCAAGGGAAAGAGGACAACTAAACCCATGGCTCCTGAGGAGGACCTGATCAAGCTCTTTGAGCAGGTCCAAATAAACATCCCCTTGATGGATGCGATCTGCCACGTATTGGCTTATGCACAATTCTTGAAGAATGTGTGTACACCTCAGCGTAAGCTGCGAACCAAGAGTGGGAGTCCCATTGTACTATCAGAGCAAGCCAGCTCTGTAATCCTAAGTAGACTCCCACCCAAGGCAAAAGACCCAAACTGAGGTAACATTGTAGTTAGCTGATCGATCTATCAAGTCACTTAAGGGAATTCTTAAGGATGTTATTGTTAGGGTGTGGGATTTCTACTTCCCTGTAGATTTTATAGTTCTAGACATGGACGCACCTGAAAATCCAAGGGATACACCAATCATACTAGGGAGACCTTTTCTGGCCACTGCAAGGCCCAATATAAGTTGTGAAGAGGGCCAAATAAAGCTGAAATTTAGAAATCAGACTCTCAAGATTGATATCTTTAAGGCCCAACAAGGGATTAATTGCGATGTTGAACAAATTTGTGACATCAGAGCCGTGGTTGATGAATCACAAATTGAGGACAACATGATTATCCCTCATCAACCACAAGATCTTAAACCGCAATTAGAGGAGTCAGAACTTGATCTAGACAGACCTATAACTCCTACCCTTGTACCCCACACTCACTCTGAACCACCCGCTGCTGCTGATAACCCCATTCTTGAACTCAAACCCCTTCCCGATCATTTGAAATACGTCTTTTTGGGTTCCAATCAGACACTTCCGGTGATTATAAATTCCAAACTCACACCCGACCAGGAAACCCGTCTGATTGCTATTCTCCAGCAACATCGCAGAGCCATTGGTTGGACTCTCGATGATTTGACTGGGATAAGTCCCTCTTATTGCACACACCGCATCTATTCTGAAGAGGGTGCACGACCTTCACGTGAGATGCAGAGACATCTGAATCCTAATCTGCAGGAGGTCGTGAAAAAGATCATTAAGTGGTTAGATGCAGGGATCATCTACCCGATCTCTGATAGTCGTTGGGTGAGCCCAATCCAGGTTGTGCCTAAGAAGGCAGGGCTCACCACCATCATGACTGAAACCGGAGAGGTCATACCTACCCGTATAGCCAACTGTGGAGAGTCTGCACAGATTACCAAAGACTCAATTCTTCCACGAAGAAGGATCATTTCCCACTACCGTTTATTGATCAGATTCTCGAGAAGTTAGCGGGAAATAGATTCTTCTGCTTTCTTGACGGGTACTCCGGTTACAACCAAGTGGCGATTCATCCAGAGGACCACGTTCACCTGCCCCTTTGGGACTTACGCATTCCGAAGGATGCCTTTCGGTCTCTGCAATGCACCTGCGACATTTCAGCAGTGCATGCTTGCCAAATTCTCTGATATGGTAGGTGATTACCTGGAAGTCTTCATGGATGACTTTTCAGTTTTTGGGGCATCATTTGACAATTATCTCCAGCACTTGGTTCACATACTCAGGCGCTGCATTGACGTAAATCTGGTTCTTTCCTGGGAAAAGAGCCACTTTATGGTGCCTGAGGGGATCGTCCTGGGACACAATTTCTGAGAGAGGCATCCAAGTGAATCGAGTCAAGGTTAACCTGATTTCTAAACTTCCTATGCCCAACTCGATCAGGGACATCCGATCTTTTCGAGGGCACGTCGATTTTTACCATCGTTTCATCCCTGATTTCTCGAAAATCGCGTGCCCCCTAACCACTCTTCTCTCCAAGGATGTACCCTTTGAGATTTCCAAGGAATGCACTCAAGCTTTTGAGATCCTTCGTGACCAAGTCACCCAAGCCCCGATCTTACAGTCCCCCGATTGGTCTCAACCCTTTGAGATCATGTGCGATGCATCTAACTTCGCTGTAGGAGCGGTTCTGGGGCAGAAGATTGACGAGAAACCCGTGGTCATCTACTACGCTAGCAAGACACTTGACGAGGCTCAGCGTAACTACACGGTTACGGAGAAAGAGCTGTTAGCTGTAGTATTTTCCCTCAAAAAATTCAGATCTTATCTCCTGGGTTCCCATGTCATAATCTACTCAGATCACACAGCTGTGAGGCATCTCCTTGCGAAGGACACGAAGCCTCAATTAATCTGATGGATCTTGCTGTTGCAAGAATTCGACCTCGAGATTCGCGACAAGGCAGGAAGACAGAATGTGGTAGCTGACCACTTGTCTCGCCTTCCTTCTGAGATCATCGACCCTTCTAGACCCATCACGGAGCATTTTCCTGATGAGCACCTCTTGGCTATTAGTACCAGGCTTCCATGGTTTGCTGATATAGTAAACTACTTGGCATCACACCAAATCCCATCTGATTGGCTGAAGGCCAAGAAAGACAAGTTGCGCTCCAATGCCAAGTACTACATCTGGGAAAACCCGTACTTATTCCACATAGGTGCTGACCAAATTATCCGGCGATGTCCCGGAAGTCGAAATCAATGATATTCTCTTTCTGCCATGACCAGGCATGCGGTGGCCATTTTTCTAGGCACAAAACCACATCAAAAATCCTCAAGTGTGGCTTTTATTGGTCCACTATCTTCAAGGATGCATATAATCACTGTAAGGCATACAGTCATTACCAAACTTTGGGCAACATGAGCCATCGCAACATGATGCCTTTATAGCCGATTCTCGTATGCGAGATTTTCGATATTTGGGGGATTGATTTTATGGGCCCCTTCCCTATCTTGGATGGCTTCGAGTATATTCTACTCGTTGTTGACTACGTCTCAAAATGGATCGAAGCCATTCCGACCCAAACCTGTGATCACAAGATCGTCATCAAATTCGTTCATCAGAACATCTTCTCAAGGTTCGGGATTCCTCGTGCAATTATCTTTGATGGAGGGACCCATTTTACCAAATGCTCAGTTCAGGTCATTGATGACCAAATACGGGGTGTCTCACCGAATCTTTACTCCTTACCACCCCCAGACTAATGGTCTAGCCGAGCTATCAAATTGGGAGATCAAGAAAATCTTGTAGGTTACTGTTCAACCAGATAAGGACTGGTCATCCCGACTTTCGGAAGCTTTGTGGGCTTATAGGACCGGCCACAAGATCCAATTAGGCATGTCTCCTTTTAGATTGGTGTACCGGAAGGCGTGTCACCTTCCCATCGAACTGGAGCACAAAGCCTATTAGGCAGTACGGAGTTGCAACTTAGATCTTTCTAAGGCTGGAACCTACAGAAAGTTTCAAATAACCGAGATTGATGAATTACCCCTTGACGCGTATGAGAACTCGCGAATCTACAAAGAGCAGGTTAAAGCCTTTCATGACAAGCACATATCTAGAAGAATCTTCCACACTGGTCAGAAGGTCCTACTCTTCGATGCCCGACTTAAATTGTTCCCTGAGAAACTGCGATCCAAGTCGGTCAGACCATATCTTGTCCGACAGACTTTTGAAAATGGAGCCATCGAGATTAGTCTACTCAGCCACGATTCTAAACCTTTCGTCGTGAACGGTCAGAGACTCAAATCATTCATTGACGTAACCAATACAGACTTGGCTGAGTCATCATTTATCCTCCATTCTCCCTAAGCTTACTGCGCCCAGCTGATGGCGTAAAACTCAGCAATTAACGGGAGACAACCCGTCATTCTTTTTGAAAAACCAAAACCTTTTTCTGACATCTCTTTGCACTTTAGGTTCATTCCTTAGGACAGCCGACTTCACCTCAGGTACTCGTACCTGAGATTAGAAATCATCCGCAACAGTCACCTCGACCCATCTACTCACCTAATAGATGTCCTAATGCTTGAACCTGACCAAATAAAAACCCACCTAATGTACAATGAGGACATTGCAAACCTTAGGCATGGGGGGTATGAAAGTGCAATGAAATGACATAACAAAAGATTTCAACAAAAAAACTTTAGAGGGAAGAAAGTACTAGTAAACTTTACAAAAGGAGGAGAAAAAGAGCAGAATGCTAAAAAGGAGCACAAAATGAAAAAGAAAAGGGATAGTCATTAGTAAGAAATTAAGGAATTAACCAAAGTTCTAGACCACATTAAGGAAAAGTAAAGTGAAAGTGCATAACAAAATTAGTAAGAACGCAAACCTTAGGCATTCTTGGCTAGACTCTTGGTACCTGTTAAGATCTAGATATTCCTTAAGAGGTTGAGGAAAATGAAAAGCCTAAGTATTAGGTCCAAGGCTTAGGGAGTATTTGGCCTCGTTAACTGACCTTCAGTTTACGGGACTCGGTAACCTAATCACCCAAATTCACACAGTCTGGTTCAGCGAGCATAAGTATCAGAATCACGCAGAAGCGTTTCAAATATTCTTAAAATGACACCTAGATTATGACCGGCCGATCAACGCAAGTTGATTTGGATGAGTTCCCGGCGTGGAGAGGTGGGAAACTCCCCTCGAAGATGCGTAACATATCATCTCCTCGGTGCTTGTCTCCTAGGATATTTACATATCCTACCGGGGGCATGTAAGCACCCTGCTGGTTCAGATTCCAAGGATGGTATTATCACGAAATGTCAATTGCCAGGGTCTGAATTCAGCAACGGAATACCATGGACGGGATTATCTCGAAATCTCGAAAACCAGGGTTCTGAGGGTTATCATGGGCGGTGCTATCCCGAAGCATCGACTGCCAGGAACCTTTGGAGATTGATGATAGGGACGAGGAATCTGATACAGACCGGATTGTGAAGCCAATCCTAAGCTAGAATTAAAAAGAAAAGAGAGAGAAAACTCTTCAAACAAATAAACATTCTGTCTCTCTCTTACAAAAAGCACTCCAAATTAAACCAAGGCTAAAAATATCTCAAGCACGAGTGCTTTAACCACGGAGTCCAATAAACTCTAGAATAGTTTCTGAGGGCCTTAAAAACCTTTGCTAAAGAATGAGGCTAAAGCTAGATAGATCTGGATCTTGGTTGGTACTAAAGTACCTTTTAGGCTTATGGTTGGCATTATGACCTAATCAAGGATACAAGGGAAAAAACACTTATCAAATTTGATGAGAGGAATTCATGGTCTAGAATAAAGGTTAAAACCTTAAATTTTTGCTAAGAGACTAGTAAAAGCTAGGCATTGAGGTATGATGAGCACCTCATCATGAACCCTAACTATCACATTTTTAACAAATAAATTGAACAAAAGCTCTTACAAAACCTAAGGGTAAGCCTAAATTTGGAAATTACAGATCTGAGAATAAAATAATTCATAAGGGGTAAAACTACAATTTTACCATTACAGTGCATAAACGAGATTTCTAAGGGTCTAGGTACAAGTCAAATGGGGCTTAATAAAAGAAAAAGTGGGATGACTTGATCAGGGAAGGGTTATGACGAAATCTGGGAATTAAATGACATTCTGTAACTATAAAACAAGCCCACTCTAATTCATGAAGTTTCAAGCAAGATAAAAATTAATTATACCCTCTAAAATTCATAAAAAAATATTTCTTAGGGTTTAGAACCTTCAATTTGGCCATTGGAACCTATCTTGACCTAAATTGAGAACCATACCTAATTTTTGACCTAATTTGGATTTTTATGCAAAATGTTCGGTCAAACTTGGTCAAACCTAAAATCCAACCTCATCATTGGATTCCTTATATCCAAATTAGGTTTATACCAAAATTTTGACCTAAGGGTAGGTCGCCTTGACCCACTTAACAAAACGATCCTCAACAATTACTTTTTGACCCTTAACTTTTTGACTTTTGCAGAGACCCCCCTACCTTTCTCGTCTCATTCTTCAAAAGGGTCCCTCTGCCCCCGCAATGCGCAGGCCATACCTCTGGCGACTTTTCACGGAGGATGGCATTACACAGACCTGGGGAGCCAACCCTAGATTTGAAAGGACTCCTCGCGTTGTCCTCTTTTGCATGTGCCGGCTCCCATGCCCTGCCGGCCACCATACCTCTCGTGCGAACGCTCGAGAGGTATGGGTCTTTTTCCGGCCATGCCTCGAGTGAGGAGCCCACGTCTCCTCGCGTTTCCCTCTCGGCCAGCACCTATTTAAGGAACAGCAGCCCCTGCCGCTTCCTTCGAGCTTGTTTTGGCCAAGGAAATCCTTTAATCTTTGTCTCCTCCTCCTCCGGCCATTCGCCTGCAAGGTCCGGCGACCCTCCTCTACTCTCATCACCCTGCCACCATACCAGTGGTAGGGTTATCTTCGCCGTCGTCCACGGTGCCTGGCCGTACCGGCAGGCACCCTCCAGCACCTTTTCCTTGTCACCATCTTCTTCCCTGGGCTCTATCTTCTCCAGCGACAGCAGCAGAGCCGCTCGCCGCCTCCTCCCCCTCCTACGTCTGCTACGTAGGTAACTATTCCCCTTTTTCTTTTCTTCATTTCCCCCTTATCTAATTCCTAAATCACTCACTGCCACACGACGACCACTATCACCTTCTCCACCTCTGGCAAACCAACCGGCGAGGCGAAACCGTCGCTCCACTCCCCTGCACGCCTCGCCACCTACCTCAGAACCTCCACCATCACTCACTGATCACCATCCACCCCTTCATCGACCGCCAACACCTTCCAAAACGTCCACCGAACACACCCATAAACACGGCCATAGAGCGACTTAGGCATGCACGCCTAGGTCGCCCCGCAGCCAGCCAACCCCTGCCTCACCTTTGCCGTGATACGACGAAGGTTTTCCTTTGGTCTGACAGTGCCGTAAGGCCGTATTTGTGTAGACAGGTCTGACCACTCGCCGCCATTGCCGAAGACGCGAAGCTTGCTCGTGAGCTTGCATCAGGTGGCCCCACTCCAGGAGACCAAGTCCCAGGTGTGTGGCTTCCTTCCGTGAACCGTAGCAACCACCTATCGAGGGCCAAAGCACTCCGCAGCTGCAGCAATTAGGAGACATTCGCTGTGGGCGCAAGCGCGGAAGCAGGTGGGACTTTAGTCCCACCTCGAAAGTTTACGAGCAGGCACCCGCGCTTAAATTGAATTTGTGTTTCAGGCATATCGCCTCGAAACACATTGGGGTGAGGTCCCTCGCCCCCCGCCACGCCTCGTCCGCGACACTTCCCCCACGGACCTGGCACCCGGATTAGACTAACCCTACCTGTGCACACGTCGCGCACCACCCACGCCGGTGCGCCTGGTCCCAGGCACGTCACCCGACCTGCATACCCGGCTAAGGCTCTGGGAGAGCGAACCCTGGAGTGAATTTGAGAAAGAGAAAGACGTGGGGAGGGTAGGGGTTAGGTTTTGCCTAACCGTGCACCATGCAGGAAAGCAGGAGAAGAAGGAAGAGGAAGGAGTGCAGCAGCGAGAAGAAGAAGAGGAGAAAGAAGGAAGAAGAAAGTCAGGAAAGAAGGACTCGCATAGCAAAGGAGAAAGAAGCAAAGGAGGAAGATAAAAGCGGCACTGTAGCCACAGAAAAGCTGAGGTGAAGAAAGAAAGAAAAAGAAGAACTTGGCACAGCAGAGAAGAAGAAGCGAAAAGAGAAAGCAAAGGCACAGGACAGAAGGAAAGGAAGAAAAAGGAGGAGGCGCAGCTCAACAGAGAAGAAGAAGCCAAGAGGAAGAAGATCCAGCAGCAGTGGCAGTTCAAGAGGCAAAACACTGTAGCAAGTGGAGTTTAAGTCATCTGACCCTTGGAGTCAGACGTCTGAAAAGAGAAAGAGAGAGGCAGATAAAAGGAGAAAGAGAGAGAACAGAAAAATCAATTTTCCTTTCTCTAATCTTTTTGTAAAATAATGTATATATTGTAAATTATGATTTCGTATGCTTCTAGAATCAAGTGTTGTTCCCTGAGTTTGACCTCGGAGATTTTCTATTTTCGAGTAATAAAATACAAACAAATTGGTCGATCCTAAGCCGCTACCAAACACATTTCTAGAAAAACTTTCCATCCTGGTCAGAAGGTCCTACTCTTTGATGCTAAGCTAAAACTTTTCCTAGGAAAACTCAGATCTAAATGGATTGGACCAATCTTGGTGAGATGAATCTTTGGAAATGGTGCCGTCAAAATCAGTCAACCCAACCTTGATTCTGAACCTTTCATCGTGAATGGCCAGTGACTAAAGCCGTTCATTGAACTCACTGATACGAACTTGGCTGAGGTATCTTTTGATCTCCATTCTCCCTAAGCTTATGGCACCCAGTCGATGGCGTTAAACTCAACGCTTAATGGGAGGAAACTTGTCATTTGTTTTGAAAAAACCCGAAACCCTTTTGACACAACTCTTTGTTGAACTCATATTGCACTTTAAGATTTGTCCATTAGAACAATCGACTCCACCTTTGGTACTCATACCAGAGCTTGAAATCGTCTACAACAATCATCCCGACCCATCCACCCACCCTTTGAACCTGTTCTAATGTATGATCTAAGTTGAACTCAAACCCACATAATTTACAATGAGGACATTACAAAACTTAGGCATGGGGGTGTTAAAGTGCAAACACATGGAAATTCAGGTTTCTGAGGGGTTCTCGCAAAAAATTTTACATATTCCAAAAAACCAAAAAAAATTGAAAAAACAAAAAAATGGAGAAAGGGGAGGAAATTTTGATAAAATTAATTGCATATCATTTTTTTTTAAGAGGAAGAGAGGAGGTGATTTAAATGTTAAAAAGGAGCTATAATTTGAAATAAGGAAGGGATAATTATTAGTAAAAGATTATGGAATCTACTTAAGTTTTAGACCAAATCAAAATAAAAAAAATTAAGTCCTAGAATAACAGAGAGATAGAGAGATTAGTATGAGTGCTGATCATAGGCCTCTTGGGCTTATTTTAGGGCTTAAAAATTCATGTATTCGTTAAGATCTGGATGGTCCTCAAAAGGTTGAGGAAAATACGAAGCTTATGTACTAGGTCTAAGGCTTAGGGTTCTTTTGGGCCTTGTTAACTGACCTCTGGTTTGTGGGATTCGATACCCTAAACACCCTAATCCACACACAAGTCTAGTTCAGTGCGCTTAATAATCAAAATCACGTAAATGCGTTAATTCTGTTCTAAAAAAAGCCACCTCGATTAGGAGCTGCTTATAAACACAAGTTAATTTGGACGAGTTCCCAGTGCGGAGAGGCATGAAATTCTCCTCGAAGATGTGCAATAACATACCGTCTTCTCGGTGCTTGTCTCCTAGGATATCTAAATATCCTACCGGGGGCATGTAAGCACCTTGTGCTGGTTCAGGTGCTATGGGCAGGATTATCCTGAAATGTCGATTGTCAGGGCTTGAATTTAGCTACAGAACGCCATGGGCAGCACTATCTCGAAGTGTCGAAAGCTAGGGTTCCAGGAGTTGCCATTGGCAGTGCTATCCCGAAACATCGATTGCCAAGGACCCTGCGAGAATTGATGGTGGGAACAAAGAATTCGATACAGATCGTGCTTTTGAGCTAATCCGAAACTAGAAATAATCAAGAAAAAAAGAGAGATAGCTCTTTAAAAATGAAAAATATTCTTCTATGTCTCTCTCTTATAAAAACTCACTGCAAACTAAACCTTGACTATGTTACAAGAACATGTGCTTTAACCGCTGGGTCCAACAAACCTTAGGATAGCTCTTGTGAGCCTTAGAAACCTTCGTGGCAGACTGAGACTAAAGTTGGTCAGGTCTGGATCTTGATTGGTACTTGAGTACCTCTAGGCCTACTTTTAGCATTCTGACCTAATTTTTAAAAAGAAGAAAGAATTAAGACTTTTGAGCTTCAAAGCATGGTATAGAAATCAAGTTCATTTCATAAGATTTTACTGAGAGACTGGCAAAAGTTAGGCATAGGGGTATGATGATAACGTCATCATCAATCATATCTAGCTTTAATTAATCATATTCCATTAATAAATGCTCCTACATAAATGCCAAAGGATCATAATTCACTGCACATCCTTTCTGAGAGTTTAACATGAAACCAAGGTTAAAACTACAATATTTACCATCATATCATGAATGTAGAACAACCATGGGTTTTCTTAGGGGTTTACTAAATGTCAAATATGCATTAAAGCCTAACGAGAGGGTCCGTGCAGACAGAAACTGATTTTCATGTATTTCAAGAATTAAACAACATCAGAACTGCTTAATTCAGTAAGGTTATGGTCAGGATAAAATTCACCTAAACCCTCTAAAAATAATATAAAAATATTTTCTAGGGTTTGGCATCTTTAATTTAATCATTGGAACCCAATTTGACCTAAAACGGAATCTCAGACAGATAGTTACCCTAATTTAAGTTTCTGCATAATTTACCCAGTCAAACTTGGTCAAAATGTAAATCCGACTTCACCATCATATTCCTTGGATCCAAATTAGGTTTGTACCAAATTTTGGACCCAATCAGAGATCACCTTTACTTAGTTTACATTTCAATCCTATCTGACTCTTTTCTCTCACACATATGCCCCTAACTATCAAAATAATTACAATCAGGTCCCTAACTTTATCATCATTCTTTGCAAAAAGGTCTTCACACCATTTTTGGAAGGTCAGACCTTCATCGTCAAGTTTCAAGCGAGGAGTTCTCGCTCGATTCTCAATCAAACACTCCCAAAATTCAAAAAGAGATTCCTTGAGGAATTCCCTTCCAAATGAGACCTTCCATGAATCCTAACTCAGGCCCAATTTCTAATGCGAACCTTTTGAAGGTGCACATGTCCTACTTGCATGAAAAATGTGGGGTTACAAGCTTTGTTTCCAAGCTTGAAACCCCTTCCCATAGCCTATAAATGGACCTACGACGGAAACCTCACCTCCTTAGCAAATCTTGGCCTGAGAAACTCCCTCCTCCCTCTCCGGCCAACTTAGGATTTTGCTCTGGCGACTACCTTCATTCGCTCTCTTCTGGCCATCCAACCATCAAATTGGATGACCCAATGTCATTCCCTCATCCTTGCGAACCTCTCCAGCCAAAGAGAGGTCATTCCTTTATCTCACTCATCATTGCCGCCTCGCCGTCCTCTTCTCCTTCTCTGGCTCCAGTCAAGCCACAACCAGTGCTCTCCATCCCCCTATCTCTCCTAAAATCCCCTCTACTTCTTCCTCTTCTCCTCTACATCATTTCCCCTCCGCTTGCAAATTAATTCATCTATCGCTCCGCCTTCCACATCGTCATCTTCCTCTACACTAGCGAAGCTCCGATGAGCTTGCCACACAACACTACACCACCAAACACCCTCGCATCACTTCCAAAAGCTCTGCCGTTCCATCAAGAGCAAAAGCCCTCTCCTATTTCGCCTATTCACCCATCCAAAACCTCCACCGAACACCACCTACTGCCAATGCCATTCTCGACTATGACACACCCCTACACACACTCTCATGCCACAAGATCACCACCACCACACTCCTCATCCACCGGCGATGCTCGCAAGCTATTTTAATATGGCCAAAAGGCCGTGTTTGTGACTTGTAGGCTCCGCCATCCACCGCCGTCGTTGGCATTGGCGCTGGCCATGTTCTTTGAGTTCCGACTGAGTTCTTCAGCACCGTAACGCCTAGGTGTTGCATAGCGCCCTCAAGAGGCTTCCCAGCTTCTCAATTGTGGCTACTGGGGCTTGATTCGACCATAATCAAGGATAGCATCAGCTATAGCTTGCACAGGACTTCATGAAGGACATGTGGGACTCATAGCCCACATCGTAGAGTTATGAGCTAACGCTGGTAGATAAATTGTAATTGTGTTTTAGGCTTATCACCCAAACACAAAGGGGGGTCGAGTCCCCCTCACGCGTCTCCTCACGCCTCGCCCGTGCACACATGCATGCAGGTCTAGCCAAACTCGATTACTTGGATTTGTTTACCTGCTTATATACCCGGGTTTGAGAGAGAAAGAAAGGGAAAGGAGGAAAGAAAAGAAAGAGAGCGTGGAGGGGGTTTTTGCTCTCTGAAGGAAGTGTCCCTATGCGACACTTAGCCAAAGTTCGAAGGGGGCGTAGCCCTTGTGTGTGAAAAGAAGAGAAGGCTTGCGAAGGAAGAGAAGAGAGCCTATGCATGCTGAAGAAGGAAAGAAGAGCTTGAGAAGAAAAAAGGAAGAAAAGAGTTGAAGAGGAACAATGCCTTTGCATTGTAGCTCCTGTCTGATTGAGCATTATTTATATTACTGTTGAATAATTTAAGTACTATGGTTAAGATGCATGCTTAAATGTGGATCTAAAAGGTGATTTAAATCACCACTTTTTAGGATCATTTCCATTCTTTTGGATATGTCAAACTCATGTTATACATTGATGATCAATTTTGAGTAATTATTTTTCCTTGAATATCATTATTGGCTTAATTATTGTACTCATTTATATTATGATTGAGATTACTACGTGAATGAACATTTGCTCCCTGCGTTTGACCTCAGATTTCTTTCAAGCTATAAATTTTAAGTGTTCCATGTGATTTATCAGCTATACTACAACACATTACTTTTAAAATCCCGATTTAGAGCGTTCAACAGGGACCCAACCCCCGTGTCTTGGGCAAGGGGTTGGGAACACAAAAACACTTTATTTGCTGTTGAGGCTTCAGTGACTTTCGAGGTGGGACTAAAGTTCCCGACTCCTTTACGTGCAGCAGCAGGCAGTAAACATTATTCAATTGGAGTCTTGAGAGCGATCAATGCTCCCAATTGACCCTCTAGGTAGATGCCTAGGCTAAATCCTTTTCGTTTGGAGTGAATGTCTGGAGTAAACGCTGCAAGAACCATGCTTCGAGCTTGCTAAAAGAAGCCTCAGTAATGGCGGTGTATCCCTTTGAACTTGAAAACAAGAAAAAGGCTTCTCGGTCGAGTCAGAATGGTTCAGAAGGTGTGCAAGAGTGCAGTGAATTCGATGGTGGCGGTGGCATGTTGCATATGTAGTCGAAGAGGTCTGACGACCTCGAGGAAGGTGGACCGAGATGCATGAATCGGGTGAGGAGATAGAGAGAACCAAGCCCCAAATTTCTTTGGGGCTTTTACTAAGTGAAGCGAGGGCGAGCTTTAAAGCTTGGAGACCAAGCTTTGAAAGCTCGGAAATCATAGAATAGGTATAGGATTTCCAAGAGTTTGCATGAACTCTTGGACAAGATTTGGAAGGCAAGACTTGCTTTAAATTGAAGAGCAACTCCTCAATAATCTTCCTTCCAAATTTGGAAGGGTTTCACCGTAAAATCAAGGAGAATCTCTTGATTGAAGGTTGATGGTTAATGGGCTCACATAGTAATGGTGGTAGGGGCATTTCTGTGAAGAAGATGAATAATTTAGGGGGATTTTGTAATAATTTCAAAAACTGAGGTGTTATTTGAGAGAATAAGAGTCAAACTTAGACTAAAATGCAAACTAGGTTGAAATAATCTCAAATTGGGTCCAAATTTTAATACAAATGTAATTTGAACTCAAGGAATCCAATGGTGAAGTTGGATTTTGGTTTTGAGCTAGTTTGATTGGGTAATTAATGTAAAAACCTAAATTATGGCAATAGTCTATCTGTGACTATTTTGGGTCAAAACTGGTTCTGATGGTCAATTTAAAGATGCTAAACCCTCGAGAATATTTTTCTATTAATTTTAGAAGGTTTATGTGAATTTTATTCTGACCAGAAACTCAGTAGACTAAGTGAGTCTGTTTTTAGGGTTTCAGATGTCATTGAATTCTTGAAATACGTGAAAACCTATTTCTGTCTGCATAGACCCCCTTATTAAACTTAAATGCATATGTGACCTTTAGTAACCCCTGAAACATCCCATGGTTATTCTGTATTTGTGGATTACTGGTAAAATTGTAGAAATAACCCTGGTCTCCAATCTTCTTCTCAAGACAGAACATTATGCTTATATGACCCTCTGATGGTTATGTAGGAGCTTTTATTGACTTTATCAGACCAAATTGAGCTAATTATAACTCATGATGGTGTTCAGAAGGGGTAGGTAAAAGTAGTTTTCTCTTGGTCCTCAAGATGGATTACCATCTGGTTATAACCGGAGTACCAGTCCAAGAAGCAAAAAATCGATTCCCTACTAATTTCTCAAGTATCTGATCAGTAAATGGCAGTGGAAAATGATCCCTTTTCGCGGAGGCATTTAGTCTTTGGTAATCAATACAGACTCTCCACGAGTTTGCTATACAGGTCGGTATTCTCTCTGGTATCAGTCGTAATGACGATGAGTCCTTCCTTTTTGGGCACAACCTGGATTGAACTCACCCAACGACTGTCGGAGATCGGGTAGATGATACCTGCATCTAACCACTTGATGAATTCCTTTTTCATGACATCCTGCAGGTTCGAATTTAGACATCTCTACATTTCACGGGATGGTCATGAGCCCTTTTCGGTGTAGATGTGATGCGTGCAATATGAGGGGCTGATGCCAGTCAGGTCATCGAGAATCCACTTAATGGCTCTCCGATGTTGCTGGAGGACAGAAATCAAACCGGTTTCCTGATCAGAGGTAAGGTGGGAATTGATGATCACAGGAAACATCTGATTTGAACCCAAGAAGGCATATTTGAGATGGTTAGGGAGGGGTTTCAACTCCATGACTAGATTTTCAGTAGTAGCAGGTGGTTCAGGGTGAGGTTCAGGAGCAATGGCAGAAGCTAAAGGTATCTCTAGGTCGGGTTCAGGCTCCTCTGAGTGCGGGGTTTGATCCTTTTGTGGTTGATCATCAGAGATAAGCAGGTTTTCCTTAATATATGGGTCGTCAACCACAGACTCGATGTTGCAAATTTGTTCGAAAACCCCACAATTAATTCCTCCTTAGGCCTTAAAGTTATCAATCTTTAGTGTCCTCCCAAATTTTAACTCAATTTGGCCCTCCTCACAATTGATGCTGGCCCTAGTTGTGGCCAGAAAAGGTTTCCCCAAAATGATCGGTGTGCTCTTCAAGTTCTCAGGAGCATCCATGTCTAAAACTATAAAGTCCACAGGGAAGTAGAAATCGCATACCCTAACTATGACATCCTTGAGAATTCCTTTTGGTGACTTAATAGATCGATCAGCTAACTGCAATGTCACCTCTATTGGTTTGAGCTCAGATTCTTCAAGGTGGTCAAGTAAGGATGTAGGTATTAGGTTTATGGAGGCTCCTAGATCCAATAATGCACGGTCAAATTGAATATCACCGATTGTACAGGAGATCAGAGGGGTATCGGAATCTTTTGCCTTAGGCAGGAACTTACTCAAAATGATGGAGCTGGCTTGCTCCAACAATACAATTGGGTTCCTACCTTTGGTTCGTGGCTTACGCTTTAGTATACATATATCTTTTAGGAATCTCGCGTAAGCCAGCACATGGCATATCACATCCATCAAGGGGAAGTTTATTTGGACCTGCTCAAAGAGCTTGACCAGGTCCTCCACAAGAGCCACAAGTTTGATTTTTTTCTTTCCCTTGGTCAAGGCCTCGGGAAATGGAACCTCAATTGGTTCCTCTAGAATTGGCTCAGGCTCTTTATCAGGGATTAGGGTGTCCTGGATGACTAGTCTAGGCTTAGGATCTACAGTATCAGGCTTGTCGTGGCTAGGAAAAGGCGGGGCTTGTGTCGCTTTGCCACTACAGGTGGTGACAGAGTTTAATCCTGCCTGATTCTGGTTTGGGCTAGGGAGGATAGGTGTTTGTTGCTGAAATCCAGAATAAGAGGTTGAAGCACCCATCCCGTCTTGAGATGGAGCAGAATGGGCCTGATAGACAAAGTGGGCTTAGCCCTGATGTGGACTCATAACGTGCCTCTGGTTTGGCATGTTATTTGGATTCAAAGGAGGTTGAGAAGGGACTGCACCCGACTGGCGAGTACTTGCCAACTGGGCCAACTGATTGCGCAGCTCAAAGATCTCTTCTTTTTGTTATTTTTGCATGTCAACCAAGGTCTAGAGAATCAAAGATGTCTGATCTTCCTTAGGCCATCCAGATTGGAAATTTTGATTGGGCCTTGGTTGAGTGGGTTGATAGGGACATGGGTTTTGTAGTTGGGGTTGGAATTGAGGTCTTGGATTTGGATTAGTTCCCGACCATGCAAAGTTTGGATGATTACGCCATCTATGGCTGTAGGTATTAGAGAAGGGATTGTTCTGGATGGTGTGGAGATCCTCACAGGTTTGAGGATCCCCAGAATAATCAGGGTACAAGGGTTTAAAGTTCCCTCAACTGTGGTAGGCTACCCTGGAGTTGCCTCCAAAATCGTAATCAGGTGGGGGTGGATATGCATCCATCCCCGGAGAGTGGTAGATATTGTGTGCAGCTTCCCCACCTGAGGGTGGGTGTGTATATGTGCTTTGTTGTGCAGAGGTGGTCTTGTGTAGATGTCGAATGATGTCGTCCACTTTCTTCTCAATGATGGACACCTTATCCAATTGATCGGCTACCAACTCCAAGTCAACAGATGCAGAAAGGCCTTGAGATTCGTGTACCCCCCGGTTGTTTGTCAATGCATGGGTGGACGTCCGATCGTACGCACCCAGTGACTCATTGTTTAGGGAGTTCTCGCACATGTTCTCGAGAATTCCCCAAATCTCGTCTTCATGCTAACCTATGATGCTATCACCACAGGTTGCATTAATAAATAGCTTGATGTGATCACAAAGCCCGTGGTAAAAGGATTAGACTTGTTCTCACTTCGGGACTCCGTGATAGGAGCATTTGCACATGAGATCTAAAAAATGATCCCATGCCTCGTGTAGGGATTCTCCCGCTCCTTGGGAGAAGTGCGTGATTTGGTGCCGCATACCGTTTGTGCAACCAATGGGATAGAATTTTTGTAGGAAGGCAGCTTAAAGTTCTTCCCATGTGTTGATCGCGTGTGGATAAGTTTGAAACCAGTAGGTGGATTTGTCGACCAGAGAGGAGAAGATCTTTAAGAGCAAGCCATCTCAATTCTACATGTTTGCCCCAAAGGTGTGGGCCAGATGCTTCAGATTCTTGATGTGTTGGAAAGGATCCTCGAAGTTCAAGCCATGGAATTTTGGAGTCATGTGAAGCATACTAGGCTTGAGCTCTTCCTCGGGTCCTCTCGTAGGGATATTGATTCGTGGTTTGATCTCCACTACCGTGGGATTATAGTGATCTCACATTTGAGGATGTGGCGGTGGGTTGATGAAGGCATTAATCTGATCTCTGAAATCAAAGAATTATTATGGTTCAAAGTTAGGTCATTCTGGCTAATCCATGGTTGTGATTGGAGGTCCGAGCTTAGAATCAAAGGAAATGTCAATATGATTACGTTGTTGCACAAACACGGAGGTTGAGGCTTGGCCTCGGCGAGAGTGAATAACTAATGGAGGCCTCAAGGGTGATCTTAAGGACCTCCTCCCAAACATGCACCGATGGAGAAGATGAGAGATAGAATATCAGATGGACCCAATCGAGGCACCCAAAGATTTTTGGATGACTATAGAGGTTCGAGGCGGATGATACCCCTCGATTAGAAAGTCGTCCACCTGAGAATTATCTGGGTAGCCAGGAAGGGAGAGTCCCGCAAAGACCCCTGCACGGTAGAGCATCCCCATAGGTTACAAGATTTCCCCCACCCGACCTTCTTTGTCACTGAGGGTCTAGGTAGACCAGGATGGATAACTTAACCTTTTAAATCTACTAATTTTAAGTTTCGATGAGGTGCTTATGATTCCTCTTGAACTTTAAGATATTTTTGTGCAAGGTGACCTAATTTGAAGATTGGTTGACTCCACAAGGTGGATCAACTTCGCCTGTTTGTCCTTTGAGATTATTAGGCCCCAACTTTTTAAGATTCAAGTGGATATTTAGAGCTTGATTTTAGGGTTTGCTTGATTAGGTCAATTCAAGCAAGGCTTTGGACACACACAAGTTGGGATAATATATTCTTGATTAAGCAAGTGGAGTTTTCAACCCTAGAATAGAAATCCTATTTTGGCTCTGATTGATCCAACTAGTTTAGTCCAAATTTGGTACCTAGGGCTCAAGTAAGAAAGTGATAGCCCTAGATACCTTAAACCTTAAGTAGGTGTAGAAATCAGGGTTAGGGTTTGTCTACAAAAGAATCAAATTAGGCAACTTGTGAGGATTGATTCTAAGAATGAAAAGCAAGTTGTCCCTAATTGATTTTCTTCCTTTTTTATCTCTTCTCAGAACTAGGGGCTTTTAAGGAAAAAGGGAATGGAATTTACCTACCCCTGGAGTGTTTGGTGCATAGCTGACTCTCGTCGATTGGATTCCTAGACAGATCACAACAAAAAAGATAGAGCAAGTTAGTATGAACTCAGAAATCGCAATCAAGAGATCAAACTGCGTATTGCTCCTCGGCAACGGTGCCAAAATGTTCACGCTCAAAATCGGTGTTTTAAAAGTAATGTGTTGTAGTATAGTCGATAAATCGCGTAGAACACTTAAAATTTATAGCCCAAAAGGAATTCCGAGGTTGAAGTAGGGAGCAATATAGCAATTATCTCAAGATCACAATTTTAAGCAAGAATATAACAATGTAATAGCAATTTCGAGCACAAATGTTGTAAATATAGATTCAAGAGTCAATGTGGAAAAAAAGATTAGGGTAAAATGATGATTTGAATCACCAAATTACCCTATTACAATTATACTCAAATAATGCTGCAGTATCAATCAACCAAATGCCACGTATGATAAGTGCATAGTGCACTCCCTGTCAAAGAGTAGATGGCTAGAACTTCAGTCAGACAGCTTAACCATCTTCTGCTACAGTGCCAAAGGGACACTGTTCTTCTTCCTTTCCTTTCTCTCCTTAGGCTCTTTTCTTCTTCTCTCTTTTCACTTCATGCACAAGGGAGGAAACTCACGAAATTTTGGCTAAGTGTTGGGGGCTTTCAAGAGCAAAACCCTCCTTTCCCCACGTGCTCTCTCTCTCCTGTTCTCCTCTTTTCTCTCTTTCTTTCTCTTCTCTTCTCTCTCAGATACTCGATTGATCAGGTAACCGGGTGGGTATTCGGATCTGGACAGGGGACCAGGGCTATCGGGCATGGTGGTAGCCGAGGAGTGAGAGCATGCACTGAGGGACCCAACCCCTCATGACTGAGCGAGGGGTGTAAGGAAGAAATTCCTTTTATCTATCGTCGCAAGCTCTAATCCCATGATGTGGGACTATCTTTTCCTTCAGCCCTTCTAATGCTATTTGAATCCTCCTCTTCTTCTGCTGCTTTTTTCTTCTCACCTTCGTCTTCTCTGTTCTCTACGCACTAGAGGCATCTAGGTTTCAAAGTGGCTAAGGGTCGAGGTTTCTCTCTCAAGAGCAAAACCCCCCCCACCCTCACTCTCTTTCCTTCTCCTCTCTCAGAAACCTGCTTACTTGGGTCGATAGTCGGGTAAATAGGCAGGTAACCAGATCCTGGCTAGACCCACGTGGCGTGTCCACGGGTGAGGCGTATGCTGGGTGTGCGTGGGGACCTGACCCCTGTATCTTGGGTGAGGGGTCGAGAACACAAAAACACTTTATTTGCTGCTGAGGCTTCAGTGACTTCTGAGGTGGGACTAAAGTCCCCGACTCCTTTGTGTGCAGTTGCAAGCAGCCAATGTTGTTCAATTGGAGTCTTGAGAGCGGACAGTGCTCCCAATTGACCCTCTAGGTAGATGCCTAGGTTGAATCCGCTTCGTCTAGAGTGAATGCCTGGAGCAAATGCTGCAAGAACCACACTTCGATCTTGCTCGAAGAAGCTTCAGTAATGGCGGTGTATCCCTTTGAACCTGAAAATAAGAAAAAGGCCTCTTGGCCACGTTAGAATGGTTCAGAAGGTGTGTGAGAGTGCAGCAAAGTCGATGGTGGCGGTGGCATGTTGTGTATGTAGTCAGAGAGGCCTGACGACCTCGAGGAAGGTGGATGGAGGTGCGTGAGTTAAGTGAGGAGATAGAGAGAGCCAAGCCACAAATTTCTTTGGGGCTTTTACTCAATGAAGCGAGGTGATGCTTGTGGACGTGGAGGCGAGCGGATAGATGATCTGTGGTGGCAGGAATGCTTCACCGGAGGTACGTCGGTGAGATGGAAGACAGAGTTGAAGCGGGTGCGTGAACGGTTGGAATGGAGTTTCGACAGTACAGTGATGATGAGTTGACAAAGAGAAGTCAAACGAACTAACTATCGGATGAAGGAGGACGGAGTTGGCACTGGCTGTGGTATGGCCAGTGCCGGAGGAGATGAAAACTTCGATGAGGTAGACGGCAACGAAGATAGGGTTAGGAAGTATCACACGAGTATGTTGAGATGCGGAAGACGATGGGCAAGAAGAACTGGACGCCTATGTTATGTGGCGGCCGGTGAAGGAGCTGGGGATAGGAGTTCACCGGACCAAGCTTGGAGCGAGCCAGAGGTAGAGGAAGGAAGAGGATTTTTGGCTTAAAGACTTGCTAAAGGAGAGGGGAATGCCAAGGGGGGTCTTTTTATAGGGCAGAGAGCGAGCTTTCAAGCTTGGAGACCAAGCTTTGAAAGCTCGGAAATCACAGAATAGGTTTAGGATTTCCAAGAGTTTGCATGAACTCTTGGACAAGATTTGGAAGGCAAGACTTGCCTTAAATTGAAGAGCAACTCCTCAAGAATCTTCCTTCCAAATTTGGAAGGGTTTCGCCGTAAAATCAGGGAGAATCTCTTGATTGAAGGTCGGTGGTTCATGGGTTCACACAGTAATGGTGGCAAGGGCATTTTCTGTGAAGAAGATGAAGAATTTAGGGGGGTTTTTGTAATAATTTTAAAAACTGAGGGGTTATTTGAGAGAATAAAAGTCAGACTTGGACTAAAATGTAAACTAGGTCGAAATAATCTTAGATTGCAACCAAATATTGATACAAACCTAGTTTGGACCCAAGGAATCCAATGGTGAAGTTGGATTTTGGTTTTGAGCTAGTTTGACAGGGTAATTAATGTAAAAACCTAAATTATGGCAATAGTCTATCTGTGACTCTATTTTAGGTCAAAACTGGTTCTGATGGTCAATTTAAAGATGCTAAACCCTAGAGAATATTTTTCTATTAATTTTAGAGGATTTATGTGAATTTTATTCTGACCAGAACCTCAGTAGATTAAGTAGGTCTGTTTTTAGGGTTTCAGATGTCATTTACTTCTTAAAATATATGAAAACCTGTTTCTGTCTGCATGGATCCCCTTATTAGATTAAAATGCATATTTGACCTTTAGTAACCCCTAAAACACTCCATGGTTATTCTGTATTTGTGGATTATTGGTAAAATTGTAGAAATAACCCTAGTTTCTAATCTTCTTCTCAAGACAGAACATTATGCTTATATGACCCTCTGATGGTTATGTAGGAGCTTTTATTGACTTTATCAGACCAAATTGAGATAGTTATGACTCATGATGGTATTCGGAAGGGGTAGGTGAAAGTAGTTTTCTCTTGGTCCTCAAGATGGATTGTCACCTGGTAATAACCGGAGTACCTGTCGAAGAAGCAAAAAATCGATTCCCTGCCAATTTCTCAAGTATCTGATCAATAAATGGCAGTGGAAAAGGATCCTTTTTCGTGGAGGCATTTAGTCTTTGGTAATCAATACAAACTCTCCACAACTTTGCTATACGGGTCAGTATCGTCTCTCCAGTTTCAATCGTAATGACAGTGAGTCCTTCCTTTTTTGGCACAACTTGGATTGGACTTACCCAATGATTGTCGGAGATCAGGTAGATGATACCTGCATCTAACCACTTGATGATCTTCTTTTTCATGACATCTTGTAGGTTCGGATTCAGGTGTCTCTACACATTTCACGGGATGGTCGTGAGCCCTCTTCGGTGTAGATGTGATGCGTGCAATATGTGGGGCTGATGCCAGTCAGGTCATCGAGAGTCCACCCAATGGCTTTCCAATGCTGCTGGAGGACAGAAATCAAGCACATTTCTTGATGCCAATTAGGATGATCACAGGTTTCCTGATCACAGGATGCTAGTCCCTTAGCAAATGCAAGAATGAAAAATGAATGTAAAATGTATGATCCATTCTAATTACAACTCGGCCCCCAAAGGACTGCTTATTCATTTTTATCAAGAGTTTGACAAAAGATTTCTTCTTGTCTTCTTCCAAAAATTTAGAGATCTAGACAAATGTTGATGTGATAGTATCCCAAACAACGAATCCAAGTGAAAAGCCACTCTACATTTAAAGTTCATACTTGACCCTCGGTAAAAATTTTGTCAGGATAGGCAAACTTCTTCCCTCAGGGATAATATAGCAAGTAATCTATAATTTGACCTTGACTTTTTGACTTAGGAAGAAGATATTTGAGTCAAATGGTTTTATATTTGGTAGTTCATACTCATCTAATGCAACATGTAGCCTAGTACTATAGACTCTAGACTCTAGATTATCAAACAAGTCAACCTAGAGAAAGACTCAAAACTATGCTCCATGAGTTCCTTTGCGCTCACTCTCTCTCTCTCTTCTTTTTTTTCTTCTTTTCTTCTCTTTTTGAGCTTTTCCTTAGAGAGCTCAAAATCTCACTAGGTTTGTGGAAGCACTCAATTTTTGGTGGGTCTCATGGCATCAACACTTCAATTATAATTTTGATAACCTTACAACTAAGTCGGAATCCTTCAGCAAGCATTCGAGTGGTTAGAAATCTGGAAAAGTAAGGGTCATATTTGATGGATCACAATGAGTATTTTTGCTTCAATGAAATCGACATGACGAAATCAACACATAAACATGAATATGAACATGAATATGACGAAATCAACACACTTTTTCTATATATATTTTTTTCTCTTCTTTCTTTTTATAACCACAAATACAACACATGCAACACAAAGCCTTATTTATGAGGCATTATTGGGGAATGATGATGTTCAAGAGGATATTGTGTGATTTATTTGGTGGAAGGGCTTACTCTCGACACCGGAAATGGATGGATAGGACAAGAGTACTTTTGACCTTTGACACTAATACCCTTCTTCAACCGAAGATTCCATGAATGGCGGTCGTAACCATCCACCATAGTCAGTTTTATTAAAACTCAATCTTTATGTATCTACCTTATTTGGTGACTCTCAAGAATTTACACACAATGTTTGCATGCAGGAATTGAGAGCGAAAATTGTACCTAACTCTTAGATATTATCATCCAATTATCCAGAACTTAAGAGTCCTCGTACTAGACTTAAAGCATTAGTAGACATGCTACTCTCAGCTCACAAATGTTTAGCGAATCTAATGAAAGATAATTTGCCTAATTCCCTAACTAATTTTCTAAGGGTTCAGGAAAAGAAACAATATTTCTCCTCGACAAACTAAAAATGTCTATTGGTTTTCATAAATGATCTATTGCAAAGTACGTGAAAGTGAAACAAATGTATTGGATTCTAAACTAAGAGACAAATCAAGAAGAAAATCTTCAATAAAACGTCCTTGATAAAAATCTTTTTGAATAAATGCATAAATGCAATATGTATAAATGCTATGTATAAATGATTTCTTTTTTTTTCAAAAACACAGACTACATTTTGATGACAACTACTTTAAGAAAAATTACTAAATACTAATAATTTTGGAGATAAATAAGAATGACTTTCAAAAATATTATCTACCTCCTATGTCTATTTCATGCAATATCCTTAATGCATGTAATAAACATAAGCAAAAGATAATAAATATTACCTGAAACTCGAGAATTCTAAAGAAGACTTGATCATCTCCAGATCTGAATGAAAATTTCTAAACAAATAACATAATTATCTACAAACGTTGGGTTGCCTCTTAACAAACATTGAATTTTATGTCTACAGCTAGCTCTAATCCCTTAAAAAGATGAATAAATCATAATAGAAGAGAGGCTCAATAGCAGAGCTAAGATATGAACATGATAATCCAAAATCAGATGTTCGCAAATGTAGACCAGTTGGTGATGCAACCCCATACCCAAGAGTCAAATACTCAATTGATGCAAAATCAGAACTGACCGCATCCATTTATTCTCGAGAAGTTGGTAAAAGGGCACGGTCTTCAATTTACTCCCATGCAACCAGAGTTTAAAGATTAGGACACACAAGAGGTAATTAGAATAAGAAGTATGTGTCCCTTGATAATGAAGCTTGAAAAGATGATTCATGGGATAGGTACACTCAAGTTCCAGGGTCTTAGGTAAATCAGGAAGATCATAAAGGTCCGTATAAAAGGTAGGAAACTTAAAATAATAAGGAACCCTTACATTTTGGTATAAATCTATCTTTATTTTCTTCTGAAATGTTGATTTCTTTATTCATGTCTTCCAAATCATTCACATCGTTCCTTGAGACATTTCAAATTTCATCAACCCCATCTACATGATCCAAATCTAAAAAATCTTCAGACTTGGGTTCATCAAATTCAAGTCCAATAGATTCATATTTTTACGACCCGGTTCCCAGATTCCTACAGGACCTAAGACCGATTCGCCTCAACTAATCCCAAGACCTAGTCGTTCAACGAGAAATAACCAAAAGAAGAAAAATAAATCACATTCACACATGAAATATAACTAAGCAGAAGGAAAAAATGAAGCAGTAAACAAAAGTAGAACAATTTCCTCAAAATATAGTATATACCATCACAACAACAACAGAAAAAGTAAAGGAAACAGAAGTAACGGGAACAGTAAACTAAGTGTCCATTTCTCACTACAATAGTAGGAAAGTGAGAGCTGAAAGAACAATTACGGCTGGGCCCAGCACCCTCTACAGTCAAAAGCTCGGGCTGCACAACTCCTAGTCCTGAATAGTGTTATGAAAAGGCAGAATCAGCAAACGCTGAGTAGAGTGGTGTTTATATTATTTAAGTATAAGTACAGTAAAAACATCAACAAGTTTATTTCTTATTTCTGTTTATCTCATTTAAGTGTTTCTGTTTCATCTATTTCTCAGAGTGTCCAGGTATTTCTTGATCTTGCATGTTCCTTGTGGGAACGATCTTGATTGCAGTCTTTTCTTCCTAGTCGGGAGAGTCCCCCGTGGTAGTCCTACAACCAGTCAACCACTTAGAGGTCACTGTCAAGATGTAGCGGTGACTACGGCACGCATGATAAGCGCATGGGTAGCTACCCCTCACTGACACACAGTCAGTCGTTTCCGCTAGTAGGTACGCCTAAAGTACAGCACGGAATAGTATAGGGCCTTGTCCTCTCAAAACAGGGGTCTCGCCCCTCAGAACCAAACAGGGGTCTTGCCCCTCTACAGTCCACGTACCATCGTTTGACTACTCCGATTTTCCCAGAGGGACTAACAAAGTCGATGTAGGGTGGCTAGCTGAACCTTGGGCCCCATGGGGTGGCTAGCTCCCTCCCTACACTAGTAGCTCGCTTCGGTACCACGTACGCGAGGGCCAACACGAGTCGGTGTAAAGTGGCCAATCCTAACCTCAGGTCTCAACCCAAGGGAGGCTAGCTTTGCTTTACACTAAAAAGGGACAATTGCTCTCCTTGGTACTGCGTACACAAGAACCAGCACGCTTCCCGTCTACATTCTAGATTCCTTTCATCCACAGGAGTTCTACTCCTAATTCTTCGTAGGGTTCATGGTCATATTCATCTCATTTATCCAGGTTCAGATCTCATATCACAATTTGTTCATCATCCATATACAGGCAACTCATGATTTCATAATTCAATTCTCAATAACATGCAACTTGTGATTTTATAGGAAATTTCTCAATTACATATAGGCAGCTCGTATTTTAACATGCATCATGTAATTATATTAAAGACATTTGCTATCAATTATCTTAACCATGCATTCAAGTAAACAGTACAGCTCAAACAAGCTCATTCATTTCTACCCTAAGATTCATTCCATATCCTAGAGTTCAATCCGATTATTCCAACCAATTACATTCTTATTTAAATATTAACAACTAAGTTAAACTACTCTACCGGGTATCACAGGAGGAATGGGGGCCTGTGCCGCAGATCTTGTCATCTCCGCAGGCCCCGAACACGCCACTGGCGGGTAACCTGTACCAACGACCAAGGTACATTAGACGAGTTCAAAACAGTAGATACTCAACATGAATACGTAGAGGAACTCGAGTAGGAAACAACGGTACTTCGTTTGCGGAAATCCGATTCCGTTTGGGCCTTAAACAGGCCAAAAATGCGGTTACTGATCAAAATTAGAATTAAACGTCTGGGACTAATCCCAGACGTCAAAAACTCACCTTGTCTTTCCTGCGGTTGATCAGACATCCAGATTCCCTCTGTGACTGTCTGGGGACAGTTCCAAACGTCGGATAAGATCTCCGATCATCTGGAAGCACCTTCGGACGTCTGATGATGTGATCAGATGTCCAAAAGTGCTTGGGAAAGCGTACCCCGTGCCTTCCCAAAGCCTACCCTGCGTGCGAAAATGTAGGCATGGTTTCAGCCCAACAATTCCTGCGCTGAGATCTTCTGCATGGCGGAAATGAGCATAGGAACGTGCGTACCTCACGCGATGCATGCTCTCAAACGTCCGACCTTAGCTCCAGACGTCCAGGTGCCTCGCCAGTTGTCTAGACTTCACTCCAGACGTCTGATACTGGAAAACTTCCAGCATTAGAACCTCCTCGCAGCTCGCTCTGCTCGCACCTCCGCCCACGACGGTGGCTCCAGTCACTGCAGGAGCTTGAGCAGCTCCTCCCTGACATCCTCTCCTCTCCTACGAGCTCCTCCTTGAGCTTCACTGAGCTCTCGCGGTTGTCTTCCTCCTCCCCCGCTCTCACTCCTTTGCACTCTCTCACTCTCGCTCCTCCCCGCACTCCCCTCGCCGATGGCTCTCCTTCCTTGCTGCGGCTACAGTAGAGGAGAGAAAGGTGGCTGTCGCAGGAGAAGGTGGAGGTGGCAGTGGTTGTGGTGTGAGGAGAGGAGAGGAGAAGAGAGGGGGTATATATATATAGGAGAGGGGTTAGGGTTTGAGTGAGGGGAGAAGGAGAGAGTCTCTGTGCGCCGCTTATGTGCAGAGCGCACCACGCAGTACGAAAAACTCACTTTCAGATGTTCGGAAACGTGTCTAGACGTCTGGACAAATGTTTGACTGAAACTCCAGACGTCTTAAATGGCTAAAAAGGTAACGGGTCATTACACATATTTAGGCTCTTCAGGGGTTGATTGGGAGGTGGGGTTATTGATCAGTTCCTCTTCAGAATCAGAAATCAACTCATGTGCCACCTCACCTAAATCAAGACAAGGGTCATAAAAATCAACTTCCTCATAATCAATTTCCTCACTTAGCCCTTGTTCAAAATCAAATGCCTCAAAATCGAATTCTTCTTTAATATCAATTGAGACATCTACCTCAATTTCCTCACTCCATGATTCCTCAAATTAGGCTCATCATCTAAAGTCTCATCAACTACACCCTCAAACTCAATCAAATCATTCTTTATCGGTTCATAGAAAGAGTCATGAGTTGGATTTATGATAAGGGGGTCTTTACCAGGCTCCTCGGCTTTTGTTTCAAGTGGCCTATCCTTTATCCAAGTAATAAAGCTGGGTATCTGTAGCATTACATTCATCATATGAGATTTCATTCGGATAATCTCTTGATGCATCATATCAGTTTGGTTCTTTTGAGCCTGATCATCCAGGTGTTTCGTCTGTTACAAAAGTTTGTCCCTCATGTCATCCAACTGGTGTAACTTTTCCACCCATTGCTTATATTGACTGCTTGTAGGTGTTGATTGAGAGGCCCTGGGTTGATCTGGAGATTGATCTTGACTGAACCCAAGACTAGATGAGTCAAATTGACATAGGTCAATCTACTGAGGATCAGAATAGAGAGGATTAGTGTTGCAGATAAAGTTTTTAGGTGGGTCCTCTATCATATCATATTCTAGATCTAATTCTTCTACAGGCACCATCTTCTTAGTTCTACTCCAAAATAATTCAGGTTCTAAGACATCCTCCCAATCAAATTCTTCACTGGGGGACCAAGGTTTAGGATGACTAGCTTTAGTTAGCCTTTTCAAATTGTGGGTCAAGTGAGAGTAATCATTTGGTTTGGTTAACCCATATTGAGAGTTATCTTAGTTAGGATAAAGGTTAGGATATCCTCCTGAATTATTGATCTGATTAGAATCATCATTAAAGGAATTAGACCCATAATCAGGTTGGTGTTGCGGAGGATAATAGCTTCATATCCCGATTGATATCCCTAATTAGGTGTGGAAGTATCCCAATTGTAGGATGGATAGGGTTGGCTCGAATTGGGATTAGAGTTAAAATCATTTTCTGGACTTTCTCTTTGGTCCCAGGTCATGTTTGAATAATCATATTGAGATAATGACCCGAATTGGAATTGAGCTTGAGGAGGATTTGGGTCCAGATACTGATACCCAAGATTAAAATCACATCCTTGATTAAAAGGAGGTCTATCCTACTTTGAAGATGTGGAAGTAAGAGTCAAAGTGGGATAAGGAATGAGATCACTACGAGGAATAGGAGCATATCCTGGATGTTGGCGTCTTGGGTTAGATCCCCAATTAGAAGTAGAGTTATCCCAATTAGAAGATGGATAATGTTGGGTTGAACTAGGATAAAAATCAAGTTGGGGATAAAAAGAGTTTGAAGGATAAGAATTGAAGTTCATAGCACGTGATGGAAGAAATCAAGGGTAAGATCCAAAGAGAGAAGATAACCCCCTAATCATCAATAAGCACACAAGACCTAGCCTAATGGGTACACCTACGAGGACCTAATTCTAGCACAATTAAAATTTAAGCCAAGTCTCCTTGACCTTTAAATTACCTAGCCATCTAGATGGGTGGGATCCCCTAGGACACCCTGCACGACAAGATACCACTAAGGGTTAACATGATTACCACATCGACCCGTCTATGCATCGGTTGGTCCAAGTAGACAAAGCCATGATTCACTTGACCCAAATCCTAATTGGCTAAGACAATTAAATCTTGCTTAGGACACGTCTACTCAATTTTAAGCTTAGGTACTTGGTGCTTTCGAAATGACAGGCATTGGGGGGTGGTTGCCCTTAATTACCAATTCAGATGTGTGTGCATGCCAAACAAAGGTCCACAAATAGATTTAATTAGTGAAGTATCTTTTAATGCTCAAATAATTAATTCACCAATTTTAGGGTTCAAATTTCAAGGTCTTTTCAAACAAGTTTTGAGTGGAACAAATAGCATTTTGCAATCATGGGACCTTGATCTTTTTCCTTTAGATTGTGAATCTAGCAACCTTAATGTGGCACCTTAGCATAAAACTTCTAAGTGAATCACTTTTATTTCAAGTGGTGCGACCCAAATAATGCAACAAAGGCTTTCCAAACACCACTTGATCAAGTGCACACCAAATAATTTTTTTCAGAAATTTTAGGAGCTCAACAATTTTTTTTTAGATTTTGTAACTTAGAATACCAAAATAGTCCATACAGATCCTTAATGAGTATTTTCTAGAAAAAGTAATAAGATGTCCATCATAAACTTTTCCTAATTTTTTTCAGAAAACTATATTTGATTAGAAATACAATGAAAAAGGTTTTATCGAATTTGGAGTTGTATAGAATTCAGGAAAATTCGATGAGCCTGGATCTCCAATAAAAAAATCTCATATTAAACCATAGACAGTAAAAGAAATTTCTAGGATAGTACAAAATGAATTTTAGCATAAAATTTGGTGGGTTTGTTACTGATTTCAACGGGATCACACATTAAAATTTTGAGGATTTTTGTACGCAGCAATAGTTTGGAATTAAATTTTTAATTCAGCAGGAAAAATCAATCCAAACTTAGTTAGGAAGAGATAAGATCTTTAAAGCACAAATAGAGTAGGATAAGATTTTTTTGTTTTTTTTTTTGAAACAATATTAAATGCAGTTACTCCTAGGAGTCATCAATCTACCTAAGTCTAAGATGTAAATGACTGACTTGGAGATCTTCACACGCACTTTTTCTTCTCGTCGCTTCGCGATTCGTTCTCGTGTGATTGTATGATCCTGGACACAAAACGATAGAAAGAGAACAAGTTAGATCTCATAAATGCAAATCTAGATGAAGCTATTGAAAGTGAAATAATCGTGTTCCCTCAAGGGCAACAGTGTCAGAAAGTGTTCTAAACACGAATGTGATTGCATTAAATACACTTTTATCATAGTATAATCGCATTAGAAGCTCTTAAATTTATTTCTATCGAACTTGAAAAATACGAAGTTGATGTTTTCAAAACAAAATCTAAGTCGTCTACATGGAGGCTCCTAGACTAATTCGCTTTCCTAAATACTAAAAATAGGAAAATAGATTTGAATATGAGATTACTACTATTAGAATGAAAATAAAATTGAATAGAACTACGAACATCAAATTACAACTAGAAAGTAGACAAATAGTAAAATAAAATTATTACTATTAGAACTAAAGTACTAGAATAGATACTAGACAAATAACTCGAAACTGAGTTGAAGAAAATCTGTTAAAACTTTTATTGTAAATCAAATGTCAGAATAAGATGATTACAACTAGAAAAATACTTGAAATCAAATCTAATGATAACTAAAA
This sequence comes from Thalassia testudinum, assembly GCA_037157565.1. Taxonomy (NCBI): domain Eukaryota; kingdom Viridiplantae; phylum Streptophyta; class Magnoliopsida; order Alismatales; family Hydrocharitaceae; genus Thalassia; species Thalassia testudinum. Next base: position 11,696,757 of record JAZHRO010000078.1, on the reverse strand, counting down.
CTAGAAAATAAAGACTAGAAACTATAGGTTTCAAAGGCGAAGTCCAAAGCGACAATGTAGTAGCAAATGCAAAGGCACATCTAGGAACTCCAAAAGAAGAAGAAGAAGAACTAGTTCTAGTTGGTGGCCTATTTGATAGTGGAAAGGAGTGATCCTAAGGGGGTGGATAGGATGTTTATATAGGACTCTAGGAGGCTTCCTATTTGGTTGGTTTAGGTTACTTAGGATTACTAAGTTATAGGGCTAGGATTTAATGGGTTAAGCATTAAGGGTTATGATTTAAGGCTAGGTGATAGGATATGTTAAGTTTTTGTTGGAAATAGATCAATGGTCTAAATTAAATAGGAAGGGTGATGGATGGGTTAGATTAATAATATGATGGGAAAAGAATAATTTAGGGGATAATTGGTTTGGAAAGGGAGAGAAAATCAGATAGCATTTGGTGTGGATAAAATGGATTAAATAAAAGGTGGAAATGCATGATCAGTGGGTAGGGATTTTGAGATTTTGTTGGGTCTATTATTAGGAAATATAATAGGATTAAATGGTGTGATCGGGTGGGTGCGTTGGTTTGTTTACTAAGAGGGATAAATGTTACGTAGCGTAGTTTACCTAACGTGCGTAGGATAGGTTATTTGTTCCGTGGATGAGGGGATAGAAATTTAGTGGATGGGATTTTTGGTTGGGTACTTGCATGAGAAGGACATGAGTTCAGGGGTGGTAATAGGTCACGTAGGAGTGTGGTTACATGGGTTTTGGTGAAGATTATTGCGTGTGTTGGTGGATGTAGGTGGGTAGATATTAGGATTTTTTGGTGCATGGTATATTCGGTCCAATGCTTATGAGATTTAACAGGGGTATGTGTTACATAGGCATTTGTGATATAGAGATTAATTGAGGTAACTGACCAATATAATAGTGGAAAATTAAGGTGCATTGGTCAATCAAAAATAGGTTGGTTATGACTAGGGAATTAAGTATTTGGCTACGGTCAATTAGGCTCCTAAATAGGCTAGTAATTAGGTTCAATAGAGTTTCCAAATAAGCCCACCAACTAGGTTTAATCCTTTTCCAAGTGAGCTCAAATCAGAAAGTCTAATCAGCTATGCTCCGATCAACCTGAAATTTAATATCTGCACATGAAATTAAACACATCAAGGTACCAGATACAATTGCGGAAAAAAAATTACATAAAAGCCCAATTGTATGCATTATGTATAACATAACCTAAAATATCTAATCTAACTTAACTAAATACAATCTAACCTAAATTACCCTTAGACTAACATTAGTTAAGCACTAATTAACATAAATAAATATGTAAATATCAATCTCCCCTCTGGCACTTTGTGGTTGATGCGTTGAGTGACTACCAAGACCACTTTATCCCCCATCTTGGGGATGGCAGCCTATTCTCCTTTTGTTCATAGGATTGGTCCGAGTAGGGGAAGCTTCAGGAGAGGTTTCCTAGGGTCATTGCGCAACCCACAGAGAAGGAGGCACATGTTGCTTAGTGTTGGAGTGTGTAGGATAGCTCCTGGAGAATTCCGGTGACAGAGACCCGTCATGGTGGCCACTCGTCGAGCCAGTTGGAGGAAATGCTTTGTTGCTTGAGTGGCGTGTCTTTAGGGGACGAGCAAGATTGTTACAAGTGGAGGCATGGATATTTCTCTCCCACTAAAGCTTACGACATCCTCACTAATGAGGGCCTACTGAACCATGTGGACAAGACCTGTCGTAGCCTTTGGGGTATTAAGGCCCCTCTCAAAGTGTTACTTTTCCTTTGGCTGGCACGGCGAGAGGACCTTGTGACGGGTGTCATGCCCCGATAATCTTCCTAACGTAACGGGAATAGATCACTGGGTGTGCCGGTGCAAGGATCTCAGCTATCAAGTTGTTTGGGTTATAATTTGTAGTCTTAACAACTAAGTAAGCCTTAAGAAAGCTGATCTCTCTTTAAATTAGTAGGGTCGAAACCTGTCGAAAATCTAATAGAGTTTCCCCTATTTATCAGATATTTTTCCCAAAACCTATACCTGTTGGACATGCATACCACAAAATATATAGGTGGATACACCCTACAACAATACCACGAAATGAGTAAGAGCGGTAAAACACAAGTGGACACACCACGCCAACCAAAGCGGTAGAAACAAAGAAAACAACAAAAAACAAAGTCAAAGTGCAACCAACACGTCACCGCAAACTACCACATAGCTATACTGTCCCTCAACTAATTGCTTACATGCACAAAGTCTACGGATAATATACAAGCCATCAACAATAGAAACCAACAAGGTAATTTATATATTGGATACCAGCAATCTACTCAAGAAAAGATAGAGGTGAATACTCATTCATCCACCCAAGTCCTCTTGGGCCCAAATTCCGCATGAAGTGCCACTTACACCACAGCAACAGATACCTGAAAATGGGACACAAGAGTAGGAGTGAGCTAAGTGGCTTAGTAGGGGTAGGATGCATGTAACAATCGAACAAAAAAAAGAAGTGCACAGATTTCTGCCTTGTAGGCCAACCATAAGCCATTTCTCCTAGTACTTAAGCCTTGGTAACTTAACAAGCTAACCACAATCTTTCCCCATTTCCCATGATTAACCCAACATTCATTAACACTACAGGCTAGCTACAAGCCCCTTTTTCCCTATTTACCAAGATTTACCAACGTGATTATTTAACTTATTTAGCACATGGTTTATTCTCTCACTCACCTCAAAAGTCAAATTCTGGAAAATCACCCCTCTCTACTAGAGGAGATTGAGACGTATCCTTCCCTCAGATCTCAGCCTGATAGTCTTTCCCTTGCAAGGGGAGGGGCTGTTGGTGCTAGAGCACCACGATCATTTGTTTTGATGATAACAAAACATGTGTTATTTAACATTTGCAATTTGAGTCCTAGATTTCAGGTCAATTGCAAATGAAGACGTGTTTAGACGGAACTCGAGCTCGCATCCAGGACGGATTGGAGGAGCTTGACGGAAAACAGAGGAGGTTCACGTGGAGCGAAAGATTGAAGATGGAAGGAAATGAAGAATAGGATAGATTTCCTTCTTTTGTACTTGTTGTATTTTTCATTTCTTTTGTTGCTCTTTATTTCCTTAGATATTTCATGTTAAAGAGCCTCAAAGAACCCTAACAGTAGTCCTAGGAACACCGGCACAACCCTAGGATACTTAGGTTTTCTGTAGAATACTTAGAAAACCAATATAGGGTTCAAACAGCACTTACAGACGTCTAATTCCCAAATCAGATGTCTGATAAAGCATTTTAAGACGTCTGACTGTTGTTTCAGACGTCTGATAACTGTTAGGCTGGACATAGTTAGTTCTGTCTGATGAATTCAGACGTCCAGACCTTAGACCAGACGCCTGATGACTTTTCCAGACATCCAATTAGTGGACCGTTGGCTAGCTTAGCAGGCACTCAAGATTATGACCGTTAGAGCCTTATCAGACGTCCTTAGGCCTTTCCAGACGTCTGATAAATGACCGTTTTGCCTTGGCTGACCCAAAATCTCTTCTCAGAGATTTTCTAGCCGTTGCAACGTTTGGAAATCAATTCCCACAGTAAAAGTAGGTTTCCAGACGTCCAGATTTAGTGCCAGACGTCCTGTATGTCGTCTGATGGACTTGCACAAAAACCCTGTTTAGATCTGATTCAAGTCAGGGAGAAACCCGCATAGAATCAGACGTCTGACCTTGAAATCAGACGTCTTAAAGTGGCCTTCCAGACGTCTGATGCCAGAATTAGACGTCTAATAACCCTGTCAAATGTAATCATTGTCCTGATTTCGGCCTGATTCTCTTGGACTTTGTTCCCAACGGCTATAGAACCCTTTCTAAGCCTTCCAAAGCCTTCCTAAGGCCTCTATAAATAGAGGGGAGCCTTTGCAACACAAAAATATATAAGAGACACTTAGAAATACACTTGGATACACTTAGCTACACACTTTCACACTCTTGTGTCCAAGAAGTTCTTGCTCTCCAAGCTCAAGTTCTACATCTTGAGAGCATCAAACAGTTTGCGCGCCCGCTCTCCCGCTGTTGTTCACGAGAGCTACATAGCGCCATCGCGTGGCACACGCACCGCGTCATCGTCGACGCACTCCTTGCAAAGGGGAGTTTCCTATTTCCTATAGAAGCTAGGTTTAATTATTTTGTTGGCTCTATAGGACCTGTTGTTTTATTTTATCTTTGTTATTTTGGTTGGGTATTCGCTTTGCGAATTCCCGTCTCCTTCGTGGGACAAAATCCTTCTCGTGGAGAGAAGGGGTTGAGGAACGCTACCCTCGTACTTGTAGCGTGGTTGTACTGAGGTTGAATCACCCTCGTTTTAAAGTGATTCGTTTAGTGGATTTGATCAACTAGGTTGATCGGAAAATCCTAACTCGAGAGGGTTAGGTGGTGGTTTTTACCCGGTTTAGGTTTCCACCTAAAAATTCCTGTGTACATTTTGTGATTGCTTATTTTTGGGAGATTGTTTATATTTTCAATTCCGCATTTTTTTTGTCACGCTGATCTCACCCCTCCAAGTAGGGAACTTTCAGGGGCTAGCAGAGCTGGTAACCCTTATGAAAGGCGTACTCGTTCTCGACGTATCAAGAACGTTGTTGACCTCAGTCAGAAGAGTCGGGCCTCTTGGGAGCTACCCAAGCCAATGCCTTGCGACCGTGAAAGGCAAGCTCAATTCATACCCCACAAGGTCCAATCACGGATCATTCCAAATCAGAAGTCGCAAGGTTGGTCCAAATTTTCGGGTCATACCAATACTCCCACTAGGAGGGTGGTCTCCGGGTGTACCCTCTCAATCTTCCGTCGAATAAGATCTCAACCAAACCCCTCACGGTACCTTGGCATCCTTCTCTTACATGGGTGCCTAACGAGCCTCTAGCTACGAGTACCAAGTACGTCGATGTTTTTTGCTATGCATATAGGCACCTGCTCAGCCTAGAGTTACGAGTACCTCCACATTGAGTCAAATTCAGGTACTTCCAAGTACCTTAACTCAGCGATAGCCGATAGCTCGTCATCGTACCCAGGAACCATCCATGTTTCGGGGTAGATCTTAGGTAGCCTCTAGCCACCACACATCCTCGGGACTCTAACTCGAATAGTCAACCTCTGGTTCACAAGTCAGTGGGTGTAGCCCTATGAGCTCATCAAGTAGACTTACTCGTCTTTCTATACATTTTGAATTCAATGCTAAGAACGAAGTCCTAAGGACCTACTGGATCACATGAGGTCTAGCCGCTAACCATTGGATCCAAGCTTCCTTTTTAGACTCGTAACAGAGCCACAAAGATTCGATATTCCAGGTTGCACTTGAGATTTAGCCATTTGTATTTCGGCTTTTAATCCATCTCCTTGGGGGTTTCCATACACACAACATACTAGGCCATCGTTAACACGAGTGGCATTTAAGTCTTCAAGTTTTAATAGTTATTAGTGATAGTTCCAATTTAGTGGACTCTAGTTGGGTCTAAGAACATTCAATTCGAAAATTTAAGTAGATTTCAAGAATTGCTTTACATTGGAAAATTAGTTAAAGCTCGTGCTCTAACATTCATACATTTTAGTTAGTATACTAGCATACATTAGAGCTGCATTTTATTTGTAAAATTATCACATGCTCTAGAATTCTTATTTGCATTACACCAATTATTTTTTTATAATTAATTGTGTGCATATTATTTTGTAGGTACTTAGGAGTTCTGTAGGATATATTAGGAGAGAAGAAAGTTTGAGATAATTTAAGCATACATTTCTCAATTTCCAATATGATTAATCCCCTCCATCAGTGATTGAGAATCAAATGTGGCATGACATCTTGGTTTATCATCAAAAGTAGGAAGGAAGAGAAAAATAAAATCAAAAGCCTCTTATTTTTGGAAGTCACCCTCAAATTCTCTCCAATCACAATTTCCCATCGTCAGCCTCTTATTTTCGCTCTAAAACCCCATACACCAACGACAACCACGAATGCACCCACGAACATGCCCTCCATCATGACTTCTCCCTCACCATGACCACAAGCAACCTCAACCAACCATGACACCACGAGCCCCATCGCCCTCAACCTAACAGACCCAACAAGGAGAGCTCTCTCCTGTGCTCGCTCGCCTCAATGTCCCTCACCGCGCCACGACAACCACAATTCATCATCGCATCTTGTTCGCCCCTCAACCGTGAGCGCTACCGCGACTGACCATCATCGCAATCAATGGTGATAGCACCGACATCCACAACTATGACTACAGCTACAACCACCGTAGACCTCTGCATCCATCGACAACCGCTTGACCTTCCTCTTCGACAGCCTACAACGTCCACTCGTCCACAACCGCGACCTCCACCCTCTCACGCACAAGCAGCAGTCTTGACCCACCGCAAACTCCTTGTCGATCGGCCATGCGGTGACAGCGCGTGACCCCATCACCATGAACATACTGCCACCACGAGTCCCTTCTTGCTCCTCTTCTTCTCCTTCATTTTCTTCTCCTATTTCTTACTCTTCAACGTGGAGGAACCCCTCACCATTTGAGCACCGCAATTCCCTTCACCGCTCACCACGACCATCTCTTCCCACTCATCAGCCATCGTCAGACCTTCTGTGACTCCTCTACGTTGTCGTGCCACCATCATGACACCATCGGGCACCCCATCAATGCGAGCCTACCACCATCACCACTGCGCATCGCGACAATCACCACCTCACACAGCTCCATCTCCGACCGCTCCACTCAACGCCAATGCCACATGCATTGCGATGACAAGCTCACCGATGCCTTCAACACATAGCAGCCACACGTGCTGGCGTCCCTACCACCTCCAGCAAGACCCAACAGCCACTAGCCATCCACTTCTCCGATCGATCGCCCCTTACCATCTCTTGTCCAACCATCACCTCTATCGCAAAGCCCTCACACTAATGCACCTTCCTAGAGCTCCTTGAAACCGACCAAGTCTCCCTCTCCCTCATGTGAGCAAGGAAAGAAAAACTACTATTTTGCTATAGTACTCGTAGTATTGAAATTTACATTCAGTTGCCATTGTAAGCTATACATTTTGATTTTAATGCTTGAATATATTTAGTGAAATTTACAGACACATCCTTGCTCTTTCTATTTTCTTATTTACTCTCTTTCTATCTGTTCCATTCATTAACATGTGCAATGAACTTCCTTAGTGATTTGATGAGCATAAATAGGAATTATTTGCAAGTTCATTAGTTTTATGCCTCCCTGTGATATGACCTGATTTTTTGGTTCAATTTCAGTATAATTCTAGTAAGCTTTGATTGAGGATTTTCCACCACACGATTTACTATGATGCATTATTTCTGATACTATCTTGTTCAGGAGAAAAATTTCCACGATCAAATGGCACTGTTGCCGAGGAGGCAACAAGCCTAGCAACCTCACAAGTATTTTTCTGTCTGCATTGAGTTCTGATTGAGATTATACATCCACTGTTCTATCATTTTTTTTATGCGAGATACATTCTTGAGGAGAAGGAACACACAACAGCATTCGTCTTGGAGGACCTTGTTGCCACCTTAGGGATAATTATGGGAGCATATGCACCTTGATTCTATGCATTGAAGGATCACAGAGTGACATTTAGGAAGATTCTTCCTCGAATTTCTCAAATTTCATATATTAAAATAGACTCTTTAGGCTTTAGTTTAATTAATTATTTTCTTGCCCTTGTAGCATCGGGGCTATTTTCAGGAGTTTATCTCCACATTCTTTAGCTACTAGGATTATTCCTCTGTGGTGTGGATTATTCCTCTATGGTGTGGACTATTTTGTTGAAGACTTAATACCTAGTTTAGTCATTTGCTTGCTTGCTATAAAAAAAAAAATTAAACTGCCTGCTTAGAAGTTGCATACCCTTAAGTGTGCGCATTTAGGGGTGATTTAGTATGTTAGATCTATTTATTTGCATTGTATCCATTATCTACGCAAAGATTGCTGGAGATAGGTATATTTTTCTATCTTTGCATCCATCTCCTATCATGCATTGCATTTGGACTAAATTTCAAGACCACCAAACTGATTGAATTTATCTAATTAAGTGGTCGCCTAACCAAAATTGGGACTGCTAATTAGATTCGACCTTAAATAAATCACACTTGATTTGATCAAAAGGACTTACGTGTGACTCTTTACAAAAAAAACAAACTGATTTTCGGTGTGATACATAATTCTTGCACAGAGCATGCACTTTAGGCACCGCACTAGGTCTTGGTCCCTTAAGGCAATAAGCACTGATCACTTTATCGGTGCAGACCCTCCTATTTCACTTTATGGTGGTGGTATTATCCTATGACCAGTTATTTTGATACTCTAAGGAGGGGGATGCCCCTTAAAGGAACAAAAAGATAGTTAAGAGGCACTGCATATGCATCGCCTCAAGGAAGGATGCGTCCCACTTGCATCCCTTAGTTTTGTCCTTGGAGTAACTTCTCACTAGATCACTTGAGAATATCATTCAAGCAAGGTGTAGGTCTTAGGGCACTTGAAGGTTGGCTTAGGTTACGTAATTTATTGAATAACTTGTTTAGCCATCTATATCAACTAATTAGACCTCAACCTTCTTCAAAATAGAAACGGTCAAGATCTCAAGTAGCCTCTTTTCTCTTATACAACTTAAGTAGGAACTGTAAGCACCTCTATTTTGATACACCAAAATTATGTTTATTACTAAACTAACATTTCAGGACTATCTCAAATTAAAGTATCAAAGCATCTTTCAAGACAAGAGAAGATAGTTGCTAATGTGCGTCTGTTTATATTTATTTGAGTCTAAGACATTATTGTAAGGAACCTCAAATAAAACTCCAATACGGATTTTTTGCGTATTTTTTCAAAACCAAACTTTTAGGGTTATTGATCGACCAAAATAGTTAATTGATTGACCAAATCACCTTGATCGACCAACCAAGTTAATTAACCGATCAAATCAGCTCATTTTAGGAAGTTGAGAAAAATTCTCTTGATCAACCAACCAAGCTAATTGATCGATCAATCAGTAATTGACCAACCTTCTTAATTGATCGACTAAATTACCTTTTGATTGACCAATTTAATTTCCTATATAAATAGAGGTTCTACGCAGTCCAATCTTTCATAACTTTTAAATAGAAATACCATTCAAAAAATAGAGCTTCTCATGCATATTTTCAAAGGCTTTCGCATCCCATTCTTCATGTTCTTCAAAAGCACGACGCCTCGAACCTCTACGAAAAATTGATTTGATCATTTTTTAGGTTCCATAGAATTCATTCTTGTTATTCTACTTTGTTCTTTTGATTTGTCGATTCCAAGTTTGCTTGGAAGATCCGTGATTGTTTTTGCTTCTCTTCAGGATAAAAAGGAAAGTTATTGTAAAAGGTTGTGCAACCCTCGTTCAAGTGGAACAGTTTAGTGGATTGGCTAGCGTTGCCTAATCAGAAAATTCCTAAACTGGGAGGCTTAGGTAGTAGTTTTCACTCGGATTGGGTTCCACTATAAATTAGGTGTACTTTGTGCATGAATCTCTGGTGCTTTATTTTTTAATCTGTGCACATAATTTAAAGCAATACTATTCACCCCTCTTCTCTAGTATTTAGTTGTGATCCACAGGATATTCATACCACTCACACTTGGTATTAGAGCCTAGTTGTCTAAAAAGACATCAAAGTCATTTGTCGACACATACCCTGAGGGGCAATCTGTTGTTTGTCCTCTTTTTGACGGGACGAACTATGGATACTAGAAGACTATGATGCAGATCTTCCTAGAATCCATGGACTTTGAGGTATGGGATGTCATCGCATCTAAATAAACTCATCCTGAAATCAAGGAAGGAGTGGCGGTGACACCAGACCAAAAGAAGATGGCAACCCACAATGCCAAAGCAATGAACGTAATCTTTTGAGGGTTTTCAAGAGCAAAATTCAACCACATCTTTGCTTGCAGAAAAACATACAAGATCTGGAGCATCCTTGAAGTCACCCATGAGGGAACAACTGAGGTAAAAGAAACTCGAGTAAATTTACTAACAAAAAGTATGAGCTTTTCAGGATGAAGAAGTGAGTTTATTAAGGAGATGTTCACACAATTGATGGACATCATAAAGTCCCTATGGAATCTAGATCAAGACATAAAGAATGAAGCTGTGGTAAGAAACATCCTTTGTTCACTTATTAGTGATTGGGAGACCAAGACAACAACCCTTCAAGAATTAAAAGATCTGTCCACCCTGAAACTGGACGATCTTATTGGAAGTCTGATGGCTTATGAAGTTCAGCTCCAACAAATGAAGGAGTAAGAAGATGAAGGAACCAAAAGAAGATCATAGCCCTTGAAGCAAATCAGGAATCAGAAGAATCATCAAGTAGAGAAGAAGAGGAAGACATAGCTCTCCTCTCCAAAAAATTCAGAAAGTTCCTCAAGAATAAGAGGAGCTGGAGGAAGAAGAAAGAAGAATCCAAGATGGATGCAATCATCTGCTACAATTGCAAGAGAAAGGAATACATCAAGAAAGACTGTCCACCTCTCAAGAAGGAGTCAGAAAAGAAGTTCTTCAGAAAGGATGGAAAGAAGGCTTCCATGGCAACATGGGATGAATCTGACTCAAGTTCAGAAGAAGAAGAAACCTCCGGAGAAGAAGCACTTCTAGGACTAATGACACTAGAAGATGAGGAAAGAGAAGAAAGAAGGTGGATAGCGTACAGCGGCTGTTCCAAGCACATGACCGGCGAAGACCTATTCTTGCAACTCAACAGTCAGGAAGGTGGTACAGTCACGTTTGGGAACAACCACAAGAGCCATATTATTGGTACTAGCCAAATTGGTAACTTTTTTTACCTCTTTTGATAACGTGCATTTAGTTAAAGGTTTAAAACATAATTTGTTAAGTGTAAGCCAAATATGCGATAAAGGGAACAAAATCACATTCACATCAAAAGGTTTTAAAATTCACAATAAAGAAACCAAACAAATTATTCTTAAAGGAAATAGGCATAAAGACATTTACACTGTAAACTTCGACAAATACGATAGTCTTGAATGTTTATTCGTATCTGACGAAGAAGCAACACTTTGACATAAACGACTAGGTCCTGTTCATATGGGCAACATTAGTAAACTTGTGAAACATGAACTTGTCAAGGGTCTACCAAAGATCAACTTTAAGGAAAGCAAAGTTTGCGATTCTTGTCAAGTTGGTAAACAAATCAAAAATCCGTTTAAACCAAAAAGTATGGTTAGCACTTCTTAACCCTTGGAGCTACTTCACTTACACTTGTTCGGACAAATAAAATCTGAAAGCCTAAGCGAGTGCAGATATTGTTTAGTCATAATTGACAACTTCTCTAGATTTACTTGGGTATTCTTCTTAAAAAGTAAGGACTTAACCATAGATGCCTTTAGCAAACTAGTTAGAAGATTACAGAATGAGAAAGAATATGAGGTAATTAGGATCAGAAGTGATCATGGTGGAGAATTTGAAAATGAATCTTTTTCAAATTTTTGTGATCAATATGGAATCAAACATGAGTTTTCCTTCCCTAGGTGTAGTTGAAAGGAAAAATAGAACTTTACAAAAGTAGGAGTTTCCCTTGGAAACCAAGCTTAGAAGCACGTGGTTCTTGCACACAAAGGAACCTTAACATTCAAAGGATTCGCATGATCTTTTGGGAAGGAACTAGAGCCCAATGAATGGCTCAAATGGAAGGAGATTCTCTCATGAGTTCTCCTTCCAATTTTGGAAGGATTTCGTTAAGGAATCAGAGAGAAATCTCTGATTGAAGATCGGCAAAGTAGGAGTTCCTCCACGATAATGGTGGAGGGACCTATTTGTGAAGATAATGACAAAAGTAGGGACCTATTTGCAATGAATTTCAAAAGCTAGGGGTGTGTGAGTAAGAAAAAGAGTCAGATTGGATTGGAATGCAAACTAGATCAAGATGATCTCTAATTGGGTTAATTTGGACCCAAGGAATCTAATGGTGAAGTCGAATTTTGGTTTTGACTAAGTTTGACTAGGTAAATTTATGCAAAAACCCAAATTAGGGCAATTGTCTGTTTGAGACTCTGTTTTAAGTCAAATTGGGTTCCAATGGTCAAAGCAAGCATATCAAACCTTATAGAATATTTTTCTATGATTCTTAGAAGGTTTAGGTAAATTTTATCTTAACCAAAACGTTGATTGCACAGCAATCATAGGTCTTAATTGACCTAAATTAGGCTAGAACTTAGTATAAGTTAGGGTAGTTCATGCAGGCGTAAGCATTATTTGCATCTTTACTACTTTCTTTTAGTTAAGCATAAAATAATCCTATAATGTACTGATTAGGTGCATTACGTCAATTGCAGGTAATAAGCTGATCAGAAGCTGGATCTAAAGTTGGATCAGAAGAATAGAAGAATAATTGGTGTTGTAGCAGAGCTAGAGCGGAAGACTTAGAATAAGATGTAATAGACAATAATGTAAGGGAGTTAAGGTATGCTATTTTATTAAATAGGAATAAAGCAGTAAATTATAAAGAACTTAAGACCATTCTAGTCCTAGGACAGCCTAGAAGCTTCTCCAACCCTTAGCCACCCTTAGATTAGGTCACCACACCATAGGAAACCTTAAAACCCTAATTCCAACCTCTATCTGGATGTCCAGATAGATTATAGGACGTCCAAAACCCTTAGCCAACTCCCGCACACTTTAAACCTACTTCTGCAGTGTTATTGGATGTCCAGATAGTCAGATGTCCAATTTCTACAGAATACCCAAGACAAAACCTAGAATCCTTCTAACTCTGATTAGACGTCCAGGATTGAAGTCTGGACTTTTGATTTTTGAGTATAAGTCGTATGATGCTATTATTGGACACCAAGAATTGTTCTCCAGTTCCCATTTTGAGATTCAAGCCTTGATTTTGGATTTCTAACTCCCTAAACCCAATTCCAACCACATAGGAACCTAAATTAAGGTACCCTAAACTTAGTACATCACCTTTAGAACTCCCTAAGGACTTAATTAGGTCATCACTAAACCTAAATGATGAGTCCATTTTAATGGACTATTATTACGCCTAAGTTAACTTAATTCTTACATTTTATGTTTGTTAATAACTACATTAAATTATAGAATGATTGCATGCATCATTACTTAAGTTTTCATCTATTATATCACATTCTATAACATAATATGCAATTATTTTATATTTCTTTATTGTAGGAACAATTTTGCAAAAGAATAAGGGGTGAAATAAATTTTTCCCAACAGAGGGCCAGCCTCAACTAAGCCTTCCTCAACCTCCGGCCGGCCTCAACAAACCCCAACAGCCGCCGGCCAAGTTTAGAAGGGATTTGAAAATCCCTTGACTTGCGGATGGGGGGGAGGAGATAAAAGAGGGTGTTTTTAGCGAGAGGAGGGGTCTTCTTTTCCCCCTTGCAGGGAGCATCTCCACATTCCCCACTGTGGAAAGGGCATGCACTGTGGAACCAGCAAACACCACCCACTGCCATAGCCTTCGCGTGCCCTACAAGCAAGCGCACTGCCATGGCCTGCCCCACCGTGCGCACGCTACAGCTTCTCCCACTGCCAGCCCTGCAGGCGCTACACCATCCTCCCACCATGCACCCTGCAGGCGTGACCTTGTGTTACGAACGCGTGCCCCGGACGTATTTTAAGACGTCTGGGATCACATCCAGACGTCCTGCCAGACGTCTGAAAAATAGTTATCGTCCACACCCGCGAGTCGTCTGCGCGCCTGCGCGCGCAGACCGCATATTCGTTATTCCCTCTTTTTCTTCTGCGGCTGCAGACGCCTGCCGCGCCTTCTCTCTCTCCTCTCCGCGCAGCGTTAAAAAGGGCCACGCCTCCCCTCCCATCTCCACCGTCTCCTTCTTCTCCTTCCTGTGCACGAGAGCGAGCGAGCGCGAGGGCTGCAGCGGCGGCCGCAGTGAGCGCGGAGGAGGCGCGGCGTGCGAGGGCGGAGCTCTGCCGTGAGGGCGAGCTCGCCGGAGCGGCTTGGCCGGCCGGCGGAGGGCGCAGGGGGCGCGGAACGACACGGAGAGGGACCTACTGCAGTCCGAGCAGCAGGAGCGCGAGGTGCGACGCGGGCGGCGTCGCGAGCAGAGTCCGGGTCGCGCCCTGATTCTGGAAAAATTTCCAGAATCAGACGTCTGGGTTGATAGGCAGACGGCGAGGACGACGTTTGGTAGCTCATACCGACGTCTGAAAGGTGTGTATTCCGCTTTCTTCTTCCTTCCTGTCGACCGACCGTACTAAGGGAGGGAGTTGGCTGTGCGCAGGTTCGCTGATTCGCCATCCTTTGCGAATCAGACGTCTGGAAGTTGTACCAGACGGCGGGAGTGACCTCCAGACGTCCGGGGTGACCATCGGACGTCTGGGAGATAGGACAGACGTCCCCGCAGACTTCTGGACGTCTGGGAAACCACGCTGAACAGGTAATTCTCTGATCCACTATTTAAGACGTCTGGAAGAAGTTCCAGACGTCTGATTTTGTATAGTATCGTCTTTTTCGACCCGTTTAGGGCCCGTTCGACTTCGTTTTCCACGATTCGAGTTACGTTCTTTTCAGAATTAATTCCTCTACCCGTCTACAGTAGCTATACACAGTTTTGAGACACTCCTTGTATTTGATCCTTATGATAGGACCTCGTTCAGTTACAGTCTTGGGAGTCGCGGAGGCACGCGGGATTCCCGATCACGCCCCCATTACTCCCGTTGTACCTGGTAGAGTGGCTTAAGCTATTAAAATCTGTTAAAGTATGAAACCTTAACTAGAATCTAGGTGTTGCATGAATCCTAGGAATGAGAAATGTATGGAATAATAGCTCCTAGGTGTTGCATGAATCCTAAGGCTGGAAAATTAGATTGCATGATATATCCTAGGATATGGCATGAATCCTAGGATGGAAAACTAGTGGAATGTATATAGTGCAGTCTTGGAAAATGGAAAGAAATATAAAGCTACCTGTAATTTGAATTAACAGCTGCCTGTTGTGAACAGCTAACGAGGTTGAGAACATGGATTGTAAGAATGTGAAACTGGGAAGTGAAACCTGGATCTTGAGTAAAAAGGATGGAACCCTACGGGGAAGTAGGAGTAGAACTCCTGGAAAGTGAATGGAATAGTTTTGGGGAAGTGAGCTGGCCCTTGAGTACGGAGTACCAAGGAGAGCGACTGTCCCCCTGTTTAGTGCAGAGCGGAGATAGCCGCCCCAGGGACCCGGGGTTAGGACTGGCCACTCTGTACCGACTTGCTGGCCCTCGCGTACGTAGTACCGAGGAGAGCTACTAGTGTTAGGAGAGTACTAGCTACCCCACGGGCCCCGGGGTTCTGCTAGCCTCCGTCACCGACCTGTTAGGCCCACTAGGGCAAACCAGGGTAGTCAGGCGAAGGTGTGCCGACTGTGGAGGGGCAAGGCCCCGGTTTGGTTACTGTGTAGGGGTTGGACCCCTGTTACTGAGAGGGCTCTGCCCTGGTTCCGTGCTGTGCTTTGGGCGCACCCGTTAACGGAAACGACTGACCGCGTGCCAGTGCGGGCTAGCTACCTGTGCGTTTATCGCGCGTGCCGTAGTCACCGTTACGTCTGTCAATGACCTTGGGGTGGTTGACTGAGGGTAGGATCACCACGGGGGACTCTCCCGGCCAGGAGAGCACCACGTGCTACTTCTACTTTTGGAAAAGACTGCAATCAAGATCGTTCCCACGAGGACATTCGAGATCAAGTAAAGGATCTGAGAAATAAATGAAATAGTGAAAAAATTGAAAGACGTGAGTAAAGGAAGTAATAGAACATAACAGCTACTGTACTCTCTACTGTTGCCTTTAGTTAGTTTGCCACTCTACTCAGCGTTTTGCTGACGTGTTACACTCGTTACCTTTTCAGGACCAGGTGTTGAGCAACTAGGGTCGGCGGCTGCAGAGGACGCTGGGCCGAGTAGGGTCCAGTAGAGTTTACCACAGTCTTTTGTACCTCTTTTGTTTCTGTTCTAGTGAGTAGTTTTTGTTTCCGCTGTACTTTCTTTACCTGCAGTTCTTGTTATATGATAAATGTTGTTCTACTGTTGTGGTGGTATCTACTGTAGTAGTTTCTTTCCTTACTGCTGTACTTCCTTACTGTTAGTTATATTCATGCTGAATGTGGTTTATTTTACTGCTCTTTTGGTTACTTCCTCGTTGGACGACTAGGTCTTGGGATTAGTCGAGTCGGTCCGGTTCTCGTGTCTCGTAGGGACTCGGGAACCGGGTCGTTACAAGATGGTATCAGAGCAAGGTCGTCTCGAGAAGTGAATCAACTGACTGGAAAAAAACCAATTCACATGTTTATAGCTAGAGTAGCCACCACAACATATCTCTTGACATGAGCTCTTAGAAGTTTTGTTAGGTACCGTCTGTTTTGACGTTTCCGTTTTGTTTCGCATCTCCTTGCAGGAGATGCCTCGTCGCGAGACTGGCCGCGGGCGCGGCCGAGGGCGGGGTCGGCGAGGTGGATGTGCTGTCGTTGACATCTCGGTGGACCAGCCAGCACTCCCTGGCATCCAGGCCTAAGACCTCGCCAGACTGATACGGGATATTGTACGAGAGGAGCTCCACCCACCGCCCCGAGCACCTCCTCCTGGGGTTGCAGAGGGGGAGTCCTCTGTGGGACCACGCGACGGACATGGCGCAGGACACGAGGGAGGGGATGGGCCCCTGCCGCCCCCACCTTCCTCCGACACTTCTGTACACGAGGCACCTTCGCCTGGAGGTGCACCAGCACCTCCCCTACAACGCCACTTCGAGCTTTTCGGACAGTTCCGGAAGCTGAAGCCCCCCTCCTTCAAGGGGGATGAGGACCCGACCGAGGCAGAGGACTGGCTTGAGCAGCTGGAGAAGATCTTCGACACCCTCCGCCCCCCGGTGGAGTGCCGCGTGGCCTTTGCCACGTACCAGCTGGAGAGTGCGGCACACCGGTGGTGGAGGGCGGTCCGGGGACAGGAGAGGGACGAGCCGACGTGGGACCAGTTCGTCACCCTCTTCTGCGAGCAGTACCTTCCCCAGACGTGGCAGGACCAGAGGAGGCGGGAGTTCCACACTCTCCGCCAAGGGACGATGACTGTTAGCGCGTACCGCACGCGTTTCTTGGAGCTGTCCCGCTTTGCAGCGACAGCGGTAGCCACTGAGGAGGAGCGCCTTTGGAGGTTCACCGAGGGGCTCCGGCCTACGATCCGGGGGTATGTCAAACCCCTGAAGGTGCCGACGTTTTCGAGGGTGGTAGAGGCAGCTATGACTTACGAGGAGACCAACCCGTCCGCGCGAGAGACCGACGGTGGGCGGAAGAGGCCCTTTCAGCCAGACTTCTCACAGGGCCGGCGAGAACGGAGACACGTGGCGTCCGCAGGAGAGCCGTCACGTTGTGCAGGGCCATCAGTGGCCTTTGGGGGCCCTCGACAGGGGCCAGTCGCCAGCACCGGACCCCCGCCTAGCCGACAGCAGGGACTCACTGAGGGCGGGAGTCGGGTTCCCCTCTGCTACCAGTGTGGCCAGCCGGGCCACGTCAGGAGGGACTGCCCATCTAGGGCAGGAGGTCAGCAGATACTTCCCGTGCAGAGCACTGGAGGGCGTGCAGGAGGCTGCGGTTCCCAGGCACGAGGAGGACAGCAGTCGCGAGGAGGGTACCGGCCAGCACCTACCCGTCCGACGCAGAGTGTGGCTGCTTCGTCCGCACCTAGAGCTGAGGGGCGTATCAACGCCCTAACACACAGGGACGCCAGAGCATCGGGATCCGTGGTAGCAGGTATGGTTTCAGTTTCTGGCAGACTCGTTTACACGCTTTTCGATTCCGACGCTACGCACTCGTTTGTCGCAGCCAGTTTCGCAGTTAGTTTGGACCAGGATTATACACTGTTAGAAAATCCGTTCGTAATCAGAGGTCCGAGTGGTCAGCTGTTTGTAGCTGAGGTGTACACGGATTGCGAGGTCAGCGTTGGAGGACATAGCCTGCCAGCTGACCTGATTATGATCCAGATGGAGGACTTTGGTATGATTCTGGGGATGGATTGGCTGTCCGCTTACCACGCCTTGGTAGGTTGTTTTGAGAGGAAGATTGTCTTCTCCATTCCGGAGTTGCCCTCTTTCGAGTTTCACGGGCAGCTAGTGGACGGAGGTTTCAGGTGCATTTCGGCACTTCGGGCGGCGAGACTTTTGAGCCAGGGGTGTGAGGGCTTCCTAGCCTGTGTGGTGCCAGAGCCCAACCCTGTGACAGACTTCCAGAGCATCCCGGTGGTCAGAGAGTTCTCCAACGTGTTTCCAGACGAGTTACCAGGACTACCGCCCGAGCATGAGATCGAGTTTGAGATCTCACTAGTACCAGGGACCAGCCCCATCTCCACCGCGCCATACAGGATGGCACCGCTTGAGCTGCGAGAGCTCAAGTCCCAGTTGCAGGACCTTTTGGAGAAAGGTTTCGTGAGGCCCAGTACGTCTCCCTGGGGAGCCCCAGTACTGTTTGTGAAGAAGAAGGATGGGACCCTACGCCTTTGTGTGGACTACCGACAGCTGAATAGGGTCACCATCAAGAACAGATATCCGCTGCCGAGGATCGACGATTTGTTTGACCAGTTGCGGGGTGCCACAGTGTTTTCCAAGATAGACTTAAGGTCTGGATACCACCAGTTGAGAATCAAGGAGACCGACGTCTCCAAGGCAGCTTTCCGCACCCGGTACGGACACTACGAGTTTTTGGTCATGCCGTTTGGGCTGACCAATGCCCCCGCTGCTTTCATGGACCTGATGAACAGAGTGTTTAGACCGTACTTGGATCAGTTCGTGGTGGTTTTCATAGATGATGTGCTCATCTATTCTAGAGATCGGACGCAGCACGGACAGCACTTGCGGATGGTTCTGGACACTCTGAGACGACGTAGGCTGTACGCCAAATACAGCAAGTGCGAGTTCTGGTTGAGGGAGGTGACCTTCTTGGGTCATGTGATCTCTGGTGACGGCCTGGCGATGGACCCCGCCAAGGTCGAGGCAGTGCTCAGGTGGGAGAGACCGCGTTCAGTCACTGAGATTCGCAGTTTCCTGGGACTGGCAGGTTACTACATACGGTTCATCAAGGGATTTTCACAGATTGCGCGTCCTATGACACAGTTGACCCGGAAGGACGTGCCTTTCGCTTGGGCAGACGCCTGTGAGGCGTGTTTTCTGGAGCTGAAGGAGAGGTTAACCTCGGCTCCCGTGCTCACCATCCCTGACAGTAGTGGCGGGTTCGTTGTGTACACGGACGCTTCCTTGCAGGGGTTAGGAGGTGTGCTCATGCAGAGGGATCATGTTGTCGCTTACGCTTCGCGGCAACTGAAGCCCCATGAGCATACCTACCCTACCCACGACCTAGAGTTGGCAGCTGTTGTCTTCGCGCTGAAGACCTGGAGGCACTACTTGTACGGTGAGACCTTCGAGATTTTTACAGATCACAAGAGCCTCAGATATCTTTTTGACCAGAAGGAGCTCAACATGAGACAGAGACGTTGGTTGGAGCTCCTGAAGGACTACGATTGCAGCATCTCCTACCACCCGGGAAAGGCCAATGTGGTGGCTGACGCCTTGAGCCGTAAGGTGCCCGCACGCTTGGCCAGTCTACAGTTACAGAGTTGGAGCCTTTTGGAGGAGGTGGGCAGTTGGCGACCTCTAGAGTTACGAGGATACTCTGGGGCAGTGACGGTGACACGGCAGACCAGGCCAGAGCTGATAGACCGTATCATCACAGGACAGATGGCTGATCCGTACTTGCAGTCTTTGCGCGACAGAGTACTATCAGGGGACCCAGGGGACTTCTCTTTCACAGACCAGGTGTTACGCTTGAGGGGACGGTTGTGCGTTCCCAAAGACGAGGAGCTGTTGAGAGAGCTCCTGATTGAGGCACACGGTTCCAGATTCACCATCCATCCCGGAAACACGAAAATGTACCATGACTTGAGACGCGAGTTTTGGTGGAGAGGGATGAAGCGGGATGTGGGTGAGTTCGTGCAGCAGTGCTTAGTGTGCCAGCAGGTGAAAATCGAGCATCAGAGGCCTGCAGGGCCGCTTCAGCCGCTTCCAGTGCCAGAGTGGAAGTGGGAGAGCATCACCATGGACTTGGTGGTGGGCTTACCTGTTACCCAGCGGGGACACGACGCAGTCTAGGTAATAGTGGATAGATTGACGAAGAGGGCGCGATTCTTGCCGATCCGAGTCACTTTGGGACCAGCACAGTTGGCAGAGAGGTATATCCGTGATGTGGTGCGACTACACGGAGTTCCGCGGGAGATCGTATCCGACCGGGATACCCGCTTTACGTCCCAGTTTTGGGCTGAGTTTCAGCAGGCCTTGGGGACGAGGTTGAGGTTTAGCACGGCTTACCACCCCCAGACGGACGGACAGTCTGAGCGCACGATACAGACACTTGAGGACCTTTTGCGTGCCTGTGTACTGGACTGGAGGGGCTCTTGGGAGCACCTGCCCCTGGCGGAGTTTGCATACAACAACAGTTATCACTCAAGTATCGGCATGGCTCCCTACGAGGCTCTGTACGGACGGAAGTGTACGGCACCCTTGAGTTGGGTTGAGGTGGGGACCAAGTGGGAGGTTGGCCCCAGGTTGATCCGGCAGAGTCAGGAGGTAGTTGAGCAGATCCACAGACGACTCCGCACTGTCAGGAGCAGATAGAAGAGCTACGCGGATCGCAGACGCAGAGAGGTGCAGTTCGTTATTCCCTCTTTTTCTTCTGCGGCTGCAGACGCCTGCCGCGCCTTCTCTCTCTCCTCTCCGTGCGGCGTTAAAAAGGGCCACGCCTCCCCTCCCGTCTCCACCGTCTCCTTCTTCTCCTTCCTGTGCACGAGAGCGAGCGAGCGCGAGGGCTGCAGCGGCGGCCGCAGTGAGCGCGGAGGAGGCGCAGCGTGCGAGGGCAGAGCTCTGCCGTGAGGGCGAGCTCGCCGGAGCGGCTTGGCCGGCCGGTGGAGGGCTCAGGGGGCGCGGAACGACACGGAGAGGGACCTACTGCAGTCTGAGCAGCAGGAGCGCGAGGTGCGACGCGGGCGGCGTCGCGAGCAGAGTCCGGGTCGCGCCCTGATTCTGGAAAAATTTCCAGAATCAGACGTCCGGGTTGATAGGCAGACGGCGAGGACGACGTCTGGTAGCTCATACCGACGTCTGAGAGGTGTGTATTCCGCTTTCTTCTTCCTTCCTGTCGACCGACCGTACTAAGGGAGGGAGTTGGCTGTGCGCAGGTTCGCTGATTCGCCATCCTTTGCGAATCAGACGTCTGGAAGTTGTACCAGACGGTGGGAGTGACCTCCAGACGTCCGGGGTGACCATCGGACGTCTAAGAGATAGGACAGACGTCCCCACAGACTTCTGGACGTCTGGGAAACCACGCTGAACAGGTAATTCTCTGATCCACTGTTTAAGACGTCTGGAAGAAGTTCCAGACGTCTGATTTTGCACAGTATCGTCTTTTTCGACCCGTTTAGGGCCCGTTCGGCTCCGTTTTCCGCGATTCGAGTTGCGTTCTTTTCAGAATTAATTCCTCTACCCATCTACAGTAGCTATACACAGTTTTGAGACACTCCTTGTATTTGATCCTTATGATAGGACCTCGTTCAGTTGCAGTCTTGGGAGTCGCGGAGGCACGCGGGATTCCCGATCACGCCCCCATTACTCCCGTTGTACCTGGTAGAGTGGCTTAAGCTATTAAAATCTGTTAAAGTATGAAACCTTAACTAGAATCTAGGTGTTGCATGAATCCTAGGAATGAGAAATGTATGGAATAATAGCTCCTAGGTGTTGCATGAATCCTAGGGCTGGAAAATTAGATTGTATGATAGATCCTAGAATATGGCATGAATCCTAGGATGGAAAACTAGTGGAATGTATATACTGCAGTCTTGGAAAATGGAAAGAAATATAAAGCTGCCTGTAATTTGAATTAACAGCTGCCTGTTGTGAACAGCTAACGAGGTTGAGAACATGGATTGTAAGAATGTGAAACTGGGAAGTGAAACCTGGATCTTGAGTAAAAAGGATGGAACCCTACGGGGAAGTAGGAGTAGAACTCCTGGAAAGTGAATGGAATAGTTTTGGGGAAGTGAACTGGCCCTTGAGTACGGATTATCAAGGAGAGCGACTGTCCCCCTGTTTAGTGCAGAGCGGAGCTAGCTGCCACAGGGACCCAGGGTTAGGACTGGCCACTCTGCACCGACTTGCTGGCCCTCGCGTACGTAGTACCGAGGAGAGCTACTAGTGTTAGGAGAGTACTAGCTACCCCACGGGCCCCGGGGTTCTGCTAGCCTCCTTCACCGACTTGTTAGGCCCACTAGGGCAAACCAGGGTAGTCAGGCGAGGGTGCGCGGACTGTGGAGAGGCAAGGCCCCGGTTTGGTTACTGTGGAGGGGTTGGACCCCTGTTACTGAGAGGGCTCTGCCCTGGTTTCGTGCTGTGCTTTGGGCGCACCCGTTAACGGAAATGACTGACCGCGTGCTAGTGCGGGCTAGCTACCTGTGCGTTTATCGCGCGTGCCGTAGTCACCGTTACGTCTGTCAATGACCTTGGGGTGGTTGACTGAGGGTAGGATCACCACGGGGGACTCTCCCGGCCAGGAGAGCACCACGTGCTACTTCTACTTTTGGAAAAGACTGCAATCAAGATCGTTCCTACGAGGACATTCGAGATCAAGTAAAGGATCTGAGAAATAAATGAAATAGTGAGAAAATTGAAAGACGTGAATAAAGGAAGTAATAGAACATAACAGCTACTGTACTCTCTACTGTTGCCTTTAGTTAGTTTGCCACTCTACTCAGTGTTTTGCTGACGTGTTACACTCGTTACCTTTTCAGGACCAGGTGTTGAGCAGCCAGGTTCGACGGCTGCAGAGGACGCTGGGCCGAGTAGGGTCCAGTAGAGTTTACCACAGTCTTTTGTACCTCTTTTGTTTCTGTTCTAGTGAGTAGTTTTTGTTTCCGCTGTACTTTCTTTACCTGCAGTTCTCGTTATATGATAAATGTTGTTCTACTGTTGTGGTGGTATCTACTGTAGTAGTTTCTTTCCTTACTGCTGTACTTCCTTACTGTTAGTTATATTCATGCTGAATGTGGTTTATTTTACTGCTCTTTTGGTTACTTCCTCGTTGGACGACTAGGTCTTGGGATTAGTCGAGTCGGTCCGGTTCTCGTGTCTCGTAGGGACTCGGGAACCGGGTCGTTACACCTTGCAAGCCTGCAGTCGTGCCCTCGCTAGCCTGCCCCACTGCGCACGCTGCACCATCCTCCAACCACCAGCCCTACAGGGGATGCACCATCCTCCCACCGGGCGCCCAGCAGGCGCGCCATTAAAAGCCTGCAGCCACGTCCTCGCCAGCCTGCCCCACCGCACGCGCTGCACCATCCTCCCACCGCCAGCCCTACAGGCGTTGCACCATCCTCCCATCGCGCGCCCTGTAGGCGTGCCCTTGCAAGCCTACAACCACGCCCTCGCCAGCCTGCCCCACCGTGCGCACCGCCACAGCCGTCGCAGCCCTGCAAGTGCGCTGTTGCCACAACCTTCGCATGCTCTGCAAGCGCGCCTCCAACATGCAGCGCCCTCACCAGACTGCCCGCAGGCAGCCGTATGGCCATAGCCAAGCACACCTGCAGGCAGTGCAATGCCCTCGCACGCCCTTGTGTGTGCGCTAATCGCGCAGCCGCACACCTGCAAGCAGCAGCTCTTCATCTTCTCCGTCAACAGGTCGGCACTCTCCTCCACCGTTCGACCGCTGCCGGCCACCTCCGACTGCCGCGTCACCACCATCATGAAGCACTTGACGAGGTACACCATCCTGTTGACTCTCGTCGCCAACCACGTACGGTCGTTCAAGCGAGGAAGAGAGAGGAGAAATCCTCTATTTTTGCCCCAATTAAAATTTACATTGCATGCCATTACTATTTTAATATTATTATTTTATTCAGGCCACATTGCATAGATGCATTTACAATTTCATGAATTTACTTGTGTTATGTGCATCATTCAACATTGAAATTCAAATCAGATTTACATGCAAGTCAAATTTACATGATATGCCACTACACATGCATCATATACATACTTTTGGGAGTTTTATTCCTGACGTGAAAATTGCATAAATAGCCTTGAACTTTCAATGAAATTGCAAACTCCATTTAGAGTAGCATATTCCTCAAATTGAAGTCGCAACGTTGTCTACAAATATTATAATCCTCTACTCGTGAATTTATTGGTTCTATTCCTCCATGTGGATGCGACATTTTTCTTGTGATTCAAGTTGATATTTATTTTAATCTTTGATTGAGAGATTTTCCACCACATAAAACACGACATATCAATTTATTGCTATCATCTTCATAAATAAGCGAAAATCTCTCCATCACTAATTGACTTAGATCATAGTTAATTACCATTGCCTAGTCAATTGGACTCATAGGGTCCAATTGAGCTCAGATCTCAACCCACACAAGTCCAATTGGACTCAGTGAGAGTCCAATTGACCTAAACCCAACCTAATTGAGTTATTTCACTCTCAATTAGATTCACACACATTCAATTAAACTGTGTTAAGTTTAATTGCAATTCTCCCTTAGCAATTAGGGTTTGCAACCCTAATTTAAGGCCTACACAAAACTAAACCCCTTAGGACCTAACCTATATCACTTAGACACCTAGGGCACGACCACGCACCCACACACACACACCTACTCACGCACTCCCACACAACCTAGAGTATTCTAGGTTCTTCCAAAGGTGGCGCCACTCTTCGTTGCCAAAATTAGCAACCAAGAGCCATTCAAATTGAGATCCACTTTTTGTGCATCTAAAAACCACCATGGTCGACCACTCTTGGAACCCTCTTTAGAGAGTTCACACTTCTCTAGAGAGTTTCCCTTAGGTCTATAAAAAGACCCAAGGGGTGGCCATTTGCACCCATCCATCTCTTGGCATTATTCACTTCCATCTAGGCTAGCAACATTCATCTTCACTCCACCTCCACGAGTTGCTCACCATGGCCACCACCATCTCCATGCCAGGATGCTGGATCACCTCTCCAACCTCTCTCCAAAGGCCGACCTAAGCACCATTGGCCGCCCCTCCTCCTCTCAACCATTCAAAGGTCATCGGAGCCTACCTCCAAATGCCCTTATTTCTGCTAGATTAGTAGCTAGTTCTTCATAATTTACATGCTTTTATTTACTATTTAGTAGTGTAGCTCTTTACTCTCCCCCAATGATGCATGTAAAATTCCCTCATAGATTCCTGTATACGATCGTTTTCTGTTAGCTAGATTGATGTTTTTAAGCATTCCTCTATAAGCTTTCCTCTAATTCCATGTTGCAAACACCCTCCTGAATGAATGAATGAAATATATATATATATATATATATATATATATATATATATATATATATATATATATATCTGTGTTGAGAATCACCATGAGTTTATTGATTGCAATATATTTTGTGTGATTCAAGTTGCCTGCACTTCATTATTATCTATTGCAACTAGCATGTCGATACCAGAAAACATTGAGGATTTAACTATTAATGCATTTTCCATAAACAACCACCACATAACTAGAATCGTGCGTACTGAAACTCACACTTTCACCTTCGTCATCTATCTAACATATGCACACGTAATTAGGGTTCATAACGAAAGTGGCAAAACTTTAATCCGACGATTGGAAACCGGCATGCAATTTTAAACAAGTAGAGCGGAAAAGATCGATTTCAGATTTGCATAAACGCCTCCCAGAGACGAACGACCGGGACTCAAAGTCTCGTTATGCTTAGAAATTATTTTTGACGAGTGTTTAGCGCGACTATACTACAATTTCTGACAACTTTAAAATGCGCGAAAACGGCTATTGTCAAACCTCAGTTAATTAATCAGGCCTGTTTTTAGAGTTTCAGATGTCAATTAATTCTTGAAATACGTGAAAACTCATTTCTATCTGCATGAACCCTCTTATTAGGCATTTATAAACATTTGACCTTTAATTATCTCCTTGAAAATCCTGTGGTTACTTTGCATTTATGATATGATTTTAGAACTGCAGACTTACCCCTGTTCTACTAGTTATCTCTCAGAAAGGATATGTAGTGAATTATAGCTCTTTGCCGGTAATGTAGGAGCATTTATCTGTTGATTATGACTAATTAAAGTTAGATATGGCTGATGATGACGTTATCATCACAAGTCTTCCTCAAGGCGATGGATGAAGAATCATGGAGTCTTATCCAAAAAAAGTATTCAGATCCAAAGGAGGAAGAAAGAGTAGTGCTAATGGTAGATCAAAAGAAGAAAATAGTGAGCAACGCAAAGGCCACGAATGCACTTTATTGCGCATTATCGAAGGAAGTGTTCAACCGAATTTTGGCATGCGAATCCGCATACGAAGTTTGGAACACTCTCGAGGTCACCTACGAAGGAACAAGTAAGGTAAAAGAAACCCATATCTCTATTCTAACAAAAAATTATGAGTATTTTAGGATGGAGAAAGGTGAGATGATTAAGGACATGTATACGACATTTGGGGAAATTGTTAATCCCATGAAGAACCTTGGAGTAAAATTTACAGAAGAACAACTTGTAAGGAAAATCCTAAGATCTCTTACAAGTAATTAGGGTCCAAAGACCACAGCCATCCAAGAGGCGAAGGATCTCTCCACCCTTCCCTTGGTTGATCTAGTTGGTAGCCTTATGGCCTACAAAATCCAACTAGAAAACTTAACGAAGAATGAGGAGAAGACGTCAAGCAAGAAGAAGAGTATTGCTTTTAGAGTAATTAAGGAGGATACAGATTCAAGCACCTCAAAATCCGAAGATGAAGAGATGGAGATGCTCACAAGAAAGCTTAAGAAATTTCTCCGAAAGCAAGGTAAGCAAATAAATAGAGTTTCATCTAATATTATTTGTTATAAGTGCAAAAAAAATGGACACTTGCAAAAGGATTGTCCTGTAAACAAGAAGGAAGATAATAAGAAAGATATAAAGGAGGTCAAGAAGAAGAAGAAAGCTTAAAAGTAACATGGGGTGACAGCGACTTCGACATGAACACTGACTCCAGTGAATCGGATGACGACGAGGTCGCACACCTTTGTTTGGTTACAACTTCAGAAGACACAAAAGATGAGACAAATCCTGATTTTTCTCTTAAAGAACTACTTGAAGCTTATGAAGAATTATATCATAAAGCTAGGTTATTTAAAAAAGAAAATAAGATTTTAAAGAATAATTATCAAACATTAGAAATAGACAAATCATGTTTAGAAATGGAATTAGAAATATCAAAAGAAACTAATAATAAGTTACATGAAAAAATAGTAGAGTTAGAAAACATCTATAAGCATTTTGAGGAGACTTTAAATAATCTCAAAACAACTACTAGGCTAAACACTGAGTTTTGTGATTCTTTAAAATCAAAATTTCAGAGTAAAAAGAACACACAAACCATCACATGCACCTAGGCATACATGGATGTACCAAAAGGTTAAAAATCCTAAGGGTTATAGATCTAACACAAAAGAGATCTATAAATCTCAAGGTTTGAAAGGTATTAACCCAAAAGAACCCACAAGAAAATGGATACCTAGAAATAATATTTTACATTGTTTTGTAGGGTTAGATCATTGGAATCAACACGATCAATGGGTGTTCAAGGGAGAAAATGGAAGACTTTGACCATTCTACAACTACATGAAGACCAGGAAAGATGGGATAGTGGAGCCTAGTATCCACATTCATCACACTACTGTTTTTTTTTTTTTTTGCATGGTAATTTTTACCCATTCATTTTTTTGTAATTAACAAAAAGGAGGAGAAAAATAAAGAGCAAATAGTAATATTTTTAGGGGAAGCATATATTGAGGGAGAGGATTAAATTAAATAATTTTCCTTCGTATAACATTATTAAAAATTATTTTTTCCATAATTATCTATTTGCAAGATAGTTTTGTCAACACAAAAAATGAGGAGATTGTTGGAATCTTGTTCCACATCTTGTTTTGGTGTTAACAAAATTATTATGGATTAATATTTGCAATTGAGTATTTTTTAGATTTAGGTGAAGATCAAGGCAAACATTGAACTATGGCAAGGAGGCAAGACGACAAGGAGTTGATAATAGAAGATCATTTGGATTTATTTTATTTATTAGATTAGGTTTTTATTTTATTCTCAGAATGTATGCCTCTTAACAAAAAAACATGAATTAGATCATAAAAATCATATAGAGATAAATTAGGATAAAACATTACGATTATTTGATTTATCTCAAACTAGTATTATTTAAAAGATAGCCTTTTAATGCTTAAAGTATTTGCAACAATAGGCTAGCAATCTTGTTGTATTCATGTTTAAAAAGGTACTTATTAACCTGCAAGTATTAGTACTAAAGTTTAGTATCGGTATATGTGAGTTACTGGTTTAGGTTTTTTTAAAGAAACAAACTTGTACCACGCGAGTACCGGTACACGTGGGTTACGAATTTGTGTTAAGTATTTAAAATCTAAATCTAGAAGTATCGAGTACTGATACTCATGATTAGTACCGGTACCCAATAGATACTGTTTGTGACAAGTTTACTTAAAACATAAAATAGTATGTCACTGGTATTGGTACCATACTTTAGTACCGGTAACAATTAGCCATTGGCTCAAAGCTGAAAGGGTAGAAAGTTAATTTTGGCAATATGAACGTTGGGATTTAAACCCCAATGTCTAGTAGACGTATTGCTAAGGTCCTAACTCCATAAAAAGACCTTAGGACACTTAGTTTGCACACATGAAATATAAGAGAAAATTCTAGAGCTTAATTTTCATATTTCCACCATATTTTGAAGAGAAGATATAGTTTGCAGCTCTCAAATCCTTCTACGATTTTGTAAACTTTTTGACGTGTTTCTTTCACACTTTCACAAGACGATTCACGCCTTTACTAGGCTCTCAAATTGGGAATTTAATTTATATACTTGTTGAGAGGCTTAGGTATTTAGTTGTAAGATTTCTTCTGTCTTACACCTGTTCTGTATTTGTAATTGAGCTTTTGCTTATTTTCTGGGTTGTAACAAATCCATGTTGTATTTGGGTTGAGGTAACTCGTTAATTACCTCGTTTAGTAAATTGATTCCCTTAAGGTTGAGGGAATCGGGTTAAAAATCCTAAGCTGGGAAACTTAGGTAGTGGAGTACCCAGGTGAGTGGGGAACCACCATACATCTTATGCCAATTTCTGTGACTGTGATTTATGCAAATCTTTCTTGTCATTACTAATACTTTGATTGAGTATTTGTGCACGTAGAATAGTAGCCATTTATATTAGATCCTACACTTGGTCCTACGACAAGGTACACCCCCCAAAATGGACAAGGAGCCCCGTATATTTCTGTGGCCATTGAAGACCAACGCATTGATGAGGCACTCCTCGATCTGGGTGCGGGGGTTAATATATTGCCGAGCTCAGTCTATGAGCTATTAAGAGGAGGCAAGTTGAAACCTAGTCCTATTATCCTCCAAGTAGCTAATGGATCACTCAAGACACCACGCAGGCTTTTAAAAGATATCCTGATGAGAGTGGAGGACTTCTTTTCCGCTGATTTTTTGATATTAGATATTGACGCATCCTACATGCCCACTAGACCTTCGATTATCTTAGGGCATCCCCTTTTGACCACTGCCAATGCCTCCATCAATTGCAAATTAGGGGCATTAAAGATGAACTTTGGGAACCAAAAAATCTGACTGAATGTGTTTGATGCCTATAAACAACTCGGATTGGAAGATTGTTCCCAAATCGAGGGGATTAATGAGATTGTAGAGGAGAAGCCACCAAAACTTTTGTGTGATGATCCCCTCTAAATAGTCATCTCTAAAGACCATACCCCGAATCTTGAAGGAGAGGGAGATATGCTGAAATTAGAAGAGCTGCTGGGTGTTAAGGCAGAGTCTCTCTCCCCACCATGGACAATCAAGGTAGATCTACTACCGGAGGTGGGGACATCGAACCTAATTCCTTCGATTTAGAAAGCTCCCAACTTGGAGCTTAAACCACTCCCAAAGTCCCTCAAGTACGTTTTCCTTGGACCTATTGATATGCTCCCTATCATCATCTAAACTTCTCTATCTAAGACGCAGAAGGGAGCCTTGATTGAATGCCTAAACCGACACAATGAAGCCACTGCTTGGATTATAGCTGACATCAAAGGGGTTGACTCAACTTTCTGCATGCACCACATTTACACGGATGACTCCGTGAAACCCTTCCGAGATATGTAGAGAAGGTTAAACCCCAACATGCGGGAAGTGGTGAAGGAGATTTTGAAGTGATTGGATGTTGGGATAATTTATCCCATTTCTGATAGTAAATGGGTCAACCCTATTCATGTGGTGCCTAAGAAGGTAGGATTCACAGTTGAGACAAATGAGAAAGGTGAGAAAGTCACCAAGATTCACAGTTGAGACAAATGAGAAAGGGGAGAAAGTCACCACCAGACCCTCAACTGGCTGGAGGGTTTGCATAGATTACCGCTGCCTAAACACCACAACCCAAAACGACCACTTCCCATTGCCATTTATTGATCAGATACTAGAGAAATTAGCAAGGAATAAATACTTCTATTTTCTCGATGGATATTCTAGGTACAATCAGGTTGCTACCTTTCCAGATGACTAGGAGTGTACAACTTTCACGAGCCTTTATGGCACATTTGCCTTCCGCCGGATGCCATTTGGACTATCTAATGCTCCGGAAACATTTCAGTGGTGTATGATGTCCATCTTTTCGGACATGATTGGCGAGTTCGTAGAGGTTTTCATGGATGAATTTTTCATCTACAGCATGTCGTTTGACCACTATCTCTTGAATTTAGAAAAAGTTCTCACCCACTGCCAATAGATAGATTAGTGCTCAGTTGGGAGAAAAGCCATTTCGTGGTTCAGTAGGGCATTGTTCTTGGGCATGTAGTGTCTGAGCAAGTTTTAGAAGTGGATAAAACCAAGGTTGAGTCCATTTCCCAACTTCCACCGCCCACTAATGTCAAGCAAATCTGGTCATTTCTGGGCCATGCCGGCTTTTATAGGCTCTTCATTAGGGATTTTAGTAAGATTTCTAGGCCACTTTGCAACTTACTGGAGGACAGTGCCTTCATTTTTTATGCAAAGTGTGCCGAGACCTTCTAAGTCTTGAAGGAGGCCCTCATAACTATCTATCATGCGAGCACCTGATTAAACCCTCCCATTTGAGTTGATGTGTGATGCCTTGAATTTTTTCATGGGATCGATCCTTGGTCAGAGGGTTGATAAAAAACCTTATGTGCTTTATTATGCTAGCAAGATCCTTACCGATCCACAGCAAAACTACACTGTGACAGAAAAAGAACTTGTGGTAGTGTTTGCTGTGGAGAAGTTTAGCACTTATCTTCTGAGGTCTAAGGTTGTAGTGTATACTGATCATTCTGCCTTGAAGCATTTACTTGCTAAGAAAGACACCAAACCAAGGTTTATTAGATGGATTCTATTACTACAGGAGTTCAACCTTGATATTCGTGACAAGAAAGGGGTCAAAAATATAGTAGCAGATCATTTATCCAGGATCCCAGTTAAGGCATTAACCTCATCAGGAGACATTCATGACACCTTTCCTAATGAAACTTTGATGGCGGTACACCCAACAACCCCTTCCTATGTTGATGTCGTCAACCACTTAGTCACTAGCGAGATCCCTAGTGCATGGAATAAGTAGAAGCGAGATAGATTTCTTGCTAACTTGAAGCATTATCACTGGGAGGACCTCGAGCTCTTTAGAAAAGGTTGTGACCAAGTCTTTTGTAGGTATGTTCCAGAGGAGGAGCAACTAAGTGTTTTGACTTTCTGTCGCACACTGCACTGTGGAAGACACTTTAATGCTAAGAAAACTGCTTATAAGGTTCTCCAGTCTGGTTTCTGGAGGCCCTGACTATTCAAAGATACTCATACTTATGTGGGGGCATGTCTTCATTGTCAATAGACTGGAATGATAGGTAAGCAGGATGAGATGCCCTGGCAACCCATTCTTCCGGTCGAGATATTCGACATCTGGGGCATAGATTTCATGAGCCCCTTCCCATCGTCCCATGGCTATGAATATATCCTCGTGGTAGTGGATTATGTGTCAAAATGGATACAGGTCATTTCAACTAGGACCAACGATCACTCTGTGGTCTTGAATTTTATTAAGGCTAATATCATTTCCCAATTTGGCTACCCAAGGATGATCATTACTGATGGGAGACCTCATTTCAGGAATTCTCACTTCACTCATCTACTTAAAAGTCTTGGTGTCACGCACAAAGTGACCATCCCATATCATTCGCAGACAAGTGGATAGGTTGAGGTGCCAAATAGGGAGATTGTCAACGCGCTGAAGTCAGGTTTAAAATACTTTTGGTGCTAGAGCACCACGATCGTTTATTTTGATGATAATAAAACATGTGTCATTTAACATTTGCTTTTGAGTCTTAAGTTTTCAGGTTAACTGCAAATGGAGACAAGTGTAGAGATAGAGTTCGAGCTCACATCCATGGCACATTGGAGGAGCTTGATGGAAAAGTAGTTTCACGAGGAGCAAAAGCGTGAAGTTAGAAGAATATGATACATATTTTTTCTATCTTGTACTTTGTCTCTTTGTTTTTTGCTTTTTTATTTCTTAGTAGCATGTTAAATAACCTTAAAGTACCCTTACAGTAGTCCTAGGTACACTTGCACAACCCTAGGATACTTAGACTTTTCATAGAGAAATTAGAAATCCAACATAGGCATCAGACAGCCTGATTAGACGTCCAATCTGGAAATCAGACGTCTGATCTCGACTTTTAAGATGTCTGATTATTGACTCAGACGTCCAATAACTTAGGCCGGACTGAGTAGGTTATGTTTATTGAAATCAGACATCTAGACCTTAGTCCAGACGTCTTAGAAGACGTCTGATGGTTGTGCCAGATGTCCAATTAGTGAAATGTTGGCTAACACAGTAAATGTTGAGGAAAATGACTATTAGGCTTCAATCAGACGTCCGTAGAAGACCTCAGACATCTGATATATGATCGTTGAGTCTCGACTAACCCAAAATCCCTTTCCTAGAGTTATATAGCTGTTTAGACATTGGGAAATCCATTCCCGTAGTACAATAGGTTACTAGACGTCCATACATAGTGCCAGATGTCTTGTACGTCGTCTGATTGATTTACACTAGAACCTTGTTTAAGTCTGATGAAAGTCAGGAAGGAAACCCGTCTAGAATCAGACGTCTGACTTAGTTCCTAGACGTCTTAAACTAGTTTTTCAAACATCTGATACCTGGACCAGACATCTGATGACCCTGCCAGAATCATAAAAGATTCTAGTTATGGCTTGTTTTGCCTTGGGTTCAAGCCCAACACTATGGAATCCTTCTAAAGCCTTCCAAAGCCTTCCTAGGCCCTTTATAAATAGAGGAGGACCCTTGCCTTGTGAAGACACACCAAGCAACACACTTTCATACCATATTATGTCCTTTTGATCTTAAGAAGATCTAGCACTCCAAGCCTTTATTCTACATCTAGAGAGCTTCAATCCAGTTGCGTACCCGCTCTCCATCCGTGATTACAAGAGCGACGAAGCGTCGCCTTGTGGTTCGCACAGCCACCTCAAGTCGACGCACTCCCAGCACAAGAAAGTTCCCTTACCTATAGTAGCTAGATTTAACCATATACTTTGTGGCTCTATAGGTTGTATTGTATTTTATCTTTACTTGTGTTGGGTATTCGCTTTGCGAATTCTCGTCTCCATCGAGGGACAAAATACCCCTCGTGAAGAGAGGTGGTTTTGAGGTACGCTACCCTGGGGTATAAAGTAGCGTGGTTGTACTGAGGTTGAACTACCCTCGTTTTAAGTAGTTCGTTTAGTGGATTTGATCGACTTTGTCGATCGGAAAATTCTAACTCGAAAGGGTTAAGGTGATAGTCTTTACCCGGTTTGGGTTTCCACCTTAAAATCACTTGTGCCATTGTGTGATTGCATATTTTTGTGAGATTATTATTTATTTCAATTTCGCATCTTATATGTGACGCATATCTCAACCCCTCCCATAGGGAATTACAAATACGTGATATAGTATAGCAACTAAAGCGACGAAAACATTTAAATTTGTATCTCGAATGTGAGTCCGAGATTGTCTCAGGGAGCAAATAATCGCAATATAAACCACTAATCAAATAATTAAAATGAAGCTCAAGAGATTGATATGAAAGAAACATATTTATTCAATGTAATGCACTATATCAAACTCCAAACAAAATATAAACTAAGTGTTTGAAGCAAAAAAGAGGTTTTCAACATATGTAAAACCTCAACACTTGGTAAGAATTCAAGCCCAAGAGAAGCCTTCACAGCAAGCACAAAAATCGGCCCAAGCCTGCATGCAAACCAAGGTAAAACCCAGCCTAGACTGGGCATATGCGTGCGTACCTACGTGTGTGCGGGCACGTCAGCATGCGTATGGGTGTGCGGGTATGGGACTCGACCCCCTATGGTCTTGGGCAAACCACTAAGGCACACGATTCCTTTTGTAGCCAATTCAGATTTGGTTTCCCACGATGTGGGACTTTGGAAGCTCGTTCTTTCTTCGTTCCAGCTACTTAAAACCGTGGAGGAGGATCGCATGATTGGAGCTCGATGCACCATTGGATTTTTAATCCAATGGTCCTAATGGAATCCTTACACCAATCCGCAGCAAAAGAGGAAGACTCTTTCCTGGATTGCTCATTGGATGTGGCTAAATGACGTCGGAGAGGAAGCTCAAGCCGACAAAGTCCTGAAACATGAATACGGCCTCTCAGCTCAAATTAGATACCTAGGAAGCTTCGTCGTGAGGTGACGAAGGTGGTGGTGTGGTTGATTTAGTGCGTGGAGTGTGGTGGCCGGACGAGGTCGTGAATGGTAGTGGTTTAATGGGTCATCCGATGTGGTGTTTGGGGAGTCAAAAGCCCAAATTTCTTGAGGGCTTTTGCTCTCCAAGCTCCCACGATGCTTGTGAGGGAGGTAGATGGATGGGTGGATGGTGGCATGGAATGGTGGTTTGAGCTCACCGGAGCTCTCACCAACCGAGAGGAAGAAAAAGAATGGTGAGGAGTAGGGTCTAAAACCTAAGTCTAAATAGCCTAAACTAACCTAGGAGGAGAGAGGAAGATAGGGAGCTACTTAATTAGATGAACGGAAGAGGAATCATGTCCGATGTTGGCCGGCCAGACGTAAGGAAATTTAATTCTATTGATAAAAGTCAAATATCATAAACAAAGGATTAACTTAAATCTATTTGAGTTTTTGAGTTAAAATTTAATTCTCAATCCTTAAGTTTTGTTTTCTTAAAACACTTTGTATTCTAATTTGAGTTAAGAATTGTTACAAAGATTAAAGAGATTTTTAAGGAATTCTAATTTTAAATAAAATTCTTGTTTACAAATTGTTTTAAAGTGTGTTTTGAAAATGTTATAAGTATAAGTCTAAGTAAGAAAATTTTCACATATGCTCTATACATTAATCATTTATATTAAATTTAAAAAATTTCGGACCTAAGCCTTCCTCTACATAGTTACTATTTATAATAATTTAAACCCAAGTGCTTTAAATCATCATAGTCTTAGTTAATTTAGCTAGGGACTAGTAAAACATTGGCTTGAGGGTATGATGAGGCACTTATCATGATCTCTAATTACCCCTAATTAATTAGTCTTCCTAGTTAATTAGCTAAGGTTATGAATATATAAGGGTTAATTATAGAATAAGGGATATTTCGTCAAGGACCTTAAAATAAGTTTAAAATGACATTTTATCATTCAATTAACATTATTAACAATTTAGTTAATAATTAGACTCGAAATTCTATTAATCATTCCCTTAATTAATAAGTTAACTTAAACTTAATGTATACATAAGTATATAATAATTTAAGTGATTTTATTTAATCTAATAAATTAATCTAAAAAGGTCAAAAATGTAAATTCAAGGTGAAAACATAATATTTACCTTATTTACTAACATATATAAAAAGTTGAAAAAGATCTAAGTTAAAATAAATCATCAAAACCTGGGTTTACATTTTGGTCCTTACTTTTTATTACAATTGGGTCCTTATTTCTCACACAAGTCCTTAAATTTTATTACATTTAAGTCCCTCTTCGTCTTCTTCTTCTTCTTCAGCCGAATGAACTGTTGGCGGCAGAGAGTCACGCCACTGCATGATCACCTCCCTGTCGACATCAACCTTCTTTGTCCAAGCTCTTGCAGCTTGCGCTCACCATCTCTTGATCCACCAGTCTGGATTAACCGGAAATCCTATTTTTCAGTGGGAGATAACCTCACCGTCGTCGGAGACGACAACAGAGGTTAAGCTCCTCAAGCTCCTTCTTCGGCCAGACCCCGTCATTCTCTTCGCC
The DNA here is from genome assembly GCA_037157565.1 of Thalassia testudinum. Classification (NCBI taxonomy): domain Eukaryota; kingdom Viridiplantae; phylum Streptophyta; class Magnoliopsida; order Alismatales; family Hydrocharitaceae; genus Thalassia; species Thalassia testudinum. The sequence goes on along the minus strand of JAZHRO010000078.1, from coordinate 11,660,253 downwards.
GCCAATTGCTATAAATACCCCCTAACCCCTCGGTTTTTACTCAAGTTGGCTCCCTTCCCTCTTCTAACACTGCAGCCGACTTCGATAGGCTATTCGTCCAACACTTCGGCAACTTTCCATTTCACTTTCCGACTTCCTCCATCCATTTTGATCAGCGGAGGAGATCCATCATGGTCTTCTACGTCTCTGACACAGGTGCCAACCCAAGGAATCCTCCGCTCCACCTCAAATCCGCCCGCCGGAGATCTTTCTTCCACCCTCTGATTTCGTCATCCGCTATGAACCTTCGGCGGAACCCTATTGACCCCTTCGTCCTGGTAACAGTAGGTTAGGAGTAGGAGTAGGAGTAGGAGTAGGAGTAGGAGTAAGCTAGCTTAGTTAGTTTAGGTAGTTAGATTAGAGTTAATGTCAGATTTTAGTTTCATCTTTTCCGACTCCGGCAAGCTCCTTGAGCTCGCCAGAGCTTTAATCTTGTCTTTTGAAATCGCTGTCCACCTTCCTTAAACCCTCACAATCATTTCTAAATCACTTAAATACCTAATTGATCACCTAATCGCTTAGTTTACATTTCACCTCCACTGACTACTATCACTGTCCATGGTGCCAGTAATCGACTTAATTTCACCTTCATAGGGTTCTTCATCATCTATCCACCACTTATGAACCCTAATCGACACAATAATGCATATAAATACCACATATAAATTAAACGCCCAAATCTAATTAAGTTCCTGAGCTCGCTGTCCATGGCGGCTCAGGAGCAATTCAAATTATTAATTAACTATATAATTATAATTACTAACACTTGTTGACTTGTTTTAACCGCTCAATCGAGTGGTAAAACAAGTCCTGAGCTTATTTCAAATCAAATTTTTAAAGAAACAGTTTCAAAGTCAAATATTACATTTAAAGAGACAATTGAAGAATTAAATGTGATACTGAGGTTCCTTGCAACCTCAGAATCCTTTCTAAATCAAAAATGGCAAGTTTTAACAATCTGTACACAATTTTGCCTTTTTCTGGACTCGTCGGAGCTCCGACGAGCTCCGGCGAGCCAAAACTGTGCTTCAGCCTGTGAAACTTGTTGAGAAGCTCCATAATGATTAAATGTAGATCATTGATTGTTTTAAGGATGTTTATTTGAGGATTTAACCACTGGAGCTGTAGATATGAATTTCATCATCTCCGACTCCGGCAGAGTTGGAGAAGTCTGATAAAGAGATTTAAGTTGAGTTTAAGGAACCTAGAAGCTTCAGTGCAATGCACTGAAGCTGTTTAAACCCTTGGAATACTGTAACAACCTCTGATTTATTCTGTCGAACACACACATTTTGAACCTCAGGCGACGAGCCTGAAACCCTAGAAATCAAGGCCAAAACACTTATTTGAAGATCTAAATAAGTTCCTGGTGTTGAGGAGACTATTCGAGGCTTTAATTTCTTGGGAGAAGGCTTTGAACAGAAAGTCAATTTTTGTGCCTTCACAGTCAAACTGAGTCTGATAATGGTATTCTGAGCTCAATTTCATGAACTGATGAGATTAAGTTGTTTCTGGGATCTTGTTTGATGGTTTTAAAGTGATTAAAGTGAGCTCAGATGATTTATTGTGTGAGAATTTGAATCCTGTCAATTTAGGTTACTTTCGAACCCAAACTAACAATAGTGCCATTTTGTTGAAATTTGAATTTGAATCCTGCTTAGTTAAGTCTGTTATAACCCTTAGAATTAGTTTAAATCAATTAGAAACATTCTTAAGTGTCTGTTGCACCTATTTAAGTTTGAAAATCTGAACTCTTAAGCTTTCAGAGAAGTGAAGAGCTTCTCTACTGTTCCTCAAGGTTTTGAGAACTTAGAACTTACTCTAATAGATGCGGAATAACTTGTATAATCTGTACAGACCTGTAATTAAGAAAGAAAAGTCCATCTAAGGACTCTGTAGATGTTAATTTCATTTCCAGGCGATAAATAACCCATAGGAACCTCTGATTTTATCTTTCAAATTGAAGAGGAAAATATCTTCAAAACCTTAAATTGACCCTGCAATTGTATAGATCAACCTTAGAGCTTTCTAACAAACTTGAAATCACTTGATTTGGAGCTCTGAGTAGGAAGTTATGATCATTTGAAGTTGGGTCTAGAAGGAGTTATGTTAGTCCCACATCATCGGATTCTAAGCGCGCGCATGGGGATAAAACGATTTTGTTACCCCAGCTATTCAGTCGTCAACGCTCGGCGCATCGATTACCGATCTGATCTGAGCATGTGCATGTGTGTGTGCGGGCTTGTATGCCTGCAGGTGTGCGCCCTTGTGGGTGTGAGCGAATGTGCCCTAGGAGGGCGAGAGGCCTAGGAGGCCGGGTTGAGCCGAATTGCCTCGAGACTATGAACCGATATGAAATGAACTAAAAACAAACCTAATTGAGATTAGGCGATGGCCGAGTAGGGTCTGGTCCCACCCTGGTCTCAAGGTGCTATGTATCCTCAAAAGGTCCTCACCGCAAATAAAATAATTTTTGATTAAAAAGTAAAAAAACCTGGTTCAGCTGAAGGACTTAAGGAAAATAAGAGCTGATGGTTAAAATGATAAGTGTTGAAGCTGAAGGCTAAGGAAAGAAAGGAGCACAGGCACTACTACGGAATGAACTAAGGAAAAGACTAAGGAACAAAAGGAGAAGACCAAGGGAAGAAAAGAAGGCAGGAGAAGACTAAGGGAAAGGGAATAAGAGACAGGAAGAGAAGAAGGCAGGAACAACATAAGAGAGGTAAGAAAGAGCTCGAGAGAGAATAAAAATAAAGGAAAAGAAAGAGAATAAGAGAAAGAAAGAAGAGAGAGGCTGAAGAAATAAATAAAGAAAATTTTTTCTTGCATCATTTTAATTACTTTTTGTTTTTAATTGTAGAAAGACATGTTTTAATAGAACAACTTTTAATTGCCTTAATTTCTTTTGAAATAAAATTGAAAATCTAACATGTTTACTTGCTAATAAAGAAGATCATTTAAGTAAATATGTTTTTCATATGGAATTTTATATATTCCTTATAGTTTAAATATTTTGGCAAAATTCATGTTTTAAAATCAACATAGTTATACCACCTAAACTTACATAGAAATAAAAGAGAATTGGTGAATTTGAAAAAATTATTATACCTCCCAGTGAACAACCTAGACTCAACCAGTAAAAATTTCTAAAATGTTAAGTTAATTCGACCATATACTACACAACCAACACAATTTCGAGTTAACCTAAATGACTTCTTCTACTCTTAATTAAGTGAAATTAACTTAATTACTGAGTTGAGTGAAAAGCACGCGATCACCGGACACTGAAGATGTAGGTTTTATACTCAGCTTGTGTCCCTATAAATTGTAAACCCTCAAAGATGTATCAATTCTAGTGCATTCAGGTTATAGGATTTCTATTCTGGTAGGGCATGTAATAAAATCAAGAGTTTCATAATGAGCCATAAAATCAAGCATGAGGTCTCTCTTCAAAGAAAGATCCATCCCTTGTTCAACTAGGGTTTCATTGCCTATTCCCTCTAAGTCCCTGACCCCAAGAATATTCTCTTCAACCTCTTTCATATCAGACTCAATGTTCGAGGTTGCTTTAGAGGTAGGGCTAATTTCATGCTCTCGCTCATATTCCTTTTCTTGGCCCTCTAAATTTGCGACAGGGGTTTCAACTAATGCAAAATTGATTATTTCGAAATTACAATCCCATTCCCAATATCCAATGTTGGATGTCTTTTCCACCGAATCACTTTCCTCAGGAAGATTAAATTTGGCTTCCACAACATCGCCCCCAAATTCTCAGTTTCCTCCTGATGTGTGTCCTCAACTCTCCTCAAATCATGTTCTGAGGAGTCGTCAATGACATCTTCTATGGAGTTGTCCAACTCCTAGGGAGTATCAATGGTGGAATGAACCAATTTTGGGTAAATGGTGTAGTCCAATTGATCACGGCAGGGCCTTGCTTCACAACTTCTGTGAACAGAGTTGTTTTAAACAGTTTTCTTTGGCCTTCTTCCTCTAGCTGTTGGAACATATCCATCATGGCATGTTGCCCTTTAATCAATTCTAGATTCTGTCTGCGTAACTCTAACAAGAGGTTATCAAGAATTGACAGGGTGTCATTCAGTTTCCCTTGGATTTCTTCCTTCAAATCAAGGCTAGGAAGGTGTGGTTGAGGATGTGTAGTGGAATCTGCACTGGGGTTTAAGTACTTGGGTGGGTCCTCTATTCTATCATTTTCAGGGTCCAATTCTTTAAAAGGAACCATTCTCTATTTAGTCCTACTCCAGAATAATTGAGGTTCTAAGTCCTCCTCACAGTCGAATTCTTCATCAGGAGACTAAATCAAAGGTTGATCATTCTTGATTTGCCTAGGTTTCTGATCATCCTTTGATTTCCATTTGTCTAGAAGCCCTTCCAATCCAAAGGTCAAGTAGGAGAGATCCTTGAATTCAGATGACCTTCCTTGGTTATAGTCCTAGGAAGGGTAGGGATCTTGTGTTCTACTAGAGTGCAGGTCCCATCAAAGTGGTTAGTGAGTGGGTGGGACCTAACTGGAGAGTCGTCATGAGGCGAATCTAGATATGGATCCCCAAGGTTTGGATCGTACCCCTGGGTGGGTGTGTTGGATGTATCTTAATAAGAGGTTGGTGCAGGTTGGTTACAATTGGGATAGTTGAGGCAAGGGGGGTATTCTGGGTTATATCTCCAACTAGGTGGCTGGTTATCCTAAGTAAGCTGTGGATACGATCTACCTAGGTTAGAATACAAATCATGTTGGGGATAGTTTGGGTAAGATGGATAGGCAATGAAATCCATGGTTGGGAAGAGGTGGAGGGCTGAGAGAAGAATAGGTGAGAGAAGTGTGTGTGCACAAATAATCAAGCAAGTCTAGTCCTTATGGTGTAAACCTAGGTGACCTAAAAAGCCTTGGAGGGAATAATTAAACTTGCAAGTACTTAACCTCCCTTCCCAAAGTTAATCTGGCCAGGTTGATTACAAGGGAATTAAGGGGAATGTTCTTCCTTTGGCTTGCGCCACTGGTTCCGTAAACCCCACAACCGCGGTCGTTTGACACTTTCCCGCAGCCTAGAACTAGATTCCACGATAGGAATCAAGGTTAAGCACTTGACAAACCCAATTACTCCTCCAAGACTTAGATTGGCCCTTCCTAGGGCATGTCTAATTGATTTTAATGAGGGCTAGGTTAGTGCTTGTGCTCAGGATATGTGATGAGGCATCCTTTTAGTTAGTTCGATTGAGTGTGTGTGTGCATTTAACAAAACATGGTTCTCAAGCAAGGATTTTAAGATGTGGTATCTTTTAATGATTTATCCTTGCTTTAATACTTTTTAGGGTTGAAGTTCCTTAATGTTTTCAAACAAGGTTCAAGTGGGCACACAAAGTTTTGCACATAACGGGAGAAAATCGATTTCCTTTAGAATGATGTGGCCTTCGAAAATAACCCTAGTGTATTCACCCTAGTGTTCATGCACTTCTACTAGGTGAGTTGATTTTAATTATGGTGAGTGGTGCAGTCCAAGTCAAGTCATGGTAGCTTCACAAACACTACTCAAAAGAAAGAACCCTCCAAAAAGATTATCTCTTCAAGAACGTTAAAGTGTATTTTTTTGGTTGGGTGATGAGTTTGGAATGTGGGTCAAGTAGCCATTCACCATACCAATTTTAGATTTATATTTTTTTTTGTATTTCTTTTAGGAAAGCAAACAATCAATGGGTGGAGTAATACTCACAACCATCTTCACAGTACTTTACTCCTTGTCTACTATCTTGGATCGTGCTCCTCTATCGCCAAGGCATCGAGTTCCTGCAACCAATCAAGTAGAGAGAGCAAAAATGAGTCAGAATATGTGAATACTAATGCAGGATAAAAGCGACAAAAGAAATCCGTTGCCTCCTCAGCAACGGTGCCAAAAATCGACGCATAGGGAACGCGTTAGTTTAATTGTCATTATAGCATGCACTCACGTCGTTGATTTTAAATTAATATATGGATTTGCGAGTCCAAGTGTCGATCTCAGGGAGGTGTAAAATCATATTAGTTTTAGTCGCTTTAGGTGTCACAAAATGGTAGCATGGTTTGCTTGTGAAAACGAGGGCGAAAGAGAGAGAGTAGGGTTAGAGCTTGTGTTTAAAACATGACAATCACTTAAGGAGATGTAAACTATGATATAAGAAGCAACATCAACATATAGCATGCAATTAGAGATCGTTTACAAATACAATAGATGAAAGTTTAAAATGGTGCAACATAAAACTAAAGTAAAAGAGAGTGTGAGGAGGAGGCAAGGTGACCACGGCGGTGGAGGGGGGCTCCATCGGTGGCTTGACAACTCCCGGGGAGGATATGGAGTGTTTGGTGGAGCTAGGAGAGGGCTAGTATTGCATGGAGAGTGAATGAGAATTAAATGCTGAGAGATGGGGTGGTTGAGGAGGTTTATATAGAGAAGGGGTTTCCAAACTAGGTAAGGGTTCTAGTAACGTCTAGGACGTCGCTAAACTCATTCCAAAAGTCTCGGTGAAGCCCCTCGCCCACTGGTCCAAGCGCGCACGCGTGCTTCTTCCTTCAATCCGCGCCCACACGTCCTCAACTGTCAGATCCGAGGTGTGGATCGCCATCGGATAACTGAGGGCATGCCACATCGCACCCCCCCCCCATGCCTGTAGATGTTGCCTTCGCGCCCTTCACGCAATGGGAAAGCGTCGACCGTTCGATCACACCTCAACAGCCAAGATTGCTCATGACTAGATGCTTGGATCACGCCCTGCACGTGTTGGGTGCGTGTGATCGTGCGTGTCTATGCTTGGGTGCGCTGGATCACGCCACATAGCTTCCATCTTTGTCATCCACGCGTGCATCAACGGTTGAATTTTGATTGCACGCGCGGATGCGGCTGGTGAGGTTCAATTGCGCGTCGAAGGCACGTGAGGAGAGGCGCTGACCACTACGATGCCTTCATGCTTTGTCGAGGCTTTGCGTGGGTGCTCAACCATCCAACGGGAGATCGGACGGTCGAGAATGCTCCTTGCATGCGCAATGAAGAAAAGCAGGGTGCATGCACACGGCGAATGGCGCCACGTGGCTGATTATGGGCCATTGATCGTCAGATCAACGGCCAGAACTTCTTAGGCTTGTTGGGGAAGCTCTGGATGTTGGATTTAAGTGATTTCGAGTTTGTTGGACTCCATTCGTTGATCTGAATCCATCCGTGGGTCTGGTTGCTCATCTGAAGCCTGTTTCAACATGCACTTGTACGCATAGCCATTAAACATTGATTTAAAAGCAATCTTAATTCGCAATGCATGTAGTGCTCCCATGCCCATTATGGTATGTTATTAGTGCACATATATCCTCAAGATGATCCCTTGTTGACGAAATTATCATCATCGAATCCAGAGTTATCAGCCTTCTCTTCTGATCTTTTCTCAGGCAAGGCCCCTTCTTTTTCCTTTCTTAGCTTTTCCTCTTCTCTTCTGCCTTTAGCTCCTTTTCTTTAGCCTCTTCTTCCTTCTGCTTACACACAACCCTTCTTTTTCTTCTTTCTTGGCTTTTCTTTCCTTCCCAGCGAGTAAGTGTCGCACATAATGGTTAAATTCCTCAACATAGTTAATTAAGTTATTTAGGCTTAATTAAATACGCAAGAATGTAACTTAGGTTAACTCGAATCAAAGTTGTGAATGTAGTATAGGGTCAAATTAACCTAACATTTTAGATTTTAAAATTCTTTTTTTTACTGGTTGAGTTCAGGTCGTTCACTGGGAGGCATAACTTAATCCTAATTCACCATTTAGTTTATAAGAATAATTAGGAACTAATTAATTAATCAATTATTAGATTAGCATATTTTAAGCACATGAGTATTGCACAAAAAATAAGTCAAATAAGCACAAGTAATATTCCATGAATAGAAAACATATTTACACATATGATTTGTCATTAGAAACCAAGTAAACATTTTTATTACATCAAGTATTTCTAATTACAAAAGATTAAGATAAGAAAATACTAAACAAATGAGTACAAATGCCTTATTTCATTTAAAGCTCAAAATAATGAAAGAGAACAAAAAATACCAATGGAATTATAAATCAAACATTTAAAAATGGAATTGGATGTCTTAAAAATGGAAATTAGAAGACTGATTACATGCAAGGATGTCTGATTCTCTCTTTCATTCCTTCATATTATTCCTAAATTACCTTCAGCTTCTTTAGCCCTCGTCTCTTTATTCTCTTTCTGTCTTTTGTCATCTCTTCTTCCCTTAAATTTTTCTATTCTCTTTCTTCTTTAGCTAATCTCCTTAACCCTCTCTCAATACTTAAGCTTTGAAGCCCTCTTCTCTTCATCCAGGCCAGACTTCAAGACTCGATTTCGGTTGATTGGCAGGATGGTTTTGATCGAGCAAAGGCTCGATCAAAAGCCCTAAGGATGCTCTATCAAGATTCAGCACCAATTTGGTGCTCAGATCAGGTCTAGCCCTTTGCTTTGAAGGGCGAAGTCAAGGGTTCCGCACGGCCATTAATAGCCAGCAGAAGAAGAGACTCAGGTCAATTGACCTGCAGAGGCTATATAGCTCTCAACTGAAGGCCTGTGTGCCTTCAATGATGAATTCCGCATCACTTGGGAAAGGAGAAAGGTTTTGGAGAAGGTTTAAGAGGCTCAAAGATTGAAGAGCTTCAATCTTAAGCTTCATAGCTCATATTTGAGCTCAAATTTGGCCAACAGACAGATAAAATACTCTAGAACAGGTCTGAACCGATTCAAGAGGTTGAATGAAATAGATCTGGGTGGGAATTGCAATCAAATCTCAACAAAACGCTCAAGAGCAATCAAAACTCACAGTAAACTAAATCTTGATTAAATCAAAATAAAGCACCATCAAATCAGTCAAAACAAACTCTAAATTGTCCCAGAAACTCAGATAACTCATTAAATCAGTGAATCAAACTTTCAATCTTCAATTTCATCCTAAGTTTGACTTTTTACCGTTAAGGTTCGACTTTCAAATCTAAGGCATTACAGATCAATTTAAAGCCTAATTCTGACTTAATCCACCCTCAAGTAGCTATTGCACATCTCAAATTTAAGCTTTAATAGCTCTAGCAGTGCTAACAAGCAGTGCCGCCTGAGATCAAAGGTGGTTGTGTTCGCTACAAAACTCCAGAAGCTTTAAGACTGATCTGAAACCTAAAATAGGTTCTACAAGCTCTTCTGATGCTCGTTGACCCATCAGATAGATGGAAATCTCAAAGATTCAGTCTCTCCAACTCTGCCGGAGTTGGAGAAGACAGAGCTCAATAAGGAGCTCAAATCATTTAAACACAATTTTAACTCCTGAAATTTAATCCCTAGGTCAAGAAGAAGTAATTTGGAGCTTCTCAAGAAGTTCTAGCGGTTGAGGCTTATTTTCAACTCACCGGAGCTCACCGGAGCTCTAGTGAACTCAGAAAAGAAGTGCTGGAGTCTAAAACTCCACGAAACATCTCATAAACTATCTCCTGAGGTTGCAGATAACCTCAGGAACACAACAATTAAAGCAATTAGAGTTCTTGATCGTAAATTGATCAAAAACTCAGGAAGATTGCTTCATGAGTTCATTTGAATTCAAGAGCAAATCCCTCACTCAATTGAGTCAGAAAATTTGATCAGTGAGGTGCGACGATGATCTAGAGGTGATTGATTAGGTGGAAGAACTCCTCCTGAGCTGCCATTGACAACAAGCTCAGGAGGTTGAGGTGATTTGGGCATTTTTGATATAATGTGTTACTCAGCTAATTAATAAGTCGAACAGGGCCCTTATGTGATGTAAGAGCGATGGAGGGCCCCAATTGAGTGTGAATTATGCCGTTGACCTCCGCCATGGACAGCAAAGGTCACCGATGAAGGTGAAGGTGGACTAGGCATTACAGTTCCTAAAAGGGAAGGGAAAAGAAGTGGAGGAGGATCGTGAGGGGAAGAGGAAGGCGATCGGGTGCATGAAATAGTGAAATAAGGTCCAGCAAGGCCGGACTTGGCCTTGCCAGAGCTAAGGAAGGCGAAGCTTAATCATACTGAATTCTAAGCTAAACCTACTCCTAACTACTAATAAACTACTCCTACGAGTTAGAACTACTTACCTGGACAAAAGGAGATGGGAAGCTCCGTCGATGGCACGTAACGGAGGATGAAATCAGAGGAAAGGGGATAGAGCTTCGGCGAGAAACTGAAGGCGACGAGAGAGAGAAGATGACGCTCCAAGGCTCTGTCGTAGCCTTCCGGAGAGGAATAGGGGGAGAGAGAGATGAGTCTTCCGCTCGAAAAAACTCCGAAGGAGGGATGAAAGGTCGCCGGAGGTGAGTGACGAATAGTGTATCATCGATTACTATTGGGGAAGGGGGAAACGGAGTTGACATTTTGGATCGGAGGGGTCCTAGGGTGTTTATAGGTTACGGTGGAGGGTAAGGGGGATGTACCTAGACGGAAGGACGTCTAGGTTCAGCTAAACCACTGGCATCATCTCCAATGCCGGTGAGCTTAACTCTTAGACCTAAATAGGATTATAGGTCAATCTGATCCGTCGAATGAAGAGAGGGAGGTGAGCGGAAGAGAAATGGCCAAGGCGGTCATGTTCTGTCAAGGGATGAAGGTGGATCAGAAAGTGCGGTGACTGGATGCTCTCAACCATCTAGTGCAAGGAAGAAGAAGAGGAAGAAGTGCTGCGCACATAGGGACCTATTCGTAGGGAAAACTAAGGACCTATGTGCATGGAAAGGACTCAAGTGCAAAGAAACCTAAAGACTAAAACGTAAACTGAGGTTTTCAAGGCTTATTTTAGTTTAATTCTTTTTCAACTTTTTATATATGATTATAAATTAGATAAATATTATATATATATACTTTGAATTTACATTTTTGACCTTTTAGCTTAATTTATTTAATTTATTAAGTTACTTAAGTTATTACATACTTAAGTATAAATTATGCTTAAGTTAAATTAGATATTAATTAGGTAACTAATTAATTATATTTTGAGTCCATTTATTAATTAAATTATTAATGATATTAATTGACTTATAATTAAGCATTTTTAACTTATTTTTAGGTCCTTTATTTAACTGTCCCTTGTTATATAATTAAGCCATATATATACATATGTCTGGCCAATTAACTAGGGTTTCTAGTTAAGTAGGGGTAGTTAGAAGTCATGATAAGCATCTCATCAGCACAACTGCACCAAGGAGCAAAACCCACCCCTCCCCCACTCTCTCTTTCTTTCCTTCCTCCTCTCCTCTTTCTCAAATAGCTAGGTTAATCGGGTATCTAGCATGTGTAACCGAGTCCAATGCTGCATACATGAGTCTCGCAGCCGAGGAGTGAGGCTAATAGGCGGGTCGGGTCGAGTGAGTGGGTGAGCAAGGACCTCACCCTCGGTGCACTGAGGCAATAAGGCCTATTAAAAAAATCAACTTATGCGGCTTCACTGCTCCCAAATCCCACGATGTGAGACTAAATGTTGCCTTGTTCTTCTCGTGCGCCTGCAAGTGAAGGCATCCTTCAATTGGCGTGGCAACTGGGATTTGCTTTTTCAATCAATGACCTGGGAAGGGTCCTGGAGGTCACTCGCATCTCTTGGGTGTAACACCTAGGGCTCGCATGGTTAGAACACCACGAATGACATCGGAAGGATGACGTGGTGGCGGAGCTCCAGCCGAAGACCTAAAACACAAATAAGAGCTTGAAAGCCCTCATTAAATGGTTCAATAGAGTCACTAGAGGACGTGGAAGATGACGGTGGTGTCTGTGGGGTGTGGGAGTGCGTGGTGTGGTTGAACGGAGTTGAGGATGGAGACGCGAAGATGGGTTGGTCGACGGAGGGTTTAGGTGGGTGGAGTGGCGAATAGGTAAACGGGTTTTGTTCGTGGTGTTGTGGAGAAGGTTGTAGAGGTGTTGGCGAGGTGGGCAGACGGGTGTAGCGAGCGGATAACCTCGCTAGCGAAGTGGCTGGAGTGGAGGAAGATGACGGCGTGCGTATGCGTCAAGGGGTGTTTTTGGATTTTGAATAGGGGAAACTAACCTAAAAATCTAAGGGAACTAATCTAACCCTAAACTAATGGATGAAAGGGGGGAATGCTCACGCCGGTGGTACGTCGGACGTGGGGAAGCTAAAACCTCTGATGAGGGAGAACGGCAAGGAAGAGAGGGGAAGACAGCCCTCGTTGATACTGTGAGCGGCAGAGGAGCTTGAGGACGGTTGACCGGCTAAATATGGTCTGTGATGGCTAGCGAAGAATGTAGACAAGAAGCTCGTAGGAGCTTGTGGAGGGGTTGGCCGGAGAGAGGACAAGAAGGTGTAGAACCAATCCAAACCAAGCTAAAGAGGTAAGGTTTTTAATGTGACTCCTTTTATAGGCCATTAGGTCGAGCTTCAAACTTGGAAACAAGCTTGAAAGCTCGAAAATTAGGGGCTTAGGTTTAGGAATTTCCAAGAGTTCGCATGAACTCTTGGATGATTTAGGCAAGTCATAGAAGAGCTTAGATGGAAGGGGATCTCCTTAAGAGTTTCCCTTCCAATTTTGGAAGAGTTTCTACGTGAAATCAGGGAGAAAACTCTAATTAAAGGTTGGCTCTTGGAGGGTTTACATGGTCATGGCGGTAGGGACCTACGTGCGAAAAAGACAACGAAGTTAGGGGGTATTTGCAAGGATTTCAAAAGCCAAGGGACTTTTTGTAAGAAAAAGAGACAGAATATGATTAAAATGTAAACTAGGTCAAGACGATTTATGATTGGACCCAAACTTTAGTACAAACCTAATTTGGACCGAAGGAATCTAATGATGAAGTCAGATTTTGTTTTGACCAAGTTTGACTGAGTAATTTACGTAGAAATCTAAATTATGGTAACTGTCTGTCAGATACTCTGTTTTAAGTTAAATTGGGTTCCAATGGTCAAATCAAAGGTACCAAACCATAAAGAATATTTTTCTATGATTTTCAGAAGGTTTAGAAGAATTTTATCCTGATCAGAACCTCAGTTAATTAAGCAGATCTGTTTTTAGGGTTTCAGATGTCCATTAATTCTCAAAACATGTGAAAACTTGTTTCTGTCTGCATGAACCCACTTATTAGACGTTAATGACCATTTGACTTTTAATTAACCCCTGAGAAATCCCGTGATTGCTCTGTATTTAAGATATTCTGTTAAAACTGCAGATTTACCCTGTTTTGATGTTAATCTCTCAGAAAGGATGTGCAGTGAATTACGACTCTTTGGCGGTTATGTAGGAGCATTTATCAATGGATTATGACTAAATAAAGCTAAATATGGCTGATGATGACGTTATCACTATACTAATATTGATCAATCAATGTCGATGCTAGGTGGCTCCAAAGCTTAGTTATAATGCGAATAACATCACGTAACCCTTCCAGAACCCATCCTTAATCACAACAACTAGGTTTCCACCATTATATTATATTTAGCATTCATGGAGGAATTCAATTTAATTACACATTAACTAAGTGAGGGTTCCACAGATCTTAATGGATACTAGAGGGGAGGAGTGAATAGTATTGTCTTTTACAAACTTAAATATTGTAGTAGCAAAGACAAATCAAATCACAAAGATTCATGCACATAACACACCTAGATTTATAATGGAAACCCTTCTCAGGTGAAAACTACTACTTAAGCTCTCAACTTAAGATTTTTCTGACTAGTCGATACTAGTCAATCCACTAACGCATCACTTGAAACGAGAGTAGCACAATCTTTTATAGTGATCCCTTCTTTTAACAACCTGAAGAGAAGCACAGCAACAACGGATTTCTCCCAATAGCTTGGGATCTGTAATCAAAAGCAACAAGTAATGTAAAAGTAGTATAAACCTATGGAACCTCAAGGAAAGCCAAAACAGATTTCAGCAGAGGTTTGAATCATCGTGCTTTGAAAGTCATGAAAATAGAAGTGCAGAAGCACTTAGAGGGAGGCACGAAAAGCTCTTTCTTTAAAATGAATTTCTTCTTGAGAGAGTGTGAAAAAGGTTGCGTACAACCTCTATTTATACTAGCAAATCGACCAGAAAAGGAAATTAAATTAGTTAATCAATTAAGGTAGTTTGGTCAATCAAAATAGATTTTGGTCGGTCAAACTAGTTATTTTAACGATCGATGATTGGTCGATTAATTAACCTAAATGGTCAATCAAAGGTATATTTATCAACTTCCTAAAATTGGCTAATTTGATTGATTAATTTAGTTAGTCGATCAATCCATTTGGTTGATCAATAACCCTAAAACTTGCTTTTTATGAGAAGTACGAAAATCTGTTTGAAACTTATTTTGAGGTTCCTTACAAAATAATCTAGACTCAATAAAGATAAAAAGACACTGAGACAAAGTTAGCATTCTTCTAGCTTTAATTCATGAGAGAGTCCTGAAAAATTAGTTTCGCAGATAGCATAATTTTGGTGCATCAAAAGAGAGGTACTTACACTAAGGGCATGCCAGCCTTGAACAAACTCAATTGCATCTATGGTTGAGGTATAGTTGACAAGAGTTCATGCGAACAACATAAGATGGCATTCAATTTGTTCTTACTCTTGGCACCTCATCTCCTATTAGTATTCTTGCTTGTATCGTCTTTATGACTGTTTAGAGAATGATGGAAGAAAGGAAAGAATAAATTGCTTGCGCTATCATGAACTTCAATAAAGACCTAGAAGTAGAGATCCAATGACAATGATTTTATTTTCTTTCACCAAAAGATGTTTCGATTGTTGTCTTGGGCAATGCAATTATTCCCATATCTATTATCCATTGTCTAATGAATTGGTTGTAAGTTCTTCAATTCTAGATCTTATATTGTCGATTGGGGTTCTTGCACTTTACATGGAGCACGTATACTAGATGAATCAACACTAACGGTGATTGTAGACATCACGTTTAAATTTGACAACATAATGGTGTTACTGGCATTGAGAAGCAAATCCATGAATCATATCATACGACATGGACTTTGAGAAAGCATTTAATCTCCATAAGAGCATAACAAATGAAACATTTAAAACTAAAAGCCCCTTAATTTTACAAGGACAACATAACAAAACCCTTAAATTCCAAGATTGGTTACTTTGACACCATATTGAAATAACATGTGCATAAAACAACCAAAATCATATTATCATAGTAGATTCCCATAATCTATATGGCACAATAAATCTTTCGAAATACAAAGATCATACAAAAGGCGAGGGTTCACTACCCGGCCTCAAGCATCCCGTCTTCTTGATGCTAGCTAAATGGTCTTCCGAATTACCTCGCATCAAAAGCAATATGGCAACAACATCAATCAGAGACTACATGCTAAGGTCAGTCCTTGGAACACATTAAACACCCCCGAAACAATCCCCAACATCATTATAAATCCTTAAATCCCTAAAATCAGTAAGACCTAGAACTAGGTATTGAAATCGAAAGACAAGGGAAGGGTGACACACCCACCTTATGCGAGCCCTTGACGGAGTTATAAACCTCCGTCAACCCTTGATTATGACAACAGCAAAAACGGCCGCAGCAAGAGCAACCACCACAGCAGCTACGGCTTCAGCCACCATGGCAAGGAGCAGTCGTGCATGCAAAGTGGTTGGCTGCAGCAGTAGGGAGATCGCACCCTCCTTGACCCTCGCAACAGTAGGACCAGTAGCTGCAGCGAGCATCCCAGCAGCTTGCGGCTACGTTGCACATGAGGGTGTCTGGCATCATGCATGCTGGTGGCAGTTAGCAGGAAAGAGAGGAGCACCACCATGTGGGCCACCGGCGAGGGAGGGGGCAAGTGGATGTTGATGTCCAGAGAGGCCATCAGAGGTGGACGAGGAGTCAGGCAGAGAAGATGGGAGGATGGATCACCCAAGGTGGCGATGGAGGTGATCGTTGCTGCAAGGAAAGAAAATGGGGAGGTGGACTTAGCTTCCTCCCTAAGTCACTCACAATTGGAGAGGTGTGATAACATATATATATATATATATATATATATATATATATATAGAGAGAGAGAGAGAGAGAGAGAGAGCTAGGAATGCCCCCCTCCAGTGCAAAATATTATATTATAGAGCTAAGAATTGTTCTACAAGACATGATTCACCCGGTACAGGCTACTTTCTTGCCCAACAGATCACTTCAGGAATCATTTATTTTGGCTCAACAAATGGTTAATGGTTGGCACAGGAAGAAATGCAAGGCCTTCCTGTGGAAAGTAGATTTCCAGAAAGCCTATGACTCAATTTCCTGGCTGTATCTTTGGGAGGTGCTTAGAAGAAGAGGCTTCCCCCCCTTTGGATTCAATGGATGAAACGTTGTATCACCACTGCTTCATTTTCTCCTTTGATCAATGGGAAGCCATGTTGAGCCTGGATCCAGCCGTAGCGTGGGGTTAGACAAGGGTGTCCCCTGGCCCCATTGGTCTTTAACCTTGCGGTAGATGGACTTGCAAGGTACACTTGCAAATTGGCAAAGGTGGGTATAATTAAAGGGTACTTGCTATCAAATAGAAGACATTTGGCCCCCATTTTACAATATGCAGATGACACTGTGTTTTTCGTGGAAGGGTCCAAGTCTGAGGCGCATGCTTTGGGATTAATGGTGAAGATATTCAGTGATATTTCAGGTTTATGTTTGAACAAAGACAAGTCTGTTTTGATCTGTTTTGGTATGAGTGAACAGGAACATATGGAATTGGAGGGTATACTGGGCTCACCCCATACTAAATTGCCTCTGAGATACCATGGATTACCTTTAAGGGATACAAAACTGAAAAAATCAGATTGGAATGTCCTGTTCGAGAAGGTGGTTGGAAAGCTAAAAGGGTGGAGTAGTAAATTCCTATCTAAGGGTGGGAGACTGATTTTACTCAACTTAGTTATTACTGCCATACCAGTCTTTTTCTTCAGCATATTTAACGCCCCTAAATGCATCTGGAAGAGATTGGACCTTATGAGGAAGAGATTCTTCTGGAAAGGAGCAGGACACGAGGGCAGGTTCATGCAGCCCATCAGATGGAACACTATCTGCAGACCAAAGGAGGCTAGGGGGTTGGGAATTAAAGCATTAAAAGAGTTCAATGAGGCCCTACTGCTGAAATGGGCCATCAGAATTTTGAATTGCAAGGAGGGGTTGATGGATGATCTGATTAGGGACAGCTATGGGGGATCCAATAGCTGTCTGCAAAGGCTTTAGCCAAAGAGGCCTTCTCCCTTTTGGCGATTAGTGATCTTTGCAATCACCTGCTACTGGCATCTGCTGTAGCCTAAGCTTGGTGATGGCAGATGTTTTAGCTTATGGAATGAGAGGTGGTCTGAATTGGGCCTGCTGAAAGAGACCTTCCCGAGGGTGTATGATGCTGCTACTGATAAAGATGCCACAGTTAGCAGTCTGTGGTCCCAGGCTGAAGGTTGCTGGCAGCTGGAAAGGCTACAACAATGCAGGCCAGGCACTCGACTTTGGGAGGAGAGGCAGAAACTGATGGAGAATCTGCAGCAGCTGTATCTTATGACAGATGTGAAGGACACATACTGCTGGCAGGGTTTTTTCTCAGTGAAGCAGGCATATGAAAAAATTATTAGGTCTGATAATGAGGTGGAATGGGATCTTATCGACAGAAAGATTTGACTTTTGAGAATTTCTCTGAAAGTCCAGATTTTCTTGTGGCTTTGCAGACGGGAAGGGTTGATCACTGGCGATCTTAAGCACAGAAGGATGGGGATTATATGAATGCCTGCCCCCTATGTGGATTACACTCTGATAGTGCAACACACATATTCTCCTCTTGCTTGATCACGGATAAAATTTGAAGGTTGGTGTGCTTAGAACCCCTCCCTCCCTGGGATGCTATGTGGCAGAGTTTCATCAACCCTGTTCGACCATTGGGGGCTATGGCTGCCGTTCTGTGGTGTGTGTGGAGGGCACCGAATGATAAGCTGTTTCAGGAGAGACCGGTGAGATGTGAGAATGTTGTAAAGGAATGTTGGCTTCTCATACATAGTTGGGAACTTTTTTGTAATACTCTTTTGATATGCAATACAATACCCTCTAGATTGCTATCGATTTATGATAGCAATCCTCACCGATTCAAAAAAAAAAAAAAGAAAGAGTCCATAGACCAAATGTTCCTCTCAAAATGTCCCTCACAAAATTGTTTAGGCCAGATGGAATCCAAGAATCAAAGGAATCAAAAAGGTCTTCAACCATGGAATATCATTAGGTTTCGTTGGAGTTCAAAATAAGAGTAACTTTTTTTTTTCGAGCCCTTACGACAAGTTCCTTGAGGAGGATGACAATGGGAACTACTTTTTAGTCTTGTGCTTTTGGCTATGATGCAGAGGACAACATGGAGCATCTCTTCTCTAGTTGGTCTTTCACCTAGTGGGTTTGGCGTGAGGTAGTGGGATTCTCCCTACCCACTTGGGATACTCTATGGGACTTATTAGAGGACTAGACAAGAGACAGGACGGGCATGGTGGTGACCTTGCGAGCTGATTAGCTAACCCGAAATGAGAGAATCTTTAGTGATGAGTTTTTTGTCTCTTCGAATATTGCTAGAAGGGCCTGAGTGTGGGCTACTTCTTGGTCTATGTGGCCTTTATATCATACAAAGAAAAGTGAATGAACGCCACCTTGGTGCCTCATCCTTTCATTCCTCCAAAAAAAAAATCTAAAAACAAAAAGTATTCCGAGGTCATTTGTAGGAAGCAAATAAGTGTGAATTACCACTATCCAGACTTTTACAAAATTTGAACTCAGGAACTAGATACAATTTATTTAATCTTTTAAGCACAAAATCTAGTTCAAAAATATAAAGAGGAAATCCAACGGGCCCTCCTTTGATTCTCTTAAAAAATAATAACAATATTCAATGCTTAATCAAAGATAACCAAAAAGTTTTGTAATTAAACACTAAATACACCAAGTCAATAATGTTTGAACAAATATTGCATTAAAACCCCAGATAATCAATAATTAAGAAAAATCCTCAATTAATCAAAAAGATATTCAAATCAGTCCTTGAGAATATGATTTTTCTTACACATTGGCCCTAAAATGTTACGATTAGTTCCCTAAAAAATTTCTCTTCTTGCAACCAGGTCTCTGAAGCACCTCCAGCCCTTCTTTGTCGTCGGCGAGGTTGTCGAAAATTGGATCTGACCGTTGGATGAGGTCAGTGAAGGGTGGAGGTGGTCTCCGGTGGGTTGCCAACATATTGGTGAAGCCTAATCGACGATTGGAGCAACGGTGGCGGCATGGACATCGGTCGAAGTTGAGGGAGATGAGTAAATCCAGCAAGCACTCTGACAATTCCCTATGAGACTAATATGGGTTGTTTGACCTCAATTAAATTCTCAGAAGCTCCAACGAAGCACACCGAAGCAAAGCTCTAACTCTATTTGGTGTGGGGCTGGTCGAATGAGCTTGGCGAAGAAGAACCACAACCGTTAATGGTGAGAAGTCAGGGAGAGAAGAAGAGTTGATGAATGGAGCTAAAAAACTCCAGAATCCTAATTAAGACCTAGAAAAATAAAAGCCCTAATCTAATTGGACGAAAGGGTGAGTGGAGATACCTATCGAAGACGAACGGTGATGAGGAAGAAGGAAAGGAAATTGGAGCCAAGGAAGATGAAATAGAGGCTGAAGCTTTGCGTGAAGCTTCACGAGATGAAGAGGATGAGAAGCCCTCTATCAATTGCGGTGATAGAGCGGTGAACGATTAGGGCGAAGAAGCTCCAAGGTTCTCTTTAATGGCAGTTGGGGAGGAAGAAGAAGGTGTTCTCATGCCAATTTTCACATGCCGCACATTAGTGAAGCACTACCATTCCTTATAGGTGTCTGGTCGTGAGGATTGAGGCAAGAAATCAACTCAATTAGGTTGATTTCACAGGTAATTCGATCACAAATTCCTAGCTCCATAGATGGAATCAGAGGCTGGAAATTTCACCAAATTGTGCAGCTTTGATCAAGGAGTCTTCCCACCAAATTTGGTGAGGTCTTAATGGATGAATTGGGAGGTTTTCTTCTCTAAAGGTCACATAAAAGATAGCTTGGGCAAGCTACTCCCATCGGCTAGAGGTAGAAGATCATGCTGATGTCATCATGACATCACCAAGGGACCCAAATACAAATACGATAAAAATGAAATCAAATAGGTCCCAAGGTTTTAGGGTAACCAAATTAGGACTCAAAAAATCTAATAGTGACTTTAATTTTGGTTTTGATGAAATTTGATTGGTTAATTTGCATTTTAATCCAAAATGTAATACATGTTAACCTTAATCTTTGATTTAGGTCAAATTGGGCTCTTTTTATAAAATTGATCATTTTAAATCTTAGGGAATGTTTTTCAATGATTTTTAGAAAGTTTAGATTGCATTTATTTTAATTAGAATCCCTTGAGTTTAAGTGAGGCTGAAATTAAGACTTTTATTTGTGAATTATCTCTTAATTTTCATAGAAACCCTAGATCAATTAATGTAAGCCTACTTATTGGAAATTTAGTCTTAGTTGACCTTTAATTGAGTATAGGTTCACCCCTGAGTTAATCTGCAATTATATTTTTCTATTAAAACACCGAATTAACCAATTTTAAAGTAATTCCTCTTAATTCAATCATAATTGAATTATACCCTTTTAGTAATTTAATTAGGTGAATTTAGCTTTGCAAATTAGTCAATTTGAGTTAGTTATAAAGGATGATGGTGTTACCATCTAAGCTTAAATCAATGATGACTTCATTTTTGACACCTTGGTCAACGACATTGGCATAGAAGATTTTGGCTAATTCGGGATATACGGCTTGGCATCCCACCTGGGGATAGAATAAGGGATTAAAAAATTTAAATAGGTGGGTTTGGGTAAATATCTCCCATAATCAAATTGGTTCAAATATACTCCAGCTGATGGGATGTAGGCGGGCAATAGGCATTTATGACCACTTATTAAAGCAATTAATGGTGATTTGCAAGCTAACGTGATCATAATTCGAGTTAGGATTTTGTTGGGAAGATGATGCTTCAGCTTGCTTTTGTTTCTTCGCTATTCAAAGATGCATACAAGTTTGCTAAGGCATGCATTCAATGCCAAAAGATTGGAACAATGGGCAAATAGGATGAGATGCCCCTTCAACCCATTCTCCCTGTGGAGATATTTGAAGTCTGGGGTATTGACTTTATGGGTCCTTTCCCATCATCCCATAGATTCGAATACATTCTTATGGCAGTCGACTATGTTTCGAAATGGATAGAGGTCATTCCTACAAGGACCAATGATCACTCGATGGCCATAAAATTTGTTAAGGAGCATATCTTTTCTCGATTTAGTTGCCCGAATGTTATCATTAGCGATGGGGGACCACATTTTAAGAACATTCATTTTGCCAACTTGCTAAAGTTTTATGGAGCCCAGCATAAGGTGGCAACACCTTATCATCCTCAGATAAGTAGGCAAGTTGAAGTGTTGAATGGCAAGATAAAGAAAATTCTGGAAAGAATTGTACAACTTAACAAAAGGGACTGGTCATTGAAGTTGGATGACGCTCTATGGGCCTACAGAACTTCCTACAAAACTCCATTAGGCATGTCTCCCTTTCGTCTTGTCTTTGGGAAAGTATGTCATTTACCTGTTGAATTAAAACATAAGGCTTATTGGGCAATCAAGAAAATCAATCTTGATCTTGAGAAGGCAGGTAAAGCACGCAAGTTGCAGTTAAGTGAGCTTAAGGAGCTAAGGAATTAGGCTTATGAAAGCCCTGACTTCTATAAAGATCACAATAAGGCCTTCCATGATAAACATATTTTAACGAAAAGTTTCGAACCTACTTTTCAATTCACGTCTAAAATTGTTTCCAGGAAAACTCAAAACACATTGGGATGGCCCTTTCACTATGGCGTGGGTTTGCCCCTATGGAGTAGTTGAAATTAAAAATACATCCTTAGGAGAAAGCTTCAAAGTCAATGGCCAACGATTGAAACTATATATTACACTCTCATATGGACAACTTATTGACACTGTCCACATCACTGAGCCTTAGCTCAATTTTTGCTCTGTCTAGCTGCTGATGTTAAATGCAGAGCTCGTTGGGAGGTAACCCAACTCTGCATCAGTTACTATCTTTCCTTTTGTTGCACAATGAGGGCATTGTACAACATAGGTAGGGGGGGAGGTAAACCTACTTTTTGTAGTTAGCATTTATATATACTTGCATTTATAGATATATTTAAAAAAGTGCTTATAAAAAAAGAAAATAAAGCAATCAATATTGTGTAAATGAGAACACAATCTGGGCTAGGGAAGTATGATGAGACAATGCCAAGTAGTCTTTAACCCTTAAAGGATTTGGGAAGAGTATTAGGTCTAGACTCTTTAGGCCTAAAATAGGCTTAGAAACTTAAGTACTTACTAAGACTAAGATTATTTTCCAGGCCCTTGAAGAGACCACGAGGCCAACGTTTTAAGTTGAAAGCTTTGGGAGTATTTGACCTCCTTGTCTGCCTTTTGGATTGCAAGTTTTTGGTAACCTAAGCATCCCCTCCACACACACTCTAGTCTGATTCAATATGCTTAATAAAGATAAAATCACAAAAATCTCTCTCTCTAAAAAATGGTTCACTCAAGGTTCTGATTGAGGAGAGGGTCAAAAACATAAGTTGATTAGACGAGTTTCTGTCGCATCAAATGACTATATACTCCCCTTAAGGAGGCGATGTAAACATGTCACCTCCTTGATGCTTGTCTCTTAGGATATTTAAATATTCTATCGAGGGCATGTAAGTACATCGTGCTATTCAGGTGCCATGGGTGGCATTATCACGAAATGTCGATTGCTAAGACTTGAATTAGCTTAAGAATGCCATGGGCGGCACTATCAGAAGTGTCGATTGTCAGGGTTCTTTAGGTTGCCATGGATGGCATTATCACTAAGTGTCAAATGTTAAGGATCCTTCGAGGATCAGTGATGAGAATGAGGAATCTGATGTAGATCATGTTAAGAGCCAATCCAAGGTTATACTTAGAGGGATCACAAAAAATTATGAAATAAAAATCACAAAATCTTCCTTTTCTTTCTTTAATACACATGCGAGCTGAACAATGACCACTTGCACACATGCATGGATGCTTTCACCTCTAGGGCCAACAAACCATTGGGCAACCCAAAACAGCGACAAGGGCTGAAGAAGCCTCTATTGACAACCCAAAACAGTGACCTATCATAATTTAAAGGATATGGGAATTCTATATGTTGGTCACATATACGTTTACCTGCCCCTCAGTTAGGTCAATTAGCCCACTTGGAATGCCCCAGAACCCTTAGGGCAAGCTAACTTGAACTTAAAAAAGGTGGAAATGCAAGGTACAATGCTCCAGCTCATGCAACAGATGAAGACCTCATTGGACACCTTGCAATCTAGGCTCACTATAAATAACCAACAGCCCAGATGTTTACCATCCCAACTCGTATCGAACCCAAGGAACGTGCATGATAAATGCCAGTTTATCATCATTCTTATGCCATAAAACAAACTTAGCTCTTAGGATTTTAACTTTGCAAACGAATTTTTGGGTTGCATTTAGGTATCAATTAGATTAGGAATGCATTACATATTTGTTGTATTTTTGACACGTTTATTTGAATGTTAGGGATGAACAGATAATCAGATCCCTAAAACCCTTGCACTCAAAAAGGCAACTGGTGAAGAGGAAACTCATTCCAGCTGGGACCCAGCCAAATCCATCTCATCATAGCTGTACACCAGCTCACTTGAGTTAGGGCTAGCTCCATTAAACTCCATTCAGCTCATCTTGGTTGAATGGTAGCTCAGGATAGCTCATCTTAGCTCACCCTAGCTCAAGTTAGCTCAAATCTTGCTCAACTTAGTTGAGTCAAGCTCACCTTAGCTTCAATC
This sequence comes from Thalassia testudinum, assembly GCA_037157565.1. Classification (NCBI taxonomy): domain Eukaryota; kingdom Viridiplantae; phylum Streptophyta; class Magnoliopsida; order Alismatales; family Hydrocharitaceae; genus Thalassia; species Thalassia testudinum. The sequence goes on along the minus strand of JAZHRO010000078.1, from coordinate 11,636,298 downwards.
AGTTCACTGGGAGCTCTAGCTAGCTCAGCTAAGTCGACTGGAGTCCACCTTAGCTCAAGTCCAGCTACTTCCAACTCCACTCAACTCAAGTCAGCTGAAGATGACTTCATACAGCTCAAGCCAGCTCAAGTCCAGCTCCTAGGGACTCCACTTAGCTCAACCTAGTTGAGCTAAGCTACCTTAACTACTCCAGCTAGCTAGGTCCTCCCTAGGAAAATCTGACCCAGCTCACCTCAACACATTTCAGCAAAAGCCAGCTTACTTTAGCTTGGCTTAGCAACCAGCAAAGAACTAACAAGTTAAGCCAGCTAAAGTGGCTCCATGCAGTTCCCTTCAGCAGCCACCAGCTCCAGTTCAGTTTCAGACATTCCTTCCTCAGCTCCTCTTCCCTAAACCCTAGCTCCATTCCACCTCCTCCTCTACTCAACTACTACTCAACTACTAGCTAAGCTAGCTTAGCTTAGCTACATCTCAACTCCCACTAGCCATCCACCACCTACAACCTAACTCCACCTCATCATCTAACTAATCCACCTACTATAGTCCACCTACTCCTACCTATGTTGGTGCCAACCAACATGCAACCTTCGGCCCCTCAACCACCACCAAAAGTCACCTTGTTTTGGTGCCAACTCACCCTTCTAGAACCCCCCTCTTTTGGCGCCAAAACACACCTACATCCTAGCCCTACACATCTCCCTTAAACTTATCTCCACCATCCACCTAACCCCCCTTCTAGAAAGCTAAGTTGGCACCAAGGATAATCACCCTTCCACCACCATAACTACCTCCTAACGACCCTAAGTTGGAGCCAAAACACCTTACACACATCCCTACAAATTGGCGCCAACATCCACCCTAATCTCCACCTTACACCTAACCCCATAAGGCCATCATCACCACCCAATTTGGCGTCAATTCCTTAACCCACAAACCCCATCCTAACCCTCTTCAGGTTGGCGCCAAAAACCCAATTAACCAACATCTATGTTGGCGCCAACTTACACTAACATATCCACCCTCCATCCACTTCACAACTACATCCTAACCTTCCATTCTCCAAACCAACCACCAACACCTTAACCCTCCTATGGTTGGCGCCATTAATGGTGCCTCTCCACCAACATAACTACCACCCACACACCTCCTCCCTTGGCGCCAAATAACCCTAGCCCTAGAATCATCTAACCACCCTCATAAGCCCATCTTAACCCTACACATCACCTACACCTACATACCCATCACCACTCCTATATATACCCCCTACCTACCACCATTAATCCCCATCCTTTGGCTCCATTATTGTTACATATTTTCCACCTTCATCCCACCATATCCATGGCCAAGAGAGAAGGAGAAGAAGATTAAGGGGACACTCTGTCCCCTTGGTGCCTCCCCTTCCTCCCTTCTCTCTTGTGCCCCCACCAACCAAACGAGCAGCCAAGCAAGGAGGACCTTAGGAGAAGGTCTTGAGGGTGGTACACACCACCCTAGGAGGAGACTTGTGGGTGGAGATCATCCACCCTTGGAGGAGCAAGGGCACACCCCCCTTAGGGCTTGCCAAAGGAGGATCTCACAAACTTGAAGGAGCTTTTCAAGGAAGGAGTTGGAGAGATCCTTTTCAAGCCCAGAAGCAACTGAGCTTGGAGCAAAGACTCTCTCCTCTTCACCACCATCACCAAGAGAATCTTTGTTTTACCATTTTCTTTTATCTTTCATTTTGTAGTAGAAGCATTCCTCTACAAGCATTCTTGTAAAACAAATTTTCTTCATATACAAAGTTGCCTTTCTAAACTTTTGTTGCATCTTTTGATTGCTTTCACTTTAGTATTTTTTTCACTCCCTCGCTCTAATTACCCTAAGTCTCCACGTACCTAGGGTGAGCTTAGAGAGGGGTTACTTCTGTCACCTAGGTGTTAGCTTAAGAAAGTAAGGTGTAGCTATTTCCCGCTTCCAATTCCGTAGTTTCCCGTTATTTCAAATAAAAAAATCTTATATCCAAAAACCTAAATAGAAAGTTGATTTCTTTTTCGTTAAGCAAGATTTTTAAAAAGTGCATTCCCACCTCCTTCGATGACCCTAGATATCACCACTATCTAGGTTTATAAATTTTAAAAGTGATTACGAATTAGCGTGTTACAATGACTCAAAACCTGCTTTTTACAAATCATGCTTTTCTTCGCATCAGTGCAGAACCAAGCTGCTGGGCCTCAAGTTTTCGGTAATGTTGGAGAGCCACAAGCTTAATCCCATGAGATCTATCAGGCTACCCCAACCCCTCCCGGAGTTAACCAAATACCTACCATGACTAACTGGGAGTCACCTATTTTGCCCAACCCTCCTCAAGGAACCAACCAGCAATACTATGCCACTGCAAATGCCATCACCTTAAGGGGTGGTAGTAAAACCAAGGGTCCCACCCAAACCCAAGCTCATACACCAAGGACCTATAATAAGCAATTTCAACTCTTGAAAATGACCTAAGACTGAATCTAATTCGAGAGTAAAGTGTTGTTGTAAGGGCAAACAGAAAAAGTAAAAGGAGAAACTCGAGTAAGGGATATCTCTCCTACAAAGATTTAAGTTGATAATCACCCTACTCGCGGTTATTGGATCCGTTCCTACTTACGTTGGATCTTTGATGAGTTCATATATGGAAAAGAGTAAGGTGGAATCTGAAAATCTATGGAAGGTAGTTTTGCCAGACCAATCCTGTGCAGCAATCTTAAACAAGCTACCTCCTAAGAAGCAGGATTCTAGAGCCCCGTTCATTTCCTGTGTCATAGGTAATATTACTTTTGACTGAGCCCTCCTTGACTTAGATGCTTCCATCAATATGATCTCTACTACACTCATTGAAAAGCTCAGTCAAGGCAACCTGAAACCCACTGAATAACCCTTCAATTAGTCGACCGATCAATTACAACGACTAGGGGTCTTCTGGAGGATATTCTGGTCATGGTTAATAATTTTCATTATCTTATTGACTTTATGGTCCTTGACATAGAAGCACCGAAACATCTCATCCACACACTAATCATTTTAGGAAGACCATTCCTACCTACCAATGATTATCGAAAAATTTGCAACAAAAAATAGAGATTAGGGTTTCGAAGAATCTCGTGTCATAGTACGTGTAAAAAATCCGAGATCAAATAAAATTTGTAACCGGGATGGTGAGTCCCTGATCGAACTCAAGGAGGCAATGTTTGATTTTTAAAATCACGTTTGTTTATTTATTTTTGGTAATTTTCACTATATCTATTTTTTTAGTATTTTATACAAGCCGAAGATCGGTCGGAATTAATCTAAACGAAACAATAAAATAAAAAGAGAGAGAGAGAGATAACTGATGTATATAATAAAAGCAAACAAATGTTTATTACAAGGCAAATAATAATTACAAAAAATAAAATACACTAGAAAGTGAGTAAAAGAGATAGAGAGAGAATCCCCTTTGATGGCTACTTGGGGAATGAACGGTGCCTGGACGAAGGAGAATGGAGGCAGAAGGAGGACGAAGCTAGAGGAAGAAGACAAGAGGAAGGGTGACACTGGGTTGATCCACTTCCTTGGATGGAGGTGAGAAGATAACTATTGAGAGCTCCACGAACAAGGCTGAGAAGAGGGATTAAAATTATTATTTTTTATTTCTAGTGGAGCTTCCCAAGGCTTGGGACATTGGATTTGAGCTCAAAAGAGATTCTTGAGCTCCAGAAAGGGAGAGAAGAAGCTAGGAAGGGATTAGGTGCTAAGGGAAGGGGGGTAGGGTATTTATAGTGGAAGAAAGGAGGTGTATTCAATCATTCGTTGTGCAAGGCATTCAAGAGCTATGCCCAAGGCACCGCAGCAGCATAGCCACACACGCAGCACTGCCCTTACACTGCCATAGCTATGCGTCACCTCCGTCATCCGAGCTCCATCGTAGGGGCAAGATCACGCGATAAGATAGTTCTGAGGGCGTGCATACAATCGCACGCTTGCGCTTGCCTTCATCCTCGTGCCACGTGTCAAAGCCACAACCACTCAATCATAATCGCGTGGCCCAGATCATGCTTGGGCATGCTTCTTCAAATCTATGGGGTGACATAGCTCAATCATGTGCATCCACGATTGATCCAACGATTGGATTTTTGCACCCTGCGTGCCAAAGGGAGTGTGCTTGGGAGAACTCGAACATGCATCCCCTTGTTGAGAGACACATGTTCTCTCCACTGAGCTGTCTCTACTCCCTCACGATCAGAGCCGTTGGATGAACATTCAACGGCTGGTATCGTGTGAGGAGGAGCCCCCTTGAGATTGGGAGGTGTGGTCAAGCAGGCGACATGGCCGCATCTCAGTCATTAGATCTTGATCAAATTCCTGAGACGCGTGATCAAGTTTTGCTCTTGCAAGTGAGAGGGAGCACAGTTGTAGAGGAGGCGTGAAGCAATGATGGCCATTCGATCTTGACCCAACGACTATGATCTGAGGGCACAGGCATGAGGGGGAGGTTGCGGTTGGGTGTGGATGGTAGTGATGGAGCCACGTGGCACCATCTGAACCATCTAACTTCTTTTCCTTGTAGTGGATGCCACAGAGGTCCTATCGATACGATTTTTGCCACGTTGGACTGCAATCGTCGCCCTGAATCCATCCGTATGGTTGGATTTGTCGTTTGGAACCTGGATGTGCATCATTGTCGGCATACTAAAATGAGGTTTTATAAAATATGCATCGTAGTACAGCCATAATAGCGTGAAAATAAATAATATTTATAACTCGAAAGATTGTCAGGAAAGTCTGAGGTCAAACATAGGAAGCAAGTATAGCAATTAATCTCAAGATCACAATATAACCACAAAGATGAGCAATTTATAATGAAGAATCCATGCAAGAATGATATATATATGAATGCTAATGTCAAGGTGCAAAAAGATTAGGATAAAATGGTGATTTAAATCACCAATTACCCCTTATACAATAACATCAAATAAGTGCACAGTATCAATCAAGTATTTTCCACGTAATATAAGCAACCAATATAGCCACAAGAATACAGAACCAGTCACATCAGACGACAAATAAGGCACTCAGACGGCTTAACAGCAGAGGCTCAAGGTCCTCTCCTCTTCTCTTCAAGCCTCAAGGAGAGGCACAGCACAAATGCACAAAGGGCCTCCCAGTGACTAAGTGTAGAGCGGGCACATCTGAGGGCAAAAACCGCCCCTCTTTCTCTTTCCTTCTCTTCTTTCTCAAAAAAGCCCTGGGGTTAGCCAGGTTATTGAGCGGGTAACCGAATCCTGAATGGGCCTTGACCTGTGTGCGTGACCGTGTGCGAGGCGTGAAGGTGTGAGGAGGTGCGTGAAGCAAGGACCCGAACCCCAGTGTTCTTGGGCAAAGGGGTAGATTCACAAAATCACTTTATACGCCTACTCAAGCCCTCCCACTTCTGATGTGGGACTAAAGTGTTCTCCTTCCTTTGCACGAGTAACAGCTGGGCGATGTGTCCAATTAGAGTAAAGGGAGTGCTTCAGTGCTCCCGATTGAGAGCCTAGACAGCTTCCTGGAAGTCTTCCACGTTGTCTGGAGGTAGTGCCTGGGCCTGCTAGAGCAAGAACATAACTTCGAGCTTGCTCGAAGCAGCTCTGTCAATGGCGGCTAGACGATGACACTTGAAATAAAAAGTACGACCTTGCGGCCTCATCAGAGAAAGCTCAGGAGAAGCGCAATGATGCGGAAAAGGCGGTGGTGGCGGTGGCATGTCGTGAATGTGGTCGAAGGTGGCTGGCGAAGACAAAAAACGAGGGTGAAAAGGGTTGTGTTCGGTGGAGCAACTAAGCAGCCAATCCACTCAATTTCTTTAGGGGTTTTGGTTGCTAGGATGTGGCGATCGTGTAGGGAGCGGTGGCGGCCAGTTTGGTGGAGTGTTGCGGCCATGCGAGCTCGTCGGAAGTATGCCGACGAGGTGGAAGACAGAGGTCGTTTGGGCGAGTCGGTGGTCGAAGCGGAGTGTCGGTGGTATGATAGTGATGAGTAGATGCTAGGGAGTCGAATGATCTAGCTATTGGATGAAGAGGGGCGGAGGAAGCATCGGGTCTGGTATGGCCGACGCCGAAGGAGTTGAAAGCTCCGGTGAGGTAGAGCGACGACGACGGAGGGTTAGGAGGCACCTCGCTGGTATTGCAAGGTGTAGAAAGACGAGGGTAGTTGGAATCGACTACCTATGGTATGTAGCGTCGTGCGAAGAGGCCGGAGGTAGGTCGCTGGAAAAAGCTCGAAGCGAGCCGGAGGTAGGGGAAAGAAGAAGGTTCTTGGCTCAAAAACTTGCTAAGGAGGTGAGGTTCTCCATGGGGGTCTTTTATAGGCCATTGGGCAAGCTTTCAAGCTTGGAAACAAGCTTGAAGAGCTCTAAATCTTTAGGTTAGGATTAGGATTTTTTAAGATTTCACACAAGCTTTTGGATGGATTTGGAAGGTCGTAAAGAAGCCCAGATGGAAGAGGATCTCGTCAGGAGTCCTTCCATTTTTGGGAGAGACTTGCCGCAAATTCAGGGAGAAAGCCCTGAATGAAACCTTCCATGTATGGATGGAAGGTTCTAATGGCGGCAGGGACCCTTTCGTGAAGAAGATGAAGAAGTTGGAGGCTTTTTATAAGATTTTCAAAAGTTGAGGGGCTCTTTTAAGAAAAAGAGTCAGATCAGGATTAAAATGCAAACTAAGTTAAGATGATCTCAGATTGAGCCCAAATTTTTGTACGAACCTAATTTGGACCCAAGGAATCTGATGATGAAGTCAAATTTTGTTTTTGACCAAGCTTGGCTGGATAATTTTCGTAGAAATCCAAATTATGACAACTATTTGCCTAAGACTCAATTTTAGGTCAAATTGGGTTCAGATGATCAAATCAAGGATACCAAACCTTAGAGAATATTTTTCTATGATTTTTAGAAGATTAAGATAAATTTTATCTTGAAAAGAACCTTAATTAATTAAGCGGGTCTATTTTTAGGGTTTCAAATGTCCATTAATTCTTGAAATAAGTGAAACCCCATTTCATTATGCATGAACCAATTTATTAGACATTAGTGATCATTTGACCTTTAATTATCCCTTGGAATACCCCGTGGTTATTCTATATTTTTGGAATGCTATTAATTTTGTAGAAATAACCTTATATTCTTCTCTTCTTTTCAAAACAAGATAATGTGCCCTTAGAACCTTCTGATGGATATATAGGAGCTTTTATCAACCTTATCAGAACAAATTGAGCTAGTTATGGCTCATGATGGTATTCCCATCATACCCTCATGTTGAAGTGATTTAGAAAGGATTAAGATTAAGTTATCATCGTTGTAATGTAAAATCCTCAATCGATCTCTCAACAAATATAATTTATAAACTCTGATATCTAAATGAAGTCCAAGGTCGAACACAGGGAGCAAATATGAAATTCACATGCTAATCAAGATAAATATCTAAATGAGCACAAGAAATCAAACATAATAATGATATTCAATGAATACTAATCTGTCACATTAAATATTCAATGAAATTTAATGCATTGCAAGAATATAAGGACAAAAAGATAAGAGGATAAAAAAAAATAGTGATTTCAATCACCACTTATATCCTTCTTAAGTTAAGCATGTATCCAACTATCAATTATATCAAATAAATCAACAATAGCTTGAATGCTACAGTAATCAGACGTCTCTTTGGCAAATCAGACGACTTAAATGTCATTGCTACAGTGCTCTATAAAGAGCTTTCTTCTTCAGCTCCCTTTCTTCTTTCTCTCTTCTTCGGCTCTTCTTTTCCTTTCTCCTTTTGGCATGGCTTCCTGTCTTCTCCTGCATTTGCTTCTTTTTTCCTTCCTTCTCTCCTCTTCTTCTTCTAAGCCTTCACAAAGCCTAAGGGTTAGGCTCTTTAACACAAAGCATGCACCTAGAGAAGATCCTCAAAGAGAAAAAACCCTCCCCTTCCCCGCGCTCTCTGTCTTTCCTTTCCTTCTCTTCTCTCAAACCTGGGTATATAAGCGGGTACACAAATCTGGATAATCGAGTTTGGCAAGACCTGCGTGCATGTGTGCATGGGCGAGGCGTGAGGTGCGAGGAGGCGCGTGCATGGGGGACCTCACCCTCGTGTGCTTGAGGCAATAAGCCGTATGAAGAAAAACAATATATGCATTGAGGTTGCTTCTAATTCCCACGATGTGGGACTATCTTGCCCAGCTTCTTCGCATATCAACTGCGAATGAAGGTTCAAGTCATGGGGAAGGCCTCTAATTGAGGACCTGGGAGAGTTCTTGGAGGTCACCCGCATGGCCTGGAGGGGTCCTTGGCAAAGAACAGTGCCGCGGGGCGAAGAACAAGTCGGAGAGGATGACGCAGTGGCGGAGCGACAACAAGCTAACTGAAATCAAGAATACAGGCTAAGTGCCCCAGTTAAAATGTTCAAAAGCTTCGTCGAACTATGACGATCGTCATGGGGGTCGTTGTTTCGAGGGCGTATGGTGACCAAAGAGTGGCTGTCGATGACGGAGAAGATGATGTGGAGGTGTGGCGTTTGGTGGCACTGAGTGGCCAATGGCCTCAATAACTAGAGGGCTTTTGCTCTCTGGAATACGGCAAAGCTAATGATGTGGAGCGAGGGCATTTCGAGCAATGGAGCGGCAGGAATGCATCACCGGAACTTCGCCGGAGCGGAAGATGGTGAGGGTGTCGGGGTGTGTTGCGTGGTCGATTAGGAATGTATGTGAAGGGGAAATGATGTAGAGTAGAAGAGTAGGTAGGGGGTCTCAGAGGAGAGAATTCAGGCTGGGATGCTCCAGTTGTGGCTGACTGGAGCCGGAGAAGGAGATGAAGGCAGGAGGACGGCAACGACAAATGGGGCAAGGAGACGTCCTCTCTTTGGCTGGAGAGGATTGCATGGAAAAGAGGAAGGATATGGGCCGTCCAATTTGATGGTTGGACGGCCGGAAGAGAGAGAATGAAGGTGGTCACCGGAGCAAAATCCGAAGATTGCCGGAGAAGGAGATGATTTCTCAGGCTAAGATTTGCTAAGGAGAATGGCCTTGCGACCTGGGTAATTAAATAGGCCTCAAGAGAGTTTTCCAAGCTTGGAGACCAAGCATGGAAGCTTCGAAACTTTACGAAATAGGAGACCCAAACTTTCAAAAGGTTTACACGAGCCTTTGGATGGATTTGGAAGGTCATGAAAAGGCTCAAATGGAAGAGGATTTCGTCAGGAGTCCTTCCATTTTTGGGAGAGATCTACCAAGGAATCAGAGAGAAATCTCTGATTGAAGGTCGCCAGAGTAGGAGTTCCTTCGTGATGATGGCGGAGGGGCCTGATTACAAAGAAAATGACAAACTTAGGGACCCATTTGTAAGAAACTCAAAAAGCTAGGTGTGTATGTGATAAAAAGAGTCAAACTGGACTGAAAAGCAAACTAGGTCAATATGATCTCTGATTAGGTCCAAATTTTGATACAAACCAAATTTGGACCCAATGAATCTGATGGTGAAGTCAGATTTGGGTTTTACCCAAGTTTGACTGGGTAATTTATGCAACAACCTAAATTAGGGCAATTGTCTATCTAAGACTCTATTTTAGGTCAAATTGGATTCCAATAGTCAAATCAAAGATACCAAACCTTAGAGAATATTTTTCTATGATTTTTAGAAGGATTACGTAAATTTTATCCTAACCAAAACCTCATTTATTTAAGTAGGTCTATTTTTAAGATTTCAGATGTCATTTAATTCTTAAAATGCGCGAAAACCCGTTTCTGTCAGTATGAACCCACTTATTAGGAATTATTGATCATTTGACCTTTAATCAACCCCTGGGAAACCCTGTTATTACTCTGAAATAAGGATATTCTGTTAAAACTACAGATTTACCCTTGTTTTAATGCATTTCTCTCAGAATGGATACGCAATGAATTATGGTCCTTTGGCGGTTATGTAGGAGCATTTACTTGTTGATTATGACTAATTAGAGCTAGATATAGCTAATGATGACATTATCATCACCCCATGCCTAGCTTTTGCTAGTCTCTTAGCAAAACCTTATGGATCAAACCAGTTATCGAGGTTAGAAGTAATCGCCAAGATGCCCTACTAAGCTACATCTCTAGGAATCAGATCTTAATACCAACAATAGGCCTAAAGGTACTTAAGTACTGGCCTAGATCTAGACCTAACTAGCTTTAACCTCAGTCTGTCACGAAGGTTTTTAAAGCTTGCAACAACTATCCTAAGGTTCGTTGGACCTAGCGGTTAAAACACCCGTGCTTCTAACATGGCTAATCCAGGTTCAGTTTGCCAGTGCATTTTTTTGTAAGAGAGAGAGGGATAGAAGAAGATTTTCATTTTTGGAGAGCTTTCTCTCTCTCTTTTTCTTTTTATCATTTTTCCTTAAATCCAGCCTCGGATTGGCCCTAAACACAGTCTGTATCGGATTTCTTATCCCCACCATCAATCCTTGGAGGGTCTTTAGCAATCGATGCTTCGGGATAGCACCGCCCATGGCAACCCCCAAAACCCTGGCTCTCAACACTTCGGGATAATGCTGCCCAAAGTGTTCTGTAGCTAAATCCAGGCCCTGGTAATTGACATTTTGTGATAATGCCACCCGTGGCATCTAAACCAGCACAAGGTTCTTACATGCCCCCAGTAGGATATTTAGATATCCTAAGAGAAGCACCAAGGAGATAATATGTTATTGCGCATCTTCGAGGGGAATTTCTCACCTCTCCATGCAGGGAACTCGTCCAAATCAACTTGTGTTTTCAAGTCGCTCCTAATGTAGATCTTAGGACCATTTTCATTACAGAATAAACACTTTTGTGTGATATTCATATTTAAACGCACCGAACCAGACTATGTGTGATTTAGAGTGTTTAGGTTACTGAGTCCCATAAACCAGAGGTCAGTTAATGGGGCTGAATAATCCCTAAGCCTTAAACCTAATACATAAGCTTTGCATTTTCTTCAACCTCTTTAGGATTAATCCGAATCCTAACTAGTACCTGAGTGGTTAAATCTCAAACCAGATCCAAGAGGCCTAAGGTCGATATTCGCCACTAATACCTTAAGTTTTAGCTTTCCAAGTCTTAATTCATCATTCAATCCAACTTAGAAGTTAGGTAAGTTCCATATTAATTTTCAGGGACTCTCTTTTTGTATTTATATTTTTGCTCCTTTCTTTTCTTTTTGTTTCTTTCCCTCCTTTTCTTCATTTTTCTCTCAAATGGATCTTCTTTTGACTCAATCCTCAATTTTTTTTTTAAAGAAATCCTTTTTAATGAATTAACTTCACAGCATTTTACACTTTAATACCCCTCATGCCTATGATTTGCAATGGCCCCATTGTAAATTAGGCGGGTTCGAGTTCAGCGTAGTTCATATATTAGAACAGGGTCAAAGGGTGGGTGGACGAGTAGAGATGACTGTTGTGGACAATTTCAGATTTTGATATAAGTACCAAAGGTGGAGTCGGTTGTTCTAATGGATAAACCCTAAAGTTCAATATGAGTTTAGCAAAGAGATACGTTAAAAAGGGTTTTGGGTTTTTTCAAAAGATGTCGGGTTGCCTCCCGTTAGGCACCAAGTTTAACGCCATTAGCTGGGCGCAATGAGCTTAGAGATATGTTAATTGATGATGAGTAATAGAGGAAAATATGTGATCGTGATGGATGAGAATCACATGGCCACATATGAGTATCAAATTACGATGAAGAGTCATTCCAGAAGATCTATGATATGGATCAGATTGATTCTTTTCTGGATGATCTTCCTTGAACTCTTACGAAAGAATCATTCAGAAGGTGTAGTGGTCATGAGAAAGATTGTCGTGGGTCCAAGGCTCAACTGAGATGGACCTAGTAAGTGTATCTCAAGTGTGTGGCTCCTCTCATGCAATGTGGCCTAACAAATCGATACTCAGTGAGTCATATTGATTCTTTTCTACTGAATGTGAGATCATCTCCTCAAGAAATGACTCAAAGATTGGATTTTCTAATGAATCTTCACTGTAAACTTCATCCCAATCAAAAGTGAATGTTTGCAAAGTGCCTCTTGGATCATCTAACTCTAATTTTGTAAAGGATTCATATTCTGGGTGAAAGTTACTCTCAATATCTGCCAAACTCAATTCCTGGAGGTCCTCAAAACAAAATGTCTCTATATTCATGGAATATGAATCCCGTATGTCCCCATGTTTCCTGAAATCCCTGGGTACGCCCTCAAAATCAAAGGTGAAAGCCTCCATCGTGCTCATGTCAGCATGCTTGGTCAAATCAGGATCATCTAGCATGTGAAAAGTTTCTAATTCTGGCACAACATTTTCCATTAATAATATAGTCATGAGTTCCTGGGTAAAACCTAGTTGTTCTGTCGAGTATTTTCCTTTTGTTACCTCGAAAATATTAATCTCAGCACGTTGATCTCGTGAGGCAATTACCATATGCCCTGATTCACAATTGATTATAGCTCCTGCAGTAGCCAAGAATGGTCTTCCTAAAATCACGAGCATATCTTGTATTTGTTGTGGCGTATCCATGTCAAGAATTGGAAATCAGCTAGGTAGCTAAAACCTTAACTCTAATTACCACATCCTCTACCATCCCAATCAGTGTGATCAGGGTTCGATCAGCTAGTTGCAAAGTAACATTAGCGGGTTTTAGCTGTTCGATCCGTAATTTTTCAAATAAAGCGGTAGGGATTAGGTTGACTGAAGCGCCAAGATCCAGTATGGCCTACTTAACAGTTGTATCACCAATCATGCAGGGGATTAGCGGGGTGCCTGGATCAAATTTCTTAGGAGGTGACTGTTTTGGATTATGGCACTCACACTTTCCAACTAAACTACCTTCCCTTGTGATGGTTCTTCTACCTCTTTTTTGAATAAGTCAGGTGAGGTAGGATTAAGAGTGAGGATATCAAGTAATGAAATAGTGACTTATGCGTTCCTCAAAGGCCCATTACATCAGTTTTCGACAATTCTCTAGTGTGGAGGTGGGATAAGATCTGGGATAGGGAAATGGATTGGCTATCTTTAGGGATGAGTTCCTGTTCTTCTCTCAGGCCCATAATATTGATCATTGAACAATCATGATGCAGAGGTGGAGAGCGAATTGGATTTTGTTGCTGAACAGTAGGATAGGTCGTGGTGTGATTCGGATTAGCTGAGGTAATTAAACACGTAGGTATGAGTAGATGGGCTTGGCTGGGTGTAGTTTGTTTGACATTGGATTTGATTCACTATGTGCTTTTGAGTTGACATGTTGTCTGGTTTGGTAGAGGTTGGGAAGGAAGTGTGCCAAGCTGGCGAACATTTGCCAGCTGGGTGTTGATAGGGCTAGATCGAGGTTTTAAAAGATGTGTTCGTTGTAAAAATAATTTCTCAAAATAGCTTGAACAGATAAAATTTATAACTTGAATGTCAAAAATAAAGTCCGAGGTCATTCGCTAGGAGCAAATATAGAATTCACGCACTAATCTCAATATATAATGTAAATAAGCACAATTAATTACTCAAAATCTAATATGCAATGTATGGCATGAGTATATGACGAGTAAAAAGTAATCTAGACAAAATAATTGTGATTTGGATCACCAATTATAAGTCTAATATATAGAACAATTACTCAAATATAATCAATAAGAAATAACAAATAATCAGGAAATCAGACGTCTTAAAATGTGTTGCTATAGTGATTCCTCTTTTCTTTTGCTTCTGCTATTCTTCTTCTTCCTTGCCTTTTCTCTCTTTTCGCTTTCTATTGTCCTCTTCTTTCTCTGCGTGCACAGGCCCTCTTCCTTCTTTCTTTCTTCCTTTGCTTCTCTGACCTTTGTGCACGGGGGGGAAGGCTTCATCAAATTCGGCTAAGTGTTAGCCGTTACACAACAGAGCAAAATCCCCCTTAACCCCACACGCTCTCTCTCTTTCCTTCTCTCTGGTTTCTCTTCTTTCACGCCCTCCTAGGGCCATACACAATACCAGGTTTTCAGGTATCGGATCAATGCGCACCCAGGACCAGGGCTACAGGCATGGATCACAGTCGAGGTGTGAGTACAAGGTTAGGCAGGTATACAAGTTGCAGCCAGGCCCACGTGGTGGTGTCTCGGGTGAGGCATGTGAGGGACGCGGGGGACCTCACCCCCTGTGTGACTTGAGGCGATAAGCCGGTGTCACAAAATCAATTTATGTCACCGTGGGTGCTCTTCGGCAAACGATGTGGGACTAAATTCCCCTTCTTCGCATAAGCAACAGCGACGCTCCTTCGTTCAATTCACATTCAATGTTGGTCAAACATCCCAATTGACCACTTGGAGACGTTCGCCTGATGATTCCGCACCACCTTGTGCTTTCGCCTGGAGCTATTGGCAGGGAATCAAGCTTCAAAACTTGCTCAAAGCTTCACGGTAATGCCGGCTGAGGGCGAATACCTGAAAACAAAAACACGACCTCATGGCCCAATTAAACAAGCTCAGGAGCTTCGTTGTAGGGCATGGAGTGCATTGGTGGTGTTTTCGTGGCTTATGGAGGTGTATGGTAGTCTGCGGAGGTCAAAGGAGCAGCGCAATAGTGGGTTTGTTTGGAGGGTTACGGGAGTGAGTGGAGTAGGCATAATAGGAGAGGGGTTTTGATGGGTGAGTCGTGGTGAAGGGTGTGAGGTGGTTGGCGAGGCTGATGGATGGGTGTAGCGATGGAGGCGCCTCACCAGAGGGATCGCCAGAGACGAAGGAGATGAGGTTGGTTGACTGCATCGAGGGTCTTTTTGGGTTTTTGTGAATAGGAATTAACCTAAAAGAACTAAGGATCTAATCTAGTCCTAATTTAATAGACGAAAGGGGGAGGACACCACCAGCTTTGATCGGTCGGTGTCGAGGAAGATGAATCCTCCGCGAGGGGGATGGCAACGAGGAGAGGGGAAGATGGCGCTTGCTGTGACTAGTGAGACACGGAGGAAGATGGGGAAGGTTGCTGCACTTCCAATTAGGCCGTTGGAGGCGCGGAGGAGAGAGATCGAAAAGGTCCGCCAGAGCTTAGGTTGGAGGTGGCCGATGATAGAGAAAAGAAGAGATTTTTGACCTTGAACCTAGCTGAGAAGAATGGGCAGGCCCTAGGGATCCTTATATAGGCCTCAAGGAGCGGTTAGAGCTTGGGAAGCAAGCTTCCCAAGCTTGGAAGGTTCATCGGAATAGAAAACCCAACTCTTTGAAGGATTTGCATGAGGATTTGGGCAATTTTTGGGACTTCGGATCTAGCTAAAAAGGAAGCTAATTTCTTGACGAATTTCCCTTCAAATCTAAGAAGAATTCGTCAAGAAATCAAAGAGATCTTGCCAAATGAAGCTTGCTGGAGTTCTACGATTAAGATTCCAGGGCGGTAGGGACCTATTTGAAGAAGATGATGACAAAGATAAGGGGCTTTTTGTAATAAATTCAAAAGCTGAGAGGTTATTTGGGAGATTAAGAGTTAGACTTGGACTAAAATGTAAACTAAGTCGAAATGATCTCAGATTGGGGCCAATATTTGGTATAAACCTAATTTGGAACCAAGAAATCTAATGGTGAAGTTAGATTTAGGTTTCAACCAATTTTGATTGGATAATTTATGCAAAAATCCAAATTATGGCAATTGTCTGTCTGAGACTCTGTTTTAGGTCAAAACGAGTTCTGATGGTCAAATTAAGCATACCAAACACTATATTATATTTTTCTATGAATTTTAAAGGGCTTAGGTAAATTTTATCCTAACCAAAACCTCAGTAGATTAAGCAGGTCAGTTTTTAGGGTTTTAGAAGTCATTTAATTCTTGAAACATGTGAAAAACTCATTTTTATCTGCACGGACCTACTTGTTAGACATTTAAGATCATTTAACCTTTCATTAACCCTTGAGAAATCCCGTAATTATTCTGCAATTGAGATATGCTGTTAAAACTACAGTTTTACCCCTGTTTTACTGTCTTTCCCTAAGAATGGATTTGCAATGAATTAGGACCCTCTGGTAGTTATGTAGGAGCATTTATTCTTTGATTATGACTAATTAAAGATAGATATGGCTGATGATGACATTATCATCACTGGGCTAGCTGATTGCGAACCTTTGTGATTTATTCCTTGTGTTGTTTTTGCATGTCAACCAGGATTTGGACAATCAGAGACATTTCGTCCTCCCTAGGTGGCATGGAATTTTGATTAGGTCTTGGTTGAGCAGGTTGATAAGGTTGTGGGTTTTGTGGTCGAGGTTGAAATTAAGGTCTCGGGTTTGGGTTATTTCTCGACCACGCAAAGTTGGGATAATTTCGCCATCCAGGGTTATAGGTGTTTGAGAAAGGATTGTTCTAGACGACGTAGAGATCCTCGCAAGTCTGAGGAACTCCAGAAAAATCAAAGTACGAAGGTTCAGAGTTCCCCCAACTAAGGTAGGCTGGCCTGGAGTTTCTTCCAAGACGGGGGTGGATAGGGATCCATCTCCTGAGAGTGGTAGATGTTGGGTGCAGCCTCCCTACCTGAGGGCCAGTGCACGTATGGATTTTGTGGTGCAGTGGTGGTCCTATGTAGATGTCGATTTATATCGTCCACCTTCTTATCAATAATGGAAACCTATCCAATTGATTGGCTACCAACTCCAGGTCAACAAATACGAAAAGGCCTCGGGTTGCATGTATCCCCTGTTGTTTGTCAATGCACGGGTGGTCATCCAGTCGTACACATCCAATGACTCATTATTCAGGGAGTTCTCGCACATATTCTCGAGAATCCCCTAAATCGTATCTTCATGCTGACCTATGATGCTACCACCACATGTTGCATTGACAAATAGCTTCATGTCGTCATGGAGCCCGTGGTAAAAGGATTGAACTTGTTCCCACTTCGGGATCTGTGATGGGGGCATTTGCACATGAGATCCAAAAAACGATCCCATGCCACATGTAGAGATTCTCTCGCTCCTTACAAGAAGTGCGTGATTGCATACCAATCAAGCAACCTAAACCACCTGAATTAAGCTAGATCCTAACATAACCTAGGAATAATGCATTCATAGGCATCGTAACTTACACAATAGCTAGTTTGTTAGTCATATAGATAATATTGTCATTTTATGACCTAAAAGAGAGATGATTCTAATCACAGATGATTCGAAGCCACGGATGATAGATCAGATCGTAGAAATCTAATTAGAACGACAACGGGAGTCCAACGCTTCCGAAATTGCCTCGATCAGACAATCAGAGCATCTTGTGCAGTCTATAAAAGAATGGAGATCATAAAGCCAAAGGACAAAGATCCGAGCCTCATATGAAGAATCCAACCACACAGATGAATCCGAATCGACAATCCTAGTCCAACGATAAAAAAATCAACCCGATCGGAGGTCTACAGCACTAGAAACAAGGAAAAGAAGATGGACGGCCACGATGGCGCCACATGGCACCATCACAGCCACCCCCTCATCACCGCCCATCTAGGAAGGACACCCCTGCATGCTGTGGGTCATTGGATCTTCATCCAACAGCCATGCGCGCACCACGCCACCCATCCAATTGTGCTTCATCAAAGGAAAGAAAATCTCAACTGTTGGATCTTCATTCAGCAAACAAGAATAAGTTTCCTTAAAACAAAAACCTAACAATGTAGACGGATGGTGCAATGATGAGCACGCTCAACTGCAACCACAAGACGAGTGTTCGAGCGGTGATGCGCAAGGATTCGGAAGGCAGTGAGCGCAGGTGCTATTGGCTATGGGATTTGAATCGGCACACGCAGACGCAGCCGTGTGGTGCAATCAGGAAGCTCCATGGCTGCAAACAATCCACACATTTTGGCGAGACACGCTCGCACGAGAGCAAGATCGGACGGCTAAAAAGTGGCTTCCAAGTGTGCGTGAGGAGAGAGATTCGTTGCAACGGGCGCGCGAGAAAGGGGGACGTGCGATCTTGATTTGAAGGCCGAAAAGCTATCATGTGTCAAGCCCAGGCTGAATTTGAGTGTTTTAGGCACAAATGAAGGTGTTTCGAGGTGTGATTTGGTCTGTTGATCTCCTGATCAACGGATCTAATCAAATAAGAGTTGTTGCATGAGATAAAGGGGTTAAATACTGTTAATCGCTCTGGAACGAATTTTAAAATCGATGCATTATAATATAGATTGAATCAACGCGAAAAACAAATAAAATTTATACTCGAATGGAAGTTCGAGGGCGAACACAGGGAGAAATTGGCAAAATAATTCTCAAGATTGCAATTCAAGCACAATATAAGCAATGTATAAATGAAAGTAAATGTCAATAGTACAAAAAGAATGAGGTAAGATGGTGATTTGAATCACCAATTACCCCTCACAATAATATCAAATATCTCGATAGTATCAATCAATTTAAATCCACGTAGGGTAAGTGCACAGTGCACTTCTGTTGAATCTCAGATGTCTGCTCAGCCGATCAGATGGCTTAACTCACTCAAAGGTACTACTCTTCTTTCTCCTTCCTCAGCTCCTTTTCTTCTTTTTCTGTGCCTTGACTCTTCTCTTCTTTCTCTTCTCTGGCATCTCTTCTTCCTTCTCTTCTCGCACAAGGGCAAGGGTTTCTTCTTCCAACAGCTAAGTGTCAGCCATTGGTCTTCAGAGCAAAACCCCCTGCACTCGTGCACTCTCTTTCCTTCTCTCTCTGGGATCTGCTCTCCTAGAGCCTTCGACAATCGGATTCGGATCTAAGCATACCCGGGACCAGGGCTGCAGGCATGCTCGTAGCCAACGAGTGAAGGTAGGTTAGGCGGGTCAAATCAGTGCCAGGCCCATGTGAGCAGTGTCACGGGCGAGCCGAAGTCGAGTGAGAGGGAACCTCACCCCTGTGTGTTGAGGCGATAATCCTACAACACAAAATCAATTTATGCGACGCTGGATGCTCAATGGTTTCTGAGGTGGGACTAAATGTCCCACCTTCCTCGTGCACACTGCTGCAGTGGATGATGCGTCCAATTGAGGGAGCTGCAACTATAGAGATTCTCAATTGAGGACCTAGAGACCTCCATGGAGAGGTTCCGCGTCACCTGGAGGTTTCACCTGGAACTTGAAGGTCCTAAAGAAGGCTTCAAGCGAGCTTGAAGTTCGTCGCTAATGGCTACAGCACCCTAGGTACCTGAAATCATAAACACGGCCTCACGGCCACATCAGAAGCGCTCAGGAGCTTCGCCGTAGGGCGTGGAGTGCGTTGGTGGTGGCTGTGTGGTGGATGGTCGTGTGTAGTGGTCGGATGGAGACGTGAATGGCGGCAGGAAGGTGGGTTGGTCGACAGAGGGTTTGGGTGGATAGGTCGGTGAATAGAGAAAGGGTTTTGTGTGCGGAGGAACAGCGGTGCTTGTAAGTGTGTCGGCGAGGCGAATGGAGCGGCGTAGCGATGGAGGCACCTTGCTGGAGGTTCGATCGAAGATGACGAAGATGGGGGTGAACGGCGATGTCGAGGGTTGAAACTAAGGTAGGAATAGAAGAATCTAACCTAAAGCTGGAGAGGAACTAATCTAACCAAATCTAATCAAACGAAAGGGGAGGATTCTGCATACCGAGAGTACGCCAACTTTGGAGAAGATGAAGTGCTCTAGTGAGGGTAGGACGGTAAGGATGAAGGAGACAGAGGCGCTTGCGGGTATGGCGCGACGCGGAGGAAGGCAGGGAAGCAGGATCTGCCACCGGTATTGCGGTCAGATGAAGGAAGGAGTCGAAAGAGCTCGCCAAATGTCGAGGAGCTTCGAACGGATGAGGAGAGATGAAATCAGAGGGGAATCCAGCCAAATTTGAGCGTGGGGAACTCGACCTAATCTGGGGATTCTTTTATAGGCCTCTGGGGGATGCTTTGAGCTTGGGAAGCGAAGGTTTGCTGGAGATGGGAACTTGAAATATACTCAAATATCTCATGCATTCGCATGAAAGATTGCAAAGGTTTTAGGGCTTAGGATCTGACTCAAAAGGAAGGAAATTCCTCAACGAACTTCCCTTTCAAATATGAGAGGGATTCATCAAGGAATCAAGGAGAACATGCAAAATCAAGCTTGCCCGAGTTGTAGGATTAGGATTTCATGGCAGTAGGGACCTATTTGTGACGAAGACGACAAATCAGTGGGGTATTTGTAAGAAATTCAAAAGCTAAAGGGTCATGTGAAATAAAAAAAAATCAGACTTAAATCAAATTGCAAACTAGGTTGAAACAATCTCGTATTGGACCCAAATTTTGGTACAAACCTAATTTGGACCTAAGGAATCCAATGATGAAGTTGGATTTTGGTTTTGACCTAGTTTGACTGGGTAATTTGCACCATTACCCAAATTAGGGCAAATGTCTGTCTGAGACTCAGTTTCAGGTCACGATGGGTTCAATGCTCAAATTGAAGGCACCAAATCCTATAGAATATTTTTCTATGATTTTTAGAGGGTTTAGGTGAATTTTATTCTGACCAGAACCTCAGTAGATTAAGCGGATCTACTTTTAGGATTTCAGATGTTCATTAATTCCTGTAACGCATGAAAGCACTTTTCTGTCTGTTCTAACCCACTTATTAGACTCTTAAAATCATTGTACCTTTGTTCAACCCCTGAGAGAACCTGCAGTTATTCTATTTTTGTGATAGAATGGCAAACTTGTAGAAATAACCATGTATTCTTATCTTCTTAAATCAATGTTTTGTGCCCTTAAGACCTTGTAATGGATATGTAGAAGCTTTTATTGACTTAATCAGATCAAACTGAGCTAGTTATAGCTCATGATGGTATTTCCATCATACCCCCATGCATAACCTTTGCTAGTCCCTTAGCAAAACCATCTGAATCAAACTAGTAATCAAAGTCAGATTTTAATCGTCAGGATGCCTTACTAAACCGTATCTATAAGAATCAGATCTTAATACTAACAACAGGCCTAGAAGTACTCAAGTACCAGCTCAAATCCACACTTGACTAGCTTTCGCCTCAGTCTACTGCGAAGGTTTCTTAAGCCTGCAGGAACTATCCTAAGGTTCGTTGGGCCCAGTGGTTAAAGCACCCGTGCTTGAAACATGATTAATCCGATTTAGTTTGCCAGTGCATTTTGAGAGAGACATAGAAGAAGAATTTGATTTGCGGAGAGCTTTCTCTCTCTTTTATTTTCATTATATTTTTCCTTAGATCCATCCTTAGATTGGCCCTAAACACGGTCTATATCGGATTCCTTATCCCCACCATCAATCCTCGCAGGGTCTCTGGCAATCAATGCTTCAAGATAGCACTGCTCATGGCAACCCGCAGAACCCTGGTTTTCAAAATTTCAGGATAATCACACCCATGGCATTGTGCAGCTAAATCCAGACCCTATCGACATTTCATGATAATGCCGCCCATGGCATCAGAACCAGCACAAGATGCTTATATGCCCCTAGTACAATATTTAGTTATCTTAGGAGACAACCACCAAGGAGGCGGTATGTTATTGTACATCTTTGAGGCGAATTTTCCTTCTCTCCACGTTGGGAACTCGTCTAAATCAACTTGTATTTTCAAGCCACTCCTAATCTAGATCTTAGGACTTTTTTCATAATAGATTAAATGATTTTTTGGCATGGTTTTAACTTTAAAGCACACTGAACCAGACTATGTGTGATTTAGGGCGCTTAAGTTACCAAGTCTCGCAAATCAAAGGTCAGTTAACGGGGCTGAATAATCCTTAAGCCTTAGACCTAATACATAAGCTTTGCATTTTCCCCAACCTCTTGAGGATTAACCTCGATCTTGACAAGTACGTGAATGTTTAAATCCAATACAGATTCAAGAGGCCTAAGGTCGGTATTTGCCACTAACCCCTTAAGTTTTAGCTTTTCAGGTCTTAGTTCATCATTCGATTCAACCTAGAAGGTAGGTAGGTTCCAATTGTTTCTAAGAGACTCAATTTTTTTCTTTTCTTTGTGCTCCTATTTTTATTTCCATTTTCATTCCACCTTTTCAAAAATGGCTCCTCTTTTTCCTCAACCTCCTCTTTTTCTTTTTCATTTTTTTTCTTCAAATATGTAATTTTTTTTATGAAACCCTTTCTTCTGAAGTGATTCTCACAGCGTTTTGCACTTTACTAACCCCCCATGCCTACGACTTGCAATGTCCTCATTATAAATTAGGTGAGTTTGAATTCAGCTTAGGTCATCCATTAGAACAGATTTTAGGTGTGTGCACAGGTCAAGATGACTGTTGCGGACAATTTCAAGCTCTAGTACGGGTACCAGAGGTAGAGTCAGTTGTTCTAATGGACGAACCCTAAAGTGCAATATGAGTTCAGCACAGGATGTGTCAAGAAGGCTTTCAATTTTTTAAAAAAGATGAAGGGTTGCCTCCCATTAAGCATTGAGTTTAATGCCATCAGCCGGACGCAATATGCTCATGGAGATGTGATTGAATGATGGTGATGGATGAGAATTGATGGCCACAGATAAGTATCAAAGCATGGTGGAGAGTCATTCCAGAATATCTCTAATATAAGTTAGGTTGATTCGTTTCTGGATGATCGTTCTTAAGATTTCGAGGGAACATTTGGAAGGTATAGTGATCTTGGGATTCGGTAGTAGGATTGTGGTCAATAGAAATGGGTCTAGTTAATGTATCCCAGATGTATGGTTCCTCTCATGCTCTGTGACCTATCAAATCGATACCTGATCAGTCATTTTGATTCTTTCCCTCTAGATTTGAGATTATCCCTTCAAGAAATGACATAGATTGGGTCTTCAAAATATCATAGGAATTTTTATACAATTTCGATTGACTTGAAATTTAAGGCACCGAATTTATGAGATAATCAAGAATTTATGAAAATATGAAAAAAATATTTCTTACACATTTGATTATACAGATTATCCAATTACAAACTAGGGGTCAAAACAGATTGCAAAACCCCCAGTACACTTTAAATCAGAAAAAAATAGAAAACGTGCATTAAAAATTCTTGAAAAATATTCTATCAGTGCCTAGTTAGTGGTGCAATAAGACAAATTTATTGCATTGCTTGGGTCGCACCACTTCTCTGAATTTGACTTAAAAGAACATCTAGAACTATTTGCGTTCTAGATTTCACGCTAAGGATAGAGCACACTTGCATTTCCATACTTAAAGGAAATCTATCAAACAAATTGAAATTTACAAAACTCTTGTGTGCCGCATCAAAACCTTGATTGAAAATATTAACTCAAATGAACCCTAAAACACATTAACATAAGCATTAGAATCTTAAAATTTAATTCATCATAGGAAATTGCTTGTGAACCATGTTTGCCTGAGTACTTCACACATTTGAAAATCAATTTAAGGGCAAACACCTCCTTAACGCCCATCATATTCCAAAAGCACATCAAACTTATGCCTAAAACTAAGCAGACATGCCCTAGGCAAGACTAATAGACTTGGAGACTTGAAACTAGATTGGGTTAATGTCAAGGCCTTGTCTACTTGGACCTACTAGTGACAAGAAACGTCGGTGCAGTAACCGCATTAACATTTAGTGGTGTCCCGCCGTGCGGGGTGTCCTAAGGGGTCCCACCCTTCTGGCCAGCCATATAATTCAAGGGTTGATCTAACCCAGTCGTGTTTTGGGGAGCCAGGATCAGGTCTAATTAGGGTTGATACTCTAAGGACCATTTTGATTGCTTGCATTGAGTAGGCGAGGGTTTCTCTAATTCATCTTCTCCTTCTCATCTGCAGACATTCTTCTGGTGTATGCAAGATAGAAGATCGCAAAATCCTGATTTGCTGCCACCATTAGAAAGAAATCCTAAGAGAAGACCTACTTATCCAGAATATGAATCTGAACCCTCTATAATGGCTAGTCATCACGAGGAGGAAGAGATTGATGAACAAATATGGATCCTATGACTCTCTTACAAAGGCAGATCACTAAGCAGGGCTAGCATCATGACTAATAGATGGAAGTCATAGTGTAGGCCATCACTCGACTCCAAAATGGAAGGGCAGACTAGCCCCTCCGTGACTTTTAAAACCCTCCTAATACCCAACCTGAACCCTTTGTTAGGGTACCTCAGGATGGGGAAAATTTTGAACTCAGACCTCAGATCATTAACTTGATTCCCCACGTTCATAGTCGTGAGTCATATGACCCCTTCCACCACCTTGAAGAGCTCCTACACATAGGAAGAACCTTTGGCCCTAGGAACATGAATGAAGGTACCCTGATGATGAAAATATTCCCATTCTCCTTGAAGGATAGAGCTGCACATTGGTTGAGAACAATTGGTAGACCAATCCTAACTTGGGATGACCTGAGAAGCACATTTCTAAAGAAAATCTTCCCCGTAGGAAAAACTAATGCCCTTAGATGTACTATAACAACCTTTAAGAAGAACCCCGGGAAACAACTACATGAGGCTTAGGAGAGGTTCAATGATTTAGCTAGGAAATGCCCTCATCATGGGATTCTGAAGTGGCACTTAGCTCACATTTTCTATTATGAGTTGAGTGATAATCTGAAGAATTTTGTTGATGCAGCATGTGGGGGCAATTTCCTGAGTCGAGATGTTGAGGGAGCCTTTCAATTGTTTGAAAATATGAGTGAAAATTCCCTCAACAATGCCTCAATGTCCGCCTTTAACAAAGATAATCAACCAAGGAGCGGAGTTTATGAAGTTAACAATAATTCACACACGATTGATTTAGAATTAATTGCACAACGATTAGACAAGGTGGAACTCATGGAAAAGAACGTAAAGAATTTGGATAAGAAGTTGGATAATCTTCTAAAGGGCGGGAATTCCTTAGGTACACAATCTAGATTAAATCCTATGCTTACCCAAGGAGTGCCTATGGTAACCCAAAATAATTCCCCAACCCTACAGGTCAGGAATCAATGCACAACATCAATGACCTAACCATGGCTCCACCTATGAGCCAACTATACTTGGACCCATCTCTTTTTGGGTGCCAAAGAGGGACCTTGATGCCCTCGAATTCTGAACTAGGCAGCTCGATGCCTAGTTATCCTGAGGATGTGAATGCACTCTAAGGTTACACTAGAAATGAGCCTTATTCAAACACTTACAATCCTGGATGGCGCAACAATCCTAATTTTGCTTGGTCAAGTCAGAAACCCGCCTAGGGTCCTAACTTGACTAAGCCAAACACTTATGGGCAACCTAGTAGGTATACACAACCGCGCACATACCAGCCACAACCTACTCAGGAAAATCGACCCTCTGATCTGAGTCTAATCCTCAAAGAAATGCGTGAAATGAATCTAAAACATAAAGAAGAAATGAATCAATTAAGGATAGATTTGACGGGATAATTAGACCAGCTAGTTGATGCTAGACAACACAGGATGTTGCCATCCCAACCTGTCCCAAACTCAAGGAACTTCAATAGGATTAATTAGCACAACACACAGGAGCAACAAACACACCTAATTCAGCCTGCTCCCCAGCACCCACCAAGTTTTGTTAACCCTAACCCAACCCAGGCTCAACCCATTTTGCAGAACCCACCCTACCCTTCTAACCCTAATGCACATGCCTGTGTTGTCACTTTGAGAAGGGGGAAACAAATCCAAGATCCTTCTACATCAAAATCTTTCCAAGATATTGAGGAGCCTGAATCTGACCTGAGAAACCAAACTAATCTAGAAAACAAGACTAAGGATTTGAATACTCATGATTTTTTTCAAGCACCTTTTCCTGAAGCATTGATCAAACCCAAGGAAAAGAAAATCGATCAATCTAAGGAATGGCTTGAGATTCTAAAGCAAGTACAGGTAAATATACCACTCCTTGAGGCTATTGAGAACATCCCGGCCTGTGCGAAATTTTTGAGGGAATTATGCACACCGAAACACCAGGCCAAATCATCAAAAAGGGTGATGATTTCTGAACAAGCTAGTGCCATCATCCTAAATAAGCTCCCTCCTAAAAAGAAAGATCCAGGGACCCTCTTAATCTCATGTGAAATAGATGGTTTCATCCAGGATCGAGCCTTGCTGGACCTTGGTGCCTCTATCAACTTAATCCCCACAGAATTATATAAAGAGCTAGATTTAGGCCCCTTGTAACACACTGATGTGACCCTTCAGCTTGCTGATAGGTCAACCAAAATTCCGAAGGGCCATCTACAGAATGTGATTATAAAAGAGTGATTTTAAATATCCTGTGAACTTCCTTGTTTTAGATATGGAAGCATCAGAAAACTTGAACCACACCACGATAATCTTAGGGAGACCTTTCCTGACCACTGCCAAGGCTCTAACCAATTGTGAGACAGGGATTATGCACATCACCTCTGGAAGAAAAAATTGTCAACCTAATATCTTTAAAGCTTCCCAAAAGAATAAGGTGAATTGTGGTTCCATTGAGGTTGTAGGAACAATTCAACAAGTTTTGGCAATTCACACTAAAGATGACCCGAATCCTGCCAAAACTCAAGATCAGCATGAAAGGCAAGAAGGGGATGTACTTGAGCATAATTCCGATCTACCATCTCCCATGGAAAACCAAATTGAATAGGACATTAGTGAGATTGAGAAACTCCTGGGGGTAACTTATGATGAATTAGATGATAATATAAAGAATCTTCAATACATCCACTCTGAAATTCAAGAACTTTTGAATTTAGAGGGAGTTTAAGAAAATGGATAAGCTAAGGACATGAACTAGGAAGTAACCCCAGAAGAAGAACAACAAATAATGGACTGAGGAAGAACTTATAAGCCAACTGGTACAAATGGATGGCTTGACTCAGAAGAAGTGACTTCGGATGAAAGAGGAAATTTTTTATGAAGATTTTTTTCACACAAATCTACCCATATCCTCATATGACCCAGAGCCTGAAGAACTCATGATTTTTGACATTAACTATCATTATGAAGACCATTATTACTCTGATTCAAAACCAAATTTAATTCTAAATTATGATTTCAATCGAGACCCTATACCACCTCTTCTTGATTTGTGGAACTGGATTGACAAATAGCTCTACAACTTGAACCTCATCCACCCGACCCTATTTCATATTCCAAATCAGAAAGACTCTTTAGAATAGGGCTAAATCATCAGCTAGTCCGCATTTATGGATCACTGATTCCGGGACCAAATGATTATATCTTTCTACTAATTTTAAATTCCCTTGCAACAATTATTACTTCTCTTAACCCACAGTATTAAAATGAGTCAAATTAGGATTAAAATGCAAACTACGTCAAAATAATCTCAGATTGGATCTAGATTTTGGTACAAACCTAATTTAGACCCAAGAAATCTGATGGCGAAGTCAGATTTTATTTTTGACCAAGTTTGATTAGGTAATTTGTGCAGAAACCCAAATTACGGTAATTGTATGCGTAAGACTTATTTTAGATTAAAATGGGTTCAGATGGTCAAATCAAGGATACCAAACCTTAGAAAATATTTTTCTATGATTTTTAGAAGGTTTAGATGATTTTTATCCTAACCACAACCTCAGTTAATTAAGCGAGTCTATTTTTAGAATTTCAAATATCCATTAATTCTTGAAATACGTGAAAACTCATTTTATTCTGTATGAACCCACTTATTAGACATTAATGACCATTTGACCATTATCCCCTGGAATACCCCGTGGTTATTCTATATTTGTGGAATATTGTTAATTTTGTAGAAATAACCTTGTATTCTTTTCTTCTTTTCAAAATAGGATAATGTGCCCTTAGGACCTTCTGAACGATATGTAGGAGCTTTTATCATCCTTATCAGATCAAATTGAGCTAGTTATGGCTCATGATGGTGTCCCCATCAGTCACCTTGTGCCCTAGTCATTAAAGGATAGAAATTAATGTACAATTTACAACAATTACTCTAAATGTAACATGATGGATGTTATGCATTATTTACAATGCTAAATACATCTACTAACCTAGGAACATGCATAAATAAGCATTTTATACTAAATAAATACGTATCTATCACACCCCCATGCCTATCTTTTGCTAGTCCCTAGCAAAACTAAACTAAATGCTATTTATAAAGACAGAATTAGAATTTGATAGCTAAGGCATTAGTTGTTTATTATTAGTAGGAAATGTCTACCTAGGACCTAAACTCCAAGACTCAAAAGTATCTTGGGGTCTGCCAAAATGCAGATCAACCAAGTCCTCACCTTATTACATACATAGACTCAAAGGTTTTGGGGCAACCTTCAACGACTATCCAACCCACCGAAGACTCAAAAGGACCGTAAATACTAAGCATCTTATTGTGCGAAGGTGATTGACTCGCTAAACGACAATCAAAGCAGACCATAGGTATCTACAAACCTTAGGTGACTGTTTCAATAATAAATCAGTATTGTAAAATTGCTTTGTTGTAATATAGTCGAAATCGCTAAAATAAATAAATTTATTACTCGAATTTCAAGTTCGAGGTCGAACACAAGGAGCAATATGAAATTCAAAACTCAAGATCACAATTTAAATCAAGAATAGAGATTGCAATAAGAATAATATCAGGATCAATATGCAAAAAAGAATGGAGTAAAATGGTGATTTAAATCACCAATTACTCCTCACAAATAACACTTAAATCAAAGCCACAAATAGATGTTAATCAAATGTATCAGACGTCTTAAATATGTGCTACAGTGGTAGAGACTCAAGGGTCTCTTCCTCTTCCCGTGGAGCTTCCTTCATTCATTCTATGAGCTTCTCTTCCTTTTGTTCTTCTTCTGTTCCTCTTCCTGTGTGTCACCTTCTCTTTATCTTCTTCTGCTCAAGCCTTCCTCTCTTCTTCTTTCTTTCTCTGTTTCTTCTTCTCCTCTTCTTTTCCTTCTCTTTCTCTGCTGGTCAAGCCTTCTCCTCTTTTCTTCTTTCTTTTCTTCACACACAGAGGGCAACCAACACAAGTTTTGACTAAGTGTTGCACGAGGCAAAAACCCTCCCCTACCCCATGCTCTCTCTCTCTTTCTCTCCTCTTAGGTTTCACCCTCCCAGGGCCACTCAGGATATAGTCGAGTAATCGGGTAGGCACGTACTCGGGCTTGATCGTAGCCGAGGAGTGAAGGCTTAGGCGGGTCGGGCACACCAGGTCTGCAGGGGAGAGGTCGCGGACGAGGCACGTGAGCGGGTGAGCGGGGACCTCACCCCCAGTGTCTGAGGCAAACAGCCTAAGACACAAAAACAATTTAAGTGTTTCAGGGCGCTCTTCAGCTGACGATGTGGGACTATCTACATCCCTCTGTTGGAACTTTGTTCCACAACTTGTTTTGGTGTTAACAAAATTATTATGAATTGATGTTTGCAATTGAGTTCTTTTCAGATTTAAGTGAAGATCAAGGCAAACGGGAAGTGATGAAGGCATGATGATGAGAAAGAGAAAATGATGACAAGGAGGAGGCAAGATGATAAAGATGGATCGAGAAGAAGATCATCTTCGACTCTTTGTTTTTTAGTTTAGATTTTATTTTTATAGATTGCATTTGCCCTTAACAAGAGAATATAACTTAGATCGTAAAATCAATTAAAAATAAATTAGGATTTATATTGCGAACATTTTCAAAGTACGTAATGAATTTAAATACTTAAAACAGGTACTTCTAAGCAAGTACCGGTATTATTCATCAGTACTGGTATTTGCAAGGCACAAGTTTGAGAATTCGTCTCAAACTGTGAAGAACAAGTACCGATACTAACCATGAGTACCGATACAGGTTGGCCATAGGTTGAAGGCTTAATTCTGACCTGAACCTTACAAGTACCAATACCCATGATAAGTACCAGTACAGGTAGGTTACTGTGCTCAAAGAATTCCAAACCTGAGAGTCACAAGTACCAGTACCCATGATGAGTACAAGTACCAGGACTCATGTACTGGTGGCAGTGAGCCGCTAGTACCGGTACAGGTACTTTAGTATCGATACCAGGTAGCCGTTGGCTCATTTCTAAACAGCTATAAAATTAATTCCAACAATGTGAACATTGGGAATTAATTCCCAACGTCAAATAGACGAGCATCCTAGGTCCTAAACTCTATAAAATGACCATAGGACTCTTTGTTTGCATACAAGAGACACAAGAAAAGAGAAGAGAAAATCCTGGAGCTAGAATTTCAAATTCCCACCATATTCACAAGAGAGAAGAAGATTGCCATCCACTCTCATAGTATTCTTGCAAGCTCAACAACATGTTTTTTTTTACGCACCTACGAAGTGAATCACGTTCTTTCTAGGCTCTCGAATCGGTAATATTATTCTATATATTGTTGAGAGGCTTAAAAACTAAGTTGTAAGATTAGTCTTTCTTACACCTGTACTTTTATATTTAAACATTTGCCCGTTGGGTTGTAACAAAGCCGTTTTTGTACTTGGGTTGAGGTAACCCGTTAATTACCTCAGTTAATAAATTGATTCTCTCGTGATTGAGA
This sequence comes from Thalassia testudinum, assembly GCA_037157565.1. Lineage (NCBI taxonomy): Eukaryota > Viridiplantae > Streptophyta > Magnoliopsida > Alismatales > Hydrocharitaceae > Thalassia > Thalassia testudinum. Next base: position 11,605,909 of record JAZHRO010000078.1, on the reverse strand, counting down.
AAATCAGGTTAAAAATCCTAAGCTGGGAGGCTTAGGTAGTGGAGTACCCAAGGGAGGGGAACCACTATACATTTTGTGTCCTTTGTGGTTTGAATGGTTCGTGCAAATCTTTTTGTTATTACTAACATTGTGATTAAGTTTGTATGCGTGTAGATAGCCATATATTACATATCTTCAGATCCTCTATCAAGTGGTATCAGAGCAGGTTGCGAGAAGACGTAACAAATCAACTCGCAATGGCATCTATAACAAGGCACATGGAAGGACAATCATCCGCCCGTCCTCCCTATTTCGATGTGGACTACGGATATTGGAAGAGGAGGATGCAAGTCTTCCTCAAAGCATGGATGAAGATTTATGGACTCTCATTCAAGAGAGGTACATGGATCCGCAGTCGCAAGGAGTGGCATGGACGGCCGATCAAAAGAAGAAAATTGTCGGCAACGCGAAGGCGATGAACGCACTCTATTGTGTGTTATCAAGGAAGAGTTCAACCGAATCTCCGCATGCGAGTCTGCCTACAAGATTTGGAATACTCTACAAATCACCTATGAAGGTACAAGTAAGGTTAAAGAAACCTGTATTTCTATTCTAAATAAAGAATATGAGTATTTTAGGATGACGAAAGGAGAATCAATCAAAGATATGTACACGAGGTTTGGAGAGATCGTGAACCCCATGAAGAATCTTGGAATCAAGATGAAAGAAGAGCAGCTTGTAAGAAAGGTTTTAAGATCACTTACAAGTGATTGGTCACCAAAGACCACAGCCATCCAAGAGGCGAAAGACCTTTCTACTCTCTCCTTGGATGATATAATTGAAGCCTCATGGCATATGAAGTCCAATTGGAGAATATGAAGAAGAACAAGGAGAAGGCAACAAGTAAGAAGAAGAGCATTGCTTTTAGAGCAATCAAGGAGGACTCGGATTCAAGCACCTCGGAATCTGAAGATGAAGAAATGAAGATACTCACAAGAAAGTTCCAGAAATTTCTTCAAAAGCAAGGTAAGAAAGTGAATAAAAGTTCATCTGATATTGTTTGCTATGAATGCAAGAGAAAGGGTCACCTACGAAAGGATTGCCCCATAAACAAGGACAATAGGAAAGAAATAAAGGAGCTCAAGAAGAAGAAAAAGAAAGCATTTAAAGCGACACAGGATGATAGCGACTCCGACATGGACACCGACTCCAGCGAATTGGAATCCGAAGACGAGGTCACACATCTTTTCTTGGTGGCAACTTCAGAAGATACGGACAACGAGGTAAACCCTGATTTTTCATTTGAAGAATTATTAGAAGCATATGAAGAACTATATCATAAAGCTAATCCATTTTAAAACGAAAATAAGGTTTTAAAGAATAATTACCAAACATTAGAATTAGAAAATCATATTTAGAAATAGAATTAGAAATGTCAAGAGACTAACTCACAATTGCATGCAAAAATAGTAGAACTAGAAGACATTTATGAACATTTTGAGATAACTTTAAATAATTTAAAAATAACAACTAGGTTAAATACAGAATTTTGTGATGATCTAAAAGTAAGGTTTAAAATTAGAAAGAATACACAAAATCAATCACATGCACCTAGGCATGCATGGATGTATCAAAAGGCTAATAATCCCAAGAATTATAGATCTAATACTAAAAAGGTTTATAAATCTCAGGATTTGAAAGGTGCTAACTCTAAATGACCCAAAAGGAAATGGGCACCTAGAAAGGATATTTATTTTGCAGGAATAGATTAAAGAGATCAGTGGGTGTTCAAGGCACACAACGGAACATTTCAACATTTCTATAAGTTGAATGAAGATCAAGAACGATGGCCTAATGGAGCTTGGTACCCACATTCATCATTTTACTATTGGTAAACTTTAGGGTATAATATTTCTTCATTTTTTTTGTGATTGACAAAAAGGGAGAGAAAGATAAAGGGCACATAGTAATATTTTTAGGAGGAGCTTATATTGAGGGGGAGGATTAAAATGAAAATTTTTCCTTCATATAACATTGCTAAAAATAATTTTATCTATTTGCAAGATAGTTTTGTCAACACCAAAAAGGGGGAGATTGTTGGAACTTTGTTCCACATCTTGTTTTGATATTAACAAAATTATTATGAATTAATGTTTGCAATTAAGTTCTTTTCAGACTTAGGTGAAGATAAAGGCAAACAGGAAGTGATGAAAGCATGATGATGAGAAAGAGAAAATGATGACAAGGAGGAGGCAAGATGACAAGGATGGATCGAGAAGAAGATCATCTTCGACCCTTTATTTTTTAGTTTAGATTTTATTTTTATAAATTATATTTGCCTCTTAACAAGATAATGTAAGTTAGATGGTAAAATCAATTAAAGATAAATTATGATTTATATTGTGAATATTTTCAAAGTACGTAATGAATTAAAATACTTAAAACAGGTACTTCTAAGCAAGTATCGGTACTGTTCAACAATACTGGTATTTGTAAGGCACAAGTTTGAGAATTCGTCTCAAACTGTGAACAACAAGTACCGGTACTAACTATGAGTACCGGTACAGGTTGGCCACACGTTGAAGCCTTAATTCTGGCCTGAACCTTACAAGTACCGGTACCCATGATGAGTACCGGTACAGGTAGGTTACTGTACCCAAAGAATTCCAAACCTGGGAGTCATAAGTACCGGTACCAGGACTCATGTACTAGTGGCAGTGAGCTGCTAGTACGGTACAGGTGCTTTAATATAGGTACCAGGTAGCCGTTGGCTCATTTCTGAACAGCTAGAAAATTAATTCCAACAATGTGAACGTTGGGAATTAATTCCCCACATCTAGTAAATGAGTATCCTATGTCCTAAACTCTATAAAATGACCCTAGGACTCTTTGTTTGCATACAAGAGACACAAGAAAAGAGGAGAAAATCCTAGAGCTAGAATTTGAAATTCCCACCATATTCACAAGAGAGAAAGAAGAAGCTTGCCATCCACTCTCATAATATTCATGCAAGCTCAACGACACGTTTTTTTTACGCATCTACGAAGTGAATCACGTTCTTTCTAGGCTCTCAAATCGGTAATATTATTCTATATATTGTTGAGAGGCTTAGGAACTAAGTTGTAAGATTAGTCTTTCTTACACCTGTACTTATTTTATATTTGAGCATTTGCCCGTTGAGTTGTAACAAACCCTTTTTTGTACTTGGCTTGAGGTAACCCGTTTATTACCTCAGTTAATAAATTGATTCTCTCGGGATTGAGAGAATCAGGTTAAAAACCCTAAGCTGGGAGGCTTAGGTAGTAGAGTACCCAAGGGAGGGGAAACACTATACATTTTGTGTCCTTTGTGGATTGAATTGTTCGTGCAAATCTTTTTGTTATTACTAACATTGTGATTAAGTTTGTGTACGAGTAGATAGCCATATATTACATATCTTCAGATCCTCTATCACCCTCTTCTTTGCATGTTTGCAGCAGAGGTCCCTCCTTTGATTGGCGTAGCTGCTAAGGGTAGGGGCTTCAATTGACCAACTAGAAGTGGTTCTGGGGTTATTCCGCACAGCCTGGAGATGGAGCCTAGAGCTCGCACCGCAAGAACACGACTCCAAGCTTACTTGGAGCTTCTTCGTTAATGGCGACGAAGGGTGAAACCTAAAATCAAGCAAAACAACCTCTCGGCCCTATCAGAAGGTTCAGGAAGGATCGCTAGACCACGGCGAATGTGACAGTGGTGGTTGTGTGGCGTGGCGAGGTCCTTGCATGCGTGGCAGAGTCAGACTGTGTGCGTGAGAGTGGGTACGTTTGGTAGCACTGAGGAGAGGCTAATAGCCTCAATTACCAGAGGGCCTTTGCTCTCTGGGACACAACGGAGGTGTAGGGATGAATGGTGGCCAGGTTGCTGGAGCGTAGTGGTCGTGCGAACTCGCCAGAGGTACGCCGGCGAGGTGGAAGACGGAGGGCGTTAGGGCGAGTCGGCGGTTGAAACGGAGTTGCGACTGTCTAGGAATGATGAGTGGAAGATGAGGCATCGATAAAGGTCGCCAGCGGATGAAGTAGGGCAGAGGCGGCACCAGTTATGGTGTGGTTAGCACCAGAGACGAAGGTGCTCCAGTGAGGGAAGGTCGGCGACGATGGAGGAGATAGAAGCATCCGCTGGTATGGCGCGACGCGGAAGAAGGCGAGGAAGGGGGATCTGCCACTGGTATTGCGATCAAACGACGAAGAGAGCCAAGGAGGGTCACCGGAGCTCAAGGAGGTTTTTGACCGGGTCGAGAGAGAGGAATTCAGGGGAGATCCCGATCGAAATTGAGCTTGGGGGGCTCGGCTTGACCTAGGCTCTCTTTTATAGGGTTCAAGAGGGAATCCTAAGCCTGGAAGCCAAGCATCCAAGGTTGGAATTGTCGCCGGAGTAGAAAACCCAAATCTCTCATGCATTCGCATGAGAGATTGGGTAGGTTATGGGGCATGGGATTTGGCTCACAAGGAAGGGAATACCTTGACGAACTTCCCTTTCAAATTTGAAAGGGATTCATCAAGGAATCAGGTAGTTCTTGCCATTTTTAGGTCACCGGTGGTTGTAGGAATAGGAGTAATGGCGGTAGAGACCTAATTGTGAAGATGATGATGAAGTTAGGAGCCTCTTTGTAAATATTTTGAAAGTTAAGGGCATAAATGTAATTAAACAGGACCAATTTGCAAACTATGTCAAGACAATTTCATCTTGGGTCCAAATTTTGGTACAAATCTAATTTGGACCTAAGGAATCCAATGATAAAGTTGGATTTTGGTTTTGATTACGTTTAACTGGATAATTTACATAAATACCTAATTTAAGGCAAATCTCTGCCTGAGACTCTGTTTTAGGCCAAAACGGATTCTGATGGTCAATTTGAAGGCTTTAAACCCTAAAGAATATTTTTCTATGAATTTCAGAGGGTTTAGGTGAATTTTATCCTGACCAGAACCTTAGTTAATTAAATGGGCCTAATTTTAGAGTTTCAAAAGTCATTTAATTCTCAAAACATGTGCAAACCCTTTTCTGTCTGTTTTAACCCACTTATTATCCATTTACGACCATTTGACCCTCATTCAACCCCTGAGAAAACCCATAGTCGTACTGTATTCAAGTTATGATGGTAAAATTACAGTTTTAACTCTGGTTTCTTGTCTTTCCCTCAAGATGGTTATGTAGTGACTTATGGTTCTCCGACAGTTATATGGGACTATTTACTGACTTAATTGGATTAAAATGTGCTAGTTATGGCTCATGATGGTGTTCCCATCAGTGACCCAACATGAAAGATTTTTACCTAAAGGTCTATCTTTTAGATTGGTAGCTTTCTCTCTGCTCTTATTTTTTGGATGGGGTCAACACAAGGGTAAACATAGTGTACATCTTCCTTATTTTATTCTACTTTCTTGCTTCTCCCTAAGTTTTGGGGTTACTCATGCATTTTTAGGGATTGGCTTTAGACAAATAGCAAAGGGGCATTACCCACGGTAACTTGCCAGCCATACCTATACGGTAAAGTATAGCTTATTATTGCTTTTCTCCCTTTTCTATTTTTCATTTTTTTCTTCTTTTTATAAGCAAGTGGCTTCCTTAATCTAAGATTTACCTAAAGATAATAGCCAAAGAGATTAGGTCGCGTGGCTGGGCTTTGGCGACCCGACTATCAGAAATTACTCACAGCAACGTGCCAACCATACTACACTAGTACGTTTATTAGCTACCTAATTATTGTTAAGATCACACGTAAAGTGAGTCAGTGTAAATGGTGTGTAGACGCTTATACTTTAGGTCCCCTCTAATCAGAGGGAGGGTTGATAAGTAGCAAATAAGTCATGCACTTATCAACCAAACTTATTTAACCACTTAAAACAAATTCAACATTAGCAAGAACTCAAGAAATAGGTCCACATTTTAGTGGACACCGAGGTCAATTAAGTCCGTAGACCTAAAGAGTCGAAGTGTTCAAATCCTACCGTATTATTTCCTAAGGTCAAAATCTTCTAATACCTAAGTTCTCTTTTCCTAATTCTCTATTTTTTTGATCTTGTAAACTTTTTTTACTAAATGAAAATAAATGAAAAATAAATGGAAAGATTCTATGAAGCTGATAAAATAATTCAGAAATGAAAATATCCACCCCCATGGATAACTAATGCAATGTCCTCATTGCATAATAAAGGCATGTGAGAGTATAGTAATTAAGATAAACACCTAAATTTCGTGACAATTCCGATTAGCTCAGAGTATATATTAACTATACAAAATGCTTAGTTTAGTGCATTCAACTAGACATAATCTGTAAATAGAAAAAAGAAATTAAGGACTCAAATTGGCAGGTCAATATCAAAATAAGAAGATTAACCTTCGAACCCATAAGAGTATGTCCACAAATGTGGATCAGATTGTGATGCCATGCCCCAAAGTTAGATGGCTTCAAGGTTGTGAGTGAAAATTACCCATAACCGAATATCTTTCTGCTTATGGGCCCGGGTTCTGGTCTGCAACTTGGGAGCATGTAACCCAAACTATAATTTCGGACAAAAGATAGGTCTAATCCATTTTTTGTCCACTTTGAATTACGCTCAACAGGATAATCCATTGTTCTATACTCAGGTTTCATGTCCTCAGAATTACAAATATCATAAGGGTACTAGTAAAAAGTTGGCGATTTCCATGTTACCACTTTCACATTTGATATTGGCCTTTGTGATAGCTAAGAACGGACACCCCAGAATGATGGGCGTGTTCTCAGATTTTCAGGTACATCCATGTCAAGGACAAGGAAATCTACAGGAAAATAAAAATCATTAACCTTAACAATAACATCTTCAATGACGCCCCATGGATTTGTGACCAAACGGTCTGCTAACTGCAGCGTAACTGTAGTCGGTCGAAGTTCCCTTAATCTAAATTTCTCGTAAAGAGAAGTCAGAATTATGTTAATAGATGCACCTAGATCCAAAAGTGCTCTATCAAAAATGTAATCTTCCATGACACAAGAAATCAAAGGAGTACCTAGATCTCTCTTTTTCTGAGGAAGGTGATGCAGGATAATAGAACTAGCCTGCTCGAAGAGTACCACCTTCCTCGGAACAGATTCTCTCAACTTACACTTCTGTGTGCATAAATCCTTCAAAATTTTAGTGTAAGCCGGTATGTGTTTGATAGCGTCGAGGAGCGAGATATTGATCTCGACATTCTTGAATATATTCAAGAGCTTCTCATTACTATCAACAGGCTTCTTTCTAGGTTTAATCAAGGCCTCAGGAAAAGGAACATGAGTCAGATCTTCGGAATCAGGTTCCTAAGCCTTGATTTCTTCTTCAGAGCTCTCCTTTCTCTCCTCAGACCTTCCAGGATTTAGTAGATCAGAACAGTGCAGTTGTGGATACTGAGTTTGTTTTCCACTCTTCAAAGTAACTGAACTAGCAGATGCATACAAGTTTGGGTCTTGGGGAGGGTTAGGAAAGATTAGAGGGGCTTTATTAGCCAAAAACCTTTGGTTTGAGGAAGAAGCAGAAGAGGAAGGACCCTGCTCAACCACCTGAGCATGTGCGTGCGGGTCCCTCTGATTCTCATACCCTTGGTCATGATTGCCCAGATTCTGGATATTACGTGGATTGGGTATGGGTTGAGATGGCAGAGATCCAGGTTGACGAAAATTAGCAATGAACCCATTTTGCAAGTTATCCAGCGAGGTTTTCATTTGTTGCATGAGCTAGAGCATAGATCCTTGCATTTCTACCATCTATCAGTTCAAATCAGCCTACCCTACGGGTTGACGGGTATTCCAAGATGGTTGATTGACCTAATTCGAGGACAACTGAGTGCAAACATGACCCTGACACATTGGTTTTTGTGGAGAATAATTACTAGGTCGGAATTGGGTCTGCTGCCCTGGGTTTTTCCAGGAGAAGTTAGGATGGTTCCTCCAACCTGGATTATAAGCATTGAAATAAGGGTTGGACCTAACATTCTCCTGTACAGCATAGACATCCTCATAAGGTGAGGATGGAGAGAAAGAAAGGGAAGGATCAGAGAAACTGGGATCAAAGGCCCCAGTTTGGAACCCGAGGTTCCAAATAATGCTGACTCAGGTTGAGCCACATCAAGTTGATTCACGAACTCCCGTCCAGAAGGAGCTCGCGACGAATGGAATCCCAAATTCTGGGATTAAGTGGATCGGCAATTGGTCATTGAATTTCCAGCCATCCACTCCTCCATCCTTTTAGTAACTAACTCCACCTTATGTAGTTTATTGTAAATCAATTCCATATCGAATGAATGAGAGTCGTGGACTTTATTAACATTCGGTCTAGGTTGTTGGGACCGGTTAAAAGTATCAACGGAGACATGATTAATCGAATTCTCGCTCATCTCCTCAAACAAATCGTGCACGCTATCTGCATCTTTGTTGAGAAAATTGCCTCCGCAAGAAGCGTCCACGTGATTTCTGAGTTGCTCAGTAAACCCGTGGTAGAAGATCTACATGAGCTGGCATTTCGACACCTCCTGGTGTGGACACCTCCGCAATAAGTCCTAGAATCGCTCCCAGGCAACATGAAACTGCTCCCCCGGCTGTTGGGTGAAGGTAGTAATCGCCCGTCTCAAAGCATTGGTACGTCTGACAGGGAAGAATTTCTTCAGGAAGGCCGATTGCAAATCATTCCAAGTTGCAATTAGCCTTCCTATAGTCCTGTACCAATGAACAGCTTTATCCCTAAGAGAGTGGGGGAAGAGCCTCATGATCATCTGCTCCTCATTCAAGTTTCATGCCTTGGTGGTCTGGACCAAAGTGGTTAAGTAATCAGAGTGCTGAAACGGGTCTTCATAGCCAAGCCTATGGAAATGTTTGATCAAGCTTAACACTTGGGGCTTGATTTCTACGTCTCCGGCAAGAATCTGGACGCCGGGACATTCCCTGTAATTTGAAGGATCATAAAAATCCTTAAAGGGCTAAGCGCCCTGGATTCTCTGAAACCATTCTTGCATTCTCTGCATTTATTCCATCTGCCTTCGAAATTCTTCCTGTGGATTTCCAAGCAGAGGAGGCTGTTGTTCGGCCATGGGATCAAATTGACCAAAATCCAACTTGCGCCTCCTAGAATGTTCGAATGGTCCTTCCAATCGGGAATTCAATGACCGTCTTCCCAGCATAAACTAGGAGAAGGTCGGAAGGACTGGGGATATGGACCCTGCAGCACAACAAAACAAGGCTGTCCTTAAGTGGGGTAGCCTAAGGATCTACTGACTCCCAAAACCCGCCTTAAGACTGTAAATGATTTACTCTACTTGCGTCTGTTTAATCCAACCAGTTAGGAGAGACTGGAGAGAGGTTCTTCCTTCAGCTTGTACCTTCAGTTCCTAATGCACCCCCCAGCCGCGGTCGTTTGACACTACTCCCCTAGCTAGACATCAAATTGATCAATACAAGCAGGTTAATCATAAACAATCTCAGACGGGACCCCGAAGAGCGAATCAGTCCTTAAGGACAATGTCTACTTGATTTTATTTAAGCCTGGGATTGTGGTGCATATGAAATGTGGTGGACCCTTAAAATGGGTTGTGCCCTTAATGATCAATTGAGTATGTGTGAGTACGTGCATAACTAGGGTTTTAAAGCAAGATTATTTGTGATAAGTAGATTTTAAGGTTCAAATCTTGCTTAAGTACCTTTTAGGGTTTAAAATTAGGCAAAACAGGTTTTCAAGCACGGGTGAATATTACTTTCCTTTTAAAGTCAAAAATAAGGTAGAGTGTCCGGTATTAACCTAAATTGAAAACCCTAAGGGGAAGCTACTTGGTGAGTTGATTTTAGGATAAGTGGTGCGGCCTAAACAACTCAAACAATTGGCCAAGATTGCACCACAGAGTTAGGCACACAAAATGATTAACCTAGACAGATTTCTACTCTTTTATATGTTGATTTGTGTGTACCGATTCCACATATCAGAATCCAGTTGAGTAGAAGAAAATCAATTAGGTTAAGTGCCTTGAATGTGGGTGTATGTAGTATGTATGTTGAATTACCCTATACGAAATAACTTTTTGTTGATTTTTTATATGCGGGTGAGATGAATGTGAGTGGAAATTCAAACAACCAAATTAACCCTAGTATTTATGCAAACACCTAGATTAATTGGAATTTGAATTAATGTGGTGAAATGAAATCTATGGAAGGGGAAGAATGGGGAGCACTTACAGTTGTCTTCAACTGCACTTTACTCCGATTGACCACTTGAAGATTCCCTGTCAAGGTACCTGCAAAACAATAGACAAGAAATAAAGCAAGTTAGAAAATAATAAAGTGTGCAAAATGTGGAAAGAAAATAAAAAAACGTTGCCTCTTCGGCAACAGCACCAAAATGTTGAGGGTGGAAAACTACGCGATCGAAGTTGGTTTCGAAAAACCCGTCGTAGTTCGATTTACGAAGAAATCCATCAACAAATAAATTTATACCGAAATTCTAATAATTCTGAGTCGAGCACAAAGAGGCTACGTCGATCTAAAATCCACGATTTACATTTTTTGTGTTTTTGCTTGAAAACGAAATAATTACACCGGTATTGATATAAACAATAAGAGAGAGAAAGAGAGAGAGATAGAGAGAGAACAATCACTTGATATAATTAAAATATTTTTACAATTATAAAGCGAGAAATTATTACAACTAAAAAGTAAAAAATTCTATTCTAAAAAGCTATTAAAAAGAAGGGAGAGAAATGTTATCCACCTCGACGAATGCTCGAAGGACGAGTCGGACGAAGCGACGTCTGGAAGACGGAGGATGGAGCGAGAAGGAGGATGAAGCAGGAAGAAGCGGGAGTGGGGCAGCACGTCGTCGTCGTGGGATCCACTTCCGGAATGGGGGCAAGAAAATTGGATTTAGCTCTAGAATAGCATCTCGGGTGTGGGACAAGCTTCTCTTAAGCTTTGGAGAGGGAGAGAGGTGAAGGAAGGGATGAAGAAGTGGAGGTCGAGTCTCCTTTTATAGTTGTACGAATCGATGGCAAATTTGTCATTTCAAGCTTAAAACATTAATATCGGGTCTCCACATGAGGCATCCACAAATCGCTTCAATTGATCTTCTAATCCATGACAGAAGATTTACACAAACTGCTGTTGCGGAATTTCATGGTGGAGACAACTTCTTAAAGCTTCTTGGAATCTTTCCCAGGCTTCATGGAGGGGTTCACCAATTTTTTGTTGAAAGGTCGTTATGGATCTTCTTAAAGCGTTAGTTCGACCAATTGGAAAACGTATTTTTTAAAAAGTGCTCTTTAATTAGAGCCAAGTGGTGATCGGGTGCCCAACCATTCTAAACCAGTGTGAAACTTTATCTTTTAGAGAGGGGAAAAAGTTTCACCAACCACACATCTTCCTACACATTGTGGGAATGAGTGGTTTGAGCGAGAACAATTAATTCCTCGAGATGACAAAAAGGGTCCTTTCTTGGAAGACCATGAAAATGCTTGATCAGGTTCAGAATAGCCGATTTGATCTCAAAATCCCCTTGTGGTATGACCACCCCAGGTCTTTTCTCATAGTTGGAAGGATCATAGAAATCCTTAAGAGGAAGGACAGGCTGCTAGCGGGGTGGTGGGTTTTGCCCTTAGTTAGCTAGGTTCGTCACAGTCCTAGCCAAATTCCCTTGATTTTGTTGTAGCCGAACCAAATGGTCGACCATAAAGGCAAAGTGGTTTGTATTTTGAGTTTGGATTTGAGGGCCACCTGGCCCTGCAGGAATTTCTAGTTCCTCCAGATGAGGGAGGTTAGGGATGGGGAAGTCAGCTTGTCGGTCGGCTGACGGGTTAGAAGCGGAAGCAGAATTTTTTTGTCGGTTTCCTGAGTTTTCCATATTTTTAGAAGACAAAGGAGAAGAAAACAAAGATTTTCTGGTGCGGGGGGCAAAATCAAATGGTCCCTCAAGATGTCGTTTTTGAGACCTTCGCCCGTGCATGCACTTTTTTTGGAAGAAGTGAAGGGGAGGAGAAGAGATGGAGATGAGAGAAAGTGTGTAATTCAAACAACAAATTCTAGACCTAGCTTAAGTGTGACTTCGTAAAAATTTAACGTAAGACTTTGATTACCTAGGATATAAGTAATCACCAGTGAATACCTTTTTTATCAACAAATCTAGCAAAGTTGTTTAAGGGGAGTTTGGGCTCAAGCGTTTCCCAGGAAAATTGCAGGTGCTTGTACAAACCCACACATAATCGTTTGACACGACCCCTCAGCCTGAATACCAAATATAGATGACAAAATTTATATCAACTAAAGAGAACTTAAGACCTAGATAGCAAACCTAACTTGATGAAACCTTACGAGTCAGGTTGCTACAAATTTTAATTAGGTTTACGTTACTAAAGTAAACACGGAATGTGAAGGGAATTAATTGGGTTATTGCCCAGTTATTTCAATTTTTTTGTGTGTGTGCAAGAATTGAAAAGTGGTTCCAATTAAAAAATAAGTTGTCACACAATTTCTTATATTTTTGCCTTTTAGGATTTGATTTAATTCAATGTGTTTTAAGGTTTCTCTTTTTAAATTTTCAAACAAGTTTCAAACTCCACAATCAAAGGAAAAATAAGTTATATTGGTGATGTTTAATTTCCTTTAATGTGAGTCTCTAAAAAGAAAGAAAGAAACCCTAATCCAATTGTCCCTATGACAGAAAATTACTACCAATGAATTATTTTTAAGCTTTTTGTATTAAGTAGTGGTCTAAACAAGTCAAATAATACAACTACTTTGAATAAAATCAAACAAGGATTCCAGAAAAGATTTTTTTAAGATTTTAAAAATTTATTTTATATTTGTTTTGAATTTTTATTTGTGCTAGTTTCAAAGTCCATAAATGACACTTGTTGGTATTTTGGACTTTCTATACCACTACCGGCCTCAAACAATTTTGGTGGTTTTTTATGATGTGTATAATTTCACAAGAATTCTAAAAAGATAAATTTCGTAAAGATTGAATGAGTATAAAAATTCTAAAAAATCACGAAGAGTAGCAAAATAAGAAGATTAGAGGGTGTGACCCCTCTATAGTCCATGAATTTTTAAAAATTAAATACAACCCCAATTAGTCTAAAATTTGGAACATATGTTCCCAACTTGATTTACAATCTCCGGGTGAAATTTTAAGATTTTAGGAGGCTTGTGGTGTTAGAAATTGATTTTTCAAATCTAGACAGAAGTCTGGATCCAAAAAAAATAGAACACCCGCACTTAAGGTAGAGTTGTATTTAATGGGGCAATCTATCAACAATGGGTTTTAAAGGTACCACTCTGCCAAAATTTGATGTTCAAGATCCTGAAAACCAAGTTTATTGTATTTTGATAGTGTTTTAGGCTAAGTGTGACAAGAAAGAAGAAACCAACCTAGAATCGTGGGAAGAAAAGGAACTTTGAGCTCTCACTACCAAATTCCTGCTTTCTTCCTGTAGTTCCTGCACACACAAGAAAGAAGAGAGGTAAGGGGATGAGATCCACTTCAAGCAAGAGAACAATAATTTGCAAAGCTGTACCTCCCCAGCAACGACGCCAAAAAGTGATCGAACTTTTGCGCGGTTTGTAAAATTAGGGTTTTATCGTTATTACGCACAAAAATCAAGTCGCTTTTAAATTTATAAGCCCAAAGAGGGGAGTATCCAGGGTCATCCAAGGAGGTAACTATTTGATAAATCAATCTCTTTCTTGGAAATGCGAAAATCACCTTTCTTTTTGGCCTTTTCAAATATATATATATATAGGTTTTTCAAATAAAGGGGCAATCGCAAGATGGTGGTAGAAAAAGACTAAATCTAATTTAACTACTAGGTGACAAGAAAGACCTCTTCTCAAGCTCACCCTAAGCGTGTGAAGGCCTAGGATAATTGAGAAGAGGGAGTGGAAGTGCTAAAGAAAAACTAAAGTAAGAAGCTACACCAAGTAGAAAAGGCAACTTAATATTAAGCGGATTTCTATTTTACAAAAGTAGAGGAATGCTTCTACTATGAAAAGTAAAACTACAAAAATTAAACACAAATCTTGGATGATGATGGTGAAGAGGGAATACTCCTTGCTCCAACTGTTGCTGCTCCCGCAGTTAAAAAGGGTCCTCTTTTTCTTGAACCAGAGATAGTCTCCTCCTAGCAAGCCCAAGGGGGGCGTGCTTGACTCCTCCGAGGTGGATGGAATTCCACCTTCAAAGGCTTCTCCTAAGGTGGCGTGGACCACCTTTGATTCCTCCTCCAAGAGTAGTAGTGTACCACCCTCAAATCCTCCACTTCCTAGGGTAGGTGTGTACCCTAGGTTGTCCTCCAATGCCTGGCTTCCTTCCTTGGCTGGCATAGGCACAAGAGAGAAGAGAAGAGGGGAAGGCACCAAGGGGATGGAGTATCCCCTTAATCTTCTTCTTCTCTTGACCTTCTATGTAGGTGGAAATATAGGTAGAAAAATTGTAGCCAAGTTGAATTTTTTTTAGTGGAATATGATGGGTATTTATAGAGGTGGAGAGGAGGGTAGTAGGCGTGGGTTAGGTGGATGGCTAGGATGTGTTTAGGTGGTGGTTATGGGTAGTTAGGTTGATCCTAAGGCTAAGGTTAGTTGGCACCAACCAAGGGGGTGAGATGGGGTGGTTATGGCCATAAAGAGGCACCTATGGTTGGCGCCAATTATGGGCCTTCTAGAAGGTAGGTGAGGTGGATGGTGGAGATGATTTTATGGAGAGGTGTATGGTGGAGATGAAGGGAATTTTGGAGGGAAAAGGTGGTGCCAACATGGGGGTGGTTATGGTGGTTTTGGCGTCACCTTGTTGGTGCCCTTTGGTGGTGGTTGAGGGGTGAAAGGTGGTGAAGGAGGTGGCACCAACTTGGAGTAGGGTGGAGCTAGCTTAGGTAGGGTTTAGTTGGTGGAGCTAGCTACGGCTATGTTGTAGGTGGTGAACGGCCAAGGGAGCTGAAGTCTAGCTAAGCTAAGCTAAGTTAAGCTAGCTTAACTAGTAATGGAGTAGAGGAGGAGGTAATGTGAGCTAAGGCTTGAAGAGAGGAGCTGAGAAGAAGTCTGGAGCTTGAACTAGAGCTGGCAGCAGCTGAAGAGGGTGGCATGAAGCTACTCTAGCTGCCTTAGCTTGCTAGCATTGATTTAAATGCCGATGGCATGCCAGTTTTGAAGAACAGCCATGCCGATATGGTTTCAGTGTCGAAAAACAGGTGTTTCGGCGGCATGCCGCCGTGCCGCCGCCGGCAAAATGGTCACTCTCCCTCGTCCCCCTCACCTGTATAGGAACTTGGCAGGGCTATAGGGCATGCGGCTACCGGAGAACACCGCGGAGTAGATCGCGTCAAGATCGCACACGAGGCACACGACCTTCCTGTCGTCACCCTCGCCGCCCGCCTTCTTCCTCTGCTACGGCCTGCAGACGTAGGGGTTGTGGTGGTCGCTGAGGAAGTAGTTCCTCAGGGGCGGGGTGTGGAGCAGCGCCTGTAGTACAGAGTTCATGAAGCAAGTGCTGCCAAGGTTGTTGAGCCCCGGAGGCCCCACGGGACCCCGCAGCCCGACTCGGCGGCGGCGGTGTCGGGGCACCACAGTGGGCTGGAGCAGCAGTCGAGGAGGCGCTGCTCCCTAGGGGTGGGGGTCCAGGGGCGGAACTCGACCAGTCGCCTCCTCTTGGGGGGTGTGGGGGGAAGGGGGATGGAGGCGATTCGGTATTGGGAGGCGAGGAGGACGGCGGAGTCGAAGTCGGGGTCGTGACCTAGTCGCGGCAGGCGAAGCAGAAGAGCTCGACGCGGTGGACGTCGAGGGCGAGGGCGTGGGGAGGGGAGGAGGGTGACTGGTAGAGGTGGTCAGGGGCGTGGAGGGGGCAAGAGAGGCAGAAGTAGAGGCGGGGTGGGGAGGAGGAGGGGGGGGCAGAGGGGACAGCGGTGGGGAAGGTCGAGGTGGAGCTCGACGCAGCCGAGGGCGGGGGGTTTGGGGCAAAGGAGAAGGTGGAGGGAGCGGAAGGGGTTGGGGGAGGAGGAGAGGAAGCGCTGAAGGTGGGGGCAGGGAGGAGGGATGGAGGGGGAGGAGGACATGGGGAGGAAGGTGGTGGTGGTGGTGGAGCCGCAGGGTCGGTGGGCCCCGCGGACATAGAGGGTGGGGAGGGAGGGCGGGGGAGGCGGGAGGGCTATTTGATTTGGGTGTAGTGGGGGCCCCACCATGTTAAGAGATGCTATGTGCTTGTGCAGATATCCATAGGGTCGGCAAGCACTACCGATGCCATAGGATGCTTAACATATAGGGACTCCCACCAAGGGCGTGTGCTTGTGCCGATGCCGATGCAGCCCACTTTGTTAAGAAATGCCGATGCCGATGCTATGTGCTTGCTGTAGACTGCCACTGCCATCTCTTCCGCTCCGCTAATGCCACTGTCACTGTCATCTTTGCCGCTGCTTCAGGCTGTAGCCTGCATCGTTACTTATGGAACTTCTCACCTTCTTGGTGGTAGACTAGTTGCCTGCTGGGAAGGTGGGGGAGCGTCTCCCTATAGAGGGTGGCCACCGCACGTTTAGGATTTCCTCCAATGATGACTCTTTTGGAGGGAAGGGGAAAGGGGACAAAGGTAACGGGAGGTTGTGCGGTGCCAATGCCCGCACTGGCCGGTCGCATGATGCAATGGCTAATATGAATCGGGTGGGGTGGGAATTAAGGTGTGTGCACTGTGTGGTAGATGGTGGTGGATGGGGTGGCCAAATGTTTTAACTTTTACTTTAAAACTATACACTTTGATTCTTTCATTCTTAAATTCTTTGATTCTTAAATTCTTTGTATTCTTCCATTATTAAATTTTCTGTATTCTTAATATGGTAAGAATATTTCATCTCGTTATTGAATTTCAACATTCTATAGTCATGTTGTATATGAATATTATGATGTAACACTCTTATTGTTACATAATCAACATTTAATTTTCTTGAAACTGATATCATTTTGACCACTTCTACCATTTTTGTCGACATGCATCGGCATGCCCTCGGCATGCCCTCAGCGTGCCTCCGAAAAGGCATTTTTTCGAGCCATCGAAATCATCGAAATCTGCCATCGAAAAACGGGCATTTCTCTGACATGCCCTCGGCATGCCCGCGAAATGCACACTTGCAATTTCATCGACACGACGTCGAAATCGGCATTTCGAACCTTGCTTGCAAGTTCTTTGCTAGCTGCTAAGCCAAACTAAAGTGAGCTGGCTTCTACCATAATGAGCTGAGGTGAGCTGGGTCTGGTGCTCCCGGGGAGGATCAAGCTGGTTGAGGTAGCTAAGGTAGCTTAGCTCAACTGAGTTGAGCTAAGTTGAATCCCCGAGAGCTGGACTTGAGTTTCCTGAGCTGAAATGAAGTCATCTTCAGCTGGTTAGAGTTGAGTGGAGCTGGATGTAGCTGAACGTAGCTGGACCTGAGTTGGGGTAAACTCCAGTCATCTCAACTGAGCTAGCTAGAGCTCCCTGTGGACTAATGGGAGCTGAGATGAGCTAGACTCAGTTAAGTTGAGCTGGATCTGAGCTGACCTGAGCTAGGGTAAGCTAAAATGAGCTCTCTTGAGTTGCCATTCTGTTGAGATGAGCTGAATGGAGCTAGGATGAGCTAACCCTAATTCAGGTGAGCTGAATTCCAGCTATAGTGACCTGAATCAAGCAAAGTTCCAGCTAATGAGAGCATTTCCTTCACCAGTTGCCTTCCTGAGTGCTAGGGTTCTAAGGATCTGGCAATCCGTATATCTCTAACACTCACAAAAGCACACTAAAAAGACAACAAAAAGTGCAATGCATGCCTAACCTAATTAATGCCTAAATGCAGCCCAAAAAACCCATTTAAGGAGCAAAACCTAAGAGCTAGGTTTGTTTTAATGCATAAGAATGATGGTAAACTGGCATTTATCAGACGTGCACGATAACGCGTGCTCACCGCACGCAAAGCGTGATCCAAGAGCTCCCCGCTCACACGATCGCAGCCGTTGAAGTGAAATCCGACGATCAACGCACATCCATCATGCGAACACTTATACCTCTGCAGGCACGGGAGGGTGACGTGGCGCGCCCTCAGCCATCCGATGGCGATCCGCACCATGGATCGAACGGCAGACGGTGCATGAGCGCAGATTGAGAAAGAAAGCACGCGCGCCTCAAAGGACCAGCAGCCAATGGGCTTCATCGACACTTATGGAATGGGTTTAGCGACATCCCAGACGTCGCTAAAACCCTTAGTTTGGAAACCTCTTGCTCTCTATATAAACCTCCTCAACCACCCCATTCAAGGGCATTCAATTCACACACATTCTCCATGCAATACTACCCCTCTCCTAGCTCCACCAAGCATCCCATATCTGCCCCAGAATTGTCTAGCCGCCAACAGAGCCTCCCTCCACCACCGTGGCTGCCTCGCCTCCTCCTCGTACTCGTTTTACTTTAGGTTTATGTCACACTTGTTTAAGCTTTCATCTATTGTTGTAGTTGTAAACAAACTCTAATTGCATGCTATATGTTAATGTTGTTTCTTATATTATAGGTCACATCTTCTTAAAATGAATGTCATGATTTAAACACAAGCTCTAACCCTAATCTCTCTCTCTCATTTTCTCGCAAGCAAACCAAACATTCTTGTGACAACTAAAGCAACGAACAAATCTGATTTCACGTCTCGTGTTCGACACTTGGACTCACCAAATCCACATCTTAAATTAAAATCGATGTCGCAAACGCATGCTACAATGACATAATTAAACCAACGCATTCCGCGCGTGTCAATGGGAACACCACCATGAGTCATAACTAGGCTCAATTTGGTCTCATAAAGTCAATAAAAGCTCCTACATATCAATCAGAAGGTCTTTTGGGCAGGTTAAGTTGTTTTGAGAAAAAAAGATGAAAATAGGGTTATTTTTTGAATTTTACCATCTTATCACAAATACAAAATAACCACGAGCTATGTTAGGGGTTTATTAAAGGTCATTTAGTCATTAATGTCCAATAAGTGGGTTCATGCAGACAGAAACAAGTTTTCACATATTTCAAGAATTAATGGACATGTGAAACCCTAAAAGCAGACCCGCTTAATTAAATGAGGTTCTAGTCAGGATAAAATTCATCTAAACCCTCTATAAATCATAGAAAAATATTCTCTAGGGTTTGGCATCCTTGATTTAACCATCTAAACCCATTTTGATCTGAAATAGAGTTTTAGACAAACTAATGCCCTAATTTGAGTTTTACATAAATTACCCAGTCAAACTAGGTCAAAACTAAAATGAAACTTCACCATTGGATTCCTTAGGTCCAAATGAAGTTTGTGTCAAAATTTGGACCCAATCAGAGATAGTCTTGACCTAGTTTGTATTTCAGTCCTATCTAATTCTTTTTATTTCACAAGTGCCCCTAGCTTTTAAAATTCAATACAAATAGGCCCCTATCTTTGTTGCCTTCTACACCAAAAGGTCCCCGCCACCTCCATGTCCTATTCCTGCAACTTCGGCGACCATCAATCAGAATTTTCTCCCTAATTTCACGCTCAATCTCTTCCAAATTTGAAAGAAAGATTCCTAAGAGATTTCTTTACGATTTGAACCTATTCGTGGGCTCTAACTCTTTCCTAATCTCTCATGCGAACACATGAGAGATGTAGGTGTCCTACTCCAACAAACTTACCAAGCTTGAAAGCTTGGTTTCCAAGCTTCCAACCTCCCCCTAGGGCCTATTTAAAGACCCCTGCGGACAAACCGTCCTCCCTACGCTCATTTTTGGCCGGAATACCTCTCCTTCCTCCCTCCACTCCGGCCAAAAGGCTCCACAACGTCTGGCGACTCTCTCCGACTACTCTCTTCATCCGCTCGCAATACCAGCAGCGGATTCTTCTTCCTCTCTCTCTTCTACGTCGTGCCATACCAGCGGACACCCCAATTCTCTTCGTCCTCGCTGCTTCTACCCCACCGGAGCTCTCTTCGTCTCCGGTGTCGACCACACCAGACCCGGCGTCGCTCCTCCCCCTCATCGACCACCACTTAGCCTCCCCAACTCCTTATCTTCCGCACATCATCACCGTACCACTACGCTGCTATTTTGACTGCACCTACATCGTCCGCGACTTCATCTTCCTCCGCTTCGGCAACCACTCCAACGAGGCTCTCCATCCACTACACCACACCATAAGCCTCACCACCTAACTCATAAGCATCGCCTCATCCATGCAAGCAAAACCCCTCAAGAAATTGAGGGATTTGCTTGCCCTAACCACCTACTGAACACCACCACCATCACGTTCACAGTACGCCTTCACTAGCCCTCTCCGACCCCTCTGACAGCTCACCACCACCACCACCATCTCCCTCACCGAGCTGCAGCGAAGCTCCTGAGCATCTCTAACGTGGCCATCAAGCCATTTTTCTCTTTGCAGGTGTTCGCGATTCACGCCATTAATGGAGCTTCTTCAAGCAACCTTTTGAGCCTAGTTCGTGTCGTATTCTCCCTCGATTCCACCCCAGGCTACGCGGACGACTCCCAGGTGCCTTCCAAGGCACCCAATTACAGCTATCAAGGTCTCGAGCATCACCAATCAGACGCCCCTCTCTGCTGCTGCCTCACGCCAGAAAAAGCTCAGTGGGATAGTCCCACCTCGGAAACTCAGAAGGCACTGAAGGTGCATAAATTGAATTTATGTCGAGGCTTTATCACCTCGACACACTAGGGTGAGGTCCCCACACCCAATCACCTGACCTGACCCGACCCGCTTCACTACTCGGCTGTGACCTCACGCACACAGCCCTGCACACGGATCTGGTTACTGTTCCTACCTGATTACCTGGTTAATCCCGGGTCCTTGAGAGAAACAGAAGAAGGAAAGAAAGGGAAAGAGAGAGAGCAAGGGGGGTTTGCCTCTCTCTCTAACTCTCTACACTTAACGAATTCTAAAGAGGAGAGGACTTCGCCTCTATTGGTGCTATGTTGTGTTGTGCCTCTCCCTGAGGCTTGAGAAAGAGAGGTCTTTCCCTCTGTGTGCTGGTTTTGAATCACCGTTGCACTTAAGTTGATGTGGCATTTGGTTGATTGATACTATTGCATTATTTGAATATAATTGTAATAAGGTAATTTGGTGATTCAAATCACCATTTTTACCCTAATCGTTTTACCACATTGACTTTTGAATTTATATCTATATCATTTGTGCTTGAAATTGCTACTACATTGTTATATTCTTGTTTAAAATTGTGATCTTGAGATAAATTGCCATATTGCTCCCTACGTTCGACCTCGGACTTTTCTAAGTTATAAATTTTAAGTGTTATACGCAATTTATCAGCTATATTACAGCGCATTACTTTTCAAACAATGATTCAGAGCGTTCAACACAAGGTGATGCTTCCAACTCAAGGAATGCAAAACCCCAACCTCCCCAACCCGTATATCAGCCTTCCTTTGCAAACCCTCGTCAGAATAAGCCTTCTGAGATGGATGAACTAAAAGCCATGATGAAAGTAATGCAAGAGCATCAGAATATATTATCCAATCTCAGGGTAAGATGATCACTGATATGCAATCCAAAATTGCTCATCTAAGTGAGGCAGTTAGGCAGCGAGATCCGGGGAAGTTGCCTAGCTCTTCTGAAGAGAACACAAAGGGTAAAGGGGTCATGTTCAGGGAGCACGCTCAAGCTGTGACCGTGCTGAGGAGTGGAAATAAAATCGACAAACCTGATAGCACTCCTACGGGCACCTCCTAGAATTCACCTCCTACACCAAACCCGACTTCCACCCACACCGAGGAAGAGCCACACTGCTCTCCCTCGCTTGAAATCGCCCACCCAAAGGACCACGTCATTCCGCCTCCCCTTTCCTGACATGACGACCCCTCTACCCAGAAGCTGAGGGTGCCCTATCCTATCCGCTCCTGGGGAATCTTTTGTTGACTCATCTAGAGCAAAGGATAAGATGGATGAGATTATGGACACTTTCGGGCAAAGTCCACATCAACTTGCCTTTAGTGGATGCTATTAAACAGATCCCGTCTTATGCCAAGCTTCTGAAGGACCTGTGCACCAGAAGCGTCGATTTAGGAGGTAGGTCCAAGCTAAGGTCATCCTACCTAACCATGTTAGCTCGGTGCTCCAACATGGAACACCTCCCAAGATAAAAGACCCAGGGGCCCCGTATATTTCAGTGATTATATGTAACCAACACATTGACGAGGCTCTGCTCGATTTGGGCATAGGGGTAAACATTTTACCGAGCTCTGTCTACGACCTCTTGGGAGGAGGCGATTTAAAGCCTAGTCCAGTCATCCTCCAAGTCACAGATAGATCACTTAAGACACTACGGGGATTGCTGGAAGATGTCCTAGTAAGAGTTGAGGACTTCTTCCCTGTTGACTTTCTTATGCTAGATATTGATCCATCTAATAAGCCCACCAAGCTGTTCATCATCTTGTGATACCCCTTCTTAGCCACAACCAACACCTCTATCAATTGTAGATCAGGGGAACTTGAAATGGGCTTTAGGAACAAGAAGATCCGGTTGAATGTCTTTTATACCTACAAGCAATCCGGATTTGAAAATTGTTCTCAGATTGAGGTTGTTGATGAAATTATTGAAAAGACTACTCCAGCACTCTTATGTAGAGATCCCCTTCAAAAGGTCATACCTAAGGACCAACCTGCGACTATTGAAGAGAATGAAGGGGATATGCCTGAATTGGAAGAGTTGCTGGGAGTACACAAAGAGTCTCTGTCCCCACCCTAGACCCTAAAGGTAGATCCGCTACCTGAGGCGAGGATATCTCAACTTATACCCTTAATCCAAAAGGCTCCTGAGTTGGAGCTTAAACCCCTCCCAAGCACATTAAAGTATGCTTTCCTTGGCCCTAACGACACTCTCCCTGTCATTATCTCATTTGCATTAACTAAATCGCAAGAGGGAGCTTTGCTCGAGTGTTTACAAAGGCACAAGGAAGCTATTTCTTGGTCGATAGCTAACATTAAGGGTGTTGATCCCTCCCTTTGCATGCATCATGTATGCACAGACGAGTCCGTGAAATCCTTTTGAGACATGCAGAGAAGGCTCAACCCCAATATGCGGGAGCTTATCAAAATGGAGATACTGAAATTGCTAAATGCAAGAATTATCTATCCCATTTCAGACAGTAAATGGGTCAGTCCAATACATGTGGTGCTCAAAAAGGCAGGAACCACTGTGGTAGAAAATGACCAAGGAGAGTTGGTGACCACTAGACCCTCAACTGGCTGGAGGGTCTACATTGATTACCACCGTTTGAACACGGCTTCCCAGAAAGACCATTTTCCCTTATCATTTATTGATCAAATTTTGGAAAAACTGGCAGGGAACAAGTACTTCGATTTCTTTGACAGGTACTCTAGGTATAATCAGACAGCCATCTTCCCTGACGATTAGAAGCGTACCACCTTCACGAGTCTGTATGGCACATTTGCATTCCGCCGAATGCCATTCGAGTTATGTAATGCTCTTGCCACATTCCAACGATGTATGACGGTTATCTTTTCTGACATGATCGATGAGTTTGTAGAAATCTTTATGGATGATTTCTCTATTTACGGCTCATCCTTTGACATATGCCTTTCGCACCTTGATAAAGTCTTAACCCGTTGCGAAGAGGGAAAGCTAGTGCTTAGCTGGAAGACGAGCCACTTTATGGTCCAACAAGGCATTATTTTGGGGCATGCAGTCTCTGAGAGAGGATTAGAGGTGCATAAAGAAAAAATTGAATCCATCTCTAAACCTCCATTGCCCACCAATGTTCATCAAGTTAGATCCTTTCTTGGCTATGCTGGATTCTATAGGCGCTTCATTAGAGATGTCAGTAAAATCTCTAAGCCACTCTACAACCTATTAGCGGAGGATGTTCCCTTCGATTTTAATGACAGATGTGGAGAGGCTTTTCAAGTCTTAAAGAAAGCCCTTATTACCGTGTCGATTCTCCAAGAACTAGATTGGACCCTCCCGTTTGAGTGATGTGCAATGCTTCTGATTTTGCAATAGAAGCGGCCTTAGGTAAAAGGGTTGATAGCAAACCTCATGTTTTGCATTATGCTAGCAAGACCCTTACGGATCCTCAACAAAACTACGCGGTCACTAAAAATGAACTTCTTGTTGTAGTATTTGCATTGGAAAAGTTTCAGTCTTATTTATTAGGATCCAAGGTTGTAGTGTTCACCGATCATTCTGCTTTAAAGCACCTTCTTGCGAAGGACACCAAACCTCGTTTGATTCATTGGATTCTACTACTCCAGGAGTTTGACCTGGAAATTAAAGATAAGAAAGGAGTTGAAAATGTGGTAGCAGATCATCTGTCCAGAATCCCTATTGAGGCATCAACCTCTACTGACGATATCTAAGAGACTTTTCCTGATGAGTTTCTAATACTATGGAAGCCAAAACTCCTTGGTTCGCTGATATAATGAACTATCTGGTCACGGGAATAACCCCCAGAACTTGGGACAAGAAAAAGTGAAACAGGTTTCTTGTCGACACTAAATTTTATCACAGGGAGGAACCCAAGCTTTCCAGAATAGGCCCTAACCAGTTAATCCGTCATTGCTTCCCTGATGAAGAACAAAGGAGTGTTCTGAGTTTCCGCCATGACCTCCACTGTGGAGAGCATTTTAGTGGGAAAAAGACTGTTCATAAGGTTCTTCAGTCTGACTTTTGGGGGCCTACATTATTCAGAGATGCACATGCATATGTGGGCACATGTCTATGTTGCCATCAGATGGGAACCATTGGAAAAAGGGATGAGATGCCCCAGCAACCTATTCTCCCTATTGAGATCTTTGATATTTGGGGCATCAACTTCATGGGTCCCTTTCCTGTGTCCTTCGGATATGAGTACATCTTTGTGGCCGTGGACTAGGTATCGATATGGATAGAAGCTATACCCACACGGACCAATGACCATTCCGTGGTCTTGGATTTTGTTAGGGCTAGTATCATTTCTCAATACGGGTGCTTAAGGACTATCATGCGTGATGGAGGACCTCACTTTAAGAATGTGCACTTCACAAGACTACTCCAAAATTTGGGACTCAACCACATGATAGCCACATCTTACCATCGCCAAACAAGTGGAAAAGTTGAAGTATCTAATAGGGAGATTAAACAGATTCTAGTAAAAACTATCAAGCCTGACTGTAAGGATTAGTCGAAAAAATAGAATGATGCTCTGTAAGCCTATAGAACAGCATATAAAACTCCCTTGGGCATGTCTCCTTTCTGCCTTGTCTAGGAAAAAGCATGTCACCTTCCCGTTGAAATTCAACAAAAAGCTTATTGGGATATTAAAAATGTTAACTTAAATCTAGATAAAGCGGGAAAGGCACACATGCTGGAGTTAAGTGAGCTTGAGGAGGCTCGTAATGAAGCCTACGAAACCTCTCAAGCTTACAAACAACATACAAAGATCTTCCATGATAAGCACATCGTTAGAAAGACCTTTGAGCCCAACCAGTGGGTCTAACTTTTGAAAAGCTCAAGTCTCACTAGGATGGGTCATATGTTGTTATCAATGCCTTCCCTCATGGAGTAGTAGAAATTCGGTACCCTACTTCTGGTGCGAGCTAAAAGGTAAATTGCCATCGACTTAAACTATATGTTACTCTTTCAGATGGCCAGGTTTTGGATGCACTTTGGCTTGAGGAGCCTTAGCTCCTCCCATTCTCCTCCTTAGGTGGTATTCTTTTACGCCTTTATTTTTCCAATGAGAACATTGTAAATCTTAGGCATGGGGGGTATAACCTGAGGATGTTTATGGCATTTATAAATATTTGCATATATTTAGGATATCATTAGTTTAAAAAAAAATCTCTTTTGTTTTCTTGAGCTGAATTAATTAGTCCCTAGTAGATGATTTTTATCAAGGAGGTGTTATTAAAGATTTTCTTAAATTAGTTCTGAGTTTAGAATACAGTACAACTACTTCACTTACACATAGACTGGATAATGGATCTTTGTAGAAAACCAATAAGCATTTTTAGTCTACAAAATCATTGGACAATTTGAAGGGAGTCAGGCAAACTATCTTCTATTAGATCCACCTAATATTTGTGAGGAGAAAGTAGAGAGACTACTGGCGTGCTAAGTCTAGTGTAAGGACTCTTAGATGATGATACCTTAGAGTTAAGCATAGTTTTTTGCTCTTTATTCCTATGTGCGAATATTGTGTGAATTCCTGAGTCACCAAATAAGACAGATACACAGAGATTAAGTTTTAATAAAACTATGACTATGGTGGATGGTTACGACCGTCCTTCATAGGGTCCTCGGATAAAGGAGAGTATTAGTGCAAAAAGTCAGAAATACGCTTTTTCTATCCATTCCTTCCCGGTGTCGAGAGTAGGCACTTCCACCAAATAAGCCACAAAATATCCTCTTGAACATCATCAATCCCAATAATGCCTTATGACTAAATGTTTGCATCGTGTTGTGTTGGTAGTTACAAAAAAGAGAGAGAGAAGAAAAGGAAAAGAAAAAAGAAAAAAATATATATATAGAAATATATATATTTATGAAAAAATGAATGAAAAAAATAAAAATAAGAAAAGAAGGAAAAAATGTTTCAATTTATAGTTGTCTTGGTATCGATTTTATCATGTGTCGATGTCTTTAAGGCAACAAAAACACCCATTGTAATCTACTAAATATGACTCATACTTACTTTTGAGTAATTCTAATCTCCCGAATAGTGGCTGACTTCTAAATTAATTGTAGGGCTATTAGGACTTTAATTGAAGTGTGAATGCCATGTGAGGCCACCAAACATTGCATACATTTACAGAATCTGGTGAGATATGTGATCTTAGAAAGAAAGGAAAAAAAAAGTGAGAGTACATGCAAAGGAACATTAAGAAAGCACAATTTTTAGCCTCTCTCTTGGTTGACTCATTTGAAAGTCTAGAGATTGAGTCTGCAGTACTAGACTACATATAGCACCAGATGAGCAAGATCCACCAAATATGAATCCATTTGACTCAATATCTCCTACCTAAGCCAAAAAGATGGGGCCAAATTATACGTTATTTCTTGCTTTATCCCCGAGGGAAGACGTTACCTATCCTAATGGAACCTTTACCAAAGGTTAAGTATGAACTTCAAATGAAAGTTATTTTTCACTTGGATCCGTTACCTAGGCTACTATCACTTCACATTTGTCCGGATCTCTAAACATTTGGAATGAGAAAAGAAGAAATTATTTTGATACATCATTCACCATGCATTCATTTTTGCTCGAGACTAGCAAAACTTGAGCATGGGGTTATTTGATGAGTCCCAATTTATTTGATTTATTTTTAGCCTAAGTTAATTAATTCCTACATTTTAGAGTATCCTAATATCTGCATAAATGCATGCATTATAATTTAGATTTACATAGTTATCTTAATGCATTTATTAGATTGCAGGAACTCAAGGATGGTCAAGTTTGATTTTTCAGACGTCCAAAGCTTAGTCTGGACGTCTGATGTTGCTGACGAATCTCAAAAGTAATCACCGCACGTAGCACTGCCACCAAACTCAATTGCCAACCCAAGTAGTTGGGTTTCTCTCAACGCACCACCAATTAGATCCCTCTGTTAAGTTGTTGCTCGAGATTCGCGGCAGAAGAACTGAAGTGAATGCTATAAAATATCACTGCGACCGTGCCTGGGAGTTCATCAACTTCCATCACCACCGTGCTCAGGTGATCCCTATGCTCGTCGCATGCACCGTGGCCTTCGCTTCACCGACATCACCCTCGCCCCCCCGCCGTCGCACACACGGTGACAGCATGTGTGTGTGCGTCACCAAACCATCGCCGTGACCTCCACTTCCCCTTCTCATCTTCTTGTTCATTTTCGTCTTCTCCCCTAAAGCACCCATCACCACCTTCTCCACTAAAAACCCAATAGCCCACCACCACGGCCACACCTCCACGCAGCAGTAGCTCAACCATCGACCGCGCTTCATTTATCAACGCTGACCGTTGTCCTTCTCTACGTGCCTACAGCCACGCATGCCCTCGCACCATTAGCTGCTGCAGCAACCTCGAGCGCACTATTTATTTTCTCCACAGAGAAGAACCCAAACCCGACCGTGAACACCTCCACGTCATCGCCACCACAGGCCACGATCCTCCATGCCGTCGACTCCACGGCACTCTCCTCAACACCACGACCTCGATCACGCCACTAGAGTCGACAGAGACAGCCCATGCACACTGGTGGGAGTCGAAACCGCCGGCGGTCGTCTCCTCTCCGGCCGGCAACCGACAGCCGTCTCCCACCATGCCGTCAACACCGACGCAAAGCTCTCATCTGCCTCGACCTTCATCAAGCTCCTCGACCTGCGCCATTGCCTCTTCTTCGCGCGAGATTAAGAGAAAGAATTCCTCTGTTTTGCATTCAATTAAAATTTACATAACATGCCATTGCGAACACTATACAATTATTTTGATGGATTAAATTATTGTGGTCAAATTGCACCATTGTACTTATTCTTTCTCTTATTTAATTAGCTCCTGTTATGCACATCATTTCATATTGAAATTATATTCAGATTTGCATGCAATTAAAAATTACATACTCTGCCACTACATATGCATCATCTATATATTTTTGTGAGCTTGATTTCTGACGTGAACATTTTAAATAAATAGCCCTTGACTTCTCATGAAATTGAAAGTTACGTTCAGAGCAACATATTCATTGAATTGATTTAGCGAATGTTTCTACGAACATGATAGCTACATACCTATGAATTTATTGCATTTGTGCCTCCCTGTGGATACGACCTGCTCTCCTGTGAGTGGTTTATTTTAATTATTGATGATTGATTTTTCGCTGCTCAATTTCTACTTCGACAACTTATTTTCTTAAGCGAAAATTGATCATTCATGTATCTATCCAACTGGTAGCTTTCTCCCTACTTTTTATTTTTATGGGGTCAACACAAGGGTGAACCTAGTGTATATCTCCCAAGCTTATTCTACTTCCCTACTTCTTCCTAAGCGTTTAGGAATTATTTATGCATTCTTGTCAGCTGAGTTCTGGACAACCAACCAATGGGTTGTTGCCCACGATAATTTGCCAACCATACTCGTGCGGTAAAGTGAGGCTTATTTATTTTTTTTCTTCTTTTCTATTTCTCATCATTTTTTCTGGGTATTTTTCTATATATATATGTGTTTTTTCTAAGTAGGTAGCCTCCCTGATCTAAGATTTACCTAAAGGCAACAGAAAAAAAATGGCCATATGGTTAAGCTCTGGACAATCAGCCAATGGGTTGTCACCCACGATAACTTACCAACCATACCACCCTAGAAGATTCATTAGCTACCCAATTTTCGTTAAACTGTCAAAAAGTGAGTCAGTGCAAATAGTGTGTAAATGCTTAAACTATAAGTCCCCTCAAATCAGAGGGTGAGTTGTAAGCCATGCACTTATCACACCAACTTATTTAACTAATTAAAAATGAATTCAGAATGACAAGAACTCGAGAAACAAGTCCACATTTTAGTGGACACCCCGACTGATTAAGCTCGAAGACCTGAAGGATCTAAGTGTTCAGGTCTTATTGTATCATTTTCTAAGGTTGACAAATTTCCAAGGTACAAGTTCTCTTTTCCTAATTCAATTTATTTTTTTTCAATTTTTTTAAATAAAGAGGAAAAAATAAGGGAAATTTACAAGAAATCCGTAGAGCTGACAACACGATTCAGAAATAAATCCACTTCCCCATGCCTAGCTTATGTAATGTCTTCATTAAAACTAAAAGGCATGAGAAAAGAGAAAAATGAAGTATCACCTACACTCTATGATACTCTGGTCAACTCTGAGTTAGACTATGCAAATGCTAAGTTTAGTACCATCAACTAGGCAGGGTCCAGCCAAAGGAGTTGATGAGGCATGTTTTGCAAATTAAAATTAAGGTTTGGAGAACCCGTTGTCGTAACTCTCAAAATGCGTCAATCACATAAAATTTATAACCGAAACTCTAGGGGAGTTCTAGGTCGAACACAGGGAGGCGACGTTTACTTTGTTTGAAACCGCGCTTCGTTTTGTTTCCTTTTGGTGTTTCCGAGTTTTGTTATTTATTTATTTTTTTGAAATAAAAAGCCAAGCAAGACAAGTTCACAAAATGAGATGGAACACAACTATGATATATTACACAAATGTTTGTTACAATAATCTATGAAAGCAATTGGTTGTTCGGCGAGAAGACGGCGTCTGGCAAATGCTCGGATGGAGGTGAGGTGCAGGACGATGGAGGTGAGATGCAACAGGATTCCCGGTAGAGGAATGCTTCACCAAGGTATGGAATGGAGGTGAGGAGACGGAGGTGATCTTCTACCAGAATGGAAGTAAGACAGCTTCAAGGAAACCTATGAAGGTGGTGGGATGAAGGATGAATTTTTGCTGAGAAGTAGGATCATTACACTAATAGGAGGCCTTTGGAGCTTGAGAGTAAGCTCTAATGGAGCTTTAGTAGGCTACTAGAGCATAGGAGCAGGTGGGAGTAGAGTAGGTAGAGATGAAGATGAATGGGGGGTGTAGGGGTGTTTATATAGTGGTGGAATGGAGGTGGTTTGCGCGCACAGGTCTTTAGTGACAATTAAGAAGTCGCTAAAGACCAACCAGAGACATCCTTGTATCATTCATGCGCCTTCGTTGGCGCTTGGAAGCATGGCTGCAGCTGGCTTAGGGCACGGCGATCGTCGGCCGTTGGATCAGGCGTGGACGACTGTGATCATGAGAAGACAATGCACGCTCGCTCGCGTTTGAATGTCGAACCGCTGGCGCATCTGTTGATAGCCGTTAGTTGAAGCATTGCACGACCAAGATTCGCCTGCAGATCACACCTCATTGATTTGAATCGTGCATGCCTCGCACGATTGCGAGGATCGGATGGCAGGCGCGGCTCCTGGTCGTCTTAAATGCACGCCCCAGATGGTACGCATGCAATCTGGCGTGCATCCTCGTGTCGGTGGGTGACGTCAGATCAAGCGTGAAGAGTCTTCGCCGCTTAATCAAGGTCGAGCGGCCCTATTTCATCCGACGTTGTAGTGGGAGCGATGGATTGTGGCTCGAACTCACGCTCGCGGTTTACGAGTGCTTGTCTTCACCATTGCGCCAAAGCGACACTTTGTCGAGTGGAGGGTGGTGCAGTCGTGCGCGCCTTGACAATTGGATGACGATCCAACGGTCGATGTGAATCCTTGCTTGAGGCTGGGTGCGATGGCTCAGGTGGGGGCAGCCTAGATGGTGCCACGTGGTGCCATCTGAGCCATCCATCTTCATCTTCTTATAGAGGGTGCTATGGAGCTCTGATCAGAGTGATTTTCACGTTGACGAACTACGATCATCGCTCCAGATTCATCCGTACGATCGGATTCTTCATCTGAAGTCCGTAAAGATGTCGCACTACCTCTTGGCCATATAAAATGGAAGAATTAATATACATAATACACAACTATCCTAAATACCATGCAATAGATGTTATGTAGTATTTATAACATGATATGCAATACTAAGCCTAGGAACTATCATAATAAGCATTTTATCATGAATTCATGAGTGTTTATCATAACTTCATGCTTACTTTTTGCTAGTCCCTAGCAAACCTAAATGCTATGTATAAGAGCAGAATAAGGATTTTATTAGTTAAGCAAAATTTGTCGATTGCTTTAGAAAATTTCAACCCCAAGACCTAATTACAAAAATGTAACAGTGCTTGGGTGTTTACCAGAATGCAGACCGCCCAAACCCTCGCCTTATTTGAAAAGGGAAGACACACAATTTTTTTGTTTTTCTTCTTATCTTTTTTTTGTACTTTTGGAGTTTAAGAGTTTTAAGATAACTTTTTACGGCTACCCGACCCGCCTAAGACTCGAAAAGGACTCTAAGTGCTAAGCATCCAGTGAAAAGAGTGAAAGACTCACTGGACGGCCGTTAAAACAGACTTCGATTTTCTAAGACCCTAGGTGACCTTGCCTAAAGGTTTATCTTTTCAAACGGTAGCTTTTTCCCTACTTTTATTTGTGGGGTCAACACAAGGGCAAACACAGTGTATATCTCCCTGGTTTATTCTACTTCTCCGCTTCTTCCCTAAGTGCTTTGGAAACTATTGAGCATTTTTGTGAGCTGGGCTCTAGATAACCGGCCAATGAGCTGCTACCCACGGTAACTTGCTAGCAACACTCATGCGGTGAAATGTGGTTTTATTTATTTATCTTTTTATTTTCTCCTTTTTTTTTTAAGTAGCTGACTTCCTTGATCTAAGAACCTAAAGGCAGTATGAAGAAAATGGTCTTGTGACTAGGCTCTAGATAACCGGCCGATGAGCTGTTACCACCGACAACTTGCTAGCCATACCACTATAGACAGTTCGTTAGCTGCCCAATTTCTGTAAAATTCATTCGAAAGTGAGTTAGTGCAAATAGTGTGTAGATGCTTAGACTTGAAATCCTCTCAAATCAAAAGGCGAGTTGATAAGTCGTGTACTTATCATCCCAATTTATTTATTAGATTAAAGAAGAATTTGAATTGGCGAGGACTCGAGACTAAGTCCACATTCGAGTGGACACCCGAGCTAATTAAGCCCGAAAACCTAAAGAGTGAGTATTCAGGTCCCAAAGTATCAATTCCTGAGGTTTGCAACTCCTAATGCCTAAGTTCTCATCTCCTAATTCTCTTTCTTTTTTAAGATGAAAAATAAGAAATTACTGTTATGGTTGACAAAAGATTCATAAGAAGTATCCACCCCCCCATGCTTAGCTAATGCAATGTCCTTATTGTTAAAAATGAAAGCATGCAAGAGAGTAAAAGTGGAAGAATAGCACCTGATTTTCATGAGATTCTGGTCAGCTCGGAATAGTCTTTACACGTGCTGAATTTAGTGCTTTCAGCTAGGCGATGATCAGCCCACGGTGGTTAGGGCAAGAAAAGAGCAACCTTATCCGAGACAAGTTCAGGGAGAACATAGTCAACAAAGGGTTTGAGATTATCTATTGACCTTGAAGGAATTACCCATCTTTGAGTCAAAGATTTCGACGGCCTCGTTAGGGAAAATCCGCTCAATAACGAATGGGCCGTCCAACTTAGACCTAAGCTTATCGAGGAAGAGCTTTAGTCAAGAATCAAAAAGCCAGACCTTCTAATTCGGCTCAAAGCTCTTACGTAAAATCATCTGGTCATAGAGAACTTTGGTCCTTGCCTTATAGATTCTAACATTTTCATAGGCATCATTTCTAAGCTCCTCCAACTCAGATAGTTGGAGTTTCTTAGTCTACCCGGCCAACTTTAGGTCAAAATTACATTTCCTGATGGCCCAAAATGCCCGATGTTCTAGCTCTACGGGTAAGTGACATGCCTTACCAAACACCAGATGGAACGAAGACATACCGATAGGACATTTTGTATGCCGTACGGGATGCCCAAAGAGCATCATCTAGCTTTTGGGTCTAGTCCTTCCTATCAGGCCTTACGGTTTTCTGCAAAATGCTTTTGATCTCTCGATTGGAGACCTCGGCTTGTCCATTCGTCTGAGGGTGGTAGGGTGTGGAAATTCAATGATTCACCCTGTATTTCCCCAGTAAATTTCAAAGCTGGGCATGAGTGAAGTGTGTGCCACCATCACTGATAATCGCCTGAGGAATCCCAAACCAACTGAAGATATTCTTCTTCACAAAATCGATGACCACCTTGTGGTCATTGGTCCAGGTAGGGATTGCCTCAATCCATTTGGACAATTAATCAATAGCGACCAGAATATACTGGTATCCAAATGAAGGAAAAGGTCCCATGAAGTCGATGCCCCAAATGTCAAAAATTTCGACAGAAGGAATTGGGTTTAGGGGCATCATATCTCTCCTAGTCATGTTCTCGACTATCTGGCATCGGGTGCACAACTTTGAGAATTCCTAGACATCCTTAAATAATGACGACCAATTGAATCTAGATTGTAAGATTTTTGCTGCCGTCTTTTTTCTGGAAAAGCGTCCACCACACACAGATGTATGGCGGAACTCAAGTATACTATGGAACTCAATTTCCGAGACGCATCGACAAATAATCTAATCTACGCCGATGCGGTACAACTCGGGATCATCCCGAAAATAATATTTGGCCTCAAACAAGTCTGTCCCATTGTTGTTTGGTCCAATCTTGGGGGATTTGACCAACAGCCAAATAATTGACGATATCCGCAAACCAAGGGGTTCGGATACCCGAGACTATAAGGATAGTCTCATCTGGAAAAGTGTCTGAAATAGGGATATCCGGAGGAGGAGAATCAATTATGATTCCTAAGAGGTGATCCGCCACTACATTTTGTGCCCCGACTTTATCCCTGATTTCAAGATCAAATTCTTGAAGTAATAGAATCCAGCGAATAAGTCAGGGCTTAGCATCCTTTTTGGCCAAGAGATGTTTCAAGGTCGAGTGGTCGGTATAAATGATGACACGAGAACCTAAAAGACAAGCCCTGAATTTTTCCAAAGCGAAAACTACAGCTAGCAATTCTTTTTCAGTAATACTGTAGTTCCTTTGGGCCTCGTCCAATGTCTTGCTAACATAGTAAATCACAAAGGGCTTTTTCTCTATCTTCTGACCCAAGATAACCCCGACAGCATAATCAGATGCGTCAACCATAATCTCAAATGGGGTTGTCCAGACCGGTGGTTGCAACAACGGGGCACAAGTGACTACCATTTTTAACAAATCAAATGCCTTACGGCATGATTCACCAAACTCGAACGACGTGTCTTTGGCCAGAAGGTTACTCAAGGGTCAAGCAACCTTCGAGAAGTCATTGATAAATCTTATATAAAAACCCACATGCCAAAGGAAAGAGAGGACTTGTTTTACGGATGTGGGTGGAGAAAGTCTAAAGATAGCATCCACCTTAGTCTTATCAACCGCAATATCCCGATTAGAGACCACATGACCCAGGACAATGCCTTCCCAAGTCATAAAATGGCTCTTTTCCCAACTAAGGACCAGCCGTGTCTTGATGCATCTCTAGAGGATCAATTCCAAGTTAACTAGGCAGGACTTAAAAGAATCTCCAAAAATGGAGAAATCATCCACGAACACTTCAAGACAATCTCCCACCATGTCAGAAAAGATGGACAGCATGCACCTTTGAAAAGTCGTGGGTGCATTGCAAAGTCCAAACGGCATTCTACGGAATGTAAAGGTTCCGTAGGGAAATGTGAAAGTTGTCTTTTCCTGATCTTCAAGATGAATAGGGACTTGGTTATATCCCGAATAATCACCCAGGAAGCAAAAGTATTTTTGCCTAACTAACCTTTCTAAGATTTGATCGATGAATGGCAAGGGAAAGTGATTCTTTTTTATAGCTATGTTCAACTTCCTAAAGTCAATACAGACTCTCCCAGCATAAGCTGATCGAGTGGTGAAGGTTTCCCCTTTCTCGTTAGTCATGACGATTATTCCCGCCTTCATGGGTACAATCTGAACAGGGCTAACCCACGAACTATCCGAGATTGGGTATATAATTCTAGCATCGAGCCACTTGATTATCTCCTTCATGACCACTTCTCACATATTCGGGTTTAGTCTCCTTTACATTTCACAAGAAGGGCAAGATCCATCTTCTATGAAAATACGATGATTACAATAAGATGGCTCGATCCTCCTAAGGTCGTGGATGGTCCAACCAATTGCCTCTCCTTATTGTTCTTAAGGACCTTAATCAACCTCAATTCTTGCTCCTTAGTCAAATTAGCACTAATAATCATAGGGAGCATATTCTCAGGTCGTAAGAATTCATATTTCGAATTTTTAGGCAATGGTTTCATTTCAAGCTGAGGTGGGTTTAATATAGAAGGTAGGGAGGATGTTGATAAAGATTCATCAGGACGATCCAGTGGAAGAGGCTGGGAATGAATAAAATCAACAGCCTCTTCGGAATGTGGCAGGTCTGCCACAGAGGGTTGTGGGTTGGGCTCGCTAAAGCTAGTGGAGTCCTCGAGTGCACTGATCGTCATATAAGTCTCAAAATCATGATCCTCGAGCTCCTCAATGAATCTACAATCCTCAAATCCGTTTATCACCTTAAAAATATCAAGAGTTAGCTTCCTATCCCCAAAGGCAATCTCCATACTACTACTCTCACAATTTATGTTGGCCTTGGCTGTAGCTAGAAACGAGTGCTCTAGAATGATGGGTGTGTTCCTCAAATCATTAGGTACATCCATGTCAAGGACCAGGAAATCTACAGGAAAATAGAAATCATTGACCTTGACGATTATATCCTCAATAACACCCTTCAGTATGGTGACCGAGCGGTCTACTAATTGTAGCATTACTGAGATTGGCTTAAGTTCGCCTAACCCAAACCTCTCATAAAGAGAAGTCAGGATTAGGCTGATGGATGCACCTAGATTCAACGGTGCCCAATCAAAAGTGTATTCCCCAATAAGGCATGAAATCAAGGGGTCACCAGGATCTTTCTTCTTTTGAGGAAGGTGATGCAGGATGACAGAACTTGCCTGCTCAGAGAGAATTACCTTCCTTGAAGTGGGTTCTCGCGTCTTACACTTTTGGGTACATAATTCTTTCAGAAATTTAGCGTAAGCCAGGATGTGCTTAATAGCATCGAAGAGCGGAATATTGATCTCTATGATCTTGAATAAATTCAAGAGCTCCTCGTTGCTATCTAAGGTTTTCTTCTTCTTGGTTTTCAATAGGGCTTCAGGGAACAGGATGTGGGTGGTATTTTCAATTTCCGGTCCTTGGGCCTTATTGTCTTTTTCAATCTCCTCCCCTCTCTCAAGCTCCCCAGGGTTTTGGCTTCTAGAAGGTAATTCAAGGTTCTAGGTCTGCTTTCCACTTCTTAAGGTGACAGAGTTTGTAGAGGCATATGGGTTCGGGTCTTGAGGTAGGTTAGTGAAGATTGAAGGGCCTTGATTGGTCATGTAACCAGAAGAAGAAGAAGAGGAACCCTACTCAACCACCTGAGCATGTGCGTGTGGATCCCTTTGTTTGCCATACCTTGGGCTCTATTGCCCTGATTTTGCACATTGCGCGAGATGGGTACGGGTTAGGATGGTAGAGATCCAGGTTGTCGTGTGTTAGCAATTAACCCGGCTTGCAAGTTATCCAATGATGTCTTCATTTGCTGCATAAGCTAAAGCATGGACCCTTGCATTTCCACCATTTGTCGGTTTAAATCAGCCTACCCTGCAGATTGTTGGGCATTCCAAGATGGCTGAGTAACCGATCTCGAGGACAACTGGGTGTATACTTGACCCTGACCCATAGGTCTTTGAGATGCATAGTTGCTGGGTCGTGTTTGGGTTTGTTGCCCCTAACTTTTCCAGGAGAAGTTAGGGTAGTTCCTCCAACCCGAGTTATAAGTATTGGAATACGGGTTGGACCTAGCATTCTCCTGCACTGCATACGCATCCTCAAAGGGTAATGATGGAGAGAAGGAAGGATCAGAAAAACTGGGATCAAAGGCCCCAGTTTGGAACCCATAAGGTTCCGAGAAATCCTTGCTCATAGGTTGAGCCGATTCAAGTTGGTTCACGAACTCTCGCCCCGTGCGAGCTCGTGAGGAATGAAATCCCGAATTCTGGGATTGAGTAGGTGTAGATGTGTTTCCTGAATTCCCAGACATCCATTCTTCCATTCTTTTAGCAACCAAGCCCATCTTATCAAGCTTATTACAAATCAATTCCATGTCAAATGAACGAGAATCCTGGATCTCATTAGCATTTTACCTGGGTTATTGGGACCAGTTGAATGCATCTATGGAGGCATGATTAATTGAGTTCTTGCTGATTTCCTCAAATAGGTCGTATGCGCTATCTACGTCCATGTTGAAAAAATTACCTCCGCAGGAGGCATCCACGTGATTACGGAGTTGTTCAACCAACCTGTGATAGAAAATCTGCACAAGTTACCATTTCGGCATCTCGTGGTGTGGACACTTCCTTAAAAGTTCCTGGAATCGCTCCCAGGCATCATGCAACGGTACCCCCGGTCACTGGGCAAAAGTGGTAATCGCCCGTCGTAAGGCATTGGTCAAACCGATTGGAAAGAATTTCTTTAGAAAAGCCGACTTAAGAGTAGCTCATGTTTTTATCGGCCTTCCGATGGTACAGTACCAATGTGCGGCCTTATCCCTGAGAGAGTAGGGAAAGAGCCTCATGAACATTTGCTCTTCGTTCACATTCCTTGCACTGCTGGTCTGAACAAAATGGTCAGATCCTCTAGGTGCTGGAATGGGTCCTTTGAGCCAAGCCCATGGAAATGCTTAATCAAACTTAAGACTTGGGGCTTAATTTCTATGTCTCCGGTAGGAATCATGACACCGAAACGTTTCCCATAGTTTAAAGGATCATAGAAATCCTTCAAGGGCCGAGCGCCTTAACCATTCATTCGTTGGAACCATTGCTGCACCTGCTGCAATTCTTCCAACTGCCTCTGAATCAGCTCTTGCTAGTTCGAGGGCGAGAGAGGTGGTTGTTGATCAGCCATGGGATCTGCTTGGCTATAACTCAACCTCCGCCTCTGGGAATGGTCTAAAGGTCCTTCTAATCTAGGGTTCAATGACCTCCTTCCAAGCATACACTAGAAGGAAGTCGGAAGGATGGGGAAGAGAAGGAACCCTACAGCACAAAAAATACAAGCATGTCCTTAGGTTGGGTAGCCTAAAAGTCTATAGACTCTCAGAACCCATCCTAAGATTATGGACGATTTACTCTACTTGTATCCAAGCAATCCGACCAGTTAGGAGGAGAGACTGGGGAGAAGGTTCTTCTTTTAGCTTGCACCTCCGATTTCTAGTGTACCTCCCAGCCGCGGTCATTTGATGCTACTCCCCTAACTAGACATCTAATTGACTAGTATAAGTAGGTTAATCATGAACAATCTCAATCTGGATCCCAACGAGCGAACCAATCCTTAGGGCCAATGTCTAATCAATTTTAGTTAGCCTTGGGATATTGGTGCTTCTAGAATGTGATGGGCCCTTAATGGGTCATGCTCATAATGATTTGTTTGAGAGCATGTGTATGTGCACAACCAAGAAGTTTTCAAGCAAGATTATTAAGAATGAAGTGAGTTTTAAGATTCAAATCTTTTTTAGTAGCTTTTAGGATTCAAATATTAGGTGTATTCAACCAAGTTTTCATGAGGCAAACCAAATTTGAAATCACGAGTTCAAGTGTTTTTCCTTTATAAATCAACAAGAAATATGGAGTCTTTATAAATCAAGAAGAAATAGGGAGTGCCTGGCTTGACCTAAATATTGAATCCTATGGGGTAGCTACAAAAGGAATCAGTTTTAAATTAAGTGGTGTGGTCCAAACAATTCAATCAAGTGACCCAGATGCACCACCAACTAGGCACGCAGAGATGATTAACCTAGACTGATATCTACTCCTTTATGTGTTGATTTGTGTGTACCCGTTCCACAGGTCGGAATCCCAGTTGAGTAGATAAAAATCAAGTTAGGTTATGTGCCACAAATGTGGGTGTATGTAGTGTGTATGTTGACTCGTCTCACAAAAGGTATCTTTTTGTTTTTCTTTTTTTTTAAATATGCAAAGGTAAGATGAGTGGAGGTGACAAATAAGACAAACAATTTCTATCCTAGAGTTTATGCAAACACCTAAGTAGATTAGGTCTTGGTTTTGAATGTGGCGAAATGAAATTAGTGGTGGGTATGGGGGACACTTACAAATTACTTTACACGTACTTTTACTCCGATCTATCGCACATGGATTTCCATGCTAGGGTACTTGCAAGACAGTAGATCAGAGACAAGCGAGGTTAATAATATGTAAATGCAAAGAAGCATAGAAAACAAGAAAGTAAATTTTGCTGCCTCCCAAGTAATGGCACCAAAATGATGAGGCATGTTTCGCGAATTAAAATTAGGGTTTGGAGAACATGTTGTCATAGCTCGCAAGACGCGTCTATCACATAAGATTTATAACCAAAACTCCAGGAGAGTTCCAGTTTGAACATAGGGAGGCGATGTTTACTTTGTTTGAAAATCGCGCTTCGTTTTGTTTCTTTTTGATGTTTTAGGATTTTGTTTTTTTTTTTTCAAATAAAAAGACAAGCAAGACAAGTTCACAAAATGAGATGGAACACAACTATGATATATTACACAAATGTTTGTTACAATAATCTATGAAAGCATAAAAGAGATAAGGGTAAGAGGAAATCTCCCGAATTGGCTATTCAGCGAGAAGACGGCACCAGGCAGATGCTCGGATGAAGGAGGTGAGGTGCAGGACGATAAAGGTGAAATGCAGGAGGATGCCCCGTAGAGGAATGCTTCGCCGAGGCTCTGAAATGGAGGTGATGAGACGGAGGTGATCTTCTACCAGAATGGAGGTGAGAGGACAGCTCCAAGGCAACCAATGAAGGTGGTGGGATGAAGGATGAATTTTTGGTGGGAAGTATGATCATTACACTAATAGAAGGCCTTTGGAACTTGAGAGTAAGCTCTAATGGAGCTTTAGTAGGCTACTAGAGCTTAGTAGTAGGTAGGAGTAGAGTAGGTAGAGATGAAAAGGAATGGAGGGTGTAGGGGTGTTTATATAATGGTGGAATGGAGGTGGTTTGCACGCACAGGTCTTTAGTGACATTTAAGACATCACTAAAGACCCACCAGAGACATCGTTGTATCATTCACGCACCTTGGTTGGAGCTTGGAAGCATGGCTGGAGCTAGCGTAGGGCTCGACGATCGTCGGCCGTTGGATCAAGCATGGAAGACTGTGATCGCAAGAAGAGAACGCGCGCTCGCTCGCGTGTGAATCTCGAACCGCTAGTGCACATGTTGATAGCCGTCAGATGAAGCATCACATCGCCGAGATTCGCCCGCAGATCGCACCCCATTGATTTGAATTGTGCATGCCTCATGCAATTGCGAGGAACGGACGGCGGGCGCGGCTCCTGGTCGTCTTAAATGCACGCCTCAGATGGCGCGCATGCAATCTGGCGTGCGTCCTCACATCGGTGGGCAAGGTCAGATCGAGCATGAAGAGTCTTCACCGCTCGATCAAGGTCGAGCGGCCCTATTTCATCTGGCATTGTAGTGGGCACAATGGATTGCGGCTCGAACTCGTGCTCGCGGTTTGCGAGCGCTTCGCTTCACCATTGCGCCAAAGCAGCGCTTTGTCGAGTGGAGGGTGGTGCGGTCGTGCGCGCCTTGATAGTTGGATGAAGATCCAATGGTCGAGGTGAATCTTTGCTTGAGGCCGGGTGCGATGGCTCAGGTGGGGGAAGCCTGGATGGTGCCACGTGGCGCCATCTGGGCCGTTCAACTTCATCTTCTTGTAGAGGGTGCTACGGAGCTCTGATAAGGGTGATTTTCGCATTGACGAATTACGATCGTCGCTCTGGATTCATCCGTACGATCGAATTCTTCATCTGAAGCCTGTAAAGATGTCACACTACCTCCTGGCCATATAAAATGGAAGAATTAATGTACATAATACACAACTATCCTAAATGCCATGCAATGGATGTTCTGCAGTATTTATAACATGATATGCAATGCTAAGCCTAGGAACTATCATAAATAAGCATTTTATCATGAATTCATGTGTGCTTATCAGGAGTCAAACCAAGGTCAAAGCAACCTTGTCTGAGACGGGTTCTGGAATAACGCGGTCAACATAAGGTTTTAGACATCCGTTGACCTTGAAAGAATTACCCGTCTTTGGGTCAGAAATTTCAACGACCCCATTTAAGAATATCCGATCTATGATGAACAGGTCATTCCACTTTGACCTAAGCTTCCCGGGAAAGAGCTTAAGTCAAGAATCAAAGAGCCAAACCTTTTGGTTTAGCTCAAAACTCTTGCGTGAAATCAGCTGGTCATGAAGACTTTGGTCATGTTCTTATAGATCTTGGCATTCTTATAAGCGTCATTTCTAAGCTCCTCCAACTCAGATAGTTGGAGTTTCCTGGTCTTTCCGGCTAAACTAAGGTCAAAATTGCATTTCTTAATTGCCCAGAATGCCCGATGTTCAATCTCTACAGGTAAATGGCATGCCTTATCATACACCAAACGAAATGGTGACATGCTAATAAGCATCTTGTACACTGTACGGTAGGCCTAAAGAGCGTCATCGAGCTTTTGAGTCTAGTCTTTCCTATCAAGCCTAATCGTTTTCTACAGGATGATCTTGATCTGTCAATTGGAGATGTCGGCCTGTCCGTTCATCTAGCGGTGGTAAAGTGTGGAAATTCGGTGATTCACCCTGTATTTTGCCAATAAATTGTGGAACTGGACATTGTTGAAATAGGTACTACCATTGCTGATGATAGCCCTCAAGATCCCAAACCGACTGAAGATATTCTTCTTGACAAAATCATTGACCACCTTATGGTCAATGGCTCGGGCAGGAATAGCTTCAATCCACTTGGACACGTAGTCAACAGCTACAAGAATGTACTGGAGTTCAAATAAAGGGAGGAAGGGTCCCATGAAATTGATGCCCAAACGTCGAAGATTTCGATGGGAAGAATCGGGTTCTCTTGGCATTACTTCCGAGTGCCTGGCATCGGGAACATGACCTCGAGAACTCCTAGGCATCCTTGAATAAAGACAGCCAATAAAATCCAAATTGTAAAATTTTTGCAGCCGTCTTTTTTCCGGAAAAATGTCCACCACACTCAAATGCATGGCAGAACTCCAGTATACTTTGGAACTCATTCTTCGAAACACATTGACGAATAATTTGATCAGAGCCGATGTGGTACAGTTTGGGGTCATCCAAAAGTACTATTTGGCCTCGGATATAAGTCTATCCCATTGCTACTTGGTCCAATCTTGAGGGATTTGACCAATGGCCAAATAATTCACCATGTCAGTAAACCAAGGGGTTTGGATACCAGAAACTGTAAGAATACTCTCATCCGAAAAAGTGTTAGTAATTGGAATATCCAGACGAGGAGAATCAATTAGGAGTCTCAAAAGATGATCCGCCACTATATTTTGTGCCCCGGATTTGTCTTTAATTTCAAGATCAAATTCTTAAAGTAAAAGAATCCATCGGATGAGCTAGGGGGTTTGGCATCCTTTTTGGCCAAGAGATGTCTCAGGGCTGAGTGGTCGGTATAAATGATGACATGAGATCCTAAAAGATAAGCCCTAAATTTCTCCAATGCAAATGCTACAGCTGGCAATTCCTTTTCTTGAATAGTGTAGTTCCTCTGGGCCTCGTCCAGAGTTTTGCTAGCGTAGTAAATGACAGAAGGCTTTCTATCAATCTTCTAACCCAAAACATCACCGACCGCATAATCAAAAATGTCGGTCATGATCTCAAATGGGACTATCCAAACTAGTGGTTGCAACACCGAAACATAAGTGATTGTCGTTTTAAGTAAATCAAATACCTTGTGGCATGATTCATCAAAATCGAACGGCGTGTCTTTGGCCAGAAGGTTGCTCAAAGGTTGAACAACCTTAGAAAAGTCCTTAATAAACCTCCTATAAAATCCCACATGACCAAGGAATGAACGGATTTGTTTAACAGATGTGGGTGGAGAAAGTTTGC
Source organism: Thalassia testudinum (assembly GCA_037157565.1). Classification (NCBI taxonomy): domain Eukaryota; kingdom Viridiplantae; phylum Streptophyta; class Magnoliopsida; order Alismatales; family Hydrocharitaceae; genus Thalassia; species Thalassia testudinum. The sequence goes on along the minus strand of JAZHRO010000078.1, from coordinate 11,562,360 downwards.
AGATAGCATCCATCTTAGCTCAATCAACTTCAATTCCCTAATTAGAGACTACATGACCCAAGACGATGCCTTCCTATGTCATGAAGTGACTCTTCTCCCAGCTAAGGACCAACCATGTTTCGATGCACCTCTTAAGGATCAATTTGAGGTTAGCTAGGAAAGACTCAAATGAATCTCCGAAAATGAGAAATCATCCATGAATACTTCCATACAATCTCCTACCATGTCTAAAAAGATGACTAGCATGCACCTTTGAAAAGTTGCAGGTGCATTGCAAAGCCCAAATGGCATTCTACGAAATGCAAAGGTTCCACAGGGATAGGTGAAAATGGTCTTTTCCTGGTTGTCGGGATGGATAGTAACTTGGTTATATCTCAAATAACCATCCAGGAAACAGAAATAGTTTTGCCCGGCTAACCTTTCAAGAATTTGGTCGATGAAGGGCAAAGGAAAATGATCCTTCTTCGTGGCTGTGTTCAGCTTCCTATAATCGATACAGACTCTCCAAGAGGAAGCTGAATAGGTCGTGATAGATTCGCCTTTCTCGTTCGTCACAACGGTAATCTCGACTTTCTTGGAAACAATTTGCACAGGACTAACCCATGGGCTATCCAAGATCAGGTATATGATTCCTGCATCAAGCCACTTGATTATTTCTTTCTTGACCACTTCTCGCATATTGGGGTTCAGTCTCCTCTACATCTGGCGAGAAGGGTAGGATTCATCTTCCATAAAAATCTGATGATTACAATAAAATGGCTCAATACCCCTAAGGTCATGGATGGTCCAACCAATTGCCTCTTTATTCGTCTTTAGAACCCTAATTAGTTTCATCTCCTACTCCTTAATTAGTTGAGCACTAATAATCACAGGGAGCGTTTTCCTAGGTCCTAAAAATTCATACTTTAAATTTTCAAGTAATGGTTTCAGTTCAAGCTAGGGCAGGTTCAAGATGGAGGGTAAGGACGATGCTGATGAGGATTCATTAGGACAGTTCAGTGGAAGAGGTTGGGAGTGAACAAAATCAACAACCTCTTCAGGGTGTGGCGGGTTTGGCATGGAGGGTTGTGGTTCAGGTTTATTGGTGCAGGAGGAATTCACAAGAACGGTAATAGCCATACAAGTCTCAGTGTTTAGATCATTATCCTCGAGTTCCTCAATATATCCACAATCCTCAAATTTATTAATTGTCTTGAAAATATCGAGTTTTAGTTTCCTGTCCCCAAAGGCAATATCCATACTACCGCTTTCACAGTTGATATTGGCCTTAGCGGTAGCTAAGAACGGACACCCCAAAATGATGGGCGTGTTCCTTAAGTCTTCAAGTACATTCATGTCAAGGACAAGGAATCTACAAGAAAATATAAGTCCTTAACCTTGACAACAACATCTTCAATAACTTCTTTCGAGTTCATAACCGAACGGTTTGCTAACTGCAACATTACTGAGGTCAACCTGAGTTCACCTAATCTAAACTTTTCATACAGGGAAGTAGGAATTAGGTTTATGAAGGCACCTAAATCCAAGAGTGCCCGGTCAAAGGTGTAATCCACGATAACACATGAAATCAAAGGGGCACTTGGATCTCTCTTTTTCTGAGGGAGGTGATGCAGGATAACAGAACTAGCCTGCTCGGAGAGTCACCTTTCTCGAGGTACATTCCCTCGGCTTATGCTTCTGAGTGCATAAATCCTTCAAAAACTTAGCATAAGCTGGGATATGCTTAATAGCCTCAAGGAGTGGGATATGGATTTCGACATTCTTGAATAAATTCAAGAGCTCCTCATTGCTATCGATAGGCTTCTTCTTCATGGGTTTTAACAAGGCTTCAGGTAATGGGACATGAGTAAGATCATTGGATTCGAGGTCCTGAGCCTTGTTTTCTTCTTCAATTTTCTCATTTCCTTTCTCAAGCTCACCAGGGTCTGATTGACTAGAAGATGGTAGTTCAGGATCCTGGGTTTACTTTCCACTCCTCAAGGTAACAGGGTTTACAGAAGTGTACAAGTTCAAGTCTTAGGGAGGGTTAGGAAAGATCGAAGGGGCTTGATTAGCCAGATATCTAGGATTGGATGAAAAAGTAGGACCCTGCTCAACCACTTGAGCATGTGCATATGGGTCCCTCTGATTCTCATACCCTTGGGTTCAATTGCCCTGATTTTGTATGTTACGAGGGTTGGGTACGGGCTGAGATGGCAACGATCCAGGCTGACGAGTATTAGCAATGAGCCTGGATTTCAAGTTGTCCAGCAAGATTTTCATTTGTTGCATGAGCTAGAGAATTGATCCTTGCATTTCTACCATCTGACGGTTTAAATCAACCTTCCCTATGGGTTGACATGCATTCCATGTTGGCTGATTGACCTAATTTGAGTGTATTCATGACCTTGTCCCATTAGTCTTTACGATGCATAATTGCTAGGTCGGATTTGGGTCTACTGCCCTGGGTTTTTCAAGGAGAAGTCAGGGTGGTTCCTCCAACCCAGGTTATAAGAATTTGAATATGGGTTGGACCTAACATTCTCCTGTACAGCATACACATCCTCATAGGATGAGGATGGTGGGACAAAAGGAGAAGGATAAAAGAAACTGGGATCAAAAGCCCCAGTTTGGAACCCGTAGGGTTTCGAGTAATGCTGGCTCACAGGTTGAGCCACTTTCAATTGATTTACGAACTCCCGTCCAGTAGGAGCTTGTGAACAATGGAACCCTCAATTTTAGGATTGAGTGGATCTAGAAGTATTTGCAGAGTCTCCATCCATCCACTCTTCCATTCTTTTTACAACCAGGTCCACTTTATCAACTTTATTGTAAATCAATTCCATATCAAATGAATAAGAGTCGTGGACCTCATTAACATTCAATCTTGGTTGCTAGGACTGGTTGAAAGTGTCCATGGAGGCATGATTGATAGAATTCTCACTCATTTCCTCAAACAAATCATGCGCATTATCTGCATCCTTGTTAAGGAAATTACCTTCGCAAGAAGCGTTTATGTGATTATGGAGTTGCTTAGTCAACCCGTGATAAAAATCTGCACGAGTTGCCATTTTGGCCCCTTGTGATGTCGACACTTTCACAACAGATCCTGGAATCTCTCCCAAGCACTATGAAGCGGTTCCCTCAACCGCTAGAAAAAAGTAGTAATCGCCCGTCGCAAGGCATTGGTATGTCCAACTGGGAAGAATTTCATTAGGAAGGCTGATTTAAGATCATTCCATGTAGCTATTGGCCTTCCAATAGACCGGTACCAATGTGCGGCCTTATCCCTAAGAAAGTGGGGGAAAAGCCTGATGATCATCTGCTCCTCGTCCACATTTCGTGCTTTGGTGGTCTAAACCAAAGTGATCAAGTCCTCCAAATGCTGAAATCGATCTTCAGATCCAAGCCCATGAAAATGTTTTATCAAGCTTAAAACCTGGGGCTTGTTCCACACCACCGGCTACAATCTGGACACCGAGACATTTCCATAATTCGAAGGATCATAAAAATCCTTCAAGGAATGAGTGCCCCGATCACTCATTCGCTGGAACCATTCTTGCACTTGCTGCAATTGTTCCAGCTGCCTTTGCAGCATCTCGTATTGATCCTGGGGCGGTGGTTGATCAGCCATGGGAACTACTAGATTCAACCTACACCTCCTTGAATGGTCTAATGGTCCTTCCAATTGGGGACTCAATGACCTCCTTCCAAGCATAAACTAGGAAGGGGTCAGAAGGACTGGAGAATAGAACCCTGCAGCACAACATACAAGCCTGTCCTTAAGTTGGGCAGCCTAAAAACCTAGGCTCCAAGATAAATTCAAACCACAACACAAATTTTGTGTTGTCCTTAATCCAGAAGCTGGTTAGGTTGGGCTGGTAGAGCAGGGGGAGAGTGTCCTGAAGGCCACTAATTATGCCAAACCCCTGCCTGCTTAAGTCATTTGACAATCAGGCCACCCAACTTAGCACCTTCTGGAGAAAGCAAACATCACAAATTCACATCACAATTTAAAAAATACCCTGAAATAGACTAATGGGTCCTAAGGCCAACATCTACTCAATTTTAAATTAGGTTTAGGATAGTAGTGGTTTTGGAATATGATGGGCTCTTAACATGGGTTATGCCCTTAATGATTGATTGAAATGTATGAGTGCACAACCAGGATTTTCAAACAAAATTATTTGGATGAATGGATTTTAGAGTTCAAATCTTGCTTAAGTAGCTTTTAGGGTTTGAATTAAGGTTGATTCAATCAAGTTCAGGAGGCACACCAAGATTTGCAAACATGGGTGAAGATGTTTTCCATTAAAATCAAAATAAGATCGAGTGCCTGGTACTGGCCTCAAATGTTTACCCTAATGGGCAAGCTACTTGATGAGTTATTTTTAAATGAAGTGGCACAGCCCAAACAACTCAAACAATTGACCTTGATGCACCACTGATTAGGCACACAAGTGGTTACCTAATCTAATTTCTACTCGATTATGTGTTTGTTTGAGTGTACAGTTCCAAAGATTGGGTTACCGGCTGAGTGAAAAAAATCAAATAAGGTTGTGTACCTCTGTGAGTGTATGTTATGTGTATCATAAGAAAATCCCCCAATCAGATAAAATTTTTTTAGATTTCTTTCTTTTAATAAGCAAAGGGTGAGGTGGGTGGAGGTGGCAACCAAACAACCAAACTAAGACTATGGTTTATGAGAGCACCTAGGTTAATTAAGATTTGAATTAAGGTGATGAAATGAAAGCTATGGAGGGGAAAAGAATGGGGGGCACTTACAATGGTATTCAATCGCACTTTACTCCTTTCTACCACTTGTAGATTCCTTGTCAGGGTACTTGCAAGATAATAGAAGAAATAAAAGAGAGGATAGTGATTAAATAAGTGCGCGAAACGCAGAAAAATAATCGAGATCCGTTGCTTCCCCGACAACGACGCTAAAATGATTATCGAGATTTGAACACATAAAAGATTGAGTTAAAAACCCATCGTTGTAGTTGCGTAAAAATCCGCTATCAGATAAATTTTACTGAAACTCAAAGTGAGTCCCAGGTTGAACACAATGAGGCTACGTTGATTCTAAATCCGCAATTATATTTTTTTGTATTTTTTTTTATAAATGAAACATTCACAACGGCAACTAAACTACTTGAAATATAAATAAGAGATAGAGAGTGAATAACTTTATACCTAGTATAATGTCAATTACAACTATTCGCTATGACTACAAAGCTGAAAATCTACTCCAGAAAGCGATAAAAAGATAGGGGATGAGAAGTTATCATCCTCAACGGCTGCTTGGAGGATGAGCTGGAGGAATGACACCTGGAAGGAGAGCAAAAACGGAAGATGGAGGGTGAATCTGGAAGAACTGGGGATGAGGCAAGGTGTCAACGTCGCGGGATCCGCTTCCAGAATGGGAGCAAGAGGACGATTGGTGAGAGCTCCACGAAAAAGGATGAAAAGTGGAAACTTTTGATTTTTAACTCTAGTGGAGCTTCCCATAGCTTTTAGCACAAGAGCGAGCTTAGAACTTGAGTTCTTAGCTCTTAGAGAGGTTGAGAGAAGGAAGGGCTAAAGAAAAATGTGAGGCGTAGGGTCCTATTTATAGTTGAGAACATGTGGGCAAAAGGGGCACTTCACATCTTAAAAATGAAATGCAAGTCTTTAGTGACACGCATATGTCGCTGAAGGTAAACATTGGTGAAGACATGCCTCCAATCTCAGCTACTCGCTCCGTATCCAACAATTCTCGTCCGGCAGCGTCAGTGCCTTCTCTCCTTCAAGAGTTGCACAGCTTCGCTTAATCATGGTCGTCCGATCAAGATCAGACAAACCAGATTGCACCGTTGCCGCTTCTTCATTGGTTAGGAGGCGACGTAGCCTCTCGTCTCACCATCAGATGAAGATCGGAGGGCTAAGGAACCGCCTTCAGATCGCGCCTCATCACATCATCATGCGCATCAAATAGCACGTCATCGCGCACATGTGGATCACGAGCCTCCAAGCATGCCACATTGCTGCATCTGATACCGCTCGATCACCATCCTACGAGCGAATTTCGCCTACGCTCGCTTCAACAAATTTAATTCGCTCACGGGGGCTCAATCGCGAGTCGCTGAGTTGCACGTGGAGGTGTTCTCCACTATGCTATCTCCACAGATTGTCGCAAAGATGATTTTCTACCTACACTCACTCAGCCGTTGGATGAAGATCCAATGGATGAGATCTCATGGTCGAGAAGCCTTTAAGGAGGAATGGTACGCTGATGGCGCTCTTGGATGGCTGGGATGGTGCCACGTGGTGCCATCTTGGCCATCCAACTTCTTTGGCTTGAAGATGGTGCCACATATGTCGAATGGGAACGATTCTCGTGCCATTAGGTTACGATCGGCGATCCGAACCCATTTATGTAATTGGATTTGTCGTCTGAAGTATGAATTTACACCACCTTACCTCCTAGCCTCTGATCTTCCTCAAACAGCATCTGATGCTACGGAGGAGTTAGACTCCGATTGTCACCTTGATCAGTTCCGTATGGTTGGATTTTCAATCCGATGCCCCGAAATGAAATCGTCCTATCCCCTAGCCACGAAAAGGGCAAATTACTATATAATTTGTATAAATTAACCTAAATGCATGATGATACATGTTATGCAATATTTATAATGCATGATGATTTTATAACACTAGGAACATGCATAAATAGACATTTTAAGCTAATTAGATGTGTGCACATTAGTCAACTAATTCATTAAGTTCCTCAAGCCCATTTATCTCACTAAAATTCTCCTCAAACTCTAGTATTTCAAGTGAGACTTCACCTAAAGATCCTTTACCCTTAGCATCAAAGAATTCTTGATCCTCATAAATATATATCTCATGATCATTTATTCTTCCTTGGTCCTCTGAGACATTTTTCTTTGTTCCATGGTTTGGGGATCGCAACTGAAGAAACTAGTTCATCCTCTATTGGTTGCTCTTTATCCTAAAAATCAATCTTGTCCTCTAGGGTTTTATAAAACATGTCCCCTCCTATAAGTGCTTGAAAGGGTTCAGGCATTAGTTCCACTGGAGAGGGTTCATCCTGAGAATCATCCTAAGATTGAACTTAAGCAACTACAAATTTCATCCTCAATCTTGATAACCTCCCAAGTAACACCTCACTCAGGTCCTTATCCTCCACCTCTTGGAGCCAATCTAGTAAACAAGTGTTAAGATCATCAATCATTTTAATCAGCGGCTCCAATGCTTCATTACAGGGTGTTGGCTAAGCTTCTAAAGATTGTATGGTTGTCCTCAAGTTAGCAAGCACCCTATCTTGGACTTGAGTCACCTGAACCGAATGGTTCGACTTAGGGTTGGGAGGGTTTGAGTTCATTCCATGAAGATCAAGATATTGAGGTTCTTGGGGTCCTCACTACTAATAGGTCATTTTAGGTTATTCGTCAAGGGATGGTGTGACCTATATACAATGTAGTCTTGGGGAGGGTAGGGGTTAATCAACTTGATCCTAGATCATACTAGGTTGTTTGTAAGAGGACGAAGATCTATATTCAGTGTAGCTATGAGAAGGATAATAATCAAAGTCTTGATGTCCATGGTCAGACCCTGGGCATTGAGGTCCTAAATTATATCCCCATGCAGGATTATCCCAACTAGTGGATGGGTGGGTGGCAATCAGGTCAAGATTGTGATCATGTTGGGGATAAGGTATGTTTGGAGAGGAGTGGAAGTGTGTGTGTGATGCGGAAGAATACATGGAGATGTGGGAGGGAAAATAGGTAAGAGAAAGGTTCCCTACAATACAAACAAGCCAAAATTGTCCTTAGGTGGGTAGCCTAAAGATCTACAAACTCCCGTAATCCATCCTAAGATTAAGAATGATTTGGTCTATTTCTATCCGGTCGATCCAACCAATTAGAGGGAGCAATTGGGGAGAAGGTTATTCCTTTGGCTTGCGTCTCCGGTTCCTTCGATACACCCCAACTACTATCGTTTGACAGTACTCCCCTAGCTAGACATCAGATGGACCGATAGAAGCAGATTAATCAAAAATAATCTCAATTTGGGCCCCGAAGAGTGACTCAATCCTTAAAGCCAACGTCTACTCAATTTTAATTAGGTTTGGGATTGAATATGCTTTTGGAATATGATGGACCCTTTAGATGGGTTGTGCCGTTAAAATTAATTTTAGTGTGTGTGTGCATACACAACCAAGGTTTTGAAACAAGGTTATTAGATGACGTGTCTTTAAAGGTTTAACCTTGTTTAGTAACTTTTAGGACTCAATTCTTAGGTTTATTCAATCAATGTTTTGGTGAAGCAAACCAAGTTTTGAAATCACTGGCGTAGATATATTCCTTTAAACATCACAAAGACTATGAAGTACCGGGTTCAGCCCTAAAAATTGAGTCCTATGGAGTTATTAGATGAATCAATTTTAAATTAAGTGGTGTGGCCCAAACAATTCAATCAATTAGCCTTTTCGCACAATTGATCAAGGCACATGGAAAATAGTCACTTAAATGTGTAGTTGATTCGAGTGTACCGAGTCCACAAGTCAAAGTCTTGGTTAGTGGTTAAATCAAAGACAATGTGCCTTAAGGTTCGTGGGTGTTTCAAGTATGTAAATTTCAGTTAAATCCCACAATCAGAGAGGGAGAATACTTTTTCTTTCATATTTTTTCATAAATGGGTGGGTGAGGTGAGTGGAGGTGACACACAAAAAATCAAGTCTATCCTAAGGTTTATGCAAGCTCCTAGGTTGATTTAAGTTTGAGTTATTAAGGTGGTGAAATGAAATCTAATGGGTAGAGAGGGGTAGACTTACAAAACCTTCAACTGCACTTTATTCCAATCTACTACTTTGGCCCATCTCAGAGAAGTACCTGCAACACAATAAATCGAAAAGAAGTGAGGTAAAAGTCAAATAAGTGTGGGAAGAATGGAGAAAATCAAAGTCTGTTGCCTCCTCGGCAACAAGATCAAAATGATAGGAGAAAACTTGCGACAATAAATATAGATTAGGGTTTCAGAGAAACCCACGTTGTACGTGTGAAAATTTTGATATCAAATAAAATTTGTAACCGGGATGGTGAGTTCTGGATCAAACTTACCAAGGCGATGTTTGATTTTTAAAACTACATTTGTTTATTTATTTTTGGTATTTTTCACTATATTTATTTTTTTGGTATTTTATACAAGTAGAAGATTGCGTGGGAATTAATCTAAATGAAACAATAAAATAAAGAGAGAGAGAGAGAGATAATAGATGTATATAATAGAAGCAATGTTCATTACAAGATAAATAATAATTGCAGAAAATAAACTACACTAAAAAGCAAGTAAAAGAGATAAAGAGAGAATATCCCCCTCGACAGTTGCTTGGGAGACAAATGGCACTTGGACGAAGGAGAACGGAGGTGGAAGATGGAGGATGAAGCTGGAGGAAGAAGATGGGTGGTAGGGCGACATCGGGTTGATCCGCTTCCTTGAATGGAGGTGAGAAGACGACCGTTGAGAGCTCCACAAACATGGATGAGAAGAGGGTTCAGAATTATTTTTTTATATCTAGTGGAGCTTCCCAAGACTTGGGACACTAGATTTGAATTCAAAAGAGGTTCATGAGCTCTAGAGATGGAGAGAAGAAGCTAGAAAGGGATCAAGTGCAAAGGGAAGGGGGGTAAGGTATTTATAGTGGAAGAAAGGAGGTGTATCAAATCATTTGTCGTGCACGGTATTCAAGAGCCGCACGTAAGGCATGCACTATGTGCACAGCACTGCACTTGCATTGGCACAGCTATGCATTGCCTCCGTTGTCCAATCTTCATCCTAGGACCAAGATCAAGCGCTGAGGGCACAAGTATGATCGTGTGTTCACGCTTGCCTCCATCCGTTAAACCACGTGTCGAAGCTGCAACCGCTCGATCATAATCGCGTGACCCAGATCACGCGTGGGCACACTTCTTCAAATCCGTGGGGTGACATGGCTCAATAGCATGCGTACATGGGTGATCCAACGGCCGGATTTTTGCGCCCTTCGTGCTAAAGGGAGTGTGCTTGGGAGGACTTGAACGCGCGTCCCCTCGTTGAGAGAAGCACATTTGCTCCACTGAGCTGTTGGTCCTCCCTTGCAATCGGAGCCGTTGGATGAACATCCAATGGCTGGTATCGTGTGAGGAGGAGGCACCTTGAGATTGGGAGGCGTGGCCAAGTGGGCGACGTGGCTGCATCTCGACCATTGGATCTTGATCCAATGGTTAAGACATGCAATGAAGTTTTGCTCTTGCAGTTAAGAGGGCACTCGAGTGTGGGGGAGGCGTGGAGCTATGATGGCCATTGGATCTTGATCCAACGGCCAAGATCCAAGGATGCAGGCATGAGGGTGAGGTTACGGTTGGGTGTGGGCGGTCATGATGGTGCCACGTGGCACCATCCAATCCATCCAACTTTTTTTCCTCATAACGGATGCTATAAAGGTCCATCGAGATGATTTTTACAATGTTGGACTGTGATCACCTCCTTAAATCCATCTGTACAGTTGGATTTGTCATTTGGAACTCAGATGTGCATTGCCCTATGCCCTAGTCATCAAAGTAGAGAAATTAATGTACAATTTACAACAACTACTCTAAATGCAAGATGATAGATGTTATGCATTATTTACAATGCTAAATGCATCTACTAACCTAGGAACTTATGCTAAATAAATGTGTATTTATCAACGGCCAAGGCTAAGATTAATTGTGAATTGGAGAACATAGTGATTGCTTCAGGGAATCAAATGGATTAATTTAATATTTTTGAGGCATCAAAGAAAAATAGAATTAAGTTTGGTTCGATTGAGGAGCTAGGTAGAATAGAGGAGGTTATGACCATACACATCATAGAAAATCCCATAATGGCCAATTCAACCCAAACTCAGAGAGAAAATCATGAGGTCGCAAGCATAATCGAAGACATAAACAATTCGCAACCCACTTTCAAAAATCGAGATGAGGACACTCCTTGTGAAAAAGATATTCATGAACTCAAAATTTTGTTGGAGGATTTATCTAACAAGTTAAAAACCCAACAAAATCCTTATCCTGAATTATTGGAGTCTAAGGTCCAATTAGTGGGTAAACAAGAAGATCAAATTCAAGATGGTTGGATTCAGTATCCAAAGATTGAGACACAAGAGAATAAAATTGAGAAGGAATCTTTGAATTGGGGAGAAATCCATAGGAAGCTTGATCTAATTAGTGCAATTAACTTAAGCATCTTAGGGTCTACACCTAGAACACCATTAAGAACCCCCGATACCTTCCAAAAGCTTGACAATCCTCAACCTCCCAACCACAACATACCTTTTGCACCCACACAAGATTCCTATAAGAACATCCAAGAAAACACCTACTGGAGACTATTTGGGCTCACCTTGCACCATCAACTTGCCACTTTTCTTGATTATCTTTTTGGAAAGATCAATATGATCCACCGAGACCCATAAGTTAGGGCCTAGAAATTCGACTATAGTACCCAAAATTAGTAGAATAATTAGGTGTTGGACTGAGCCTAGCTGAAGGTACTAAACTCAACGCATCCTGAGAGACAACACAGTGACTTTGTAGGTTGTACATACTCTCCTTCTTAGCCTGGTGAGCTGATCGGATTCAATGCAAAATTCAAGTGCTATTCTCGCACTCTACTCTTTCATGCATATGTAAGACAATCAGAACATTGCATTAGATAGGCATGAGGGGTGGATATCTATATTCCTGAATTAATTTATCAGCTCAGCAGCATTTTCTGCTTATTTTCTTTGACAAGAAAAAAAATCAAAAATTGCAAAAATATATATATTGCTTTTGTAAATAGTATGGTTGCATAACTCTACCTAGGCTTAGTGAAATCTAAATAACTAGAAGCCACTAAGTTTAAGGAGTTATAAGGGAACTTAGCTCATAAGGCCCTTTAGGTTGTAGTCAACTGAACCAACTAGAGGAGTCTCCTAGGACATGGGTTAAGACTGCAGTCTTGAAGAATTCTCTTGATTAACGTCAAAAGTCAACAAGGAGGAAAGTATAGGGTTCTATTGTCCAACCTACGATTTGGAGGACTAAGTAACTTAAGTAACCAACTTCACACTTGATTTGACCTTGGGCAACCACAACCTTGAGGACAACGGGTTTCGCTAAGTCTGGGATTGGGAGACCTTTACACATGATATCAGACTTAACTTCTATCAAAACTAATAAAGGCTCCTACAGTTATAGGTGACACGTTGGTGTTGGTAACCCCCATTACTCAGGTGTTCAAAGCTCAGCATAGCATCCTGAATAATCTTGATGTTTTTCCTAGGCAATTTTTGTGAACGGAGGAAGGAGAGCCACTCACTTAAAAAAATAACAGAAAAAAAGGGAGAAAACAAAAGAAAAAATACAATAAAGGAGTAGAAGGAAGAGAAGAAAAGAAAAAAAAATCAAATAAAGAAAACTTGAGTGCGTAATAAAAACCCAAAATCACAAAAATAGTGAGGTATTAATAAGAGGCTAAAATGGCTTAGCCAGGGAGATAAACCTTTGAGGTTGACCCTATGGTAAAAAAGGGTGAGGAGAAAGCTGCCAAATCCTAGTAAGACAAAGCAGAGCGTGAACCTGGGAGAGTTTAGTATAGTCTCAATCTAGAAAATTTGGGTTCTCAAAACCCTAGTTGCTTGTAGGAAGAGTCACTCACACTTTGCACAAATGCTTTAACCTTAGAGTTTAATAAACCCTGGTTGGACCTTTTGAACCTAAGAAATCTACTATTGCGACCAATGACTAAGGTCGAGAGGAAACCAAAAGGTTTAATCAAAACCTAGTTTTCGGTGTCTTCTCTAGTTTTGTTGGGCGCTAATGGAATAACAACTTTTATACCTTCCAAATCATGGAATGGCTAATAGGTATCGAATCATTTCAAGAGTCCTAATGTAGAACTTTACATTCATCTATGTTTTGCTAAGGGACTAGCAAAAGGTACACATGGGAATGTGATAACTACATAGTTAATACACTTAATATGTCTAAATTAGTCTAACTCTTAAGTAAATATAACATATTTAGGTTGTAAATAATACATTATAATCAATCTAGGCATATTAGACTCATAATTGCATTTATAAATAATTAGTATTATTACAATAATTTATATTTATATAGGAATAAAATGCAAGGGTGAACTTTGAGAGTGAAGGGTTGCAGAGGAGCTGTAAGAGAAGAAACATCATAGGAGGGGCAAAGTGTAATTTTGCCAAGTTACAAGGGCATGGGCATAATTTGTCCATCAACACCCTAAACCCTTGGTCTTGAAGAAAATCGAAGCCCATCTGAACATCTCAACAAGATTCAACCAGAAAAGAATTCATTTACTACTAGCAGTTCATGCGTGGCCGGTGCACGAAGAAGGCATTTCGCATGCACTCCATGCGCGCCCCACGCATAGAGGACTAGTCGACGTTGCCAGCCCATGAGCGTGCTTCACGTGCGTGCAAATCACATGCATTGTCCTCCCCATGCATGCAAACACGACACCAGCTCCACCCGCGTGGTACGCGAGCCCAGACCACATACTCAGACCGCGCACCCACTCCATGTGTGATACCCACCCCAACTGCTAGCGTGTCTTCTGCACAGATTTTTCTTAAAAAATCAAACGATGCATCCCCATGTTCAACCCGAACTCACCTCCCATTATATTATTTGATTGTGGATTTTTTTAAACTATGACAACACTATTTCAAAACTTATTCATTGCAAATTTTCACTCAAAAAATTTAAGAATGGCCTCGAGGTTCATATCCTTCCACCATTCATTTTGCAAATCACAAAGCCTTTTCAACTCCACATATCTCTTCGCCCAATCTAACTCCTGGGTCAAACTCCCAGCTCAAGCCTACCCATCATTGTGAGTAGTGCGCATATGCACCAAGTCCTCCACTATCGATGCCAAGCGGCTTCCCTTATCATGGAGCACCTCCTCATATGCTTCGCAGGTGGATATCTTCTTTACTTTGAAGACAACCCACTCCTCTCGTGCAGCATCTACACCAAGAGAGAACCTTCGTAGACACTCTTCCAAGTCAGCTACCCTCTCCAAATGATTGTCTAAAGAGGCATGGATGCGTAGCATGTCCCAGCCAAGCGCTTCTGCCGACTCACTAATGCATGACAAGGTAGAGCGTGTAACTTTCTCCCTCCTCCTAGCAACCTCCAATCGAGCTACCAAATTGTTGGCTTGTTCCATCTGGCGAACGGATTCCTCCTTTACCTTCGATCGGGTAGCCTTGCCATCCTCTACATGCTAGCCCATCACCCTTAGAGCCGCTACAACCCTCTCTGCCCAATGGAAAGTGTTCTTCGTAGGAATACCTCCCAACTCATTAGTGCGAGCTGTAGTTTCAGGAACTAGTTTCTTCCCGAGGATAAAGCTGCCTCCGATAGTCTTTATCTGTAGAGGTTCGCAAACAATATGAGGCAACCTCAATGTGGTGGGTTACACTATTTTCCAAAAAAGGAAAGTGAGAAGATGACAAATTAGGTAACATTTACCACGTGAAAACAATACCAGTACATGTCCTTCAATGTGGTGGGTCCGAATGAAGACAGACCCCGCACTAGTGCATCATTTCATAACAATTGCACCTTTGCCTCAATGGTGGCTATGGTGTTTGCTGACACCATAAGTAAAAATTCAAGAGGCAGGCATTCGCCTCCTCCTCCGGAGCCCCCGACAGGTCCCCTCCCCTTGTGCCCTCTGACGGGGGAGAACTCCCCTTCAATACGAGGCACCTTCTCCTACGAAGCATAGCCTCTTCTCCTGCCTCTCCTCCTCAATTTTTGGAAGTCCCTGTCGGCATGGTGGAAGATACCATTGCCCCCTCAACCCATTGTCAGAGTCACCGATACAATGTTTCTCCCACCAACTCTTCCTCTTCTCCAAAACCCTCAGGGATGATAACCTAGGCAAAGCCAATGCTCTGACCCCTTATCCCCACTTGGGGTTGGGAGAAAACTCCCCCCATTGCCGTGGACGTTGTCCTAAAAGAAGGCAAAGGAGCAAGAATCACCTCCATCTCAAGTAAACCGCTAGACCATGTGCCAGGTCATCTGTGAGATCCTTCGTCCTCGTCTAAACACTGGCACTTAGATAACCTTGGCAGCGAGGGGGCAGAACCTCAGACGGGTGATCTCTTTTCACCCTTCCTAGGGTCGCCCCTGATCCTAAGTGATGAATGAGATTTTATGCGAGAAAAATTGAGGCTGGGAAAATCTGGTCGTCGCAATCACGAAAATCTACTTATCAAATAAAATAATCGAAACTCATGTAAGTCTCGAGTCGAATACAGGGAGTCAAGTTTGATTTATAAAATCCACGTTGTTTTTATTTAGTTTTGGAGATTTTGTGATTTTATATTTTTTTGGTGTTTTTATGAGGAAGAAATCAGATCAAAATACTTATCTACTTGCAAGATAAAAGAAAGAGAAAGAGAAAGAGTGAGAGATGGAGAGAGAGAGAGAGATAGAGAGAGAAAGAGATTAATTATTCCATCAATAAATCAATGTTCATTACACTAATTGCAGAAGATAAAAACTACGCTAGAAAGCAGTAAAAGAGAAGAGAGAGAAGAAATCCTCCTTGACGGTTGCTTGGAGGACAAGCTGCGTTAACGAACCGCCAGGAAGAGGGTGGTGAGGAGTTGGAGGAGGGAGAACGAAGCCAAAATAATTGGGGATAAGGCAAGGCAGCGTCGCAACGGGATTTGCTTCCTAAAGAGAGTTGAGAAGATGGCCACGGGTGCTCCACGAATGGAGATGAGAGAGGGAAAAATAATTAATTTCTACTCTAATGGAGCATCCCAGGCTTGGGACTAGCTCTTAGAGCTTTGGAGAGGGTGTGGAGAGAGCAGGAAGAGATGAAGAGGAAGGGGGGGTGTGATAGGGTATTTATAGGGTGAAAAATGGGTGTCGCACAAAGGAGCTTCAATGCACGCAAGGGACACGCGTGCACACACCACTCATGCATAAGCCACGCGTCACGCATGCAGCTACAAGCAACTACGTTGGAGCTCACTGGGTCGCGTGAGGGAGAGCATCTCCACCATCAGATATCCATCGTAGGGTTGAGAATCTCCCGCACCCACTCTTCAAATCGCAAGTATAGCGCATCAAATCGTGCGTTATCGCGTGCATATCACACCTCGCTCATCTGCGAAGCCCTTAGACGCAACCATTGCCGCTTGATTGCAATCATGCAGCTAAGATCGCGTGCTTCGCACGCATTGAAAAGTGAAAGTTGCGCCTCCGTTAATGTGGCTCCATCTCACCCGTTTGATCTTCATGGTGCGGGCGAATTAAATCATACACGCACCTGCGAATTGCGAGTTGAGCTCGCACCTTCTCCTTGCGTGTGTGCTCTCTTCTCTGATGTGCTGTAGCGCCTAAAAGTCAGCATGGATCTTGATCCGATCCAACGGCCACGACCGCTTGGTGTGGCGCTCCTTGTGAGTGCTAAGGGTACGAGTGGGTACGAACTAAAGCCATTGGATCAAGATCCAATGGTTGGGATTTCACATGCATTATCTTCTTTGAAGATATAAAGGCGGGGCCGGAAGGCTAATTGCAGCCATTGGATCTTGATCCACCGACTGGGATTAATGGTGCAGGGAAGGAAGGAAAGGGTTGCATCTAGTCCTGGGCGGTTTGGAGGGTTTGGATGGCATCACTTGATGCCATCTAAATCGTCCATTCTCTTCTCTTCATAGGTGATGCTATGAATGTCGAATCGGGTTGATTTTCACGTTGTTAGGCGACGATCGTCGACCCGAACCGATCAGCGCAGTTGGATTTTACGATTGAGGCTTCGAATCGCGTCACTTTGCCCCTTGGCCTTTGATCTTCTTCAGACTGCATATAATGTTATGGAAGTTTAATCATAGCAATTTCGGAGGCGCTGGACTCCGATCATCATCTTGATCAGATCCGTACAGTTGGATCTTCAATCCGAGGCCCAGAAATGTATCGCCTTATCCACTAGCCATTGAAATAAGAAAATTAATATACAAATTATACAATCTAGTCAAATGTATGATGATGCATGTTATGCATTATTTATAATGTTGAATGCATCTATAAGCATAGGAACATGCATAAATAGGCAATTTAAGCTAGATAAATGTGTCTACATCACACCTGCATACCTATCTTTTGCTAGTCCGTAGCAAAATTAAACTTAATGATATTTATAAAATATAATTAGGATTTGATTACTTAGGCAACAGTTATTTATCAACAATAGGAAATTTCAGCTAAGGATCTAAATTACAAAGACTTAATAACGCCCGGGTATCTGCAAAAATGCAGACCACCCAAGGCGTCGCATTATTCCAAATAAGAAAGAGAGAATTTTTTTGATTTTTTTGGAATTTTTGTTTAAGATTTCGAGGCAGCTTTCTACGGCTACTTAACCCACCTAAGACTCGACAAGACTCTAAGTTCTAAGCATCTCCTTATGAAAATGTGATTGACTCATTAAACGGCAATCAAAACAAACCTCAGGTTTCTACAAATCCTAGGTGACCCTTAACGAAAAATTCTGCCTACAAGTGTATCTATTTAACCGATAGCTTTCTCACTTTTATTTTTATAAGGTCAACACAAGGGCGAACCCGATGTATATCTTCCTAGGTTACTCTACTTCCCCGCTTCTCACTAAGTGTTAGGAATTATTTGTGCATTTTGTGAGTTACGCACTGAACAAACAGTAATAGATGGTTACCCACGGTAACTTACCAGCCACACTCATGCGGTTAAGTATAGCTTATTCATTTTTTTCTTCTTTTTCTATTTTTTCTTTTTTTATGTATTTTTCTATTTTTTTCTTTTTCTTTTTCTGAGCATGTAGCTTTCTTGATCTAAGATTTGCCTAAAGGCAATGGCCAAAGAAATTGAGTCGCATGGCTGGGCTTTGGACACTCGGCTATGAGCTGTTACTTACAACAACGTGCCAGCCATACCACCCTAACATGTTTATTAGCTACCTAATTTTCATTAAGACTGCTTGAGTAGTGAGTCAGTGTAAGATATATGTAGATGCTTAAACTATAAGTCCCCTCAAATCAGAGAGCGGGTTGATAAGTCGTGTACCTATCACCCAAACTTATTAACCAAATTAAAATAAACTTAAAGTAGCAAGAACTCGAGAAACATGTCCAAATTTTAGTAGACACTCAAGCTAATTAAGCCCAAAGACCTGAAGAGTCAATGTTCAGGTCCTATCGTATTGTTTTGTAAAGTTGAAAAGCTCCTAATACCTAAGTTCTCTTTTCCTAATTCTCAATTTTTTTATATTTTTTGAAAAAAAAATATAAGGAAAATAAAAAGAAATAAATTCTATAGAATACGTAGCTGCCAAAATAATTCAGAGATGAATACATCCGCCCCCATGTCTAGCTAATGCAATGTCCTCATTGTATTAAAAAGGCATGAAATAGAGGCAAAATAAAAGGGATAGCACCTAAATTCCGTGATGATTCTGATCAGCTCCGAATAAAATATAAACATGTGCTGCATTTAGTGCCTTCAACTAGACATAGTATACAAACAAAGACATTGAGAATATGATAAACATGCATGAATTCATGATAAAATGCTTATTTATGATAGTTCCTAGGCCTAGCATTACATATCATAGTATAAATATTACATAACATTCATTGCATTGCATATAGGATAGTTTGTATATTCTGTATATTAATTCCAACATTTTATATGTCCAGGAGGCAGTGCGACATCTTTATGGGCTTCGGATGAAGAATCCAACTATACGGATGGATCCAGAGTGACGATCACAGTCCGTCAATGCAAAAATCACCCCGGTCAGAGCTCTGTAGCATCCTCTATAAGGAGAAGAAGGTGGATGGCCCAGATGGTGCCACGTGGTGCCATCCAAACTACCCTACACGAGCCACATCCTCCCCAGCTTCACGTAAGGAGTGATCCCAGCCGTTGGATCTCAATCCAACAGCTGAGGGGCGCTCTACATCGCTCGACCTCAAGCATCTTAAGGAAGGTTGATTTCGACCATTGGATCTTCATCTAATGGTCGAGAACGCAACTGCACCTACCCCTCCACATGATAATCGGGCACCCTTGTCACAGTAGCAGCACACCCACTCCTCAAACAAGAGGTGCAGGTTCGAGCCTCAATCCGCTGCGACCACTCCAGCGCCCAAGGAAATTGGACTGCTCGATCTTGATCGAGCGATTGTGGTGACATACGAGCGATCAGGCGTCACCTAGTGACACAAGGAGACACACCAGATCGCACGGGAGCGATCAGGGGCACTCATTTAAGAAGATCGGATTCTCTCCCAGTCGTCGGATCTGCTCGAAGGCACGATGCGTGCGCGTTTGAATCCGCAAGGGAGCAATCTGCAGGCAACCCCAGCCATGCGATGGCTCATCCAACAGCTGCCTGCAATGCATGCGCATTTGAATCCACGAGCGAGCGCGATCTCCATGCGATCTCATCCATCCATGCCCAATCCAATGGCTGTCGATCTCCTCGCGCTACGCCAGCTGCAGCCGTGCCTCCTCGTGCCAGCCAAGGCGCTTGAATGTACAGCGACACCCCCAGTGGGTCTTTAGCGACGTTTTAAATGTCGCTGAAGACCAATGCGTGCAAAAGACCACCATTCCTCCACTATATAAACCTCATGACTCCCCTTCCAAACCACCTCTACCTACTCTACTCCCACCTACTCCTAAGCTCTAGTAGCCTACCAAAGTTCCATTAGAGCTTATTCCCAAGCTCCAAAGGCCTCCTATTAGTGTAATGTTCGTATACCCCACCAAATATTCATCCTCCATCTCCCCACCTTCATAGGAAGCCTCAGAGCCGTCCTCCCACCTCCATTGCAATAGAAGATTGCCTCCATCTCCTCATCCCCATTCCAGAGCCTTGGTGAAGTATTCCTCTACCTAGTGTCCTCCTGCATCTCACCTCCATCGTCCAGCACCTCACCCTCTTTGTCCAAGCTACCGCCAAGCACCGTTGTCTCGCCAAACAGCCGATTTAAGAGATTCCTTCTCACCCTTATCTCTTTTGTATTTTTTTAGCATATTGTAATAAAAATTTACATGATATATCATATTTGTTTTCATCTCCTTTGTGAGTTATCTAACTTGCCCTTTCCTTTAAAAACACAAAAAAAATCACAAAACCTAAAACACCAAAAAAGACAACACGAAGCACAGATTTCAACGAAAGTCAATGTCGCCTCCCTATGTTCGACCTAGGACTCCCTTGGAGTTTTGGTTAAAAATTGTATTTGATAACGTGTTTTATGAACTATGACGATGGGTTTCTCCTAACCCTAATTTTACTTCGCCAAAACTTGTTCATCAAGAACTCAAAAGTACAGGTCAATATCAAAATAAAAAGATTAACCTTTAGACCCACCAAAGTTTGTCCACAAAGGTATATGAGATTGTGATGCAGACCTATGCCCTAGGGTCGAGTAGTTCTAAGGCTCTGAATGATAAAATTCCAAAACCGAAGACCTTTCAACTTCTGGGGACGGGTCTGCGGTTTGGAAACATGTAACCCAAGTCTAAAATGCCAGATAATAAGTAGGTCTAGATTAATAGATGTGTTTGTCCTCTTAGAGTTCAGATCAAAAAGATAATCAATTATTCTATACTTGAGTTGCACATCCTTAGAATTAAAAATATCATACGGGTCCTGCTAGAAAGTTGAAGGTTTGAGGCAAATAGGAACCCTTAGATCCATAATTCCATTTCCCTCTAAATTAGCTTCCTAGATTTTTATTTTTGTATTCCTATCCTCCAAAATCAGGGTTTCTGACACCTTTAGATTGTTATGCACCCGATCTAAATTATCCAAGTCTAACAATTGTGGTTGAATCAGGATTGACTTGGATTCAGTGATTTCGAAAATAAAATCATTAATCCCTTCGATGTGTGCTTGACAGATGGGGCTACTAATTAAATCAAGATTTTTATCCTCCAAGTTAGCCCTAACTAAATCACAATCCTCAATTATGAGGCTCTCAACTAATTCATCATATTCCTCAGGCTTGTATGTCTTACTAAAATCATTCTCCTTAACTTCAAGTGACACTTCACTTACAAATTCTTCACCCTCAAAATCAAAGAATTCAAGATCCTCATTAATATGTCTCATAATCATTTGTTATTTCTTGGTCCACAGAAACATATTTTTCTTCCTACCCTAGCTTAGGGATCTCGGATGAAGAAATCAGTTCATCCTCAATTAGTTGTTCTAAATCAACCTTGTCAGCTCAAGTCTCGTAAAGTATGTCCCCCCTACAGGTGCCTAAGTGGATTCTGTCATTGGCTCTCCTAAAAGGGATTCATCTTGGGAATCATTCCAAGATTGGACTAAAGCAACTACGAATTTCATCCTCAATTTTGATAATCTCCCAAGTAAAACCTCACCTAAGTCCTTATCCTCAACATCTTGGAACCAATCCAATTAAAACTTGTTCAGATCATCAATTATTTTAATCAGAGACTCCAATGCTTCAATAGAAGGTGTTGGCTGAGCTTCTAAAAATCATATAGTATTCCTCAAGTTAGCTAGCACCCTATCCTGGACCTGGTCTACTTGAGTCGAATGGTTTGTTTTAGGGTTGGGTGGGTTTGGGTTTAGCCTATGAGGGTCAAGGGATTGAGGTTCCTAGGTTCCTCCTTGATAATAGATCATTTCAGGTTGTTCATTAAAGGAAGGTGACCTATATGTAGTGTAATCCTAAGGAGGGTAGGTGTTGTAATCATCATATCCTTCTTGATTACAGATCGTAGTAGGTTGTTCATAGGAAGGCAAAGATCTCTATCAGTGTAGTTGTGAGAAGGATAGTAATCATAGTTCTAGTGTCCAGGGTTAGATCCTAAACACTGAGGTCCAGAATCATACTCCTAATCAGAGTTATCCCAACTAATGGAAGGATGGTCATAGGCCGAGTCGAGATAATAATCATCTTGGGGATAAGTTGAGGATAAGAAGGATGGTCATAGGTCAGTCCGGTGACTATGGTTGCCCACCTCCTCCACGCAGCTACTCTCCCTCATCGACAGCTTCGAAGTGGTGGTCATGTGGTGGGAGAGGCTCTAGTGAAGAGTGGTGAGGTCATGCAAAACTAATGGGGGCCATGGATAGGGAGCTACACTTGGTGAGGGTTGCTGTGTGCAATGGGAATGGGTGTGCTTGGGAGATGGCAATCGCAAGGGTGTGGTTAGTGTGCATCTACGATAGGGATTCTGAGGTATCGGTGGGGGGGGGGACGCTATGTTCTATCATTGCGATGGGAGGTAAGGTCGTTGGGGAGTTAGAGCTTGCGTAAGTTGGGAATTAGTGAGGAGTCACGTGTGAGGGATTAGCCATGGGAATAGATGGGTCTGCGCAGTCTAGAAAGGGATTCACTAGGGGTGTGTGGGTGTGGGTGTGGGTGCGGGCGTGTGCGAACAAGGTGTGAGGGTGAGCATGAGGAACGAGTGAGAGAGTTGTGTTAGCATGGAAAAATGAGAGAATGGGAATGTGCAATGGATCTTACAGGTTGTGGTGAGAGTAGACTTCAATAATGGGCCAACTTTCATCTAGCATCCAAAATGAACCCCAAAAGAAAAGCTCTCGCATCAATATCCCATATGAGCTTGATTTTATTCCTAATCGATTTATTTTGGATGTCAAAGAGGCGGTATGGCTATACTAAGGCACCTACAAATCAGAGAAATACAGAAAATTATTTATGTACATAAGGTATAAAATGAAAGAGAATTCATATTATCCTAATTTCCAATACATACAATTATTTCTCAATTAAACGCAAATATTAATACACCTAAAAATGCAAGGGCTAACATAGGCTTAATAATAGTCTACTAATGGGGGCTCATCAAATGTCCCCATGCCTAACTTTTCTTAGTCCCGAAAAAAACACTATGATAATGAGAATAGTTCTCTAAGTTGAGATGCAGAGGTCAAGTGACATTCGTCTACCCAACCCAAAGAAAATGAGTTCAAAATCTCAAGATGTAGACTTAAAGTTCCCTACAGTATCAACCAAGGTAAAGAGCTCTTCATCCTATCAGATTCTAATCAACCACTATTTGGGTCGCCAACAAAGGTTTCTTCAGCTCAGACGCCTGCCCAAGGGTCTATTGACCTAAAAAGTTAAAGTATCCATACACGTGTGCAAATGGTCTTTATTCAGTTTGCATGTGTATTAAAGAGAGAGAGAGAAGGATATTTTTACGATTTTCTTTTTTTTGGTAATTTTTTGTGATTCCCCTAAGTCTAACTTCAGATTGGCTCTCAACACGATTTATATTGGATTCCTCGCTCCCATCACCGATCCTCGAAGGGTCCCTTGGCAGTTGATGCTTCAAGATAACACCGCCCATGATAACCCCAAGAACCAATGGCAATCAACACTTCATGATAGTGCCACCCATGGTATTCTTGAGCTAATCCAGGCCCTGGCAATCGACATTTCAGGATAATTCTGCCGATGGCACCTGAATAAAGCGATGCACTTACATGCCCCTAATAAGATATTTGAATATCCTAGGAGACAAGTGCCGAGGTGATGACATGTTATCACCATGTCCTCATGGGGAGCATAAACTCTACCCTTCATGTGGCGGGAACTCTTCCAATCAACTTATGTTTTCAAGTCTCTCCTAAGTCAAATCCTTGAGGAGACCATTTTTCAAAAAGAGAAATTTTTGTGATTTTATCTTTATTAAGTGCACTAAATTAGACCAAAGTGTGTGGAGGATGCATGCTTAAGTTACTAAAAACCCGCAAACTAAAAGGCAAACACGAGGGTCAGATACTCACTTAGCCTTTGACTTAATACATTAGTCTCATGGTTTCTTCAAGGACTCGGAAAACAGTCCTAATCTTAGTAAGTACTCAACTTTTTAAGCCTACTTTAGGCCCAAAGCATCTAAACCTAAGACTCTTCCCAAATTCCTCAAGGGTTAGAAACTACTTGGCCCATCTCAACCTCCTCTCCTAGCTAGATTGTGTTCTCATTTACACAATATTAATTGCTTTATTTTATTATTTAATACCATTTTTTTTCAACAATAATTTTTATTTTCGAATAAAGCAAGAAAATGCAAGACAACAAATGTAATCTTCCCCCATGCCTAAATCTTATAATATCTTTATTGTAAACCAAAGATAAAAGGATAAGGAAATAGTGTACACTTGGGGTGTGCAAGTATTATTCTTTAAGGTTAGGCCACCTCCCAAAGAGCACTGCATTTTCTGTCAACAACTAGACTTATATTGAACTTGTAAGTCAGGTTCCAGAAGTAGAGAACTAGGTCCTAAAAATCAGTGTAATAGCATGGGCCTAGAGAATAGGTAACCCAAAATGTTAGTGAGCTGATGATGTAAAGTTATGCCAGGCACTCGCTAAATAAATGTGAACATGAGGCTCTCCTAGACTACCATAGGAGGTCTCAAATAATAAGCATGAATAATGACCTTATTACAAATAGAAAGAGAATCACAAGGATCCTCAGGGAACTTGGTGGGTATTGAAGGAAGTTCCTCTAGGATGGTGATATGTACTGTTCTGATGTTTTCCCTAGAGACAATGAATCAAGAACTAATTTCAAATTCAATAATACTTTCAATGAAATCCAAGTTCTTTGAATCAAGACGTGGAGACTCAAGCTTGGTTACATCAACCATGTAATCAAGCTCAAATGTGAATAATTCAAATTCAAATCTATCATTGGATGATGTAAAGGTGAATTTGGTCATCCCAGAATCATTAAATTCAAAATTCTCTTCTTTTGCTTTATCTTCACCCAGATCAAGGAAAGGATTTTCAACAATTAACTTTTCATAGTCAACTTGAATTTAAGGTTGATTGTCAAAATGGAAGGTGTCATAGTCAACTTCACTTCCTTTCCCAAGATATCTATTATAATCCATCATTTTAAGTGAAGCATCCCCAAAAATGAAACTCCCGTACTCATCACTAGTTGTCATTTCCAATGGTTCTTTCATATTGTTCATATCCATCAGCAAAACAACCTCAGTGGCTGTAGAATCCATTTTCTCTATGAACTCAAACACGGGATTCTTGTGTTATGTTGTTTCTAACAATTGATCACCAAGTGTCATGTGCGATTCTCCATAAATTTCACAAGTTGTTTCATCATTCTCCATTATATCATGAGGAGGGCTATTTGCACAATTAGAAGTTGAGAGGAACCTTGTGTCTATTAATTCGTTGATTGATGTGCATATATCCAAATAGTCAAAAATGTCTATTAATACATTTTCTTAATGTCATATTAGTATCATGCATTGTACATAGTGCATAACATGTATAATCATGCATTTAGGTCAAATTGTATAAATTGCATAATAATTGTCTCCTTTTATGGCCAAGGATAGGGCGAATTTTAATCGGGACTTCAGACAGAAAATCCAACCGTACGGATCTGATCAAGGCGATGATTGGAGTTCGACTCTAAGATCACCCTGATCAAATATCCGTAGCACCAGATATAGTCTGAGGAAGCTCAGAGATCAAGGGTCAAGATGGTGTCAATCCGCACTTCAGACGACAAATCCGACCGCATAGATGGGTTCGGATCAACGATCGTAGCCTAACAGCACGACAATCGATCCAATCTGACATCCGTGCCACCATCTACAATTCAATGAAAATGGACGATCATGATGGCACTACATGGCACCATCACAGTCGCCCAGCACTAGCCGCAACTCTTCTTCACCCGCTCAACGAATCTCCGCTGTTGGATGCCCATCCAACAGCGAAGCCATCCAACGGTTGAGAACTTGCCATGTCGTCTCACTCTCTCTCCTCTGGCGCCTCTCCTCATCTGAAGGCTTAAGCAACGAAAGATCTCGGTCGTTGGATGAAGATCCAACGGCCAAGATTCGCTGAGTGCTAAAACAAAAACGTGACTAAAAGAGCCTCCTAGCGCAGCAGATGAGGCGCTGCAGGGCAAGAGGTCGCCCGTTCAACTCTAGCGTAGCGCATGTCTCCGTGCGCAAGAGCACGATTTAGGCCATCCGATCAAGCGTCGATGGGTCAAATGAAGCGATCGGCCAGACACACGATTCAACGCACCTTCAAACACTTGATCTCACACGTAGAAGGCGTGAGCGAGATGAAGTTTAAGCCATCCGAACTCTTGATCAGACGGCTGATATCGCGAGGACATGGGCAAGCGTTGAGTGCACAAAAGGCGAGGCGGGCATGCGCGCGAAGCTGCAGCGACGTGGGGTCTTTAGTAACACTTAAATCTGTCACTAAAGATCCCTTTATTTAATATTTTAACTATGTAATGACCATATTGCCCCAAATCCTTGCAACTATAAAAGAAAACCCCTACCCTATGAAATTCTCATCCCATCCTTCACCTCTCTCCCTCTCCAAAGCTCAAGAGAAACTTGTCCCACACCCGGGATGCTCCTTTAGAGCCAAATCCAAAGTTCTCACCGCCATTCTGGAAGTAGATCCCGCGACGATGACGTGCTGCCTCGTTTCCGCTTCTTCCTGCTTTGTCTCCTTCCTGCTCCGTCCTTCATCTTCCAGGCATCGCTCCGTCCAGCTCATCCTCCAAGCAGTCGTCGAGGAGGACAACATCTCTCTCCCTTCTTTTTATTGCTTTCTAAAATAAAATTCTCCCCTTTATAACTGCATTCATTTCCCGCTTTCTAGTAAAAATAGTATTATTATATCAAGTAATTGTTCTCTCTCTCTATCTTTCTCTCTCTTATTGTTTATATCAATTCCATTGTACTTATCTTGCTTTCAAACAAAAATACCAAAAAGATATAATCACGGATTTTAGATCGACGTAGCCTCCCTATGTTCGACCCGAAATTTCTTTACGAATTTTAGTAAAATTTTATCTATTGATAGATTACTTTGCAAATCGAACTACAACGACGAGTTTTCAAAATCCATTTCCGATCGCATAGTTATCCGCACACAACATTTTGGCGTCATTACCGAGGAGGCAACGATTTTCGATTTTCTTTCCGCATTTCGAGCACTTTATTGTTTTCTAACTTGCTTTATTTCTCATCTATAATTTTGCAGGCACCTCAACAGGAAATCTTCAAGCGGTAGATCGGAGTAAAATGCAGTTGAAGACAACTGTAAGTGCTCCCCATTCTTCCCCCTCCATAGATTCTATTTCACAAAATTAATTCAAACCCCAATTAACCTAGGTGTTTGCATAAATCCTAGGGTTAGTTTGGTTGCTTGGATTTCCATTCACATTCATCTCACCCTCATATATAAAAAAAATTAACAAAAAGATACTTCTTGTAGAATAAATCAAATATACACACAACATACACCCACATTCAAGGCACATAACCTAATTGATTTTTATCTACTCAACCAGATTCTGATCTGTAGAACCGGTACATGCAAATCAACATATAAAAGACTAGAAATCAGTCTAGGTTAATCATTTTGTGTGCCTAACTCAGTGGTGCAATTTTGACTAATTGTTTGAGTTATTTAGGCTGCACCACTTAATCTAAAATCAAATCACCAAGTAGCTTCCCCTTAAGGTTTTCAATTTAGGTCAATACCAGGCACTCTACTTTACTTTTTAATTTCAAAAGGAAAAAGATCTTCACCCGTGCTTGAAAATCTAGTTTACTTCTGAAACTTGATTGAATTAACCTAATTCCAAACCTTAAAAGCTATTTAAGCAAGATTTGAACCTTAAAATCCACTCATCAAAAATAATATGCTTGAAAACCCTGTTTGTGCATGCACTCACACATATTCAATCAATCATTAAGGGCACAGCCCATCTTAAGGGCCCACCACATTCCATAAGCACTACAATTACAATCCTAAATAAAATCAAGTAAACGTTGGCCTTAAGGACTAATTCTCTCTTCGAGGCCCAGTCTAAGATTATTTACGATTAACCTATTTGTATTAATCAATCTGATGTCTAGTTAGGGGAGTAGCGTCAAACGACCACGGCTGAGGAGTACACTAGGTACCGGAGGCGCAAACCAAAGGAAGAACCTTCTCCCCAGTTCCTCCTTCTAACTAGTTGGATTGATTGGATGCAAGTAGAGTAAATCGTCTATAATCTTAAGACGAATTCTGAGAGTCTGTAGATCTTTAGGCTACCCCACTTAAGAACAGGCTTGTTTTGTTATGCTGCAGGGTTCTTATCCCCCGTCCTTCCAACCTCTTCTAGTTTATGCTGGAAAGGAGGTCATTGAATCCCCGATTGGAAGGACCACTAGAGTATTCTAGGAGGCGTAGATTGGATCTTGGCCAAATTGATCCCATGGCCGATCAACAACCTCCACTGCCTCAAAATCCACAGGAGATGTTTCAAAGGCAGTTGGAACAAATGCAAAGAATGAAAGAATGGTTCCAAAGAATGCAGGGCACTCAGCCTTTGAAGGATTTTTATGATCCTTCAAATTACAGGGAACGTCCTGGCGTCCAGATTCCTGTCGAAGACATAGAAACCAAGCCCCATGTATTAAGCCTAATCAAATACTTTCATGGGCTTGGCTCTGAAGACCCGTTTCAGCATTTGGAGGACTTAACCACTTTGGTCCAGACCACCATGGCGCGAAACGTGAATGAAGAGCATATGATCATGAGGCTCTTTCCCCACTCTCTTAGGGATAAAGCCGCTCATTGGTACAGGACCATAGGAAGGCCAATTGCAACATGGAATGATCTGAAATTTGCTTTCCTGAAGAAATTCTTCCCTGTCGAATATACCAATGCTCTGAGACAGGCGATTACTACCTCCACCCAACGGCTGGGGGAGCAGTTTCATGTTGCTTGGGAGCGATTCCAGGATCTATTGCGGAAGTGTCCACACCACGAAGTGTCAAAATGGCAGCTTGTGCAGATCTTCTACCACGGGTTGACTGAGCAACTTAGAAATCACGTGGATGCTTCTTGCGAAAGCAATTTCCTCAAAAAAGATGCAGATAGCGCATACGATTTGTTTGAGGAGATGAGTGAAAATTCAATCAATCATGCCTCCATGGATACTTTTAACTAGTCCCAACAACCCAGATCGAATGTTAATAAAGTCTACGACTCTCATTCATTCGATATGAAATTGATTTGCAATAAACTAGATAAGGTAGACCTGATTACTAAAAGGATGGAAGAGTGGATGGCAAGAAACTCAATGAACAATTCTCGACCCACTCAATCCCAGAATTCGGGATTCCATTCGTCGCGAGCTCCTTCTGGACGAAAGTTCGTGAATCAACTTGATGCGGCTCAACCTGTGAACCAACATTGTTCGAAACCCCATGGGTTCCAAACTGAGACCTTTAATCCCAGTTTCTCTTATCCCTCCCTTTCTCTCTCCATCCTCACCCTATGAGGATGTCTATGCTGTATAGGAGAATGTTAAGTCCAACCCTTACTCCAATGCTTATAATCCAGGTTGGAGGAACCACCCTAACTTCTAAAAAAACCCAAGGCAGCAGACCCAATTCTGACCCAGCAACTATGCTCCACAAAGACCAATGGGTCAAGGTCATGTTTACACTCAGCTGCCCCCGAATCAGGTCAATCAGCCAGCTTTGAATGCCCGTTAACCTGTAAGGCAGGCTAATTTGAACTGTTAGATGATAGAGATGCAAGGATCTATGCTCCAGCTCATACAGCAAATGAAAACCACTTTGGACAACTTGCAAACTGGATTCATTGCTAATTCTCGTCAACCCAGATCTCTGCCATCTCAACCCATACCCAACCCGCGTAATATCCAGAATCCAAGCAATCAAGCCCAAGGGTACGGGAATCAGAACGACCCGCACGCACATGCTCAGGTGGTTGAGCAGGATCCTTCCTCTTTTGCTTCTTCAAATCAAAGGTTTCTGGCTAATGAAGCCCCTCCAATCTTTCCTAACCTCCCCAAGACCCAAACCCGTATGCATCTGCTAATTCAGTTATCTTGAGGAGTGGAAAACAAACTCAGGATCCACAACCACACTGTTCTGATCTACTAAATCCTAGAGAGCCTAAGGAGAGAAAAGAGAACTCTGAAGAAGAAATCAAGGCTCAGGAACCTGATTCCAATGATCTCACTCATGTTCCTTTTCCTAATGCCTTGATTAAGCCTAGGAAGAAGCTTATTGATAGTAATGAGGAGCTCTTGAATATATTCAAGAATGTCGAGATCAATATCCCGCTCCTCGATGCTATCAAACACATACTGGCTTACGCTAAAATTTTAAAGGATTTATGCACACAGAAGCGTAAGTCGAGGGATCTGTTCCGAGGAAGGTGATACTCTCCGAGCAAGCTAGTTTTGTTATCCTACATCACCTTCCTCAGAAAAAGAGAGATCCAGGTGCTCCTTTGATTTCTTGTGTCATCGGAGATTACACCTTTAATAGAGCACTTCTGGATCTAGGTGCATCCATTAACCTAATTCCGACTTCTCTTTACGAGAAGTTCGGATTAGGTGAACTTCGACCAACTTCAGTAACGCTGCAATTAGCGGACTGTTCGGTCACAAATCCGTGAGGCATTATCGAAGATGTTATTGTCAAGGTTAAGGATTTCTATTTTTCTGTAGATTTCCTTGTTCTTGACATGGATGTACCTGAAAATTCAAGGAACACGCCCATCACTCTAGGGCGTCCATTCCTGGCTACCGCTAAGGCCAATATCAACTGTAAGAGCGGTAGCATGGAAACCGCCTTTGGGGATCAGAAATTGAAATTTGATATTTTTAAGGCAATTAACAAATTTGAGGATTGTGGATTTATAAAAGAACTTGAGGACGACAACTTGAACATTGAAACATGTATGACGGTTTCTACAGTTGAAAGTTCCTCCTATTGTGATGAATCTGACCCGCAACCCTCTGTGGCAGAACCGCCACATTCTGAAGAGGTTATTGATTTTATTCACTTTCAACCTCTTCCTCTTGATGAATCTTCTTCAGCATCATCTTTACCCTCAATCCAAAACCCACCCCAACTCGAACTGAAACCATTGCCTAAGAATTTGAAATATTAGTTTTTGGGACCTCAAAAGACGCTCCCTATGATTATCAGTGCTAGGTTAACTATGGAGTAGGAGATTAAACTAATCAAGGTCTTAAAGGAATACAATGAGGCAATTGGTTGGATCATTCATGACCTTAGGGGGATCGACCCATCTTACTGCAATCATAGAATATTCTTGGAAGATGGATCCCGCCCTTCTCGCCAAATGCAGAGGAGATTAAACCCTAATATGCAAGAAGTGGTCAAGAAAGAAATTATTAAGTGGCTCGATGCAGGAATCATTTATCCAATCTCTGATAGTCCTTGGGTAAGTCCAGTACAAATTATTCCCAAGAAAACTAGGATTACCGTTGTGACTAACGAGAAAGGAGAATCTGTCCCAACTGGTTCAACTTCCTCTTGAAGGGTTTGTATTGATTACATTAAGCTGAACACAGCAATGAAAAATGATCATTTCCCTTTGCCCTTTATCGACCAAATCCTGGAAAGGCTAACCGGGCAAAAGTACTTCTATTTCCTAGACAATTACTCGAGATACAATCAAGTCTCTATCCATCCCGAGGATCAGGAAAAAATGACTTTCACCTGTCCCTACGGAACCTTTGCTTTCCGTAGGATGCCATTCAGCTTATGCAATACACCTGCGACTTTTTAAAGGTGTATGCTAGCCATATTCTCAGACATGGTGGGAGAGTTTATGGAAGTCTTCATGGATGATTTCTCTATTTTTGGAGAATCGTTTGATTCTTGCCTGGCTAATCTTGAAACAATCCTTAAAAGACGCATCAAAACAAGACTGGTCCTTACCTGGGAAAAGAGTCATTTCATGACACAAGGCATCGTCTTGGGTCATGTAATCTCTGAATGGGGAATCGAAGTTGACAAAGCTAAGGTTGATGCTATCTCTAAACTTCCTCCTCCTACATCTGTCAAACAAATTCGATCATTTCTTAATCATGTGGGATTCTATAGGAGGTTCATCAAGGACTTCTCTAAGGTTGCTCGCCCTCTAAGCAACCTTTTCGCCAAAGATATGCCGTTTGATTTCAACAAATCATGCCTAAGGCATTTAATTTTCTTAAAACAACAATCACTTGTGCTCCGGTGTTGCAACCACCGGTTTCAACAACCCCATTTGAGATCATGACCGATGCTTCTAATTACGCGGTCGGGGCTGTTTTGGGTCTGAAGATTGACAGGAAGCTCTCTGTCATCTACTACGCTAGTAAAACTCTGGACGAGGCCTAGAGGAATTACACTATTACTGAGAAGGAATTGCTAGCTGTAGTATTTGCTTTGGAAAAATTTAGGGCTTATCTCTTAAGGTCTCACGTCATAATTTACACCGACCACTCGGCCTTTAGACATCTCTTAGCCAAAAAGGATGCCAAACCCCAGCTTATTCAATGGATTCTTCTACTTTAAGAATTCAATCTTGAAATCAAAGATAAATCTGGGGCACAGAATGTGGTGGCAGATCATCTTTCGAGACTTCTGAGTGATTCTTCTCGACCGAATATTCCAATTACTGATACTTTTCCGGATGAGACTATCCTTGCAGTATCAGGTGTCTAAACTCTGTGGTTTGCAGACATCGTAAATTATTTAGCTGTTGGTCAAATCCCTCAGGATTGGAGCAAGAAACAACGAGATAGACTTAAATTTGAGGCCAAATATTACTTCTAGGAGGACCCTGAACTGTATCGCATTGGCTCTGATCAAATTATTCATCGATGTGTTCCGAAGAATGAATTCAAAAGTATACTCGAGTTCTGCCATGCATCTGCGTGTGGACATTTCTCCGGGAAAAAGGTGGCTGCAAAGATTTTGCAATTTGGATTTTATTGGCCGTCTTTATTTAAGGATGCCCAGGAATTCTCGAGGTCATGTTCCCAATGCCAAGCACTTGGGAGCATAACCAAGAGAGACATGATGCCTCTAAACCCGATTCTTCCCGTTGAAATCTTCGATGTTTGGGGCATTGATTTCATGAGACCCATCCTCCCTTCATTCGGACACCAGTACATTCTCATCGCTGTTAATTACGTGTCCAAGTGGATCGAGGCTATTCCCACCCGAACCAATGACCACAAGGTGGTCATCAATTTCTTCAAAAAGAACATCTTCAGTCGATTTGGGGTTCCAAGGGCCATCATCAGTGATGGTGGTACTCACTTCACTAATGCCCAGTTCCATAATTTACTGGAAAAATACGGGGAAAATCACATAACCTCCACACCTCACCACCCCTAGACGAATGGATAGGCCGAGATCTCCAATCGGGAGATCAAGAATATTCTTCAAAAAATGGTTAGGCCTAATCGTAAAGACTGGACTCAAAAGCTTAAGGACGCTCTTTGGGCCTACCGTACGACGTATAAAACGCCTATCGGCAAGTCACCGTTTCGTTTGGTGTATGGAAGGGCATGTTATTTACCCGTAGAAATTGAACATAGGGCATTCTGGACAATCAAGCAATGTAATCTAGATTTAAGTTTAGCCGGAAAGATCAAAAAACTACAACTATCTAACTTAGAGGAGCTTAGAAACGACGCGTACGAGAATGCCAAGATCTACAAGGCTCGAACCAAAGCTCTTCATGACCAATTGATATCCCGCAAGAGCTTTGAGCCAAACCAGAAGGTCAGGCTCTTTGATTCTCGACTTAAGCTCTTTCCTGACAAACTTAGGTCAAAATGGAATGACCCATTCATCATCGATCAAATATTCCCAAACGGGACCGTTCAGATCTCTGACCCAAAGACGGGTAATTCATTTAAAGTCAACGGTCAACGTCTGAAGCCTTTTATTGACCGTATTGTTCCAAAACTTGTCTTAGACACGGTTGCCCTAATCACATTGTGATATCTTTAGCTGGATTTCGCCTAGCTGATGGAATTAAACTCAGCAGTTGTACAGTTTGACTCAGAGTTGACCCGAGCATCATATTCAGGTGATATCTTCCACATTCTACTCTTCCTTTCATATCTTTTATTCTCAATGCAGACATTGCATCAACTAGGCATGGGGGGTGGATTCATTTCTGAATCATTTTGTCAACTCTGTGGAATTCTTGTAAATTCTACTTGTTTTTCTTAAAAAAAAAATTTGAATTAAGAGAGAATATTTAGGCATTAGGACTTTTCAATCTTAGGAAATATTACAGTAGGATCTGAACACTAAGACCCTTTAGGCCTTTGAGCTTAATCAGCCCAAGTATCCACTAAAATGTGGATTTGTTTATCGAGTCATCGCCATCCTAAATTCTATTTCAATTTTATTAAATAAGTTTGGGTGATAAGTACACGACTTATTAACCCGTCCTCTGATTTGAGGGAACTTTAAGTCTAAGCATAAACACACTATTCACACTAACTCATTGTTCGGCAATTTTAACGAAAATTGGGTAGCTAATGAACCTTCTAGGGTAGTATGGCTGACAAGTTATTGTGGGTAACAGCCCATAAGTAGGTTGTCCAGAGCCCAGCCACTAGACCATTCTTTTCCTACTTCCTTTAGGTAAATCTTAGACTAGGAAAGCCACCTACTTTGAAAAAAAAAGTTCAAAAATAAAAGAAAAAGAACAGGAGAAAAGAAAAAAATAATAACCCACACTTCACCGCACGAGTATGGCTGGCAAGTTACTGTGGGTAACAGCCAATTGGTAGGTTGTCCATATCCCAACTCAAGAAATGCACGTTTAATTCCTAAAACACTTACGAAGAAGCGGAGAAGTAGAATAAGCCAGGGAAATATACACTGAATTCACCCTTGTATTGACCCCAAAAAAATAAAAGTATGGAGAAAGCTACCGACAGTATAGATACACCTTTAGGCAGAATTCATTTTAAGGTCACCTAAGGGCATAGAAACCCGAAGTCTGTTCTAATTATCGACCAACGAGTATCACATTCACAAAAAGATGCTTATAACATAGGGTTCTCATTAAGTCTTAGGTGGGTTGAGTGGCCGTGGAAAGCCGCTCTGTAACCCTAAACTCAAAAATCCAAAAAAAACTAGAAAAGAAAAAAAAGGAGAAAAAAAGAGATCCTTCTTTGAATAAGGCGAGGGCTTGAGGCGACCTGCATTTTGGCAAATACCCGGGCGCAGTTGTGTCTTTGAAAGTTTAGGTCCTAAGTAAGAATTTCTTAATATTGAAAATGACTTTTGCCCGAGTAATCCAATCCTAATTCTTTTATAAATAGCATGTAATTTTTACTAGGGACTAGCAAAAGATAGGCATGGAGGTGTGATGTGCATAGATTTAAATAGCCAAAAATGTCTATTAATGCATGTTCTTAGTGTCATATTAGTATCATGCATTGTAAATAGTGTATAACATACATAATCATGCATTTAGGTCAAATTGCATAGTAATTATCTCCTTTTATGGCCAAGGATAGGGTGAATTTTAATCAGGGCTTCAGACGAAAGATCCAACCGTATGGATCTGATCAAGGTGATAATTGGAGTTCAACGACTCTAAGATCGCCCAGATCAGACATCCGTAGCACCAAATATAGTCTGAGGAAGCTCAGAAATCAAGGGCCAAGATGGTGTCAATCCGCACTTCAGACGACAAATTCGACCACACGGATGGATTCGGATAGACGATCGCAGCCTAACGGCGTGAAAATCGGTCTAATCCGACATCCGTGGCACTATCTACAATTCAATGAAAATGGATGGCCATGATGGCATCACGTGGCGCCATCATAGCCGCCCAGCACCGACCGCAGCTCTTCTTCTTTGCCCGCTCGACGAATCTCCGCTGTTGGATGCCCATCCAACGACTGAGAACTTGCCACGTCGTCTCACTCTCTCTCCTCCGACACCTCTTCTCATCTTAAGGCTTAAGCAACGAAAGATCTCAACCGTTGGATGAAGATCCAATGGCCAAGATTCACTGAGCGCTAAAACAAAAATGCCACTAAAAGAGCCTGGTAGCGCAACGGATGAAGCGCTACAGGGCAAGAGGTCTCCCGTTCGACTCTAGCGCAGCGTACGTCTCCTTCGCGCATAAGAACACGATTTGGGCCATCCGATCAAGTGTCAACGAGTAAGATGAAGCGATCGGCCAGACGTGCGATTCGACGCACCTTCGAACGCTTGAGCTCATGCGCAGAAGAAGGCGCGAGCAAGATAAAGTTTAAGTCGTCCGATCTCTTGATCGGACGGCTGATATCGCGAGGATGTGGGCAAGCGTTGAGCGAGCAGAAGGCGAGGAGGCGGGCATGCGCGCGAAGCTACGGCGACGTAGGGTCTTTA
Organism: Thalassia testudinum; assembly: GCA_037157565.1. NCBI lineage: Eukaryota > Viridiplantae > Streptophyta > Magnoliopsida > Alismatales > Hydrocharitaceae > Thalassia > Thalassia testudinum. Next base: position 11,526,003 of record JAZHRO010000078.1, on the reverse strand, counting down.
GTGACGCTTAAATTCGTCACTAAAGACCCCCTCATTTAATGTTTTAACTATGTAATAATCAAATTGCCCCCAATCCTTGCAACTATAAAAGGAGACCCCTACCCTACGAAATTATCATCCATTCCTTTACATCTCTCCCTCTCCAAAGCTCAAGAAAAGCTTATCCCACACCCAGGATACTCCTTTAGAGCCAAATCCAAAGTTTTCTCGCCCCTATTCCGGAAGTGGATCCCGCGACGACAACGACGTGCTGCCTCATTCCCACTTCTTCCTGCTTCATCCTCCTTCCCGCTTCGTCTTCTAGGCGTCGCTCCGTCCGACTCGTCTACTAATAAATCGTCGAGGAGGATAACATCTCTCTCCCTTCTTTTTATCACTTTCTAGAATAGAATTTCCCGCTTTCTAGTTGCATTCATTTCCCATTTTCTAGTTGTAAAAATAGTATTATTATATCAAGTGATTTCTCTCTCTCTCTCTCTTATTATTTATATCAATTCCATTGTAATTATCTTGCTTTCAAACAAAGATACCAAAAAAATATAATCGCAGATTTTAAATCGACGTAGCCTCCATATATTCGACCCAGAATTTCTTTACGAATTTCAGTAAAATTTTATCTGTTGATAGATTGCTTTGCAAATCGAACTACAACGATGGATTTTCAAAATCCATTTCCAATCGCATAGTTCTCCGCACTCAACATTGATCTTCCCAGGGATTAGATCCTCGAACAACACATACTATCCCCGTGAGTCACTCCAAATCCTGATTTTGGATTCCTCTATATTTCCTCATCCTCCTCTAAATTAGACTCCTCATCTACTTGGGGAACTGGTTCCTCAAAAAGTTCAGATTTTATTTTTGACTACTTGGGTAGATTTAATTCGGGTTCAGGGTCCCTACAGATGGGTTTAGTTTCCACCTCAAGATCGGTAAGGGGAGTAGGTATGGTGAATAAAATGTTTTCATCAGGGTCAAGCTCCTCTAAGGGTACCATCCTCCCCTTTGACTAACTCCAATAAAACTCAGGTGGGTATTCAATCTTATAACCCTCATCCTTTGGTTGCCACATTTCATGTGTGGAGTCTAAAGGATATCTACTCCTTGAAAATAACTCCCTATTGCCATTTGTTTCATCAAAGTTAATTTGGAGATCCGATGTGTAGAGGGAGGGATCGAGATCAGCTATAGAAGGATAGCTAATGTGACTCAGTTTTTCATTTAATATCTAATTAGTCCTCAAAATTTCTCTCGTAGATTCCATCATCTCATTTTGACTTTTCTAAAATTCTAACTTAAGGGTGGAGAGGCTACAGTCAGTTCTGGGAGGATAATCAGGCTCAAGCTCTTGCATCCTAGGAGGTTCTGTCCAACCTTGATAAGGGCAATCATGGAGAGTGGGCCGGTTGGGTGTTTGCATTTTAGAGGGGATTCTAAGGGTGGGAAATCCTTCTCCTAGGTTCAACTCAAAAAGACTAAGATACTTCAGATCAGCACTCTCAAAATGGGAATATGATTGACCCCAAGTGTTATCAATGTATCCATCAAAGGATGGACAAGTTCGGGTCAAGGGATCACTGTTTAAAGATTGGAAGTATTGTCACTAAAATTCTGAAGGATAGGAGTAATAGGGGTAAATCTCTTTTCTCACCTAGTTCGCTCTCCTAAGGGTTTTTTCAAGCTCGAGATCAAAGACTAAACTTCTCCTTAAGGACCTTCTACCAAGCATACATAAATAAATACCCCACAATCAAGCACAAGTCAAGAAATCAATTTTGATCCCCTTTTTTTTAGGTTTGTACTTACCCTTCATAGGGTAGTCAAAAGGAGGTCAAGTTTTGTGCTCCTCCATTCCCACAGATGTGGTATAAGAGATGTGGTACACCTTGAGATCCCTGACCTACCCCGCCTTGAAGAAGGTTGAGGCCCAAAGTATTTAAATAGGTGGCCAAACAAGTTTTAGAAAAATTTTCGCATCCTAGGTTGAAATGACCCTTCCTCGAACTTTTAAATTGACCCCGAGGGTTGGTTTGAAATTTTCTAGACTCCAAGGGGTTTATCGCAATTTTCTGTGCACTCGGCAACCCATGTGGGACCCGTAAACAAAATTTTCTAGCCTTGGAGTGTTTCTACAATTTTCACATACTAGGGATCAACTAGGGACCCCGTAATGGTTTACTATGCATTGAGGGGCATAATACAATTTTTTATGTCCCTACGTTTGTGTTTTGGGACCTACGTCAATTTAAGCCAACCTAGGGGCTCTTTCTGCAAATTACCCGACCCCACCTAAAACTCTACTCCTAATTCCAAAAAACCCTCCCTCAAACTCAACGCCGCCCACACACACCACCACCCACCCTAGTTTCCCCACCCCCATCGAGCGGCGTGCACTACTCGGGTAGAACGGAGAAAGAGGGGAGGAGAGGTACACTCACCCCCCCCCCTCTCTCTCTTTCTCTCTTTCTCGTCACGCGCGTTAAGGGGGAGAGAAGCATGGACCGCAATGTCTCAACATGCATGCATGCACTAAGGCATGAGGAGAGAGGTCAGCATGGGTGTAGACCACAATGAACGCAAAGCACGAGGTACACGCGGCGCAAGGTGCGCACGGAACTCGAGGTTGCACCCTACGTAAGGAGAGTGAGGCCTACGAGGTAGGAGCACTGTGCAAGGAGGGTGCAGCGCGCAAGGCAAGTGCACATGTGTGTCGCCACGTGGCAGTGCAAGGATTCAAGCCGATCCAAGAAAACCAAACTCATTTTTGACCAATTCGGGGTTGAGATGGGGCCAGACTTTTGCATATAAGGTATCATTTGAAAGCTAACGAAATTTCCTATGGTTTGATACCACTCTTGACCATGTTAGCATGCAATAAACCTACTGAAAATTCAATCAAAGCCCCTTGCTCCGTTCATTACACTTAGTTTGACGTAGGCTTCAAGTCTAGGACAAGTGCACCTTACCCCAAAGGGTGTACACTTGCGGAGGTGCTTGGATTGACTATTGTGCCCCCAATCCTCCTGATACCCCGAGGTAGAGTGGTGTACCTCTGCACTCCCCATTTCTTTTAACTCTAAATGCCTTATGATATGAACTCATCCTATGTAAGACAAGACCTTTGAAATAAATGTTGGCTTGACCAAATCTCCTCGTGAGCAAAATGAACTACATTTGTGTATTTTCAATTAAATGAGAATGAACTCTTTATTAGCCATGATCCAATCTGGTAATGTCTTAGTCATGCTTTGCTTTGTTAATGGTCGCGACAAACCATGTTGGCACAAGAATTGTTAGCAACCCCATAAGGGTGATCACGAACCCTAGGGCAAGGGTTAAAGAATGCTAGTAATGTACAAAACATTCGGATTTACATCACTTGATTTGTTAGCAACCAAATTACGGAATCTATTTGAGCCCTAGGGCGAACTAGCATTGGTGCATGAATAGAAAATCAAAGATTGAAACATCGAGTGGGTGGAATTGAGAGTGTGGGGCTATGACCAACCATATTACTTATGATGTGGGGATAAGCTGACCCTCGAGTATGCGTGTACCGAGAAGAGCTAAACTCCCCATTGTGCAAGGAGAGAGCTAACCTCCCCAGATAGGGACTTGGGGTAAGAATGACCTTCCTACATCAACTTCTGTTGAGCCCATGTAGGATCAACCAGGATAGTCAGGCGAGGTTACGTAGAGTTGTTGAGGGGTATAGGCCCTGTTCTGTTCTATTTTATTTACTGCGTACTCATTAACGGAAATGACTAACCACATCAATACAGGATAGCCTCCCATGCATTTATCACACACGCCGTAACAATGACCTCGAGATGGTAGACTAGGTATAGGATGTTCATGGGATGCTCTCTCGACCAAGAGAATGCCACGTGAGCATCGTACGCCTCAAGAATACCCCAACAAGATTGTCCCAATAGGAGACATATGAATAAAAAGGAGGGGCGACTCAATCTTAGTATAATTCCTAGGGAGAACCCAAATGAGCTAATGGATGATTGATGAAACTAAACAAACATGGAGACGACACAGAAAATAATTTGGTAAATGCATTAAATGCCTATTCAAATAATCTTTTCCTACTTATCTTTTACACGCTTGCTTCACATACCGCCACTCTACTCAGCTTTTGTCAATGCCCACTATACTTGTACCCAAGTAAGGGGAGTGAGCAACTAGCTCCACAGGCTACTGAGGGAAACCAAGCTAGGCTTAGGCATGCCCAGCCGTAGCCTTTGTTGCATTTCTTTCTGCTATAGTGAGCACTATCTTTGGAACTAATTTAGTTTCTATTCTTCTTCATATTGTTGTTAGTTGTGATGACTATGGTGTGAACCATGTTTCCTTTCTATGCACCGATGCTAGTTAATGGCTTACCTTCTTTTCTATCATTTATTTTCTACTATGTTGCATTTGTGAGAATGTCGATATATTTTCGTTTATGCTTAATGGACGACTAGATCTTAGGATAAAACACGGTCCGACCTAATCCCCATAGGGGTCTGGGTTGAGTCATAACATAGGCCAACCTACATAGGCACCTACGAGACCTACTTGCAAAGGGATACTAGATGCAGTCGAGTTTAACCTGAGTCTAACCACAAAGGGGTGTAGAAGATGAGGTAGAAACCTAGTAGACCTACATGTGCACTTATGTTCTTTGAACTTTGTGCAATTTGATATCGAAGTTCCTTTAGCACACTATGCACCGGTTTCAGGCGTTTCTTCCTGACTTAGTGGCTTTTATAGTTTTCTCTTTTTAGATCACTTCACATAATTAGTAATCTTGAGCTTTAAGTCAAAGAGGGAGGTAGAAAATATGATAGATAATTCAGGAAGGGGATTCGTACGTGCCTGCATCCAGCCACTCTATCATGCAGATGCTTTTCAAGAAAAACTCTAAATGCTGCTCAATGCAAGCCTAAGGTGAATGCCTAAAGGGTATGCAACTTCTAGAGTTAATGTGATAGAATTGTTCTTTTTTTATTTTTTGTTTTTATAAAATGCAACACACACGCAAACAACTTCTAACTACACAACTAGCTAACTATCTAACTATCAACGAGAGAAACCAATAAAGAAAGAAAATACAAGTCTAAAATCCTCCAAGATACAAGGGGTGAAAACAGGAAATGAAAATGCCTCAGCACAAGGGCCTAAAGAAAATAGAATAAATAGTCTACTTACTCCTACTAAACTAATCCTAACTACGTCGCACCTTGCAAATGCTTCGCCTTCTCGGATCTCTTCCCAGCGACCCGCTCGTGCACGTCGCTATGCCTCAATCCTTGTGGCGGTACCTAAAACAAAGGAAGCAACGGAAGGCTCACGAGATGCAAATGAAAAACGCTAATGCAAAATGCTATATACACAAGCACTCGTATCCAAACAAAAATGCCTACCCTCCCAGCAACGGTGTCATTAAATTGGTGTTGGTATTCCGACTTAAAAATATGCAGCACTAGGCAAGTCAAGTTGAGTCCTTAGGGAGGGTTGACATATGATCAAAAGGGAGTGCTTATGAATCCTACCTTATATCGATGGAAAATTTATTTGACAAGCTACGCACATGCAGAAACCTAGATTTTCTTTGTGATTTTTTTCAATGCAAAACAGAAATAAGAAAAACCTCCAAACAATCTGAAACTGGAAGAAACTACTACAACAAAAGCAAAACGAAAACGTAATGGATCAATACCAAATATATGTAATGTGCGAGAGGTTTGCAAAGCTTCCTTAAGCAATTTAGATTCCCATAAGGATTAGAATAACTTTGGGAAAATTGTCTCCCTAGGGTTGGCTTATCATCCCCTCAATCCAAGGCATAACTCCACTCGGAGCCATGCCCTAGGTTCAAGTTATCTCCAAATTTAGGAATGCCTAAACCAACTCGGATATAAATCTTCCTAAGCTATTCTAACCCCTAACAACTTTAGTCGAGTAAGTCCACCCACATTCCTCCTACACCACGAAATTAGCCACATCGCCATATAAAACATGATCATCATCTCAAGAAAAATATATGCATTCATTTAAACACAATAAAATGAGTTCTCAATCAAATAACGACAAGAGTAAGAAAGTGATCAAAAATCTGAGATGACGCGGCGATTCCTCGACGATGGCGGCGGTGGAAATGGCAGAGACGACGTCCCGGCTCACTCCCTAGCCTCGACACCTCCTGGCGGCTGGGACTGCAGTCTGGTAGCGGTGGCTGTCCACCTCCTCCACGCGGCTACTCCTCCTTATTGGCAGCTTGGAAGTGGTGGTCGTGTGGTGGTAGAGGTTATGATGAAGAGTGGTGAGGTCGAGCGGGACTAATGGGGGTCGTGGATAGGGTGCTGCGCTCGGTGAGGTTTGCTGTGTGCGATGAGAATGGGGTGTGCTCGAGAGATGGTGGTCGCGAGGGTGGGGCTGGTGTGCGTCTACGATGGGGATTCTGAGGTATCGAGGGGTGAGGGGGAGCGTCGTGTTCTATCGCTGTGATGGGAGGTGAGGTCGCTGGGGAGTTAGGGTCTGCGTGAGTTGGGAATCGGTGGGGAGTCACCTGTAGGGGATTAACCACGGGAATGGATGGGTTTGCACGGTCTAGAGAGGTATCCGTTGGGTGTGGGTGTGCACAATCGAGGTGTGACGGTGACCGTGACGGTGACCGTGAGTTGTGTTAGCGTGGAAAAATGAGAGAATGGGAATGTGCGATGGATCTTGTGGGCTGTGGTGAGAGTGGGCTTTGGTAATGGGCCAACATCTCTATCTAGCATCTAAAATGAATTTGAAGAGATAAGTCTTCCGCATCAATGTCTCATAGGAGCTTGATTTTATTCTTAATCGATTTATTTTGGATGTCAAAGCGGTGCTATGGCTATACTAAGGTACCTGCAAAATAGAGAATGCATGAAATTATTTATATACATGACAAGATATAAAATGCAGGAGAATTCATATTATCCTAATTTACAATGCATGTAATTATTTCTCAATTAAACGTCAATATTAATATACCTAAAAATGCAAGAATTGACTTAGGCTTAATAATAATCCACTAATGTGGATTTATCACTACTATCGTGAACCTAGGCGGAGCCCCATTACATAAGACTCGATTAACGTGTGCTTAAGCAATTTTCATTTTCATGTAAATTAATTAATCAAAATAATAGATTACTCAATCAAAATATCAATCATCTACCAAAATGTGAAGTTTCTAGAATGTTTAAAAATAATCTATTTTAATCGATCAAAAAGTATTTTATGAAAAATCTCATATTTCACTTTCACTTTTTAGGTTGGTCATAATATTGTTCGACTAATGATATTATTTAATTAACCAAAATATTTTGTAATTAATATTTTGAAATGATTTATGGAAAAACTTTCCTATGCTATTTGAGTGACCAATTTCAAAAGTGAACAATCAATGCATAGTTCTTTTGATTTACTAAATTTATTTATAATCAAATCTAATCTCATCTTTTAACTATTGCATATCATTAATAACTATCCTAAAATGATTTTAGGTGATTCTTTATAAATAAGCATAGCTATGTTTTGTCATGAACAAGAAAAAGAAAAACTACTCTTATCTTGCAACAAAAGTTCTAATCTCTTGTGAGAAGAAAGAATTTGCTCATGTGATCATTTCATGCTTCTAGAACCAAATCATTCCATGCTCCAATCTTGAAATAGGCTTTCTCACTCAATGAGCACTCATACTACGATTTGAAATTTTCTTTTAACTAATATTATGTTGAGGTTCCATAGCCTTCTTAAGTTGTATTACATCATTTGTACTTACTTTTCTATATTATTTTTCTTCATTTGTATTTTAAGGGAGATGACTTATTAATCATCTCGACGTTGAGTTGGGATAAGGTGACCCACATTTCACCTCAACCCATTAATTGTCTCAAATAGTGGATTTGATCAGTGTAGACCAATCAGAAAAAATCAAAATCTTAAGTTAGGAGGTCTAGGTTGTGATTTTTACCTAAAGAGGTTTTCCACTATAAATCTTTGTGTCTTGTGGGATTGAATTTTTTATTCTACATTCTTCTTTATTACACTCAATATCATGTTTGCTCTTGTTATTGTAGCCAAGTAAGATCTGTATAGGGAAAAATCAACCACTAGTGATATTATTATTCCCGTTATACTTGATGTTGTCATACACTTGTTGTAAATAGGGTAGTGACATGTGGTTCCTAGTGTACATGTTGAGAAGTGGTTAGATATCACTTGGTTAGTTGCACTTTGGTTGAGTTGCCTATGACCAAGCTTGGATTTATTGATTGAATAACCAATTGTCCTAAAGGTTTGGGTCGTAACCATAAGTAAAGTAGACATTGTTATAGTGGATTTTTTGTCGAGAAGACATAGAAAAAACCTCAAGTTGGGAAACTTTAGGTAGTAGACTTGCTCTAAGTAGAGGAACTATTTTAAATACTTGAGTCACTTGTGGTTTGCATATTTGAATTTGATATTTGAGGATACTTGTTTTTTATATTCAAAGTGATACTCAAAGATACTCAAATATTGTTATATGGATAAACTCACTCCTTATGAGTCTTATGTTGAAGTTGAAGTTGAAGAAGAAGAACCATTCACCCCTAATGCTATTCCACTCTTCTTCACACCCACACTTGTAATTAGAGCTCTTAGTTTTGGTGTTTGAAAAGGAAGCAAGTCCATCATCAATGGTCCACATGGTATTCAACTTTGGAGTAGATCGGTAAATGCCACATTATGACAAAACTTATCTAGATTGGAGAATAAGGATAGAGATATTCCTCAAGGAAGAAGATCAAGCTCTATGGGAGAGAATTGAAAATGGAGCTTAGTATATCACAAGAAGTTATGCATGATGATCAAGTAATAGCAATGGTGCTTGACTTTAAAGTTGTGGATATTTTGAGAAACTCTTTAGGACCATTACAATTTAATAAGATTGTACACTTAGAGATAGCTTATGAAATTTAGTGGACTTTAGAACTAACTCATGACCCTAGGATGATCAGTTATAATCTTAACCTTAATGAACCTAAAATAAGGTTTAGTGGCTACAGTGCAACGAACCTCATGGATGATTCAAATAATGATTCAACTGAAACATTCAAAAAAAATATAGAAGCTGAAAGAAGAAGACGAAGGTCTAAAGAAGAAGATTATATAGATGGGTTATGTGAGGAGATAATATATAAGGAATTGATGTATGAATTTAAGAAGGCAGTCAAACTACTTAGGCAAAATAAAAAGGAGGCCAAGAGACTAAAAAAGCTCAACACTAGGTAAACCACTTCCACTAAAAGTTTAGTCCAAGGAAAAGAAGGATTAGTTGTAATGATAGGTTGTGCAAGAAAAATGAAGTGCTAAAAGAGGAAATAGGTAGCTTGAAGTAGAGAATGAATAACATGGAATTGGATCCAAGAAAAATGAGGAATAAACTGAGTTAATTGATAACTTAGCCAAGTTCACCAATGGTGGAAGAAAACATCATGAAAATTTGTTAGGACCTCAAACCCCATGCAAGCAAAAGAATGAGATTGGATATAATGTAGAATCACCGATGAAAAGAAGTGATTCCTATGATATCTTGACAATAAGAGATGCAAGCACAACAAATAAGGCATGCATATATCTACAACCAATGGAAGAAGGAAGCAAATCCGAGGAAGTAGTAACACCAAATTTCAAAAAAGAAAACTCATGGTCTAAGGAAGCAATGGATTTTCTCTTTAAAGATTTACGAAGATGCTTCAACAACAATGAAACAGATTACAGATCATAGATTATTTTGAAATCAAGGAAGTATGTTAAGAGCATTTAAATCAAGGAAATTTAGGTTTTAATGAAGCTATAGCATGTTACAACCCAGTTCCCAAATCCCTACAGGATCCGAGACCAACTCTCCTCGACTAATCCCAAAACCTAGTTGTCCAATGAGAAATAACCAAAAGCAGGAAAATAAACTACATTCCCACATGCAATACAAATAAGTAGAAGGAAAGAACGAAGCAGTAAACAAAAGTATAACAACTGTCTCAAAACATAGTATATACCACCACCACAACAACAGAAGACGGAAATGAAACAAAAAGTTATAGGAACAGTAAAATATGTCCACTACTCACTACAACAGTAGAAAAATGAAAGAGCTGAAAGAACGACTACGGATGGGCGTGGTTGGGCCTAGCACCCTCTGCAGCCAAAAACTCGGGCTGCTCAACTCCTGGTCCTGAATAGGGTTACGAAAAGACAGTCAACGAATGCTGAGTAGAGTGATGTTTACATTATTTATGTGCAAGTAAAGTACAATAACAAGCAGGTTTATTTTTCATTTTTATTTATCTCATTTATGTATTTCTGGTTCATCTATTTCTCAAAGTAACCAGGTATTTCTTGATCTCACATGTTCCTCATGGGAACGATCTTAATTGCAGTCTTTCCCATGGAGTAGAAGGTACATGGGTGCTCTCCTGGCCGGGAGAGTCCCCCGTGGTAGTCCTACACCTAGTCAACCACCCCAAGGTCACTGACGAGATGTAACAGTGACTACAACACGAGTGATAAGCGCACGGGTTGCTATCCCGCACTGACACGCAGTCAGTCATTTCCGCTAGCGGGTATGCCCAAAGTACAGCACGGAACAGTATAGGGCCTTGCCCTCTCAGAACAGGGGTCTCTCCCCTCAGAACCAAATAAGGGTCTCGCCCCTCCATAGTCCACGTACCCTCATCCGACTACCTCGGCTTACCCAGAGGGCCTAACAAAGTCGGTGTAGGGTGGCTAACTTAACCCCGGGCCCTGTAGGGTGGCTAGCTCCCTCCCTACACTAGTAGCACTCCTCGGTACCACGTACGTGAGGGCCAACAGGAGTCGATGTAGAGTAGCCAATCCTAACCCCAGATCTCAACCCAAGGGCGGCTAGCTCCGCTCTACATTAAAAAGGGACAGTTGCTCTCCTTGGTACCATGTACACAAGGGCCAGCACACTTCCCGTCTACATTCCAGATTCCTTTTATACACAAGAGTTCTACTCCTAATTCCCCGTAGGGTTCATGCTCATATTCATCCCATTTATCCATATTCCAATCTCATGTTTCATAACTCATTCCTCATCCATATACAGGCAGCTCGTGTTTTCATAATTTCATTCTCAATCATATATATGCAGCTTGTGGTTTCACAGTTCAATTTCTCATTTACATATAAGCAACTCATGTTTTAACATGCATCTCAAGTAAACCAGAGTAGTTCAACCCCATACTCATATATTTCTACCCTACGGTTCATTCCACATCCTAGAGTTTTAATCAATTTAATCTAAGCATGCATATTCTTTATTCATTTCCTAATAAATGCATTAAACCACTCTACCGGGTATCACGGGAGGAATGGGGGCCTATGTCGAAGATCTCGTCGTCTCCATGAGCCCTAAACACGCCACCGGCTGGTAACCTGTACCAACGACTAATTTACATTAGACGAGGTCAAAACAGTAGATACTCAACACGAACATGTAGAGGAACTCAAGTAGAAAACAACGGTACTTCGTTTGTGGAAATCCGATTCCGTTTGGGCCTTAAACAGGCCAAAAAAAAATGGTTACTGACCAAAATCAGACATCTGGTACTAGTCCCAGACGTCAGATCTCACCTTGTGTTTCCTGTGGTGTGCTCAGACGTCTGGATCCCTCCGCAACCATCTAGGGGCAGCTCCAAACGTCTCACCCTCCTTCCAGTCGTCTGGAAGGACCATCGGACGTCTGGCAATGCGGTCAGACATCCAAAAGTACTTGGGAAAGCGTACCGTGTGCCTTCCCAAAGCCTTCAGCTACGTACAAAAATGCAAGCACAAATTTAGCCCAACAACTCCTGTGTTGAAATCTTTTGCATGGCAGAAAGCAATGCAAGAAGGTACGTACCTCGCGATATTGCGCTTTCAGATGTCCAGCCTCAGCTCTGGACGTCCTAGTGCCTCGCCAGCCGTCTAGATGATAACCCAGACATATGACACTGGAAAACTTCCAATATCAGAACCTACTCCGCAATGCTCCTCACCTAGCACTGTCGCCCACAGCGCGCCACAGCGACTGCAGAGGGCCAGGAGGCCACCTCCCCAAGCCCTTCCTCCTTGCGCACAAGCCCGCCATCAGTTGTGCGAGCTCTGCCAAGCTCCTGAAGGTCCTCTGACCTTCCATGCTCTCTTCCTTCCTCTCTCTCTCTCTCTTTCGCCCTCGCTCGCCCCCCCCCAATGTGCGAAAGACGTGTTTGTTTAAAAGGGTCGTTATAGTTCGTGCTCGCAATGTCGGTTTTAAAAGAAGAAACGAACATGAGTCTGAGTGTCAATCACAGGGAGGCGTAAAAATCAGATTTTCTTTGTCACTTAATGTCACAGAGATAACGAGTTTTTGCTTGCAAGAAGACGTGGTAGGAAAATGAGTGGGAGAGAGAAAGAGAGAAAGAGAGAGAGAGAGTAGGGTTAGAGTCTTTTAAATCATAGCCATTGCTCAAAATAAGATGGAGAACACATCAACAATATATTAAACATGCAAATCAAGTTTTACAAATACAACGGTAGCTAAATGATTAAATAAAAAGAAAGTAAAGCTAGCTTAAAGGGAAGGAAAGAGAGAGAGGGGGGAGAAGGCGAGGCAGCCACGGCGGTGGAAGGAGACTCCGTCGGCGACTCGTCGACTCCGTTGACTACAAGAGAGGCTAAAGGGGGATAGGAGGGTGTTACAACACTTGCAAGGTGAATTGAATGCCTTCCATGGGTGGTTGGAAGGGGTTTAAATAGGGAAAAGGTCTTTCCAAATGAAGAAGGGGTTTTAGTGACGTCCGGGACGTCGCTAAAACCCTTCCCAAAATGTCGGTGAAGCACCTTGCCCAGTGGTCGCTCGCACGTGCTGTTCCTCCTCTTCACGCACAATCCATGGGCGCGCTTGGATCGTGCCTTGAGCACTAGTGAGTGTGGGCGTCGTCAACCGACGTAGGCGTGCACGTGGATGATTGACACCTGAGGATGCGCCACGTAGCGCTATCGAGATCGCTCAATGGAGATCGGGCAGTCGAATTTGAGCACGCGGGCGAAATCAGCGGATGGCTGCGATGGGCAATTCGAACACGCGCCTCCTTCGTGCGAGGCGGGGGCGCGACCGTTGCATTGTGGGCACAGATGGTCACGCCTCTTCACCAATCCTCAGTCGTTCGATGGAGATCGGATGGCTGTGGTTAGATCTTGTGTGATGGGGTGACGCCGCGCGTGTGAGCGTTCGATGGAGATCGTCAAATCAACGGTCAGAACTTCTTGGGTCATTTGTGGGAGCTCCGGATGTCGGATTTTGCCGATTTTGAGTCCGTTGGACTTCGTTCGTCACTCTGAATCCATCCGTGCAGTCTAATCGCCCATCTGAGGCCTATTTTGACATGCACTTGTATACATGGCCATTAAAAATGTACTATAAGTAATCTTGATGTGCGATACATGCAATTCTCCTATTCCTATTTATGATGTATCCTATGTGAATTTTACCTTTAAAACCCTCCCTTTTTTGCAGAGTTAGCTTTGTACAATGCAGTGTTATCATACCCCCATGCTTACACCTTACTAGTCCCTAACAAGGTTTATTTTAGCTATTATTTCCAGTCAGAATTTAAAAAGTAATTACTTGGACATTTCGTCACTTGTCAATAGGAGGAAATATACTAAGATCCTGATCTACAGGGACTAAGCAGCGCTCGGGTGTCTGCCAAAATATGAATCGCCTGAATCCTTGCTTTAAGGCATGTATATATATATAAATTTCATTTTTTTTCTTATTTTTAGATTTTTGGAGTTAAGAATGTGTTGGTAACTTTTTACGGCTACCCAATCCACCCAAAACTCAGAAAAAACTCTAACTGCTAAGCGTCCTGGGGTGAAGATCGTGATAGACTCACTCAACAGTAATTTAGATAGACTTCGGGTTTCTACACCCTTAGGTTACCGGAAAATGAAGTGTTTTGCTTGAAGGTGTATTTGTTCGATCGGTAGCTTTCTCCCTACGTTTGTTTTACTTGGGGTCAACACAAGGATTTTTCTGGTGTATATCTCCCCGGCTTGCTATACCTCCCCACTTCTTCCTTAAGTGTTTTGGTTCTTTTTGTACATTTACTGAGCTGGGTTCTGGATAACCGACCAATGGGCTGTTACCCACGATCATTTGTCAGCCATACTCGTGCGGTGAAGTGTGGTTTATTTTGTTCTCTTTTTTCCTTCTTCTTTTTTTTTGTTATTATTTGGTAGGTGGCTTCCCTGATCTCAAATTAACCTAGAGGCAATAAAGAGAAGGTGGTCCCGTGGCTGGGCTCTGGACAACCTGCCAATGGGCTGTTACCCACGACAACTTGCCAGCCATACCATCCTAGAAAGTTCATTAGCTACCCAATTTCTGTCAGAATCTCCGAGGAGTGAGTTTATGCAAAAAATGTGTGCAAATGCTTAGACTAAAAGTCCTTCTGAGTTAGAGGGTGAGTTGATAAGTCGTATACTTATCACCTTATTTAGTTGGTGAATTAGAATAGATTAAGGTTGCAAGGATTTGAAGCTAAATCCATATTTTAACGAACACCAGGGCTGATTGAGCATGTAGGCCTGAAAAGTCTAAGTATTCAGGTTCTTTCCATATTATTTCCCACTATTGACAAATTTCTAATGCCTAAGTTTTTCTTCCTAAATTCAAATTTTTTTTTATTCTATTCAGACTGATTAAATGAACTCAGAATCATGCAATTTACCACCCCCCCATGCTTAAGCTGGACAATGTCCTCATTGACAAATACATGGACGCACAGGGGTCAAAAAGATATTACCTGAGTGAAGTAAAATACCAAATCAGTCTGAATCTTTTGGGTTGCCTCCCAGGAAGCACTGAGTTTAATGCCCTAGCTGGGCAGTGCTTCATATCATCCCTCAATGAGAGTGACAACCTCCTTTGGGGGAACCTGGGTGAGAAAGTGTTTCAATCTCTGGTCATTGACTGTGAAAGTGTGTCTAGTATTCGAATCAGCAATTTCAACTGCCCTATTGGAGTAGGGCTTGACCACCCTAAATGGTCCTGTCCACTTGAACTTGAGCTTCCCTGGAAAGAGTTTTAGATGAGCATCAAAAAGCCAAACTTGCTGATTAGGCTCGAAGGTTTTTCTATGGATGAGTTGGTCATGGATGGCTTTCATTTTCTCCTTGTATAGCCGACTATTCTCAAAAGCGTCTCGACGAATTTCCTTGAGCTCGGAGAGTTGGAGCGTCCTCTGCACACCGGCTAACTGGGGATCCATGTTACACTGCTTGACGGCCTAGTAAGCCCGGTGTTCCAACTTGACATGAAGGTGGCAAGCTTTGCCAAAGACCAAGCGATAAGGCGACATGCCGATCGGGGTCTTGAAAGCAGTCCGCTATGCCCACAAGGCATCATCCAGGCATACGGACCAATCCTTCCTGTCAGATCTCACAGTCTTCTGTAGAATATTCTTGATCTGCCTGTTTGAGACCTCGATCTGCCCATTTGTTTGCGGATGATACGGGGTAGTAATGCAGTGGTTAACCCCGTATTTTTTGAGTAGGGCATGGAATTGGCTGTGGATAAAATGACTTCCACCATCACTGATCATGGCCTTTGGTGTTCCAAACCGGGAAGATGTTTTGCTTAACAAAGTCTATGATAGCCTTATGATCGGATCAGTGGGTGGCGACGGCTTCAATCCATTTAGAGACATAGTCTACCGAGACTAAGGTGTACTCAAAGCTGTTAGATGGTGGGAAGGGGCCCATAAAATCAATACCCCAAACATCGAAGATCTCAACAATCAAAATGGGTTGGAGGGGCATCATATCTTTTCTAGTCATGGTCCCCAGAGTCTGGCAGCGAGAGCAAGTCTTAGCGAAATTGTGTGCATCCTTAAATAAGGAAGCCCAGTAAAATCCAGACTGCAGAACCTTTGCAGCCATTTTCGTTCCTGAGAAGTGGCCACCACAAGCCTAGTCGTGACAAAAAGATAGCACACGTCCTCAGGGATACACCTCCTGATGATCTGGTCGGCACAAAGGCGAAACAGCATGGGATCATCCTAGAAATAATGCTTAGCCTTGGCCAAGAACTTGTCCCATTGCTATCTGAACCAGCTATGCGGGGTTTGACCTA
Source organism: Thalassia testudinum (assembly GCA_037157565.1). Lineage (NCBI taxonomy): Eukaryota > Viridiplantae > Streptophyta > Magnoliopsida > Alismatales > Hydrocharitaceae > Thalassia > Thalassia testudinum. The sequence goes on along the minus strand of JAZHRO010000078.1, from coordinate 11,509,811 downwards.
CAACTAGGTAGTTGACATAGTCAGCATACCGAGGTAGCTTCTTATCTTGCACAGTCAAAATGTGTTCATCGGGAAAGCTGTCAGATAAAGGCAAGGAGGGCCCAATGTGGTCTAGGTGAAGTCTGGATAGGTGGTCAGCCACCACATTCTTTGATCCGACTTTGTCGCGGATTTCCAGGTCAAATTCCTACAAGAGCAGGATCCATCTGATGAGCCTGTGATTCGCATCCTTTTTATCCAATAGGTGCTGGATGGCTGAATGGTCCATATAGATGGTCACGTGGGACCTAGAAGGTAAGATCGAAACTTTTCAAGTCCAAAAACTACAGCGAGCGATTCTTTCTCTATGACCGTATAATTTCTTTGGGCCTCGTCCAATGTCTTGCTCGCGTAGTAGATTAGCATGGGTTTCTTGTCTTGTCTTTGTCCCAGGACGGTGCCTATGGTAAAATCTGATGCATCACACATGATCTCAAAGTCCTGGGACCAATCCGGGGGCTGAAGTACAGGTGTTGAGGAGACTAAGTCCTAGAGGGTGTGGTAATCCTGGATGCAATCAAAGGTCATGTGGAATAGAGTGTCATTGGCCAGAAGGTCGGTCAAGGGTATGGAAAGCTTGGAGAAGTCTTTGATGAACCTTCAGAAGAAGCCAACATGTTCAAGGAACGAATGAATCTATCGGACTGAGCTAGGCGGAGGAAGTTTGGAAATCAAATCAACTTTAGCCCAATCCACTTCAATGCCCCTATGTGATACGATGTGACCGAGGACGATTCCTTCTTTAACCATGAAATGGCTCTTTTCCCAACTTAACACCAAATTAACCTCGATACATCGTTTCAGGATTTTCTCCAAGTTCCTCAAACAGTGGTCGAATGAATTCCCAAATACAGAGAAATCATCCATAAAGACCTCCAAGTATTCACCCACCATTTCTGAAAAAATGGCTAGCATGCAACACTGAAAGGTAGCGGCTGCGTTGCATAACCCGAATGACATACGACGGAATGCAAACGTGTCGTACGGGCAAGTGAATATGGTCTTCTCTTGATCTTCAGGAGCAATTGCGACTTGGTTATATCCTGAATATTCATCCAGGAAGCAAAAATACTTTTTCCCTTCAAGAATCTAGTCGATGAATGGCAGGGGGAAATGATCCTTCTTGGTTGCTTCATTGAGTTTCCTGCAATCAATACACACCCGCCATGCGGTGGTGGTGCGGGTGGGGATGGATTCGCCACGCTCATTGGTGACAACGGTGAGCCCGGCTTTCTTCGAAACCACTTGAGTGGGGCTCACCCAGGGGTTATCGGAGATAGGATAGATGATGTCAGCATCAAGCCACTTGATAATTTCCTTCTTAATGACCTCCCGCATATTTGGGTTTAAAGGTCTTTGCATTTGACGGGAGGGTCGTGCCCCATCTTCTAGGTAGATCTTGTGGGTACAATAGGTGGGCCTAATTCCTCTCAAATCTGAAATAGTCCAGCAAATGGCAGCCCTATGTTCTGATAGGGTTGCTGTCAATCTAAGTTCCTGATCCTTAGTTAGGTTGGCATTGATAATTACGGGGAAGGTCTAGTCAGGTCCTAGGAAGACATACTTGAGATTCTCAAGTAGCAGCTTCAATTTAGGTGTGGGTGGAACAATGTTTGATGAAAAGGGGAAAGGCGGGCGTTGATCAACATCAATTTCCTCGAATGGTGCTGGTTGATGGTGTTCAGCCTTACAGAGGTCCATGGGCATAAATGGTGATGGGTCAGAACAGTTGTTACAGGATTGGTAGTCCGAGACAGAACTAAGAGTGAGGCATTCCTCGACTGTAACAACCCGATTCCCGAGTCCCTACGAGACACGAGAACCGGACCGACTCGACTAATCCCAAGACCTAGTCGTCCAACGAGGAAGTAACCAAAAAAGCAGTAAAATAAATCACATTCAGCATGAATATAACTAACAGTAACAAAATACAGCAGTAAGAAAAGGAACTACTACAGTATATACCACCACAACAGTAAAACAACAATTATAACATAACATGAAGCTACAAGTAAAAAAGTACAGAGAGTAACAGAACTACTCACTACAGTGGAACAAAAGGGGTACAAAAAGAACTGCGGTAACTCTACTGGACCCTACTCGGCCCAGCGTCCTCTGCAGCCGCTGACCCTGGCTGCTCAACACCTGGTCCTGAAAAGTAACGAGTGTAACACGTCAGCGAAACGCTAAGTATAGTGGCAGCTAAAACTAAAGAAGTAGTAGAGTGTACAGTAGCTGTTATAATTTCTTTCTTCCTTTATTTACGCCTTTCTCTTATTTCACAATTTATCTATTTCTCAGATCCTTCACTTGATCTCGAATGTTCCTCGTGGGAACGATCTTGATTGCAGTCTTTTCTGAAAAGTAGAAGTAACACGTGGTGCTCTCCTGGCCGGGAGAGTCCCCCGTGGTGATCCTACTCTCAGTCAACCACCCTCAGGTCGCTGACAGACATAACGGTGACTACGGCACGCGTGATAAACACACGGGTAGCTACCCCGCACTGGCACGTGGTCAGTCGTTTCCGTTAACGGGTGCGCCCAAAGCACAGCACGGAACCAGTATAGGGCAGAGCCCTCTCAGTAATAGGGGTCCAGCCCCTCCACAGTCCGCGCACCCTCGCCTGACTACTCTGGTTTGCCCAGTGGGCCTAACAAGTCGGTGTAGGTGAGCTAGCAGCACCCCGGGGCCCGTGGGGTAGCTATTACTCGCTCTACACTAGTAGCTCTCCTCGGTACTGTGTACATGAGGGCCAAAAGTCGGTACAAAGTGGCCAGACCTAACCCCGGGTCCCTGGGGCGGCTGGCTCTGCTCTACACTAAATAGGTAACAGGTGCTTCCCCTGGCACTACGTACCTAAGAGACAACATACTTCCACATCTTTCCTTCTCAGTTCCATTTCGTTCTCTTTCCAGGAGTTCTACTCCTAATTCCCCGTAGGGTTCCAACTCTTTTAACTCAGCACATTCAGGTTTCACCATTCCAGTTTCACGTTCATATAACACATGTTCTCAATCATGTTTATTTATTCATAACAGGCAGCTGTTAAATCAATTTATAGGCAGCTATTATTTCCTTTCCACTTTTCCAAGACTGCAATATCTATATTCATATCACTACTTTTCCAGTCCTAGGATTCATGCCGTACCCTAGGATCTATCATTCAATCTAGTTTTCCAGCCCTAGGATTCATGCAATTCCCTAGGATCTATCATTCAATCTAGTTTCTCATTCCTAAGATTCATGCAATACCCTAGGATCTATCATCCAATCTGGTTTCTCATTCCTAGGATTCATGCAATGCCCTAGGTTCTATTAATTATTCCATAATTGAAACAAATTATGCTAATAATTTTAAAAGCCACTCTACCAGCTACAACGGGACTACTGGGGGCGTGGTCGGAAATCCCGTGTGCCTCCGCAACCCCCGAGACTGCAATGGAACGGGGTCCTAACACAAAGATCAAACACAAGGAGTTTCTCAGAACAGTATATAATTACTGTAAATGGGTAGAGGATTTTATTCTGGGAAGAACGCAACTCGAAACGCGGAAAACGAACTCCGAATGGGCCCTAAACGGGTCGAAAATGACGAAACAGTCCAAAATCAGACGTCTGGAACCTCTTCCAGACGTCTTAAAAGGTGGTTCAGATGATACCTTCGCTCTGTGTAGTCCCACCGACGTCCAGAAGCTTACGGGGGCATCTGGCTTAATTCCCAGACGTCCGATGGTCAACTCGGACGTCTGGAAGTCCTCTCCGTCGTCTGGCACTGCAGCCAGACGTCCGATTCGCGTTGGATGGCGAGTCTCGCGCCCTCCCGAGCAGAACCTGTATGCATCCATACCCGTTCTCAGTACGACGGGTCGCAGACGAAGGCACGGCGGACGGCTGCATGGCCGTACGCGCGAAAAAAGGAAGAAGTTGAAATATCTTACCTATCAGACGTCTGGACAATCCTCCAGATGTCTTCACCGTCGTATGGTCATAAGCCCAGACGTCTGATTCTGGAAAAAATTCCAGAATCAGAGCTCCTCTCGCTCTCCGCCCGCGACGCACGGCCGCGCCGCGCCCCGTACGCCTGCTGCTCGATCTGCAGCAGCCCCTCCGCGACACTCCACTCCCGCTGCTCCCCCGCCGGCCGGCTCTAGCTGCCCCGGCATGCTCGAGCCCTCACGGTCGAGCGTCTCGTCCCTCATGCAACACCTCCTCCCGCACACTTGCCGCGGCCGCTGCTGCCACCGCTCGCTCGTTCTCGCACCGGCTAGGAGAACAGGAAGAGGGATACGAAGGGGATGAGGGTGAGGGAGAGGGCGAGGGCCTTTTAAGGCCGCGCAGGGAGATAGAGAGAGAGCACTGCGCCCTGCAGGAGGAGAGAGGGAAAAAGAGGAAAGCGAGTGGCGGTTGGAAGTCTGCGTGCGTATGCGCCCAGACGCAACCCCGTACGCCACAGAAATTTAATCCCAGATGTCTAGAAGGGGTTCCAGACGTCTGGTCAAACGTCTGGGCCACCTCCCAGACGTCTTAAAAATCGTCTTGAAGCCGCGTTCATAACAATATGTAACGACCCGGTTCCCGAGTCCCTACGAGACACGAGAACCGAACCGACTCGACTAATCCCAAGACCTAGTCGTCCAACGAGGAAGTAACCAAAAGACAGTAAAATAAACCACATTCAGCATGAATATAACTAACAGTAAGAAAGTACAGCAGTAAGGAAAGAAACTACTACAGTAGGTACCACCACAACAGTAAAACAACATTTATCATATAACAAGAACTGCAGGTAAAGAAGGTACAGCAGAAACAAAAACTACTCACTAGAACAGAACAAAAGAGGTACAAAGGACTGTGGTAACTCTACTGGACCCTACTCGGCCCAGCGTCCTCTGCAGCCGCCGACCCTGGCTGCTCAACACCTGGTCCTGAAAAAGGTAACGAGTGTAACACGTCAGCAAAACGCTGAGTAGAGTGGCAACTAAACTAAAGACAACAGTAGAGTGTACAGTAGCTGTTATGTTCGATTACTTTCTTTATTCACATCTTTCAATTGTCTCACTATTTCATTTATTCCTCAGATCTTTTTCTTGATCTCGAATGTTCCTCGTGGGAACGATCTTGATTGCAGTATTTTCCAAAAAGTAGAAGTAGCACGTGGTGCTCTCCTGGCCGGGAGAGTCCCCCGTGGTGATCCTACCCTCAGTCAACCACCCCAAGGTCACTGACAGACGTAACGGTGACTACGGCACGCGCGATAAACGCACAGGTAGCTAACCCGTACTGGCACGCGGTCAGCCGTTTCCGTTAACGGGTGCGTCCAAAGAACAGCACGGAACCAGTCCAGGGCAGAGCCCTCTCAGTAACAGGGGTCCAACCCCTCCACAGTAACCAAACCGGGGCCTTGCCCCTCCACAGTCCGCGCACCCTCGCCTGACTACCCTGGTTTGCCCTAGCGGGCCTAACAAGTCGGTGAAGGAGGCTAGCAGAATCCCGGGGCCCGTGGGGTAGCTAGTACTCTCCTAACACTAGTAGCTCTCCTCGGTACTACGTACACGAGGGCCAACAAGTCGGTACAGAGCGGCCAATCCTAACCCCGGGTCCCTGGGGTGGCTGGCCCCACTCTGCACTAAACAGGTACAGGTACTTCCCTTGGTACTGCGTACCCAAGAGACAGTACAAACTACATCTCAGTTCCATTCCTTTTTCTTTCCAGGAGTTCCACTCCTAATTCCCTGGAGGGTTCCAGCTCTTTATCTCAGAACATCATATGTTTCACTTTCCAGTTTCACGTTCTCACAGTCCATGATCTCAATCATGTTTCTTTATTCATAACAGGCAGCTGTTAATTCAATTTACAGGCAGCTTTATATTCCTTTCCATTTTTCCAAGACTACAGTATTATACATTCCACTAGTTTTTCCATCCTAGGGTTCATGCCACATCCTAGGATCTAGCATACAACTAGTTTTCCAGCCCTAGGATTCATGCATCACCTAAGAGCTATCATTCCATACATTTCTCATTCCTAGGATTCATGCAATGTCCTAGGTTCTAGTTATGGTTCCATACTTTAACAGATTTTAATAATAAACTTAAGCCACTCTACCAGGTACAACGGGAGTAATGGGGGCGTGATCGGGAATCCCGTGTGCCTCCGCGACTCCCAAGACTGCAACTGAACGAGGTCCTATCACAAGGATCAAACACAGGGAGTGTCTCAAAACAGTGTATAGCTACTGTAGACGGGTAGAGGAATTAATTCTGAAAAGAACGCAACTCGAATCACGGAAAACGGAGCCCGAACGGGCCCTAAACGGGTCGAAAAAGACGATACTGTGTAAAATCAGACGTCTGGAACTCCTTCCAGACGTCTTAAAAAGTGGATCAGAGAATTACCTGTCCAGCGTGGTTTCCCAGACGTCCAGAAGTCTGCGGGGACGTCTGGCCTAGCTCCCAGACGTCCGATGGTAACTACGGACGTCTGGAGGTCACTCCCGCCGTCTGGTACAACTTCCAGACGTCTGATTCGCAAGGGATGGCGAATCAGCGAACCTGCGCACAGCCAACTCCCTCCCTCAGTACGGTCAGTCGACAGGAAGGAAGGAGAAGGCGGTAAACTCACCTTTCAGACGTCTGTATGATCTTCCAGACGTCTACCTCGCCGTTTGGCTGTCAACCCAGACGTCTGATTCTGGAAATTTTTCCAGAATCAGGGCGCTGCTCGGCCTCCGCTCGCGACGCCGCCCGCGTCGCACCTCGCGCGTCTGCTGCTCAGACCGCAGCAGGTCCCTCTCCGCGTCGCTCCGCGACCCCTGCGCCCTCCGCCGCCGGCCAAACCGCTCCGGCGAGCTCGCCCTCACGGCAGAGCTCCGCCCTCGCACGCCGCACCTCCGCGCTCACTGCGGCCGCCGCTGCCGCCCTCGCGTCCGCTCGCTCTCGCGCACAGGAAGGAGAAGAAGGAGGAGACGGTGGAGACGGGAGGGGAGGCGTGGCCCTTTTAAGGCCGCGCGAGGAGGAGAGAGGAGGTGGCAGGCCGCCTGCAGCCGCAGAGAGAGAGAGAGGGAAAAAGAGAGAATAACGAATATGTGGTCTGCGCGCGCAGGCGCGCAGACGACTCGCGTGTGTGGACGATAACGGTTTTTCAGACGTCTGTAAACCATCCCAGACGTCTGGCAAGACGTCTGGATGTGATCCAAGACGTCTGGTAAGACGTCTGGGCCACCTCCCAGACGTCTTAAAATACGTCCGGGGCACGCGTTCGTTACACAATATAACAAACTCAAAGGAAGTTTCGTCCCCGAAACTTGCACTAACTAGGGAGCGGGAAAAACGTCATATAAAAACATAACAAACTCAAAGATGACTGAAGTCGGTTCGAAAAGACGTACCCGCGAAGAGCTCCGGGTACCACTCCTGCATTGCTGCCTCAGGCTCCCAGGTAGCCTCCTCGTACCGCTGGCTCCTCCACAAAACCTTCACCAGGGGTACTTGCTTACGTCTCAAACAGCGGACGGCTCGGTCAGGAATCTGCACTGGCCGCTCGGGGTAGGTCAGGTCATCGCCCACCTCGACGCTCTCGTGACTCAATACAGGACTGGGATCGGCTACGTACTTCCTGAGGTTGGACACATGGAACACGTCGTGTACACCAGAAAGCTGAGGAGGGAGGGCAAGTCTGTAGGCAATGGGTCCAACTCGCTCCAGGACCTCAAAGGGCCCCACGAACCTCGGCGCGAGCTTCCCTCTCACCCCAAACCTCTGCAGGCCCTTCATGGGCGAAACACGAAGAAAGACGTGGTCCCCAACCTCGAACTGCACCTCTCTGCGTCTCCGATCTGCGTAGCTCTTCTGTCTGCTCCTGACAGTGCGGAGTTGCCTGTGGATCTGCTCGACTACCTCCTGACTCTGCCGGATCAACCTGGGGCCAACCTCCCACTTGGTCCCCACCTCAACCCAACTCAAGGGTGCCGTACACCTCCGTCCGTACAGAGCCTCGTAGGGAGCCATGCCGATGCTCGAGTGATAGCTGTTGTTGTATGAAAACTCCACCAGGGGCACGTGCTCCTCCCAAGAGCCCCTCCAGTCCAGTACACAGGCACGCAAAAGGTCCTCAAGTGTTTATGTCGTGTGCTCAGACTGTCCGTCCGTCTAGGGGTGGTAAGCTGTAAGCTGGCCAAGTGTGCGGGCGCCTTCTGGCTCAAGGCGTCAGCCACCACATTGGCCTTGCCCGGGTGATAGGAAATGCTGCAGTCGTGGTCCTTCAGGAGCTCCAACCAACGTCTCTGTCTCATGTTGAGCTCCTTCTGATCCAAAAGGTATCTGAGGCTCTTGTGATCTGTGAAAATCTCGAAGGTCTCACCGTACAAGTAGTGCCTCCAGGTCTTCAGCGCGAAGACGACAGCTGCCAACTCCAGGTCATGGGTAGGGTAGGTATGCTCATGGGGCTTTAGTTGCCATGAAGCGTAAGCGACAACGTGACCCCTCTGCATGAGCACACCTCCTAACCCCTGCAAGGAGGCGTCCGTGTACACAACGAACCCGCCACTACTGTCAAGGATGGTGAGCACGGGAGCTGAGGTCAACCTCTCTTTCAGCTCCTGAAAACACGCCTCACAGGCGTCTGTCCAAGTGAAGGGCACGTCCTTCCAGGTCAACTGTGTCATGGGATCGCAATCTGTGAAAAACCTCTGATGAATCGTCTGTGGTAGCCTGCCAGTCCCAGGAAACTGCGAATCTCGGTGACTGAACGCGGTCTCTCCCACGTGAGTACTACCTCGACCTTGGCTGGGTCCACCGCCAAGCCTTCCCCAGAGATCACATGACCTAAGAAGGTCACCTCCCTCAACCAGAACTCGCACTTGCTGTATTTGGCATACAGCCTACGTCGTCTCAGTGTGTCCAGAACCATCCGCAAGTGCTGTCCGTGCTGCGTCCGATCTCGAGAATAGATGAGTACATCATCAATGAATACCACCACGAACTGGTCCAAGTACGGTCTAAACACCCGGTTCATCAGGTCCATGAAAGCAGCGGGGGCATTGGTCAGCCCAAACGGCATGACCAAAAACTCGTAGTGTCCGTACCGGGTGCGAAAAGCTGTCTTAGAGACGTATGCCTCCTTGATCCTCAACTAGTGGTATCCAGACCTCAAGTCGATCTTGGAGAACACCGTGGCACCCCGCAACTGGTCGAACAAGTCGTCGATCCTCGGCAGCGGATATCTGTTCTTGATGGTGACCCTATTCAGCTGTCGGTAGTCCACACAAAGGCGTAGGGTACCATCCTTCTTCTTCACAAATAGTACCGGGACTCCCCAGGGAGACGCACTGGGCCTCACGAAACCCTTCTCCAAAAGGTCCTGCAACTGAGACTTGAGCTCTCGTAGCTCGAGCGATGCCATCCTGTATGGTGCGGTGGAGATGGGGCTGGTCCCTGGTACTAGTGAGATCTCAAACTCGATCTCACGCTCGGGCGGTAGTCCTGGTAACTCGTCTGGGAACACATCAAGGTACTCTCTGACCACTGGGATGCTCTGGAAAGTTGCCACAGAGCGGGGCTCTGCCACCACACAAGCTAGGAAGCCCTCACACCCCTGGCTCAAAAGTCTCGCCGCCTGAAGTGCCGAAATGCACCTGAAGCCTCCGTCCACTGGCTGTCCGTGAAACTCAAAAGAAGGCAACTCCGGCATGGAGAAGATAATCTTCCTCTCAAAACAGTCCACCAAGGCGTGGTAAGCGGACAGCCAGTCCATCCCCAGAATTACGCCAAAGTCCTCCATCTGTATCATAATCAGGTCAGCTGGCAGGCTATGTCCCCCGACGCTGACCTCGCAATCCGTGTACACCTCCTCAGCTACAAATAGCTGACCACTCGGACCTCTAATTACGAACGGATTCTCTAATAGCGTATAGTTCTGGCCCAAACTAACTGTGAAACTGGCTGCGACAAACGAGTGCGTAGCGCCGGAATCGAAAAGTGTGTAAACGAGTCTGCCAAAAACTGAAACCATACCTGCCACCACCGATCCCGAAGCTCTGGCATCCCTGTGTGTCAGGGCGTTGATACGCCCCTCAGCTCTAGGTGCGGACGAAGCAGCCACACTCTGTGTCGGATGGGTAGGTGCTGGCCGGTACCCTCCTCGTGACTGCTGTCCTCCTCCTCACGTCTGGGAGCCGCGGCCTCTTGCGTGCCCTCCAGTGCTCAGCGCGGGTAGTATCTGCTGACCTCTTGCCCTAGACGGGCAGTCCCTCCTGATGTGGCCCGGCTGGCCACACTGGTAGCAGAGGGGAACCCGACTCCCGCCCTCAATGTGTCCCTGCTGTCGGTTGGGCAGGGGTCCGGTGCTGGCGACTGGCCCCTGTCGAGGGCCCCCAAAGGCCACTGATGGCCCTACAAAACGTGACGGCTCTCCCGCGGAAGCCACGTGCCTCCTCTCTCGCCGGCCCTGTGAAAAGTATGGCTGGAACGGCCTCTTCCGCCTGCCATCAGTGTCTTGCACGGACGGGTTGGCCTCCTCGTAGGTCATAGCTGCCTCCACCACCCTCGAAAACGTAGGCAGCTTCAGGGGTTTGACATACCCTCGAATCGCAGGGCGGAGCCCTTCGGTGAACCTCCAAAGGTGGTCCTCCTCTGTGGCTACCGTTGTCGCTGCAAAGCGGGACAGCTCAAGAAAACACATGCGGTACGCGTTCACGGTCATCGTCCCCTGGCAGAGAGTGTGGAAATCCTGCCTCCTCTGGTCCTGCCACGTCTGGGGAAAGTACTGCTCGCAGAAGAGGGTGACGAACAGATCCCAGGTCGGCTCGTCCCTCTCCTGTCCCCTGATCGCCCTCCACCACCTGTGTGTTGCACTCTCCAACTGGTACGTGACAAAGGCCACGCGACACTCCACCGGGCGGCGAAGGGTGTCGAAAATCTTCTCGAGCTGCTCGAGCCAGTCCTCTGCCTCGGTCGGGTCCTCATCCCCTTTGAAGGAGGGGGGCTTCATCTTCCAGAACTGCCCGAAGAGCTCGAAGTGGCGCTACAGTGGAGATGCTGGTGCACCTCCAGGTAAAGGTGCCTCGTGCACAGAAGTGTCAGAGGAAGGTGGGGGCGGCGGCGGCCCATCCCCTCCCCCGTGTCCAGCGCCGCGTCCGTCGTGTGGTCCCACAGAGGACTCCCCCTCCGCAGCCCCAGGGTGAGGCGCTCGGGGCGGTGGGTGGAGCTCCTCTCGCACAATGTCCCGTATCAGCTGGGCGAGGTCCTGGGCCTGGATGCCCGGGAGTAGTGGCTGGTCCACTGAGGCGTCGGCAACGGCACGCCCACCTCGCCGACCTCGTCCTTGGTCGCGCCCGCGGCCCGTCTCGCCAGTCCCGCGACTAGGCATCTCCTGCAAGGAGACGCGAAACAAAACGAAACACGTCAATATGGAATGATACCCAACAAAAACGTCTAAGAGCTCATGTCAAAAGATATGTTGTGGTGACCACTCTAGTTATAGACATGTGAATTGGTTATTTTCCAGTCAGTTGATTCACTTCCCGGGACGACCTTGCTCTGATACCATCTTGTAACGACCCGATTCTCGAGTCCCTACGAGACACGAGAACCGGACCGACTCGACTAATCCCAAGACCTAGTCGTCCAACGAGGAAGTAACCAAAAGAGCAGTAAAATAAACCACATTCAACATGAATATAACTAACAGTAACAAAATACAGTAGTAAGAAAAGGAACTACTGCAGTATATACCACCACAACAGTAGAACAACAATTATAACATAACATGAAGCTACAAGTAAAGAACTACAGAGAGTAACAGAACTACTCACTACAGTGGAACAAAAGGGGTACAAAAAGAACTACGGTAACTCTACTGGACCCTACTCGGCCCAGCGTCCTCTGCAGCCGCTGACTCTGGCTGCTCAACACCTGGTCCTGAAAAGTAACGAGTGTAACACGTCAGCGAAACGCTGAGTAGAGTGGCAGCTAAAACTAAAGAAGCAGTAGAGTGTACAGTAGCTGTTATAATTTCTTTCTTCCTTTATTTACGTCTTTCTATTATTTCACAATTTACCTATTTCTCAGATCCTTCACTTGATCTCGAATGTTCCTCGTGGGAACGATCTTGATTGCAGTCTTTTCCGAAAAGTAGAAGTAACACGTGGTGCTCTCCTGGCCGGGAGAGTCCCCCGTGGTGATCCTACTCTCAATCAACCACTCCAAGGTCGCTGACAGACGTAACGGTGACTACGGCACGCGCGATAAACACATGGGTAGCTACCCCGCACTGGCACGCGGTCACTCGTTTCCGTTAACGGGTGCGCCCAAAGCACAACACGGAACCAGTATAGGGCAGAGCCCTCTCAGTAACAGGGGTCCAGCCCCTTCACAGTAACCAAACAGGGGTCTTGCCCCTCCACAGTCTGCGCACCCACGCCTGACTATCCTGGTTTGCCCAGTGGGCCTAACAAGTCGGTGTAGGTGAGCTAGCAGCACCCCAGGGCCCGTGGGGTAGCTAGTACTCGCTCTACACTAGTAGCTCTCCTCGGTACTGTGTACACGAGGGCCAAAAGTTGGTACAAAGTGGCCAGACCTAACCCCGGGTCCCTGGGGAGGCTGGCTCCGCTCTGCACTAAACAGGTAACAAGTGCTTCCCCTGGCACTACGTACCCAAGAGACAACACACTTCCACATCTTTCCTTCTCGGTTCCATTTCATTGTCTTTCCAGGAGTTCTACTCCTAATTCCCCGTAGGGTTCCGGCTCTTTTAACTCAGCACATTTAGGTTTCACCATTCCAGTTTCACGTTCATACAACCCATGTTCTCAATCATGTTTATTTATTCATAACAGGCAGCTGTTAAATCAATTTACAGGCAGCTATTATTTCCTTTCCACTTTTCCAAGACTGCAATATCTATATTCATATCACTAGTTTTCCAGTCCTAGGATTCATGCCGTACCCTAGGATCTATCATTCAATCTAGTTTTCCAACCCTAGGATTCATGCAATACCCTAGGATCTATCATTCAATCTAGTTTCTCATTCCTAGGATTCATGCAATACCCTAGGATCTATCATGCAATCTGGTTTCTCATTCCTAGGATTCATGTAATGCCCTAGGTTCTATTAATTATTCCATAATTGTAACAAATTATGCTAATAATTTTAAAAGCCATCCTACCAGCTACAACGGGACTACTGGGGGCGTGGTCGGAAATCCCGCGCGCCTCTGCAACCCCCGAGACTGCAATGGAACGGGGTCCTAACACAAGGATCAAACACAAGGAGTTTCTCAGAATAATATATAGTTACTGTAAACGGGTAGAGGATTTTATTCTGGGAAGAACGCAACTCGAAACGCGGAAAACGGACTCCGAACGGGCCCTAAACGGGTCGAAAACGACGAAACAGTCCAAAATCAGACGTCTGGAACCTCTTCCAAACATCTTAAAAGGTGGTTCAGATGATACCTTCGCTCTGTGTAGTCCCTCAGACGTCCAGAAGCCTGTGGGGGCATCTGGCTTAATTCGCAGACGTCCGATGGTCAACTCGGACGTCTGGAAGTCCTCTCCGTCGTCTGGCACTGCGGCCAGACGTCCGATTCGCGTTGGATGGCGAGTCTCGCTCCCTCCCGAGCAGAACCTGCACGCACCCATACCCGTTCTCAGTACGACGGGTCGCAGACGAAGGCGCGGCAGACGGTTGCGTGGCCGTATGCGCAAAAAAAGGAAGAAGTCGAAATATCTTACTTGTCAGACGTCTGGACAATCCTCCAGATGTCTTCACCGTCGTCTGGTCGTAAGCCCAGACGTCTGATTCTGGAAAAAATTCCAGAATCAGAGCTCCTCTCGCTCTCCGCCCGCGACGCACGGTCGCGCCACGCCCCGTCCGCCTGCTGCTCGAGCTACAGCAACCCCTCCGCGACACTCCACGTCCGCTGCTCCCCCACCGGTCGGCTCTAGCTTCCCCGGCAAGCTCGAGCCCTCATGGTCGAGCATCTCGTCCCTCGCGCAACACCTCCTCCCGCACACTTGCCGCGATCGCTGCTGCCGCCACTCACTCGCTCTCGCACCGGCTGGGAGAACAAGAAGAGGGACACGAAGGGGATGAGGGTGAGGGAGAGGGTGAGGGCCTTTTAAGGCCGCGCGGGGAGAGAGAGAGAGAGCATTGCGCCCTGCAGGAGGAGAGAGGGAAAAAGAGGAAAGCGGGTGGCGGTTGCAGGTCTGCGCGCGCATGCGCGCAGACGCAACCCCGTACGCTGCAGAAATTTAATCCCAGACGTCTGGAAGGGGTTCCAGACGTCTGGTCAGACGTATGGGCCACCTCCCAGACGTCTTAAAAATCATCTTGAAGCCGCGTTCGTAACATCGACCAAAGGTTCCATGGGATCATGTTCCTCGATACAGTCACAATCAAAAGACTTGGTCGCCCGGAAGATATCCAACTGCATTTTCTTGTCTCCGAAGGCGATATCCATGCATGTCGTGTCACAATCGATGTTTGCCTTAACCGTAGCTACGAAGGGTCTGCCTAGGATGATGGGTGTGTTCTGTAGATGTTCAGGGACTTCCATGTCGAGTATCAAAAAGTCGACCGGAAAATAGAAGTCCTTGACCCGCACAATGACATCCTCAACAACCCCCTTTGGGGTTTTCACAAATCTATCAGCCAATTGGATGGTAATAGGTGTGGGTGTCAATTCTTCGAATTCAAATTGGTGCTATAGGGTTGTCGGAATCAGATTGATGGAAGCACCTAAGTCCAAGAGCGCTCTATCAAATGTCATGTCCCCGATATTGCAGGATATCAGGGGTGCTCATGGGTCAGTTCGCTTAAGCAGAAGGTGGATTAATATTACGGAACTAGCTTGCTCTAAAAGCACAACCTTCCTAGGTGCTTGAGGTCTTGGCTTACGTTTGGGTGTACAAGCATCCTTTAGGAACTTGGCGTAAACGGGAATGTGCTTGACAGCTTCGAGGAGCGGAATATTAATCTGAACCTACTTAAAGATCTCCAAAAGCTCCTTAGTTTCCACAACACTTTTTTTCTTCTTGATTGTCTCCAAGGCCTCGAGATATGGTGTCTGAATGTGGATAGAATCTATTTCTGGGTCCTTGGGTTTTTCCAATGCCTCTTCTGAGTTGGGTGTTTCAGAAGGAGAAGTCTCGAGAAGAGTCGGCCATTTGGGATCCTGGGTTTTGGTGCCGCTTCTCAAGGTTACCGCATTTGCAGAGGCATTGGGACCATGGGTTGATCCTTGAGAAGACGAGGACGAAGAAGCACCAAACCCAGGAGGTGTTTGTGGGGCTGGCTGGACCATGTGAGCCTGCCCCGGATTGCCTTGGAACCCTTGCGAATTAGGGCCTCTGTTAATCATGTTTCGCGGGTTCGATTGTGGCTGGGAAGGTAGGGATCCTTGTTGTTTGCAGTCTAATAACTGGCTTAATTGTCCCTTTACTAAATCCATTCCGTCCTGATGTTTTCGATTTATTTCAGCCATCTTTTTTATCGGGGTGTCCATTTGGTTTTGTGGGGGAGGAGCTGCCCTATTCGGATTGTATGGGGGTCTAACTGGTGGTCCTTCTGATAGGGGGCAAGTTTGATTGTTGGTTTGTCTTGGGATGGTTCTGAAATTGAGGCAGTTTCTAGTTTGTCTAAGCAAAGTTTGGGTGATTACGCCAGCCGGTGTTGTAAGTGTTGGAGAAGGGGTCAGGTTTGGAATAGCCTTGGATAGCCTGTACATCTTCAAGGACAACAGATGTCGAGGGGGAGGGAAGCGAGTAATCAAAGGTTGAGGGAGCAAAGGTCCCTCCCTGGAATGTGGTCAAGGGTTGTTCCAAGTTCATTTGGCTTAAGGGCTGGACCAGGTCAACATTGTGAGCTCCCTTTGCTAGGGAGAAGGTCTGTAACGGGTTTCTGGTCTGGTTCAGTAGCTCATCTATCTTTTTATCCACCAATTTCACTCGATCTAATTTCTTGGCAACGATATCCATGTCAACCATCCCAGAATTTGCTTGTACCTCATAAATCCCACCACGGGGTTGATTGGATCAACTAAACTGGGTCATGGAGGCATTGTTGAGCGAATTTTCGCTCATAGACTCAAAGAGCTCAAACGCGCTCTCCTTGTCTTTGTTTAGGAAGTTCCCCCCGCATGAGGCATCGATGAAGTTCCGTAGGTTGCTGTCCAGACCGTGGTAGAAGATTTGGGCCAATTACCACCTTGGTACTTCGTGGTGTAGGCATTTCCTCAATAGTTCATTAAATCTTTCCCATGCCTCATGGAACTGCTCTCCGCCCTGGAGTGTAAAGGTAGTAATGGCTCTTCTGAGGGCATTGGTTTTTCCTATGGGGAAGAATTTCTTTAAAAATGCATGCCTCAGTTCTTCCCAAGTGGTGATGTGTCTACCTAGGGTTCTAAGCCAGTGAGATGCTTTGTCTCTCAGCGAGAAGGGGATCATCTTAATCAAAACAATGTCAAGGCTAATGTTCCTGGGTTTCACAGTCCGGGCAATCCGGTCAAGATCCTCTAGGTGTTGAAAGGGGTCCTCATTTGAGCTTCCATGGAAGTGGCTCTGAATTAGACTTAGGACATTTGGTTTCAGCTCAAAATTATCTCCCCCTTTGGGGATCCTAAGGTGCGGCTCGACTCGAATAGCGGAAGGATTGTAGAAGTCGCGGAGGGGCCTAGGTTGGTCCTGGAATGGTGGTGGATCAAGTGGCGGTTGCCCTTGTGGGCATTGGAAAGGTGGTGGTGGTTGCCCCTGTGGGTTCTACAACCGGTGTATAGCTTGCATGATGGTGTGGATTTGTTGCTGTCGAAGCCGGTAGTTTGCGTTAATCTGGGCCTGCATGATGGCCATTGTGTCTAGTGGGGGTTGGTCCTCAACCTCATTTACTCTAGGTTCAGCCATGTCTCTAGTAGAATCAGGTCGCCTAGATTCCCGTCCCAAAACAAACAACTCGGGATGAAGTGATCGTCTCCCGTGCATACACTAGAGAAGAATAGGAGGGGATGCGGGGAGCGACAGATGCGAGAAGTGTCTGTGTACAATCAAGCAAACAAGCCTAGTCCTTATGGTGTATTCCTTAGGAGACCTAGAAATCTCCAAAGGGGTGATCAAGTCCGTAAGCACTGGACTTCCCTTTCCAAAGCTAATCTGGCCAGGTTGATTACGAGGGGAATGTAGGGAAGGTTCTTTCTTTGGCTTGCGCCGCCGATTCCATAAACCCCACAACCGCGGTCGATTGACACTTCCCCGCAGCCTAGTCACCAGATTCTACTAAGGGAATGAAAGCTAAGTGCCCAGTGAACAAAACCACGCCTCTCGAGACTTAACTTAGTCCTGCCTAGGGCACATCTACTCTATTTTAAAAGGGCTAGGATAGTGCTTGTGCTAGGGTTATGTGATGAGGCGTTGATTGGGATGGTGCCTCTTAGTTTTCCAATTCCAGTGTGTGTGCTCCTATCAAAACATAGTTTTCAAGTAAGGATTTTTTTAAGATGTGGTGTCTTTTAATGTTTTGTTCTTACTTTTGTGTCTTTTAGGGTTGACGTGTCTTAATATTTTCAGACAAGTTTCAGGTGGGCACATCAAGTTTTGCACACAATTGGTAAGAGTAGATTTCCTTTGATGTGAAGTTGCTTTAAAACCCTAAAGTGCTCATCCTAGTGTTCATGCAACTACTATTAGATGAGTTGATTTTTAGGATTGAGTGGTGCGGCCCATGTCAATTCAAGGTAGCTTCGTAAACACCACTCAAAAAGAAAGAACACTCCAAAGAGCTTAGGTCATTAAGAATGTTAGAGTGTATTTTTTTTTGTTGGGTGATGTGTTAAGGATATGGATCAGGCAATCATGCACCACGCCAGTTTTTTTAGATTTTTAGGCAAGCAAACAACCACGGGTGAAGAATTACTCATGACCGGTCCTTGTTGCGCTCACTCCCTCTTTACTGTCACGAGTTGCACTGCTTCGCCGTCCAAGCGTCGAATTCCTACAACCATCAAGTAGAAGGAGAAAAGGCGTTAAATGATGCGAGCATGGATGTAAAATGGAAGTGACAAATAAATCCGTTGCCTCCCCGGCAACGGCGCTTGTAACGACCCGGTTCCCGAGTCCCTACGAGACACGAGAACCGGACCGACTCAACTAATCCCAAGACCTAGTCGTCCAACGAGGAAGTAACCAAAAGAGCAGTAAAATAAACCACATTCAGCATGAATATAACTAAGAGTAAGAAAGTACAGCAGTAAGGAAAGAAACTACCACAGTATGTACCACCACAACAGTAGAACAACATTCATAATATAATTTGAACTGCAGGTAAAGAAAGTACAGCGGAAACAAGAACTACTCACTACAACGTAAAAAAAAGAGGTACAAGAGACAGTGGTAACTCTACTGGACCCTACTCGGCCCAGTGTCCTCTGCAGCCGCTGACCCTGGCTGCTCAACACCTGGTCCTGAAAAAGGTAACGAGTGTAACACGTCAGCAAAACGCTGAGTAGAGTGGCAACTAAACTAAAGACAACAGTAGAGTGTACAGTAGCTGTTATGTTCGATTACTTTCTTTATTCACATCTTTCAATTGTCTCACTATTTCATTTATTCCTCAGATCTTTTTCTTGATCTCGAATGTTCCTCGTGGGAACGATCTTGATTGCAGTATTTTCCAAAAAGTAGAAGTAGCACGTGGTGCTCTCCTGGCCGGGAGAGTCCCCCGTGGTGATCCTACCCTCAGTCAACCACCCCAAGGTCACTGACAGACGTAACGGTGACTACGGCACGCGCGATAAACGCACAGGTAGCTAACCCGTACTGGCACGCGGTCAGCCGTTTCCGTTAACGGGTGCGTCCAAAGAACAGCACGGAACCAGTCCAGGGCAGAGCCCTCTCAGTAACAGGGGTCCAACCCCTCCACAGTAACCAAACCGGGGCCTTGCCCCTCCATAGTCCGCGCACCCTCGCCTGACTACCCTGGTTTGCCCCAGCGGGCCTAACAAGTGTGGGAGGCTAGCAGAACCCCGGGGCCCGTGGGGTAGCTAGTACCTCCCTACACTAGTAGCTCTCCTCGGTACTACGTACGCGAGGGCCAGCAAGTCGGTACAGAGTGGCCAGTCCTAACCCCGGGTCCCTGGGGCGGCTGGCTCCGCTCTACACTAAACAGGGGGACAGTCGCTCTCTTTGGTACTTCGTACTTAAGGGCCAGCTCACTTCCCCAATACTATTCCATTCACTTTCCAGGAGTTCTACTCCTACTTCCCCGTAGGGTTCCATCCTTTTTACTCAAACATCCAGGTTTCACTTTCCAGTTTCACATTCTTACAATCCATGTTCTCAACCACGTTATTTATTCACAACAGGCAGCTGTTAATTCAAATTACAGGCAGCTTTATATCTCTTTCCATTTTCCAGGACTGCAGTATTATACATTCCACTAGTTTTCCCATCCTAGGATTCATGCCATATCCTAGGATCTATCATACAATCTAGTTTTCCAGCCCTAGGATTCATGCAACACCTAGGATCTATCATTCCATCTATTTCTCATTCCTAGGATTCATGCAATGTCCTAGGTTCTATTTATGGTTCCATAATTTAATAGATTTTATTAATAACTTAAAGCCACTCTACCAGGTACAACGGGAGAAATGGGGGCGCGGTCGGGAATCCCGCGTGCCTCCGCGACCCCCGAGACTGCAACAGAACGGGGTCCTATCACAAGGATCAAACACAAGGAGTATCTCAAAACAGTGTATAACTACTGTAGACGGGTAGAGGAATTAATTCCGAAAAGAACGCAACTCGAATCGCGGAAAACGGAACCCGAACGGGCCCTAAACGGGTCGAAAACGACGACACTGTGCAAAATCAGACGTCTAGAACTTCTTCCAGACGTCGTAAAAAGTGGATCAGAGAATTACCTTGTTCAGCGTGGTTTCCCAGACGTCCAGAAGTCTGCGGGGACGTCTGGCCTAGCTCCCAGACGTCCGATGGTCACCCCGGACGTCTGGAGGTCGCTTCCGCCGTCTGGTACTACTGCCAAACGTCTGATTCGCGATGGATGGCGAATCACCGAGCCTGCGCACACCCATCTCCCTCCCTCAGTACGGTCAGTCGACAGGAAGGAAGAAGGAGACGGAAAACTCACCTTTCAGACGTCTAGATGGTCTTCAAGACGTCGCCCTCGCAGTCTGGCTATCAACCCAGACGTCAGATTCTGAAAATTTTTCCAGAATCAGGGCGCCACTCGGCCTCCGCTCGCGACTCCGCCCGCGTCGCACCTCGCGCGCCTGCTGCTCAGACCGCAGCAGTCCCCCCTCCGTGTCGCTCTGCGCCCCCTGGGCCCTCCGCCGGCCGGCCCTAGCAGCCCCGGCCAGCTCGCCCTTACGGCAGAGATCCGCTCTCGCACGCAGCACCTCCTCCGTGCTCACTGCGGCCGCCGCTGCTGCCCTCGCGCTCGCGCTCACGCTCACTGGCTGAAGGAGAAGAGGGAGGAGACGATGGTGACGGAAGTGAGGGGAGGCGTGGCCTTTTAAGGCCGTGCGAGGAGGAGAGAGGACGCGGCAGGGCGTCTGCAGCCGCAGGGAATAAACGAATATGCGGGTCTGCGCGCTCAGGCGCGCAGACGACCCGCGCGTGTGGAAGATAACGGATTTCCAGACGTCTGGAAACGATCCCAGACGTCTGGTCCGACGTCTGGGCCACCTCCCAGACGTCTGGGGCACGCGTTCGTTACGGTCCGACGTCTGGGCCACCTCCCAGACGTCTGGGGCACGCGTTCGTTACAGCGCTAAAAACTAACGTGCGAAAGACGTGTTTGTTTAAAAGGGTCATTATAGTTCATGCTCGCAACATCAGTTTTAAAAGAAGAAACGAATGTGAGTCCGAGTGTCGATCACAGGGAGGCGTAAAAATTATATTTTCTTTCACTTAATGTCACAGAGATAACGAGTTTTTGCTTGCGAGAAGACGTGGTAGAAAAACAAGTGGGAGAGAGAAAGAGAGAAAGAGAGAGAGAGTAGGGTTAGAGTCTTTTAAATCATAGCCATTTCTCAAAGTAAGATGGAGAACACATCAACATTATATTAAACATGCAAATCAAGTTTTACAAATACAACGGTAGCTAAATGATTAAATAAAAAGGAAGTAAAGCTATCTTAAAGGGAAGGAAAGAGAGAGAGGGGGGAGACAACGAGGTGGCCACGGCGGTAGGAGGCTCCGTCGGCGACTCGTCGCCTCCGTTGACTACAAGAGACTAAAGGGGGCTAGGAGGGTGTTACAACACTTGCAAGGTGAATTGAATGCCTTCCATGAGTGATTGGAAGGGGTTTAAATAGGGAGAAGGTCTTTCCAAATGAAGAAAGGGTTTTAGCGATGTCCAGGACGTCGCTAAAACCCTTTCCAAAACGTCGGTGAAGCACCCTGCCCAGCGGTCGCTTGCATGCACTGTTCCTCCTCTTCACGCATGATCCGTGTGTGTGCGTTGTAGGCCGTCCAATCTTTGATCTTCGCGAAGGTCATGCTTGGATCGTGCCTCGAGCGCGCGTGAGCACGGGCATCGTCGACCCGCGTAGGCGCACGCGTGGATGATCGACGCCTGAGGACGTGATGCGTAGCGCTATCGAGACCGCTCGATGGCGATCGGGCTGTCAAATTTGTGCGCACGGGTGAAATCAACAGATTGTTGCAGCGGGCGATTCAAACCCACGCCTCCTTCGTACGAGGCGGGGGCGGGACCGTTGTGCTGTAGGCGCGGATGGTCGCGCCTCTTCACCAATCGTCAGTCGTTCGATGGAGGTCAGACGGCTATGATTAGATCTTGTGTGATGGGGTGACGTCGCGCGTGTGGGCGGGCGCCCCTGATACTGCCACGTGGCCACCTTGTGGACGTTGATCGTCAGATCAACGGTCAGAACTTCTTGGGTCATTTGTGGGAGCTTCGGATGTTGAATTTGGCCAATTTCAAGCCCGTTGGACTTCGTTCGTCGCTTTGAATCCATCCGTGTGGTCCGATCGCTCATCTGAGGCCTGTTTTGACATGCACTTATACACATGGCCATTAATAATGTACTATAAGTAATCTTGATGTGCGTTGCATGCAATGCTCCTATTCCTATTTATGATGTATCCTCTGTGCATTTTACCTTTTGGACCCTCCCCTTTTGGTAGAGTTAGCATTGTACAATGTAGTGTTATCACCCCCCGTCTCTCAACACTCTCATCCTCCCTCGCCACGGCCGCAAGAGGAAGACGCAGGAGGTGGTGGTTGTGGCTGGAGAGTGGTGTGAGGGTGGCGAGAAGAAGGGAAGGGGGTGGGTTTAAATAGAGGGGTGTTAGGGTTTAAGGGGTGAGGGTGTGGGGAGAGAGAGTCCTCTGCACGTCGCCCAAG
This sequence comes from Thalassia testudinum, assembly GCA_037157565.1. Lineage (NCBI taxonomy): Eukaryota > Viridiplantae > Streptophyta > Magnoliopsida > Alismatales > Hydrocharitaceae > Thalassia > Thalassia testudinum. Next base: position 11,487,392 of record JAZHRO010000078.1, on the reverse strand, counting down.
TGCAAAGCGCAAAGCGCAATACGAAAATCTCACTTTCAAACGTTTGAGCACGTGTCCAGACGTCTGGACAGATGTTTAACTGAAACCTTAGACGTCTTATCCAACTAAAAAGGCAATGAGTCATTTCATAGCAAGACAATATTCGGTTGATTATCAAGGTAATTATGGAAGAGGAGTTAGATTCGATCTTTTTATTGTTTTTCTTATGGCCTGCTTGGTTGTTAGAAGTATCTCCTCCTGTCTTAGGCTAAGGAGAGTCTTCCTTGCTAGAATTGATCCCTTGGGCCATCTCCCACATCTGCTTTTTCTAGTGAAGTTTAGACTTCTAAACCAAGTGCCTAGCTCTTATCCATAACTCCACCATAACAAAGGGAAGATAGTCCTACAAATCATCTAAAAGGAGACCCATATACAAGTCGTCCATGAAAGCAATGATGGATGCCTCACTAAAGGGGCGACAACACTTCAATACTAATTCTAAAGTGTTCTACATAAGATTGTAGCGATTCCCCCTTCTCCTGGTTTATTGCGCACATGAGGTTGGGATTATTTGATGGGTGGAAAGCATTGGTGAAGGCCTTAATGAATTTATCCTGTAGCTCGTGGAACATATTGATGGACTGAGAGAATTCTATACAAAGGTCTCCTAACGATATAAATGAAGGGCAGTCATCCTCATTGTTGATGAGTTGTTAATATCTCCTCCCTTTCTTCATATAAGTGTGAATGGTCTCATTAATCACCCTCTGCAACTGAACTAAGTTCTAGTCTACTAGGGTCCTCAAGCATGCTTGAACTCAGTTAAGTGATAGCTACTTTCAGTTTGTTCATTGCACTACGCACTTTTCGTAACAAGGCTGCACAAGTTAGGTTACACAGATTGGTTACTACAGCAATTTCACCCTTGAGACTCTGAGGATGGGAGTAGGGGGGGAGGCTAGTCCATGCAAGGAGGAGAGGCCTAGTTCACTATAGCAAGCTCCTCCTCCAACTCTCTAACGTACTAAAGGAGGGCTTCAATAGTATTAGGAGGTAGACATATCTTCACGTAGGTCTTTCTATTGGTTTGAGGGCTTCCCTTTCTTCTTGAGGGATTAAATGGTTGTGGTTCCCCATTAACTGTAATATGCTTCAGAGGGGACTCTACACAAGAGGGTGTATCTCCATCTTGCCCTTAGAAGAATTACCTCTAACATTTGCAATACTAGTGAGTCAATGGTGAGGAACCATGTCAACGGTAGGTGAAGGTGATGAAGTAATGAGAGTAATCATATTTCCCAGATACAACACCAATTGATCAAAAAGAATCTCTCAATTCTTCCTAGGTCCAAGTAGAGTAGGGGCCCAATCATGAAAATAATGATAACAAGAGAGATTGTGTGAGAAAAGCACGAGAACACTACAATATTAGTAACTCGATTCCACTAATAATGGTGTGCGTCTATGGAGGAAATCTAACCATCAAAATTTCACCATAAGCTTGGGAAATTGAGTATAAGGGTGCTTTCAAACTCTCTCATCACAATCATTCAAAAGATAAGAATGCGAAGAAATTGGATGGATCCTCCTGTCATCTCTTGAAGCTCTCTTATAAACCTTCGCAATCCTGACTCTAGTAGAATTTGACTCTATGAATCAAGGAAGATTATAATCCAAGATTTGAGGAAGATCTTCTGTAAAGACCCATTCTGTTTTGAGCCTTTTAAGACATCTAGACTGTCAGTCAGACGTTTGGATCCTTTCACAGATGTCTAGAAATTGAAAAATCTGTACGTGAAGTTGGTTCTGCACGCTGCCAACACGCAGACCCTTTTTCCTTCTCTCTCTTCTTCTCCTTCTCCCCCTTTCTGAACCCTAACCCACTGCCTATATAAGAGCCTCCTTCCTCTCCTCTCCACTCCACCACCACCACCTTCCTTCCCCCTCCACAGCCGTGAGAGAGACGCGCGAGAGAGAGGGAGCAAGAGCGAGGAGGAGCAGCATGAGGAGGAGGAGGCCAAGGTCGCGAGCTCGTGGAGGCTCGCTGGAGTGTTGCACAGCCACCGTGGTGCGTGTGGGAGGAGGAGAGCGTCGAGGCATCGTCCCCGACTTCTTGTAGTGGTTGGAGCTGCAGCCGAGAGGGAGGAGTTGCGGCGGAGCATGGTGAGAGAAGTGGGAGCGCATTCTAATACTGGAGTTTTCCAGTATCAGACGTCCGGGGTGCCTTCCGGACGACGGGCTGGACGTCTGGTGACGACACTAGACGTCTAAAAGTAGGTTTTCGTGCAGGTACGTCTTCCTTGTAGTTACGGCCATGCAGGCCTCACCGCAGTGTGATTTGCTTGGCTAAAAAGAGGACTGCTGCTCTGTCGTGCACAGGAGCAACTTTGGGAAGGTGCGCAGCACGCCCTCCCACGCCTTTCGGAAGTCTAGACAGCTTATCAGATGACCGGAGGCACTCTCAGATGACCGGAGGACAGGTCGAACGTCTAGAGCTGGGTCCAGATGGTTGCGAAGGAGTCCTGAACATCTGAGGTCGACATAGGGACTTGAGGTGAGACTCTGGTGACTTTTAAGACGTCTGGACTTGGTTCCAGACGTCTGATTTGGGTTTGCAGACTTGTTTTTGACCCATTTAGGGTCCGATTGAGGTCCGTTTTACACAGACGAAATATCTGTGGTTTCCTTGTGAGTTCATCTACATGTTAGAAACCCTTATATATTGTTCTGAACATTCCATTGTAATATGTTCCTTAGTATAGGACTTCAACCTATTGCTTGTCTAGGGCTTGCAGAGGCACGTGAGTCTGCAATTCAAGCCCCCAGTACTCTCAGATTGTCTGGTAGAGTGGTTTCCTCATGTTCTATTTATAAAACATGAATGCAGTCATGATAATTAGATAACTAGAAACCTAGGATGTGGCATGAATCCTAGGACGAGAAATAGTTGCACTGTTTGTATGCGTGATTGAGATTGCAGTCAAATGAATGAGCTGAATTGTAAACAACTGCCTGTTAATAAATATGAGCTGCCTGTTAGAATATGAAATGCCTAAGATAACTAAACAATTTCCTGTGATATCACTTGTTGCATATGTTAAATTGTGAAAATACGAGCTGCATGTGTATAATACGAGAATGGAATTGTGAATCATGAAACCTGGTATTGAATAATATGGTGAATATGAGCATGAACCCTATGGGGAGTTAGGAGTAAAGCTCCTGTGGATGAATGGAAAGGTCTGGAAATGTGAGTGGGAGGTGTGCTGGCGCTTGAGTATGTGGTACCAAGGAGAGCGACTGTCCCCTTTTTAGTGTAGAGCGGAGCTAGCCGCCCTTGGGTTAGGAGTTGGGGTTAGGATTGTCCACTCTACACCGACTTCTATTGGCCCTCGCGTACACTGTACTGGGGAGAGCTACTAGTGTAGGGAGGGAGCTAGCCACCCACGAGACCTAGGGTTCAACCAGCCACCTTACACCGACTTGTTAGGCCCACCGGGCAAACTGGGGTAGTTAGACGAGGGTGCACGGACTGCGGAGGGGCGAGACCCCTATTTGGTTCTGAGGGACTAGACCCCTGTTTCTGAGAGAGCTAGGTCCTATACTGTTCCGTGCTGTACTTCGGGCGTACCCGCTAGCGGAAACGACTGACCGCGTGCCACTGTGGGATAGCTACCCGTGTACTTATCGTGCGTGCCGTAGTCACCGCTACGTCTGTCTGTGACCCCGGGGTGGTTGACTAGGTGTAGGATTACCACGAGGGACTCTTCCGACCAAGAGAGCACCACGTGTGCCTTCTACTCTTCGGAAAAGACTGCAATCAAGATCATTCCCATGAGGAACATGCAAGATCAAGAAAGAAATCTGAAAGTAAACCAATGGGTGAAAAGAAATTACTTGTAAAATAAAATAATTGGAAAAGATAAATTTACCTGTTAGCTTTTACTGCTTTAGATAGTCTGGTTACCACTCTACTCAGTGTTCGCTGACTCCATTTTCTCATAACCCTTTACAGGTCCAGGAGTTGAGCAACCCGAGTTACCGGCTGCAGAGGGTGCTAAGCCCAATCAAGCCCAGCAGTAGTTCTTACTATTTTTATACTTGCTTTCTGTTAGTGAGTTTCAGACTTTGTTACTATTCCTGTTACTAGACTTTTGTTCTACTTTCCTGTTGTTGTGGTGGTATGTACTGATTAGCAGATTTTACTTCCTTTATTGCTTGTACGCTTTTACTGTTAGTTACTTTGCATAGTGAATGTGGTTTACTTTCCTGCTTTTTGGTTATTTCTTGTTGGATGACTGGGTCTTGGGATTAGTCAAGTCGAGCCGATCTCGAGTCCTATGGGGATTCGGGAACCGAATCGTAACATCTTCTATTAGAAAATCACATTCCTTTATGACTTGAATTCAAGGTTTTAAAAATCAGACTGGATCGGTCGATCCAATCGATTGAACCAGGAACCATTGGTAGAACAGTCGAACTATGCGGTTTTTGAATAGCAGGCTTGAAACCATTTAAGCTGAGAAAAGTCTGGTTCGACCGGTTCAAACCAATGAACCAAATCTCCTTGTTCAACCTGCTCCAATGAAAAAAAAAAAAGACGGTGACAAACTCCCACGTCAAATGCCGTTGCGACTCTTCGTTTCCCACTTTCCCTCCCTCAGAGTCTCGGACAGACTTATCCCTCTCAACTCTAATCTCAAGCACTCGCCGTCATCAAAGCTCTCTCCCCTCCTGCCCTCCCCGCAACTGATGACACGACCTCCCCCTCCTACCCTTGCATCCGTGTCTGTCGTTCGTCATCCGCCGTACACGACTGACTGCATTCGTCTGCGACTCCCACTATAGTGCCTCCTCTTCCCACCGCAGTGCCTCCTTGCTCCTTGTACAACAACGTAGCCATCACGTCTGCGACGGTGCGACTCCCTACCAAGCCTGCCCTCGCCATCGCCCTTCTCAGAGTCAGCATCCGTGACTCCAACGACTTTGACATTCCTCCTTCCCACCAACTGTCGGATGTCTCCACCACCATAAACTTCTTCCTCCTCTCCTTTCACCTACAATAGCACTACTACACCTCCATAGTCCGCTAGACCCCTTCCTCCATCCACCTACACGGCAGACTCACCACCACCATCACCAAACTAGCCCCATCTCACCACCTGCACGGCCCAAACCCATCCTCGACACTTCACCTTTTTTAACAATTCCACTGCAATCTGCCTAGGACCATTCACACGAACCTGGTTATACCCAAAAAAAAAAGGTTGCATCTCATACACAAATTAGAAAATAGGAAACACTAATAAAATCATTTTTTAATTCAATCTTCACTTGTATGTCCGATGAGAGAATGATTAATGAATAAATAGTTGACAGATATATGATGAAATCATAATTAATTTTTTATCTTTTATATACTTTCCTTTATATCTTCTAATTTAAACCTTTAATATTTTCATTTTATTTTATAGTATAATTGGATATTTCAAATATAAAATAATATTTTGTGATAGTTATATTTAACTTTTATAAATTAAATTTTGATTTAACTAAATTCAACGTAATTGGATCAATATAAATTAAATATAAATATAATTGATCTAATTTTTTTCCGATCTGATTGTAATGATCACATCATTACTAATTCAATTACTAAAAATTAAAATCAAAACTTACCGCAGTTTTGGAAGCCTTACATTGAATTTGTTAACGAGGATGGAGATAGAAAAGGAAAGCGAAATGCCAAACTTGAACATACTTACTTCCGCATATGAGATGATTGCCACCTCTCTTAATGCTAGGACGGATGTTTTAAAGAATTTGATCGTAAGTTACTTTATGGCCATACATATTTGTGTTAACATGTGCATGGCTTCTGATTTAATCACGTGCTCTTATATACTGGCATTTCTAGCTAATGTTTAGACTATTAAATAAATTCAAAGTACTGTATGATTGTCGTATAGATTTATTTAGTAGGTCATTACTTACCGAGCTCTCTACATTCAAAGGTGCACGCATGGCACGCACGGGAGGCTTGCAAAGTTTTACCCCGTGAGTGATGGTTGTTATGGTGCTGTAAATGAATGTGGTGGTGATGATTATGCCCCGGGTCCTATAGACAAAAAGTGCTGACAATGATCTCCATAATTAGTGGTGGTTCTAGGAAGCTAGCGAGGATCGTCACACCCTCGGCTTTTTTTATTAGGTTAATTATTTCGATCCTCAACCTTCATATTTGACCTCACCCTAGTGTTTACCTTAAATTCCCTTATCTTTGTCATATTATTGTGGTGAACATGCTAGCAACGGTGGCAGTAGTGACAAAGAGGAACTTAGTGGCAATGGCGCATGGTGGTGTTCACTGAAGTGCTTTACGACAAAAGCGGTGAGGAATCTGTTTGCTGGAAGAAATAGTGTCCAATGGCAGTGATGGTAGAAGTGCTGATAGCGACGGTGCACGATGGTGATGCTGGAAAGGAATGGAGGTAACAATACCACCATCGAAAGTGGGTACAACGGAGATACTGAATGGAAACACTGGCAATTCTGCACATGCTAGTAACAATCTCCAGTGGCAATGAGGGATGGGTTTTGGCGGGATTTGAAACTTGAATTTCAAGGAGTTCTAACATTTTGGTGAGATGCAAAGAAAATATATTTCAGAGTACGTACATTACCCTTCTAATTTTCTCATTCGTCCTGATTTTTTCTTTCTGCAAGCATGGACTCCATGCCCATCACAGTCGGGTTATCCACTTGAAGGATTTTAACACTTGATTTCCCACCTAGATCATCGTTGTTCCTCTCATCTTCAAAATCATCTCATTCAACTTTCTCCACCAATCTAATCTCACTTGTTAGGATAAACCTTCTACCTTAGGAAGATTGACCATCATCATATTGGAATAGTACTCAACTCATCATCTTGTAGTTCACATTGTGTTTTTTTTTTTTTTTTTTCGGTAGTTCTCATTGTCGATCCACCTTCTCTGCCGTTTCTCGATGGAGCCCAAGTAATCTAAATCCAACGGGCGCCAGAATAAATCCAAATCACCTTTCCCAAGCTAGTGATTACCTTTTCATCGCATGGGAGTTTCACCTTGCCCTCCGCTGGCGCTCCTCCGTTGTTCCTCTGACAGCTCAAACTTTCCAATCGTGGCAGATGGAAGTTTACTAATTTCTGCAACAAAAACCTAGGGACCAAAATGTTGAAAATGCACACTGTATTATTACACCTAGATTCTTCCTTTTAGGGCCTAGGGCGTTAGTACACAAATTACTCAGAATTTCTTCCAAATTACAACATTTGCAAAGAATAACTATATCTGCTAAAGAGATTGAACAGATACACGTGACTGAATCAGAATAGAGTTTTCATTTTCCCCCTTAATCTCAAGGGTCTTCATCTTACAAGCCCGGAAATGATAATAAAAAAATACAGATTCACACATTCAAGATTCTCTCCACTCCAATCTGTCGAAGGAGTCGATGATTGCACTCCGAAAAGCATCACTGTGTAAAAGGAACGATGAGACATGGCCTCCTTTGACCCACCTGACCTCGGAGCCCGGCCAAGCCTTCTGTAGCTCTAACACCGAGTGCTTGGGTATGTACCCATCATCCTGTAAATTTAAGCAAATAAAATCACCGTTAAGAAAAGATGAAACAAAATTAATCACTTCGAGTCATAATTCTGGTGTTAAAATTATGATAAGAGAACAAAATTAATTGTTTGAACAGACACATTTTTCACTCAAGAAAGAATAAAAATTCACAGGAGCAGAATATCATCAGATACCATTTTCTACAAAGTGGTTTCTTCCTTGGCATGGATAAATCATTAGTGGCGTATTACAATGTACTTCCTTACAAACGGCGCTGTTCTGACGAGAAGCATGCTTCAGATGGCAAAAGCAACGCCGTCCTTAGCACCACTAGTGGAGTTGCCAGCAACCAAAATAAGAGTTCACGTCATTACGCAATGATGCCCATAACCGGTATATGGAACCCCATAACCGATGGCGGGGGGGAGGCCAACCCCAGTTCAATGGCCACAGGAGATAAGCCCAAAATTGAGACTCTTCATGACCTGGACCCAGGATGAAACGGCTCAATTTCTTTATCAAAATGAGCCTAACATTGATTCCAATCGATTTAGGTATCAGAGTTCATGAGAGCCCAAAATCGAGCCTTCTAGCTCGATTTTGATTCATACCTTGCATTCTGCATAGCAGGAGTTTTGCTATTCAACTGGGGCTAGAAGAGGGGCCATGAGATATCACACCTTATGGGAGCCCCCGAGCTTGCCCTATAGATCGATAAATCATCAATGGCATATTACAATATACTTCCTTATAAACGCGATGTTCTGACAAGAGAAGCATGCTTCAGATGGCAACAAGGTTTGAAATATCGTGATATATATCGCCGATATATCCGTATCGATGGGGTTGGGTGATATCGATACCACCAAAGATTTTTTTCCCAAATATCGATGATATATCGCCGATATGGGTGGATATCGCCGATCCCGAAATATCGATGATATATTAGTGGATTGCCTGTTGATGGACGTGGCTTTCAGCGGGAAGGTTTGAAAATGGTTGGGCGGGAGGTTTGAAGAGCTGAAAATGACGGGATGGCGCTGGCGCTGGATTTGAATGTTGAAATGGCGGTGGACACACATACATATAAAAAAATCATTGATATCGGTGATAAATCACTTTCATGATCTATTATTCATAAAAATGTTAACCTTTAAATTTTATGATATTTTGTGATATTTTATACCTTTCTGAGTGATTTCTACAAAATTCACCGATATCAACGATATATTCCTAATATATCCTTTTTTGACTTATCGATACGATATCGATATCAATATTTAAAACCTTGAATGGCAAAAGCAACACCATCCTTAGCACCACTAGTGGATCTGCCAGCAACCAAAATAAGAGTTCACCTCATTACACAATGATGCCCTAGTTAAGCAATCAAGATCTCTCAAGCTTAACATGGGTGTCACATTTCCTCCCCAATACATGTGTTGGAGAAAATCAATGTGTGAACATGTGGAGTGCATAATATTCACTTCCTATTTTTGTGGTCTATTTTTAACCAGTTGTTAAAGAGATGATTAGTTGATTAGATATATATTAGGATAATTGGAGATTTGATGAGATTTAGTTTATTCCTTTTTAGTGATAGAATAGGATTGGTACCCTCTCTTAAGAGGCTAATTCTTTGTTTTCTTTCTTGAATTTTCCAATAATAAAAGTACTCTATGTTGAAACTCCGACATGATATCAAAGTAGATCCATCTTAGAACCTAGCCCTAAAAGGCCTCTACTGTAGATCTTCAGCTGGCCAGAGGGCCTTGGTGGCTGGCCATCGAGGTTGCCTTGCTTTGATGACCCTTTAGTTGGCGTCGCTGCCCTCCAACAACCCTTGTTGGAGTTGTTATCACCCTTGATTAAATATTTTTTTAATGGGAACTACAGCTGTTGCCAGAAATTGCATGGCTAATATTATTGCTTGACAACGTTTCCCATGTATGACCGCTACTACTGTAACAGTCATTGTATGTATGGTCGCTACTACTACTACAATCATCGTGCGACTGCTACAAAAGTCACAAAAGTAATGTCTGTGCAGCCTGTGCCTAACCCAAAAGAAAGCTCTAAAGCCTCATGTTGTGTCATCGACATAGAAAACACTAATGATTGATGGGGGATCTAAGCAAGGAATCCTTATCTCCCACTCCTGACTACCTGCCTATTGGCTATTGCTACTTGGGAATGTTTTCCTGTCTACTATTGCTACCATTGCTACTACTGCTTCAACCTACTACCGTCTCCTGTTACTACCTCTTCTACAGCTATAATACTGTCATTCATGACTACTACTTCTGCTACAATCTTCTATTATTTGCTGCTGCTACTACTATTGCTGGTTGAGATCATCTCTCAACCACTTTTCCTATTGCTTGGGATCGTCTCCCATCACTGCCTACTACCTAATGCTGCTTGGGATCATCTCCTACTGCATGACTACTATTGTACTTTGTCTATTATGATTGCTACTACTGCTATAGCCACTCCTGCTCCTTAGATCTGTTATGTGCTCCTCTGGATGTCTACATTAGGAAGAGTTAACTTTTGCTTCTTATAACAAGTTGAACATTGCAAACTCCAACTTCGGAGAGTGTTAAATAACTAGGAAATAATGTTTTAGGAAGTAAAATTAGCTTTCTTATTTTTGTTCTTTCTATTTTGTTTTTGCGAAGGAATAACACCACGTGGCAATCCACGTGGCACAGTTGCCACATGGACAGTCCATGTGGCAGTGGTCATGTTTTGGGTCCAATAAAGGGCCGTCGACCCTAAGTATTTAGGGAATTGCTTAGAGTCTAAATTTTGCCAACTTGTGACACTTTCTTTGGTAGATAATTAGAGATTTGTTAGGATAATTAGAAGTTATTATTTTTGGTGAATTGAGATTGTGATATTCTATTTTTCTACTTTTAGATGTTGGATTATCTCATTCTCTATAAAAAGAGAGGAGTCCTACCATTATCATTTACGTTGAATACAACAATATTTCCATCATTCTCAAGTCCTCTCCAACTCTTGCGTGAACTCTCTCTCCCAATTGTCTCTCCTGCGCATAAGTCTCCACATGTGAATCCTCTCTACATCAAAGCACCATCACGTACATCACTCTCCACATGGTATCAAAGCCACCGATCTAGGCCATCTAATCCTATGCGTGGAGCAAGAAGGAAGAAGGGACACATAAGAAGATCCTCTTTTACGTATGTGAAGAATAAAAGGCCACGTGGCAATCAAACAGTCGATCAAGGTGGGGTCGTCGACCCTAGTTGGAGTCTTAGGTGTCAAGTCTAGTTGCTTAGAGTCCAAGTTTACTTATTTTAGTAAGTTAAGTGTTAAGTAGTTTGAGTAATTAGATGAATTTGATTTGTTACTGATTTGGTTGATTGGAGATATGATTAGATTCTATTTTCTTGCTTTAGAGATTAGGAATGTCTCTTTATATAAAGAGAGTCTATATAATCAATTGTTTCTTGAGTTACAATATTAAAGAATTATCTTCACAACTCCTCTCTCCTCTCTTCTCTCTCATTGCAAGCTACACTCTCTCCTCTCTCTCTGTTCTGCATGCGCCACACCAACAGCAACCTGTTGCTACTACTTTTCTCCCCCATGCCACGCTAGTGCCCAAATCCTCACATGGTATCATAGCCTTTAATCTAGGCTCTTCCCAAAGGCTTTCCACGCACGTAGAACGAAGAATGAGAGAAAAGCCACACACAAACCCTGTGCGTGGATTTTCTATTGGACAGCCCTATCTTGGGCATGATTCCTGTGTGCATCAAAGCCTCAATCATCTTCACTGACTTGTGAGTTCTTTCAAAGAACTCCTTGAAGGACCTCGACGCCTTACGTAAGGCCCAAAAAGACAAGCAGGGGACTCTAGCGGGTGGTTTCCCTCGCACATCTAGAGCCTTACACAAAGCGTACAAGTAGAGGAAGGGTCGCTTTTCAAGGACAAGGATGGCTAAAAGCGAGAATCAGATCACCACCAGGGAAGGAAAGGTAGTTGTTAAAGGAAAAACTATCAAGTTGCAAGGGGCATCCAACTATGTCTTGTGGGCTCGCACTTTCAAAATATTCATGTGTGCTCAAGACAAGTTGCATGTTCTCTCGAAAGAGATGCCCGAGACAAAAGTTGCGACTAAGAAGAAGAAACTTAGGAGGAAGTGAAGAGGTGTGCATTCTTTATGTTGTTCTATGGAGTTCTCTAATCCAATTTTTTATTATCTTCCAAAAGAAGAGGTTTTCTCAGAAAAGGAGCTTCAAATATCATGTATGAGGTTGCACACCAGTTTATCACTTTGAGAGGACACCGCAACTCACACAACGACTTTTGAGGTTGCCAAAAGAAGCAACGACTTTCCAGGTTGCAAAAAAGTTAGCGGTGGATCCAGGAGTTTCATTTATAAAAGATTCGGGAAAGAAGCAAGTGGTGGAGTATCTAGCCTTACTATATCAAAGAGAAAGTCACTGTCCTCCCGACCTCAATTTGTGGGGGAGTGTGAAAAATAAAATGCCACATGGCACAGTCGAACATGTGGCAGTGCTACATGGTAGACAGTCGATCAAGGTGGGACCACTGGCCCTAATTGGAGTCTTAGGTGTCAAGTCTAGTTACTTGTGGTCCATGTTTACTTATTTTAGTAAGTTAGGTGTCAAGTAGTTTGAGTAATTTGAGGGATTTGATTTGTCACTGATTTGGTTGATTGGAGATATGATTAGAGATTAAGAATGTCTCTCTATATAAAGAGAGCTTATGTAAACAATTGTTTCTTAAGTTGCAATACTAACTAATTATCTTCACAACTCCTCTCTCCTCTCTTCTCTCTCACTGTCGACTACACTCTCTCCTCACTCTTTGTTCTGCATGCACCACACCAACATCAGTTTGCTGCTACTACTTTTCTCCACGTAGAAGAGCCTCCACGCCACGCTAATGCCTAAATCCTCATAACGTGAACATCTCAATGCAACACCAAGGCCCTAGAGTTCAGGTCATCTTCTCTTAACATAGGGAGTTCTCTCATGAACTCCTTGAAGGACATTGGCGCCTTACATAAGGTCCAAGGAAAAAAGGAGAGGACTCGACAAGTTTATCTCTCACATATCTGGTGCCTTGCACGAAGTGTAGAAGTAGATAGGCTCGTTTCTTGAAGACGAAGATGGCAGAGCTTGAGACCAAGGTGTTGATTGGAGAAGGTAAGGTGCTCATTATGGGCATTCAAGATCTGGAGGAGACACCTTAGACTATGAACACATTCAAGAAGAAGTTGAACAAAATCTATCAAGTTATACAAAGACAAGACGACTACTCCAATGACCACGACTTTAGAAGTTGCTTAAGAAATGACTACAGAGGTGGAAAGAGGATTCGTAGTCACAGGAAAAGAAGATGGTAAAGCATCTTGCCACCGTCAACATACCAAAAGTCGTGCAAGTCATTGACCTACTCCTACCTCGACTTAAGGGAGTGTGAAGGAATAACACCATGTGATACAATTGCCACATGTACAGTCCACGTGGCAGTGGTCATGTTTTGGGTCCAATAAAGGACTGTCGACCATAGGTATTTAGGGAATTGCTTGGAGTCTAAGTTTTGCTAACATGTGGCACTTTATTTGGTACATAATTAGAGATTTGTTAAGATAAAGAGTTATTGTTTTTGGTAAATTGAGATTGTGATTTTCTATTTTTCTATTTTTAGATATGTTGAAGTTCGTGTGCCTTTTCATTGTCGATCCCAAGCCCAGGTAAAGGAGGGTTGCGTTAGGTAGCCGACAGCCAGCGTAAAATTTGTTGGATCTTTTAACATGAATTCTAGCAAACACTCAGATTTCGTTGGGGCATTCCCTACTTGCGACGCGCTGCATCGACGCCAGATTATAGTGATAAATGAGCAAGGGTTCTCGCATAAGAAACGCATGCGAGTAAAGAAGTTAGTTCCGCTACATCGCTGCCCAGATGTAGTCCAAAATGAGCAAAGGTTCTTGCATGAGGAACGCATGCGAATAAAAAAGTTATTTCCACTACATCGCCGCCCAGATGTAGTCCAAAATGAGCAAGGGCTCTTGCATGAGGAACGCATGCGAGTAAAGAAGCTAGTTCCATCACTTCGCCATCGAAGTGTGTCACAAAGAATGCTGAGATTCGGTAGTTGGAATATTGGTACTTTGACCAGCAAGCTCATGGAGATTGTGGATACAATGGTAAGGAGAAGGATTCAAATTCTTTACCTTCAAGAGATTAAGTGGGTTAGAGGAAAAGCAAAGGAAATCAAGAGAACAAGTTTCAAACTATAATATTCAGGAAGGGACAAAGGTAGAAACGGCGTGGGCATTATAATTCATAAGGATTTGAAGGAGAGTGTGGTTGAGGTTAAGAGATTGGGTGATCGAATTATTTTGATAAAATTAGTCTTAGAAGAAGAGATCTTGAATGTCATTTCAGTTTATGCACCTCAAGTTGGTCTGAAGGAAAGAATAAATAATAAATTTTGAAGAAAGCTTGATATGATAATTCAAGGAATCCTACAGAGAAATGATTCTCTTGGGTGAAGATTTAAATGGGCATGTGGGAAAATATGCTTTAAAGTATGCAGGAGTGCATGGAAATCATGATTTTGGTGTTAAGAATGAAGGGAAGACGTTCCTTGATTTTGCTATGGCTTATGATCTTTTTATAGCAAATACCTTCTTCAAAAAACAAGAAGAGTATTTGATTACCTATAAAAGTGACTTAACAAAGATTGCAGATCAATTACTTTACTTTGAGAAGAAGGGATCGTCTATCTTGTAAGGATTGCAAGATTATTCCAAGGGAGAGTTTAACTGCTCAACATCGTCTTTTGGTGTTGGATGTTCATTTGAAGAAAGCAAAGAAGAGAAAATTAGTGTCTAAGAATTTGATAATTAAATGGTGGAATCTTATGAAGGAGCAAGTGAGATCTAAAGAGAAGATAATGCAACAAAAGACTTGGTATCTTGTTGTTACATATGGCAAACTGTATTAGGAAGGTGGCAAAGGAGGTGTTAGGCATGTCTGAAGGAGGTGTTCCAGGACAAAAGGAGATTTGGTGGTGGAGTGAGGAAGTGCAAGAGAAGGTTAAAATTAAAAGAGCCTACTTTAAAGTCTTATATCGAGATAAGACCGATGAAAATATGAAAAACTACAAAAGAGAAAAGAAAGAAGCAAAGAAAATAGTTAGTAAAGCAAAAGCAAAAGCTTGGGAGCATTTTTATAAGAAACTTGACTCTAAAGAAGGTGAAAAACATATTTTCAAGTTAGCTAAAGCAAGAGAGCGGAAAGCAAAGGATCTTACACATGTAAGATGCATCAAGGATGAAGAAGGAAGGGTGCTTATAGCTAGTGAGGATATAAAGACAATATGGAAAAGATATTTTCATAAGCTATTTAATGAAAAACAAAAGAATAATATCATCTTAGGAGAGTTAACCAACTTAGAAGAGTATGTAAATCAGGCATGTTATCGAAGGATACAAAAGTAAAGGAGGCTTTGAAAATGATAAAAAGTGGGAGGGTTGTTGGGCCTGATGATATTTCTATAGACGTTTGGAGAATGATGGGAGAACGGGGTATAACTTAGCTCACAAATTTATTTAATACTGTGTGGAGAGGCAAAAAGATGCCACAGAAATGGAGAAAAAGTTTTGTGGTACCTTTATACAAGAACAAAGGTGACATACAAGATTGTTCCAACTATAGAGGTATTAAGTTGATCAGTCATACGACGAAACTTTGGGAAAGAATAATTGAAAGAAGGGTGAGGCAAGTCTCTATGGTAACTGAAAATCAGTTTGGCTTATGCCATGCAGGTCTACTATTGAGACAATACATCTCTTGAGACGTATGATGGAGACATGCAAAGTCAAGAAAAAGGATTTACATATGATTTTTATTGATTTGGAGAAGGCCTATGATTCTGTCCCAGGAGATATCTTGTGAAGAATTTTGGAGAACAAGTGCCAGTTATATATATCAACCTCATAAAGGATATATACTATGGAGCAGCAGCTTGTGTAAAGACTAAGGATGATTTGACGGACTAGTTTGATATCACCATTAGTCTGCATCAAAATTCGACTTTAAGCTCTTATCTTTTTGCCTTGGTCATGGATGAGTTGACGAAGCATATCCAAGTTGAGGTACCTTGGTGTATGCTTTTTGCTGATGACATTGTGTTGGTTAATGAGACAAGAGATGGAGTGAGCAGAAAACTTGAGCTTTGGAGAGGAGCCCTGGAAGATAAAGGATTACACGTAAGTAGAACGAAGACTGAGTATATAGAATACAAGTTTAGTAGTAGAGGGAACAATGAAGGGATTGATGTAAAAATTGGAGAAGAGTGCATTCCAATGAAATATGTTTTTAAGTACTTGGGATCCATTTTCCAACATGATGGTGGAATTGGAGATGTTATATATAGAATTAATGCAGTGTGGTTGAAATGGAGGGGTGCATCTCGTGTTCTCTGTGATAAAAGGGTTCCTTTAAAAGTCAAAGGAAAATACTATCGAGCTGTGGTAAGACCAACCATGTTGTACGGTTCTAAATGCTGGACTATAAACTATAGGCATGTACAGAAGATGTCTATGACAAAAATGAAGATATTAAGATGGATGTGTGGTCATACAAGAAAGAACCGTATTTCAAATGAGATTATTAGAAAAAAGGTTAGGGTGGCACCGATAGAAGATAAAATGAGAGAGGCACGTCTAAGGTGGTTTGGACATTTATAAAGAATGCCACTAGATGCTTCAGTTAAGAGATGCAAGAAGTTGGAGGCTGAACCCGCTAAGAGGGGGCGAGGAAGACCAAACAAGTGTTGGAAGGAAACTATTAAATATGATCTCAATTACTTTAATTTAAGTCTTGAAATAGCTGAAAATCGATCTGTGTGGAGGTAAAGAATCCATATAGCCAACCCCACTTAATGTGGGAAAAGGCTTGATTCTTGTTGTTGTCTATTTTTAGATGTAGGATTATCTCTCCATAAAAAGAGAGGAATCCCACCATTATCATTTGAATTGAATACAATAATATTTCCATCATTCTCTCAACTCCTCTCCAACTCTTGCGTGGCTCACTCTCTCTCCTATGCACAAGGCTCCACGTGTGGATCCTCTCCACACCAAAGCACCATCATGCACATCATTCTCCACAGTCTCTTTCCAAAATAATGGAAATTGTTCTAGATAGTTAAAGATTGATTTGATTGTATTAGGATTACAATTAAGATTGACCTACTTTATATAAAGGGACCAATTCCATATATTCTCTCTAGAGATTACATATTAAAAGGTTCTAGTTCCTAAGGACCATCGACCCTCTTGCATGCAATCTTCTTTGCATGTTCTTTGTGAGCACCATTGCTATGCATCTCCTTTGTGCCTGCAGGGCATATACAGGTCTCTATGGTTTGCGTTGCAAACCATGCATGCACAACACAATTCACGCGCATAACTCGTGTGTGATCAACTCTTCTCTGCATGCAATCCATGTGTGCCTCTATCTATACCTTGTGCTCAACTGCATGCAGCATTATCCTTTGTGTAGTTAGCATTGGCCCTGCGCACCCAACGCACGTGTGCAACCTTACCTTTGTCGATGATGCTATTGTGGCTACTACTAGTGTGCTAATGTTGCTACGATTGCTGTCACAGTTGGTTATTGATGTTGGTGGCTGCTGCTGAAGCCATCAATCTTCTGGTTGCAGCCATTATTGTTGCTGCTACTGCAATTTTTGATGTTATTGTTGTTGTGACTGTGGGTGTCACTGCTGTTATTGTGGCCATTGTTGGTGCTTCACGCAGAAAAAGGGAAAAGTCCGGCTGTCAAGGAGATAATTCAAGAAGTGTTACTATGGTTGCTTAATAAGTGTTTGGCCTGAAAGATACTAATGAGGCCTCAATACACATGATTGGCATCTTCACCGATGAGTGATAGGGAAACTGAGCCACAGGCTCAGCCCCATCCGAGTAAATGCCCAGACCGAAGTCATCTCTTCTCTTAGCTTGAAGAGTTTTTCTTTAGAGAAGGGCAACTAGTAGCGCTTAGGAACATACCCAATTGAAGTATCCAATTCAGTTCAAGTTTAGTTGAAGTATTAAAGTTTGTGTTCAAGTTTTAGTTCAGTTCAAGTTTATGCTTGGGATCAACTCCTAAAATTAGTTTCAATTTTCAATGCTTCGAATTTTCTTCCAATTAAAGTCAAGTTAGTTTTTGCTCCTACTCCAAGGGTGTTGGATGTTCCCTAATGAAGAGACTGTTTACATGTCTGAAGAAGTCTGTATGCATGCAAAAGCATATGCATGAATTGCACGCGTGCTCCAACCTCGACCACCTTAGATGGGAGGAGCATCTACCAAGTACTCCTTCAAGTTGGATCTTGCACATCCAACTTGGGGGGTAGTGTTGGAGAAAATCCAATGTGTGAATGTGTGGAGTGGATAATATCCACTTCCCTAGTTTGTGTCTTTCCTATTTTTGTATTTCTTATTTTTTGTTTTTAGTAAGTTGTTAGAGATATGATTAGTTAATTAGAGATATGATTAGTTGACTAGAGTTATGTTAGGATAATTAGAGATTTGATGAGATTTAGTTTGTTTCCTTTTTTGTAATAGAATAGGATTGGTACCCTCTCTGTATATAAAGGGAACAATTCCTTATTTTCTTTCTTGAGTTTTTCAATAATAAAAGTACTTCATATTCTAGAAAAATTCCCACAACGTGGACACTAACTAAAATCACCTCCAAGTAGCCACAGCAACCGACTAAAAATGTTAAGCAAATTCCTCTTTCCATTTTCATAACAGAACTTCCGAAAAGGATCAAAGGAATCTCCCTCTCCCAAGAATTAAAGTGCCAGCCAGCTGCTTAAGTGAAAGATTGCACCTTGTATTGGGCAGTTCCATGTCAGAAATACTTACAAGTTTTGGGTAATGAAGATGGGTTCCAAAGAGGGCACCAACTTAGCCTGCCTAGAGAGGCAGGAAGGGCTGAAGCTCCAATGCTCATAAAGGCTACCAAGCCATTAGATAGGTCAGCCTAAGACAATCTAACCCTGTTAGAGATGGTCTGTTGGAAGCCTCACCCAAGGAGATCATCCTGGGTTCCACTAGAGCAGGGCAACAATCATTGGTCCATCCCACCAGTTGGTCGGAAAACCAACATGTAGAGTATTCGGTACTTCATGGAAAACTATTGACTATACATATGATACGGAGAAAATAAAAGTTCTTAAAGTAAGGGAAAAACTGAGAGCTCCTCATTTCAAAGAGAGGAAAGTATAATGAGTCTGTTCTTAGTTCCACGAAAAGCTACCATTACCAGCCTCTGGGCTTTTGATGCTCCTGTATAATCTTAAGTGCACTACACTCTTTTGTGATTCTTGACCTAATCAGACTATTGAGAAAATAAACTATGATGTTATTTTATTAAGCAAGCCTTAGCCCTCTTTATAGAGAGAGAGGGCTTAGGTATAAAAAGAAAAACAATTAAATACTTACCAAAAATAACAAAAGTAAAAAATAGTAAGACACCGAAAAATAACTAATTATATCCTAAAATAACTAATTTAATTTATTCTCTAACACTCTCTAAGTTGGAGCGTGCAACGTCCAACTTGTTACAAGAAAATAAAGAATGAACTCCCCCCCCCCCCCCAATATAAGCATATGGAGGAGTAGGTGGTACATCGAAGGAGCAGATAGCGACTACAATAGAAGTAGCAACCATGTAGAATGGGAGACAATCCCAAGCCAATGTAGAAGAGAGACAATCTCAAAAAATGGCATCTATAGTAGTAGTGGCTGCAACAATATGAGAGACAATCCCAAGTATAAGGGGGGATACAATCCCAAGTAGTAAACTGTTGTAGAAATATAAGCAACAATAGATGAGAGACAATCTTAAGCGATAGGAAAACAAGAGATGATCCCAAGAAGTAGACTGTTGTAGCAACAGTAGCAACAGTCATGAACATGCGTTTTCACACAAAAGAGTGTACACCATGCACGCAACAAATAGCGCACAGATGTAATGAGGATCACACAAGCAAGGGTCATGTACACTAAGGCCTTCATATGCACAAACCTGCATGCTGGACTGACCAAGAGATCGATAGGGGTGTGCACAAACCCAACAGAGTGGTCATGATCAGTGGCCCAAATTAAACCAATAAGAATCGCCCCAAGGTCTGCAAGGCAATGCTAGGCCAATCAGACCAACAAATCACGTACACAAAAGTGTGGGAATAGCAAATAGCAAGATTTAAGAACCATTCAGATCAACCAACAGAGCATAGGCCGATGGAAACGACCCAAATCAGATCGTGGTTATCTGGACAGAGCAACCCCCAGATCAACCAGTAGATTAGATCAGATCGGGGCCCAGACCAACTAACTAGCAGCTCCCCTAGGCAACACTACAGATCACCACCAGTGATGCTGGGTTTGCTGCAACAGAAAAGGCGGCGTTGTGCAGTGTCTACTGCCCTCACCCCACCCCACCCCACCCCTCCACGCATGTGTGAAGAAGCTGGAGGCAGATTGAGGGGCAATGGCGACGTCAAGAGGCTATCTCTAGAGGCAAAGGCAATGGGATTTCCCTAGCATCATTTCCACTTTGATACCATGTTGAGAAAATAAACTTTGATGTTATTTTATTAAGCAAACCTTAGCCCTCTTTATATAAAGAGAGCTTAGGTATGAAAGGAAAAATAATAAAACACTTACCAAAAATAAGGAATGCTAAACATAGGACAACCAAGACTAACTAATTAGACCCTACAATATCTAACCTAATTTATTCTCTAACACAGAAATTTCAATGATAAATAATATGTTTGGTTGGCTTTGCATGAAAGAGAGATTAGGAGTTGAATGTATATGTACATGATGCAGCCAAAGGTTGGACAAAATAGGAGCTAGACTAAGAAGGGGGGATGCGACAGATAATGATTGGTAGGTTGTAGGAAGTAGGCATGGGAGGAACATGTGTACAATGCCACCTTCATGGGGACGACTTAAGGAAGGTTCTTTGTTTATGTTGCCAATTGGTAGGATCGCGTGCAAGGAATCACCATGACCCTTCTTAAAATGCCTAGCACGTGATGGGTTTAGACACCATAGAGAGGGTTGCCCTAAATGATACGGTGGTAAAGAACAAGGTGAAACGCCATCTCCCAGGTCCATCCCTTTCACTAGAGGTTCTTCTTTCACAAGCAATTGCTCTAATGGCAAAGGGGTTCCACACTAGCATTGAGTTGGTTAGGTGCCATGGAGATGTCTATAAGTCTAGTCTTTTTATATTTATATGCTTGAACTAGACTTGTGAAATTTCCCAAACCAATCTACTATATAAAGAAGACTAGGATTTTCAATGAAGAACAATGCCTTCTTTTCAACTAATCTATTGCAAGTCAATCAGAGAAAAAGAAGACAGGGATTTGCATAGAAAATCCTTCATGATGGAAAGAGAAATCATAGAAATACAAAACCCTAGCATCAACCAGTAGCTAGGGGTATTGTCATCACGAAAACCCTAAATGAGGGCTGTTACAATATGCATAGAATTAAGGTGTGCAAGGACCCCCATCCAAGGATACATATGCCCATTTATGTACTAGCTCCCAGCACAACCCCTCAGGTTGGCTGGCATAGATGCCAGATGTTCCCAACTTGCCCATATACCTCTCCAATTCACCATGGATAGGCCGTTAGGGAAGATATAGGCAATTTGATCTTCATATTTAGCATACAGAAGACAGTTCAAGAATCACCTTTCTTTCAAGTGAAATGTTTGTCCAGCTCGGCATGTTTGGTGCAGTCCCACCAAGTTGATTAAGCTTTACAGTGACAGTATGGTTTCATAGGTATCTTGGGTTGAACTGAATGCCAATGTCAGTAACTATAATTATAACCCATAACATTTCCATGACTACCAATCCTGGTGCTATCACTCGTTATTTTGCCTTAGCTATGGAATGAGCAAACATTGGCTTTTTTGCTTCTTCAGATGTGGGATTACCACCCAAATAAATAGAACCTGTGGTCGACTGACACTACCCATTCGGTAGTCTGTAAATATTTCAATTGTCAATGCACCTTGATTTTTTTGAGAACTTGGACATACCACCAAGATAAACAATAGCACATGCATGCATAAACTGACTGCAAAAAATTACTACACATGTAATGTCAGGTCGATTCAGAATCAAGTAAATCCACCTTCCCACAAGTTTCATGATGGAAGTGTTTTCGAGCATCATTGAAAGGCTCTCCATTATTCAAGCTCAGGTCAAAATTTGCCAAGGGACACGTGGCACTGCCACATGACACAGTGGCTCACATGGCAGTGCCACGTGACACGTCTACATCAGGTCAGCGGTCTCCCAACGGGTGCAAATTTCACTAGGGTGTCTTTGGATCCAAGTTTTCTATTTTAAGTATGTTAGAATGTCAGGAGGATATGTTTTTACTGATTATTAGAGATTTGATTAATATGTTTTCCTTATTTAAAGATTAGGATTATCTTTTTATATAAAGAGATACGTATGTAATCTTTTTCTTGAGTTGAATGCAACAATAATTCCCACATCTCTCTCAACTCCTCTCCTCTCTCTCACCGCTGACTCTCTTTCTCTCTCTCTCTCATTGTTCATGTGCCCAACAGTCCACGTGTGGACTGTTCACACATGCATCAACATGCCAAGGAGGCTTCACATCACGTCAACCTCTACATGGTATCAGAGCCTTCGATCTAGGTTCCTTGGCGTGTACATATTCGCGAGGAAGAGTTCATGCACAAAGGAGAACTCTCTCTTATGTGTGGATTCTTCAAGTCAATGACAAGGCCACACGTACGTGGCTTTCTTCTTCGACGTGGAAATTCGCTCAACAAATTCCTTAGAAGATCTTGGCGCCTTACGCAAGGCCCAAGAAATCTAGTAGGGATTCTCAACAAACCCTCTTCCCACCACATCTAGCGCCTTATGCGAAGTAGGAGGATCGTAGATCAAGGAAGATGGCCGACATCGAGGCTACATTGTCAATGGGAGAAGACAAGATGGTCGTTCAAGGAACAACCATCAAGCTTCAAGGTGCTTCCAATTATGTCTTGTAGGCACACAAATTTAAGATATTTGTTGGGGACCAAGGCAAACTTAGTGTTCTCCTCGAAGAAGCACCTAAATAGAAAGATGGAGCCAAGAAAAAGAAGCTTGAGAAGGAGAATTACATGGTAATGAACTGGATCATGAACTCAATTGATCATGCCATCACTTCAAATATTCTATACAAAAAGAGAGCTTGCGAGATCTAGACGGCACTATAGAAGAGGTATTCCCAAAAGTCTCATAATGCGTGCACCACCAACCTCTACACATATATGGACTACTAGTCAATGAGATCTTTCTTTGACAAATTACTACATGAAGATGGAGGCGCTATTCGAGAAACTGGACATCTATGAGCCCATCTGTTATGATAAACAGGAGGAGACGTGCTCAATGGCAGGATGCCAAGTTCTTGTCGGGGTTACATCCCTGCTATCATTTGGCGCGCAATTTGATTCTTGCATTATATGGAAAGACGGATCTTGAGACCATCTTGCATCTTAAAGAGATGAAGGCCCTAGAAGTTGAGGCTCCTACAAAGAGCGACATCTCCACACTTGCTATTCCAGAGATTAGTGCGGGGCGTGGAAGACTACGTGGCTGAGGCACAAGTCGAGTCTATCCCCCATGCCAACATTGTGGATGCACCAACCATCCACAGGATAGATGTTGGGACAGGTTTGAGAGGCCTCCACGTAGGGTACTTGCATCTCACGCATGGACTCCCTTACACCTGTCCTTGAGAAGATATGGGCTATGCTTCAAGAAGACGAGAAGAAGACTACAACAGTCGTTGTGACAACTATTGAGGTTGCCAAGGAGGCAACGACTTTAGATATCGCAACATGTTACACTGTGACTTCTTCAAATAACAATTTCGAGAGCTCCAAACTCGAAGAAGAATGGTGGGGTATCTAGCCTCACAAAGTTCAAGAGCAAGTCATAGTCCTCCCAACCTCGACTTGAGGGGGAGTGTGAAGAATAAAGGACCACGTGGCACTGCTACATGGCACAGTGGGCCACGTGGGATATCTACATCAGGCCAGCGGTCTCCCAAGGGGCACCAACCCTATGGAATTTTGGTAGGGTGACTTTGGATCCAAGTTTTCTATTTTAAGTATGTTATGATGTCAAGTAATTAAGTTGTTAGGAAGATATGTTCTTTACTAATTTCTAATATTTGATTGGTGTGTTTTCCTTATTTAGAGATTAGAAATATCTCTTTACATAAAGAGATACAGATGTAATCTTTTCCTTGAGTTAAATGCAATAATAATTCTCACATCTCTCTCAACTCCTCTCCTCCCACTCACCGCTAACTCTCTTT
Organism: Thalassia testudinum; assembly: GCA_037157565.1. Lineage (NCBI taxonomy): Eukaryota > Viridiplantae > Streptophyta > Magnoliopsida > Alismatales > Hydrocharitaceae > Thalassia > Thalassia testudinum. The sequence continues at coordinate 11,463,334 of JAZHRO010000078.1, read as the reverse complement.
CTCACTGTTCACGCACCCAACAGTCCACACGTGAACTGTTTACGCATGCATCAACACACCAAGGGGACTCCACGTCGCACCAACCTTCACAACCTCAATTGGTTAACCACTAGTTTGCATCCTAATTTCGCAATCTCTTTCAAAAAATCTTAAGTATAATTTTGCTGGCACGTCTTTTCAAAAACTTTTGATGGCACAGGAACAATCCATTCCTATATCAAAACCATGTCCAACACGATCTATTTTGGTCTAGGGTACTCCATGACTAGGAAGGTTTATCATTGTTACAATACTGTATCACCAACATTAACTCCTTCGCTTATACCTTCAATTCCTTTAGAGTATCATGCTGTTACATCACCTTCCAACTCCAACTTGTGGTTCAATCAAGCTTATGTTTGATATCCCATTTCTACCTCCACTATCTAATTATCAAGGTTTTAAATATCAATATCGACGTCGTGTCAACAAGTCAAAAAGAGAATATATCACCGATATCCACAGTTGACACGTGGACATTCCACATGATGTTGAGTCAGTAGAGTCGATGGTCGTGTGGCCTCTTTAGGTTTTTAGGAGTTGACTTGCATGTGACACTTGTAACAAGTTATTTTAATTAATTGCTAGTCCAATTTAGGATTGAATCAAAATAGGAATAGTTAATTGATTATGATTAACTCTGTTTATGATATGATTTGTTAGGATTGCAATTAGGTTTAGATTTAGGTTTGGTTCTTTTTAAATAGAGACCAACACCTACTTTGTTTATTTGAGTTGCAATAATAAAATTCTCATCTTCCACAACTCCCTCTATACCTCTCCATTGCCGACGCTCTCTCCCCCCTCGATCTCCACGCTCCATGCGTGGACTACTCACGAACGTAGGCCCTCTATGCTTTCACAAATCCTAACATGGTATTAGAGCCATCGGACTAGGCCTCTTCATCCTTTCGCATGTGGAACAAAAAGAAGCAAGGAGAGGAGAGTTCATGCACAAGAAAGCCACATCTTGTGGAATCTCCATACACACGAGCCTCGATCTTCATGGCTTCTTCATCTGGCAGAGAAGTTCTCTCAAAGAACTCTTTGGAAGATCTTAGCACCTTATGCAAGACCTAAGGAGTTAAATAGGGGATTCTTGGTGAATCCACTCACTACCACATCCGATGCCTTACGTAGAGCACAGAAGTAAAGGGAGATTCATTGTCCAGAAAAGATGGCGGAAAATACGACCCTAGAGAAGGCAAAGGACATTCAAAATTTTCCTGGGCAAACAAGAGAAGCTACACATCCTACTTGAAGCACTTGAGAACAAGGATGCCTCAAAAAAGAAAAGGTTGGAGAAAGACAATTATCCTGTGATGAATCGGTTGATGAACTCAATTGATCAATCCATCGCCTCCAATATACTATATAAGTCAACATTCGAGATGTGCGAGTCCTTGAAAAAGATGGTAGTCCAAGAAATCCAACAACACCTGCATCACCAATGTTTATGCTCATATCTGGATGGCAAATTAAGGAGATCTTTCCCATGATAAATATCACTCGAAGAAGGAGGTGCTATTTGAGGAACTCAGGATTTTCGAGCCCATCTGTTGCAACGGGCAGACCATTACGCATGAGATGTTGTAGGCAGCAAAGTTTCTATCGAGGTTACATCCCCGATATTAACCGACACATGATCAGATTCTCACCTTGGATGAAAAGATGGATCTCGTGATGATTTAGTCATCTTAAGAAGCTTGGAGAACCAGAGGTAGAGTCTATGATTGTAAAAGACGGTAGTCGGTATTCAGTCGACCAAGCCACTAACTAAGGAGTATACGGTATGTAGGGGAATAGTCTGGGAGTACTCGGTCGGACATTTTTTTAATATATATATATATATATATATATATATATATATATATATATATATATATATATTATACACACACACACATACATGATACGTCAAGAAGTAAATATATTATTGCATAAAAATAGACTATTTTCAAGCTCACAATAATACCAAGTTACCAACAAAAGAAAAGTACTAGTTCAAAATAAAAGCACAAGTTCATTCGCTTTAATCAACAAAACAACAGAAAACACATCTAAAGTCAAAAGTGATCATCTTACGTCGCACCTCTTGCATCGTCGCCTCAGATCGGAGAGGGAGAGGAAGGGGCGGTGATTGGAGGAGGGTTGTCGCTCGCACCTTGGAGGAGGGGCGGTGATCGGAGAGGGAGAGCTTTGCTAGGGTTCGAGGGAGAGCTTCGCATGGGTTTGGGGGAGAGGCTTCTATCGGGTAGGAGTTGGGGATTTGGGGGGTTGATTGGAGTAGTGAGTCTAATGACTTAAATTTTTTTAGGTTTAATCCTCTATGTAAAACTCGTCTGATTACTCGGCCGACTACACCGACTACTCAGTCAAGTAGTCGGTGTGGCCGACTATGGCACTGACTATTGACTATGCAGTCGGTTAAAGGCCGACTACGATTACTCAGCCGAGTAGACCAATTTTCACAATACTGGTATAGTCAATTGCAGTGTTCGAGAGCACCACGTTAGCCACTACTAATGGTGGCACTGGTCTTGGGAAAGGACAAGGCTAAGGCTTGAACCACATCTTCCCACCTTATCAACATTGTGGACGCACAAATCATGCACATGACACACAAGACAAGTTTGGGAGACCTCCATGTGAGATGTCTAATACCCCATGGGAGTTCTGTCTCGCTTGCGAATTTGGAGAAGATTCGGACCAAGTTACTCGAGGACAAGAAGACCACGATGACCATCGCGACTCATGACGCAACAACTTCTAAGTTCTCTAAAGGACTCTCCGTGGTTTCTAAAGATCTAAACAAAGTTTGGGCATGGAAGACAATAAAGAGTGGTGAAAGCTCTAGCCTCACCAAAAGTATGCAGTCTTCAATCTACTTCGGCCTTGACTTGAGAGGGAGTGTGAAGGAATAAATGCCATGTCGACTGCCATGTGGCATAGTTGCCACGTGAACAATCCACATGGCATTGAGTCAACAGGATTGGTGACCATGTGGCTTCTTTTGAATTTTAGGAGTTGGCTTGCATGCCAAGTTTTGTGTTACATGTGGTAAGTTATTTTAATTAATTATTAAAGTTCAATTTAGGATTGAGTCAAAATAGGAATAGTTAATTGATTGTGATTGAATTTGTTTAAGATTGTGATTTGTTAGGATTGCAATTAGGTTTAGATTTAAGTTTGGTTCTTGTTAAATAGAGACCAACACTTTATTTAAGTTGCAATAATAAAATTCTCATCTTCCACAATTCCTTCCTCCATACTTCTCCATCACCAATGCTCTCACTCTCTACACTCCACACACATACTGTTCACGCATCTAGGCCCTTTATGCTTATGAGAATCCTAGTGGAAATGATGAATAGATACTTGTTTATAAAGAAGGCAAAGTTAGAAAAATATCTCTTGGTTGAAGACTCTTTGGTTACATTATGGAGTTACAATCATTGTTGATGGTTGGACTAGTTTTAAAAGAAAGTAGATCATTAACTTGTGGATTGTGGTGGCAAGTCCAATTTTTTCAAAATCCATGGATAAAGATAAAGTTAAAGAATTCAAATATCTTTATTCATTATCAAGGGATGTAATTAATGAGGTTGGAATTAACACAGCACGAATTACATCATTTATTTATAATCATCGACATGTTTTGTCGTTGATGAGGGAGCATTACAATTATGAATTGGTTCATCCTTGGATCATACACTTTGCTATAAATTACAATGCCTTGTAAAATATTTTGGACAATAAAGTTAAGGTAATACACGATATGAGCTCCTCAATGGAGTAGAGGATTTGATCTCCTTAATTGGTTTAATAAGAATTAGTGGTTAAATCTTTTATTCAACACCTGAATATGACATGAATATGACATAGGATATGACCAAGATGTAAGACACTATCTTCGTACATTCATCCTTCTTTCCCGCAATCCATTACACCAACACCACCTTCGTATGCATTATATCAATTATACACCATATCAGGAAATGTTGAAGCTTCTAAGAATCAATCTTATTTATATGGTACTTCTAAGTACGCCATCTTCCCAAATTATTTTGCTCCTCAGCCCCAACTGCAAGCTCCCCAAATGCCCAGACCACCATCATCACAAGATATTTCAAGAACAATAAGATCCTCCCAAGCACATGCAACTCGTACACATGACAGATATACACAACAGATATCCTCATCTTGAGGTTTTGGTCAGTGTGAATGAACACAAGTTCGGACAACACATTATGGATTGCTAAACAATGTATTCATATAAGTTAAAGGAAACAAATGATCTTATTCTCAAAAGAAACCTTAACGCCTTTATATGGAGAGGTTTTGGAAAAATTACATCAAAGAACCAACAAAAAATAAGAAATAAATAAACAATCCAAAAGACTAACTAAAAGATAATATAATGTCTCACAACACTCTCTCAAGCTAGAACATAGATGTGAATCATGCTCAGCTTATCACAACATACATCAAAAGCAAACTTAGCAAGAGGCTTGGTAAACATATCTGCAGTCTAGTTCTCTGAAGTGACAGGTGTGGTGTAGAGAAGCCCTCTCTGAATTAGATCTCTAGTATAATGACAATCAATCTCCACATGCTTCGTACGCTCTTGAAACTTAGGATTATTAGCTATATACGTAGCTACACAATTATTGCATCTCATCTCCAAAAGCTCCTCAATCTCAACATTCAAATCAAGTAGGAGAGATTTCACTCACACTAACTTAGCTATAATCTATGTCATGGCTCTGTATTCTGACTCGACACTGGATCGAGATACAACACTCTGCTTTCTACTTCTCCATGTCACCAAGTTACCAGCTACGTAAGTGCAAAAGCCAATGGTAGATTTCTTATCTGAAAGACATCCTACATAGTTTGCATCAAAGTATCCAACAATAGTCATGGACTCGCCTCTCCTGAACAGCAATCCTCATCCTAACGCTCGCTTCAAGTACCTAAGCACCTACATTGCAGCATCCTAATGCTGCTTGGTTGGCTTATCCAAAAATTGCCTGAGCTTGCCTACAGCAAGAGAAATATCTAAACGTGTAATAGTAAGATCAAAAAGTTTCCCAATCAACTATCTATATCCTCTGCTCTCTATGGCCTCTGACTCTGCATCATATAGGTGAATCTTAGGATCCATGGTTACATTGGCTAGCTTTGCACCCAACATCTCAATCTCCTGTAACACATCAAGGGCATACTTCCTCTGACTGAGAACAATACCTTCTTTGCCTCTTGCCACCTCAATGCCCAGGAAATATCTCAAAGTACCCAGGTCCATCACAAATCACTCAACCGAACTCTGCTTGACCTTAGCTATCCTGACTGCATCATCACCAGTGATAATGAGATCTACATAGATAATAACTACAACAGTCCTCTTTTTGTCTTCCGTATAAATAAGGAATGACCTAATGAAGACATGTTGAGCCCTAGATCTTTAAGGTCTGATAACTTCTAGAACCGGGCCCGTGGACTTTGCTTGAGCCCATAAATTGCCCTCTTGAGGTTGCATACACATTCCCCCTGAACGTCAAAACCTAGGGTTCACCATACAAGAAAGTATTCTTCACATTTAGCTGATGTAGTGGCCAAGCAAGATGAGTTGCAACAGCTATGAGAATCCATATTGTAGGAAGCCCGGCAATAAGAGAGGTGTCAAAATAATCTACCCCATATGTCTCAATGAATCCCTTTGCCACAAGATAAGCCTTATGCCAGGAAATAGATCCATCAGGATTGTATTTCGAGGCAAAGACCCAATGATAGCCAATAGTGCGTGCACTCGAAGGAAGCCAGGTAAGCTCTCATGTCTCCTGAGAATAAAGTGCAGCCATCTCATCCTCCATGATTTACCGCCACTTTAAATTAAGCATGGCCTACTAGTATATAGCTGGTATCTAAGTAAAAGACAGAGCTTCTGTGAATAGCGTAAACGGAAGCCAGTAGAAACCACCCCAGCAACCTGATACTATGCACAACTACAGGGTGCCTTCCGAATAGCTATTGGAAGGTCAAGTCATCAGGTGGAAGCTCAGCATCATCAACAGGAGACTCAGAGGCCAACGGTACATCACCGAAGCAAGTATCATCACATGTCGAATCACTACCAAATAAACAACAGTCAGTAGCATCAACACATACCTGTTGTAGGGAGGAAGATAGTGCTGGAGTAGGAGGGTGTGCTGCTGATACATCACAGGTAACCTAAAAAACACAAGAGGATCTCTAAATCAAGTAACACCTCTGTATGTAATGCCTGGTGATGTAGACTGAGAGATAGGAAAATCCCCTAATTGAACAGTAGCCATCAATGCTACCTTTGCCTCAAACAACAACTAATGCCTAGTCACTGAAAAGGGGCAGCCTCATGGAAAGTCACATCTACACTAACATAGTGCCTCTTCTGTAAAGGATCATAACATTTGTAACCTTTTTGGGTATGCCTATATCCCAGAAAAACACATTTAACTACCCTTGGAGCCAGTTTATCTCTGCTAGGCCTAGTAATATGGACAAAGGCTATGCAACCAAAAATCCGAAGTGGCAACTAAAACTCTCGATTTGGATATAATATCTACCATGGTACCTACTCAGATATTACAGAATTAGGCACCTTGTTAATCAAATAACATGCAGTAAGCATTGCATCTCCTCAATACCCTGAAGGAACATTATGATGAATTAGTAAAGTCCTGGCCACATCCAAAACATCATGTATTTCCGCTCTGCCACCCCATTCTGCTGAGATGTATGGGGGCAACTAGTCTGAAAATGGCACCATGAGATTTGTAGAGCGCAATCATTCGGGCAATACAAAAGTCAAGAACATTATCCATACAAACAACTTTGATAGTAGAAGCAAACTGATTATTTATTTCGATAATAAATGTCTCAATAACTGACCCAACATAAGACTTATTCTTTAATAAAAATACCCAGGACATTCTAGAACAATCATCAACTATCACCAAATAATATCGACGGCCTAGTCGATCTGATATACAACTGGGTCCACACACATCCAAATGCAATAAATCAAAAATATACTCGGCAATAATAGAACTAGCAGGCTAGGCGACTCTTTGATGTTTTCCCATCTGGCACACATCACAATGAATCTCGGTAGCTGGAGAAAGATAAGGGATGATATGGAGAAGCATGTCTAGAGATAGATGACCAAGATGATTACGCCACTGCAGAACGCTCGCTATAGCAAAACACACCTTGCCCTGGTAAGAAGCTGCAATTGGCATCTAAGATAGGTAATACACACTCCCCTCTTCATTTCCTCCACGAACCATTCTCCCCGTAACTTATCCTGAAATAAATAGCCAACATCAACAAAGATTGCCCTACAATTAAGATCCTTCATGATCTGCTGACAAACTGTTGAGGTTTTGGGTGCAATCAAAGCGTGGAGACTTCTTTCGACAAGAAGAGACGTAGCAACAACAACAACAAGCCAACAAGGCTTGCTATCTTGTTCACGTATGTAGAATAGGGAAAGGAGAGAAAAGGTAGCACATTGAAGAGAGGAGAGAGAGGAGAGGAGTTGTAAATATGATTTTATTATAATGCCAACTCAAATAACAATGATAATGTTCTCTCTTATTTATAGAGAGGTTAGAATCCTACTTCCATAACAACTCTTCCTAAAATCAAGAAACAAATCAATCTAAAATAGGGAACACAACTAACTAAATCACCAACCAAATCCTAATTTATTCTTAACTAATATGGGCTTTCTTAGCCTCCAAACATGACCAATGGGCCTTCTCTTTGTTGCAACCGGTGGCTGCTAATGGTGATGACCACATGACTATCCACGTAGCTTCTTGTGCCACATAGTAGTCCACGTGGCAGATTCCTTTTTATTATTTTGTTTTCTTGATTCCCAACACTCCCCTACAAGTCGAGACGCGGGAGACGAAGACTTGGTAATGTTGCTACACCATTCTTCTCTGAAGAGTTAAGGATGGTCTTCATGTCTCTTCTACACTCGAGACTCAAGCCCTTCATCTCGACATTCCCCGATGCGTTAAAGGGTTCCACATGCCTCCACAAAGAGTATGGCACCTTACTCGTGATCCAGAAAAGACATTCAACTTTTCTTCGAGCCAAGGTCACCAAGAGAAAGTGAAGTTGATGCAATCGTGGTGAACTTCTAGAGGCTACACTATACCTCTTCTTTTTCACATTATTGAGGAGTCGATGCGGCAACCATTAGTCCTAGTGCACCCTCGATAATCGGTGCTCCTTTGGCACCCTCAGAGGTCGACGGGATTGCTGTGGTGCTTGTCCTTTGCTCCTTTGATCTTCTTAAAGTGTTTGTCACCCTTTGTTATCAAAGAACCTCCTTTTTTGGAGAATAAGTAGTCGGACACAAAGGCACTATACGAACTAAAATACCTTTTGATAACTCTCCTCATCATTTACTTATTTTATTGCATCTTTCGCTCCCCCTGTGGTCAACATTGCTTTGTTCTCCACCATCTTCCTCGATCTACCTCCTCCTTAGCTCCGCGAAGGTGCTGGTAACTCTGAGACTCGGATCTACGTTAAGATGTGTCAAAGGTGACGTGGCTGCTGTCCACATGGAGAAGTTCCACGCAGAGGTGCTTCTCCCTCAGAGAGTTCACGCATAGCACTTGTGCATGGCTCTTCTCTCCTTTTCCTCATTTCACGTGCATTGGATGTCCTCGAGGAGAGCCTAGACTGTTGGCTCTAATGCCATGTTGAGATTTTGGATGTAATTGGAGCATGGAGGCTTCTTCTGACAAGGACAAGAGACATAACAGCAACAGCAACAGGCCCAATAGGGCTTACTATCTTGTTCATGTGTGTAGAACAAGGAGAAGGGAGAGAGGACAGCACGTGGAAGAGAAAAGAGAGGAAAGGAGTTGTAAATCTAATTTTATTATAATGCCAACTCAAATAACAATGATAATGTTCTTTCTTATTTATAAAGAGATTACAATCCTACTTTCTTAACAACTCTTCCAAAAATTAGGAAACAAATCAATCTAAAACAGGAAATACAACTAACTAAATCACCAACCAAATCCTAATTTATTCTTTAACTAATTTGGGCCTTCTTAGCCTCCAAGCATGACCGGTAAGCCTTCTCGTTGTTGCAATTGGTGCCTACTAATGGTAATGGCCCCATGACTGTCCACGTGGCCTGTTGTGCTACATCGCATATTCCTTTTTTTGTTTTGTTTTCTTGATTTCCAACATAAACAACAAACTCACAGGAAAATATGGAACAAATAAAACATTAGGCAATCTCAAATCGGGGGTAACTGACACCTCCCCCATACCATCCACCTGGAATGTCACCAATTGAGACTTGAATTTGTCCTACCAGGAGGCACTGATTAAAGCTGCTGAAAACAACTGTGATCACCACTTAAACGACATGAAGCACAAAAATCAACAAGCTAAGTAGTGGCATTAGAAACACCAGAGCACAATCTATACCTGCAGAAGCAATGGTGATTGTATCAGAAGATGAAGGGGTCTCCTGAGTAATCTATGCAAGTCATTGAACTACGGCATCATGCTCTGCCCATGACACGGTATCTGACTTTGCCTCAAAAGTAGTCACATCCTAGTTGGCCACAGGAGGCTTCCCGTGCTTAGACCAGCATGAAGCCTTAACATGGTCAATCCAACCACAAAAGGTGCACGTGGGGTGAGCTCTACCAGTCTGTCCTCTGCCATGTCCACATCCAGGAATCAATGGAGAATCCCGAGTTCCATGACCTCCACTGACTATAAGTACAGAGGATTGTCCAGTAATCTCTGGTGAAGAAAATAATCCTACTGAGGCAACTATATGCCTCCTCAAGAGACAAAAGATCTAACAAAATAATCCACCTGAGGCAACTATACGCCTCCTCAAGAGACGAAAGATCTAACAAAGTCAATATCTAAGAGCAAGCAGCATCATACTTAGGCCTAATCCAAACAGAAAGTGTAAATCGTTGTCTCCTTACGGTAATCTCACTGAGTAGTACATGTGCATACAGGTCTACACATGTTATACTTCTCCAGAAGCCCTTTCAAGGTAGCACAGTACTAAGGCAAGGGTTAACCCTCCTGCCTGAGGGTGAACATGTCATTCTAGATCTGATATACCTAGCTAGAATTTTTTCATGAGAATAGGTGTCATGAAGAGAATCCTACATCTCTTTAACGGTTTTGTAGCACATAATGCCATCTCCAATCTGTGGCAAAACACATTCATAATCCATGCTCACCATAGCATTATCCTTATTTCAAGTGGCGTATTTTCCCGTCTTATTCTGGGGCTCTGACTCAAGGAGAATCTGTTCCTTATCTTGACCCTCGACTATCATGAGAAACATCTATAACCAACGAGTATAGTTGGTCTCTCCAACTTCACAATAGGAACAAAAAACAAATTTTTGTAATTCTCGCTATCTGAAGTCATCTCCGATGAAACTTCAGATGATGAAGATGAAACCATGATGCCTAGAACAAACAGGAATCGTCGAAATCATATCTGAAATTAACTTTTCAGAGAATCACCACAAGTCACAAAAAAGGTGATCTAACATGAAATCTAAGTATTCTCTTCCTTGGAAATCAAGTTAAGACCACATGACAGCCCCTCCAGAGATTAAGAGACGCATGTTAGGGTCAGGAGGAACCCCTACTAACCCTCAGAGAGGCTGCCGCTCCTCCCCTCGCCGATGCAACGGAACAGCCGACCAGCAATGGGTCTTGCCATCCCTGTTGGTGCCCCCTACCATCGCTGCTCTACCTGTAGCAAGCGTTGCTGCCGTTATTCCTGTTGATCTGGCTGATGGTGTGGAGAAAAGAGAGGAAGAGGATCTAGGGTTTAAGTGGTTTTGGTAGGAGGCCTATTTCAATAGGATACCAAAGCGCCGACCTAGGATCGCCGTTTAAATACCAAGTTCAAATGAACAAATAATCTTATTCTCAAAAGAAATCCTACACCTCTTTATATAGAGGTGTTAGGAAAATTACATCAAAGAACCAACAAGAAATAAGAGATTACTAATGAATACATTTAAGCTATAAATCCTCACAAAAGTCATCAAGGATGGCATCAAACAAGTGGTGACAGTGATGATGGAAGCAGCATGGATATGGATCCAACAAGACACTCTTGATTCTTTTGATGTCCTCCACATGTATCTTGACAATTGGTTAAGTATTAGTTGAAATATTTAAATAATGCGGAAGTAATAATATCAAAGCACATAAGCATCATAAAACACTTGGGTTTATGTGGAAACCCACTCACAAGAAGCGAGGAGAAAATCACGAGAGAAGGCCTCGATAGGGCACTGATTTGTATTTCTTCTCAAATGAATGGGTGAGGGGTACACGCCTATTTATAGGCTACCACTCACACAAGAAGTCCACATCTTTCAATGTGGCACTAAACCCACAACTCAATTCTCTCAACACTCCCCCTCAAGCTGAAGCATGGAATGTTTAGCTTGTAACACAAATAAACCCACTCTACACAGCAGAACAAACACTCTGGACTGGTTCTTGGTTTTAGGTGGGAACATGGGCTGAAGCTGCTGGACAAATTGTAGCTAGCTCTGAAGATCTGGTGCTGATGGCTCCTCATTCAGTATCCCTGAAATTGGGTCTTCCTTTGAAGAACTCGAAGGTAGATCTCCCACTCTGGAGTCCACGAAACTGGATCTCCTACATAGAAACCTGAAATGAGTCATTCCTCAGAAGACCTCGAAACTCTGGACCTCCCAGAGTTGTATTTCTCATGTGGAGTCCATGAACAAAAGAGACTCCCAAACGAGGGTGACTACAACAAGCTCCCACACTCCCCCTTTCTCCCATACTAGTATGGGAGAAAAAATAATAATGAGAAGAAAATAAAGCAATAAGAACTAAAGAAGACTTCTCCATATCTTCTCTTAAACATAATCATTTTTTTATCTCCTATTTTTTTGACACAACCTAACAAACAAAGAGAATTAAAAAAAAAAACCTAACAAAGGATATAAGTCACGCAAACGGCTGCCCTCCTAAAAGTCCTCAATCTTCACCGTAGGGTTCAGAGGGATCCTAACATCCTTCGTAGCGCCCTCGCGCTCCTTCCGCATAATCGCCACTATCGCGTCCACTCCAGTCACTGGCATCACAACTGCTCCAGTGTCTTCTCCGTGCATAATCGTTGTGGCCACGGACGCCTACACCACCGAGCAACCCTTGCTAATCCTTGACCTCGATCACCAGCACCTCCACGTGCTCCTCGAGATCGACCACCAGTGCCTCCACGCACTGATGTGTTACAAACTGGGCAGCTGGTTATGGTCGTTCCCATGGGTGTCGCCACCTTCCCGAGGCAGAGGCACAACACCTCCACTTGTGAACCACAATGGCGGTGCACCTCCACCTACGTCTCCTCCGACGGCCATGGCTACAACGGCGCCAATGACAAGGGCCACCGCTTGCTCGCCTTTAGGGCCCGCCGTGTTCTCGAAGGTCATATCGCGAGCCACAAAGCCCTCCCCTTTTACGACTGGAGGACAAGACCCTCGGCTGAGGGAGATCTATGTCTCGACTCACCCCCATCTCAATCTCTCTGCATACCGTCGACATCTGCAGGTACCCTATCTTGCAAGGCCAACCCGACATCCGCAAGCAGGGAGGATTGAGCCGCTGTCGTGTAGGGCCTCCACGGCCTAAGCGATGCTGCACAAGGCCTATGCTGGCCCGCCGGCAAGTGCTTCCTCGCGTGGAACTCCTTTGATCTCACGTGAGATCAACGCTCACTACTCTTCGAACTTGAATAGAACTTCAAGAGATTGAAACTTCAACAATGCTGATAATAAAACAAACCCAAGGAACGAACATGCCCTAATACCAAGTTGATATATTTAAATAATGCGAAAATAATAAGATCAAAGCACATAAGCATCACAAAATACTTAGGTTTACATGCAAACCCCATTCGCAAGGAGCGGGGAGAAAATCACAGGAGAAGGCCCCGATAGGGCACTGATTTGTATTTCAACTCTCTCAACAGTATTTGAATTTCACCTTTTAAATTATCACTTTAGTTTAAACTTCTATTTGAATCTTTATTGTTACATGCTTCTATTAATTATTTAATATTTAATTCTTAAACTTGAATATGGTAGATTACATGTTGCATATGAATATTAGAATACACATGGCTACAGAAATCAACAGTTGGTATTCAGTCGATGAGATCACCAACTAAGAAGTATACGATATGAGGATGATTAATCGGGGATTAATCGATTTAGCATTTTTTTTAATATTTAAAATTTTAAATATGATTATATATACTATATTATACATATTAAGTATACACATATAAATTGAAACATGCACATATATCTTAAGTTGAATAAAATAATCAAGCGGAAGCATAAATCAAAGCAATAAACAATAATAAGAACACTTGGGTTTTACGTGGAAACTCCACACACAAAGAGCGGGGAGAAAACCACGGGAGAAGGCCCCGATAAGACACTAATTTGTATTCTTCTCAAATGAATAAGGGGTACACGCCTATTTATAGGCCACCACTAACACAAAAAGTCCACATCTTCCAATGGGACACTAACCTCACAATTCAATTCTCTCAACACTCCCTCTCAAGCTGGAGCATAGAATGCTCAGCTTATAACACAAATAAACTCACTCTACACAATAGAACACCTCTCTGGACTAGTTCTTGCTTGTAGGAGGGAATACGAGCTGGAGCTGTTGGACGAACTATAGCTAGCTCTGAAGATCTGGTGCTGGTGGCTCCCTGTTCAGTATCCCTGAAATTGGGTCTTCCTCTGAAGGCCTCGAACGTAGGTCTTCATCTCTGGAGTCCACAAAACTGGATCTCCCACATAGAAACTTGAAATGAGTCATTCCTCTGAGGACCTCGAAACTCTGGACCTCCCAGAGTTTGGTTTCTCATGTGGAGTCCATAAACAAAAGGGACTCCCAAATAGAGGTGATTATAGCAAGCTTTCAAACTCCCCCTTTCTCCCATGCTCGTATGAAAGAACACAATAATAACAAGAAAATAAAACCTGAAAAACTAAAGAAGACTTCTCCATCTCTTCTCTTAAACATAAACTTCCTTCTCATTTTTTTATTTTCTTCTCTTTTTTTCTCTTCCCACTGTCCCTTTTTTTTCTTCTCTTTCCTATCCTTTTTCATGTCTTCTCTTCCTGCCCGCTATTTTTTCTCCTCTCCTTCTGTACAGCACACCTTTTTTTTTTTTGGTTCACTCTTCCAGCCCCTCAGCACCACTTCAAAGAGATTCAAAATAATAAAAAGAAAATAGGGCAACCTAATAAGCATCGGAGCCCCCTCTAAACCACAAAGGGTTCTCGAACGAAGCACCAACCGAGGAACATCCACAGGAGGAAGTCGATCCACAACCACCACCACGCATCCTTGCGACCTCACTCCAACCGAACCCTTGCGATCTCACTCGCCTAAATTGCGAGATCAATGTCGGACAGTTGCCTCCTCGTGCGGCCACCGCCATCACCCGTGCCTGCATCCTCGTGGTCAATGCCGCGCTACTTCGTCTTCGCCACTACTGCCCTGCCGAGGGCGAGGGCTGCCTCACCGCCAAGATCGCCAATGCCAACGCCATCACCACTAGTGCTAGATTGATGCCATTAATCTCGGATGCGAGATCTTCGTAGAGATCGTTGTCACGATCTCCTCGATCTTCGCCTTGACCACATCGTGATCAAGGCAGGACGATCTCAAGCGAGATCCTTCCGCGATTCTCGCCTGAAATCGCATCTTGACAAGCACTCTTCCATCGCCTGACCTTATTAAGGAGGCCTACCGCAAAATGTCGTCGATCAAGGGCAGTCATCTTTCTCATCGCTGGCCAGATCGCAATGAAAGGACCGCCACTGCAGCCCCTCACAACAAAGCACTTCGCTGAGATCATCGCTCCTTTGGATCCACACGATGGCAACCATGACCACCACGACCAACCCATGACCAGGTGCCTCGCCCTCTCGGGCCACTCCAAGGGCTTCGTAGAGCTCCTCTCGCAGCACATCGAGACATTTCGCATCCTCATCTCCAACCTCTCAATGTCGTCGTCCTCCTCAACAACTCCTCGTCGCCTTCCTTGACCATAGGGTAGCACCACCCCTGCTGCGGTTTGTGCTACTGGGAAAAACCCCTTTAGGGTTCAACAACGCAGCAGCACCTCCAATTTTCATGCATCGCCACAACGAGATTCGTCTTGGAGAACTCCGACAAGCAAGAATAGAATGATAAAATGTGATAAAACTAGATAACCGAAGAAAGAACTGCTCTGATACCAAGTTGAATAAAATAATTAAGCAGAAGCATAAATCAAAGCAATAAACAATAATAAGAACACTTGGGTTTTACATGGAAACCCCACTCACAAAGAACGGGGAGAAAACCACGGGAGAAGGCCCTGATAGGGCACAAATTTGTATGTCTTCTCAAATGAATGGGTGGGGGGGTACACGCCTATTTATAGGCCACCACTCACACAAGTCAACATCTTCCAATGTGGCACTAAACCCACAACTCAATTCTCTCAACATATTGGTATTATTTTTTTAATATGCATATTCTTTTAATATAGCTTCTAACAAATAACTATCAATATCACAACACAGGATAAGACAAATAAACTAAGATTCATGCATCTTAAAAATCTAAAGAAGATAAGTTTTTAGTTCCAAATGTCACAAAAAGTATAAAATAGATAGCAAGTTCCCAAAGAAACATCTAAAGAAAATATTGAGATTCAATCCTCCTCTTCATCTAGAAATAAGAGATCATCCTTCACAATTTCATCTACTTCATCGATCTCCTCAAAAGCAGCTTCCTCCTCCTCAAAGCCAAGTGAGTTTGTTGGAGCTCTTAAGGTGGATGCTTGTTTGCCTTTGACAACTCTAAGACTACTCCTTGGTTGCAATACATCTTTTACACCCCATGCCACTCCAACTGCACCCCAAGTTAATCCTACTCCTGGAAAAACTTCTTCAGCTGGCACATCAAACACCCATGTAGTTGCATATGCATGATCCTTTAAAGCAATTGGATCTCTTTTTATAGCATTTTACTTACGATCCCATAGTTTTGCATTTAATCATATAAAGACCAAGTCATGCAGCCTCGGCATTACCAAGCTGGCCCTGCACCTTGTATGGATCTGGAAGTGGAGGAACACATTGTTACATATGTCATGTATGAAAGCTTAAATGTTGGAATTACTATAGTAATTAAGTCATTAGACTTGAAAATGCACTCCAATTCCTCTCACATACAGACGACGTAGAGGTTAAACTTAAGATCTTAATTGCCTTTTGTTGCAAGTAAGGTGCATCACTTCCGTACAAAGACCACCAATTAGTTTAATAAAAATTGCAAATAAATATTACAATCTTGAATTTACATAAACAAGGCCATGTAATTAAAATCAAGAATTACTTGGATCCAAGTGCTCATCATTGATTGACCTTTGCCTTATGACCAATGGTTTACCAAACATACCCGGACCTAGTTTGTATGCAATCAACTCCTTTCTTGTAATGATGTCTTGCACATCCAGGTCAGCATAGAATTACACAATGCAAGTTATCAACCCATTCTTCACATTACCATTTGTTTCAAACATAGCATAATCCTTATAGAAATAATAAGGATTGAGAAAATATGCAACCTTATGAAGTGGTGTATCAAGTCGCCTTTCCATTTTCTTTTGTATTGCCTCCTTAAATGGCTTATAAGATAACTCATTGCCATTACAAATTGTCAACATCTCCTCCTTTGCCTCTTCAAAGACCCCATAAACAAACCCATGGATAGTTTCTCATCTAAGTCAACAACTCGCAAGAGATGAACCAAAGGAGTAAAAATTCTCACTGCAAAAGTGACTTGATTCGGAAAAGATGGGCTCAAGACTGTAAATGTTGCTTCACCCCTTTTTTAGACTTAAACCATCTGCAACGTTGTCAATCATCGAAAGAAAACATCGTCCTTAATTTATCTTTCTTATCTAGTATGCTTTCCAGTGTACGAAAAATAGTAGCAAATCTAGTCTGTCCAAGTCTCACAATGTCTCTTTTTCAGTAAAGCGCTACATTATATTTAAAATTATAGCATGACTATAAATGAACACAGGAGTCTCCTTGCATTTGTGATCGCATTCTTTATCATATGTTCTCTTCCAATCTCCTCAAGCACCAAATTAATGGTATGCGCAACACATGATATCCGAAAAAATATTTGAATACTTTATCTTCATCGAGGTGGAATCTGCTACATTGCCAAAAGCAATATTTGTAACTTGGAAAACATTTTCCATGCCAATTTCTTTAATGCCTTCAATAAAGCCAAAGATGTTCCCCAAGTGGGCAATGGACACACAAATTCATAATGCTCCTTCCACACATATCAGTCCAAGCATCGATTATAAAGGAGCATCATGTAGTTTTCCACGTCTCTATGGCTTTACATTGCTTGCTTGGTCTTCTCCACAGTCTTCTTTAAAAATGGTCCAGAAATCTCATATTGACAAGTTCTAAGCTCCAAACCACAATATCTGATTGCCTTAGCCATTCGTACAAAATGATCATTGTAAATTGCATTGAATGAAATATCATAATAATAGGCCCATTCACAAATAAATTAAAATGTCCTATCACATTGATCCTTAGAATAAGCTGCAAATAAGGCACATTTGTGGCTTCAACTAATTCCGAGAATCTAGCCTTTTTCACCTCTCTTCTTGATTCGGCAATTCCTAAATCACATCCAATATCAACCTCATCCTTGACTTCTTATAATGCTCTCACTTTGTTTGCCTTTTTCGCCTTTAATCCATCCATGTATTCCTTAATAACCATCTTAGTCTCTTCATCAACATTTGGACAAGAATTTGTGTTTCCTTTAACGTGTGCTAAATGTTATTTAAACCTATCAATTTCACCTTTCACAACCTTCTTGTAAAGCCTATAGGTGATGGTGTTTGGATCCTCCTTACTGGCAAAATATCAATATCTCCATCCGAGATCCGTTGATCCAAGCAAGAAATAAAAGAGTTATGCATGAGTCAAAACTAGATCTGGGATTTGTGAAAGCCATATCTTCCACAAATTATTTACTCAATTCAATCCTATTAAAAAGCAAGAGGAAATATATCATGAGATACGTTGATAATTGAAACGTGAAATCAACAATCAAATAGATGCTCTTATACGTGAATTTGTAAAATAACACTCAAATAAATGCTCTTATATGTGAATTTGTAAAACAAATCAACATTCAACGTATCATATACGTTGAGAGTTGACTGCCTAAAAGACTACCTTCTCAAGAAAAAACCTAAAAGACTAGCATGCATCCACAACTAAAACACAACCAATCATAACAATAATACATACATGATCTTAGAACCTATTAAACTAAAACATGAAAAAAGATCAACATGTAATTAGAGTTTAGAACCATAATCAACAACATGATTAAGGAATCATAAACAACTATCTTAAAAGCTACCATCATAATGAACATACAAATGACTTACAACAAAAAAACTAAAACTATGACAAGTTACTGGTTCATAGTTAACATCACATTAGGGTAAAAGACTTGGCGAACATGTTACAAATTACATGAATATAAGCAACTCATGTATGCAACTCACGAACTAATCGCAAATGAAGTCTAAAGCATAAAATCTAAAAATTAGTATGCAACTCACAAATAAAAATTTAAATCACGAAAAATAATAAATGCAATTCACAAACTAATTTAAAGTAATATATGCAACTTATAATAACAAAAACTCATCTAAATTGGCATTTGCAATAAAATTAATATCATTAAACAAGAAAGAAAGGTAAAAGAGGAGGATAACTGATTAAGTGCTAAGAAAAGAATAAAGAGAAGCAGTGGCTACCACTTGATTGTGGAGAGCAACAACCATCGGTAAAGAGGGCAACAACCACATCTCAGTAGTGATGGAACAACAGGCACTACTCACTGTCAACAACAACTTGGAGAAGCCTCGAGAAGAGGCCTCACACAATGGTGGAAAGGTGACGATGGGATAGAAGTTGGCTAAAGGCCTCACGCAAAGGCTAGAAGTGGTTGGGCGGCGATGATGGAAGACCAAGTGGCTGAAGAAGCCTCGCGAAGAGGCTACAAGAGGTTAGGCGACGATGATCAGAGACATGCTAGCTAGAGAAGCCTCACAAAGAGGCTTTGGGCAGTGGACTGACAGCTATTGGGTGTTTGAGAGGTTAAGAGAAAGAAACCTCGTGAGAGGATTTTTTAGAACTTAGGTTGACGTTCACGTGTTGGAGAAGGGGAGGGAAGTTAGAGAGTTATTTGGTTTGGCTAATGCATGAATCAAAGCTAAAAAAAAAAATTGAAACCTTAAAGCTTGGTCAACCGATTAATCAGATAATCGGTTGATTATAGGAGCAAATACAGCTATACGGTTCGTTTCTTGACCGCAGACAATTATGCGATCGATTAATCAGCCACATATACTGATTTTTACACCCTTGATGATACCACATTCTTATTCTTACGTAATTCTGTTTAAAATTGTGATTTTGTTAAAATTTTAATCATTTTCACTACTATTTTTGTCGCCATACCCTCAATGTGCCTTCAAAATGAACTATTTTCGATGCATTGAAATCGTCAAAATACAGGTGTTTCCACGGCATGCCTACGAAATGTGTACTTACAAATTTATCAAAATGACATCAATATCAACATTTAAAACCTTGATAGGTAGAACATTCTCCAAGCATATATGAGAGACTACCTGAGCCTTCCTCTGGCCACTGATAGGGGAATGCCTCCCATTGACTACCAAGATGGTTCTACTATATAGGATCAGTTCAATTTGACAAGCTGACTAGCATCTCCACGTGTCAAAACACGATCAAATCAACAAGCCAATCTCTATCCTCGATGCTAGGCTAGCATACAACACAGGCAAGAGGTATACCAGGAATCGATGAAGGCAGCAGTGTTTGAGTGCGCCATAGAAGAACTCGAGATAGCCATCGTAGGAGTAACAGATATACCATGCCGATAAAGTCTCTAAGTTAGCTCATCATACTCGACTTCGGTGATCAATGCAATCTCTAACATAATCCCTGGTGTTGCTAACAACTTAGAGAATACTAACAAGCTTTCCATGCTTAGACCAACATGTGTCAATGTGACCAAGCTTTCCGCAATGTGAGCATTGGAGCCTAGCGCACCCCTAGCCTCCTTGACCATGTTTATGTCCTCTAGTGGATGACATTATAACTCTGTTTGTTCCGTAAGAGACAAACATGGCAAATGCATTCTCCATACAGGTTGGCACATCTCTAGTAATGTAAGCATCTAAGCTCTAATAGCTTCATATGCAAGACCAACCCAACAAGTGACCAACCATCATTTATGCCCTATTGACCAACCATCATTTGTGCCCTATATGTTTTCTGAGTCTCACATGAACACGGGTGTGTAGGCATTCAATCTCTCAAAGGGGGATCTATGAGCTAACTGACCAAGTAGCCTACCCTCCATCTTATTTGCACAATTTCATGATGCAACTGAAGAATACTAGCAGCATTCTTTTCTTGTGAATACATCTAGCAAAAAACATCGCACATTTCTTTGGCAATCTTGTAGTACATGATCTCAGTGGCAATATACTAGATTGTGGTGTTCATATCTATGCTTTGACCATCACATTATCTTTCTTCCAAGTTGCATATCTCCCTTTCTCCGCATGCTCTGACTCGGTTAGAATGTGTTCATTGCCATGCCCTTCAATGACATTAAGAATCGACTACAACCAAAGCACATTTTTAATCCTATCAAACTTGACTATTGGACCAAAGGGGTTATCGAATTCCCCCTGATTCCTATCACCTTGAGTGGGAGACTGACTATTTCAAAACCATTTTCCGACCAAATCAGAGTCCAGTAAATTTAAATCAGTAGGCTGACTTGATTCTCAGTTCATCTCACAAAGATAATTATCAATCTAAAGACAAAAATATATATATAATCTGGGGAATGATGGCAAACATTCACATCGAATATGGGCTCATAAAATAGAACAGAAACAGCCCAGGCACAAGACCTTCACAACATGGCTGTTGGCAGTGGAGAACTCACCTTGGCAGGTGAGGGAACTAGGACAAAAGGCAGGAGAAACCTCACTGCAGGGCCACCGGCTGCTCTAGAATAGCAGCGGCAGTGGCACCACAAAAGCAGGAGGATCAATGGTCACACTATTGGTGGTCTATAGCCACCAACTATGCTTCAATTGGCCAGCAACAGCCTGGCAATGCCACTACTAGCCTGGCGGTGCCACTGCTAGGGTGTCTTGGTCACCAGCTTAGCATGCTAGTCATTACCTTATGAGTAAAAATTTGTAGATCAGACTCTCAGGGAGTTCTCTTGGGCACAGTGCCCTAGGGCATAGCCCATTGCTAACACTTGGGAGGCCTCTCCTCCTCCAGGAGCTTTGCACAAATCCCAAGAAAGAGAAGAAACCCAGAAGTTTACTTGGTGGAGAAAAAAGAAAGGGATTAAGTAGGTATAAAGTTCCAGCCTAAGACTATCAATCTGAAACCATGTTAGAAGAGAAAGGAATGTTCGATCTATTCAAGAAAATCCAGGGCCTCTATATATAAGGAGAGCCCAAGGACATTTACAAGTAAGCCAACAAGGCAAAATAAATGTGGCAAAAACAAGCAGCAGGAAACAAATAAATATAAAAGGACTCATCTCTCTACACATCTCAAAGGAACTACGTGCTAGAGGTGGACCTGCTGGGAGCCAAACCAAAGTCTGTTGAAATGGATTCTTAGGTACATCAATAGAATAATGAGGAACCACATCATCAGTATGGAGCTATCTGGGGAATTTCATGTCACCAATTGATGCTCAACAGTATAAAATCTGATTAGGGAGTCTTATATGCTGATGGTCTGTAGCCACGAGCTATGTTACAACCGGTTGGCGGCAACCCGACGTTGCCACTGCTCGCCTAGCAGTGCTGCTGCCATGCAACGGTCGGTGTCTTGATCTCCAGCTGAGTGTTCTAGTCACTTGCTTAGGAGCAAAGATTTGTAAATCAGACTCTTAAGCTTAGTTTGACAACTGGGTTAACCCTGTTTGGTAGATAAGATATTCTAACCCAGGTCAAGTGCACTTAACCTAGGATAAGTTATTCTTAGGCTCATGTGGGATAAGGATTTTGGAGGATTATCCCATGAATTTCCATGAGTTAACCTGTGAGACCCTATCCCTCTTGCCTCATTCCCAACCTGCGGTTGTCAGAGATAAATACCATCTCGTTAATATCTCATTGATTGGGGCTGCCTTTCAATGAATATAGCTCCTCAATCATCTAACAACTTACCTCAAAAATCAAAAAAGGATAGAAAAAAAAGAAAAATATATGGGATTAACCTTTTTCCGTACAATTTGAATCCCTCATTCCAATAGTTTTATGGTTGTTTGCTATTTTATTTTTGCTTTGTCACCTTATTTAAAGAGATCTAAAAGTCATATATTAGTAATTATCACCATAAATTAAAAAGAACAAAAAGCAAACTAGACGATGTGCACTCCTTCTAAGAACACCTTCTCAAGCCATTAACCAAAATTCAAATTGAACTCCTATTTATTAAATTCAAAAGAATACCACGTGTAGATGGGTTACTAAAAATTAAAGTGTCTTCACTTAAATGAAGATAAGAAAGAAATGTATCGGCTGTTAACTAAAATTATAGTTAATAAAATATTACCTATCAAGTTATACATAATGACAACTCATTTTAATTAATATGATTTTGATTACAAGAAAAACAAATAAAAGTTCTTCCATCAAATAAAATATTTATTGAAAATAATAAATTATAATTGTCTTATCGAAGCTAATTAATATTACCAATCAACTAACTTTAAAACCAACAACTATAGGGACAGAAATGTCACTCTACACCTTATCATATCAACAAACTCCCAAACAATAATCTTCCACACACAAGATAACCCTCCTGATTATCCCTCAGCATTCCAAACAGCTACACGTTAACCCACCAGGATAACCCTTATGTCTTCCAAACAAAAATGCAGGATAGCCTATCTGCAAAAAAATTATCCCACGAAATTTATCCCTCCACCCAAACTAGCCCTTAGGAGATCCCCTTGGGCACAATGCCCTAAGGCACAACCCCCTAAAAACACTAGGAGGCATCTCCTCCTTCAAGGGCGTTGCATCAATCCTAAGAAGGAGAACCCTAGTAAGTTTATTTGGTGAACAAAAAAAAATTGAGAAGGAGATCAAGTATAAAGTTCCAACCTAATACTGTCGTTTTGATGCCATGTTAGAAGAGAAAGGAAAGCTCTATCTATTTAAGAAAACCCTAGGCCTCTACTTGTAGGGAGAGGCTGAAGACATTTATTACAAGTAAGCCATCGAGGCAAAATAAAAATAACAAAAAGAAGAAGAAAGAAACAAATAGATATAAGAGGACTCATCTCTCTACACATCTCAAAGAAACTACGTGCTAGACATGCCAAAAGGTGGTGGACCTACTAGGAGCCAAATCGGCACCTACTGAAACGGATTCTTAGGTACATCAACAGAATAATGAGGAACCAGTTGATGTTCAACAGTATATAGCTCTTTGGGGAATCTCATGATACCAATTGACACTCAGCAGTATAAAAATCTGTTTGGGGGCTCTTATATGCTAGCCAGTGCTAGCAGAAACTAACATTATGGAGTTTATGACTCACCCAGTTAATTGAAATGCTTTTCCACTTGTGTAATGTGCTGGAGGGCTGAAAGCACATACTACAGTGACCGAGATCAATGTGTAACAATGCCAATGTTAGAACATAACCAAGGATATTGATCCATAGAAGATCACATAACCAAGGATATTGATGCACACAAGATTTATTGCTTATAAGATATAAGATAAGAAAATCATTCTTTCGGAAGAAAAAAGAAAAAAATAATAATAAGATCAGCAAATCATTGATAACCAACATAGAATCTGTTAGTCAGATCATATTACTGTGAATACCATAAGCATAAAGAAATAGAAATGAAACTAGAGAAAGTCTAATTCAGCAAGCACAACATACAGTTGCTGCCACAAAGATAACAGCCCGAGGATTCCTTGGAATTGGGAAGCGGGTAACATCTGTCAGTGATAAAACTGCCCGCATGCGTTCTCTCACTTGCTCAAGAGAGATAGCAGCCTTCTTTGCTGCATCATCTCTTAGTGCTTCCCAGGCGGTAGCATGCTTCAGAATTCCTTCACAGAAAGCAACTGCTGCTGAATGTGGTGAAAGAAATGGCAATATGGCAACTGGAGTTGGATGTAGTGATCCAACCATGGCGGCATGCACACCTCCTATAATTCCAATATTTAGTGGGGACAGCGATAATGGATTAAATAAGACACATGTGAAGTTGACAGAATGAATAAATAGAAAAAGAAAAAATCTTTAATAAAAAAGAAATGGCTTATGTACTAACTAAAAAAGTATCAGATTTTAAACTTTTAAGCATCCAGTGTAAATATGATTCCTTCAGTTTCCACTGAGTCTACCAACGACACATATATTTCTATTACCCATGCTGAGGCCACAAACTCCTGTCTTTCCAAAACCAGCCTCATCCTCCAACCAGTGTAGCAGGCCTCGGGCTTCCTCAATAGTAACTCTGCCTAAAAGAAGCAAATCACTCACGCATAGGAGCTTCGCACCTTGCTGTTGACTAGGTCGTCGATGTCCATAAAAGGGGCTGCACCATATTCATCCTGAATCAAATACTTAAAATTACAAAGTTCCCATTCTATTTCCTGTCAAAATCTATGGTTTTTGAAAAGAAAATCTTCATGCAAAAAGGTACTTCCTGAAATGAACTTACCTTTCAAGCACCATTGTAGCCACATTTTGCTTCAGCAATGGCCCACCAAGTCGCAATCGCCTCTCAAATGTATGATCTCCAGTGCCTTTGAACCAAATAGTCACGATTCAATATTATTGGAATTAACTTCCAGAAGATAGAGCTAACACAATATAAGTACCACGGATTCATCATTCATAACTTGCTTGCATTTATCCAAGTACTTTATATTTATCTTTAAAAAATAGCCAACTTAAGAGGATACGGATGAGGCCGTTATTTGTTTTTAAAGATCCAGAAGGATACCCCTACAAGTAGTCAAAACAAGATTTCAAGAGACAATGTCTATCATAAACTTTTGACTAATCATGACATGGAAGCAATGTTTGTAAACTAGACCAAATGACTAGTCTGACTGGATGAGCCAAGAATGACAGAAATTCTGATTGCTTGATTACTTGACTGCTAAGATTCTTGAACGATCACAACCTGATTCAACTGACTAAATCAGATGAATAAGACCATCGGTCCAATCCACCAACATGTGCAATGATTTCTTTTTTCTGACAACAGTAAATATATGATGAAGGGGATTAAAACTCCTATGATACTGGTGAAAGCTCAACTTCTAGCCAACTACACTAACAGAAGTTTATACGTAAAATTTATTATCAGGTCACATCAAAACTATACATTTGTAATGAGATTAAGCATTTACTTGACATTTAAAAGGAATGCTATTTCTCTTCATAAAAGGAGGATTTTTGTATAAGGTCGGTATCTTTAGACAAGTTTTTGGGAAAAGTGTCAGGGCCACTCAAGCTTAGTTATATACTTATCCATTAATATAAAAGGAGAACACACCATCAAAAAAGGCTAAAAAGTTCCTACCAAACGTTGTCAGCCAAGTGACTTTCATCATTTTTTTTTTGTTTCTTTCCTTTTTTTTTTTGAGAGGTAAAATGTAACACCCTCAAATATAATCCCACATAGTAAACTTACGAAAATGAGTTGTGAGGCATAGAGATTGCAAGTTACTATTTGACAACTTTGGTTTAAACATTTCGGGTAGTTGTTTGGATTTTTGAGGGACATACCCAATAAGTTATCAAAGATAATTTTTCTCAATTAGACTTTGATTTAGGCCTAAGTCATTACAAATGATATCAGAGCCAAACTCCCTCTAGTAATAAAAAAAAAACTACCCTTAGGATAGCCAAAAAGTGCACTATGAGGTGGAGTCACCACTACTACTGTGAGTACATTATTAAACCTTGACGATGACGTCAGGATTTCGAATGAGGAAGGTTATAACACCGCCAAAAATAGTGCCACATAGTAAACTTATGAAAGTGAGTTGTTGGATATAAAAATTGTGAGTTACTAGTTGATAACTTGGATTTAAGCATTTTGAGTGATTGTTTGGACTTATGGGACACATGTTCAATAAATTGTCAAGGCTAATTGTTCTCATTTGACTCAAATTTTGGCCTAGGTCATTACATAAAAGCCTCCCATCATTCAAAAGCATCAAACTCCTCTCCAGCCAACTATACTAAATAACAGCTTAGCCAAAAAGTCATACAGCCATATTAAATATCTCAATTTACAAGATTCAAAAAGCTACAACATCAGGGTTCACCATGTAAGACATAAATGTGGTCACACCTCCTGAGCAAAACAAGGGCTGAAAACAAGGTACAAAAGACATCCCAACATACAAAACCCATTGCAATAGTATAAACTTGACACCCATTATAATAGAATTATTTCATAATGATTCACCCCCTACCTAGGAACCAAGCTTAGATACAAACCTGAGGACTGATTTGAATTGGATAACAATATGCAGAGTATAATTCTTACTACTTACTAAGGTGGTCACCCCAAAATATAGCATAGGCATTAGGAAAATGGATCCCATCTCCCAAATCCAAGCATCTGCCTCCTCCCAAACACAATTAGTTTAACTTCAACCAAGGTTCTAAATGCCAATTTCAACGACATTTTAATAAATTTGTGTGCATTTCGAAGACATGGCAAGGGCATGCCATGGAAATACCTTTATTTCTACAGTAAATTTCGATGCCATGAAAATAGTTCATTTCGAAGACACACCAAGGGCATGCCGACAAAAATGACATCTCTTCATCTTTTCCCCTTTCTTCTCCTCACCTCATCTCCTTCCCCATCATAACCCACCCCCTTATTCTACCACCAACAGACCCTCTACCTCGCACCTTCTCCCCTCTCCTCTGCATGACCCAACAGGGACCCATCACCTCTCCTTGCTCGTCCCCAAGAGGTGTGAACCACAGGGACACCACCATCGAAGTAACCAAACTCACCACTCCAACCACTACAGCAATAAGCAGCAGCTACGCCTACACAAAGGATCAAAGTAGCAGCCAATAAGCAGTAGCATGTCCCAAAATGGTCATGTTGACCAACTATCATCGAAATAGTCAACATGGTCAAATTTGTCAACATACCATCAACACTCCTGTATTTCGATACTCCTTCCATATCGATATGGTCCTCCACCCAAAACCCCCCATTTTGCTGCCACGTCGCCATCTTGATCATTGCTATTACAATTATTAAGAATGTATTGAATTCATATAATTGTGTTAAAAAAACTTGATAAATGCCTATCAAAAAAATTATTTAAACACCAAATCCTATGATCTAACAATCTAACTCTATAAAATATGTAGATCAAACAGTCATAGAACTAGTTCATCTATCATAAACTCATGGATCTGCAAATGTAATTGTTAAAACCAACAAGAAGATCCAAATCTAATGATTATAACTTAAATCTAGCTTAGAGAATAAAAAATAAATAGCATTTAACTTTGGAGAAGCTAAATTACCTTGAAGATCTAACAAATATACAAAGAAAATACCTGCAAGAGTTCTTATCACTCCAACAAGCATGTGACATCAGTAATGGACAGAAGTAGGTTACTGAATCACCTATGTCAACCTTAAAATATGGTAATAGCCTAAGAATTGTACCAAGTGCCGTCTGTAACGACCCGATTCCCAAGTCCCTACGAGACACGAGAATCGGACTGACTCGACTAATCCCAAGACCTAGTTGTCCAACGAGGAAGTAATCAAAAGAGCAGTAAAATAAATCACATTCAGCATGAATATAACTAGCAGTAACAAAATACAGCAGTAAGAAAATGAACTACTACAGTATACACCCCCACAACAGTAAAACAATAAATATGTACATAACATGAAGTTTACAATAAAGAAGTACAAGGAGTAACAAGGAAACTACACACTACAGTGGCAGAAAGTACAAAAAGAACTGCAGGTAACGCTACTGGACCCTACTCGGCCCAGCGTTCTCTGCAGCCGCTGACCCTGGCTACTCAACACCTAGTCCTGAAAAGTAACGAGTGTAACACGTCAGCGAAACGCTGAGTAGAGTGGCAGCTAAAAACTAAAGAAGCAGTAGAGTGTACAGTAGCTGTTATATTTTACTTTCTTTATTTACGTCCTTCTATTATTTCACGATTTATTTATTTCTCAGATCCTTCACTTGATCTCGAATGTTCCTCGTGAGAACGATCTTGATTGCAGTCTTTCTCGAAAAGTAGAAGTAACACGTGGTACTCTCCTGGCAGGGAGAGTCCCCCCGTGGTGGTCCTACCCTCAGTCAACCACCCCAAAGTCGCTGACAGACGTAACGGTAACTACGACACGCACGATAAGCGCACGGGTAGTTACCCCGCACTGGCATGCGATCAGTCGTTTCCGTTAACGGGTGCGATCAAAACACAGCACGGAACCAGTATAGGGCAGAACCCTCTCAGGAACAGGGGTTCAACCCCTCCACAGTCCGCGCACCCTCGCCTGACTACCATGTTTGCCCAGTGGGCCAAACAAGTTGGTGTGGGAGGCTAGCAGAACCCCGGGACCCGTGGGGTAGCTAATGCTCTCCCTACACTAGTAGCTCTCCTCGGTACTGCATACGCGAGGGCCAGCAAGTCGGTGTACAGTGGCCAAACCCACCCTGGTCTCAACCTGAGGGCGGCAAGCTCCCCTCTACACTAAGAGGTAATGTGTGCTCTCGTTGGTACCACGTACCCAAGAGACAACACACTTCCACGTTTCACTTTCTCAGTTCTGTTCCATTCTCTTTCCAGGAGTTCTACTCCTAATTCCTCGTAGGGTTCGTATTCTTTTGTTTGGACATTGTAGGTTTCACTGTTCCAGTCTTACGTTCATACAACCCACATTCTTAATCATAATTATTCATTCATGACAGGCAGCTATTAATTTACAGGCAGCTATCATTTCCTTTCCACTTTTCCGAAACTGCAATACATGTATATGTTCCACTAGTTTTCCAGTCCTAAGATTCATGTCGTATCCTAGGATCTATCATTCAATCTAGTTTTACAATCCTAGGATTCATGCAAGACCCTAGGATCTATTATTCAATCTAGTTTTACAATCCTAGGATTCATGCAATACCTTAGACTCTATTAATTGTTCCACAATTGTAACAATTTATGCTAATTAATTAAAAGCCACTCTACCAGCTACAACAGTACTGGAGGCGTGGTTGGAAATCCCGCGCGCCTCCGCAACCCCCAAGGCTGCAATGGAACAGGGTCCTAACACAAGGAGTTTCTCAGAACGGTATATAATTTCTGTAAACGGGTAAAGGATTTTATTCTGGAAAGAATGCAACTCGAAACGCGAAAAACGGACTCTGAACGGGCCCTAAACGGGTCGAAAACGACGAAACTGCCCAAAATCAGATGTCTGGAACCTCTTCCAGACGTCTTAAAATGTGGGTCAGAGTGTACCTTCGCTCTGTGTAGTCCCTCAGACATCCAGAAGCCTGCGGGGGCGTCTGGCTTAGTTCCCAGACGTCCGATGGTCACCCCGGACGTCTGGAAGTCCTTCCCGTCGTCTGGCACTGCGGCCAGACGTCCGATTCACGTGGGATGGCGAGCCCTCTCGCCCTCCCGAGCAGAACCTGCACGCACCCATACCTGCTCTCAGTACGACGGGTGGCAGATGAAGGCGCAGCGGACGGCTGCATGGCCGTACGCGCGAAAAGGAAGACCGAAATATCTTACCTGACAGATGTCTGGACAGTCCTCCAGACGTCTTCACCGTCGTCTGGTCGTAATCTCAGACGTCTGATTCTGAAAAAATTTCCAGAACCAGAGCTCAACTCGCCCTCCGCCCGCGACGCACGGCCGCGCCGCGCCCCGTCCGCCTGCTGCTCGAGCTACAGTAGTCCCTCTGCGACACTCCACGCCTGCTGCTCCCCCCCGCCGGTTGGCTCTAGCTGCCCCGGCAAGCTCGAGCCCTCACGGTCGAGCGTCTCCTCCCTCGCGCAACACCTCCTCCCGCACACTCGCCGCGGCCGCTGCTGCCGTCGCTCGCTCGCGCTCTCGCACCGACTGGGAGAAGATGAAGGACGCGGAGGAGATGAGGGTGAGGGAGAGGGCGAGGGGCCTTATAAGGCCGCACGGGGAGAGAGAGAGAGAAGCGCTGCGCCCTGCAGGAGGAGAGAAGGAAAAAGAGGGAAGAGAGCGGCGGGTGCAGGTCTGCACGCGCATGCACGCAAACGCAACCCCGTACGCCGCAAAAATTTAATACCAGACGTCTGGAAAGGGTTCCAGACGTCTGGTCAGACGTCTGGGCCACTTCTCAAACGTCTTAAAAACCCGTCTTGAGGCCACGTTCGTAACACCGTCCATTTGACCAATATCATCAACATATTATTTTGATATTTGGCAAAATAGCAATGGTACTTACATTTCGATATTACATGTATGCCGATATAACCTCACATATGAAAAAGGTCATTTTGCTAACATGTTGTGGGTATGCCGTGGGCAATCAAAACACTAACTTCAACGATCTAGAGAAGTCCTCCATCAAAGCAAAAGAGGAAAAGGGAATCCACCCCACCCATAGCAACATCCCAGGAGCCTGACAAGAACCTCACAGTAGATGCCCTCTAATTCAATGCCAATGCAAATAGACCATCTATGCAAAAAGGAAAAGATGTTCCATCTCCTAGACATGACTAAAAGCTTAGGAAGCAATGTGGTGCCAAATGTCTAACAAGTATCTCCAAAACAACAATGAACCTCTAGGAAGAAAGCTACAACTCTCCTAGCTGAGACACCCATAGCAAGCAAAGGAAACACAAAACTTAGAGATCACCACCTGATCTGTAAATCAAGCAAACCATGTTAAAAGTAAAGCACCATCATGATCCTCAACTGGCTGTAGATAACTCCCCTTCAGGGTAGCAGACGACATCCAAGTCACCAAAGAAACATCCTTTTGCTTCTAGGATTTTTTTTAAGAAAAATGGTGATCACAAAAAAACTTCATAAATTCAAGAGCCTAGAGACTTTCCTACAAACATTCTCAACAAAAGCTCTTTCATCCTTGAAGATGACCCCATTTCTCTAAATCCAAATGACACACAACACAGCAAAAGGAATCACCCACTCCTTTTTTTCCTTAAAAGCCCCTCCATACATAGAGGCACAAAAGGCCCCCATGACACGTGATCAACTCAGGTCAATCCAACCAATCTCCAAATCTTTGATGAATCCGATGAAAATGGGCATCCATAAAACAAATCATACCACAATTTCATGCGCATTCCCATACAATGGACATGACAAATCATCGGAGGTGCAAATTTACTTTGATAGGACTTCATCATCAATCTTTTCCTTCACAGCAGCAAAGAGAAAATATTAACTTTTATCAGCATCTTTGCTTTCCATATCAGCCTACAATCTTTAAAAAAAGATGCTGATCTCTCTCCTGTAAAGGGGCCTGTAGGAGCTGATAAGCCCATCTCAAAGTGACATCCCCATGTGCCCAAGACCAACCATCAATAGCATAAGGCACTGGCTTCATGTTACTCGCATAATTCCATATATCCAAAAGGTCCTGTAACCACTGATTGGAAAGAAGAAAAAGGAGCAAAGGAGTCCGACGCAATTGATCTAGGTCCCGGTGGTCTGCCACCTTTGCCAGCAAATCAAAAGCAAGGTGAAATAGATATGGAAATCTATCTGCCAAAACACAATCTACAATCCAATCATCAAGGCAAAATATGGATGTTTTGACATCTCCCAGATTCCCATAGAAATATTCCCCCAATAACAGCACAACCCACATAATCCTCTTCTAGAAATGTGATGCGCTTCGAATAGGAATCAATCTATCTTCCCAGTCCAGCACCCTAATAAGAGTCCAACACTGTAATGAAAAGACTCCTCTCCTTGCCCACTACTTGGCAAACCCACTTCGACAACAGTGCATCATTCATTACTCACAGGTCTAACACACTCAACCCTCCCTCAAAAACAGCCTACAAATTTCCTCCAAGGAAACCGTAAATACTAATCTTGAGCCTTCTCCTGGGGTCTTCCAGAAAAAAACTTTTCTTCCTTATCAGGTTCCCTATGAATGTTAATAAGTATCTCAAATGGCAACAGGAAAACAAAGAAACAGTAGATAACACAAATTTTAACAGTACCAATCCAACACCGCCCCCAGGATTCCCCCCATCTGCTCGAGTACCAGTTTCCAATCAACATAGCGCAAAGGACGGTCTCTGCAACATTGGGATGAGATTTGAACATTCACATGGACTAGACCCCTTGACATGAACAAAATCACAAACCGCAAAAATACAAGTAGCTAAAAGCATGGGTAGCTAAAACAAATAATTAAGGTGCTAAAAGGCACCATATTTATGCGCCCCCCCCCCCCCCCCCCCCCCGACACACACACACACACACACACACAAGGGATTGGTTCCACCCCCTTTCTGGTCAGCTATTGACCAACATTGTCGAGGAGTTTGTCATAATAAACCTTTTTATCCAAGATATCCAAACATCCAAAAGGTGGCATTTGCGAAGAGAACTCCACAAAAAGGTTCAGTCAAGCAGATGGTACACTTCAGCAAAATCAACCTTCCAAATAAACCCCTTTGTCCCAATTCACTTCCATGTCATTTCCTCGGACCATTCTCAATCATGCCCTTCTTAAAACCTTCATTTGGCTCATGCCCACATCAAATCACTCGTTACAGAATATACATACTAAATGCTAGTACTGAATCCTACCTAGTTGGTCTAGTGTAAAGCGTCTTGTAATTCTATAAATTAATGTTAGGAGCTAAGCCATTTCGAAGAAAGCTATTGATTAAGAACTCGAAGCAATCATAGAATTTTGCTTCCTGGACCTTTCTCCAACACCTGATCGGATTGTTCAGGTTATGATAATCATCCTTCAATGAGGGGATTCTTCCAAATATTGACACTGTCAATTTTTTCTTGTTGCAAAAAAAAGGCCAAGTCGCTCAAAGTTATGGCACAATTTCTCCAATTTATTATAATGATGATAACATCTTTTGATCCACTAACTGCACTGCCAAAACCAAAACCAATACTTGGCTTATCCAATAGCTAGTCCAATTTCTAAATCATTCTTTAAAAGCTAATGCTATGCTTACTGCATTTTCCACAAAACAAAATCCGACCATGCTCTGGCTAACACTTGTTATTATACTTATAATATTTTTAAAAAAATGGGATTTTACATAGACACCATTGTGAACATTTAAAATTATGTGCTTGTCATCGTGTTCCTGATGTTTATTTAAACGCCACCAAAAGAGTCACATCAATTACGCAGTTGCCATTCTATTAGTTAGTGTCATTAAGTTTAACAATTGTGGACCTAAAAGTAAAGAAAATTTGTTGTTTCACTCCTAAATTTGTCATCTTTTCCCCCCTCCTTCCACTTCCCCCTCCACCTCCTCCACCAAGCGTCAACTCTCCACATCTGCTGCTCGTCATGTAGATGCAGCAGGTTGAGAGGATGTTCAGGGAGATTGCAAAGAAGGCTGCCAAGAGGGAGGTTGGGTCAAAGCCATCTTTGGAGGAGTCAACATTGAAGAGGGAGTAAAGAGGTGTGACTTCCCCCACCACCATAGTAGGGGCCACGATAAGATGGTGAGGAGGGAAGGAGGTGAGGAGGGTTAGAGAATGGTGGAGGTGGAGGTGGAGGGAGAGGGTGGAGGAGGTGGAGAATTGAAGGAAGAAGGACAAGGAAAAAAGAGGGGGCAGAAGGGGATAGTAGTGGCAAGAATGGGTAGTGGTGGTCCACAACCAGTGGCGGACAGTGTAGAACTATGGAGGAGGTGGAACAGGTGGTTGGAGGAGGTGGAGGAAAGAGGAGGAAGGAGGAGGGGAAAGTGGAAGGAGGGGGAAGAAAGATGACAAATTCAGGCGTGAAACAACAGTTGTTCCTTATTTTTAGCTCCAGCATTGTGAAATTTAATGGTGTTAAATAACGAGTAGCAATGTGAGTTCTTTGTTGGCATTTAAATAAATTCTAGAAACACAATGGCAAACACCTAATTTCAAATGAATAGTTGGTTACAATGGCATCCATTTAAAAACCCCCAAAAATAAATTGACCATGCTCTGTATGGCACTTGGTTGCACATAGACCGTAACTTGAGCATCTCTTTCCAATCGCATGTTACATTGAATGCAAATTGTTACTTGGAGACAATAGGCACATTGCAAACCGTTGGAAATTTTGAGGAGAATCTAAACTTTATCGATTTAAAAAGAGAAAGGCTTAACCCTCTTTATATAAAGAGAGAACCTTGGTGTACATGAAAATACAAATAAATACTTACTAAAAATAATAATGACCTAAATAAAAAATAACTCAATAATATCTCTTTGATTTTATTTCCTAATACTCCCCCGCAAGTCGAGATGCAGGAGACAACAAAGACTTGGATCATTAAGGTAGTAGAGATCAACTCTTGTTGATGTAGTAGTCTGCTCTTCATGTTTTCAACCTTGGATGTCTCTTATTTTATGCCCTCACAGAGTCAGTCTACGCTTAGTTTCTCTTGAGGTGCATGAGAGTGCTACCCATAATATTGACATCTTCAGGTGGCTCTCATCTTCCTTGTGTCTCTCACTCAAACATATGAGGACCTAAACAATAAAACTCAAGACTTCTAGGGTTATATACAAGTGCCCCAAAACAAAGGACTTAACTTTAAATTAGACTAAATCATAAAAATAACCCTAATTTTTTGCCCCATAAAAACCTCATACCGAAGGGCCTCCCCTTCTCTTTTTTTTCCTTCTCTTCTTTCTCTTCGAGTAGCGGCACAATAGAGGCGGAGAACGACGGCGCTCCAGCGAGGTCGAGGACCGAACTACCTCAGTTCGATAGCATGGCCCTCAAAAAGTACGATGGTACCCTCAAATCCTCGATCAAACAAGGTTTAGGGGGGTTAAAATCGAGATCCGATCCACTGCTTTCATGGACAGCACCAGACAAAGATAGGGCCACCAGTGGCGCATAGCTGGTCCAATGGCCACAAGAGTAAGTCAGTACAGAGGCTAAGGCACTAGCGACCACTCTTATGATGGTCCTTTGTTGATGCGCGGCCAGTGGTGACGCTGGCGAGCTTCTCTTCCCCAGCAGCCGTGAGAACAGCAACAACAGAAGAGGAAGAAAGAAGAAAAGGAAAAGTCCAGGAGAGGAGAGGACCTCTCTGGTGGCTCACCAGAGACCGGCAACGCCGCTGAAGGGCCTCCCCCTCTAACGTTTCTTCTCCCCTATTCTTTCCTTTTTCCATGGGATCAAACCCACTCTGATATCTGTTGGAATTTTTGGGAGAATTAAAACTTTATTGATTAAAAAGAAAGACCTTAACTCTCTTTATATAGAGAGAGGGTCTTGGCATACATGGAAACACAACTAAACACTTACTAAAAATAATAATGACCTAAATAGAAAATAGCTCAACAATATCTCTTTGATTTTATTTCCTACCACAAGCAAATCACTCGCAACATAATTCTAAATCTTCTCATTCATGAAAAAATATGAAGTCGCATTTACACTTTATTTAACTTAGAGCCATGAGATGAATTGAGTATGTTGAGTTATAAGGTTCAGGAAGTTGATATGCAATATGCGGTCGGTTGAGTTACCGCATAGAGAGTATGTGAATGAGTATGCAGTTTTGCATTCTTTATTTTAAAAAATAAAATAATTAGTAAAGTTATTAAATTTTGTGTTATATGCAATTTTAAAACTATGTAATAATATAATAAAAAAACATAGTTAATACTCCTACTATTTAATTATATACAACCTA
This sequence comes from Thalassia testudinum, assembly GCA_037157565.1. Taxonomy (NCBI): domain Eukaryota; kingdom Viridiplantae; phylum Streptophyta; class Magnoliopsida; order Alismatales; family Hydrocharitaceae; genus Thalassia; species Thalassia testudinum. The sequence continues at coordinate 11,427,080 of JAZHRO010000078.1, read as the reverse complement.
GAATATAAAAGATTAGACATCTTCAAAAAGAAAATGTAGATATTAAAATCCAAATGTTCATACACAAAATAGTAGCTAATCTATTGTTCAACCAAAATAGTGCTCCAACACTAAAAAACTAGTTAAGATAAAAAACTAAACACTCAAAATGTTTATCCAAACAAGCACTCAATTAAAAGCCTAAAAGAGTTATTCCGAATCAAATCCATCTTCAAAATCTATGCCAGAGATATCATCTTCCTCGTCAGTATTCTCATCGAATGGAAATTCTTTTCCATCTAAGCTTTGCAATGTTGTTGAGGAACGTGAAAACCTTTGACTCCTATTCTACAGCAACTCTTCTGCACCACTTGCTTCAGCAACCAAGTTCCATGTCATCCTCGTTCCTTCAAACACCCCTTGCTCTCCTTCGCCGCCTTCTAGCCAATCCCTAACATGAGCTCAATATTTTATGACTAAGGGATCTTTTTTCTTAAGCTAACGCTCCTGCAACTTGAAATTGAACTAGACATATACTAAGTCATTCATTCATTTAAGTTCAAGTTTGTTCTTTTTTTTTGTATGGACCTACAATTTGTTTACTTATTAAGTAAATAATCACACTAATACAAAGTATAATCCAACTATTAATTAATGATCATAATTTTTAGCGTTACCGCCTCAAAAGAACTCCAATTCCTTTCGCACCCAGATGAAGAAGATGTTAACTTTAGGATCTTCAAAGTCATCTCTTTCAAATGAGGTATCTCCAACTAATATAACGACCACCAATCAGCTGCATCATATAATTAACTTAATGAATTAACCATATATAAGTTGCTTTCTCACAAATGAATAAATTTTAATGAGTATTGAATACCTGCATTGAAGTCATCATCATTTATAAGTTTGTCTCATAGCAAGTGGTTTACCAAATGAGCCCCCCACACTCTTTATAAATATTCAACTCCTTCCTTGTGATGATATCATGAATTTCAATATCAGGATAGAAACTTTCCATGAACTCCAAGAAGCCATTCGTCACAGTACCTTCCTTCTCAATCATATCTTTATCTCGATAATAGTAATACAGATTGAGATAGTAGGCAGCTAGGTGAAGGGGAGAATCAAGGCTCTCAACTTTGAAACAATGGCATCAATGAATAGCTTATATTGTACTTCAGTGTCTTTAAATATAGCCTTTATCTCTTTTTTGGCATCCTTAAGCCCACCATATACAAAACCCATTGAGGGCTTTTGGTCCCCATCAACAATGCACAAGACATGAACCAAGGGAAAGAAGACCTTCCAGGTCAAAGTCACTTGCTGCCACCAAGTAGCGCTATAAACAATAGATGCAACCCTTTCACCTCCCTTTGTTCTAGACCACTTGCAAGCTCTCCACTCATCAGGAGAAAACATCATTCTTAACTTTTCCTTCGCGTCCATAATACTTTGTAAAGTGAGAAAAGTTGTTGCAAATCTCATCTGACCAGGTCCCACAATATCCTTGTGTGTGAAGTACCTCATCATGTTTAATGTTTTTGCATGACTGTAAATAAAAGTTATCGATTCTTTTGCCTTAGTAATGGCATTCTCCACCTTTGATTCTTTACCAATTTCCTCAAGCATTAAATCGATGCAATCTGTGGCACATGAGGACCAATATATAGTAAGATATTTGGTCTTAAGTAGTCTTCTTGCTGCCAAATTTGTTGAGGCATTGTCCACGACAACTTGAATAACATTATCAAGTCCAACTTCCACAACACATTTATCAACCAAAGAGTAAATATACTTTGCAGTATGGGAATCGGCAAATGCATCCACGAACTTTGGAAAGCTTGTACCTAGCTTACAATTCACACAAAAATTCACGATGCTTCTACCCTTCATGTTTGTCCATGCACCTGTCATATTTGTGCATCCATCTTTCTTCCATGATTCCCTACTTTCGAGATTCTTCTTTGTCTCATTTACCTCATTTTGCAATAATGTCTCTATGAACTCATAATAAGGAGGCTTATATCCTCTACCATATTGTCCAATTGCTTCACACATACAAATAAAAGTCGAGTAGGTGACTACATTAAAAGATATGTCACAGTCATAAAAAAAATTTGCCACAAACTTGTTGATTCGTGCTCTCTCATCCTTGGCAAATACATCTTTGATTGTGGTTTGACGCATACCACTATCGTCAGTGGTTTCTGACATTTGTGACCTTTTACCATCCCCCTCAACCTCAATTAAGAGTGCTGAGTTTGTTTTAATGACCACTTCATCTTGCATTTCTTGAATAGTTGCAACTTTATCTTATTTAAAGTTTGCTCTAAATAATCATTTATAAGTTTTTAGACTTCAGGGTCAAATTTTTGGCAAGATGCAACATTTCCTTTGATATGGGCAAGATGCTGCTTCATTATATTTATCCCTCCCCCTTCACCACCTTGCCACAAAGTCATTATGTGATTGTATTGAGGTTAGTCTTTACTTAAAGAAAAGCATATTTTCAACCTCGATCATTAAATCCCTGTAAAATATAAAATGGCATACTCAGGGTGGATGCACTATCAAAAGTCAATTAACTAGATGAATTGGCCATTGATCCTATCAAAACATATTATCAATGATAATGAACATAAACAATTGATATAAATCTGAGACCCTAATAATAAAAAACCTATAACAAAATTCAGGCCCAAAAATTGATGTAAAAATCATAGAGTGATTATTATTTGATTTATCTAATATTAGGAATGATTTATACTAATGCATACATTACAAGGAAATTTCAAACCATAAAACCCAAAAGAGAAAGGAAAAATATGTGACACACATCTTATAAATGTTTATCACATTTAAGACACATACACGAATAAATCACACCAAACCCAATAAAAATTAGACCCTAAAAATAAAAAAACCTAAAACTAAAATCAAATTGAGGGATGCCACCTCTAAGATCGGTTGGTGCAACGACTGTGAGGGATCTACCTCTAAGACTGTGAGGGTGCACTGCAGCCTTCAACATTGTGGAGAGGGTCAATGATGATGCTACCTCCAAGGCTCCAAAACACGATGGCAGGGAGAGAGCGATGGCAGGGTGAGGGCAATGGTAGCGAGAGGGCAATGGAGAGGCGATGCAGGTGATGGCAGCATGAGATATTGAAGATGTTGAAGGTCGACGATGAGGGTTTAGGGCTTTGCGACGAGGGCAACGACGAGGTATGGGATTTTGCATTGAAGGCTAGAATCAATCGATTCTTTTAGGGGTTATTTGGGTGTAATTTTATTAAAGTATCCAAAATGTTTGATTTTTAAGTGGGTTTTTTTTTACGTGGAAACCTGAAATTATTTTTTTCATGGGTTTTTTTTTAGAAGAGCCAACCAATGGCTCTATCTCAAACTCGGTCGAGTAGGCGGCCGAGTAAACGCCTAGTCGGTCCACCTAGTCGTCCAAACCCACTTATAGGACCGCATGGCGTTACTCGGTTCGGGAGGGGGTCCATTGACACTTATGAGAGTGCCTACTCAGGCTAAGTGGCCGACTTCCCGAACATGGTTGAGCAATGGTGTACTTGCTATTTATTTTCTTATATGGGGTACTCTTGTAATTAATCCAGTTCTTTCTCTTATAAAAGAGAGGCTAGGGTTTCTAATTGATGCTAATGCATAATTTTTCTCTTTACATGGTATCAAAGCAACGGTCCTAGGCTAGTGTTATGATATCCCACCTAAAAATCCACCAAAAAAATGATTGGATCACCAACATAGAGGTGATTCAATGGAGAAATCAGAACATAGCGACAGCAGCAGCACCAGGGAGGCCCCCCATAGTGCCACCTCCACCACTAGAATCAACAATGACGCTGCAAAGGGCACCTACAACACTGTAGCCACCTCTGGACCAACTGGCAGCGCTGACGGTGTGCCAGTAGCCTGCCTGGCCCTCTTAGCACCAACATAGGTGTGCTACAAGGCCATTGGTGACTGCCAAGGTCGATGATTGTTCCGGATCTCTTAAGGCTAATGTCTTGGCTTGCATGATGAGTCTCTTCTCACGTCTAGTATGAGTAGTGATGTGCATTCTCTTGCCATTAACGAAGAAATTCCCTTCTCTTAGCATGATTAGCCTTCTCTCACGCAAGGTGTGTTTGGCCTAAGAAAAAGGTTAGGCCAATTATTGATTTCGATGATCGGAAGAGCATGTATTATTGATTTTGATGCTTGAATGCTTCTATTCATCTTACAAGAGATAAAGAACGCCTGATGAATCCTACAGTCCCATGTAGGATTAAAGATGTGAGGGTAGCCAATACAGCTACATCTCCAATCACCATAGTTGGAAGTGAACATGCATCTCCAATGATAAGGTTCATTGTACTCCAGGGTTCCTGATGAACCTGCTATCAATGAGCTACATTTGCAAGGACCTCAGATGTTGGGTTGTCTTTGATGAGGAACACTGTTATATGTCCAGGATTGACAAACTAGCGAGATTGTAGGTGGAGGCAGGGAAAGAGATGGTCTCTACTACCTAGACACCTACTATGTTTGCCGAAATTGTGTCCACTGCTACTGATCCCTGAGTGTAGCACAGGACACTTAGACACCTGTCAATCAGAAAGATGCGGCAGATGTATCCAGAGTTGCCAAATTCCTTAACTTTAAAGTGTGGGGATTGCCAGCTTGGGAAGCAACACAAGAGTAGTTACCCACAGAGAAATGATGGGGTGAGTGCAGCCCCTTTTTCTTTGTACACTATAACATATAGGGGCCCTCTAGAGTCTCTACTCCAGGAGGACATTGATGTTATGCAATTTTTGTAAATGACCACAGCCACCTCACTTGGGTCTTCTTGATAAAAGCACACTCAAAGATTCCACACATTGTGTAGCAGTTTCTCTAAAGGTTCAGAGTCAGTACACTACCACAGTCACGACTTTTCATAGCGATAATGCTCCGAAGTTCATGCAACAGGACTTATAGGAGGTTTTCAATTCCAAAGGCATCATTCATCAGACGTCCTATGCTCACACATCTCAACAAAATGACGTGGCTAAGTGCAAGCTGCAACACCTTGATATTGTCAGAATCTTAATGCTCCACATGAAGGTCCTTAGGCAGTTGTGGGGAGATGCCATGCTCACTACATCATACTTACTCAGTCGAGTGCCTTCATCAGTAGTTGGAAGACAAGTTCCCTATTGAACGCTCGAATTGCTACGCTAACATGTTTGGAAAACCTGTCGTTGTAGCTTGAAAGCGAAGAATTCGTGTTCAACAAGTAAAATTTATACCGAAAAGAATTCCGGGTCGAACACAGGGAGGCTACGTTGATCTATATTCACAATTATATTTTTTTTAGAATTTTTGAAAAGCGAGGCGATATAATTACAATGGAACTATCAAACTAAAAGAAAAAAAGAGAGAGAGAGAACATGCATTCAATATTTCAAACTGTTTATACAATCAAATTAAATAAAAGTTACACTAGAAAGCAGGAAATCAGTTACACTATAAAGCAGGAAAATTCTACACTAGAAAAGCTGTAAATAAGAATGGGAAAGAAAAGTTATCATCCTCGACGATTGCTTAGAGGACGAGCCGGATGAGACGACGCCTAAACAAAGGAGAATGGAGCAGGACGAAGGAGGATGAAGCAGAAGAACGAGAACGGAGTAGCACGCCGTCGTCGTCGCGGGATCCACTTCCGAAGGGGGACAAAAATTTGGACTTTATCTCGTGAGGAGCATCCCGGGTGTGGGACAAGCTTCTCTTGAGCTTTGGAGAGGTAGAAAAGAGAAGGGATGAGAATTTCGTATGGAGGGAGTCTCCTTTTATAGTTGCAAGGAGTGGGGGCAAATTGGTCATTACATCTTTAAAACAATAAATGAGGGGTCTTTAGTGACGGATAAAACCGTCACTAAAGCCCCAACGTGGGCGTAGCACTCACGCCCATGCGCGCCTCCTCAGCTGCACTCTTCCTCAACACCCGCGCACGTTCTTTAATTCTCAGTCGTCTGATCGCGATCGGATAGCTTAAGATGCATCTTCGCCCGCCCAGCGCGTACGATCGCGCATCCTTGCCACGCGTGCAATAGCGCGTGATCTCTATTGAGCGCAGACGGCTGTCCGATGACGATCCAACTCCTGCCCACGCTCGCTCGCCCACGCCTCTCTCCCCTTCGCTGCGGCTCGAACCCATGGCTGCAACTCGTGCAAGCACTCTCAACCGCTGCGCTACGAGGCGCGGATGGTTGAGTAGGCGCTTTTAGGCGCAACTGTCCACAGCCGTTGGATCGAGATCCAAGGGCGGAAAGGGAGCGGGTGCGGGGACTTCAGAGATTGTATGCGGCCGTTTGGGCGGCCGACATGGCGCCACGTGACGCCATCTTGGTCGTCCATCTTCTGGATGATGTAGATGGTGCCACGAATGTCGGATTAACTCGATTTTTGCGTCGTTGGGCTGCGATCGTCGATCTGAATTCATCCATGCGGTCGGATTTGTCATTTAAAGTATGGATTTACACCATCCTAGCCCTTGATCTTCTAGGGTTCCCCAATCACTATCTGATGCTGCAGATACCTGATTAGGGCGATCTTGGAGTCGTTGAACTCCAATCGTCGCCCTGATCACATCCATACGGTTGGATCTTCAATCCGAGACCCCGATAAAATGTTTGCCCTGTCCAAGCACATAAAAGGAGACAATTAACCTCCATTTTATTCAAACTACTCTAAATGCAAGATGATGCATGTTATGCAATATTTATATCATGAAATGCAATCCTATACTTTAGAACATGCATAAATAGACATCTTAAGTAGTGTAAATGCATTTACATCATACCCCCATGCCTATCTTTTGTTAGTCCGTAGCAAAAACTATATGCTATTTATAAAAAATTAGATTGGATTATTTAGACCTAAGTTATTTTCAATCATTAAGAAATTGTCTACTTAGGAACTAAACTTTCAAAAACACAACAGCGCCCGAGTATCAGCCAAAATGCAAACCGCCTCGAGCCCTCACCTTATTCAAAGAAAAATTTCTTTTTTCTCTTTTTCTTTTTTTCTAATTTTTTAGATTTTCAAATTTTAGGATTTAAGAGTGGCTTTCTACGGTCATTCAACTCACCCAAGATTTGATGAGAATCCTAAGCTTTAAGCATCTTATTGTGATTGTGATAGACTCGTTGACCGGCAATTAAAAACAGACTTCGGATTTCTACGCCTCTAGGTGACCTAACAAGAATTCTGCCTAAAGGTGTATCTTTACAACCGGTAGCTTTCTCCCTACTTTTATTTTTTTACAGGGTCAACACAAAGGTGAATCCAGTGTATCTCCCCGGTTTATTCTACTTCTCCACTTCTTCCTTAGTGTTTTGGAAATTTTTAGTGCATTTACTGAGCTAGGTTCTGGATAACTGGTCGATGAGCTGTTACCACCGACAACTTGCCAGCCATACTCGTGCGGCGAAGTGTGGCTTATTTCTTTTTTTTCTTTTCTCCTTTTCTTTTTGATTTTTTTTCTTTTTTTTTAAGTAGGTGGCTTCCCTGGTCTAAGATTTACCTAAAGGCAGGGAAAAGAGAAAGATCCAGTGACAGGGTTCTGGACAACCTACCTATAGGCTGTTACCCACGATAACTTACTAGCCATATCACCCTAGAAGGTTCATTAGCTACCCAATTTCCGTTAGAATCGCCGAACGAGTCAGTGCAAAGAAACTGTGTAGATGCTTAAAACTCAGAAATTCCCTCAAATCAGAGGGTGGGTTGATAAGTCGTGTACTTATCACCCAACTTATTTATTCCAATTACAATAGAATTAAGATAGTGAGGACTCAAAGACAAATCCACATTTTAGTGGATACACAGGCTAATTGAGTCCAAAGACCTGAAGGATCTTTGTGTTCAGATCCTAATGTAAAATTTCTTAGGATTGAAAATTCCTAATATCCAACTAATCATTCCTAATTTTGATTTTTTTTATATAAATAAGAAGAGAAAAACAATTTATATGGATTTCACAAAGCTGACCAAATAATTCAAAAATGAATCACCCCCCAAGCCTAGCTGATGCAATGTCCTCATTGAAAAAGAGACATGAAAGAAAGGGTAGAATATGAAAAATGTCACCTGGATATGAAACTCGTATCAGCCTTGTGTCATATGTACAACTGCTGAGTTTAATGCCTTCAGTTAGGCGAAATCCAGCCAAAGAAGTCGCAGAATGGCCAGAGCAACAGAGTCTGAGACGGGTTCTGAAAGAATACGGTCAACAACAGGCTTCAGACGTTGACCGTTGACTTTAAAGGTGTTTCCTGTCTTTGGGTCAGAAATCTGAACAGCACCATTTGGAAAAATCTGATCAATTATGAATGGGTCATTCCATTTAGATCTAAGTTTGCCAGGAAAGAGCTTAAGTTTAGAATCGAATAACCAGACCTTCTGGTTTGACTCAAAGCTCTTACGGGAAATCAATTGATTATGTAGAGCTTTGATCCGAGCCTTGTAAATCTTGGCATTCTCATAACCATCATTTCTAAGCTCTTCCAACTCAGATAGTTAGAGTTTCCTGGTCTTCCCAGCTTGATTCAGATCTAAATTGCATTATTTGATTGCCCAGAATGCCCTGTGTTCAATCTCTACGGGTAGATGGCACACCTTTCCATATACCAAACGGAATGGAGGCATGCCGATGGGCGTTTTATACGCCGTACGGTAGGCCCAAAGAACGTCCTCAAGCTTTTGAGTCCAATCCTTGCGATCAGGCCTAACCGTTTTTTGCAGAATGTTCTTGATCTCTCGATTGGAGATCTCAGCTTGTCCATTCGTCTAGGGATGGTAAGGTGTGGAAATTCGATGATTAACCCCGTATTTAGCCAATAAATTCTGGAATTGGGCATTAGTAAAATGAGTGCCACCATCACTAATGATAGCCCTCGGAATCCCAAACCTACTGAAGATATTTTTCTTGACAAAATTGATGACCACCTTGTGGTCATTGGTTCGGGTGAGAATCGCCTCAATCCATTTGGACACATAATCAACAGCAACAAGAATGTACTGATGTCCAAATGAAGGGATAAAGGGTCCCATGATATCGATGCCCCAAACATCGAAAATTTCAACAAGAATAGGGTTTAGGGGCATCATGTCTCTCTTAGTTATGCTCTCGAGTGCCTGACATCGAGAACACGACCTTGAGAAATTCTGAGCATCCTTGAATAAAGACGACCAATAGAAGCCAAATTGCAAGATTTTTACAGCCATCTTTTTCCTGGAGAAATGTCCACACCCAGATGCATGGCAGAACTCGAGTATACTGTTGAATTCATTCTCCGATATGCATCGGTGAATAATCTGATCAGAGCCGATGCGATACAGTTCAGGGTCCTCCCAGAAGTAGTATTTGGCCTCAGATTTGAGTCTATCCCGTTGTTGCTTGGTCCAATCGAGGGGGATTTGACCAACGGCCAAATAGTTAACAATGTCAGTAAACCATGAGGTGTAGACACCTAAAACTGTAAGAATGGTTTCGTCCGGAAAAGTGTCAACAATCGGAATGTCCGGACAAGAAGAATCACCTAGGAGTCTCGACAAATGATCCACCACCACATTTTGTGCCCCAGTTTTATCCTTGATTTCAAGATCAAATTCTTGAAGAAGAAGAATCCAACGAATAAGTCGGGGTTTAGCATCCTTTTTAGCCAAGAGATATCTCAAGGCCGAGTGGTCGGTATAAACGATAACATGAGACCCTAAGAGATAAGCTCTGAATTTTTCAAAAGCAAATACTACAACTAGTAATTCCTTTTCAGTAACAGTGTAATTCCTCTGGGCTTCATCTAGAGTTTTACTAACGTAGTAAATGACAGAGGACTTTCGATCAATTTTCTGACCCAGGACAGCCCCGACCGCGTAATCAGAAGCGTCGGTCATGATCTCAAAAGGGGCTGTCCAAATTGGTGGTTGCAAAATTGGAGCACAGGTGACTGCCGTTTTCAAGAAATCAAATGCCTTTCAGCATGATTCGTCAAAAACAGACGGCGTTTCTTTGGCAAGAAGATTGCTCAAAGGAAGTTATCACTAGAAAAGCTGTAAATAAGAATGGGAGAGAGAAGTTATCCTCCTCGACGATTGCTTGGAGGACGAGCCGGACGAGACGACGCCTGGACGAAAGATAACGGAGCAAGACGAATGAGGATGAAGCAGAAGAACGAGAACAGAGCAGCACGCCGTCGTCGTTGCGGGATCCACTTCCGAAGGGGGACGAAAATTTGGACTTTATTTCGCGAGGAGCATCCCGGGTGTGGGACAAGCTTCTCTTGAGCTTTGGAGAGGTAGAGAAGAGAAGGGATGAGAATTTCGTATGGAGGGAGTCTCCTTTTATAGTTGCAAGGAATGGGGGCAAATTGGTCATTACACCTTTAAAACAATAAATGAGGAGTCTTTAGTGACGGATAAAACCGTCACTAAAGCCCCAACGTGGGCGTAGCACTCACGCCCATGCGCGCCTCCTCAGCTACGCTCTTCCTCAACGCCCGCGCACGTTCTTTAATTCTCAGTCGTCCGATCGCGAGATCGGACAGCTTAAGATGCATCTTCGCCCGCCTAGCGCGTACGATAGCGCGTCCTTGCCGCGCGTGCAATAACGCGTGATCTCTATTGAGCGCAGACGGCCGTCCGATGACGATCCAACGCCCACCCGCGCTCGCTCGCCCGCGCCTCTCTCCCCTTCGCTGCGGCTCAAACCCGCGGCTGCAACTCGCGCAAGCACTCTCGACCGCTACGCTACGAGGCGCGGATGGTCGAGCGGACGCTTTTAGGCACGACTGTCCACAGCTGTTGGATCGAGATCCAACGGCGGAGAGGGAGCGGATGCGGGGACTTCAGAGATTGTATGCGGCCGTTTGAGAGGCCGAGATGGCGCCACGTGGCGCCATCTTGGCCGTCCATCTTCTGGATGTTGTAGATGGTGCCACGGATGTCGGATTGACTCGATTTTTGCGTCGTTGGGCTGCGATCGTCGATCCGAATTCATCCGTGCAGTCGGATTTGTCATTTAAAGTACGGATTTACACCATCCTGGCCCTTGATCTTCTAGGGTTCCCCGGTCACTATCTGATGCTATGGATGCCTGATTAGGACGATTTTGGAGTCGTTGAACTCCAATCGTCGCCCTGATCACATTCATACGGTTGGATCTTCAATCCGAGGCCCCGATAAAATGTTTGCCCTGTCCAAGCACATAAAAGGAGACAATTAACCTCCATTTTATTCAAACTACTCTAAATGCAAGATGATGCATGTTATGCAATATTTATATCATGAAATGCAATCCTATGCTTAAGAACATGCATAAATAAACATCTTAAGTAGTGTAAATGTGTTTACATCATTCCCTATCAAGTGATTTATCCAAACTACAAGTTGTTCGCTCTACCTTTAAGGAATTTTGGATGTGTACATGTTTTGTTCAGGCTTATGGCAATCGAGACAAGTTCACTCCCTAGATTGCGAAGCGTGTATTCCTTGGATGCTCCGGGACACAGAAGAGGTATAAATGCTATGATCCTATCCGCAGATGCCACATCGTCATAGTAGATGTGATCCCATACTTTTCAAAAGAAGGATCATCTATAGAGGCTACCTTGGAGGAGACTTAGGTCTACTACAGGAGATCACAAATACTATCTGACACTACACAGCAAGATCTTACACATCAACCAGCCTCGTCAGATGAGATCAGATACCAGTGTTATAAAAGTCAGTAGTAGGTATTCAGTCAATCAAGTCACTAAGGAGTATACGGTATGCAAGGGAGTAGTCGTAGAATACTCGATCGGGTATTTCTTGAATATTTAAATAAATATATATAATAAGTAAAATATACCATTACATAAAAAGTAAACTATTTTCAAATTCAAAATTGTAAAAAACAAGCTATAAACCATAAACCCAGCGATAGAAAAGCACAAGTTCAAAGTGCTGACGTAGTCAAGCAAGAGAATAAAATCATAAGTCAACTCTCTATAGAGAAATCAGACGCATAGTTAACCGAATAGATCAACTACTCAACTAAGTAATCGAGCATGTCGACTATGTGCCCAAGAATGGGATATTCAATCAGTTAAGGGACCGATTAGGAGTATTCGACCGAATACTCGACCGAATACTCGACCGATTTTTACAACAATCACATGGTGATGAGCAACACGTCCAGAGGAGGCTTAGTAGAGCATGTACTCTTCATCCTATGTCAAAGTATACAAGGGTTTAATATCTAGAAGAGGAGCTAGAGGAGGAGGATAGATAGTTTGCATCGACTATCATTACTATAGTCATCCGCAAATATTTTACCTAAGCCTCTCTGGACCTCAAGTGGCGTGCAGCCATGTACAAGGAGATGCAAACTCTACAGTCAGGAAGATATGGGACTTTGTGTTAAGTTTATCAAATGCTACTGTGGTTGACTATAGATGGGTATACACCATCAAGTATAGGGCTGATGAAATAGTGGATAGGTATAAGGCTAGGCTTGTGACCAAGGGGTTTACCTAAACGTATGATGTGGACTACCTTAAGACTTTTTCACCTATAGCCTGTATTACTTCTATCAGGATCATTCTTTCAGTTGCCGTGATTAAGAGATGGTCGTTGTATCAGCTTGACATAAAAAAATGTATTTTTATATGAAGATTTATTTGAGGAGGTGTATGTAGACCAACCATCAAGATACAGTGTTCAGGAGGAGCATGTTTGTCGTCTGAGAAAGGCGATTTATGGCTTGAAACAAAGTCCTCAAGCCTAGTTTCAGAGGCTTAGCTCAGAGGTCCAGAAGATTCACTTCCAATGATCTGCCTTAAATCATTCTATCTTCATCAGAAAGACTAAGTATGACTAAGTATAATGACATCCATCGAGTTGTTATTCTTGTAGTTTATGTAGATGATATGGGGGTCTTAGGGGGCCTCCCAGCGACGTTGCCAACCAAATGGATGGCTCCCTACCACTGGGAACCAATAGGGGAGCCCTTCGCAACCCTTCCAATGGCCAAGCGATGGTCCGATGACCACTCGAGAGGCACCGTTGGGCCTTGTTGGCCTCTATTCTCACTGTTGGGCCTTGTTGGCGCCTTCTCTTACCACCGCTTTATCTCTAGCGTAATGTTCCAGCGACCCCTCCTCTAGGATCACACGACATCGCCTGACCCTATACAGTGAAGCTAGATCTGCAACGCTACCCCTTTGGTCCTCTAATCTATAGCACCGCCCCTTTAGTCCAGATTTGCAATGCTGCTCTGACGAGGTGCCTTCCTACAATGCCGCTAACTCTGCCTCTTGCTACTAACGATCCAACGACTATGCTTTACCTGATTCAGTGTTGCCTAGCGTCACTATTCACCAATGGAGATCCCTATTAGCCTCGTAGCATGCCCGATTTGGTTCTCCTTACTACGATCTAATCAGGTCTCCTAGTTTGGCTCGTCTCGTTGCAAGATCCGTTAATCACTGACCTTGATCAGATCTCATTGATCAACTTGATCGGAATAGATCACAATGGCTGGTTCATCTACGATGATCACCTCTAGTTTTATCTTGTGCACACTTTGTGTGCATACATGACCTAGGCACTTCACATTCCACTGCATGCATAATGCATGTTTCTATGCACAAAAACATGCATACCTAACTGTGTATTCTTCTTATATTCTCATGGCCAACCCAGATTCTACTACTATTACTACCAAGGCCAAAATCTCAACCTTCATGCTAGTTCAAGGGACAACTATCAAATTAATTAAATCCCCTAACTATAAATAGGGCTCTTTAACCTAAAGATGCTACCAAATATAAGTGAGAAAAGGACAACTATCTAGTTATGAACTGGTTGATGAACAACCTATTGATCGAGATTTCGTTGACATATGACCTACACGCTAGCAAAATGTAGGGTTTTGCTCAAAAAGCCATATCAACACAACAACAAAGTCAAAATGTAGGGATGCTAGCGACATACCGGCAAGTTCGATGCATTTCGACCATGTCGATGGCATGTTAGTCATTGTTGTTGCTGCGTTGCATTGCTACTGCTAGCCTATCATACTGTTGATGTTGCAACTGTTGCTGCTGTCGTGTTGTGTGTGTGTGGCCACGTTGTTGTGTATGTCTATCTGTTGGGTTATAACTCACACGGTGACACCGTAATAATGAACAAGAGAAAGGAGAAGGTTTAAGGTCATCAGCTTTTAAACTTCTTTACTTTAGTTTTACTACAAAGGCGCACACAAATTGTATAGTTAAATCTCTTATATTTGATTCTTTCATCCTTAAATTCTATGTATTCCTTAATATTTAATTTAAAGGATAATTATTTGATATTTGATCATTGATCTTGAACATGATATTGTAAACTACATGTTGCATATGAATATTATGATATAACACTCTTATTCTTACATTAATCAGCTTAAGCTTGTGATTTTCTTGAAATTTGTATCTATCAAGTTTGGCGCAAGCTTAAAGCATGGAGAACAGCTGCCAACTGCCTAAAGCGAGAAAGGGTGGCCGACGGTGATTGGAAGAGAGGGAGAGTAGTTGAGTTTGAAGAATTATTATATTACTCAAAATTAAAAGGGATTACAAAAGCTCTCTTTTATAGAATAGACTAGAGTAAACATATCGCAATCCTCTAAAAACAGTAACTAATGAAATCCTACCTCCTAATTATAGAAAGGAACAAATACTAATTAACAAATCAAATCTTCTGAACAAAACTACTAAAAACAAATATACCAAATAAACAAAACTTACAACTAAAGCAATACTTAAAATAGGACTCAAGGACTACCAAAGTCGACACCCAAGTGGACCCTTTACCGACTGCCACCAAGACTTGACACATCAGCGATATATCGTCGATATATCGATATCGACGAGTTCATATCAGTGTCATGTACCATATCTTTTTCCAGGATATCGGCAAACATCACCAAAAACGAAGGACTACAGTTCAATTTTTCCCTTAAAATGATAATATGTAACCGATATGAGGGATATGTTGATAACATATCTTTGTCTACTTGTGCAACTCACATGGACATGCATTCTTTTCGTTTCTTTTCTTATCCCCTACCCTATGCAACTCACATGGACACATGATTTGCTGACGGACTAAATTAGAAAAAATCAATAAAATATTAATCGATGAGTTGGTCCACACCTTCGCCGAGTTGCTGTAAAAATTTTATCTCAGATGGCATCGGCAGGAGGCTGTGAAAGAAATTGGAATACCTTCAACTTGATTCAGTCACAGAGAAGAAATCGCCTTAGCAGTGACAAGTTGATGGACTTGGTATTCGTGAACTCCAACATCAGATTAAAGATAAAACATATACGAGAAAGAGAAAATAAGGAAGTGTATATAGACCCAATAGATGTAACTTATCTTTTTGGAGACACGGAAGATAGAGATGTTTTACAAGAATGGTTGAATAGCAATGGAGAATCATTGCTTGACAAAAATGATGGTCCTGATCCAGAGATAGCAGAGATAATGGGAGCAGATTTATCTAAATTTAAGCATAATAGATCTAGCAAAAGAGTAATCCGTGGCCTTGAAACTGATGAGTCCAGAGGAAGAGTAGCCACCTTCAAGAGGAATATAAAATGATGATGATGATAGAGATGATGCAATGATGGTTGACGAGCCACAGGCAGAAAGTAGTGGTGGAGGAGATGAGGGATATTATCATCAAGGTCTTATTAGCAATATTTTAAAAATCAAACCAGTAAGGTGCTAGTTTGGATTTTTAGTGGTTGAACTGACAATTTATACCGGTTGAACCAATGATGATGTCTGCATAATGTCAGCATATAAAAAAATCAAAGGAAATCGAACCATAAGACCTTTCGATTAGTTTATATTGATTCAACCAAATCCAACCGAGTTAAACCAATGTTCAATAAAAAATCATTGAAGATAAGTAGTAAGAAAAGTTATTTTGCAACTCTAATTATACTAAAATTGACATGTTTCTATTAAATACTAAATAAAAATAAAAAGTATAATCGAAATTTAGAGTCTAAATATAAATCTTTGAATTTTGGTTTTAAGTTCTAAAGTCACATGCATTTTCTTTTTTTTTTTACTTTTTAGCTCCTAAAAGAATGGCCAAACTAGATGGCTGGTTTAACCAAACTGACCTGTCCAACCTAATTTTGATTGATTTGCAACGATTTTGACTTTTATTGCTCGAACCAATCAGCCAGTAAGGCACTGATTTCCAGTTGAATCGGTTGGACTGGCCAATTCGATTCAATTTTTAAAACTCTGCTTAGTAGAGAGGATACCAAACATGAATAGATGCAAAAATATACAAATATATATGAAAACCCCGTGCTAAGTCCACCTCATGACTATGATGCAGGGACATGATATAGGTATGCCTTAGGCCATTCTATGATATCCATCAATGATTTAAATTCATCGGTGGGATCCCTTAATCTGACATCGGAATGAATCTTTGGAGATGGCCCAGGATCATCATCATCAAGTTGATGGACTTGATATTCGTACACTACAACATCATATTAAAGATGAAGCATATACAGGAAGGAGAAAATAAAGAAGAGTATATGGACCCAATAGATATGGCTTATCTTTTTAGAGACAAAAGATAGAGATGTTTTACAAGAATAGTTGAATAGCAATGAAGAACTATTACTTGACAAAAATGATGGTCCTACTCCAGAGATAGCAGAGAGAATGGGGGCAAATGTATTTGAATTTAAGTGCAATAGATCTGGCAAAAGAGTAATCTATAGTCTTGAAACTGATGAGTCCAAAGGAAAATTAGTAGCCACCTTCGAGAAGAATACAAAATGATGATAATATAATGATGATGATGGAGATGATGCAGTAATGGTTGATAAGCCACAGGCACAAAGTAATGATGAAGGAGATGAGGGATATCATCATCAAGGTCTTAATAGTAATGTTTTAAAAATCGAACCAGTCATTGAATCGGTCAAGTGCTAGTTTGAATTTTTAGTGGTTCAACCGACAATTTATACCGGTTGAACCGGTGATGATGTCAGCATGATGGCAGCATATAAAAAACTGGAGAAAACCAAACCATAAGACCTTTAGATTGGTTTGAATTGATTCAACCAAATCCAACCGAGTTGAATCGATGTTCAATAAAAAATCATTAAAAATAAGTAGTAAGAAAAGTTATTTTGTAACTCTTATTATATTAAAATTGACATGTTTATATCAAATACTAAACAAAAATAAAAGGTATAATCGAAATTGAGAGTCTACCCTTGAAGAACATATAAATCATTTAATCTTTGTTTTAAGTTCTAAAGTCAAATGCATTTTCTTTTTTTTTTTAATTTTTTAGCTTTTAAGAGAATGGCAAAACCAGATGACTGGTTTAACCAAACCGACCAATCCAACCTAGTTTTGACCGGTTTACATTGATTTTGACTTTTATTGCCCAAACCAGTAAGTGCAACTAGTAACCCACTGGTTTCCGATTGAACCGATTGGATCGACTGATTCGATTTTTAAAACACTGCCTAGTAGAGAGGATGCCTAACATGAATACACGCAAAGATATACAGATATACATGGAGACCTTGTGCCAAGTTCACCTCGTGACTATAACACAGGGACAGGGTATGGGTATGCCTCAAACCATTCTATGATGTCTATTGATAATTTAAGTTCATCAGTGAGATTTCTTAATCTGGCATCGGAATCAATCTTTGGAGATTGCCCAAGATCATCATCATCAAGTTACCATGGTCGCAACGAATCTCGTTACATCAGCCCACACTAACAACCTTAAGATGAGGCGTAAAGTTCATTTAATTAGTTCCCCAACTTCACCAACCCTCCATCTTTTTATTGTTCCTCCTATGGGTATGATGGTTGCCACTAAAGTGATAATACCCAAAGTGCATGCATCTGCAAGTTTTGGTTATGGGATATTTTCTAAATATTTTGCATCTCAAGATCCTCAACCATTTTCTTATCAATCTTCCCACTCTGCTGCATCACTTCCTCAACCACCATAAAGTTCATCGATGAGACAGTGTGAACCTTTTGAATCGTCAGATTCTACATTAAAATGAGGTGGTTCTACCAAGTTTACAGATTCAAGAGAACATCGAAATGAGTCTACTCAGGGTAGATCTATAAATGGAAGCAAGAGCAGCTCGCCCAACAATCACAGTCGATAACCACGTCTTGGAATACTTCTATATTTAGTGATGAAGACTATCAACAATACATCAATGAATACAATACTTGATACAACTACATGGCGTGTGAGTCATACTGTGAATATGTTAGAGTGCTACAAATAGAAGATAATCGAAGAAGAGGTATCGAGCCAGGTCAAAGCTCAACCTGGTATTAATTTGATGGCATTGGCTGGTACTTCTGTACTTAGTGTAGTCTATTAATACTCTGACATTATCGATATTTTATTTTTTCTGGTGAATAGTATTACTATGAACATTTTTCAATTATTATCATGTAATGTACACTTTCTTTTCAATAATGACTTTGTCGATATGCGACTAATACATTTCTATTATGTTTTAATTCAAAATTTGTTATTTTTATCTTCTAGACTTTTTTTTATGATGTACTAGTTGTTAAAATGTTAATTTTCATCAAATTTGTGACATCTTTAGACATTTTTTAATAATTTCTTCAAAATTCAACGATATCGGCGAAATATCCCTATTATATCCCCAATATATCCATTTTTCAATTTATCGATATGACATCGATATCGATATTTAAAACATTGACTGCCACATGACACTATCACGTGGCCCACTTTATTTCCAATACTCCCCCTTAAGTCGAGGTCGAGAAGGCAATGACTTGCTTGAACTTTGTGATACAGCTAGATGCCCCACCATTCTTCTTCTAGGAGCTAACCACTCTTAACTTTGTCTTTAAAAAGAGCCACAGTGTAGCCTCTTACCACCTCTCGAGTTGTTTCTGTGGCAACCTCAATACCCGTAGCAATAGCCGCCATTGTCTTCTTCCCTTTCTCTTCTTGAAACATGGCCCGAATCTTCTCAAGGTCGACAAGGGTAAGAGAGTCTACACCTGAGGTACTAGTAGCCCCACTCTGAGACCTCCAAAACCTGTCACAACATCTCTTTAGTGGATAATTTGTACATCCACAACGCTGACACTTAGGGTAGATGCGACCAAGGCCTCAGCCACGCCCCCTTCCACACCCTACACTTGTCTCTATGATCGCAAGTGCGGAGTTCTCACCTTTGAACGTGACTTCTTTTGGAATCTCCATCTTCTCAAGACGGCAAAAAATGGTCTCAAGATCCATCTTCCCGTTAGATGCAAGAATCTAATTGCAGACAGCTCAATAATGAGGATGCAACCTTGATAAAACCTTGACAGATTGCCAAACCACTTGTGTCTCCCTTATTTGTCGCAGCAAATGGGCTCGTAGATCTCCAACTCCTCGAGCAAGGCCTCCATCTACTCATAATACTTAGTAAATGAGAGATTTCTCTGACTAGCTATCCATATACGAATATATAGATCAGTAATACGAGCATTGCTAGATTTTTAGGCGTACCTTTTCTCAAGAGCCATCCAAATCTTGTACGCACTCTTTTTATAGACCATGTTTGAGGTGATGGCAGGATCCACCAAGTTTATCAACCAATTCATGATGATATGGTTCTCCTTCTCTTGATTCTTTTTTTTAGCTCTGTCCTTCTGCTCCAGTGGTTCTTTAAGGAGAACATTGAGTTTCTCATACCCTCCAACAAATAACTTAAAGGCGCGGGCCCACAAGACATAGTTAGAGGCACCTTACAACTTGATGGTTGTTCCTTGAGCAACCACCTTACCCTCTCCTACTGACAATGTCACATCAATGGTCGTGGCAACATCATCCGTCATTTTCTTCGATCTTTGGTCCTTTTAACCCACGTAAGGCACTCGGTGTGGTGAGGACTTGTCGGAAATGAGGAACCACACACACATGACCAAAAGAACATGCACACTGAGCAGCCTAGATCGTAGGCTCTACTACCATGTCAAGTTTGGTGCAAACGTGGAGCGTAGAGGCTCCTAGGCATGTGGAAGAACACTCCAAGGGGTGGACTATTCCACATTAAACAGAGAAAGGGGGCAGCAGCAATTGACTGCTTAGAGAGAGAGGGTGGCCGATGGTGATTGGAAGAGAGGGAGAGTAGTTGAGTTGGAAGAATTATTATATTACTCAAAATTAAGAAGGATTACAAAGGATCACTTTCATAGAAAACATATCACAATCCTCTAAAACTAGTAACTAATCAAATCTTATTTCCTAATTATTTTAAGGAACAAATCCTAATTAACAAATCAAATTTTCTAAACAAAACTACTAAAAACAAATATACCAAATAAATATAACTTACAACTAAAGCAAGACCTAAAATAGGACTCCATGACTACCAAAATGGGCACCCAAGTGGGGCCCTAACCAGCTGCCACATGGCACTGCCACGTAGCCCATTTTATTCCCAATAGTATCATTTTAACTACTACCATTTTTTGTTGGCATCCCCTTAACATGCCTCCGAAATAAACTATATTCCGGCCATCAAAATCTGCTATCGAAATAAGGGCATTTCCAAGCATGCCCTCAACGTGCCTTCGAAATGCGCACTTAGAAATTATCGAAACATCGAAAGTGACATATAAAACCTTGTGAACAACATCAACCCTACTATTACCTCCAATATACCGTATAAGAAGATAGAAAAGGAGATCTAGGAGACTCTAGAGAGAGGTACTCTCTTCAGACAAGCAACTCCTGCTATGTAGACATCTAGAAGTGTATGTGGAATACCAATCAAGATGACATGTCCTCCGTTGTGTATTTCACTACTTTGGAGGTCTATTTGAGGAGATAGCCGTATTTTAACTTGCCTACTGCGAGAAGCAAGTTACTAAGCATGCAAAATGGTAGACCTACTAATTTCTAGATGGCTTAGCACCATAGTACCAGTAAACCAAAGACCACATTCTATCTTCTGACTCAGTGCCTGACCTAGAGAGTATACAACCGTCTCCAAAAGATAGATGCAAATGCATTACCTAATACTCCTGCTACTATGCCTAACACCTGTACCCATGTTGCCTCTGGTAGGAAAGGTGGTCATTTGACAGCTGTGGACAAGGTCGTCGTATCTACTCTCCTTGTATTCATTGCAAAAGAACTAATCACTCTTCTGATCACTACTAGGAAAAGTTTAGTAAGTCCACTTAGGTGAATCAGACTTCTATTACCAGATCCCTTGTTACTAAGACTACGACAAAGCAATCTCCTCCACCATTCACTAAAAGCAAGCCCCCATCCTCTACTATTGTTGTTGCGACAACTCTTGTGGCCGATATTACTTCAACTTCTAATCAAATCACTACATCTGGAGTATCTGATCCTACTGCAGCCCATTATGAGGACAGTGATGACTAGTGGGGGATCTGAGTGAGGATCAGTGAGGATCTTTATCTCCCACTCCTAACTATCTACCTATTGGCCATTGATACTTGGGAATGTTTACCCATCTATTGTTGCTACTTCTACTACCGCTTAAGATCATCTCTCAACTACTGCTTGGGATCATCTCGCACTGACTACTTGCTACTAATTTTTGTCTCCTGTGATTGAGACTTCTGCTACAGCCACTCTTGCTCCTCTAATCTACCACCTGCTCCTCTAGATGTTTACCTTGAAGGGAGTTACGTTTTATTTCTTGTACCAAGTTGGGCATTGCACGCTTCAACTTGGGGGAAAGTGTCAAAGAAAATTAGAAAATAGTGTTTGAGGAATTAAAATTCTCTCTTTCATATTTTGGTTCTTTTTATTTTGTTACTTTCCAAATCATAAAGATATGTTTTAAGTAATTAGAGATTTGATTTGCTTTGATTGTATTAGGATTACAAATAGGATTGACTCTCTCCATATAAAGGAACCAATTCCATGTTCCTTTCTTTAAGATTCAATAATAAAATTCTATATTCTCCAAATCTCCTCAGTTAATATTGTAAAAATGCTTTATGTGCATGGTGTCATTCTTTCAACAAGATAGAGAGCCTACTTTTTTAAATGTAACACATATATTGATGCATGTAGGTTCATATGGTAAGGTAGTATCTATGCACTGTGCGGACAAAAAGATTACCTTTGAAAGTTAAAAGGACAGTAGCAAAAATACTAGTAAGACCTACCAATATTATGCAGTAGGGAATATTGGGATGTCAATGACAGACAGAGGAAAACCATGGAAATGATGATGTTATGGTAGAGTGTGGCTATATAAAAAGGGATAGAACCTACTAAAAGATTATTATGGAAAAAAATTGCTGTCACAACAATAGGGTATAAAATAAGAAATGCTTAAGACAATTTGGACACATCTAGAATCAATTAACAATAAATTGGCAAGAAAGTGTGAGTCGGATGATGAGCCTTATAGGAGCAGTGAGGCTAGACAGGAGACTTGCTGCACGAAAAGACCATCAAGCATTTAAAAAACAACAATCAAACTTGATAGTCAATGAGATTCTCATTGTCACTCTTCCGGAGGCAGAAATGTTTCTTCATGTAGACTATAGTCACTATACCTAGCAAAAATCCTGAATTAACGAAAAGATATATTCAGCAAGCACTAAATTGCTTTTGAGATTCTAACATTTCAACTCAAAAAAGTTTGGAAAAGCTACACAAGCATTGCAACTACCGAGATGGTCAAGCCAAAAAAACATGCACAGTGAGAAAATGCCAAATTCCATTTTCTATCATGTCTAAATAAGTATTCCATTTCTTTCTAACCTCTGAACTAATCAGCCAAAAGCAATAACAATAATGCCAAACTTTGGCAAAAATAAATGCTGAATGTTAATCTTGCTAAGTGGGATTGTGCATTCATGGAGGGGCTTTGTTAATGGCCAATGTTGAGTTGCTTGGGATTGACATGAGCAACATCCCTGAGAGGTGGGTTGGCTGAATGATTTGCAGCTGACATCAAGATATAAACATTATATTTCTTAAAAAGAGGCGACTTTTTTTTGAAAGGTAAAGAGGAGATTTTTATGACAATGAAATTTTTGACAGAACCCTTTCTCTTCCAAAAAAACCGACTTGAGAAACTAACTCCAACACTGGAGTTTACTTTCAGATGAAAATAGTTTTATTCAATAGATAAAGACAGCTAAGATGTGCATTTACAGTGAACAATTATTAGTTGGTTGAATAACATGAAAGTCCAATGAAACTTATGGAACAAATAATCATAATAATAACAACATCAACAACATGACAAGAAAAGGCAAAGAGAAAAGAAAACCAAACAATAAGCAAAAGACATTCACCTGCCAAATGAACAACACAAGCCATCTTTTGTGGTGCCACATATTTTGGTGTGAGGAAAGCCACTCGTGCTGTGCAACTCTCAGGAGGCAATACATCAATGAGGGCCTCATCACATGGCGTTCTAAATGTACCCTCTCTCAAATAAGCATTTCTTGATTCCCAAATAGTCTGCCATGTAGGCCTAATGGATGTCGGTGGTAAGTTTTGTCCAGGTTCTGGGAACAACTGCTTGATCATGCTCTCTAAGAGCTCGAGCTTGGTCCCACCCCATCCCCTTGAGAAAAAAGGTGCTGTAAGCTTGGACCGGTGGACAAATGCTGCATATACATGGTCTAATACATAATGAAGGGCACCTATATTAACAGCCACCATCTTCGTGGAGGCTAGTTTCTGGACTTCAATATCAATTGAATATTCTGGTCCTTCTTTGAGTGATGTGAAATATTGTTTCTGATTCAAATGAGACTATAGCTTGATACAAGAATCCTGCAATTTAGGAGATAAGATTATGTCAGGGAACAAAGAAGGCCAGGTATGGGTAATTCAGCAAGTATCATTAGCTCAACCAGGTATTAAGGCAATTTTAATGGTGTGGGTAATGGAACAGAAGTTAAAGAGGTGAACCCAATAGCTCTGATTCAAATAACTTGACAGGACTTGGCAAAATATCTTGGGACTAAAAAAAACAAAAGAATATTCTGGGACATCAGTTATTTCAGTTGTTTGTTATTTCTCTCCTCTAGTTGGTAATAATGCTATATGTAGAAATTATCTCTTCCCAGTCAGAAAAGAGCATTCCATCTAAATTGCCAACGTCAAAGAGGGATCATACACACCCTTTTGATCCAATATAAATAAAAGTGTCATCGAGCTTCAGTCAGATAAAGTAGCTCCAAACCTCGTAATGTGGAGGAAAAGAGGTGGCAGAAAATGGAGAAAGGTTGAGAGACAGCAGCTGGACACCATTAAAGAGGAAGGGTTGAGAGATTAAAAAGGATGATGATGGGTGACACTACATGGATATTTGAACCTAAATTAGTTCAATATCGAGCGCCAAGATTGGCATGCCCCGATCATCCTCTTTCTCTCACTGACGAAGGACCTTCAGACTAGCTTCAGTGGTGTCCTCTTCTGAGTTTAGGACAAAGATCAGAACCATCAATATGGCCCAACAACCTAGAGCCACGGAAACAGCTTATCTGCTGAAAAGAAAATATTGAACTTGTTCCACACAGAAAGGGAATAGACTAAAACTACAAGGCTTTAAACTTCACTGAAATCCAATCAGGAAGTAGAAGACCACATCAAAACCCAGCGAAACCTATCCCAGACTAAAAGTATTCCTAAAGTCATCAAAGATGAAAGATATATCAAACTTAAAAGACAACTGATTTTGGATCAAGTCTCGTGTCCAGTTGACAGTGCATTGGCTTCTGCCCATTAGAACCAAAGCTTGGGAGTTGGGAGGAGACATATTCAAGTTCATTCTAGAAGATTTCAAAGGTAAGCTGACAAAGTCAGCCTGGTTTCCTGCAATGCAGAACCTTTTTTAACAACAACTTAATCACATCCAAAGGCAGAAGATCTACTGAGGGGAAAGAAATCCAATCTGGGGGTCACTCAAGCAAATCTGGTCTCAGGTTGGTGGGGGAAGGCATTTAGGTTGAGTTCTCCATTAAAGATCCAAACAGTTCATGAAACCCTGTATCCAAAAGAGCATCACAAATTTCCCGAAAGGGACGGTAAGAATCTCTCTCTCTCTTTCTCACTCTCTCTGTAACCCCTTTCTCTCATCAAAACAAGCAATAAAAGCAGAAGGAGATCAATCCCAAAGAAACATCACCTTTGGTCTAAATCATCATCAGAGCAACAACAACGTCCAGCAGATGTTACAACAGAGTGGTGGGAGACATGACAGTAGAGAGCGACCGATTACGGTTTACCACCACCGCTCTACCAGATCGCCGGTGAAGGAAGGTTTGAGGCGATCCGGAGGTCGAGAGGGAGGCGACGATGGAGGCGATCGGTGGCGCAGCGATCACGGGAAGAGTTTTTTCTTTTTGATCCCCGGTACCGGGAGAAGCGGAAAACTGTGGGCGGGGGCGATCGCAGCGTGGGGCCTGACGCCACGTAGGAAGCAACTGATCGGTTTTCTGGCATCTAACAGATTGATAGATAAATGGATAGATTCAGGGAAGAGAGGCAGATGCGTCCCTATTTGCCGGAGATAAATAAAGTCAAGGGTCAACATTGTAACTGGACAGATGCGTTGGAGCCCATCCACCTCAAAGTGTCATGGAATTGAATTTGAGTTTAAGTGAATCTTAATTTTTTATATAAAACGCTGTACTATTCATATTTAGTGTAATTTCCTAAAGTATCATTAAAAAAAATAAAAAAATTTTCCCTCAACCCATCTAAATCTTCATTTCAAAATTACAAGGATTCAGTCTAAGTACATTATCAATTAAGGAAAATTAATTTTAATAATTTATTTGATATGATTTCAATATGATTCATTGGAATTATCAAAAGTACTTAAATGTGTTAGATTAAGTTTTCGGCACGAATAAATTCAAGAGCCATCGTTTTATATTTATAGGCTTATCACAGGATCTTATTACAACTAAATAAGAGATCCATAGATTGACGTAGTTGTTTACAAAATATCTCGCAATTTCAAGATGATAAAGTTGTTTCAAGAGATAAACATGAAAAAATATTTAGAATTTTGTTACATCTAATATCTCCCGTCAATAAGTGGATTTACGTGATACTTGATTGTTAATGTCGAGCTTGCTCTTTATCAAAGTAAAGGACTCTTTGTCGTAATATCAATCAGTTGATCTTTGGTTGAGATGATAAACTTTACTTGTAAAAGGTCCTCTATCAATTGTTCATGTATAAAGTGATAGTTGATTTTAATGTTTTTGGTGTAAGCGTGGAATACCGAATTTAAAGACAAGTGTGTTGCACTAAATAATAGGAGGTGAGGTGGGGGTAATACGTAACTCATTTAGTAGTAACCTAAGCCATACCAGTTCCACAATGACATTGTAAGTGCTTTATATTATGATTCAATCGAAGACAAGAAACTATTTGTTGCATTTTAGAATATCAAGTTACGAGCTTGTTGCCCACGAAGATTAAGTATCCTCTTGATGAGCAACGATCATCCGTACAATCAGTCTAATCAGCATTAGAACATGCCTGAAGTATGGAAGGGCATGCACGATGATGAAGTCCATGGGTGACAGTCCCCATTAGGTACCGTAGAATATGTTTAACATGTTCCCGATGTGAAGTAGAAGGGTTGTTCATAAATTGTCATGCTTTGTTGACAACAAAGGATATATTTGCCTTAGTAACAAGTATGAAGTGCACTAGTGATTTGCTAATAGAGGATATGATCCTTAAAAGACACTTCAACAAGTGTTAACATCGAAATGGTAGCCATAGGCATTTGAAGTGGTTTGCAGTCCAACATATTTGTTTTTTTGCAACAGGTCCAAACTATATTTCCTTTAAGAGAGAAAAAGATCATTATTATGCTTTTGTACCTCAATGTCAAGAAAGTAATGAAGTAGATCCAAATCAAAAATGTAAAATTCCATGGTAAGGATCTGGACAAGCTAGGATACTTTGGATGAGCAACAACTTCCATTGATTAATAAATCATCAACATAAACTAGCATATAGAGAATTTATATATCTATGGTCCAGACAAATAGGGAAGCATCTCTTGTAGAAGGCTGAAACCCCAAATTTTGAAGGAAATTTCTAAGGTGATTGAACAAAGCAAGAGGAGTCTGTTTAAGACCATATAGAGATTGTTAAAGTTTGCATACATGATTAGGCATGTCAACATTAGAAAATCCTTATGCTTGAGTCATACTAATTACTTCATTAATTTACCCATTTAAAAAGGTGTTTCTTACATCGATCTGACGAATATCATAGTATTTAGAAATAGCAAGAGATAGTACTAATCTAATTATTGTTGATTTAATGACAGGATCGAATGTCTCATTGTAGTCGATGGCTTCACATTAATTGCATCATTTAACAACCCAACAAGCTTTGTATCTATCAATTTGTCCATCAATGGTTAATTTTAAATGAAAAACTCATTTGCATCCAATGCCATTTATATAAGATGTTAGTGGCACTAATGCCCATGCATGATTAAATAGTAGTGTATTGTATTTAGTGGCCATTGCAATCTGTTAATGTGGACCTTTGGATGCTTGACTATAAATGGTGGGTTTAACTTCCTTGATAGTTGATGTTAGTAAGGCTTCAAGAACTAAGTGACTAGAGTGTCGCTTCGGACTAGTTAATTCACGATAGTCAATTCGTTGTCATAGATGAAGCTATTGTTGAACAATTATAGAGGATGATGGTAAGTTAGGAGTAGGAGCTGCACTTAAAGAAATATGAGGAGATGGTGGCATATCATTGTTTTGAACTACAGAAAGGTGCATGGACAACCAGGGTGTGGAGGACTGGATGGGAGGCGATGGACCAAGAATAGACATTTTGATAGTGAAATATGGTTTCATTGAAACAAACATGATGAAGTATGTAAATTTTATTGGTTTGAATTGAAATTGCACACTAGATGGGGGTGAATAGTGCAAATAGGAAATATGATAAACAAAAGAAATATAAAATTTAATCACACAAATATTCACCGAGTTAAGGACTTTTTAGATGGAAACCTAATCTAGGTAAAATCCGCCACTCAAGTCTCTTAACTTAAGATTTCCCGATTTACTTAATAGATCAAAATCACTTATGCACCACTCTAAACCAAGGGAAGCACGATCTCAATTACAACAACACTATTTTACTCGAGAGTAGTGTACCTTGAACTTCTCTTCTTTACGAAGAGAATTTTGTCTCACAACAAGATAGGAATCCATAGCGCGAATACCCAACAAAACTATAATACAACAAGGCCATAGAGCCCAAAATATAAATTAAATCTAGCTCCCATGGGTGTAAGAGAACTTCCCTAATGTGGAAGTAGATTGGCATGAATGCGCAATAAAATAATGCTCGCAGAGATAAAGTCGGTTGCTTGGAGTGTAGCTTAACAATAATTTCAATTTCAATTTCAATCTCACTCTATGTTTGTAGTAGGAAGTAGTGGCTCATTAGTGTATTTATTTTCTTTAATATTGTCATTAAACATAGGAGTGTCATAGCTTATTGATATGAGTATTTAGAACACTCTAGATAAGTTCTGAGATAAGATATACCCATTGAAAAAGTCAATGTTGATAAAAGTTACAATAGATTTCTAAAAAATTAAATAATGTAATAATTTAAAATTATAACTATTCAAAAATTCATTTAATCCATTATACTATGTGATTTAAGACACCCTTTAACTTATTATTTTTACCTTCGTTTAGGATGTAACATTTTAGGTGAGGGTCCTCTGTGAGAAATTTTATGCTTGGGATTTACTTACCACCCAAGTGATGGGGGCGGGGGGATGTTGTAATGTAAAATAGCCTCTCCCTCGTCCAGAAAGAGAAGACTTACCTTTGGCTCGTCGGTCTTCCACCCCTCATTTGCAGCAGTAGCTACCATTGTTAGGACGACTGCCGCTGCTATTGCTGGTCGTGGGAAGAAGACGAAGAGATGGGAGGGGCGATGGATGCCACTCCTAGGTTCCCCTGCCCTTCTTTTATAGCACGCTCACCCTCTTCCCTCCTCCTCTCGCCGGCTACAATAGGTGGCAAGGAGGGTCGGCGTCGTTGATTGGAGGCCGCAGCAGCCTTGCTGCCACTGCTGCTACGCTGGTTGAGGGGGGGTAGTGGCCCCTATTATTGTGGAAGGAGGCATGGCTGATGCGGTGTCATTGCTCTTGTGTGCTGCTGCTGGTCTTGTCGCGCTGCTGTCGCTGTTGTCGTTGCTTGCAGTGGTTGTTGCGTTATTGCCGCTGCTGCAACTATTGCTGCTGCCGCTGCTGTTGGAGGCAAGGAGGGACGAAGAGGATAAGGGGATTGAGTGCCTTTTTCCCCCAGGAAACCTTTCGATGTTTTGCTAGTCTAAGAACAGGTAGGGATCTCCATTTCTTCGAGCCCTTTCCGTGATTTTTTTTTGAATAGGTTGTGGAACGGGAGTATGAATTTCTTGGGGGAAATATTTGGCTTATATATTTCAGATCCGGGTGTAACTAATGTGACTGCTATATTTGGAGATTTCATGTGGGATGAAATCTTGAAGATGAGATTTAGGAAAATTAGGTAGATTAATGAAATTACTATTCAATAGTGGTGCTCCTGTTTTAGTACCCATGCCTTGATCTGAATAGCACTATAAAGTGTGGAATAGACCAACTCAATAAAAGATATCTCAAACGAGAAATAAGCATGGGGTTTTCTAGGAGAAAGTTACATTGGTGCTTATATATATGTGTGTGTGAGAGTGTATATATATATATATACTGTCTAGCCATAGGACCAAAAGATTGATATCCCTTTTTAGTTGTAGAATATTGAAAGAAAATGAACTCTAACGTTCTAGGTGACAACTTATCTTAAGCACCAAATAGATGAATAGAGTAGACCAGCATAGAGCTTGAGATGGTTGAGTCATCGAGACTCGATTAAAACCATCAATAAGTTGTACAATTGGATTATGTAGTACTGACGAATGTGTACTCTTTCATCTTGTCTCCACTTTGAGAAAATATAAGTGGTTAGGAAGTTATCTTGGTTGACTAAGCATCTGTAGGCAGAGGTCCAGAGAAAACCTGTTCTGGTCAGAATGAGCACTCAGCCTGAGTGCAATGTTGGCCTTATACTTGGACGAATTTGAAATATGTCTTTGCAAATATCTTTTCAATATTCTCAACGTAGGAAGAATTAGAAGCCCATTAACTACTAATTAAAGTCTTCTTGTATGGTGAGTTTAATACATACAATTACTTATGGGGTTTTAGGCCTTATGCATTGGGATGCACATACATACCCTGAACATGTACTAATTTGGGAAAGAGGGCTAGGTCAAGTAATGGGTGATCATTATGAGTTTTACGTAGAGCGTTACCTTTAAACTTGTGATGTTATGTGGTAAATTTGTTGTGTGTACCCACTTCTTGGTTATTTGTGAAATCCGGTGGTGAATGTGGGTAAACAATAAAGGGGTGTCTCCCTTAATTTCTCTAGCTATTTGTGTTCTTCTGTAACGACCCGATTCCCGAGTCCCTACGAGACACGAGAATCGGACCAACTCGACTAATCTCAAGGCCTAGTCGTCCAACGAGGAAGTAACTAAAAGAGCAGTAAAATAAATCACATTCAGCATGAATATAACTAGCAGTAACAAAATACAGCAGTAAGAAAAGGAACTACTACAGTATAGACCACCATAACAGTAGAACAACAAATATGTACATAACATGAAGCTTACAATAAAGAAGTACAAGGAGTAACAAGGAAACTACTCACCACAGTGGAAGAAAAGTACAAAAAGAACTGAGGGTAATTCTACTGGACCCTACTAGGCCTAGCGTCCTCTGCAGCCGCTGACCCTGGCTGCTCAACATCTGGTCCTGAAAAGTAACCCGTATAACACGTCAACGAAACGCTGAGTAGAGTGGCAACTAAAAGCTAGAAGAAGCAGTAGAGTGAACAGTAGCTATTATATTTTTACTTTCTTTATTTATGTCTTTCTATCATTTCACTATTGATTTATTTCTCAGATCATTCTCTTGATCTCGAATGTTCCTCGTGGGAACGATCTTGATTGCAGTCTTTTCCGAAAAGTAGAAGTGACACGTGGTGCTCTCCTGGCCGGGACAGTCCCCCGTGGTGGTCCTACCCTCAGTCAACCACCCCAAGGTCGCTGTCAGACATAACGGTGACTACGGCACGTGCGATAAACGCACGGGTAGCTACCCCGCACTGGCACGCGGTCAGTCGTTTCCGTTAACGGGTGCGCTCAAAACACAACACGGAACCAGTATAGGGCAGAGCCCTCTCAGTAACGGGGGTCCAACCCCTCCACAGTCCGCGCACCCTCGCCTAACTACCCTGGTTTGCCCAGTGGGCCTAACAAGTCGGTGTAGGAGGCTAGCAGAACTCCGAGGCCCGTGCGGTAGCTAGTGCTCTCCCTACACTAGTAGCTCTCCTCGGTACTGCGTACGCGAGGGTCAGCAAGTTGGTGTACAGTGGCCAAACCCACCCCGGTCTCAACCCAAAGGCGGCAAGCTCCCCTCTACACTAAGAGGTAAGGTGTGCTCTCTTTGGTACCACGTACCCAAGGGACAGCACACTTCCTTGTTCCACTTTCTCAGTTCCATTCTATTCTCTTTCCAGGAGTTCTACTCCTAATTCCCCGTAGGGTTCATGTTCTTTTCGTTTAGCCATTTAGGTTTCACCGTTCCAGTTTTACATTCATACAACCCATGTTCTCAATCATATTTATTCATTCATAACAGACAGCTGTTAATAAATTTACAGGCAGCTGTTATTTCCTCTCTACTTTCCAAGACTGCAATATTTATATATTTCACTAGTTTTCCAGTCCTAGGGTTCATGCCGTACCCTAGGATCTATCATTCAATCTAGTTTTCCAGTCCTAGGTTTCATGCAATACCCTAGGATCTATCATTAAATCTAGTTTCTCAGTCCTAGGGTTCATGCAATGCCCTAGACTCTATTAATTGTTCCACAATTGTAACAAATTTTGTTAAATAAATTAAAAGCTACTCTACCAGCGAAATCGGGAGTACTGGGGGCATGGTCAACAATCTCGCGCGCCTCCGTAACCCCCAAGACTGTAACGGAACAGGGTCCTAACACAAGAATCAATCACAAGGAGTTTCTCAGAATGGTATACAATTACAATAAACGGGTAGAGGAATTTATTCTGGAAAGAACGCAACTCGAAACGCGGAAAATAGACTCCGAACGAACCCTAAACGGGCCAAAAACAACGAGTCTGTCCAAAATCAGACGTCTGGAACTTCTTCCAGACGTCTTAAAACGTCGATCATGCCATACCTTCTTCTTCGTAGTCCATCAGACGTCCAGAAGCTCGCTAGATCGTCTGAAGTCAGTTTCCAAACGTCCGATTGTCACCCCGGACGTCTGGAGGACCTCTCCGTCATCTGGTACTACGACCAGACGTCTGATTCACATGGGATGGCAAGCCCTCACACCCTCCCGAGTAGAACCTGCGCACCCACGCTCCTGCTCTCAGTACGACGAAACGCAGAAAAACCGCAGCGGACGGTTGCAAGGCCGTACATGCGAAAAAGGAGAAGGTAAGAAAATATCTTACTTGTCAGACGTCTGGACCGTCCTGCAGACGTCTTCAGCGTCGTCTGGACGTAAGTCTAGACGTCTGATTCTGGAAAATTTTCCAGAACCAAAGCCCGATCCGCTCTCCGCCCGCGACGCACGGCCGCGTTGTGCCCTGTCCGCCTGCTGCACAAGCTGCAGCAGCCCCTCCGTGACACCCCACGCCCGCTGCTCCCCCACTCGCTCGCGCTCTCGCACTGGCAGGGAGAAGGAGAGGAGAAGGGCGGAGGAGATGAGGGTGAGGGAGAGGGCGAGAGCTTATATAGGCAGCGAGGGGAGAGAGAAAAGAGGGAGATGGCGTGTCTACAGGTAAAGAGAGGAAAAGAAGACGAAGGCGGCGGGTGCAGTCTGCATGCATATGCGCGCAGACGCAACCCGTTAAGCGAAAAAATTTATTACCAGACGTCTGGGAAGGGTTCCAGACATCTGGACAGACGTCTGGGCCACTTCCCAGACGTCTTAAAAGTCCGTATGATGCCACGTTCGTAACATCTTCCCATGCTTGTAAATGCTCAGCTTGGAGTTTTAAATGTGTATCGTTAAGTGGTAAACATGGGTAATTACATGGGAGGTTTAAAGTTTGGAACTGAAGACACCTAGTACCGGTACTAGTGACTAGTATCGGTACTAGTTGAATCAGCACAAGCTAAAAAAGGACTTAAGCCTGTTACTAAAGGCACCTAGTGTCGATACCTGTGACCTGTATCGGTGCTGGATGAGTTCAGTACCATGGCAGTGGATGCCTAGTACCGGTACTGGTGCTCAGTACCGGTACTAGCTGGATTACTTGCAAAGGTGTGGTTGATGCCTAGTACTAGTATTTGTGTTCAGTACCGATACTAGCTAGTGTTGGAAATTGTACTAGGGTTGCCCGGTACTGGTACTAAGGTCTAGTACCGATATTGGTTGACCTGGTGGAAGCTGTACTGTGGGTGCCCAACATCGGCACCTAAGACTAGGATTGGTACTGGTGTACTCGTTTCATATTGCTTGAACTCTAAGAAGAGAACAAAATTGATTAAGTCTGGCTAAGGATTGAAACCAAAATATTGGGATCACTAGTAGAAAATGTACCATTCTCAACAGTAAATTTTCAACCATTCTACCATGGTCGAGAATAATAATATTCTCGACTATTATAAGATGAAACGATGGCCAAAAAGCCAATCATTATGTTTCCCACCTACCAGGCAAGCGAAGTGGTTGAGGTTATTCTCGGCCATTTATAATGGTCGAGAACAAGCTTATACTCAATCGTTATTAAATAAACGATCAATGATATCCTTCTTAGAAATTGTCGATGTGAAAATTTAATTTCAAATGCATTCGTTAACTGTTTTATTGGGAATGGTCGAGAAACATCAACCTAAATCGTTCTCGCGGCCTCGACTCCCTCCTCCTTCCCCCCAAATCCTCCTCTCCTCTTCGCTCTCCTACTACACATGATGTCGCCTCCGACCTCGACGTTGTCCGCATCTCCTCCTTGTGCAGCCCGTCCTTTTTGTCGCCATTCACCTCCTCAGGTAGGACCTCTTCGTGAGACCCTCCTCCACTCGTCTCCCTTCATTGACGACCACCACCATCCCCTCGATTACGACCACTTGACCTCCTCTTGCCGCACTGTAGCCGCACCAGCACCTCTCCCCCTCCCCTCCTCGACTACCACCACCATGGCAACCACCATTACCACCTCCAGCACTTGACGCCCTTGCCATACCTCTGTCGCGACTACCACCACCAGAATCAGCCCCTCATTGATGGTAATGCCATCATTTGTCATAACTAACTTAAATTAGTCGGAATCAAGAGATAAATGCTCCTAAATGATTGCCTGATGTCTATACTTCCACTTTGATCCGTTTTGAGAAGAAAATAATAAAACATGGTTAATTATGAGTTTTAACACATCATAAATGCATATTAACCACGAGATCACTCTGGGGTTAATTAAAGGTTAATT
This sequence comes from Thalassia testudinum, assembly GCA_037157565.1. Lineage (NCBI taxonomy): Eukaryota > Viridiplantae > Streptophyta > Magnoliopsida > Alismatales > Hydrocharitaceae > Thalassia > Thalassia testudinum. The sequence continues at coordinate 11,392,384 of JAZHRO010000078.1, read as the reverse complement.
GAGCATAAAAGTCTACAAAGTAGATTTACATTGATTGAAACATGGTTTCACGCAATTCGAGGGCGAAAGCAGTATCGAATCCCTAATTATCAAACCACTTAAATTGAAGAGGTTCTGATCAGGATAAAACTAATCTAAACCTCTTAAAATTTATAGAAAAATTTTCTAAGAGGTTTAGTACCATTGGTTTGACCCATTTTGACTTAGAATAGAGTTTCAGACGGGAATTTGCCATAATTTGGGTTTATCTGTAATTTACCCAATCAAACATGGTCAAAACTCAAATATAAGTTCACCATTAGATTCCTTAGGTCTAAATTAGGTTAACACCAAAATTTGGATCCAATTAGAGTCCATATTGACCTAGTTTGCTTTTTAGCCCTTGAAAATTCTATTTCTCTCATTTAAACTCATAGGTTTCAATTTTATTGCAAATCAATCCCTAACTTTCTCATCGTTATTGCGATTAGGCCTTTGCCGCCATTGTCAGTGGGAACACATCTCAGCCGAGATTCGAGAGGATTTCTCTCTCGAATCATATTCAAATCCCTCCAATTTAGAGGGATTGATCTAAAGGTGACCCGATTGATCGAGCCACTTCAGGAACCCTAAGTCAATCCCTAGAGCTTAGGCGAGCTAGAGAAAATTTGGGAATTTGTTCCCCTGAAATCTTGGCCAATCAAGCCTATTCCTTGATTTAGAGTTCATGCATGAGCTCTATAAAAGCTTCCCTAGTTCCTAGCATGTTCCTTAGCTAGGTTTAAGGCAAAAATCATCTTCTCTCCCTCCTCTGGTCGCCTCCAACCTCGGCTCCAGCAACTCACCTCGATCCCCTTCCTTTGACCTCCTAATGACCAAATTGGGAGGCTCGCCATCTTCCTCTCTATCTTCAACTCCTTACCGGCCACAGTAGGAGCTCTTTCCCCCTTCATTGTCGTCGCTTCTCATCACTGGAGGACTTCATCTTCTTTAACTTTGGCAACTTAAGCCGATGTGCTCCCAACCTCCTCTTTCCCCGATAAGCTCCCCTTCTCCCTTTTCCCTTCTAAAGTCTTCTCGGCTTTTTAGTTCCTAGGTTCACTCACTCCACACGTCTCTCCCATTTCATCTTCTTCACGACCGGTGAGGGCTCTGACGAGCTCAAACCGTGCCACCACGCATGCAAACACACCTTTGCCACCTCCACGACCTCCGTCGTGTCTCAATGAGCAAAAAACCTAAAGAAATTTGGGGTTTTTGACTCTCATCCACCCTGTCGACCACATCCATTGCTGTTCATCCGCTCCAATGTCGACAAACCTCCTCCGACCACCAAACACCTTCTAACCACTGCCACTGCACTCGCTAAGGTTCAACGAAGCCTCTAAGAAAGTTTAATTGGGCCGAGAGGCCGTTTTCGTGATGGCAGTTACCCATCGGATCTCCTGTCGTCGTCGACTCGCCACCATTCTCTGCCGCCATCCGATCATCCTCGACTCCAAATCCACCCCGAGGTGCTTCGGAACTCCTTCACGACCTCAACTGCTCCTTCAATTGGTCGAAGCATTAGACGCAACAGCCTCAATTGATCGAAGACCCTCCCTACAGCTGTGCGAGGAAGAGACACCACAGTTTAGTCCCACATCGTGGGCAACTAAAAAAGAAACTGATTCATAAGGTTTCATGCCCTCAACTTGTTGCCTCCAAGAGCACCGAGGTGAGGTCTCGCTCTCAAGTGCATACGCATGCGCCCTCGCCTGCACTCACGCCTCGCGGGTCTGGACATGGATCTGTTTGTTTGGTACTGTTCACTCGGGTCTGGTTTGAGAAAGAGAGAGATCTGAGGAGGGAGGGGGGTTTTACACTGTAGCGCATTAGGATTCATGCCCTTCCCCCTTGCTCAACACTTAGTTGCTGTTGTGCTTGTGCTTGGCTGGCCCTTGTGCTTACCCTTGGTTATTATGGATCCATTAAGTTGATGTGGATATTTGACATTAGTGGTTGAGGAGTACTGTTTAAATATTTGATTTTGATTAGTGCTTAAATTCTAGGGTTAATTCGGTGGTTTCAACTACCATTTTTATTCCTTTATTTTACATTTTCTATCTGACATTCAGAGATACATTTTGTTATATATTGAATATCATTTTTTATTATTGATTTCACCTACATTATTATTCTTGAGAATTGTGATTAGTGAATTGATTTGCCATATTTTTTCCCTGCAAACGACCTCAGACTCACGTTTGATTTTCAAGCTTATAAATTTAAATGTCGCATTGATCTTCATCGCCATACTACAATGCAATCTTTTTATGACAATTTTTGATGCAACATTTTGGTATCATTGCTGGGAAGCAACACACAATTCATCACTAGTCTTATCTTTCTTGACTATTGAGCTGATTTCTAACTTACCCTATCCGCTTTGCTGTGTTTTTGTGAGAAATATCATGAAGAGATCTTTTGCGCAATCAACCACTTGAGGGTCAAGTAAAATTTCTCTTCCCTAATCACCTCCTAATCTTGAGAAGAGAAAAAGGAAACAAATCAATTAGGATCCACTTGTCTTATTTTCCTATTAATATCATTTAAAGGCAAAAAGTTTCCTGATTTACAAACTTAATGAAAATCATAGTGATGCTGATGTGATTTGATTAAAGACTCCTTATCTGATCTCTTGTATCTATTAGGGATTTACGCTAAAATTTCTCAACATCTTGGATATTCACTTTTTTGTTTGAGTGCAAGGTGTCATATTTGGAATTCAAATTAGACTTGAAATAGAGTTAATCTAGGGTTTTCACATTAGGGTTTTGGAAATGTTAGTACACATTTGCCTGCAATTAAGGAAATTGATCTTTCCGCATTTGTGTGCTACCCAAACCCTTGATTAAATTGATATAGGCAAGTGAACCCTAAAATTAAGGCTCTAAATTCACTTGAATCATAAAAATTTGGGACCTAATAACCTGAAAATCAATCCAAGGTGATTTGGGTCTTGACCCAAATTTCATCCTTAACCTTAGGGTAGGTCAAGTGAAGTTGGTTCACTTTGTGAATCAACCAACCTATAAATTAAGTCACAATTTGAAATAACTTCTAAATCAAGTGAAATTCAAAGCATTAATTAGGGCTAAAATTGGTAGACTTAGGTTTCAATTCATACATTCCGATCTACTTTAAATCTTTGTGACAAGGAAGGTCGGGTGAGGGAAATCCTGTAACCCATGGGGACATTCTACCGTGTAGGGGTCTTTGCGGGATTCTCTTTTCCTAGATATCCAAGTAATTCTCGAGTGTGTGGATTTTTGATCAAAGAGGCCCATTTTCCTTAAAAGCCTTAGTCATCCAAAATTTTCGGGTGTCTTGATTAGGTCCAATACACATCCAGTCCCTCATCTATTCTTTAGTGCACATACACAGGAGAGGTCCTTATGTCTGACCTAGAGGCTTCCATTAGAGTTGACCTTTTAGGGAAAATCTGATATGATCTAATCAATTTAACCTGGACCTAAATTTGATTCTACATCCTGATCCATCCTCCATTAGAGTCTCATCCTCCTTAGTGGTCTTGTCGCCGCCACCAGTCCCACCACCTCATGGTTGTCCCCCCTCCCTACCGCCACCACCCGTCTCCTGCTCTCACCTCCTTCCTATCACCAACACCACCACCACCTCAATCTCCTCCCTTCCCTCCCCCTAGTACCACCACCAACTCATAGTCCTCCCATCTCCTCCCTGCCACCACCATCTCACTTATTTTGTTCTTTAAATTAGTATGTTTTGATTGCATATTTTAATTAATTAGAATACTTTAATTAGTATTCATGAGCAATTATGCCCTCGTGTATATTTAATTCTATTACACTATATTGAGTGAATGAATGTGTGTCAAAGAGTGTTAACAAATAATTATATGTTTTAATTAGTATGTTTTAAATGTGTCAATGAATGTGAATGTAAGGAGGACGGGGAGTAGGGGATGTGGATGGTGCTAGAGGAAGGGAGGGAAGATGGAGGAGGGGGTACTAGAGGTGGGCAATGATGTTGAGGGAGGAGGTGGGAAGAGACAGGCGGTACTATAGGAGGTAGGAGTAGGTGCGAGGAGGAAGGAGGTGGGAGGAGGGTCTAGAGGAGGAGGAACTAGACGAGAGAATTGAAGGAGGGAGGAGGCAAGGGGAGGTGGGAGGAGGAGGGTCTAGAGAAGGATTTGAGGGTTAGGGTTATGAGTTTAGGGATTATGTTAACAAGCTTAATGTTTATGATTTTAGAATGGAGGAAAGAGAATGGAGAGGGAGTGAGGAATATAAAGAAGATCAGGGGTTGAGAGGGTGAGGAGTAGGTTGGGGTGGAGGGAGTTATTGTTAGAAAAGTAATCTATAATCGAAATATTTGATATTTCTGTTTCATTATGATATTTTTATTATAACTTTATAGATACACACATTTGCACAAATTTAGATGCACCTAATGACAAAAAAATAGGAGTTCTAACTCCAATGTATAAGGTTGTGAGAGAGATATAACTATGTCAAAATACTTGCCTGTCGAGACTTATGATCATGTTATACGGAATGTGTTGATGACTCTACAATTATTAATGTTAATTATATCAATTAGAGTTAATTTCGAGGGTATATGTGCATTAATGTCATATTATAGTGGGCTTGAGTCAATCTTAACACAATGCCACCTCAATATGACCTTCGTAGCTCCTACAACAAGTCCGGGAAGTCCTGACCATTAATCTACTGATCAACAGCTCAAAATGTGACATGTGGCAGCCACCCAAGCCTTCATTGCTCCCAACATCAATCGCGGTCGTTGGATGTCCATCCAACGGCTGGAAAGCGGCACGTCACCCCCTCACGACGCGCCTCATGATCTGAAGAGAAGCTCACACGGGATCCTAACCATTGGATCTCCATCCAACGGTTGACGTCGCGGGGACCCAAAACCATTCATGTGACAATCCGCGTGGATGGCACAGCGGTTAGCGCCCTCAACCCACGCATGGAGGCATGAGTTCGAGACCCGCTGCGCATCCAATTCGCAGCGGAGAATGCACGATGGAAATTGAGCCGCCCAATCGCCATCAAGTGGCCCTGACATCGGCTATGTGGCGCGTTCTCGTGTGTCAATTGCGCGCGATGAGCAATGCATTATCTGATGTCGCAACGCACACACTATCTGACACGTGCTTAAGGCGTAATCCTCAGTGCGTGGCCACGCGTGATCTTGACCGTCAATCCTTGATCGGATGACTGTGAGCACGAGCACGTGGATTGTGAGCGAGGCCAATGTTCACACGCGGATGCAACTGTGCTACAGTGACATCCATGCTGTCGCTAATTGCCCTATACCCAATTTTAGCACCTCTTCTCCACTTTAAAAAGGCTAACAACCCTCCATGCATGGGCATCTCTCAACATTTTCTACCAAGCACGTCCCCCACCTCCATAAAGCTTCAAAGCAAGGTCCCGGAGCTGTCGAGTCGTCGACGGAAGTCCCTCCACCGTCGTGGCTACCTTGCCTCTCTATTTTGTGCATTTATTATTTAGTTTAATGTTCATGTTGCTTTAAGCCTTCATCTATCATTATAGTTGTACAATGATTCTGTTTATGCAATATATTATTATCTTGCTTCATCGCATCTTTGTTTCATGCATAGTTAGCAATCACCATATTATTATCATGAATCTCTAACCCTGCCACACACTCTCTCTCTTTTCGTAAGCAAACGGAATAAGATATTTTGTGATATTAAGCGATTAATTGATTCAATTTCATGCCTCATCGTGTTTGACACTTGGACTCATCTAATCATCTTCTCATTAAAATTGATGTCATAACGCACGCTACAACGTACAAATTATACTTACGCATTTTTCGACATCAGTTTTTGGTGTCGTTGTCGGAGAGGCAATGGATTTTTTAGTTGCTTCTATACTTTCATTGGTGCTCATATTTCTGACGCGTTTCTCTCTTTCTATTGATTGATTGCAGGAATCTGACATGAAAGCAACGAGAGGAGCGCATCCCAAGAAGGTAGATTATGAGTAAAGTGCGGCGAAGATTTTGGTGAGTACCACCTTATCTATCGTAGTTTCATCATCTCATATCTAAAAAAAAAAATCGCATCTAGGCTCATGTATGAACATTAGTATAGAATGTTTGCTTGCTTGCTTGCTTAAAAGAAATCTAAAAAAAAAAAAAAATCAAAAAATGACGTGGTGAATGGTTACTTGACCCAGATCTCAAACCCACCACCTGAAAATATATATATATGTTTATATATTCTCGTAACACTCTAGTATCTTTTGAAAATCCTTTTGAGTGTTTTTCCTGTTGAGTGGTGTTTGCAAAACCACCTGTGTCTTGTATTGAGTTGTACTACTCAATTTAAAATCAATTTACCTGGTAGAATCGCATGAACTTTAGGGTGAATACATATGGTTGTTTTTCTAGAGCCACATCACTCTCTAAAGGAAATTGACTATCATTCGTTGTGTGCAAAACATTGTGTGCTCACTTAAACATGGTCTAAAAACATTAAGAAATTTCAACCCTAAAAAGCACTAAGGCAAGGACGAATCATTAAAAGACACATCTTAAAAACCTTGCTTGAAAACCCTATTTTGTTAAAGTGCACATACACGCTCAATTGGATTAATTAAGAAGTACAACCCCCAATAATGTCTCATCATATACCTTAAGCACAAGCACTGACCTAGCCCAAATTAAAATTGAGTAGATGTTGGCCCTAGGATTCATTGAGTCTGTTTCAGGGTATTCTCTTGAATGCATTTCGAATTAGTGATGTCTGCTTGCTTCAAAAGGTGCTAAGTTGGGAGGTTTGATTGTCAAACGACTTAAGTAAACAAGGGTTTGGCATAATTAGTGGCCCTTGGGACGCTCTTCCCTTGCTTTGTCAGCCCAACTTTACCATTTTCGGGAGTAAGGATAACACCAAATTCGTCATGTGGTCGGAGTTTATTTCTAAAACGTACGTCACCTTGGTCTCTTAGTTTTGCTTGCTTGATTGTACACACTTAATTCTCTCATTTGTTCGTTTCTCATCCTTCCATTTCTTCCAAACCATGGATTTCAATGCCTATCCTTTCTAACCCCACTATCCCCAATATGATTTGTATTTTAACCCAAGTAAATCATATCCACAGTTTACTTGGGATAACCAGCCACCTAGTTGGGGATATAATCCAGGATCTGAGTACCTAGAATATCCCTCTTATTCCAACTATCCCAATTTTACCCAACCCGCACCAACCTCCTTTTGGGATACATCCAACCCACCCATTCAGGGGTACGATTCAAACCTTGGGAATTCTTATCTTGATTATGATTCTCTTTATGATGACTCTTCTTTTAGGTACAACACACCCACTAACCAATCTGATAGGACCTACATTTTAGGAGAACACCAAGACCGTTACCCTTCCCAGGATAATAACTATGATAGGTCATCTGACTTCAAGGATCTCTTCTACTTGACCTATGGATTGGAAGATATTTTAGAAAAATGGAAATCAAATGATGATGATCATAAACCTGGGCAAACTAAGTATGATCAACACCCACTTTGGACCCCTGATGAAGAATCCAACTGGGAGGATGACTTAGAACCTCAGTTATTCTGGAGCAGAACTAAATAGAAAATGGTGCTTCTTGAGTAATTAGACCCTGAAAATGATATAATAGAGGACCCACCCAAAAACTTAAACCTTAGTATGGACTCTGATACACATCCTCAAACATACCCCATAATCCTAAGTACAATATGAAAAAAACCAGAGGGAAACCCAACGACACTCAGCCTACTCTTTGGGATATTCAGTTGGATCTGTATAACCAGAACCCAAGATTGGTTGAGATGAAACAAAAAATGCTTAACATGTTCCAACAATTGGATGAAGAAGGCCAACGGAAAGTGATGAAAGAAACTTCTTTCTTAGAGACAATTGAACAAGGCTTTGTGATAATTGATTGGACCACACCTAGTTGCCCAAAATTGGTGAAGTCCACTATCAACACTCCCCCAACATTGGAAAGCATTAAGGATTCTTTGGAACACATACAGGTGGAAAATGAGGATGAATCTGAAAATTTGAAGGATAAGATTGGGGTTGATGTCCCTGAATTTAATAATAATAATTTAGTAATAGGGACATCAAGATTTAGGGATGGGGAATCTGACTTTGAACACTTTGATTGTGAAATACTTAAGGACCCCATCATGGATTTAAAGTTAAGGCAACGGGAGGAACTGGAGCACGAAATGAATGATGAAATTAGCTCAACCACAAGTTCTTCCTTGATGGTTGACTATGGTTTGGAAGAAATGAACAAGATTTCAGGCTCCAATGGTTATGAGGAATTAGACAGAGAAATCATGATTGAGGATTGAGAGGATTTTCACTTGGACTCACTCGAATCAATCATGATTGATTAGACACATTCCTTAGTAACAACTCAAGTCTCAAAGATGTTAATGCAACTAATGTGGAGTTAGCTAAACCTTTGGTTCCAAACTTTTAGAGGAAGAAGAGAATATTTTGTTGAAATCAAGTTTTTGAATGGATAAAGGACAAAAAAATCAAAGAAGGAAATGTTGACTGCAGGGTCCTGAGTTGATCAAACCACTGATCTCTTATCAGGACCCCTTGACCTTTATGACTTCGATCCAGGGAGGAATAAAAACCCTATGCTTCATTATCACCTCAAACCTAATTTTCTAAGGACAAGAGCTACTTATTCTGACAATCTAAATGTCCGACATTATAGATTAGGGTTACATCCATCCAAGCAAACTTCTGGTTTGCATGCCCAAAGGAAAAGAGACGAATGGACTAAGGCATGCATGACCAAGGACTTTCTGAGTTCCCATCCCTTAGGGATGAGACTTCACCATAATCTAGTCTGCATTTGTGGACTTCTGATTCTGGGTCTAGCTAATTATGTCTTCCCCTTCTTGACTCAGACTGTTCAACTGATTGATCCTTTGTTGTCTATGTACTATGCCCAGCTGAAGACACTAAACTTAGAGCTTTCTGGGAGGCAACCCAGAGGATTCAAGCGGATTGGATTCATTGCTGAAACTCAGGTGATTTCTTTCCTTACATCGTTGCATACATTTATTTTCTAATGAGGACATTGTCCATCATAGGCATGAGGGGTGGTATTTCTCATTTTCTGAGTACAAAATTGTTAGCTTGAGAATATTGAAAATCCTTTGCAACAATTAGATAAGCCAGAAGGGGAGGATGGAAGGAGTGAGAGAGAGCGAGAGCGAGGGAGCGGGTGAGGGGAGGAGAAAGCATGAGGAGAGTAGGAGTGTGGGAAGGAGGAGGGTCGGGGCTGGACCCTGGTTGGGGGACGGTTGAGGCGGAGGAGGGTGATGCCGGAGGTGACTTGCTTCAAATGCTGAGGGCCGGGACACATGGCGCGTGATTGCAGGGATTCGGTATAGTGCGTCAGATGTGGGAAGCTGGGCCACCGGAGGGCATCCTGTGCGAAGGAGCTGTGACGAAGCATGGATGCGGGCGTGCGGGGAGTGGCGCTCCCACCCCCACTGGAGGGGGCGCCATCGGTCGAGGTCAAAGCCCCGTGGTCGGAGGAGTCCGAATGGATCGAGAAGGCCCTCTAGTTAGCCTTGGTTGGCGTGGTGGCAGAGGGTTGCGTAAGGCTACAAGAGCTGGAGACTGAGGTTGCTAAGGTGCAGGGGGCCGAGCTTTTGGGTCTGAGGCTGCAGACGGTGGGGAAGGAGAAATTCCTGATGGTGGGGGCTTCGTCAGAGGTGGTAGAGAGGCTCCTCTTCAGGGAGTTTCGATGCTTGGGAGGAGTGGTTCGGTGGTGATGGGCGATGAGGTCAGACAGCGCGATCAGAGAGCACCTGCCACGGAAGGTGGAGGTTGTGGCAGGCCTGGTGGGGATACCTCTCTTCCTCCACACCCAGTAGGTCGTTGAAGTGGTGGTTGCACCCTTTATGCGGGTGCAGTGGTGCGAAGGGCTCGGTCTCAGCGGTGGGCACCTTAGTGCGGTGTGGGCCGTGGCGGAGATGCGACCAGGCATGGCAATGCAGAGGAAGGTGGCGCTGCGGTTAGGGAACGCGTCATAGGTTGTCTTAGTCTAGCTGAAGGAGGGAGGATCGAGGTCCTTTGCGGAGGTGCTAAAGCGATCGACCGGAGGCGCTGCGGCGGGGAGCGGTCTGGCGTGTAGGGCCGTATGGAGGCCAAGGGTCACTGGGAAAAGGGTCGCGTTGTGGGTTGGGTCGGCAACTCCGGAGCGTACACCCCTCGAGATGCATCTCTTGAGGGGCATAGCGGTGCGAGATGGGCCAGAATTCGAGGCGCGTGTTGGGGGACGCGAGGAGTCGTGTGGGGCTGCCGAGGCGTCGCGGCGGGAGGGTGCATCGAAGAGAGGCGATGCATTAAAGGCCATGCCGACCTTGAGTGAGTGTTTTATGTGGCGCGTTGGAGCTTTTGAGGCAGGAGTGTGGTCGGACTCGAGTCCGGATTCGCACCCGGACCCGATACCCCTTCGCATCTCTATTTTAATTGGTACGCAGAGAGTCCTTTCGATGATGGGGCGCGACACGTCAACCTCTGGGGAGCAGAGGAGGTTGGAGCGAGAAGGTCGGGCGATGGAATCTGTCCTCGGCGGGAGCGAGGGCGCGATCAGCACGACCAGGCTCCTCCATCGGAGGATGGAGAGGCTCTGGTCGGTGGCACGAGGACCTTCCATGGTGCGAGGGGGATTGGATGGAGCTCCTCCGACGCAGGCGGACCCTCCGTCTGGTGGTGGAGGTCAGATGGATTTTGGAGGTCCTCGTCAAAGCAGCAAGGGCGACAATGCACGAAGAGGATCGGCTGAGCCCACCCGACGCAGGCGAACCCCCCGTCTGGTGGTGGTCATGGGGGCGTAGAGGGACTTCGTCAGAGCTGCGAGATTGATGTTGGTGGTGCCACCCTCGACGATGTTGGCGTATGACTCTTCCAGGAGGGGAGGATAGAGCCCTCTGGGCCGAAGGGGCGTTGCAAGGAGGCCCTGTCGGCGGGACTGTAGAGGAGGGCCAGGTGCAGCTAAAGGTGGGGGTTGAGGTCAAGGGGGGAGGGTGGGCGACGGTGAGGGAGAGAGGTATGTAGGAGGTGTGTGGTTGACAGGAAGGGGGGAGAGGAGTTTTTGGGATCAGGAGGGAGGGTGGGCTGATGCTTGCGAGGAGAGGGAGGTGGAGCGGGTGGTTGAGGGGGTCGGCTTTGGTCATGTGAGAGGGGGTGGTGCAGTCGGGGCCCTATGTTGAAGGTCCTCACGTGGAACGTGAGGGGTCTTTGTGACCCCTTGCAGAGGGACATTGAGGTTGTACCTGTCTAAGTGGAACCCAGGTGTAGTGTTCCTTTAGGAGACAAAGTTGCAGGAGTGTGATCAGAGATTTTGGGGAGAGATTAGGGGGAGCCTGATGCGGGGTTTTAGGGCTATGGATGCAGTGAGGAGATCTGGTGGGGTGATTGTCGGTTGGAAAGAGGACTTGTTCTCACTGGTGGAATCGGAGTTGGGGGTGGGTGTGGTCACGATGCAGATGAGGAGTGACGGGCTCGTGATGACGTTCTCATCGGTTTATGGACCTACAGATGAAGTGGGAAGGAACTCCCTGTGGGAAAGTCTTCACCAGTCTGCGAGGAGCTATTAGGGGAGCTCGTGGCTCATTGGAGGGGACTTCAACGTCACCCTTCTAGCGGAGGACAGGTCGGGGGGCGGGGAGGCAGGGACCGAGGCTCAGAAGAGTTCACAAGTCTTGTTGCAGAGTATGGGTGGCAGGATATATCTCCCACCTCTTGTGCTTTCATGTGGAGTTCAGGGGGCTTGATGTCGAGGTTGGATTGTTTTCTATGCTCGGTGGAGTTGGCCGAGATCTTTCTGATGGCAGGGGCTCGCTCTTTGGAAAGGCCTTTCTCTGATAACTCCTCGCTGATGTGGGAGTTTGGCAAGGGGACCCGATGCGGTACGTATTTTAAGTTTGAGAGGGCGTGGCTGCTGAAAGAAGGTTTTAGAAGCATGGTGGAGAACAAATGGAGGGATCTGCATCCGAACGGGTCAGTTGCCGTGAAGCTGAAGGCAAAGCTTCAGGAGTTGAAGCGATTTATGAAGGAATACAGAAAGCAGTTGAAAGAAGAGAGGACCAAGTTACAAGATGAGGCGCTCGCAGAGGTTGAATAGAATGGAAGACCAAGGACTGATGACGGGAACGGAGAGGTAGGACACGGCGGATCACATGAAGGTCATTAAGGAGGAGGATCAGAAAGCATAGATGGAGTGGAGAATCAGATCCAAACAAAAATGGGTCAAGGAGGGAGATTCCAACACCAGGGTTTTCATATGACGGCTTCAGCCAGGCGTAGGAGAAATTGGATTGAGAAGTTACAAGTGGGCGAGGCGGAGTTTTCGGGCAGGGAGTCAGTGGGAAGGGCGGTGACGGATTATTTTAGGGAGTTTATGGGGCAGAGGAGAGGTGGGAGATGTAGATGAAAGGGACTGGGGGCTCCAGCTGTGGGAGCGGAGGAGGCAAAGAGGCTGGTAGCGCCTTTCACGGAGGATGAAGCCCGTAGGCCAATTTAGGGTTTGAACGCTGAAGGGTGTCTAGGACCGGACGGCTTCCCGGTACTCTTTTTCAAGGAGTTTTGGTCGTTGTTGAAGGATGAGATGCTGCAGGTCTTGGCAAAATTCAGGGAAGGTAACAGGGGTTTTAATAAGACTAAACATGTTCTACATGTTCCTGTTGCCTAAGAAGGATGGGGTAGAGACAATTGAGGAGTTTAGACCGATCGTGCTGTCGAATGCGGCATACCTAATTGTAGCAAAGATATTGGCGAACAGGCTCAAGGGGTTGATTGGCAAGGTGGTATCAGAAGTGCAGACTGCCTTTGTCCTGGGGAGATGCATTCTAGATGGCTATGTTGCAGCAATGGAGATCCTGGCGCATTGGAGGAGAGGGGGAAGGCTTTCCTATGGAAGGTGGACTTCGCAAAAGCCTACAACTCGGTGGAATGGTCCTTCCTGTGGGCGGCCATGGCTAAGAGGGGCTTCCCATAGGTCTGGATTAGATGGATGAAAACAATGCATCACCACAGCATCTTTCTCGATTCTCATTAATGAGAACCTGGCAGGAGGTTGGATCTAGCCAAGGAGAGGCGTGAGGCAGGGGTGTCCCTTAGTGCTTATGCTTTTTGTGTTGGCAACAGATGCCCTGGCAAGGGCTACTGACAGAGCGAGCGCGGTGGGTCTGCTACAGGGTTTCCCTCTGGAGGGTGGGGAGGGCATTCTGATCCTGCAGTACACAGATGATACTCTTCTTTGTCAAGGGACGGTGGCAGAGGCAAGGTGATGTTGTATCATCCTAAAACTGTCCTTTGAAGCGTCACGTATGCAGATCAACTACTCCATGTCTTCTTTTGTTCATTTAAACATGGAGATTGGGGAGGCAGGGGCGTGTTCGGAAGCTCTGGGGATAGGTGTGGGGGCCCTTCCCTTTCGATACCTGGGGCTACCCTTGACAGACAGGAAGATCTCGGTGCAGGATTGAACCTCGTTGATAGAGAGGATCGATGGTCTGCTGTCAGGATGGGTGTCCAAGCTGTTGTCTAGAGATGGGCGGCTGGTCCTCCTTAAGGTGGTTCTCTCGGCGATACCAACTTATTTATCTTCGGTGGTGAAAATGTTGAGGAAAATTGAAGAAAAAATTACCATCCGTTTAAGAAATTTCTTTTGGATTAATTATGGAGCAGGAGGGAGGGGGCGAAGTTGGTGGCTTGGAGTGAGGTGTGCTTGCCGTTTAGGGAGGGGGGGTCTGGGAGTCATGGAAGTGGGGAGAATGAATGATAACCTCCTGACAAAGTAGATTGACAGGTTGCTTGGGGGAGAGGTCTCCCTGGTGGGAAGGGTCTTGCGTTCTTGATATGGTGGATCGGTGGGTTGGAAGCTCCTCGCCTCACCCCCTAGAGGAGCCTCCCACTTCTTGAGGAGTTTGTCGCTGGTGGCACCGAAGGTCCGACCTTTCTTCACCCCAATGCTAGGATCGTACGAGGCTTTTAGGTTTTAGACAGATGACTGGACGGGTTCTGGTGTGTTGGCGGAGCGATTTCCTAGACTTGCGACGCTGGCGGTTGACAGGAGAGCCTCGGTGGCGGATGTTTGGACGGCACGTGGTGCCCAACTTTCGTGGGCAATCTGTCAGATCAAAGAGCTAGAGAGGTGCAGGAGCTCATGCAGGAACTCCAGGAGTGGCAGCTTGAAGATGGTACGGACTGTTTGGGTGGAAGGGGATTTCTCGGTACATGATGCATATAGAAGATTGGGTGGCTCAAACACGCTTGGGGATGTTGACCTGGCCAGGGACTGCAGGCAGCTTTGGGAGGCCTCCTGCCCATTGAAGGTTAGAATTTTCGCTTGGCTCCTTAGGAGAGGGAGACTGATGACCAGGAAGTGGAGAGCCCGTTGGGTATCAGATGCAGACAGATCTTGTCCACTTTGTGGTCAAGCGGAGGAGGATTTTGACCATCTTTTCTTTGCATGCCTGGTGGTGACACGAACTTGGGAGCAGATAGGGGATCAATGGTGGTCTCTCGGTTCTCATGCGGATTTCTGGCGGTCGTTCAGATGTGATGGAACCAACGGGGAGCGTCAAGTGTTTCGATCGAGAAGGGAACGGGCAAAACCTTCAGCGGTCTTGTGGACTATTTGGCTAGGGAGGAATGCCGTGGTTTTTAGGGGGCAGCGCCCTTATGTGGAGAATTTTGTTGGGGTTGCGATGTCTTCTATTTTGGGGTGAAGCACCGCTTTATGATGTAATTTTATCTTCATGTTTTGATTAATAAATTCCTGGGTGGCATCTAAAGGATTACCACCCTTTTTCCTCTAAAAAAAAGTCAGCTTGAACTAATTTTTATTAAAAAAAAAAAGAGAATTAGGAAAAGAAAACTTAGGCATTAGGAGTTTCTCAATTTTACGAAATAATACGTAAGGACCTGAACACTTAGACTTTTTAGGTCTTCGGACTTAATTAGTCCGAGTGTCCACTAAAATATAGACTTGTTCTCGAGTCCTTGCCATCCTAATTTATATTAATTTGGTCAATAAAGTAGGGTGATAAGTATACGACTTATCAACTCACCCTCTAATTTGGGGGACTTTTAGTCTAAGTATCTGCACACGTTTTGCATTGACTCACTCCTCAATGGTTCTAATGGAAATTGGGTAGCTAATGAACCTTCTATGGTGGTATCACTAACAAGTTTTCGTGGGTAATAGCCCATTGGCCAGTTGTTCAAAGCCCAGCTATAGGAACATTCTCTTTTACTACTGCCTTTAGGTAAATTTTACATCAAGGAAGCCACCTATTTAAAGAAAAAAATGATAAAAAAAAGAAAAAGGAGAAAAAAAAGAAAGAAATAAGCCATACTTCACCGCATGAGTTGGCTGACATGTTGTTGGGGGTAACAACCCATTGGCCGTTTATCTAGATCCCATCTCATAAAATGCACAAAAATTTCAAAACACTTAAGGAAGAAGCGGGGAAGTAGAATTAAGGTTCGAAATGCTAATTTTGACGTCGTGTCCATGGAATTGTAAGTGTGTGGAAATGTCTGTTTTTCGATGGCAGATTTCGACAATTTCGATGGCCCGGAAAAATTCAATTTCGAAGGCACGCCGAGGACATGCCGAGGGCATGCCTATGCATGCTGACAAAAATGATAGAAGTGATTAAAATATCAATTGTAAAAAAATCAAATGTTGACATATTAAGAACATATTGAAGGTCATATACAACTAAATAAGAATATATTGAAGCCCGAAATGTGTGTATGTGACCTCACACGATATTACTTCACCTCACACGGTCACTGAAGGACATGTATAAGTCAAAAATGACATATTGAAGCCCAAACTCGTGTGTGTGTGACCTCACACAGTCACTCGAAGGGCATATATAGGTAAAAAAGAATTGTGTGTGACATGTTAAGAACATATTGAAACCCAATGTGTGTGTGTGTTAAGACCGTGACATCAAAACACTTTAAGACGTCTGGGAGTTGGTCCATATGTTTGGTCAGACGTCTGGAAATTTATTTTTGCGTGCATACGATCGCGAGTCTACGCGCGTGCCGCGCGCAGACTGAAACCCCGCCGCCTTCTCTTTCTCTCCCCTCACCGACCTGCAGAAGCCTTTCCCCTACGCCTACAAATACCCCCTCCTCTCCCTCACACCACCCCACCCCATCCCTCTCCTCCTTCCTCCAGCGCGAGAGTGAGCAGCAGTTGCGGCCGAGTGCAGCGGCGGAGGGGAGAGGTGCAGCGAGAGGGAAGAGGAGAGAGCGTGCGAGCCGTTAAAGAAGAGAGCTCGCCGGAGAAGCGATAGGTCGGCCGGCGTGCGTGAGGCGGAGTGTTATGTCGGGGAAGTCCTCCCCGACGCTGCTGCAGCTAGAGCAGCGGGCGGACGAGCGCGGCCGCGCACGGTGGGAACAAGACGAAGGAGCTTCTGATTCTGGATTTTTCCCAGAATCAGACATCTAGACCTACATCCAGACGACGCGGACGACGTCTGGAAGAAGCTCCAGACGGCTGATAGGTACGTACTGTGCCTATACCTTCCTTTTTGCGGATACGGCCATGCAGGCCGTTCCGCTGAAGCTCTGTCGCGTGCCTTGCTGAGGGATTTTTGCGTACGCGTACAGGATTCGCTTCGGGAAGGTGTGAGACACGCCCTCCCACGCGGTTCAAACGTCTGGACGAGTCACTAGACGACAAAGAGCATCTCCAGACGTCCGGAGAGATAGTCGGACGTCTGGAACTAGGTCCAGACGGTTCAGCAGGACCCCTGGACGTCTGAGGAGCAGCGCAGAGCGAGGAATGATCTGGACCCCTTTTTAAGACGTATGGAAGATGTTCCAGACGTCAGATTTGAGTCAGAGTTGTCGTTTTTGACTCGTTTAGGGTCCGTTCAAAGTTCGATTTCCGCGTTTAAGATTCCATTCTTCTCTGAATAAGTTCCTTTACTTATTTGAAATACTTTTATCTTGTTCTGAGTGATTTCTTGTGGTTGATTCTTGTGTAGGGCCGCGTTCTATTGTGGACTTGGGGGTTGCGGAGGCACGTGGACCTGCCGATAGAGCCCCCATTACTCCCGATTTTGCGGGTAGAGTGACTTCCTTTAGTTAATTACAAACATCAATGCATATCTAAAATAAATGATAGATTCTAGGGTGTGGCATGAATTCTAGGACCTGAAAACTAGATTGAATGATAAATCCTAGGGTATGGCATGAATCCTAGGACCTAAATACTAGATTGAATGATAGATCCTAGGGTATGGCATGAATTCCTAGGACTAGAAACACTGGAACGATTGTATTAAATGCCTGAAATGTAGTCTTGAGATGAGTAGATGGAATAATAACTGCTTGTAATTGGATAACAGCTGCCTGTGAAATGTAGAGTACTGTTGTTAGTAACTGTTACATGTAATTTCTGTTGGTTGAAATTAAATACGAGCTGCTTGTATATAAATTGGAAAAGAAAGATTGAATGTTGGAAACACCTGCTATATGCGAATAAACCTGAATGATGAAACCTAGTATGGCTTGGCCTGAAGAAACATGAGCACTAACCCTACGGGGAATTAGGAGTAGAGCTCTTGGAAATAAATGGAATGGAACTGGAAAAGTAAATGGGAAAATGTGTTCTCTTGGGTACGTGATACTAAAGAAAGCACATATTACCTCTTAGTGTAGAGGGGAGCTTGCCGCCCTCAGGTCGAGACCAGGGTGAGTTTGGCCACTTTGCACCGACTTTCTGGCCCTCGCGTACACAGTACCGGGGAGAGCTGCTAGTGTAGGGGGAGCTAGCCACCCCATAGGACTCGAGGTTCAGCTAGCCGTCCTACACAGACTTGTTAGGCCCACTGGGCAAACCAGGGTAGTCAAGCGAGGGTGCACGGACTGTGGAGGGGCGAGTCCCCTATTTGGTTACTGTGGAGGGGCTAGACCCCTGTTACTGAGAGGGTTCTATCCTATACTGGTTCCGTGCTGTGCTTTGGACGCACCCCTTAACGGAAACGACTTACCGCGTGCCAGTGCGGGGTAGCTACCCCTGCGTTCATCGCGCGTGCCATAGTCACCGTTACGTCTGTCAACGACCTTGGGGTAGTTGACTAAGGGTAGGATCACCACGGGGGACTCTCCCGGCCAGGAGAGCACCACATGCTACTTCTACTCTTCGGAAAAGACTGCAATCAAGATCGTTCCCACAAGGAACATTCGAGATCAAGAAAAAGACCTGATAAATAAACCAAGTGATGAAAGAAAGAATAATTAGTTACATAAAGAAAGAAATTGAAACACAACAGTTACCTGTCCACATTTACTGTTTTCTTAGCTAGCTGATTGCCACTCTACTCAGCGTTTCACTGACGTGTCGTACTTACCACCTTTTTCAGGTCCAGGTGTTGAGCAGCCAGAGCCTACGGCTGCGAAGGGTGCTGGGCCTAGTAGAGTCTAATAGTTGTGCTTTTATTGTACCCGTTTTCTGTAGTAGTGAGTATTTTGTTACACTTTTGTACTCTTTTATTGTAAATTTCATATTTCGGTACCTGTACAAAATTTCTACTGTTGTGTGGTGTGTACTGTAGTAGTTATTTTCTTTACTGCTGTACTTTTGTTACTGTTAGTTGCTTGCATGGTGAATGTGGTTTATTTTACTGCTTTATGGTTACTTTCTCGTTGGATGACTGGGTCTTAGGATCAGTCGAGTCGGTCCGATTCTCGTGTCCTGTAGAGGTTTGGGAACCAGGTCGTGACAGTGTGTGATCCTTTCCCTCCCACCCACCCTATCCCATATCTTCGAATTTCAAACTCCCTCCCAGCTGTCTCCTACAGTCCACCTGCAGACTAGCTTCCCTCCTAACAGCTAGTGGCCACTCCACCTGCAGACCAGCTTCCCTCCTGACAGCCAACGGCCGCAGAGCAGTTTCCCTCCAGTGGCACCTACCGGCATGCAGGCGAAATTGTCTACATGTCGCCGAAATTATCGGTATTTCGTCGGCACACCTATAAATCGATACCTTAATCGTATCGGCATGCCCTCTCGAAAACTCCACGCTGATAGCATACCGGCGGCACGCCATCGACATTTAAATCACTGAGTAGAACAATAAGGGAAGATATACACTGTGTTCGCCCTTGTGTTGACCCCATAAAAATAAAAGTAGAGAGAAAGCTACTGGTCATATAAATATATCTTTAGGCAGCAATTTTTTTTTTCGGGTCACCTAGGGGCGTAGAAACCTGAGGTCCATTTTAATTGTCGTTGAGTGAGTCTATCACAATTTTCACGACATGATGCTTAGCCCTTAGAATTCTTTTCGAGTCTTGGGTGGGTTGGGTAGTTGTAAAAGTTATCCCGAAACTCTTAATTCCAAAATCCAAAAAAAAAAAGAAAAGATGAAAAAAAAGAATTTACTTCTATGTAGAATAAGGCGAGGATTTGTGCGGTCTGTATTTTGGAAGGCACCCGGTCATTATTGAGTCTTTTTTGTGGAAATTTCCTCTTGTGATAAGTAACTTGTGCCTGAGCGGTTGATTCTTAATTCTATTTCTGAATAACATTTAGGTTAACCTTGCTAGGGACTAGCAAAGGGTGGGCATTGGAGTATGATGACTCTATAACTATTAGTATTAATTATATCAATTAGAGTCAATTTCGAGGGCACATATGCATTAATGTCATATTATAGTGAGCTTGGAAGCATTGCATGCATATTGTGTTAAGATTGCTTATTATTAACGTTTAATGACCTTATGTACAAGTGCATATTGAAATAGGTCTCAAATGAGCAATCGGATCACACATATGGTTCCAGATTGATGAACAGAGTCCAACGGACTCAATCACCTCAATTCAACCTCCATAGCTCCAACAAGTCCGGGAAGTCTTGATCGTTGATCTACTAATCAACAGCCCAAAATGTGACACGTGGTAGCCGCCCAAGCCTCCATCACGCCCAACATCGATCGCGGTCGTTGGATGTCCATCCAATGGCTGGAAAGTGGTCACATCGCCCCCTCACTACGCACCTGATGAGCTGAAGAAAAGCTCACACGAGATCCTGACCATTGGATCTTCATCCAACGATCGACGTTGTGGGGACCCAAAACCGTTCACGCGACAATCCGCGTGGATGGCGCAGCGGTTAGCATCCTCAACGCATGCATGGAGCAGGTTCGAGACCCGCTACGCATCCAATTTGTAGCGGAGAATGTGCGATGGAAATTGAGCAGCCTAATCGCCATTAAGCGGCCTTGACAGTTGCTACATGGCGTGCTCTCGTGCGTCGGATGCGCGTGATGAGCAACGTGCCATCTGACGCCGCAACGCACGTGCTATTTGACACTCACTTAAGGCGTGATCCTCAGTGCCTGGCCATGCACAATCTCAACCGTCGATCCTTAATCGGACAGCTGCGAGCGCGAGTATGTGGATTGCGAACGAGGCCACTATTCACGCACGGACGCCAATGAGCGGGTGAGCTAGCCTACAACGACGAATGTAGCTGTGCTACAGCAACATTCATGCTGTCGCTAATTGCCCTCTACCCAATGTTAGCACCTCTTCTCCACTTTAAAAAGGCCAACAACTCTCCATGTATGGCCATCTCTCAACATCTTCTACCAAGTATGTCCCCCACCTCCATAGAGCTTCAAAGCAAGGTCCCGGAACTGTTGAGCTGTCGATGGAAGTCCCTCCACCACCATGGCTGCCCCGCCTCTCCATTTTGTGCATTTATTCTTTAGTTTAATGTTTATGTTGCTTTAAGCCTTCATGTAGCATTATAGTTGTAAAATGATTCTTATTATATAATATGTTATCATCTTGGTTCATCACAGCTTTGTTTCATGCATAGTTAGTAATTACCATATTATTATCACGAATCTCTAACCCTATCACACATACACACAGACTCTCTTTTCGCAAGCAAACAGAATAAGATATTTTGTGACATTAAGCGATTAATCGATTCGATTTCATGCCTCCTCGTGTTCAACACTTGGACTCACCTAATCATCTTCTCATTAAAATCGATGTCGTAACCCACGGTACAACGAACGAATTATACTTACGTATTTTTCGAAGTCGTGTGTAAACTTTACCTACATGCATAATATTTTATTTTTATAACATGCCATAAGTGTCAACCTTAGTTCTGAGAAGTTTTGAACTGGGTCATTGAAGATTTGATCACAACTTAACATTACTTCTTGCATGTAGCTAGTATTGGGAGAAATTTCAGTTGCATTTTCTCGCTCTTCTCCAGTACACCAATTAATTTTATCTCCGTTCTTGAAGTGCCCTTTAATGGGGGCTATTGGAAATGTTGTTAAGATTAATCTTAGGGGGTATACTAGAGAAGTGTGGGAAAATGTTGTCGAAATTTCTCCAAACACTTGTTATATTTAAGAAGTAACATTGTGATTAAATCTTCAAGGATGGGTTATCAAGTAAAAATCTTCTTAAAATGCACATATTTTTTTATTTGAATCTAACTTATGAGTGGTTGACATTGACATTTAGGTTAATTATCATGGATAAATCATGGATTAGTATGAAGAATTCAAATTATTACGAATACAAGAATGGAGTGATTTCGTTTATGGAGTGAGTATTTAATGATGATAAGAAGACATTTATACGGGAAGTTTTTCAGCTAATTTTATGCCCATGTAGACACTATTTGAATAGGTTTTCCATGACCGAGACACTGTTTGCAAGCATATGATATGTAATGGTTGGCGGCAGCATTACATAAATTGGATAGCTTATGGTGAGTAAATCACAAAAAAAGTCAGATATGATAAAATTGATGATTTACAACAAAGTGATGATAATTAAGGAGATGAATTAGATGAAATGTTACATGATATGAGAGTAACAGACCTTGAGGATGCAGATGACGATGAGACATTACGAGATTATAATTAGTTTTACGATGCAGTTAAGGCGGCAAAGGATCCTATTGCTCTTGGAATAACGTTAATGTTGAAATTGTCATTCATTCTAAAATAATTTCAAATGAAAGTGATGAATAGAGCCACAACAAAAGTAATATCTGAGGTCCTTCAATTTATTGAGGAGCTATTGAATAATCCTGCTTGGTACCCTAGGTCATGGTATGTTGCGAAGAAGCAGATATGTGGGCCCGGATTGAAATGCGAGTAGATTGATGCTTGTCGTAATGATCATGTCTTGTATAGAAATGAGTATTTAGGGTTTAGTAACTGTCCCGAATGTGATGAAAAGCGGTATAAGGTGGGTATCTCAACAAACATAGGCGAGAACAAACAACCAGAGAAGGTTCTCCATTATTTTCTACTGATCCCTAAGCTACAACGCCTATTCATTTCCAGTAAAACAATAAAATTAATGGTGTGGCATCAAGAGAACAAATCCAAAGATGGGCGCATCTATCATCCAATAGATTCTAATGAGTGGAATAGTTTTAACGAGAATCACGCATCATTCGCAGATGCATAGAATGTGAGACTGGGGTTACAAGCGATGGATTCAACTCATTCAAGAACATGTATCCGTCATATTCCATATGACCAGTGGTCATGTTAACTTATAACTTACCTCCTTAGTTGTGCATGGGATCCACATTGATGATGTTGACTCTCATTATCCCAGGCCCCAAGTAACTAAGAAATGCGATAGATGTTTATCTCCAACCGTTGATTAATGAACTGAAAGTTTTATAGTACAGTGGTGTTCAAACATATGACGCATAAAAGAAATAATTCTTTCAGTTGCATGTAGCATTATTATGGACAATCAATGACTTTCTAGCATATGTTAATTTGTTAGGATGGAGTACGAAAAGGAAGTTCACATGTCTAATTTATATGGATGATACTCATTACTTGAGATTTCCTGGAAGCAAGAAGTTCTGTTACTTAAGGCATCACAAGTTTTTGCCCATTAAACACAGATGAAGAACATCACAATTCAAGGATAGATTTGATGATAAAACACGTCAGTATTTATCAAAGAATCCAAAAATAAACTCAGTACAAGTTCTATTAGGTTGTAAGGGATGAAAATCATGGAGACACCATAATAGCTCAGTGAAATATGTTTAGGTTGTCTTTTCAAAACTGACTTGACTTCTTTGCGACATTCAAGATTTAGGAAGAAAATCATTTTTTTTTATGGAGCTTTCATATTAGCAGGATTTGATTGTGCGACATAATTTAAATGTTATGCATATTGAGAAAAATATAATGGACGACATTTTAGATGTATTAAACTTAACGGACAACCCAAAGGATATAGTCAAAACAAAGAATGATATGAAAATTGTAGGTATTCGTTCTGAGTTGCACGTTAAAGGAGTCTCACTTTTTAGAAGCTATATAGATTAGTCTTACTTGAGAGCAAACGCAAAGGATTTTCTCCTTTCTGAAAGACATTTGAGTTCTAAATGAGTATTTGCTGTGATCAAAAATCGTTGTATTTAGGAAAATATCGCATCGTAGTATAGTGATGAAAATCGATACAACATTTAAATTTATAATGCGCAAAAAATCGTGAGTTTAGAGGTCGTTCGTAGGAAGTAAGTGTAACAAATCAATCCACTAATCACAATAATCATAAATAATAATCCAAGTGAATCAAATAATTAAAATGATATTCAATTAAGAGCAAAAAAAATGTATCTCAAAAGTTAGAGATAAAAATATAAAAAGATGACTAAAAATGGTGGTTGAAACTACCAATTAAGTCCTAAAATTAAGCATAAATCCCAATCAATTTCTCAATAGTACTCTTCAACCATTGAACCAAGAATATCCACGTCAGCTAAGGATTCATTATCTCCACAGTGCCTCAAATCAAATGTCAGACACTAAGGTCAGATGCCCTAAGCTATCACACACAGCAGCCCTCGGGAATTCGCTTAAACGTTAAGCAAAGGCACAATTCTTGAGTCAAATCTCCCCTCCCTCCTCAGATTTCCTTCTCTTTCCTCAGTTCCGTGTCAAGATATACGAGTGAATAGTAACTGGCTAATCGAGTCAGAGCCTAGGCCGCGTGCATGGGATCGCGGGCAAGGGTGTGCGTGGGCACATGCGGTGAGGGACCTCACCCCATGCTGACTGAGGCAGTCGAGTAATGCCAAGAATTCCTTATATGCGCAAAACAGAATCAAAAGTCCTGAGGTGGGACTATTTGGTGTTTCTTCGTGTGTAGCTGCCGTGGATTGCTTCGTCGAATTGGAGTTGAACCTTGCTGCTGCTGCTCGATTGAAGATGCGGACACCCTCAAGAGATGAAGTCGCGTTGATTAAACGTGGTCTTGAGTCCAGCGGTGGTTGGCGCACGGCGACGGACGTTGAGGAAGATGGAGGCGGCGACGTATGTTCGATGGCACCTGAAATACACAAATATGGCCTTGCGGCTTAGTTAAACTAGCTCAGAAGCTTCGCCGAGTTGTGGTGAAGATGATGGCGGTGGTGGTTTAGTGGTTGGAGGTCTATGGAGGTCGGGTGAAGTGGAGGAAGATGAAAGAGGCATGGGTTGTTTGGTGGAGGTCTAAGGTGGTTGGAACTCCAAATAGATAGAGAGCTTTTTTTCTAGGGAGCACGGCAAAGCTTTTGGACATGGTGGAGTGCGATTTGGTGTGGTGTAGCACCGGTGCGAGCTCACTGGAGCTCATGTCGGTCGTAGGGAAGACAGTGGGGGAGTAGGTGATATGGTGGTTGAACCTAGCTAAGGGTGTAGGGAGGATCTAGAGAGAGGATTTAGGAGGACTTAGGGAGTGAGAAGAGGACACAAGTGTCTGGCATTGACTGGCCGGATGTGAAGAAGATGAAGGCGACGGCGAGGCAGGAGAGGTCGAAAGCGATCTTGCTTTGGCCAGCAAGACTCGCGACGAAGAGGGGAAGCTGGAGGGCCGTCTAATTTTATGGTTGGATGGCTAGAGGAGGTGGTCGGACACGATTTGTCGGAGCTCAAGATATGGCGGTCGGAGGAAGAAGAGAGAGGGCGATTCTGACTAATTCTTGGCTACCCTGGACCGTGGGACTTAGGGGAGTTTATATAGAGGTCAGATATAAGCTCTAAATGAAGAAACAATCTTGATTGGATCTCAGATTTGGAAGAAAAAGATCCTTGGTTTCCTTGAGCTCACCTGAGTTATAGGATCAATTTCGATCTCTCAAATGGGGTTTGTTGGATTCCTTATCGTTTGATCAACAATCCTTCTAATTTTGGAGGAATTTGGAGCTAATTTGAGAGGGATTTTTCCTCTTGAATCTCGGTTGTAGGTGTGCTCACACGTTAATGGCACCAGGGACCTGGATGCGACAATGACGACAAAGTTAGGGACTTGTATGTAATATATTCAAAACCTAAGGTTTGAAATGTAAGAAATAGAGTTTCTAAGGGCTAAAATGCAAACTAAGTCAAGATGGACTTTGATTGAACCTACAGTTTGGTGTTAACCTAATTTTGACCCAAGGAATCTAATGCTGAACTTAGATTTGAGTTTTGATCACGTTTGACTAGGTAAATTGCACAAAAGTCCAAATTAGGGTAAATTCCCATCTGAAATTCTGTTCTAGGTCAAAATAAGTTCATATGGTCAAATCAAGGCACCAAACCTTTCAGAAATTTTTTTAATGATTTTTAGGAGGTTTAGATTAATTTTACCCTGACCAGAACCTTTTCAATTTAACTGATGTTGATAATTAGGGTTTTTAATATTGTTTTCATCTTCAAAATACATGAAACCCCGATTAAGTCAGCGTAAACCCACTTTTTAGACTTTGATGCTCAATTAGCCTTTAATTAACCCATAAGTAACCTTGTAGTTAATCTGCATTTGTGGTGTACTGTTAAAACAACAAAATTAATTTCTTATTTTTTCCCTAAATCAGATCAGTGCAGAATTATGACCTTCAGATGATCAAGTAGGAGAATTTACTGGTTGAATTTGACTAATTGTGGCTAGTTAGGGCCGATGATGGCGTTACCATCAATATTTTTTCCAGCTTTCACGTTGCGTAAATGAAGCGTAAAAGAAGATTAGTGGGATAAAATGTCACAATTCTTATGTGTACATGCAAATATTATTCCCATTAGCAATACGTGGAATGATGTCTGATCCAATAGTCGATTTATTTATGGAGATGAGAAGATATTTTAAAGTTATTTATTTGAAGACATTAAATCTTGAATTGCTGGAGTACTGGGATAAACAAATTGTAATCACTCTTTGTAAAATAGTGCAGATTTTTCCATCTACATTTTTCGACGCAATGGTTTATATCACACTTTACCTTACGAATGAAGTAAGAATTGTTGGACCCGACTACAGATGAATGTATCCAATTGAACGATATTTGAAGAAGCTGAAAGATTATGTCTTGAATAAGGCAAAGTCAAAAGGGCAAATCGTGGAAGGATATTTTGTTGAGAAATGTATTAACTTCTGTGCTATGTACATGAATGAGATAGACAATCGATTTAATGGACTTGAACGAAATTATGATGAAGGATGTAATAATAACGATGAAGAATGCCTATCCATATTTGACATCGGAGGAACGTCGATCCTCCACACTGAGTTCAAGTCCATATCGGAAATGGATTAACGATTGTCACAATTATACATTCTGAAGCAAATTCCAGAAGTCGAATTTTACAATGAATTCAAAGAATCCTCTGATCCATCTACACGTAAATTGCAGTTCCTTGATTAGTTCAAGGATTGTGTAAATAAATTAAAAGAACATGGGGATCCACGGTAGGTTCAGGATTTTGATGTAATTGCTGATATACCTTTGACATATGGACATTACCATTCATGTTACATAATTAATGGAATTAGATTCAGAGTAAAGTCCATTGATAATTCAAAGGCCACGTAACAGGCGGGAGTTATCGTTAGTTGTGACCTAAGTACTGGTTGTGATGGGTATTATGGTCAAATTTAAGAAATTATGGAAATGAGTTTCAGGTTTGACTGTAAGGTGATTTTATTTAAGTGTGATTGGTTTGATGTCTTCAAAGAAGGTGCTGGATTCAAAGTGGATAAGAAACACTGTTTCTTGAGTTTAAGAACCGTCGGATTCTTCAGTTATCAAAACCATTTACATTAGCTTGTTAAGTAGCACAAGTATTCTACGTGCCTGATAATAGCAGAAATTGGTAGATAATACCCATTGGAGCTCTATCACGTGAACAATACGATGTAGGAAAAGATCTCAATCCAGATGTTGAATCTGAAACATGTCAGGAAAACCCACAAATTGAAGAAGTTGCTTGTTGTGCAATGGACATTGATACATAAGGTAATTTTGTATTCATATTAATTCGTAACCCAGAAATGAAATTATTAAGGAAATTGAGTTTTAAAACTTTGGTTTCAAAGCTTTTGTTTATCATTTTTTTTCAAAGCTTATATTTATTTATTATTCGAAGTTAAGTTTTATTTTATTACCTTCTCATATAGGTTTCTTGCATTCTTTGAGTCTCTTCCCTGTATTCTCCACTATGGTGAGGTTCTTTTACCATTTCATTCAAATTTTAAATGATCTTTTTATTTTACATGTGAGGTGTGTCCATTTAGATTTAATTTATATATAGGATGTGCCCACTATATGATGTATGTAAATTTTTTATTTGTGGTTATGTGGTGTGTACCTACTATATATGATGCATGTAAATTTCATTTTTTTTTTATTATATGGGGTGTGAAGATGGAGGGGAAAGGAAAATGGAGGGGGGAAGGGGAAGGGGAAGGGGAAGGGAAAGGGAAATGAATTGGGAAGGGGAAGGAAATGTGAAGAAGAGGAAGGGGAAAGGGAAATGGAGGGGGAAGGGAATGTGAAGAAGATGAAGGGGAAATGGACTGGGAAAGGAGAAGGAAATGTGAAGAAGAAGAAGAGGAAGGGGAAATGGATTTGGAATTTGTTTTTATTCCTTGTTTCTTTTATTTTTATTTATTTCTATATTTGTTTCATACATGATTTTTGAAAAATCACAATATATAGGGAAAATGTTGTCGACATTTTTTCAATATATCTGATTATTTGTTTTATTTCTACGCAGGTGAACGTCAAGAAGAAGACCAATAGGGGTGGCAGGGATCAAGCTAGCTCCCAGCAGTCTCAGTCTCAAGCCCTCTGCCAGCAGCACCAGGCTTAGCCCCTCTGTCAAGAGCTCCAGGCACCCTGCCAGCAATTTCTAAGGCCTAGAGATGTGGCTCGATATCTCTAGAGTTAGGGGAGAGGGGCGGGGAGAATGGGAAGAGTTCAATGCCTCCTCCGACAGATTTAAAGGAGGATCCTGGCTATGAGGAAGAGGATGCACCCGTCGATGATGATGAAGAGGAGGATGGTGCTTCATTTGATGAGGGGGATGTTGGCCTAGATGATCAGCCAAAGTAGCCACCTGATCCAAATCTTTCCCAACCGGTATCTTCTGCACCATGCCTTTGCCGTACTGATATGAAAGTTTAATAAATAGTATGACTTATTTATATCTTTGTCATTTAATATTATGTTATAATTTTATCTTTTAGGTATGTCATGTAGGGGAAGAGGTCCGACGCGAAATAGGGACCCAGAGAGAATTTCGCATGGGGTCTGCATTTTAGTTAGGATCACACTAGTAGGGGAAGCAGAGGACTATCCTACATTCGTCAGCAGGTTGGGTACGCTGACGAAGGCGATCATCCCACTCTCCTACTTCAACTGGAGGAAGGTGCCAAAAGAGCTGAAGAGGCGGCCCATTTGAGAGTTAGATGTAATTGGTAAAAAATTATAACTTATTTACATTACTTTATATACTCCTACTAATGCAGGTGATCTTCGATTGGGGTGACGATCTAAACGTCCTCAAATATATCCTCAAGCACGCGGCAAAGATTCACAAGGATTGGAGATTTGAGATGAAGAGTAAGGTAAAAGCATATTTTAACTTTATATGTTTCTTTTTTTCACTATAATTGCAATATTATTTCTAACATTAAGAATATATATATTTTAGTTTTATAAAAATAGAAACCATGATAAAGCATTGCATAATAGGCCTCTTCTGATACAACTGTACATTTGGAAGGAAGCGTGCGAGCATTGGAATGATCTAACGACGTAGGTAAAAGTATTGTATATATGATAACTAATTTTGAAGTTAATAAATTCTACCTTTAAGAGCTGGCCCAAAAAAATAAAGACAATAGGGCTAAAGCTCCACTGAAGCCCCATGTCTTGGGTAGAAGAGCATAGGTGGGATGAAACCCCTATACGTAAGTATTTTAATCATTATTTTCTTTTACACCTTACAATATTTATAATTTATTTTAATTAGCTCTTTTAAATTGCAGTCCCAAATGCATCAAGGTGCCTAACTTGATCGAGTGAGAGTGTATGAGGCCACTCATAGCAAGCTAAGCCATGAGGGAAACGGAGAGTGGCTTCATGACACATACCAGTAGAGACATGTAAGTTAAATTACATAGTATTTTTATTTCATTTCTCCATTAATATTAAATGATATTACTTAATGTAATTGAATTTTTTCAAGATAATATAGTCAACTTAATACATCCTCCTGAAGATGTCAAATTTGGTACAGTTCAGTAGCCACTGACAACAGAGGAGGCATTCCAAATCGTTATGCCACCCGAACATGACAGGTAAGTGCGTAGTGCGAGGAGAGGTAAGATCATCTCCACCTAGTATGAGAGAAAGGGGGCATCGTCCTCTTGAACTGAGGTACTGGAGATGAGGAAGGATATTGCGGTATTACGCCACCAAGATGAGGAGAATGAGCAACAGATCGAGGAGATGACCACGTAGGTTAGGGATTCCGCGAAGTAGTTCAAGGAGTCGGTTACGTAGTTGTAGTAGTCGACTCAGACTATTTAGGAGCTCCTGAAGGTACTTCAGTAGGGAGTTATCGATCACTCATCTTTTCACCAGTATAGAGTTCATCGCGACAATGACGATTTAGGTGGTGCTAAAGACGTTAGTGCCCCAGTTTGACTTATATATTTTCACTACAACAAAATGAGTCAAAGATGAATAAATAATGACGATTACGATATTCGTCATCATATTTAGAGATAACAATGAATTTAATTATTCATTTTCATCTAACTTAAACAAAACAACGATTTTAATTATTTATTGTCATCTAACTTAAATATAATGATTATCTTTATTCGTCGTTGGCCTGATAAAATATTTATGTATAAACCAACCTCCTCAACTATGTTACGTGACCATCCACACATCTCATGTCTCATCCCTAGTCACGAGACCACCGGCCCTCCTCACCCCCAACGGGTAGTGATCGCCTTAAGCTCCTCGTCTCCACCCACCTTGGCGACATTGCCTTCCTTGAGGCTTCCTCCCTCTGTTGCTTCTTGGTCGACCTCGAGAGCAAGCTCTACTGCCATCCGATCGATCGCTACCTCTCCTACTCCACCTACGGGATTGATCGATTGCTGGCTCGACTCTTAAAGGTTTTCCTCTTTGAGGTACTCTCCGTTCTTAGAGTTTGCGTGTGTTGTGGTGGTTGGATGGCTATGTCTTGGTGGTGCAGTGGTCGTGATGGTGATGGGAGGGTTGTCATGGTGGTAGTGGTGTCCATGTGATGGTGGCGGCTGTGTTCTCACGATGGTGGTGGCGGTGGTTACATGGGATGTTCGAACGAAGGAACGGCTCTGTAAGAGGGTGTACGCTGTGTGCCGCACCTGAAGTGTTTGATGAAATGACACAGTAGGGTGTAGGGAGTTGTTTTTTACATTTTTTGATGTTTTGTTGTTTAATCTTATTTCTAGTTGAAGGAGAGATTGCATCTTTTGACAGGGATCATCTTTTCTCCTAGGGATATCTTGTCTTTCATTTTAAGGAATCCATCTTGTGAGCATATCTTAGCAACATTTTCAAGATCTTCCTTCTTAAATAGAAGCTAGATTCTTACAACATTCTCATCTGGCCTTCCAATGTGGAAATTTTATAAATCCTTATTCTAGAAATACTATTTTTATTGGGGATATGAAGATGAGAGTGATGCACTGGAATCCTCATTTTAATCCTTGAAAAATTCTTCCAAGGTTGCAATATGGATTGGGCTACCAGGTTTGCCTATTCATTTGTTAAATCCTGATGTTCTGAAATCAATTTTGCATCCTTGGGACAAATTGCTCATGGCTGATAAAGATGTTAATTTCAGGGCTAGGCCAGGATATACACAAGTGTTTGTTGAAGCAGACATGATGGATCCTATGATTGATTGTGTTTGGATTAGAAATGAGGATAAAGTAATTAGACAACCAATTATATTAGAATATTGTCTAAGATTCTGCTCTAAATGTTGGTTGCTGGGTCATGAATCACAGTTTTTTAGGGGATTCAAAAGAAATTATACTGAGAAAAAGAAACTAATTTCAGATTCAGATGGTTGGCAAAAAGTTGAGAAAAAGAATAGTTTGATATGGTGCAAAAGAGAAGTCACTGAATAGCAAAAGGCACGGGTTGTTTCTAATGGGATGTTGAACAAGGAGAAAAATGAACCTCAATTTAGATATGCAATCCATCAATCAAATAATGTGACATCTTCTCAGGAGCTAATATTCAACAAACCAGATACTGATGAAAAGAGAAATGAAAAGGCAGTTAGTTATCGGGGAGAGTTGGAGAGGAATAAAGATAAAGGGAAAAGCATTATCTCAGAAGAGGATATTGCAGAAGACTTTGTAAAGGCATGCCTTGACAAATTGAAGCTAAATAAGGGAGTAAAAATTAATGAACCATTACCAATACAGAAAGAATCTGAAATTGCAGATGAAAAGAGATTGACATTGTTTGTTGAGGAGGAAAAATTGAGTGCTGAAGAGTATTACTCTATAAATTGTGGAGATGTTCAGGATCTCTTGGATGGAAGGAAGGAAGGGCAGGGTTTAAATAATGATGATCTTAGTGATTATGTTTCAGAATCAGAAATATTTTCAGCCAATATTAAAGCTTCTTAGTCAGAATATGAGGAATCTTTGATGTTAGCTAAAGAGTCACTGAGCACAGTTTGTAAGTCTGATAATGAGGTGAAACCTTACTGTAAGTCTGAGAGGATTGTTGGTCGTCTAACTTCTAAATATAAGAGGTTTTCATGGCTGCTATCATTTCGAATTGTCATGGAATCTTAAATGATTCTACTAGTATGCAGTTGAATAAATGAGAAGGAATGTACTAATGATAGGTATTCTTGAACCAATGGTTGATGATTCTAAAACCAAGAAAGCTAGTATTGCTCTTAATATGCAGTCTTATATTCCTTCTGAAAAGATATGGCTTTTTGATAAAGATGGGTTGAGAATTCAAAAGGTGAAGGAGATGGAACAAGCTTTGACAGTAAAGGGTAGAGATTATTTTGATGATTTCTAGATGTCTCTCATTTATGCTTCTACTGATATGGTTGGGAGAAGGTTTTATGGGATCATCTAAGTGATTTGTCTTCCCAAATTAATATTCCTTGGATTGTGGGTGGTGATTTCAATGCTTATTATTCTAGAGCTGAAAAAATTGGTAGATTTGATGATAAATCTGCAACAGAATTCAGAGAGCTATTCATAATTGTGGGCTTATTGATATTTATCATGAAGGGGATTTTTTACCTTGGTGCAACAATTAGAAGGGACAGCAAAGAATTTATGAAAGACTTGATAGATGTCTTATTAATGTGGCTTGGTCAAATACAATAAAAGCAAGGGTGCGTTACTGTAATAGAATTTTTTCCGATCATTCTCTATTGTTGCCTATGGGGGATGAGGAAATTCAAGGAAAGCCTAAACCATTCAGATTTCAGAATATGTGGTTGTTACATGAGAAATTTCAAGATGTTGTTAAAGAGGCTTGGCCATCATATTACTTTGAAAACGGTACGAAGACTTTTGTCATGAAGGTAAGGTATTTGTCTTAAAACAATGGAATAAGGATTCTTTTAGGAATATTGAATAGCAGTATTCAAAAATTCTTTCGGATGTGGAGAAACTGAAAATCCAATTGCAGTCTGTTTGGTCCCAAGATAAATGGATTGAGCTTCAAAAATTAAAAACTAGGTATCAGGATATTTCTCTTAAATATGAAACATTTTTGAAGCAAAAACCAAAGTAAATTGGCTTCAGGTTGGTGATGATAATACTAAGTTTTTTCATGCCATGTTAATGCCAATAAAAGAGCAAGTTCAAAATCTTTGTCAAAGACAGATAAGTTTTTTCATGCCTATACATGCCTATACAGATATTTTTTTGATACACATATTAACAGATGACGGAGCCCAGAGGAGTAGAAATGAAGGGCAGCTCAAAGGTGAAGGTGCCCCCTCATCGTATCTCATCTCATCAAGTCCTTTAAATTGATGCTTTTTGGTTGATATGCAGTCCTTGAGGTTGGTGATGGTTTCTTTGAGGTGCTTGCAACCTCTGGTGATACACATCTAGGTGGTGATGATTTTGACAAGGTTAGTTGCTGGGGACTTTAGTGATAATTTTTAGCCATCACTACTTTTTTTGCCTGGATTCTAGTTTAAGGTGTATAAATTTGTATCAATGTGTTCTCTCAATTAGATTTTATCCTTGTATTACAGGAATTTTTGATATCTCTATTTCCTTGGAGTAGAGAATCGTGGACTGTCTTGCCACAAATTTTAAACAGGATGAAGGAATTAATCTTTTAAAAGATAAACAAGCCCTCCAGTGACTTACGGAGATGACTGAAAAAGCTAAGATGGAGCTGTCATCTTTGACTTAAACAAACGTTAGGTAAACAAAATCTTATTTTATTTCATGAATTTGCTTAATTGTTTTGTACATGCTATTGATGATCCTTTTTTTTGTCTACCGTATATACTGAGGGCCCCAAGCATGTTAAGACAAACACTTACATGAGTAAAATTTGAGGAGCTATGCTCTGATTTTCTTGACAAGTTAGGCCTTCGATAATTCATGTTTATGTTGGCTTTTTTGAGTAATCTTTTATTGTATCTTCAGTTAGTGGGCATGTGTTCCTTGTAGTCAAGCAGCCATGTGTCCCTTGTATTCAAGTAGTCATTAGGACAACAAACTGATATGGTTATTTGTTCAATAATTTGGAAATTTTAAGGCTTTGATTCTAGATTGTTTCTTACTATTTATTCAAGGAAGGAATAGTCCAATATTGTCACTTGTTGATTAGTCTTCTCTTCCTCCTTCCTCCCTTTTGGTAGTTCTCTTTTGTTGACGATTGATTGGGAAAGATGTGGGACTTTAAATAGGTCCTTCACTGTAACTACATTATGCTTTTGAGGTTTTCAAGGTAAAGGTTGTTGCATAGATATATCAAGATTTCTTATTTTTCATATTGCATAGTGTATTTGTCCAGAATGGTTAATTCCTTTGTCTCCTTGAAAGTTTGGAACTTGAGATCATACCTAATTATCAAGATTACATGGGAAACCATTCTAGGCAAAGGGATGATTTAACAAAGGTTAGTTTTGTTGTTTGCCTTATTATTACTAACATGAAGAGTAAGAAGTAATCTTCCTCAGAAAATTGAAGAGCAAGAAATAATTTCTTGTGTTGTTGAAATGTAACGCGGGGTGTGTCCGTTATCGTGTATTTTCATGCTTAAGTGGAATGAGTGGGGTGTACCCATCTTATTTTTGCTTTATATTTATGCTGAGGTCTCTTTTGTAGGTATAGAAATTTGAAAATTTAGGATGTACCCACCTTAATACTGTCAAATTTTTCCCAGAATTTTACCCCTTTGTATAGAAAAAATTTTCCTCAAGTCCGAACCCAAGCAATTTTCATGTTATATATGCTTACACACGAAGTATTAGTTATTATATTTGTAATGAAGTATTTTTTACCAAGTGATTTTCTCGTTAATGATCTTAATTTTTTTTATGCTTTCCCAATTTGTCAAAGAAACCATCAACCAACGACACAAAAAAGCCACCAGTGCTTGGTGAACATAATTTTGTTTGAGCATTTGGAATGATAAGCTTCTATCAGAACTATTATAGACTATGTTGTTTCACTGATCATTCAACGAGTATTGGCATGGTGCTTCTATGGCAATTACCAATTCATACTATCATTGTGCTTTCATGGCAATTAGTAAGTGCTTGTATTCATTGCCTTATATTCCATGCTCCATTCTTTTATATTTTTTGGTTGACCATATAAAGGACCTGTATAACCAAAATTCATTTGATTGTAAGATTATTTTGATATTAATATCAATTTACATAGAGATGATCTTAGCTTTTAAACCCTTAGTCTTCACCATATTTATTGATGACTTGATGGAAAAGTCATCCATAAGGAGACTCAACCATTTACACCTTTTGTAGAAGGCTTTCTTCTGCAAAGTAAATGGATTGGTTGTAAGGATGAGATGGAATCAACAAAAAATTTGAATGCTAGAGAAAAAACTTGGAAGCAAAGGGTGCTAAGGTCAAGAAGCTCAATTCATTTGGCTAAAACAAAAATGAAAATTTGAAATGTAACTTAATGTGGGAAAAGACAAAAAGAGAATTGATAGGAATGTTCAATCATTTGGTGTTTTCATGTATTTATAAACTTGTTGATGGCATTTACTTCTTTTTTTGTTAAAGCTTCCACACATGCAATTGTCAGGCCCGGTGGCAAGATAACATGGGATGAAGTATGGATAGGTTGCGAGGATCATTCATGGAAATGTTGCGATCTGACATCTAAGCGTCAAGTGCAATTGTGATCTAGCTTATGTTTTTCTTGGTTATGGACTATAGTTACCTTTGTGTTTGACACCACTTTTTGTACATCTCTTGTGGTAAAATTATAACTAATTTTATGTTTAGTACATAGATTCTCAAAAGGTTTATAAATGTAGCTTTTTATTTGACTTGTTTGTATGTGTAATAGGAAAAGAGTGTAGGAACAGTTAGTTTTTGTAAAATTATAGCTACATTGGTTGAAAGGAATTCTTGGAGTTTATTTTAGAAACTATATATTTCAATGATTTTTTAAAAACTAATAAACTTTTTAGTCTTTTCAAATATATGTTGGAATGAACCATGTTCACAATTTTTAGGTGCATTTTCTGTGAAGTTTTTATTTGAAAATTTTAATTTGTGAGAAATATATTGGTGGATATTGTAAAATAAAATTTTATTTTATAGATAATCAACATAGACTATAAGTATGATACATTATGAGTGTTTTAAAGGATGATTAATAACTTTTTTTATCATTTTCACATTGCGATGAATTCATCGTTGGCATGTTATTGATAAGGTGATTAAAAAAATTATTGTTAAAAGAAAGTAAAGAAAGCAAAAACATTCGTTGCTAAATTTAAAATATGCGACGATTTTAGTGACAATTGTAGTCGTTTGAATTTGGTAATGAATATATTATTCGTTTTAGATTTAACAGTTCGTGTAGCAAAGAATGTGACAACGAATAAATTATTTGTTGGCAGGTGGTATAACGATGATTTATTCATCGAGGTCTTCATAAAATGTTTGTCGCCTTTGATCATTTTTGTTGTGGTGTTTCATACATTATTATTTGTACATATACTTTGTAGATATTATTACATATTATGAAATTTTGATTTTGTATCTCATTTTCTGTGTTTTTAATGAATGCATTAGTTTTTGGTTGTGTGGTTATATTTATATAGGATTTTTAATTTTTTACAGGTCTTTCACATAGTAAAAACTTTTAATAATAATAAAAAATCACTATTTTCGACCATTTTAGCATTGACGAGAATATTCTGCCATCGAAATTGGGTTAATTATCGATCGTTATCGAACAAACAAGAAATATATTATCTCGTTCGTTTTTACGGAACAATCGAAAATAAGTCCTTGATTGTTATAGAACGGACGAGAATATTATTATTCTTGTCCATTTTTACTTATCAGTAAAAAAATAAGTCCTTGTTTGTTTAAATGTCACTGTAAATGTTTATGTTAACGGTTTATTTCAAACGGTCGAACTAACGGTCGAGAAAAACCTTCCTCCACCATTGAAAATAGACGACAAAAACACCCACACGTCGAATGAGGGATCGCTTTTGTCTTGTTGGTAACTTTGTAGAACGGTCGAGAAAATACAACATTTCTCGATCCTTTTTCTCGACCGTGAATGAATATTCTTGTAGTAGATCAATGATCTCTTGGGTTCGATGTATTGACATGTGTGTATATTGATGATCAAGATTATAGGTGGTTTGGAGGTGCAAAACCTAGGTTTTGAGCATGAAAGGTGGGTTTTGCAATCCTGAATTAGGCATGTAACCCGACCTAATGTTAGGTCAGGATTACCTAACAATAGGTGTATGCTAATTGAGTTTCCTAACGTTAGGTAATAGGTCCCTAATGTTAGGTAGCTTGTTCAATTTATTAATTGACCTAAAATTGTAGGATTCTGATACTGGGTATACTAAGTAATGACAGAACCTAATTGGGGGTTTAGCAGGTACCCCAATGGGTAGGGATGAATGATGAAATTGCAGTTAAATGCTAGATGGAGAGAGAGAGAGAGAGTGTGTGTATGTGTGTGAAATTTTGAGCTTGAAGCTCCCTAAGCACATTACAAGCAAATTTGAATTGGCTAAGTAATGACTTGAACCTCACAAGATAGTATTTGTGACTAGACCAGAGTTTAATAA
This sequence comes from Thalassia testudinum, assembly GCA_037157565.1. Classification (NCBI taxonomy): domain Eukaryota; kingdom Viridiplantae; phylum Streptophyta; class Magnoliopsida; order Alismatales; family Hydrocharitaceae; genus Thalassia; species Thalassia testudinum. The sequence goes on along the minus strand of JAZHRO010000078.1, from coordinate 11,354,631 downwards.
GAGGAAATGTTTGGATCCTAATGTTAGAATCAAATGTTTGTGATATGGATGAATTAAGAGTCGTAGTATAATCACAAAATTAACCTAAACAAAATATTTATAACGAAACTCCAGGTGAGTCTCGGTCGATCTCTAGGAGGCGATGTGATGCGAAAATGATTCTGATTTACCTCCTTGCAAAACTGACTAAATCTAGAGATGATGGTGGATTTCCTGAATAGTAAATTCACTCGTCGCTCTTTCAAAATGTACAATCGTAGTATGGTGCAAATAGATATAGCAAATATAAAAATAGCATTCGTCTTGAAACTCATGGATTACATGCATACTATTGAGAGAGTTTTGGTTGAGGATCAGTTCGTTAATACGGGTAGGAACAACCATCCATATATATTTTTTATTTTCTTTTTCAGATTTTTTTTGTAATTTTGATTTTTGAATGTAAATAGCAACTAGAACTAGAGACTGTAATAAAAAAACATAATCAATTTTTCATTCATCAAGTAGGGAGATAACAAATCATGAGTAGATGAGAGCTTGGAAGAACTTGCTATATTAAACAAAGACTACTAGAACAAATTAAAGAACTACTAAAACAACTAGAACAAATAAGAGAACTAGTAGAAGATCTACTAGAACTGCAATAAAGAAAGCGAATGAGAAGATTATAATCTAAGGCTAGGTTACTAGAAACAGGGCACTAAGGAGGATCCTTTGGTGGGCTTGGAAGGTGATAGGAGGTAGAGGATGCCCAACCACCAAGGTTGAAGGTGGACAGCTATGGAGCTTGGAGTAGAAGCTATGGAGGAAGAAGAGAGGGGGGGGGGGGGGGGGGGCTCACATGGCCTTTGGCCATGGGGTTTTCTGGAGGGGGGGCGACTAGGGTTTCTAGGTGGGTTAGGGTTTTAGGTTTACTAAAAATAGGTTTTCTAAAAGTAGGTGGGTCTTCCTTAGTGTGGAAGTAAGGGTGTGTGTGGGTTTGTGTTTGTGTGCGTGTGTACTGTTGGTGCAAGGGCACCACGATCATTGATTTTGATGATAACAAAACACTTGCTATTTGACATTTGCATTTGAATTTAAGATTTCAGGATGAAATGCAAATGGAAGCATGTGCGAGGAGCTTAAGTTCACATCCATGACGGATTAGAGGAGCTTGATGGAGGAGAATAAAAGCAGCAAGGAGCATGGAACTTAGAGGAGATGGAGCTTTGCTTAGGGCTAAAGCTTGAAGAAGGAGAATAAAGAATATGATAGATGGTTATTTTAAATGCACTTGTATTTATTTTTGCTCTTTATTTACTTAGAATTATTGTAAAGAGCTCAAAGTATAACATCTTAGTCCTAAGAATACTTACACATCCTTAGGATACTTAGGCAAATCTTAAAATAGTGTTAAAAAGCCAAAATAAGAATCAGATAGCCTAATCAGACGTCCAACATGATAATCAGATGCCTGATCCTGACTTTTATGTCGTCTAATACTGACCTGACGTCCAATTACCTAGGCTAGAAAATTATAGTCTATGCCTTTGCATTCAGACGCCCTGATCTATTGCCAGACATCCATTTAGACGTCCGATAGGCTAGCTAGACGTCTGATAATATGACCGTTGGAGTGTCAGACCGATATCTTCGAGAACCAATGTAGAAATATTTTAACATAATTGGTAGACATCTGTAGAGCCTCCTAGACGTATGATAAAGAGACGTTAGACCAAAATCCAATGTTTTCAGACCAAATCTAACCATTGCATCTCAGAAATCAATTCCCGCAGAAGACCTTTGTTTTCAGATGTCCAATAGTTTTTCTAGACATTTAGTAAGTCGTCTAACCTTGTTACACGAGAACCCTATTTAGAACTGATCCAAAATAAGAACAAACCCGCACAAAATTAGATGTCTAATTTTTCACCCTGACATCTTAAAATGATATCCTAGACGTCTAACCTAGAACCCTGTTTTTGTCCAACAAAATCAAGAACTCTGAACCTTTGCATCAGACGACCAACACTTTCATTAGTCGTCTGACCTATCGTTTGACCTATAGATCAGACGGCTGATTTTGTTGTCAGAGTCATGATGAGCCTGTTTGATTAGGATTTCGGCCTAATCTTATGGGATTTGCTCCCAATGCCTACAAGGCCTTACCCAAGCCTTCTTGAACCTTCTTAAGGCCTCTATAATAGAGGAGGACCTCTACCATATTAAAACACACCTTAGAGACAATTCTTTCCACTAGAAAGGTTACTTTGTAAAAAAGATTAAAAAAAGATTGTGTTCAAGCTCTCAAAGTCTTCCACTACACATCCTAGGGCACTGAAACTCTGTTGCATTTTACGCCTACTCTCTTCTGCATAAGGGAAGTTCGCTAGCCTATAGTAGCATAGTTTAATCTATACTTTGTGGCTCTATAGGTCTTTTGTATTTTGTTTTTAGCTGGGTAGTCGTGTGGAGAATTCATGTCTCATTCGTGAGATAATATTCTTCGTGAAGAAGAGGGGTTTTGAGGTACACTACCCTCGGGTTAAAGTAGTGTGGTTGTAATTGAGGTTGTATCACTCTCATTTAAGTGATACGGTAGTGAATTTGATCTACTCGATAGATCGGAAAATCTTAAGTCGAGAGGTTTAGGTGGTGGTTCTTACCCGGATTAGGTTTCCACCTAAAAATACTTATCTCTTGTGGTGAATGTTTGTGTGATTGTTTTATTTCCGCATATAATTTTTATCTTATACTATTCACCCCCCCTAATGCACCTACATGTACGTGAATACGTGTTTATGTGGGTGTGTGTAGGTGGGTGTGCATGGGTGTGTAGGCTTAGGTTATGGGTCTACTTCGATTTGGGTTGGATCAACGTAGGTTGGGTTAGGTTCTAGTCTAATCGGGTTTAATTAAACTAAGTGTGGTAGATGTGAACCTAATTGGATCTATGGTGACCTTATCTAGTAAACCTAATTAGTTGTAAACACACTCAATTGGATTTGGGTTAGGTCCAATTAGACTTTACTAAGTCTAATTAGGTTGACCTGATTAGGTTCCAATTGAACCTAATCAGAGTTGGTTATATTTAATTAGGTTATACTGCACCTAATTGGATGTGGCTAGGTCTAATAGTTTAGGTTAGCATAATTAGACTCAATTTAGTCCAATTACTTAGGTTTAGTCCAATTAGGTCCCATGGACTCAATTAACTATAGGCTAGCCCAATTGACTCAGACTAAGTCAATTAGGTAAGATATTGACCTAAATAGATATATAAGTTGGGGATTGGGTATAGGATAGGTAAACTAGGGTTATGGATAGTAGGATAGTTCTGGAGATAGGTTGGATAGGGGCATGGATAATGTTATCCATGTTTTTGGCTTTTGAGCTTAGATATCTTGGTTCTAAGCTAGTTTGGGGATAGGTACTGGGATAGAGTTGTTCTAAGATTTTAAGGATAGGGCTATCCTAAATCTTCTCATTCTTTTCCTCCACTCTTGTTCTACACAGACAATCCTTTATTCTTTCTTTCTTTCTTCTCTCCAGTTGGTGTCTTTATTCGTTATTCACAAAATCCAGCTCTAGCTCTGTGACAGCTTTTGCTCCTATCCAACTTTATTTCATCCAGAGCAGCTTCTAATCTACTAATGTCCAACAAACAAGAATAAATCCTAAATAGCATGGAAAAATGATATTAAAACATATGCAACTAAATAAGGAAATGCAATTTATGAATGCACTATTTACAAGTTAAACTAGATTCAAACATAATTCAGGTTAATTAAGTCCTATGATTACTGTGCAATCACCTAAGGTCTCAAGTAAGACCCCAGGTGATCCACTAGGTCTCCAGGGCTTCGTTCCAGACACGGAACCTAGTGAAATTAAATGGTGATAGGTTGATTAGGTGAGCTCGTAAGGCTACACCCATGTACTTGTAGAACTATGGGTTCACTGTTTGGATAGAGGACTCGAGTTGTTGCAGAAGCAAGAGGCTACCAAGGAATCTACCTCGGAACTTGAAACGTTCCTAGGTCTGGTTACAGGCCTTGGGTTATCATTGGTGTTTGGTACTTGGATGTACCCAAATCTGACTCAATGTGGAGGTACTCCTGGCTCTAGGCTCTGTCGGTGCCCGCATGTGCAACGAGGGATGCTGAGGTATGTGGTACTCGTGGCTAGAGGCTCATTGGGCACCCATATGTATAGAAGCGCAAAGGTACTGTGATGGATTGGTTGAGATCTTGTCTGATGATGGATTGAGAGGGCACACACCCGGAGACTATGCTCCTACAGGGAGCTAGTCCTAGTGGGAGCATTGGTGTGGCTCGACAATTCTGGCCAATCCTATGATGATAATCTAGATTGATCTGTGGCTGGTCCTTTTTTGACACGAACTGAGCTTGCGCTTCGTGGTCACAAGGTATAGGCCTGGGTAGCTTCCAAGAGGCCCGACTCTTCTAGCTGAAGTCAACAACGTACTCAATACGTCAAGAATGGCCACGCCTTTCTTGAGGATCAACAGCTTGCTAGCCTCTCCCCTTACTAGGGCAAGACTATCAGGCTGGAATCTAAAGGAAATGATGCATTTCAATCCCCTCTGGTAGAGAGGGATGATTTCCAGAATCTAATGACTGAGGCGAGTGAGAGAATAAATATTAATACCAAATCCTGGGAAGAATTTGGAAAACTTGATTAATGGGTTGTAGGACCACGGTGGTTGGTCACATTATACAGGGCTTGGGAATTAGAACCTAGGATGTTGGGTTGGGCTAGGGACCAGCTGGTAAATGAAACTGTATACTATCTTGTTTGGTTGGGATACGGTAGTTTGTTCCCTACTGAGCCGATTGGCTCATCCCTACTTTGTGACTTACTTTCAGGTTGTCGCTGTTGAGTCGTCGATGCAAGGGATTTGTTGCTGTGCAAGTTTTTGCCTAATCTGTTGATAAGTAAATTTTTATGCTTTGGTTTAAAGTAAATTTATGTTTTGCTAATGTTCTTTTGTATAAATTATGTGTCATACTTTTCGTGCTTTCCATTTTATCTAACAAATAGAACTCTATTATAACTCGACTTAATTAGGTATAACTTGAATTAAATAAACTAGCACCTCTGTTGTTGCCATTCCTCGAAGCTCTGACCCTCATTTAAGGGCCTGGTTTTTTGGGGCATGATAAGCAAATTGTCAAACAATACAAGCTAGTCGACGCCTGGTTGCCCGACTACTACACTAGTCAACCAACCACAAGGATAAGTCAACGCCCACAACGGGTCAAGGTAGCCAAAATTTAACTATATTAGTGGGTGGACTATCAGTCGGCTTGGACTATAGTGACCAGTCGGCTGATGGTTGGCTAGCTACTGAATAATTCTAAGTTCTGAGTTCTTGGACTTGGAGATTCTTGGCAGCTGGTTGACACCTACTATAGTATCAAATTGGCACCCTAGTATAGGACAGGTCGACTAGTGTTCATCCAACTACAAGGGTTCTTGGGAAATCAAGCCTAGTTGAATAAGGCATTAAATGGGTGTAATTTCCAAGGATTTTGAACGCTAGCAAGCTAACGTCTAGGTCATTGGTCAACGGCCGATCAGTGCCCTATAGTATGGCCGGTTGGTGAACAGCGTGACCACTCGACTAGCCATAAAGGTACCACTCGGTGCATTTGAGTTTTGGTCAACGCTCTTGACCTATCTTGGGTTATTTAATGGCTTTAACGCTTGGGTTTGGTTATCCAACTAAGGTTCTTATCTCTATTTTGTGCTCTTTTACAAGTATTCTAAGAAAATAAAAGAGCAACAAAATAATACAATGATTACAACAAATAGATACTGAGTTCTATTCTTCTTTCTTCAAGCTTCAAGTCTTTAGTTCCAAGCTTTAAACCCAAAGTTCAAAACTTGTTAACTACGAAATGTTTTCTTATTATCAAAATCAAAGACTAAGGTACATTTGCACCAACACAAATGTCATAGCAAGGAAAGCCATGATGATTGGAGGCATATTTAAGAAGAACACATTTGGTTGTGTGGTAGGAAAATTTATATGTTTGATACAATCGCAAGAGTGGATGGACAACACATCCAAAGGTGCGTGGAAAGTTATAATCCGATTGTTTCTTGTAAAGACAAAACTATGGTGTTTGGTTATTTAAGGTAGTGGAAAGTCTATTGATGAGGTAAGCAACCGTGGAAAAGGTAAAGTTTCAAAAGGTGTGTGGTAGTGAAGCATGAGCTAGGAGTGTGAGGTTGGTATCAACAATATGATGGATTTTGCATTCAACAGCTCCATTCTATTCATGGGTATGGAGATAGGATATGCAATGAAGTATACCCTTTGTTTGAAAAAATTGTCTAAGCGCTTGGTGTTCCCTGCCTCCATCATATTAAAAGTTTTTTATTTTTGCATTAAATTGACCTTTCACCATATGATAGAAGAGAGTAAACATAGTGGCAGCTTTACTTTTATTTTTCAAAGGATAAAGCCAAATGTGTTTTCAGAAATCAAGAAATAACATAACAATATTGATAATTGATTGCGCAACAATCATATATTCTAAAATGCCTAGATTATAGTAGATTCCTAGCATCATTATAAATATTTTATACATTTCATGCATAATTTGCATTTGCATCACGTTTACATGCTTATTTATAAATGTGTTTTATGGACCTATTTATGCTATAATGTCTTATCTTGTGATTGTAGGTCCATATGTGAATAATAAATCAAGAAAAAGACCAAGAAATAAGTTGGAGGAAAGAGAAGAAAAGATCCATGAAGCCAAAGAATAATGGAGGAAATAAAGGGAGAAGAGAAGAGGTGGAATAAACCCACTATCCCATCCACCACCAAATAGGCTAATCCTAACCTACCCCCTTAGGGCCAGATAACCAAAGCCCTAAATCCCATCCAAACTTAGAACCTAAGTCAACGTAGGATAACCCTATCTCTATTCCACTATCTGCATGTTCCTATCCACCTATACCTATTCTAATCACCCCTTTCCTATCCTAAGTAACTTATTCCTAGATTAATTAGACATCCTGACCTCTAATTCCCCCCATTGGGTTCCTATTGGCTCAATTGGGTCCACTAGTTCCTAACTAGGTCCCTACTAAGCCAATTGGGTTAGCCTAGCATGTAAGAATCACTTAGCCCCATCTATTCCTAACTAGACCCACCACTACCTAATTAGACTCACCCAACCAGAAAACTCACACATACACAACACCTCATTTCAAAACCCACACACACACACACCCAATCCCTCCAACCTTGTGCACAACCTACCCCCAACACAAGAAAGACCCTTCCCATATAAAACCCCCCAAAAAAAACTTGCGATCCCCAAGCTCTTCCCCCTCTCAAGATCGCCAAAAACCTCTTCCTCCCCTCCCACCATTGCCCACCTTCTTCCTTCTCCTCCTCTCCAAGGTCGACTCCTCCTTCAACAAGGTGATGCCCTCCTCTCCTCCAACAAGGAAGAAACATGGCCATGGTGGGATCCTCTTGATGTGGACTCTCCCTTGAAGGTGGGAGAACATCCAAGCCTCCATTCGCATCATATCCATGTCTACAGCCTCGTAGCACCTCCAACGTGGACACGTTTCTTCATTCTAAGATCCTTCTCCTTTTCCTTTCCTCACTTTTCTCCATTAGATATTATTATTAGTTGTTTCATGTTTTATTTGATGTGTTAGCTTTATTTGTGACGATGTTTTCATATGAATAAAATGCAAGTGATTGTGATGTCCTTTCTTTTATTGTTCTTGCCATTGTGATGTGAAAAGGAATGTGTTGATGTCTACGTCGGAGCCCTATAGCTACCCATTTCTAAGCCATTCCCTACACCACTTAGGACCCTTAGTTGCTGCCATTGTTCAGACCTTAGATCAGCCACAAACCTCTTCATAGATATCCTTTTATAAGTCTAAACTATCCCTATCTAGAGCCTTAACATTTATCCCTTGCCAACCCTTAGTACCCTCAAGTAGGAATCCCTTTTGTGATCCTATTTAGGAGTCATTTAGACCCCATCTCTAGATCTGAAAGTCAACCTAATTCAGGCCCTTAAACCCTCCTAAAGCTCTCCTATTTAAATCCCTTAGGACCTATACCCATCTGTCTCGTAGATTCCACCTTTAGCCTTCCTAATCTTATCCAAAACCAACCCAATTTCAGACCTAGAACCTACCCCAATCCCAACTTATCAAGACCCCTTAGGAACCTATATCCCACTCCCATGGACACTCCTTAGGTGCCTTGACCATTCCTTGTTGTGGAGCAAAAATCCATTGTTAAAGTATAGCATCGTAGTATAGTGACGAAAATCGCAATAACATTTAAAATTTACAAGTATTCGAAAATAAGAAATGAGTTCAAGGTCATTCCAGGGAGCAAATTTGGAAATCACACATTAATTATAATTAATAACAATGAGCACAATAAAATATTCAATGAATAACAAAAATTTACTCAAAATGATGTTCAATATCAGTAAATATATCTCAGAAATTATTCGGATAAAAAGAATGAGAGAAACTCTAAAAATGGTGATTTGAATCACCACTTAAATCCCTCGTTTAAGCACATATCAAAGCATTCAATTTTTCAATAGTCTCGAACCATTTATTCTCGTAAATAAGTTCAACAACCAAAGTCAAGCAAAGGGCATAAGTAGCTAAATAACCCCACAACACAAGGCACAAGAGATGTCGGATCCTAAGGTCAAACGACTCAAGTCGCTAGGCATACAAGGCACAAAGGAACAACACCTCAACTCAAGCACAAGGTGATCTCAAAATCACCTAAGTGTTGGGACATAGGGCACGTACTTCAAGGTAGCATGGCACGAAACCCAATGCAAAACCACCATGTACCCTCCTTAGATTTCCTTTCTTAGTCGGGTAATTAGATAGCACAATAACGGGTAATTGGATTCGACCCAGACCTGGGGCCGTGATTGCAGGTGAGGGCGCGTGCAAAAGGGTGTGCGTGGGGGACCTCACCCCCCATGCATTTAAGGCAAGAAGCCTTCAGCAGATTTGCATTTTATATGCTGCGTTGGTCTTGTTTGTTCACGATGTGGGACTAACCCACTCTCCTCCTTCGTGTGCATAGTGTTGGTGCTAGAGCACCACGATCATTTATTTTGATGAATACAAAATACGTGTCATTTAACATTTGCATTTAAAGTCTTAGATTTCAGGCAAATTACAAATGGAAACGTGATTAGACGGAGTTCGAGCTCGCATCCAGGATGGATTGGAGGAGCTTGATGGAAAACAGAGGAGATTCGCGAGGAGCGATAGATTGAAGATGGAAGGACAAGAAGAATAGGATAGAATTCTGTTTATTTCTTTCATGTACTTTTGTCTTTATTTCCTTGCTCTTTTTGTTTCTTAGAACATCATGTTAAAGAGCATCAAAGTACCTTAACAGTAGTCCTAGGAACACCGGCACAACCCTAGGATACTTAGGTTTTCTGTAGAAAACTTAGAAAACCAATATAAGGTTCAAACAGCCTTTTCAGACGTCTAATTACAAAAATAGACGTCTGATACTGGGTTTTAAGACGTCTGATAACATTTAAGCTGGACTTAGTTCTGTCTGATGAAATCAAACGTCCAGACCTTAGTCTAGACGTCTTAGAAGACGTCTGATGTTTTTGCCAGACGTCCAATTAGTGGATCGTTGGCTGGCTTAACAAACTCTGAAGGATATGACCGTTAGAGTCTTATCAGACGTCCTTAAGCCTTTCCAGACGTCTGATAAATGACCGTTTTACCTCGGCTGGACCGAAAATCTCTTCTCAAAGATTTTCTAGCCGTTGCACTCTCTTGGAAATCCATTCCAGCAGAAAAGTAGGTTTCCAGACGTCCAGACATATTGCCAAACGTCCTGTATGTCGTCTGATGAACTTGCACTAGAATCCTGTCTAGATCTGATTCAAGTCAGGAAGAAACCCGCCTAAAATCAGACGTCTGACTTTGTTCCCAGACTTCTTAAACTGGTTTTCCAGACGTACGATGCCAGGATCAGACGTCTGATAACCCTGTCAGTGCAATGATTGTTCCTGATTTTGGCCTGATTCTCTTGAGCTTTGCACCCAACAGCTATGAAAGCTTTCCTAAGCCTTCTAAAGCCTTCCTAAGGCCTCTATAAATAGAGGGGAGCCTTTGCCACTCAACATACACTAAGACACACCTAAGCAACATACTTTCTACTCTTTGTGTCCTAGAAAAGCTCTTGCTCTCCAAACTGAAGTTCTTCATCTTGAGAGCATCAAGCCTTTGCGCACCCACTCTCCCGTCATAGTTCACGAGAGCGACATTGCGCCGTCATATAGCTCACGCACCTGCGTCATCGATTCAACGCACTCCTTGCAAAAGGAAACATCTTAATTCCTATAGAAGCTTAGGTTAAAAATTACTTTGTTAGCTCTATAGGATTGTTGTTATTTATCTTTGTTCTTTGGTTGGGTATTCACTTTGCAAATTCCCGTCTCCTTCGTGGGACAAAATCCTTTTCGTGAAGAGAAGGGGTTTGAGGTACGCTACCCTCGTATAAAGTAGCGTGGCTATAATTAAGGTTGAATCACCCTCGTTTAAGTGATTCGTTATAGTGGATTTGATCAACTTGGTTGATCGGAAAATCCTAACTCGAGAGGGTTAGGTGGTGGTTTTCACCCGGTTTGGGTTTTCACCTAAAAATAATTGTATACCTTGTGTGATTGAATTTTGTGAGATTGTTTTATATTATATTTTCGCAATTTATTACGTCACCCCCTCCTAGTAGGGAATCCACACATAGCTGCAGAGCTTCCTTCGTCGAATCACGCTACTACTTCGTTGTTTCCTTCTCACCGGATGTTAGTAGTCGGAGACGAAGATGACGACGGCGGTGACGGAGCTTTGACCGGACACCTGAAACACAGAGAATGGGCTCATTGCCCCAATTAAAATGCTCAGTAGAGTCACTGGAGGATGGCGATTTCAACGGTGGTGTCGATGTGGTGATTGGAGGTCTGAGGTGGTGTGGCAAAGTTGATAATGGCGTACGGGAAGTGGGTTGTTTGGAGGGGTGAGCGAAGGACCAATAAGCCTAATTAGGTTGGGGCTTTTGGTCAGTGGAGCATGGCAGAGGTACCAATGTTGTTGGTGTAGTGTTTGGCTGATGTAGCGACCACACGGCCTTGTCGGAGGCGCGGCTGGCGTTGAAGAAGACAAAGGGGAAAGGGGGTGAATGGTGGTTGAATCCAAGAGATAAGGAGCTAGGAAGGAACTAGAGAGGGAGAAGAAGAGAGTAGACCTACTCTAACAGATGAAAGGGGAGGATTTGGTGCCGGTTGTGATTGGCCAGTGTCGAGGAAGGTGAACTCTTTAGCGAGGGAGACGGTGGTGAAGACGGGGATTGGAGCGACCAAACTGTGGTTGGTTTTGGTCATGAAGAAGAGAGGAGCTTGGGGCCTCCAATTTGGCCATTGGAGGCACGGAAGAGGAGAGGATAGAGGGTCATTGGAGCTTCAGTCGGAGATGGCCGGGGAAGAAGAAGAGGGTTTTTAGCCTTAAACCAAGCTAAATTAAACGGCAGGACTTAGGGGAGTTTATAGAGAGATTTAGGACCTTGAATTGCACAAAATCAGTGCAATTTCCTCACGAAAATCGCAACGAACTTGCACTGAAATTGTGAGTTCATTGGTGGTGTAGGGATCAGAGTAGGCCTCTTGGCTCTGCTCGCTCGATAGAGGATCTCTTAAGGATCAATCCCTCCAAATTTGGAGGGATTTGGTTCTCAACCATGTGAGATTTCCAAGCTTGAAGGTCGGCGAGTTCAGGTTGATTCTATTCAGACCTAAACATGGCGACAAGGACCTACTTGCAACGAAGATGAGAAAGATAGGCCCCTTTTTGCAAGAAACTTTGAAAGTTAAGGGTCTCGTGTGAGAAATAGAGATTTTAGGGATTGAATGCAAACTAAGTCAAGATGGACTCTGATTGGGCCCAAATTAGGGTCAATCTAATTTGGACCCAAGGAATCTAATGGTGAGTTTAGATTTGAATTTTGACCACGTTTAACTGGACAATTTGCATAGAAGCCTAAATCAAGGTAAAATCCCATCTGAAACTCTATTCTAAGTCAAAATGGGTTTAGATGATCAAACCAAAGATACCAAATCTCTTAGAATATTTTTTTTTATGAATTTTAGGAGGTTTATACGATTTTTATCCTGACAAGAACCTTTCCAATTTAAGTGTCGCTGATAATTAGGATTTTGTGTACTATTTTGATTCTCGAAATGCATGAAACCCTGTTTCTGTTAGTTTGGACCCACTTTTTGATCTTTTGTGCACGAATGACCTTTAATTAACCCCTGATTGACCCCATGGTTACTCTTCATTCATTATGTGAAGTTAAAACTACATATTTAACCTTATTTTATTCTTCTCTCTTCAAAATAGATCTGAGTGGAATTATGATCCTCAAGCGATCATTCAGAAACATTTATCTTTTGATTCCTGATAAGTCTACTTTAGTGGACCATTATTTGACCTAAGTACTCTTTAATTATGTGTTCCTAGTTTCTAATTGCTTAAGAGATAAATGGTAGTTCATTTTAGTCTGTATAAAATTTTATGCACCAATTTCCCAATTAATACATATTGTTATGATTACCCATTTGGTGGATACAGGCTGGATACAAGAATCATTGAAACATGGAGGACATTGTTTGCAAATAGGATTAGCACATGTCAGTCGTCTAACTATATTTTATAAGACGTCCTGAATTGAGTTTGGATGTCTGATGACCAGAGATCGTGGTGCTGCTAGTTACAACTTTTAAGACATCTGGACGTCTGATAATGTTCATGCCATCAGCCGCCTTTCCACCGCCAACTGTGCCTCATCTCTCCATTTATCCCAACCACTCGCGATCTTCGCTGAGTAGTTGGAGAAGTTATCAGTAGAAGAAAATGGACGGAGGACTTTTAAAAAGATCATCATCCAGAAAATAATATCCCCCTTGGCGGGGATCTTCATCGTCTCCACCATCACCACCATAGACCTCATGCGTACACTGTGTCAATGGCGAGCACCGTGATCTAAGCCTACTCCTCCGCCCACCCTCGACCTATGCACAGTGACAGCGTGCACTTCCTCCCACTTCCTCCCCCTTAGCCATCCATCGCCACCGTAACAACCACGTGGTGACAACACGTGGTGATCATCGTGCTTCCGCGACTACGATCATTCAACACCACACGCCCCTCGCCGTAGCAACCCCCCCTAAACCCACAGCCCACCACCGCCAACACACCACATGCCACCCCCATCCTCTCCATCTTCCCCTTTAAACCCCCACGCCACCTCTCTTCTTATTCTTCACTACTTGCGACCCACAAAAGAACCCAAACCCCTCCTGTCGGCATCTCCTCACAACCACCACCACCGACCACCATCTTCGATGCGGACACCACCGGCGTCACCCTCGAGCCCTACAACACCCACGACCGCGACCACACCATCAACCGATCGGCCTCTAGCCTCGCCAACATGGCCATCAAGCCACTGGAGTCCACGCCGTCTGGCCACCTCCGACTGTCTCGGCTCTTATCGTCACCACCAACGCGACCCTCTCCTCTGACGTACCGCTTCCTCAGATCCCCGCCGCCGGTCCTCTCTCCTGCGTGCACAAGCCTCCCAACCAAATCCTCTATTTTGCTATCAATTAGTTTTTCCATTTGCCTGCCATTGTCAAACTCTCATTTTAATTTAATAATTAATATTGTGAGTGAATTGCGACTGGACCCCTTTAATTCTTGTTAATTCTTCCACTTATCTGATTGCATATCTATTCAATCTATTAGCCTTGTGTACATTGCATGTTAAACTATAATTGTAAGCGACATCATGTTGGAATAATAAGATCAGGAATTTGCGAGTTTCATTAGGCTTAAACTTCTCTGTGGATATGACATCTTTACAGTAGTTTAAATTAGTATCTGTTTTAATCTTTGATTAAGAGATTTCCCATCACACGACTACAATGACGTATTATCATTCTATTGCTATTATCTTTTTAATCAAGTGAAAATCTCTCCATCAATTCCAACTAATTCAAGATAGTTATGGCAAATAATGGTGTTACCATCATTCCTTTCTATCACCTTTGTCTTCCCTCTTCTATTGTCTCCTTCCTATTTAATTAGCATTTAGGCTTGTTGCATCTAGGCTACAAGCAAAAAGATAAAAAGAAAAAAGAAAAAGGAAAAGCACATGTATATATGTATGTATAAAAGAGAAAAAGATCCAAAAGAAAATAATGAAAGAGAGAGAAAAAACCAAGTCAATAGACCTAGTTGCCTCTTAGCAAACGACTTAAGACTCATCGGCTTGATTTTACAAACTTTATGTGTCAATGACTTTTATGACTGCGACGGTTGAACAATTTTTTTCTTAGTAATTTTTTGTCAAACAAATGACGTCATTGCGGTGGAGGCATGACAGTTTCTAATTTGATTTTTAATAAATTTTCATTATTTATGATTTTTGTGTGTAGGAAATTGATGCGGTGATCTACGCAAGCATCCAACCCAAGGTGAAGAATCAGGTGTACACTATTTTTTTTGAATTCAAATTTTAATTTCTTTAGGTTTAGTTAGCTAGGGTTCATTTGAAAATTAAGGTTTAGATTTGCTTTAGCATTATCCAGAAAGAAAAGAGAAAATTTTCAAATTGAAAAAAAAATTAGGATAGATTTAGCATTGCTTTATCCTTAGGATTAGTTTGTTTGAGTTTCAATGTAAAAAGAATTAAATTCAAATCTCGAATTTGAATTTCAAAAAAAAAAATTCTTGGTGTAAGTGATTTTGACTTGTAAACCTTTTAAATCACAAATTCACTATATTATGAAATTCAACCAGACCTTAATATTGATATTTAAAAATCATTTCTTGTTTGTTCAGAGCTCTGAAAATTCTGAAATTTGGGCTGTAGTTAGGTGTTTAAATCAGATTTTTAGAGCCACTTTTCATTAGGTAAAATTCGCACTATGAGAATTTAGAAAATTCTAATAGTAGGCAATGGTCAGAACAGTCTAGAACTGAATTTTATTCGACTTTGGTAATTTATTGCAGACACCACACAACTCTAATTAACTTTAATTGGTGAGGTTGGAAAGCCATTGAAGCCAACTATCTACATATTTTTGTGAATTTTTGGGTTTGTGCTTCTGTAGTAGATTTCTGATTTTCTGATAAGGGATCTAATTGGCCTGTTTGAACCCTTCAGACTTAAAAAATCATAACAAATTCTCTGAAATAGTAAAAAAATCCACAAGAATACTCCTTGAAATCCTTGTTGACAAAGGAATCTGCACACCAAATTTTAAACCAATCTGATACTGATTCCATTCTCTGGAGTTATTTGAAGTTTTAATTGGGTCTGTTTGATCTATTTTCTTAGAAGCATTAACCCTAGGTTGTTTACCCTTATGGTTTAATTCATTTAGAGACCCAAAAAATTTGATTGAGCTCGTATGGGTGTAACTTCTTGGTAGGTAAGGTCTTGATTGGATTGATTGACCCTTCTCACTTATTACGCAGCAATCACAGGTCCCAATCAACCTAAATAATGTAAGAACCTAACATAATTTGTAAATATTGCATTCATATCATGCATATCGTGCATTGCATCAATGTATAGAGAATAAGATGAGATATCTTGCTATTTAATATTTTTGTTGTTATTTACAGGTACTAAAGTGATCTTGGATGTGAGATACAGTGGAATAAGGCAATAAAGAGAGAAGATTGATCCAGACAAGAGGAGTGAGGAGGATAGCCTTATCCCTACCCTTAGAAACCCTAGGATAGCCTTCTTAAAATCAAAATCACTTTTATTAGGACATCTTAGCCTTAGAACCCAAAACATGGATAACACTATCCATGTTCTTATGCACCCTATCCCTCTCCCAAACACTAAGGAACTAAAACCTACCTTAGAGAACCCAAAACTCACTCTCCAGTACCTTTTTGGACATCCAGATATTAAACTGGACGTCTGATTTCTGCAAAAACTCAATCCAGGAAGCCAAAACTCACACTGACACAGAATTAGACGTCCAACCTAACTTCCAGACGTCCAATTTTGGAGTATAAGATGTTTGATCACTTGTCTGGACGTCTGGAGGTCCTCTCTGGTTCTTGTTTTTGGTGCTAGAAGCCCGAGCTTGCCTCTTTTGACCTAGAAACCCCACCAAACACCTTAGGAAACCTAATTAGAGACCTCCTAAGCCTATCCCACTATCCATACCCTTAGTTATCCTATCCCTAACCTAATTGAACTAACCCATACCTAATTGGGTGCATCTATAGTTGATTGGGTGCACCTAAACCTAATTAAATCCACCCAAGATCTAATTGACTCATACCTATTAGGTTTACCTTAGCATAAACACACACACATCCAGATAGACTCAACCTAGACCCAATTAGATTCACTCCTCTCCAATTAGACTCACCTAAGCCTAATTAGGTCCACACCCACCTAATCTAGATTAACCCAACCTATTTAGCATTTAATCCTACCAACACTCACAACATAGCTCTATGAATTTTAAACTACACACACACACACACAACTTCCTATTCTCTTCCTAGCAAAACCAATCCCTAAAACCTATGCGTCAAACCTAGATCCTAAATAGGTGACAACTACCTATTTTAGGAAGCTACTTCCCATTTAAGCAAAAAAAAGAGGTGTCGCACATCACTCCATTCCCCTCCACTTCAACTTGTGATCCCTCTTCCTCCTCCAAAAAACCCAAGGTTGTCCTCTTCCTCCTCTCCAAGATGTCCTCCATGGATGCCTAAAGAAGGTCCTTCAAGGTGCTCCTCCATGGACAACCAAGTGAAGCTTCAAGGTGCTCTCCTCCAAGGCTTCAAGGACGGCTAGAAGAGAACGGGTCCACCACCCTATTCTCCTCTTCTTCATGGGCATGTCCTCTTCTCTCTCCTTGAATGAAGAGCCCATGCCCTCCCTCTCTTTCTCCTTGTGGATGGCCAAGAAGGCTTCTTCATAGCCTCTCTTGGTTGATCTTAGCATTAGCTGGGGTCTAACTTTTTTTTCTATGTATTTTTGCAACTTCATATAATTAGTTAATGCATGATTAGTTTCTTTGTGAATAATCAGTGATATGTTTTTATTTATCATTGTGAATACACACTCATTAGTTAGGTTAAGATTAGATTTTCACTAGCATATTTAGATCTAGGTTTCGTGTTCGCTTTTCAAAAATAAAAAACATAAAAAAGTTACAAAATACAAAAAGACCAAAAAGATTAGGTTAGGTTAGATTTAGGTTAGAAATGTGGATCCAAATCTAAAACTCATTTTTTATGCCTTCCAGAGACGAGTGACCGGGACTCGTTATAAAAGAATAAAAATCAACGTGAGTTTCGTTAAAACAAATATTTATGAGCGAGGGTTTAGTGCAACTACACTACATATCTGACGTATTTCAAAACACGTGCGAAAACTGCTTGTCACTCACGTACATTAAAATTAATCCACAAGTGCATTTAGAACAATCATTTAAGCTCACCTGATTAGGAGTTAGGGTTAATTCAAAGAATAAACCTAAACCATGCTTGCCTGATTACAATTGCCTTAACTTACTAACAAGCACAACTCCTAGAAACATACTGATTAAGAACTCAAACTTTAAAATCTAGTCATTTAACACAACTCCCAAAAACATACTATTTAAGAACTCAAACTTTAAATTGAGTCATTTAATAAAAGGACCACATCTCTTATACAAGGCTCCTTGGCTTGTTATTTTGCTTCCCCAACCCGTGTAGTTGGTGTATGTGTGGTAGGAGGTCTTTAAGACTTGATCTAGTTTGACCTTGGGAACTTGCCCCAAGGCAGCCTCCTATCTCCTATAGGCAACTCTTTTCTTTGCCTACCTCTTCTTCTCCTCATCCTTCTTCATTGCCTGTAATGGCTGATCTGGGACCCCCACCTCCTCTTGAGGGGAATCCCTTGGTTCTTCTGAAGGCTAGAATGGTTGCATCTGAGCAGCATAATCAGGAGCATCTAGATGCTATCATGAACACTCCTAACATTATGCAAAATCCACCTCGACAAGAACAACCTAGGCAGCTGTGGGAATTTTATGATCCGGCAGCATGCAATGTGCAACTCCAAGTTCGGATGCCTACAGATGTTGACGCATTTGAGCTCAAGAAAAATGTAATAAGTCTGATTCAGACTTATTTTTATGGAAACTTGAATGAAGATCCATTTCAACATCTAAAGGATCTAGGTCAGATTGCTGAGACAATTAAACCTAGGAATGTTGACCTAGGCATTGTTCTCATGAAGCTTTTCCTATTCTTGCTTAGGGACAAAGCTTCTTATTGGTTCAAGACTATTAGAAGATCGGTGACTACGTGGGAAGAATTGCATTGAGAATTCCTCCAGAAATTTTTTCCAATTGGTCAAACAAATGCAATGAGGCAGGCCATTACAACTTTTTCCTAGCAATCGGGGGAAAGGTTGCATGACCTTCTTAGGAAGTGCCCACACCACAAGGTATCTCATTGGCACCTCACTCAGATTTTCAATCATGACCTAGACGATACCCATTGGTATTTCGTTGATGCGTCTAGTGGTGGAAACTTCCTCACTAAGGATGAGGCCAATGCCTTTAAGCTTTTTGAGTCCTTAGCGAAGAACTCATTGAATGCAGCCTCAATGAACCAATTACAAAGATCTATCCAATAGATACTTTCCGTCCACGAGGCCCAGGCAAAGTCAGCCCGAGATGATATGGACATCATTACAAAGAAGCTAGATAAGGTGGATTTGTTGGACAAGAAACTTGACGAGCTTATATGTTCTCATCCAGCAGGATCAAGCATTGCTCCTTACCGTTCTTCCTCATCCCGAGCTCCTTCTACTTGAGCATATATGTTTTCTCAGGATGCATCTATTTCCCCTTCCCCCTACATCTCTTCACGGGCTCCTACTTATCAGGAACCCATGAACATTTTGGATCGGACTAGGGTTACGCAGACCATGAAGATTTGAGTGCATATTCTTTTGACGATTATGCATCTCAGGCATCTTTGGCTTATGAAGATGTTAATGCTATCTAAGGTTACGAGTGTAACAACCCATACTCTAAGACGTATAACCCTGGTAGGTGCCAGCATCCTAACTTCTCCTAGGCTGGGAAATCACAAAAACCCAATCTTGCTCCACAGCACCAGCCCAGATCTTACGAGAATGTGGCCCCCATAAATCCTAGGTAGCAACCATTCCTGTCTCAACAACTGACTCAGTCAACCAACCATCCAGTATGCGATGTTATCCCTGATCCTCCACTACGGGCTGACCTGGTGGAAGAGTTGAAAAAGGACACGCAACAAATTGATAAACGTTATATAGCTATTATGGAAGCCTTAGCGAGCCAGATCCAGAACATGCTGAACCAGTTGAACCACTTGACACAGGAAACTAGATTGCAAGGGGCCTTGCCCTCCCAACCCATCCTTAACCCGCGGAATGTGTAGAACTCAGGTGCCCCACCTAGGTTCCAAGCACCTTAGGGACATGCTCATGCAGTACTTCAGACACCTCCTCTACCTCCTGACATTCACATTAATCTTTACTTTGGCCCTCTTTTGCCAACGTCGACCCATTCAGCTCCTGCCCCTCCCCCACATCATGGATAGTATGTTGTTGCAAAAGCTGACACTTTACGGGGTAGAACTACTACTAAGGACTCACCATATAGGCAGGTGGGTCAAGACACATTGCAACCTCCTCCTCAGGCTAGCTCATCTTCCCATTCCAACCCTGATAAGGAGGATAAAGGAAAGAAACTTGTCACCTAAGACCTTGAAATTCCAATCACTTTTCCTGCAGCCGTGATGAGAGATATGGTGAGGAAAACCAAAGGATTGAAGGACCATGAGGACCTCAAGTCAATGTTTAAGGAGTTCATATCCAGGTCCCCCTCCTTGAAGCGATTGATCACATCCCTATTGTTGTTAGATTTTTCAAAGATTATTGCACACCACGGCGACAACAGAAGAAAGGAAACAAGGTGGTGCTCTTCAAAGAAGCTAGTGCAGTCATTTTGAGTGACCTACCGCCTAAGAAAAAAGATCCTGGGACACCACTCATCTCTTGCTTTTTGCAAGACTCATTTGACAATGTCCTTTTAGATCTGGGTTTGTCTATCAACCTAACTTCCACTGCTGTTTATGACCATTTCCGATTTGGGGAGTTGAAGCCCACCTCAGTCACCATTCAACTAGCAGATAGATTTGTGAACACACCAAGGGGGTGATTGAGAACGTGATTGTGAAGGTCTGTGGGTTTTGTTTCCCAGCAGACTTCTTAATTTTGGACATGGAGGTTCCTCCTAATCTCCATGATGCACTGATCATTCTTGGTCACCCGATTTTGATGGTCGCCTGAGATAACATCGACTGTGCATCTGGGTGTATGAAGATCGCCCTAAGCAATGAAAGACTTAGACCCGATATCTTTAGGGAAACCTACAACTTTGACTATGATCTAATCGAAGAGGATTTTGAAGATGAAGAATCAAAGTATTGTGCAAACATTGGGCTTCTTTGTAGTGACCCAATGTCCCATTCATCTTCATTATCAAGGTTTTTAGATCAGGTTTCACATAGGATGACTTATGTTGATGCACTTCATATCACTCCCCTTGTCGATTCTGATTATTTGGGGTGTTGTTCTGATTTTGACACCCCATGTCAGATATATCCTGATACTTCTGATGTACCTCATGTTTTTGATCTACCTCTACTGGTGCAGGATGGCGTGCTTGCTATAGACAGTTTAGGTCCGCCTAAGAGACAGGCAGAAGGGATCTCTAATCCATATCTGCCCTCGATGACAATGCTAGACCATGATGTAGACGGTACGGGATCAGCTTTTGTCGCCTTCGTGTAGGAGGACTGGGACTACTAATGAGGGACTCATCATGGCTTCCAATTCACACAAATTAGCTAGTTTTACTAGTTAAATCACTAATGAATAACATTATATTAGGGTTAATTATCTAATAAGGTAATAATACATGAGGACCTTAATTATAAGTTAAAATACCTTAATTATGATATAATAAATATTTAATTAATAATATGACTTAAATACAAGCATTTATCTATATATATAATTAATTATAGCTAAGCTTATATTATTTAAAATACCTAAGTTATTAATTAAGTTAATAACGTTAAGCATTTAATTAAACATATTTAAAAAGGATAAAATGTAATTCCATGTCATAAATATATTAGTTATCATATTTGTAATAATATATAAAAGGTTGAAAAAGAAATAAATTAAATTACTTAATAAAAATGATTGTTTACATTTTAGTCCCTAGGTTTCATGTCAATTGAGTCCTTTTATTATATATAGGTCCTTATATGTTTGCAAGTAGGTTCTCTGCCTCAACTTCCTCAACTCATCTAACAGTCTAGATGGATCTTTAATCCTACTTCTCATAGGAAAATAAGCTCACAGTCGTCGAAGACGACAATGGTGGTTACATTGAATCTAGACCTTCTTCCAGCCAAGTACATCTCCCCTACCCTCTGCCGAACCCTATAAATACCCATAGAGACCTCCAATTGGAGGTTAGCAACCCCCTTCCCTCTCCTACACTGAGGTTGCTTGTTAGGTTATTCGTTTAAGCTCCGACGTCCTCTCCCTCCTTTCTCAGGCATTTTTCGTCGTGGAGGGACGCCTCTCTCACCTCCTCTTCCTCTTCATTGCCCTACTAACGTTGAAGAAGCGCTCCATCCTCTTCTACTCGCTTCACTCAGCCGAAGTTGCTGCTCTTCCCCAACTTTGATTTCTTCGCGATTCTGCCCTGCCAATGGCGAAATCCCTCATCATTTCTTCTAGGTAACTAGTAGAGTAGCTTAGGCATAGACTTTAGCTTAGATTTAGGCATAATTAGGAGTAATTAGTTGTAATCAAACTTTGTCTTCTCCATCTCCAACAAGGCCATTCTAGCCTTGTTCAGGATTCAATTCATCTAATTAACCCCTGTTTCACCTTTCTCACCATTTCACAATCATTTCCCACCTTTTCTCCTTGATTGGCCATCAATCACATCTCGCCAAATTCAACTCAACCTCCAATTCGCCATTGTCTATAATGGAGGTTGGAGGAGTTTTATTTGCTAAATTAAATACTAAATCACCATTGCCTCACTTCACATACTATTTCACCTCAATTTATTTAAGGGTTCATTGATACTTGAGTTCTGGCGAACTTAAGATGCTTTTCAAATTGTTTTGAGTTCATAGATGTTCTTCAAGCTGTCTTTCACTGCAGAGCGATGCTCTTGAGCATTGTGAGAAGCTTAGGAGTCTTTTGACCTAGTTCTTAAAGCATTTCATGGAGATTTTATGTCTATCGACCAAAGTCGTTGAACATCGGAGCTCCAATGAATAAAATCTTGATGAACACTGCTTGATTTATCTCTTGAAGCTCCAGATCACTTAATTTGATTCTCCTGATCGTTTTCCGTTGCTTAAAATTGAGTTACATTGATTGAGTCTCAATGCTTGCATTCATCTTCCCCAACTTCGAAATTAGCACTCTCAGAATATCACAACAGGTCTATAAGCTTCTTTAGAATCTCCTGTCTAAATTGCACTTCAAATAGGCGGTTAGATCCTTGAGTCATTCTGACGAACAACCCCATTTTAGTTCTTAGGTGGAAAGCCTAAAGCCTAGTGCTTCAGGTATCAAGTTATGATTTTTGAGGTTTTAATGTGTTCATGAGGATCTTAGTGTCGATCTAGGTTAATTGATGTTGAAACCCTTTAGAGCTTAAAGTCAACTCTAAGTTGTTATGAGAGTTCAGAACCTTTGAGTTCGAATTCAGGAATTGTTGAATGTTCTTAAAGGTGTTAAGAATCTATTGGAGTTAATTTCAGGTTGTTCTATAGTCGTTTGAGTCTGTTAACTTCTTCTGTATGTGTTGGGTTTTAAATGACTACAGATCGATCCTTTGAATCTTAATTGAAAGCTCCAAGCTTCTTGTAGCTTAGAGTAAGCTTCTTTGAACCCCTGAAAACATTAGAATTAGGTCAAGAAGCTTAAGGTTAAGATTTGAGGTGATTTGAATGTTTAAAACTTTCCTCTGTAGATTTGAGTCTAAGAAGGCATTTCCCATTGGTTTATGAACTTGAGAAGCATTCCTCTATGCTTCCCAGGTCTTTGAAGAAGTATTAGGCACTGAGAGTCTCTTGTAGGTCAAAGAGAGAGAGAGAGGGGATAGGAGATAAACACTTAGCTACAGGGGTATTGAGAGTTGCAGTGATAATGTAGTTGTAGCTATGTTCATCATTGATTTCAGGCATAATTAGGGCTCAATTGGGCAAATTGAGTTAATTTTAAGATCTAGTCATTGCTGGAGTTGCTATGAAGATTTGAAGATTAATTAATGAGGAATCGAGCTAAATTGGAAGGAGAATTGAAGAAGTGCCACTCAGTTGTGCACAAAAAAGAGGCAGACTCACATAGTCGCACCTCAAGAGTTGTAGATCACTTGTTGCAGTATAAAGTGAATCATGCCGCATGCTCCATAGAGGGAATATGGCATGGGCCGCATGCACTACGAGTGCATGTAAGCCTACGAATATACTTTGACCATTGACTGTGACGTGACTCTACAGAGCAACTTCTGAGCACCAGGTGTTGTGACGCTTGTCCTCTGTGGGTAACCTAGTAGCGTCTACTCCAACTCTAGCTATTGTTGAGACTGTGCAAACAGTTACCAAATTTTTTAGTTGAGTGTGCTCACTATGTTAGCCTATGCTAAGCTTAACACTTAACCAAATCTAAGGAGCTCTTATGCTGAGAAGAGCTGTGTACACAATCTGAAGGGTAAGTGTTTACCAAAGTTTCTAATTAAATAAATGAATTGATGATATCATGTTGTTCTAAAAGAACATTTTTGGTATTTTATTTTTACCATTCATTGCATAATCTTTTTAATTCTATTTGGAATAATTGCCAAGTTTACATGTTTATTTTTATGCAATTGTTCATGTGGTTAACATATTGTAATTAGTTAGGTAATTAATTAAGTACTTAAGTCAAGTATATACTTAAGTATTAAGGTTAACTTATACTCTAATTAAGTCTACTGGTTAGTAATTAAGTAGTAATGTAATCTAAGTAATATTTATATATGGTGTAATTAACATAGTAATTAAGCATAGTAGTTAATTAAGTAATTTAAATATGTAGTAAGTTAAGAGTAAATTATAGTAAATATATATACATAGTAATAACGTAATTGTATAAGTAATTAAGTTATATAGGTATTATAAATATGGGTTAAGTTTAAATTAATTAGTTAATTATTATAATTAAGTATAAGGAATAAATTAAAAATAATTAGTAGATGTTTTGCTAATTTAGCCTCCTAGTGAACGACCTAGACTTTAAACCAGTATAAATTTATAAAACATGTGAACTATCTTGCTCACTATACTATGACTTAATAACGACATATTAATAAAGTGAGGTAGTTTAACATTAGCTACTTGGTGAGATACTTGGGCATAGACCTTCGGTCTTGCCAACCATAGATGGTTACCCTAGTCATAATGGTGCAGAATCTGAACTCTACTTTCTCACTGACACAACCACTGCCAACCTCTTGACAGGTGGAGGTTCAGAAAATGTGTATGAACTTCACAACCATCAGATGTACCTGGCTAATTCCACTCCCCCCTCTTATCCTCCCCTATAGGAACACCCTCCTACATATGCTTCTTCATCTCCTCTACCAGTGATTAAATTGAAGCCCTTACCTGGTACTCTCAAGTATGTGTTCTTGGGTGATGCGAAGACATACCCCGTTATCATTAGCTCCCAGTTGACCCAAGGATAAGAGCTTAGACTGATTTCTATGCTTCAAGATCATAAGGTTGCTATTGGGTGGAGTATTTCTAACCTCCATGGTATTCGTCCTTACTGTACCCATCACATCTATATAGAGGATGGGGCGAAGCCTTCTCGACAACCTCAACGTAGGCTAAATCCAAATATGCTCGAGGTTGTTAAGAAGGAGATTAAGTGGCTGGATGTTGACATTATCTATCCTATTTTTGACAGCCAATGGGTGAGTCCTATCTAGATCATGCCTAAGAAGGTGAGACTCACTATTATTCAAAATGAAAAAGGTGAATCCGTCCCGACCTGCACTGCTTCTTCCTGGTGAGTCTACATAGATTATTGTAAGCTTAATTTCGCTACTAAAAAGGGTCACTTTCCCTTACCTTTCATTGATCAAATTTTGGAAAGGTTAGCTGGAGTTTCTTCTATTTTTTGGATGGATATTCTGGGTACAATAAAGTTGCTATC
Source organism: Thalassia testudinum (assembly GCA_037157565.1). Lineage (NCBI taxonomy): Eukaryota > Viridiplantae > Streptophyta > Magnoliopsida > Alismatales > Hydrocharitaceae > Thalassia > Thalassia testudinum. Next base: position 11,329,193 of record JAZHRO010000078.1, on the reverse strand, counting down.
AACTCGAAAGATCAAGACAACACCACCCTTACTTGTCCCTTTGGAACATTTACTTTTAAGCAAATGCCGTTTAACCTATGGAATTCACCAAAGACTATTCAGCATTGCATGATGACCATCTTCTCCAATATGATTGGGGATTTCGTAGAGGTATTCATGGATGACTTTTTCATTTTTGGAGATGATTTTGACTCATCTTGATAATCTCATCATGATCTTCAAATGTTTTACAGAAGTCAACCTAGTACCATCTTGGGAGAAAAGCCATTTCATAGTGAGAGATGACATTGTACTAGGTCATAGGATGTCGAAAAATAGTTTGGAAGTTGACCGAGCGAACTCTGACATAATTTCCCACTTACCTCTGCCTAGTTCGGTCAAATAGATCAGGTCCTTAGGACACGTTAGTTTCTACAGAAGATTCACAAAATATTTTTCAAAATTGCTCAACCTTTAACAAATCTCTTGGTTGCATATGTCCCATTCAATTTTGATTCTTCTTATCTCAACACCTTTGCAACTTTGCAAAAGGTTGTATCTAATTCTCCTATTCTCCAGACACCTGACTGGTCTCTAGATTTCGAGATTATGTGTGACTCTTCTGGTTTTGTAGTTGAAGCAATGTTAGGCCAGTGTCGAGAGCGCCATCCTTTTGTCATATACTATGCTAGCAAGACGTTGAACGAGGCTCAACGCAATTACACAGTTACCGAGAAAAAACTACTAGAAGTAGTATTCGGGCTGGAGAAAATCTGCTCCTATCTCTTAGGGTCTAAAGTAATAGTCTTCATTGATCAGCCCTGTAGCATTTTTTGGTGAAGGATGCAAACCCATGATTATCACGATCTGTTCCCGGCTCCCTATAAAACCCAAGAACGGCTCACCTCGACGAACCCCAAGACTAAGTTGTCCAATGATAAATAACCAAACGCATACTCATTCCACAAGCACACAAGTAATGTAACTAAGAAGAAAATATATAACTGACAGTAAAAAGAAGAGAACAGCAAACCACTAGATTTTATATGATACAGCGGAAAAATATTGTTACAAATGTAGCAATCACAATAGGGAACTGGTAGAAATATAACTGAATATAAGGTACATGTACTCATTACAACAAAAACTCTCTGCAGTGAAACAAAAGAAAAGAAACTATGACGGGGCTCGACTGGGCCCAGTGCCCTCAGCAACCGGTGGCTCTGACAGCTCGAATCCTTGACCTGAACATGTTACAAAATTTGGGATTAGCTAATGCTAAGTAGAGTGGTGGTTAAGTCATTTACATGCAACATAATTAAACAGTAACTAGCTAAACATTCAATTGTCGATTAATTATTTTCATCTGTTTTCAATTCTTTGGTTTATGTGTTTCTTAATCTAGTATGCTAATTAGATTCTATGATATTGCTCAATCTTCTTGTTTCCTAAGGGAATGATCTTGCTCATAGTTTTCCTACGATGCAGAATGTACACGTAGAATTCTTCTGGCCTAGAGAGTCCCTCGTGGTAGTCCTACACCTGGTCTATTACCCCGAGGTCACGGTCGCAATGTAACGATGACTACGGCATGCGCAATAAGCGCACGGGTAGCTACCTCGCACTAACACACGGTCAGTCGTTTCCGCTAGTGGGTACGCCCAAACATATAGCACGAAACAGTACAGGGCCTTACCTTCTCAGAACAGGGGTCTTACCCCTCCACAGTCCGCGTACCCTCGTTCGACTATTTCGATTTGCTTAGCGGGTCTAACAAGAGTCGGTGTACGGTGACCAAACCTAACACCGGACCCCATGGGGTGGCAAGCACCCCCTACACTAAGTAACTCACTATGTATGCGAGGGCCAAACAAGAGTCGTCGTAGAGTGGCTAATTTTAACCTCGGGTCTCCACCCAAGGGGCGGCTAGCTCCCCTCTACTCTAAAGAGATAATTTCTCTCCTTGGTACCATATTCACGAGGGCCAGCTCACTTCCCTTAACCAAGTCCGAACAGCCGCTTGTAGGCAATATGTTCCAAAACCATCAGGTTGTCCATAGTACATAATTTTTGGTTTCTATTTAAATTCTCTGTAGGGTTCGTACATAGACTTTCTCATTTCCACATTTGATTTATTAAATGCTTAACAGGAAGCTCAAGATTTCACAATCGATTATTTAGTACACCGTAGGTATTTTGATTCATGTCATGGTTCATTAAATGTAGTACACACAGCTCATGAATTACTACTTTCAGGAAGCATCACAGCAATTTAATCATTCATTAAATGCATATTCATTTCTTTCAGCCCTAGTGTTCATTTCATAACCTAGGGTTCAATCGAATATTTTTAAAGTAGCCTGCATTCATCTCTTTCAGCCTTAGGGTTCATCTCACAACCTAGGATTTAATCAAATAATTTTAAAGCATGCAATTTAATTATTCATTCTAGGATTAGAGAGAACCACTCTACCAAGTTAACCGGGTGGAATGGGGGCTCGTACAGTAGCTTCCGATGTCTTTGCAGGTCCCGTATACTCTACGGACTGGAGACCTACAACATGGACCGATAGGTCAAACGAGCTCAAACTACATAGACACTATATCATTACATAGATAAACTCAAACGGAAATAAACGACATTTCATTTACGGAAATTCGATTCCGTTTGAGCCCTGAACGGGCCCAAAAACACCAACTCTAACCAAAATCAGATGTTTGGGAAGAATCCCACGCGTCTTAAACGAACTCAGGGGCTCACCTTGCTCGGAGTGCCTTCTTTCGGATGTTTGAAACTCCATGCAGACATCTGAGGGTACCTTCAGACGTCTTGAGACACTCCCGGACGTCTGAAACCTCCTCGATCCTCGTACTGACGCACCTCCCCAACCATTGACATACATATGAACAACCAGACTTGTCAGGAAGAGAAAAAAATGAAAATTACGTGCTATCAGACGTCTAGTATTACCTCTGGACGTCTGGACAGACATCTGATGATCTCTACAAATGTCTGATTCTACGAAAAAATGACTCCGTAGAACCGTTTGTGAGCTCTCTCTCCCGTAGAAGTTGCAGCAACTGCAGCACCTCCCCGTCTCCCTCACGAGCCCTCTACTCTTAGGCCCCCGGTCTCCTCTGCCCTCCGCTTTCTCCCTCTACTACTCCCCACTCTCCCTCTCCTCTCAGCTGCGGTGTAGGGTGGATGGAGTGGGGGTTTATATGGAGATGGGTGGTATAGGAAGAGGTAAGGTGGAGGTGGAGGGAATGGGGGTGTCGTCGGTGGAGAGGTGTGTGTGCGTGAGGTAGGGGATGGGGTGAAGTACGGTGGGGATGGGAAAAATGCAGGTGCACCCCCTGTAAGTTCTCTTTTTCCTCGCATAACCACAATACAAACCTAAGGAGTTAAAATTGTAAAAAAATATCTAAAAATTTCGAAAACGTCAAACGATCTTTGAGAAGGGTCATTTCAATGATTAATTGCTGGATCCTTTTATTACAAGAATTTGACATTGAGATTTGTGACAAAGCCATAGCACAAAATGCTGCGGCTAACCATTTATCGCGTCTTGAACTAGCCCACATTCCTCTTTCCCCTCCTATCTCTAAAAAATTACCAAATGAATCTTTGTTGGCTATGGATTCATCAGAGCTCCCCTAGTTCGCGGATATCGCGAATTATCTTACTGGTGATAAGATGCCCTTGAGATTATCAAAGGATCAGAAGCTCAAATTTCTTTCTAAAGCCAAGTTCTATTTTTGGGATGACCCCCTACTAGTCTGATTAGGTTCTGATCAAGTGATTAGGAGGTGTGTCCTAGATTCTGAGATTTTGAGTGTGCTTTCTTTTTGCCATGGTGAGGTTTGTGGTGGGCATATTTCCGAAAGGAAGACCATTACAAAAATCTTGTAGTCTAGTTTCTTCAAGCCAACTATCTTTAGAGACACATAAGATTTTGGTAAGAACTACAAGTGATTCTAGTCAACAGGTTCCATGACTAAGAGAGGCATGATACCTCTCCAACCTATCCTGGTTGTGAAAGTGCTTGACGTTTGGGGCATTGATGAGGTGTGGCTTATCATGGCTAAAATACCCACGTTAAGCTAGAAATGAGGTTAAAACACTATCAATTAATACAAGAAAAGGATTTACTGTAGGAATTATAGAAAATGACCCAAAACATCAATTCTATGTTAAAAATATATAATTAGGTTAATTTCGAGAGATTTTCTATTAATTAAGTAAACGAATGATCCGAATGTCAATTGAACACAAAAATGAGTTTAAAAGTACAAATCAAAGGTTGGAATATGTTCTAATACATTCAATTTATACACCATAAAAATCTAATTGCATTCTGACATCATTAAGGCCTTAAAATCATTACATTACACTTAGGTCCTCATTCTAACACAAAATCTTCACATTATTTGCATAAAAACTTGTCAAGGGCCTGATTGTATATCGCAGGGACCTCCTTAATAGCCTTTAGGGACTGCTTTGCATTTGAAATTCACCACTTATGAGTTTTCTTGTAAACTTCACATTATTTTTCCTTAAGGGCATTTGTGCAAATAACCCAAACAGATCTGGGCAACTCTTTCTCAGCTTCAGTTCATCTATAAGGAACACATGCTACAGTAGCCGTCCATCTTCCCTCTATTGATCCAACGGTGGATCTCCATCGAACCTTCTAGTGCTCGTACCCAATTGTTCCCGCCTAATTCTAGATCTCATCTAAGGGTCCATGTCTGTTCTAATCCTTTGCGCACCTCCCAGCTCTTATCTAAGCCTTTCAAACCCATCAGACCTCACCCACTAATCCGGTGCACACACCTCTCTCATGCCTATATAAGAGCCTCCACAGTGGCTCACGCACGGTACCAACTCCCTCCTACACTCCTTGAGTTGGTCATTCAATCCTCTCTAACTTCTTTCCCATTCTTTGCCACCTATGATAAAGGTGACATTGTCCTTCCTCATTCAATCCTCGCCGCTAAGGATGGTATAACACTTGATGGCAACCTTGGAGCTTCATTAGAGATCTCTTCATCAGCTAGAGATCCTCTTCCCTTTCTTCGTTGTGAGCCACCAACTACGGTTTCACCCTAGGTCCCTTTCGTCCAACTAGAGTAGGATTTCGATGCTTTCTAATTTAAGATCTAATTATTTTCCTGGTTAGCTTATCGTAGTTAGATCGTTTAAAGTAGAATTCAGTGTCTAATTTCCTTAGATTAGAGTAGAGTTAGAGTTTTACCAAACCACCTTCTCTGATCAATTCGGATAAGAGATGAATTCACTCACTTCGTTCATTTTATCTCCCTCTTCACTTTACAAATCACATTCAATCATTTTCCTCGTGTTTTAATCACCAATCACCCCATTCGCCTGAGCATTCATTAGTTTTGAAGCTCATTAGCTATCAGATCTAATGGATTATTCAAAACCATTGAGGGTCTTCCCATACATTAATCAGTTCACAAGGACCCTCCCCTCGACTTGAATTGAGCCAATTTGATCATTTGAATCTGATTTGAATGTTGCATTTGATCGAGTGAATTTTGAAGCAGTTGCAATTGATTGGAATTTAGTTGATGAAATTGAGTTTATCTGAGTATAATTGGATGTATTGTGATTGTTTTAAATTCATTTGATCAAGTTTTTATTTTTCAGATTCTCTGTGCCCAACTTCTATCTCATTTCCTGATTTTTCTCCATCACCCGGAGAGCGTAGGACAATGAAATCAGTGTACTAATTAGAGGCCTTCGTGATGATCTAAGCTACTCTAAAGCATTGTTTAATCTTCCTAAACACCAGTCAATGGTGCGCATGAAGTTCAAATGATCATATCATTAAGGCGAGCTCACATCAAATGCCCAGGTGGGTGACAACTTATTCTAATCCAAAAGAGTTTTAATCCATTTATCAAAGGCTGTGTGATACTTGAGATATTGGAATGAAGGTCTATGACTAGTTTTCAAGCGATTCTAAGGTCTAATTTGAGTTTTCTCTCTTTACTATCTATAACGAAGAAGAATCAAATTAGGGTTTTAAAGTTTATTAAACATTGAAATGATTTTCTTAGGGTTTTAGATGTTCCTCTGTATGTTTGCGATGACTAAGATTTATCATGAAAGGATTTGAGTTATGTCTGAGAGTTTATGTTCCAAACTTCTAGTTTGTAAGTTGATCTAGAAGTCCGGAGACTTCAAACAAATTCTTGAAGGTGTTGAATGAGTCTAATATGATGTTTAACACACATGCAACATATTTGAGTCATTGTGTTAGAGTTTTGATCTTTGATTTTACTCTGACAACTTTCTTTGTCAGTCTAGCAGTTCACGCTACCCTTTCTGAACAAAATTTTGAATGAATTGTAATTCCATAATCTAGATGAGTTTCAAATGGTTTAATCTGTGTAATAGATTTTCTGGCAAATATTTGATATGAAGATGCACTTCAATGCTATAAACAAGTGTTGACAAATTCAATTTGAGCATTAGATCAGAATATGTATGTTATGACAGTAGTTGCTGATGCTTTTTTGAACTGAAGATAACGAACTTTGATTGTGGACTTACTTGGTCTTTGAGTCAGATTTTGTTTGAATTAAATTTTATAGGTTAGATGTTAGATGATTATACATTCTAATGCCAAGAACAAGTTCTGATATACACGGATTTAGCTCCAGATCAGATTGACTTTTATTTATCAATAGCAGCTATTGATGTTTTTGCTGGAATGGCAGTCAGATCTGCTAGAGGCTGATCCTGAATTGATTATAGAGTCTGATGAGTTTTCTGATGAAGTGTAATGTTAAATCAAGTCCTCAGAAGCATTCATGTATTGTTAATTTATTTTAGTGTGAATTAAAGAGCTTGTAAAACATCTTAAAGTTCTTTGTCAGCAATTGATAAATCTGAAAACTGTCTAAAATGTAATTTGATGGAAATTCAATGAATATAATCTATTTCTGAGTTTAATTCTGGTTTAAAATGTTATCTGGATGTGTATAGAGTGTAATCCAATTTTTCTAGCTCCTGAGTTTGATATATAAGGCATAGAATTCATTGTAAAACCTTTTTAAGCCTATTATTAGTCTTACTTGTAAATATATAAAAAATACAAAAATAAATGTAGATAAATAAAAGATAAAGTGTCTTGAGTGAGATTAGGATGTGTTTTTTTTTTAAAAAAAAAAAAAGAAAGGAAAGCTATCAAATCATGATAGTAATCCGAAGGGGCATTTTATTCCTCTTATGAAAAAAAATGAGAGGACATTACAATACAGATCCCCAAAATGTACGAGGGATTAGTACCCATTTAAAATTTGCGTAACGCACACCGGTCTCTCCTGAAATACCCTCACATTCCTCGCCCTCCACACATACCACATAGTCACCACCGTACGCATATGCAGTTTGTCCCACACCATGAAGTTCAGCCATAAGGTGTCCCAAGTAGGAAGCGATTCATGACAAAGTTTTCTCCACACCACATCTGTAATCAAGCAAGTAGAAAAAATATGCCCCACGCTGTCTTTGTGGAAACCACATAATGGGCACTCATGTAGGTCCGTCCCCATCCTCCTATATCTCAATTCCCCAGTGATTAGGCCCTCCCTTCTACACAGCCATAGAAAGATTTGCACTTTCAAAGGAACCTTCAGGAGCCATATTTTTTCCCAATTTGATCATCTTCCAGATCTCTATTGGATTCCAAGATCCTCTGATATGCATGCGCTGCTGTATAGGTGCTGTTGCATGCATAAGTGTCATCCATTCCATCTCTCGGTCTAAAATTCTGAATATCTAAGATTAATCTCAACTTCTCACCTAGGCAAGTCCCCTCCCTGTTGATTCCAGACCCTTAAATTCGCCATTCACCAGCAAATTCGGACCAACAGTTGCTTACTGTAGAATCCTTATTCGCAGCTGCCATATATGTCCTTGGATAGGTATCTTTCAAGGCACCCAGGCCAGACTAGTCCTTCCAAAAATTGAACATATGGCCATCTCCTAGAACTGGCTGCAGCAGATGCCAATTGGATTTTAAGGCCTGCACAACCAACCACCAGAAGGGAGAAGGCTGGGCTGGGCTGGGCAGACTCTCTTCAAAGCACTATTGGAGCTACCATAGCTGTCTCTAATGATTTCAGACCATACCTTATCTTCGCCATTAAGAACTCTAATCGCCCACTTGAGTAGCAGTGCCTCGTTGAATTCTTTTAGAGCCTTAATCCCCAGTCCGCCAAACTCCTTGGGCAGACATAATAGATCCCATTTAATCGGCTGCAAAAACTTTCCTTCATGGCACGCCCCCTTCCAGAAGAACTGCTTTCGCATCACATCAATATGTTTCCATATAGACTTGGGGGCCTCAAACATGGAAAAATAAAAAACAGGGATAGACGTGATAACAGACTTCAACAGAACTAATCTTCCACCCTTGGACAGGAACCAACTGTTCCAGCTCTCCAACTTCACGGAAATTTTGTTGAAGATGACATTCCAGTCATTATTCTGTAATTTTGAGCATCTCAAAGGCAGTCCCAAGTACTTGATTGGAAGTGAGATGCGTGGCGTTCCCAAAATAGAAGAGATGGCAAGTTGATCCTGATCAGAGAGCCCAAATCAGACCAAAGAGAACTTGTCTCCATTCAATTTCAGACCAGAAATCTCCCCAAAGAGTTTCACCATATGTCTTAAAAGCTTGAGCTTCAGATTCAGACCCTTCCACAAAAAAAATCGTATCATTGGCGTACTAGAGTACAGGAGCCAGAGCTCTCCTCATGGGCAAGGAGTAGCCTCTTATAATACCAGCTTTAGACAACATGCAGGCATATCTTGCAAGGTTATCAACTGCAAGGTTGAAAACCAAGGGAGCGAGTGGGCACCCTTGCCGAACTCCACACTGCGGCTGAATCCAAGCCTGACAGGGTCTACCATTGATCAAAGGAGTGTAAGAAGTGGTGGTGATGCACCTCTTCATCCATTGAATCCACGTACGAGGAAAGCCCCTTCTTTTGAAAACTTCCCACAGGTACAGCCAGGAAACTGAATCGTAGGCCTTACAGAAGTCCACCTTCCACATGAATGCTTTACACTTCCTCCTGGGCCATGATAAAGGACTCCTGTAACGACCTATTGGGGAGAAACGCAGACCGGGCTGGATGAATTTGATCATGAAGGACCACTTGCAGGCTATTTGCCAGTATTTTGCTCACCACCAGGTAAATGGAGTTAGAGAGAGCTATAGGTCTGAAGTCCGAGAACTTTTCGAGAACTTTTCAGCACCTTGCATCTTCGAAAGCAAGAAAATGTAGGATCGATTTATCTTATCAAACCCAGAGTTCCCTCTATTGAATTCCCCAATCACCTCCATCGCTTCCTTACCCAACAAATTCCACATCTCTTTGAAGAAAAATACTTGCACACCATCAGGACCAGGTGCTCCTTCATTGTTCAATTCATTGATGGCTTCCTTCACTTCTTTTTCAGAAATACTCACAATCAAACTGCTGGACTGCTCATCAGAAATTCGCCGAGCTACATTGGTAGCCATTCTCCACAAGCCCCAACTGACTGCCCGTGAGGTCTCCCTAAAGTATTTAACAGCTTCAAGTCTGATTTCTTGCATGGATGTTACTCTCTGCCCTTCTTTGACAATAGAAGATATCAGATTATGTCTCCTGTGAGAACTTGCTACATGGTGGAAGTACTTGGTGTTGGCGTCCCCCTCTTTGAGCGACAGCTGTCTTGAACGCTCCCGCCAGTCCATCTCAAGTTTTAGGTCGTCTTCCAATATCACCTTCTGCCAGACCCTTTTATTGTTAAGTTCCTGATTAGATAGAGGGGATAAGGCCTCCTTTGCATCCAAACATTGGAGACTCGGCAGAGCCTCATGTCTCCTTTGGTCTCTTAAAGAAGAGATCATGGCCCCATATTCTTTAAGCATGGATCGCATGGCAATCAACTTAGAGGCAAGTCTGATTGTAGCCAATCCCTCAACATGCTTGGACCTCCACCATCCCTCAAGCATTTCACGGAAGCTAGGTTCTCTCAACCACGATCTTCTAAATTTAAAGTATGAGCCCGACCGTACCTGTTCACCACTATCCCATACCAATGGTGTGTGATCTAAAAATGGCCATTCTATCTCAGAGACTGAGGACAGGTGATATCTATCCAACAAATCAGTATTTCCAAAGAACTTATCGAGCTTCGACATCAGGCCATTCCTATTCCTCCATGTGAACTCCACTCCAGACGAGGGGAACTCAGTTAGGCCCAGATTCTGCACCACTAGCTGGAATCCAAGTGAAGCGTTATCCATCACTCCATTGGGTCGATCCATCCCTGTTAACACACAATTGAAATCCCCACCCACTAGCCATGGTACCCCCTGTACAAGTTCTGCTTCTGCGGCCATGTCCTCCCACAATTCCTGCCTGACAGAAGCATCACAAGGACCGTAAACCCCCGTGATGAAGCATATGTCCTCTCCCTGAGTCCTTACACTTGCAGGTGATCAAGTGCCTAGCTCTATGAACCTCTATCACTTGTAAACAGGCTTTCCTCCACCAGAAGATGATACCACCAGATCTGCCATGAGAGTTAAGGGACACACACTCTGCTAGCCCAGACATAAGTAACTCACTCCATATCTTCTCATCTGCATCTTCTACATGCATCTCTTGTATAAGTGCACATTCAATCTCCCACTCCCTCAAATACCTCGAGAAGGAAGCCCTTCGACCTTTGTCACGTAACCTACGCATGTTCCAAGAGAGGACCCTCATCTACCTCCTTGGACATCCCCACTCTTAGTGGTTTGAATTTTCCCCATTTTTATAACAGTAGCTATGGTGTTTTCATCCACCTTAGCATGTCTGGACGGATGTCGCTATCTGAGATTGTAAGGGGATCTTCCAATCCCTACCTTGGCCGAAGACCCAGCCCCAAATTTCAACCCTTCCGAGCTTGAAAATTGGATTGATTACTCATGACATTGATAGGGATTTCGTGCAACACCCCAACAGCTAACGCCTCCACATCCGTAGCTTGCTCAAACGACGCTGGCTCCATCACTTCATTATTTTCCAGATGATGGCAGTCTTTGCGCTTCTTGGGTTCAGGGGCTTCATCAGGTGTCTCTCGACCCATCTGTGCCAGGCCACCTTCATCTCGCACAATTTCAGGATAAGACGTCTTATCCTAATGCCCCATCCCAGTCGTATTCCCAGGTGTAAAAACCAACTAAAGAAGCCAGGAGCTCCAACCGCAACGGAGAATAATCTTCTCAGGTACCATCCCTCCCTTGAAGACATCCACCAAGACATTTAGCATTCGACCATCACCTTCCCTCAATCCAACCTCAGCATCTTCTGCCAACATCGCAAAGCCTGCGATCATGGATGCAACCACCTCCTTGGATCGCAGGTGTAACGGGAGGCCTCTAATTCCCAAACAACCAGACCTAGAACCGGCTCTCTGAGGTGGCCGCTCAAGCAAGGATCCATCGAACGGCGAAACTAGTCTCCATATCACCGTCAAGCTATCATATGCACTCGACCTAAACCGCAGTCGTTCAACATCAATCATCCCTAAACCGAAAATCACAAATCGTGTGGGGGATAAAACAGCAATCTTCCAACCATCGGTCGATAAGGATAACCAATTGACGAAGTTTCTCCTGGGTGGGGTTACCTGTCATCACCTTGCCAATCAATGCCCCTCTTAGCACCATCTCAGCAGTCCTGATGTCATCCGTCAAGGGAACTTCAACATCCACCGTATGACCCCCACATGTGGGTGGTGGCGGCGGTGGTGGCGGTTGACCCTCATTAGAAGTCCTGGCGTGCATAGGAACCCTACCATTCGATTGTCTCCTACTAACCACACATGCCTCATGCTTGTGGCCATGGCTGCCGCACGCCAAACAAACCAAAGGGGATCGACACACCGCCACCATATGTCCCCTCCTTCGACATCGATAGCATAAGATCTCCTTATTTTCCCTAGGCCATACACCCTTGGAACGATCCATGCCTATCATCCTGCCTATGATATTGGAATCCCCCCTTCGCTCTCTTCTCCTCCAAGCCCTAGACCTCCAGGTTGTCCATCCTCCATTGCCGTCTCTCCCCCTTGCGGTCACCATCCTCAAAATCCTCAAGAGATTAACTTTTAGGGTTATATTCTCGAGATTAGGATGTGTTTTAAGTGTGTGTTGAGTTAGATTAGGATTTGAGTGTGTTAGCTAATAGAACATAGCTACAGAAGTTTGTACTTCTCAAGTTTAGAAATAAAGAAAATAAGATAGACATCAAAAAAAATTATCTTCTTTCCCTTCTTCTCATCTTTCTCCCCTCTTCCTCTATTTCTATAAAACACAAAAGCAAAATAAAAAGTTTAACTTCAAAAATCCTATAAAATGACCTATGCAAATATTATTTATACTTGTATATAGTCCTAAATTAATTGTATATGGTAACTCATTTATATGTAAAGTATGTAAATAATGTATATATCCATTTTATTTACTTAGATAGATATTTATATTAAGTTGCATAGTATATATTATAATAATATAATTATGTATGTATTTATTTTAAGTATAAGCATGTAATCTATATGTAAATGTAAATAACCATATATAGACTTATAATCATATTTATAACTGTATATATAACTTAGAGTAATTATTATGTACAGTAGTATATCCATATATTTATTTATTTACTTAAATATTGTACATATTTATATTTATAAGTTACTTAAGTAAATTATTAAGTTAATGTAATCTAAATTAGTAACTTAGTCAATAATGAAGTAAATTATGTTGTAACATGGTATATTATATTTGAAGGTATTTTTAGTATATTTATAACTTATTTATACTGTAAATTAATATTTATATTATGTATATATGCGTGTGTATATATATATATAAATCATGTAATTTAAATGTGCATATATAGAAATAAATCAATAAAAATTAATTAAAAATCTGTATTAATTAAGTAATAAGGTAAATTAACTAAATTAAATGTCAACTGCATTAGCAACTTAATAATTTATACTTTAATTAAGTAATTAAGCATAAAATTAATGTGCATTTATCACTAACTTTAACTAATTTTTAAATATAATTATATATTTAATTAATGTAAACAAATTATAGTGGATTGGCTACATATACACATAAATTAATTATAAAATAGTTATTTATTTAACATCAAAATTAAGCCTTAAAGTCCGTTGGAAATCGTGGATTGTGCTTAAATTTGGGGTGCCAATATAGTGTTGCATTGGAGATAACAAAGCACTCACAGCCATATATAAACAAATGCATCTAATGGCATCGCGTCCAATAAGGGGGTCGGATCCCCAGAGCCTTCTTAACCATTGAGCAAGAGAGAAATGAGATAGGCCTATATCAGCCTGGTTTGGGCGCGGGCTACAGGCTTATGCATGCGCTGTTGGGCCTTTATGAGCCTAGAACTATACATAATTAAGTAAATAATACCCCCCAGGGCCTACCTAGTAGTGGTCGATCCAGCCTCTTTAGGGGACGTTGATCATGCGAAAAGTGGGCCCAAAAACCCTTCTTTTTTAGGTTAGAGAGTATATTAAGTGGGTTAAGTTCCTAAATGTTAGTGATAGTGTGTGTGAGTTTGCATAAGTGTTAAGTGTTAATGTGTGCGTGTGCGAGTGTGTTGTGTTAAATACTAAGTGATGTAGTGTAGTGTAGTGTAGTGTATGTGTGTGTTAGTTTATATATATGTAGTAGTAGAGTATATATGTATTTTGTATTATATAAATAGATTGTAAATACAGAGAATACACATATGTATTATTTTTGCCTTATTTTGTATATAAATGTTTTTAAGGCTTCCAGACACACACATAATCGGGAGATTTCGCTTGGACGATGATGCGTTAGAGAAATGTCATCGTAGTAAAATTCCGTGGTGGAAAAATCCTAGATCAAAAATATTTGCCAGTAAATCTAATCACGGTGGATTAAGTTGTATCCACTGGGAGGAACGACTGCAATAAATTCACGATTATTTTTCTTTTATATTCACCTAATCGAGTGCAGGATCTGTGCCCAAATCCACTGCGAAACGAGGTGAAAAGAAGAAGACACAATAACTCAAGAACGCAAGATTATGTGTATAATTTTTCCTCAATGAAAGAATTCAATAAAGATGTAATTAGAAGTGGCATCTAATATAATTTTCAATTATATGAGAGAAATTATGCAAATCCGAATCCAAATCCAATGTGAAATGAGGTACATAACATGAATTAAGTAAATACAAGAAGGAATGAGTACGATGTTGCAATTTTCCCTCAATAAAATATTCAAAATTGAAAATTGGTGGCAATGACATGAAATGTAATAAATAAATAATCAAACCCAAATTAGAGCATTCTTTCCTTTGATCGTACGCAAAGAAGAGGCGATGGTGGGTCGCGTGGAACTTGGAGGTTGGTGTTGTTGAGAGCTTCATGTCGGAGGTTGCACCGAAGAGAACAATGGCCGGCGACGGTTGGTCGATGGAAAGTTTGGTTGGCGACATGGAGCCTCACCGACGGTCGTGCGATCTGTCATTGGAGGATCTGAGGGTGTGGCCATGCTCGTGAGGGCGCAGTGAGTTCAACGGCATCAAATGAGGTGGTTGTGCGTGGAGGACCGGCGGTGGTGTTTGGGTTCTTTCTGTCGGTGGAGAAGACGAAGAGGCTAGGCACAATAAGTCAGCGTGCGCAGTCCTGCAGTGCTCGATGAGCGTGCACTGCTACTGCTGTGGGTGGTGGTGCTGTGCACGAGGGGTACACGAGGGTAGTGGCCGGTGGTGTTGGGTTTCTTCCCTTAGTGTAGCAGGTGGAGGAAGGAGAGGAGGCCGAGCATGTGCACAGGCTAGTGGCACTGGTTGCTTCGTGCGAGGGTGTGGAGCGTGGCCTGCTATGCGTCGGTTGGCGTGGGCACGACCGTTTATGGGCGTTGGCTGGAGGGAAGGAGAGGCCATGCGTGGGGGCCTCTACTATGCGTGGAGGGTGCAGGTGCAGTTGTGGTCCCGTTGAGGGGGGGCGTACTCCTTGTTGGCATGGTGAAGGAGATGAGCCCTGGGCAAGTCGTCGATGAAGAGTGGTCGGTGTTGTCGTGATGGTGAAGGCAGTGGTGGTTGCTGCTGTGGCGCATGGGGTGATGGCGCACGGAGGAGAGGGCTGCTATGTTGCGTGGTCTGAAGGAAGAAGACGATCGCGAAGGAGGATGAGGGGTCTCCAAACGTTTGGGAATGTTTTTGGACGACTTAAATGAAGGGGATGATGCACGGTGGTGATGTCGGAGATGCGGTCGTGAATCACAGTCACAATCAAAGGAGACAGCAGAGCACGGTGACGACGTCGGCACTATCACCACAGACCACAGTGGTGGTTTGCAATGATGTAGTTAGGGGTGCGCGATGGTGGGAAGTCGCGGTCGTGGTCGTGAATGGCTCGCAGTGGTGGACGACGGTGTGGTCATGTACTTTGTCACAGGATGAAGCGTGCTCGAAGGTAAGACGCAATGTTGGGTCTGGTGAGGAGAGGATGTGGAGAGGGGGGCTATCCTTATGAGGAGGGAGAGATGATGGAGAGGGAGTTCCTCTCGTATGAGAGGTGATTTTCTTGGTTGTCCTCTCCTGTCATATAAAGAATTCAGAAAATGAGGGAGAGAGATTTGAGGGGAAGAATAAGGAAAGCAATAAGAGTAATCTCATAAAATCCTACATTTGATTCCTTTGCATCTAATCAATTCCTAATCATCCACTTCCCTAACTTTTTTGTTCATGCGAACATGGCATTCCAATATTCCCAAAAGAAGAATAAGTATTTGCAATATATGATTAGTCAATGCATATACATATCCAGTGTATTTCCACAAAATTACATGAATAACACACGCTTAAATATTTTATCAATGTAAAGCGTGCTCTAAACTAAATTTCCATCCCATAACAATGTACTTAGGCACTAAATTAGTCCACTAAAGTGGATCTATCAAATACCCCCATGCCTAAGTTTTGCTAGTCCCGAGCAAAATTATATGGATTAGACCATGTCTCTAGGCCGGACTTTATCGTCAGGATGTCCAATTGTGCCGCTCCTCTAGAGACTAGATCGAAATATCAACTATAGGACTAAAGGTACTCAAGTACCAACCAAGATACAGACCTGACCAGCCTCAACCTTGGGTCCGCCGCGAAGGTTTCTGAGGCCCGCAAAAACTGCCCAGAGGCTTATTGATCCCAACGGTTAAAGAACCCGTGCATGTGCAGCAAGTTTAGGTTTAGTTTACCAGTGCATCTTTAGTAAGAGAGATGGAGAAAGATGTTAATGCGAGAGTTTTCTCTATTTCTTTTTAAATTCCCCTAAACCTAATCTCGGATTGACCCTAAACACGATCTGTATCGAATTCCTTGTCCCTACTATCAATCCTCGTAGGGTCCCTGGCAATCGATGCTTTGAGATAGCATCGCCCATGGCAACCCCCAGAACCCTGGATTTCGACACTTCGGGATAGTGCTGCTCGTGGCGTTCTGTAGCTAAATTCAGACCTTGGCAATTGACATTTTGGGATAATGCTGCCCATGGTACCTGAACCAACACAAGGTGCTTTTGTGCCCCCGGTATAATATTTAGATATCCTAAGAGACAAGCACCAAAGAAATGATATGTTATAACGCATCTTCAAGGGGAGTATTTTTCATTCCTCCTCTTCGCACCAGGAACTCGTCCAATCAACTTGTGTCTTTGAGCCACTCCTAAGTCAATTTTTCGGAAAAATATTTTTGGAGCAAAATAATTTTTGGCATTATTTTTCATTACGCGCACTGAACCAAACTGGTGTATGATTTTGGATGCTTAGGTTACCAAGTCCTGCAAATTAAAGAGTAGGCAATGGGGTTGAGTACTCCCTAAACCTTGAACTTAATACATCAGCCTCGTAACTCCCGCAACCTCTTGAGGACTAGTCTAAATCTTAACAAATACGTTAGTGTTTAAGCCCTAAAATAGACCTAAGAGGGCTAAAGTCGGTATCCCTCACTTATCTTCTTTTCTCTAGCACTTCAATATTTAATCGATCATTCATTCTAGTCCAGAACTTAGGTAAACTCTTCCATAATCAAGTGCTGGGACCAACACAATTTTACACATTTTTTGGTCTCTTCTCTCTCTTCTGCTCTCCCTTTTTCCTTCTCAACATATTTGTAATTCAACTTACAAAGATTCCATCTCCTTTTTCTCTCTTCTTTTTTTCTCTCTTATTTTTTTTGTGTAAGATGGATGCCCTCACTACATGCAAAATATGTATACATGCTATGAACAACCTCAGGTTATTACCCCCCCATGCCTAAATCTGACAATGTCCTCATTGGAAAGCAAAAGCAAGGAAAGATATTACCTGAGGTGGAGTTGGGATGTCTCGCAAATCAGGCTTTAGAAAGGAAGCAGAAGGAGACCCAAAAAAGATACGTAACAAACCTGTCATCGCGACTAAATAATCCAAGATGTTGGCAAGTTGATGATTAAGAGTGATGCCAAATGCTTGCCAGATGCAGTAGTCCAACTTGATTTTAAAGTACTTAAAGAGATGGGACAAAAGAGAACTAAAGGGGAGTGGAGTAATATGTGTCTCAATCTTGTGATTGAGAAAGACTCTCGGCCAAAGGACTTTGATTTTGTGAATGAAATAATAAATCAGGATGACTGTATGACGAGGATAATGATTGTAGCCGTCTGTCTTGCCAAAGATGTTCTAATCAATAACTCGAGCGAGAAAGCAAGCCAAGAGAGTAAGTTTGTTGGTTGGAAAACTAGAATAAGGCTGATCACAATATTGTGGAAGAACAATCGTGCGATGGACATCTTGAATAGGAATACATTGTTAAAGATCTTCAAGAAGTTGGCCAGACATATCAGTGCGAATAACTTGACACATAACAAAAGTGACAATCATAAACAAGAAATCACTAACTTTGGAGGTTAAGAAACGAGCAGGTGGCAGTTCTATTTGGGTCAAGTTTGCATAGAAAACACGAACCAACAGAGGATAAACACCTTTAATATCTTTCTTTGCAGAGAAATGAAGAGAGGAGAAAATAGTGAGATGCTGGGCATCAAAGAGCGATTTAATGCTAACACCTTCGACGTCAGTCGGTTGATCAAAAAGGAGGGGACAGTGTACAACGATTTTGGCTTGACTGGTTTGTGAGAAGAATTTCTTCTCAACTTCGCGACTAACAAAGATGGTGGTTCTAGGGAGCATTTGATCTAGAGGAGATGGAGGGGAGAAGTCGGTAGAATGTTGGGTGGAGCCTTCACTATGTTCCATATGTTTCTTACTAGATCGGGTAGTAAGTGGCAACTAACAGGGAGAAAACAATAAGAAAAGCAAAGAAAGAAAGAAAGAAACATTAATCGAGTTCATAGAGGATCAAATCATAGTGTTGAAAATAAAATGTTGAGGACTAGGGTTTTAAAGATTGAACGAAAAAAAATCGATTAGGGCAGCTGTATAAAACAAAACAACAAGGCAAAAGAAAAGATCGTAACAGATAGATCGGGGTAAAAGAAATAAGAAGAGAACATTGAGAGAGAGAGAGCAAAGATTACCTCGGTGAAGATGATGAGGAGAAGGGGGCAACTTGGAGTTTGTCGTGGAAAAAGAAAGAGCGAGAGAGAGAGCCTGGCGTGATTTTGATCGAGTGAGGTGGTAGTGGGAGGAGTTTTAAGAGGTTATTTAATATAACCCAATAAATGAGCAGTGTAAATGAGGGAAGTGGGCAGTTATGAAAAGACGTCGTGAGTCTTTAGAGAGAGGTTCTTTAGTTAAAAAAAAATGAAGGGTTGTGTTTGTTGAGGGAGACGTGGATGTTGGGAAATGTGTTTTCTAGGTATGGGTACAGAAATATAGTTGTCACTCTGTAGGAAGTTAGAGGATAAGAAAAATTATTTCTAGAAAGATTTAAAAAAAAGATAAGTAATATCTTTTTGAAATTTTAATTGCAAGAATAATCAATTAATTAATTAATACAAAATAATTAAGTATATTTTTAAGAAAATAATTAAATAAAGTTTAATTATATATTTAACTAAGGTCATTAAGAGTGCAAAAGCTTAGTTTTCTTTTAATATAGGTAAATCTTTATGATGGAAGAACTTTAGTGAGAATATCAGCTAATTATTCTTGTCTGCTAATAAAATCTAACTATATTTTATTTTTTAATACATTATCACATAGAACATGATGTCTAACATCAATGTACTTAGTGTGTGAATGGTGTATAAGATTTTTTGATAAATTAATAACACTAGTATTATCACAAAGAGTTTTTACATCAGAAAATGTTAAACCTAAATCAGATAGGATTTGTTTCATCCATAATAGTTGGGAATAAGCTAAAGCAACAGAGATATATTTAGCGTCAATAGTTGATAAAGAAACACAATTTTATTTCTTAGAAAATGAAGAAACCAAAGAATTACCCATAAAATGACAAGTTCCACTTGTACTTTTCCTACCAGTTCTACTTCCTACACAGTCAACATCACTATAGGCTAAAAGTTCTAAAGTTGGAGACTTGGGATAAAAGAAACCAAGATCAGGAATATTTTTCAAAAAATGAAAAAGTTCTCTTGACTACATTTAAATGAGATTCTTTGAGAGAAACTTGGAATCTAGAACATAAACAAGTTGCAAACATAATATCAGGTCGACTGGCAATTAAATATAAAAGTGAGCCACTCATACCTCTGTATTTTGTGGAATTTACTTGTTTACCTTGGCTATCCAAGCCCAAATTGATAATGGCAAACATAGGAGTGTCTTTACCTTCGGAGTTTTCCATGCTGAACTTTTTGAGTGTCTTGAGTATACTTGGTTTGGTGAATAAATATTCTATCACTTGATTGATGAATTTGAAGTCCCAAAAAGTATTTGAGTTCACCCATAAGACTCATCTCAAATTCATCCTACTTGGTCTTAGAAAATTCCTGGCACAGAGAAGTATTAGTAGATCCAAAAATGATGTCATCAACATATATTTTGTAAAGACTCGTTCTGACTTGAGCCTTTTAAGACGTCTAGACTGTCGGCCAGACGTCTGGACCCGTTCCCAGACATCTGAAAATTGAAATTTTTTTTACGAGCTTCGCATCTGCGCGCGGGCTACGCCAGACAGTACCCTCTTTTTTTCCCCTTCTTCTCTCTTCCTTCCTCCACCGAACCCTAACGCACTCTTTATAAACCCCTCTTCTCCTCTCTCGTTCTCCCCACTCCACACAGCCACCTTCTTCCCTTCCTCTCCACCACAGTTAGAGGAGCGAGCGCGAGAGCAGCGACGAGGAGGAGAGGCAGCGTGAGGAGAGGAGGAGGAGCTTAAGCTCGCGAGCTCGTGTGGGAGCTCGCCGGAGGGAGCACGGCCGGAGCGGCCCGTGCGAGAGGAGGAGAGCATCGGGGGAGTTGTCCCCGACATTGCTGCAGCCGGAGCTGCAGGTGAAGAGGCGAGGCCACGGCTACGTGCAGCGAGGATGAGCAGGTTGAGATTCTAGTTCTAGGTTTTGCCCAGAATCAGATGTCTGGAGTGACGTCCAGGCGACGGAGTGGACGTCTGGAGGAGACTCCAGGCGTCTGAAGACAGATCTTCACGAAGGTACATTTCCTTTTGCAGATACGGCCATGCAGGCCGCTCCGCAACTACGTTTTGCGTGGCTTAATGTGGGAGATTTGCTGTTGCGTGCAGGGATTGCTTCTGGAAGGCGCGGGACATGCCCTCCCATGCGTTTCAGACGTTTGGACAGCTCACCAGACGGCTGGAAGCACTCCCAGACATCCGGAGAGGAGGTCGGACGTCTGGAGCTGGGTCCAAACGGTCCAGAAGAGGTCCTGGACGTCTGAGGTCGATGCAGAGCCTGAAGTACGTTTCTGGTCACTTTTAAGACGTTTGGACATTGTGCCAGACGTCTGATTTGAGTCAGTAACTCTGTTTTTGACCCTTTTAGGGTCCGTTCGAGGTCTGTTTTACGCAAACAAGATATCGGTGTTTTCCTTGTGAGTTCCTTTACTTGTTAGAAGGTGTAACGACCCGATTCCCGAGTCCCTACGAGACACGAGAACCGGACCGACTCGACTAATCCCAAGACCTAGTCGTCCAACGAGGAAGTAACCAAAAGAGCAGTAAAATAAACCACATTCAGCATGAATATAACTAACAGTAAGAAAGTACAGCAGTAAGGAAAGAAACTACTACAGTATATACCACCACAACAGTAGAACAATATTTATCATATAACATGAACTGCAGGTAAAGAAAAAAAATACAGCGAAAACAAGAACTACTCACTATAACGGAAACAAAGAGGTACAAAAGACAGTAGTAACTCTACTGGACCCTACTCGGCCCAGCGTCCTCTGCAGCCGCTGACCCTGGCTGCTCAACACCTGGTCCTGAAAAAGGTAACGAGTGTAACACGTCAGCAAAACACTGAGTAGAGTGGCAACTAAAACTAAAGACAACAGTAGAGTGTACAGTAGCTGTTATGTTCTATTACTTTCTTTATTCACATCTTTCAATTGTCTCACTATTTCATTTATTTCCCAGATCTTTTTCTTGATCTCGAATGTTCCTCGTGGGAACGATCTTGATTGCAGTTTTTTTCCAAAAAGTAGAAGTAGCACGTGGTGCTCTCCTGGCCGGGAGAGTCCCCCGTGGTGATCCTACCCTCAGTCAACCACCCCAAGGTCACTGACAGACGTAACGGTGACTACGGCACGCGCGATAAACGCACAAGTAGCTAACCCGTACTGGCACGCGGTCAGTCGTTTCCGTTAACGGGTGCGCCCAAAGCACAGTACGGAACTAGTCCAGGGCAGAGCCCTCTCAGTAACAGGGGTCCAACCCCTCCACAGTAACCAAACCGGGGCCTTGCCCCTCCATAGTCCGCGCACCCTCGCCTGACTACCCTGGTTTGCCCCAGCAGGCCTAACAAGTCGGTGTGGGAGGCTAGCAGAACCCCAGGGCCCGTGGGGTAGCTAGTACCTCCCTACACTAGTAGCTCTCCTCGGTACTACGTACGCGAGGGCCAGCAAGTCGGTACAGAGTGGCCAGTCCTAACCCCGGGTCCCTGGGGCGGCTGGCTCCGCTCTGCACTAAACAGGGGAACAGTCGCTCTCCTTGGTACTCCGTACTCAAGGGCCAGCTCACTTCCCCAATACTATTCCATTCACTTTCCAGGAGTTCTACTCCTACTTCCCCGTAGGGTTCCATCCTTTTTACTCAAACATTCAGGTTTCACTTTCCAGTTTCACATTCTTACAATCCATGTTCTCAACCACGTTATTTATTCACAACAGGCAGCTGTTAATTCAAATTACAGGCAGCTTTATATCTCTTCCCATTTTCCAAGACTGCAGTATTATACATTCCACTAGTTTTCCCATCCTAGGATTCATGCCATATCCTAGGAGCTATCATACAATCTAGTTTTCCAGTCCTAGGATTCATGCAACACCTAGGAGCGATCATTCTATCTATTTCTCATTCCTAGGATTCATGCAATGTCCTAGGTTCTATTTATGGTTCCATAATTTAACAGATTTTATTAATAACTTAAAACCACTCTACCAGGTACAACGGGAGTAATGGGGGCATGATCGGGAATCCGGCGTGCCTCCGCGACTCCCAAGACTGCAACTGAAGGAGGTCCTATCACAATGATCAAACACAAGGAGTGTCTCAAAACAGTGTATAGCTACTGTAGACGGGTAGAGGAATTAATTCTGAAAAGAACACAACTCGAATCAAGGAAAACGGAGCCCGAACGGGCCCTAAACGGGTCGAAAAAGACGATACTGTGCAAAATCAGATGTCTGGAACTTCTTCCAGACGTCTTAAAAAGTGGATCAGAGAATTACCTATCCAGCGTGGTTTCCCAGACGTCCAGAAGTCTGCGGGGACGTCTGGCCTAGCTCCCAGACGTCCGAAGGTCACCCCGGACGTCTGGAGGTCACTCCAGCCGTCTGGTACAACTTCCAGACGTCTGATTCTCAAAGGATGGCGAATCAGCGAGCCTGCGCACAGCCAACTCCCTCCCTCAGTATGGTCAGTCGACAGGAAGGAAGAAGAAAGCGGAATACTCACCCTTCAGACGTCTGTATGAGCTTCCAGACGTCTCCCTCGCCGTCTGGATATCAACCCAGACGTCTGATTCTGGAAATTTTTTCCAGAATCAGGGCGTCACTCGGCCTCCGCTCGCGACGCCGCCCGCGTCGCACCTCGCGCGTCTGCTGCTCAAACCGCAGCAGGTCCCTCTCCCCGTCGTTCCGCGCCCCCTGCGCCCTCCGCCGGCCGGCCAAGCCGCTCTGGCAAGCTCGCCCTCACGGCAGAGCTCCGCCCTCGCACGCCGCACCTCCTCCGCGCTCACTGCGGCCGCCGCTGCCGCCCTCGCGCTCGCTCGCTCTCGCGCACAGGAAGGAGAAGAGGAAGGGGACGGTGGAGACGACAGGAGGGGAGGCGTGGCCTTTTAAGGCCGCGCGAGGAGGAGGGGGAGAGTGCGCGGCAGGTCTGCAGCCGTAGAGAGAGAGGGAAAAAGAGAGAGAGAGAGGAATCGCGGGTCTGCGCGCACAGGCGCGCAGACGAATCTCTCGTGCGAAAAATAACTGTTTTCCAGACGTCTGGAAACGATCCCAGACGTCTGGTCAGACGTCTGGATGTGATCCCAGACGTCTGGTCCGACGTCTAGGCCACCTCCCAGACGTCTTAAAAGACGTCTGGGGCACGCGTTCGTAACAGAAGGCTTTCTATACTGTTCTGAATGTTCCATTGTGATTGTTCCTTGGTTTAGGACTTCGTTCTGTTGCGGGTTAGGGGCTTGCTGAGGCACGTGAGCCTGCCATTCGAGCCCCCAATACTCCTGAGTTATCTGGTAGAGTGTCTTTCCCTAATTTAATTATAAACCTGAATGCATGTGTGGATTGAATAACTAGAACCTAGGATATGGCATAGGATGAGAAGTTACTTGAAATGTCTGTATGCGTGTTTGATTTGCAGTCTTAAATGAATAAATAGAAATGATAATAACTGCCTGTTAATTAACAAGTGCTGCCCGTGAAATATTAATTACCTGTGTTAGTTAAGCAGTTACATGTGACATTACCTGTTGTATAGGTTAAATGATAGAAATACGAGCTACATGTGTATAACCTAAGAATGGAAATATGAATGATGAAACCTGGTATGGAATGGCATGAGAAATATGAGCGTGAACCCTACGGGGGATTAGGAGTAGAGCTCCTGGAAATAAATGGAATGGATCTGGAAATGTGAATGGGAAGTGTGTTGGCCCTTGAGTATGTGGTACCAGGGGGAGCAACTGTCCCCTTTTTAGTGTAGAGCGGAGCTAGCCGCCCTTGGGTTGGGACCCGGGGTTAGGAATGACCACTCTACACTGACTACTGTTGGCCCTCTTGTACATAGTACCGGGGAGAGCTATTAGTGTAGGGAGGGAGCTAGCCACCCTACGGGGCCCAGGGTTAAGTTAGCCAACCTACACCGACTTTTCTTTGGCCCTTTAGGCAAACCGGGGTAGTAAGATGAGGATGCGCGGACTGTGGAGGGGCGAGACCCCTTTTTGGTTATGAAGGGCTAGACCCCTGTTACTGAGAGGGCTAAGCCTTATACTGTTTCGTGTTGTACTTTGGGTGTACCTGCTAGCGGAAACGACTGACCGCGTGCCAGTGCGAGGTAGCTACCCATGCGCTTATCGCGCGAGTCGTAGTCACCGCTACGTCTAGACAGTGATCCCAAGGTGGTTGACTAAGTGTAGGATTATCACGGGGGACTCTCCCAGCCAGGAGAGCACCACGTGTGCCTTCTACTCTTCAGAAAAGACTGCAATCAAGATCGTTCCCACGAGGAGCACTCGAGATCAAGAAAGAGACCTGGAAATATAAACTGATGGATGAAAAGGAATAGCTTGTAAATAAAATAATTGGCATAGATAGTTTACCTGTTAGCTTTTACTGCTTCTGTAGTTGGTTGTTTCTCTACTCAGCGTTCGTTGACTTTGTGTACTCATAACCCTTTTCAGGTCCAGGTGTTGAGCAGCCTGAGTCTCGGGCTGCAGAGGGCGCTGGGCCCAGTAGTAGTAGTCTTCCTGTTGTTGTACTTTCTTTGTTAGTGAGTTTCAGACTCTTGTACCTTTATGTTTCTATACCTTGTTACTATTTTACTGCTGTGGTGGTGATATGTGCTGTAGTAGCTTTTACTTCTTTTACTGTTTCTACTCTTTTACTGTTAGTTACTTAGCATAGTGAATGTGGTTTACTTTCCTATTTTTTGGTTATTTCTTGTTGGACGACTGGGTCTTGGGATCAGTCGAGTCGGGTCGGTCTTGGATCCTGTAGGGATTCGGGAACCGGGTCGTAACATATTTGAACAATGAAAATGTCAGAATTTAAATGTTTAAGAAATAAGGTTGTCATTACAAGAGATATATCATTCATTGTCGGTTAGTTGCCATCGTTTTATAAAGTGACGTCGATAATTGCTCTATCGTCATTTTTGTACTAAATCGACGGTGAATCCGTCTTAAAAATTCGATTGCCAGTGCTTCAGGAGGAGAACAGTAGTTGTAGCATACGGTTCATTTTAATATTTATCGTCGGCTGTGAAATCGACATTAAATCAAGAATAGCCATTGTTTTTTGTAAAAAGTGATGGGGAATGGTGGATTTAATTCGCCTATGGATTTTTTCCGATGTTTGCTATTGCTTTTTAATTACAGTGATGACAAATGTCTGTTAATCTATACGCGTGCAAGCCCTCTCCTCCCCCATCACTGTTTCATTTGGGAGGAACCCTTGCCGCCCTCTGCCTAGAGTGCACCTCTGGTCCTCCTCGCTGCCCCTCCTTATCATTGTCGTCATCCTCCTTGACCTCCGGTGAGTCCTCATCTTCTTCCTCGTCGTCATCATTATCTTCCCCCCTCTCCCCATCGCCACCTCATCACCTCCGTCCTCCCCCCCTTCCTCCTCACAGACCATCCTCCCCTATCATCGATCCTCCTCTTGCCCTTCGCCTCCTCCAGCCTCCTGCTGTCCCCCTCCTCCTCTTTGTCGGCCATCCCCCCTTCCTCCTCCTGCCTCCTTCCTCCTCACCAGCCATCCTCCCCCCTCCTCCTGCTGTGCCCCCCCTTCTTCGGCCTCCTGTCACCTTCTCCTCCTCCTTGTCGGCCAACAGTCCCTCCTCCTCCTACAGTCCCCCTCTTCGTCCTCCTCGCCGGCCATCCTCCCCTTCCTCCTCGTGCCATCCCCCTCCTCCTCATCCCCATTATCATCTCCTCCTGCCATCCCCCCTCCTCTTCCTCCCCTCGTCAACTCCTCCTGTCGTCCCCCTCCTCATCTCCTCTTACCTTCTCCCTCCCCTCCTCCTCCTACTGTCCTTCCTTCTCCTCTCCTCCTAGTGCCCTAGGTATAACAAATATGTTTTTTTTAATATGCCCTATAATATGACAATTATGTTATATTAACATAATATTAATATATGATATATGTTAATATGTTATATTAACATATAACCTATATATTAACAATCAATTATAATAGTTATAATAACTTTATATAAGTTGTAAAGTTTATAATTAGATAATAATGCGTTATTTGATTGATTTTGTTTTTGAAATTGCAGGTTATCATTGACGGGCATTCTTGGAGGCTGTTTTACTTTGAGGTATAATTTTATGTTTTTAATTTATTTAAATAATAATAAAGGTTTTTGTTTGATGTGGGGTGTGACGACTTTTATAAATGGATTGTAGCATGTGTTTGAATTCATTTTAATGTGGGGTGTACCCACTTTTATTGTTTATGCTATTTTGATTTGCAGGTTTATAGAAACACTTAAAAATATATGGGGAAACTTTGTCAATTTTTTTTCGAAAATCTTTTAATATAAGCACATCATGTCATAGATACAAGCACCATCAAGAATCCAGCAAAGAAGATAGGTTGAAAGCAGAATAGATTATTGACTTTAAAGAAACAATGATGTTCTAGAGCTAGTCCTAACTTATAAAAGATGGTTCAGAATTAGCCTAAGCACAAAGTTCCCTAAGCTCTGGGAACAAGCTTCTCAGTGTTTCAAATGATCAGGTCAAATTAACTGCTGATTATCATCCAATCATTAACTACAATCCAGTGTATTTAAATTTGGATAACATTTCAAATGATTGAACTATCTTCCAATATTATTATCAAGAATCATCATGAAATTTGAGTACAAGTGGAAATGTTCTGCAAGTGGCATATTGCACATGTATTGCAATAAGTTTCACATCAAATGTAAATAGAAAATGAGTATAATCATTTATGAACTAACATAGATTCTGGACACCCAGGAACTTGGCATTTTAAACTATAATTATATGTACATTGTTTTTTACTGTGTATAATTATAAGAAGACTAATTAAAGGCCACAACAATGTGACCCAAGGTAAGCATTTTATACCAAATAGTTAGCCAAAATCATAACCTATCCAATCCATGAAAGGATTTAGATCCCAGCAGCTCGTATCCATTTAAATAGAACTAGTTTGAGCTGGATAGCTGTTTAATGAGGCATATTGACACTTTTACAAAAATGAACCAATCCAAGTTTTGCTTAATCTTGAAGTAAGGTTAGATTCAAGGCTTTTAGCAGATGAACCATTCCAAAGCAAGCACACATATATGCTTGGGTCCCTTTCACTTGCATTCCCTGCTCAAGATGGCCCAAATGAAGTTTGTTAAACTCGAATACCCAATTCCTTGTATCTTAGTAAACCAGGTGAGGATCTTAGGTTAATTAGCTTACGAATGACTTGATTAAATGGGATAGGATAAGGTTAGTTTACATAGAATTTGGTTAACTAGCTTAGAAATGACTTGATTAAATTAATTAACTTAGATTGATCCTAATTAAGATATTAGGTTATGTTAATTAATGTCACTGACCACATATTATTTTTTATTTGAATGAATGGATGTGTTGTGCCTACTTGTGTGATTGATTTCATTTTTAATGTCGAGTGTGCCCACTTTTATTATGAGTGTTATTTTGATATGCAGGTTTATAGAAAACTTCAAAATTAAAGGGGAAACTTTGTCAAATTTTTTTTGAAGTTCTTTTAAAGTTCAAATTGGTTAGGTTGGATTAGTGTTTAGGAATTGGGTTAGTGTTTAGATACACACACTTGCTGAAAAAAAGAAATGCACGTGAGGCCAAACATTAGGTATTCTAACCCCTAGGGTAAAAGTCCTCCGAGTTAAATTGTGTCAAATTATTCACTCATCGAGAAATGTAATTTCATTTATGGATTGGGCCTTTCGTGATAATAGGAAGATGTTTAGGCGAGGAGAACTGCTCGATAAGATCTTCAGCCCATGTAGAAGATGTTTGAATGGTTCCTTGCACGAGTGGAACATTGTGCACTTTGCTATTTCAATTGGAGGAAGGTGCCTGTAGAGCCGAAGATGTAGCTCCTTCGACAGTTGGAGGTAATTCTATGCATCTTAAATATTATTTCTATACCTTTATATTATATTTATTTTCATAAAAGGTTGATATAGTTTTTCAAAATAAATGTAGGTGGGTTATGATTAGGGTAATGACCCCAATGCCCCCAGGTGTCACGACCCGGTCCCAAATCCCTACAGGATCTGAGACTGGCTCGCTTCGGTTTATTCCAAGAACCAGTCGTCCAACAAGAAATAACCAAGTAACATTCAACAAACCACAATCACACAAGTACAGTAACTAAGCAAAAATAAGAGAACAGTAATATTACAGCCATCACATCAAAGAGTGCATGTAACAGAATAAAAAGCTATAAAAACTTACTATCAAGCAGTAGAACTAAAGCTAGGCTTGACTAGGCCCAGCGTCCTCAGCAGCCGGTGGCTCGGGTTGCTCAAATCCCTGACCTGTACAAAATTTATTTAACTAGATTCAGCTAACGCTGAGTAGAGTGGTGGCTAGGAAGTAACATGCATTTAACATAAAATTTTCCATTTTCTAATTATATTACACATGTAGATGCGTAGAGATCTCTAATTAGGATTTGTTAATTAATCTTCTGGTTCCCTATAGGAACGATTTTTCTTGCAGCTTCCCGTGATATAGGATGCCCACGTGGCACTTTCCTGGCCGGGGGAGTCCCACCGTGGTAGTCCTATACTCGGTTTACCACCCCGAGGTCACGGTCGTGACGTAGTGGTGACTACTGCACAGGTGATAAGTGTGCGGGCAGCTACCCCGCACTGGCACGCGGTCGGTCGTTTCCGCTAGCGGGTACGCCTCAACGAACAGTGCGAAACAGTGTAGGGCCTTGCCCTCTTAGAACAGAACAGGGGTCTTGCCCCTCCTCAGTCCTTGTACCCTCGTCCGACTACCCCGATTTGCCCAACGGGCTGACGAGAGTCAATGTAGGGTGTCCATACCTAGCCTCGGGTCCCCTAGGGGCGGATAGCTCCCCCCTACACTAAGTAGCTCACCTCGGTACCATGTACACGAGGGCCAGTAAGAGTCGTCGTAGAGTAGCCAAACCCACCCCGGGTCCCAACCTAAGGGTGGCAAGCTCCCCTCTACACTACAAGGGATAGTTGCTCTCTTTGGTACCACATACACGAAGGTCAGCTTACCTCCCTTAATAGCTGCCTATAGGCAACAAATTCCTAGAACCATCCGGTTCTTCGTAGTATGGTGTTCTTGTTTACATTCCCCGTGGGGTTTGTACAGGAGTTTCTTTTTTTCACATCCGGGTTGGAATGTTTGGAACAAACAGTTCAATTTTCATTTTATTACAGTAGGGGTCCATTTTAGATAAAGACAATTAGCTTTTGGTTACTCAATCATTCACATGCAGTTTCTTCTAACCCTAGTGTTCATGCCAAGACCTAGGGTTCAAGAATTTATTCTCGAATATATGTTTATTCCTTCCTAGGGTTCATCTCAAGTCCTAGGATTACTTACTCGCATGTATTAAATTAAAGATTTAAGGTTGTAACCACTCTACCTGGGTAACCGGGTGGAATGGGGGCTCGTACAATGGCTCCCAACGTCTCCATAGGTCCTGTACACCCGACGGATTGGAGACCTAAAACATGGATTGATGGACCAAAGGTTCAGAAAAATATAAACAAGGTATCATTATACAGAGAAACTCATATGGGAAACAGAGACGGTTCGTTTGCGGAAAAGCGATAATAATAGGACCTTACACGGCCCAAAACACGCTATCAGACGGAAATCAGATGTCTGGGAAAGGCCCCAGACGTCTTAAAATAATTCTCAGGGGTACCTCTCTCAGTGTTCCGCTATCAGACGTCTGGAACTCAATGCCGACGTCCAAGGACTCTGGCAGACGTCTGGGGGTGCTCCCGGATGTCTGAAACTGCCTCGGCTAAGCTCCTGCCCTCTGACACATACACGTACGCTGTCAGGACTTGTCAGAGAGGAAAAGTATGGATAGTAGATCTCTACCAGATGTCTTGCTCTACCTTCAGACGTCTGGTAAGACGTCTGGGTGTCTCTCTGGCAGTCTGATTTTGCTGAAAAATGACTTCCGCGGAACTGCTTTGGCTCCCCTTGCCTGCAGGTGCTATAACAGAACGGCGCTGCACCCTCCACCCTCGCGCTTCCTCTCGCTCGGCTCTCTGCTCTTCACTCGCTCTCGCCTTCGCTCTGCTCTCGACTACAGGTGGACAACGAAGAGGAGGGGGAGAGGTTTATAAAGAGAGAGGAGGTGAGGGGGGCGGAAAGGCGAAGCATGGCGCGGAGTGGCGTCGCAGGAGAAGGCGCGGTGAGGGAGGAAGTATGGCGCTCGTAGTTCCATGCTAAAAGCATTTTCAGACGTCTGGTGAACATCCCAGACATCTTAAATGGCCAAAGGGGTGGTGGGTCGTTTCACCAGGTATATCCTCAAGCACACTACCGTGGTCCACAGAGATTGGAGGACGGAGATAGAGAAAAGTAAAATTGTTGTAACATTTACATGTTTATTATGTACATAATTCCATGTATTATTTCTAACATTTTATATTCGTTATTCAGTTTTTCTTGAACAGGTCGACGAGGACGCAATGGAGAATTGCCCTCCTGATGTCATGCTTGAACACTGGAAGAAGGCATGCGAGCATTGGATGGATCCCAAAGCGGAGGTTAGTAATTGATTCTAAATGTTTATATTAAATTCAAATATCTTAAATTCATAATAAAAGATAAATTTGGTTAGTAATTTATATATGCTTTTATTATAGGAGTAAACAAGGAAAAATAAGACCAATAAGGCCAAAGCTTCAGCACATACCTACTGTCTGGGTCGAAGGAGCATTGAGACGGTTAAGAGCCATTATGTAAGTTTATTATAACAACTTTATACTTAAAAGTTACTTACTTTAGAGTTGATCTCAATAAAATTTTATCATTTTCATATTTTCAGTCTGCTTTGAATGACGGGAGAGAGATGAATAGGATGGACGTCTACGAGGTCACCCATTGTAAGATTGCAGCTGAGGATGCTTGTAAGTGGATTCATGAGCCATACCAACAAAGATACATAAGTTTCCTAAATTCAAAAAATTTATAACTTTGTATATATATTATACTAATAATTTTTAATACGTTTAGGAGAGAATGATTAACTTGGTGCATCCCCCCTACGATGAGAACTCCGACAGTGTCTAGCGACTTTTAGATCCAGAGGAAGCTTTTAGGATTGTGATGTCGCCAGACCACGGTGGTTTTGTTTGTAGCGTAGGGAGAGCGCATACCTTGTCTAGCTAGTATAGGAGGAAAGGAGCCATCTCATCTAAAGTCATCGATCAGCTAAACCAAAAGATCAACACACTATAAAGATGAGAGGAGGAGAGGGAGAAGAGAGGCAGAGATGAAGAACCAAATGGATGCCATGCAGTCTTAGATAAGTAAGATGGATGATAAGATTCAACAGCTTCTACTTCTTTTGAAGAAGAGATAATCAGAGTATCCATCTCCATCTGATCACACCACCCACAGACGAGATGATGACGATATAGGCGGGGTAGGTGGCATAAGTGCGACAGTTTGTTGATATTCCCTTTTTTTTCTTATTATATTACATGCTTCTTATTATATGTAAATATTTCATTATGAAACTTGTTATGTATCATAATTTATTTTGGTGGAATATTAAACTTGTTTCCATTTTTGATATTATGTATAAAAGTAGGTGTTTCCCTAGGTATAATTGCCTTATGGTTTTACATTTGGAATAACATGTGTTTCTTGTAATTTTCAAATTAAAAAAAAATCCTACATTTGCCATCGATCAATGAATTGACAACAAAAATAATAACCGATGCCTTCAGCGTCTTTTTTATTTTAAAAAAATATCTCTTTCTTGTCGGTTATACTGTAACCGACGGCGGAACAATATATGTTGTTGCTTCACAAGCAACGGCAATGACTTATAATTGACCACGTTAAAAGTTGTTATTTTTTTTAAAAGGACGATTTACCGTCACTTTTATAATAAACAACAATAAAAATGTATACGTCATCGCTTTTAGAAACGGCAATGTATATATACTTTTAACCAATGAAAAATATCCTCAAGTGGCACGTTAACGCGGGAAAATGTGCTGTATAATCGCTGTTGCTTATTTTGTAGCCGACGGCAAAGACAACTCTCATCAGTTATGAAACGTTGGCAAAAGCTCCAATTCGTCCGCTGGGGTGCGAATAATTTATCGTCGCATTTTGTTTATAACCAACTGCAAAATAAAATAACGACGTTAATATTGCTGTCGCTTTTTAGCATCGGTTTTAATACATTTGCCATCGGTTGTTGACCGACGGCAAAACTGAATATTCTTGTAGTGAGTATCTACTTTTCCCATTTTAAATCTGATGTCAGAAGAAAGTTTTTAAGTTTATCATACTAAGCTCTGGGAGCTTGCTTTAGACCATACAAAGCTTTCTTTAATTTATAAAAGTGATTTGGAAAATCTGAATTTTCAAAACTCAATGATTGTTTTACATAAACTTCTTCTTTGATGAAACCATTTAAATATCCAGATTTAACATCCATTTGAAATAGAGTAATACCATAATAAGCATCAAATGCTAATAACATGCGAATTGATTTTAATCGAGCAACAGGTGCGTAAGTTTTTGCAAAATTGATACCTTCTTGTTGATTATAACCTTGGATTACTAGACAAGCTTTATTTTTAATAATAGTACCTTCTTCATTTGTTTTATTACGAAATTAAAACCCTATGAGTTCCAATTATTAATTTATTTTTTGGAAGTGGAACTAAATCCCAAGCTTGATTTCTTTCAAATTAATTTTACTCTTCTTTCATAGCTAAAATCCAAAATGAATCATCTAAAGCTTCTTTAATCCCTTTAAGTTCTACTTGAGAAACAAAAGCATTAAGAGTAAATTTATTATTAAGGAGTTGACCACGTGTTCTCACACTAGTTTCAACATCCCCAATAATTAACTCCTTAGTGTGATCTTTATTGAAGTTCCAATCTTTAGGATGATCATGAACATTATTTTCCTTGATATTAGAAACATTAATGAAAGGTTGTTCATCATCATCATCTTCATTGTCAATTTCTTGAAATGAAGAAAATGGATCTTCAACAAATTTCATGTGAAGAATTTCTTCAACGGTTAGAGATTTCTTATTAAAACCACGATATGCTTTAGAACATGTAGAATAACCAATAAAAATATATTCTTCACCTTTTGGTTTGAACTTACCGAAGTTATCCTTTGTATTTAATACAAAACATTTGCAACCAAAAATTTTGAAATAACTAATGTTAGGTTTACGATCAAAATATAGTTCAAAAGATCTTTTCTCAAAATAGGTCTAATTAAAACTTTATTTAAGAGATAACTAGCAATATTTGTAGCTTCAGCTCAGAAATATATTGGAAGATTGGATTCAATAAGTAAAGTTCTCGCACATTCAATAAGTAAAGTATAATTTTTATGTTCAACAACTTCATTTTGTTGAGGTGTACAAGGAAAAGAGAATTCATGTGCAACTCCATTTTCATCACAATTAATGAAGAAAAATATGGATTTTCAAATTCACCACCACGGTCGGAGCGAATTTTACTAATCATATATCCTTTTTCATTTTGCACCCTTTGTGAATATGCCTTAAAACAATTAAAAGCTTGGTCTTTATGTTGTAAAAGAAAAACCCAAGTAAAGTGAGAATAATCATCTATAATTACAAAACAAAAGTGATAACCATTTAAACTTTCAGATTTAGTAGGACTAAATAAATTTAAGTGTAACAATTGCAAAGGTCTTATAGTGGGAAACGACATTTTTAGATTTAAAGGAAACATTATGAATCTTACCTAATGAACAAGCATCACAATTACTAAGATCATTAAATTCTTATTAGGTAAACCATTAACTAAATCATGCTAAATAAGTTTATTTAAGTGTTTAGTGTGTACATGACCTAGACATTTGTGCCATAAAGAGATTTTCATTGCTAGATGAAACTAAATTGTCATAAGTATTATTTTTGTTAATAATCAAAATATAGATATTTTTATATCTTTTTCCTTCTAAAACAACATTATCATTTTCATCCAAAATCTTAAAATATTTAAATGTAAATAAACTAGAAAATCCCTTATCACATATTTGGCTAACGTTCAAGAGGATGTGTTTGAGACCTTTAACCAAGGCTACATGATTAACAGTTACGTTTACTAATAGTTCTTGAATCACTCATGTTGTCTTTGTGATTGTTTCCAAAGGTCACAATACCTCCTTTCTTGAATGTAAGTTCCTCAAATAATTCTTGATTTCCTATCATGTGTTTTGAGCAACCACTGTCCATCACTCATTTTCCTTTTATCTTCTCCTACAAAATGAGAGGGTGACTTCCTTATTGCTTTGATATTGCCTTTAACCATATGAAAAGTCCAATTTGTATAATCAACTTCTTTCATTCCCGCAAAACAAGTATTCAAGATTGGTTTTGGTACCCATTATTTTTTTGGGTCCACAAGGGTTAGTTTTCTTCATTTGTTTTGTATGGAAGTTATTCCTTTTTCAACTTTTTGACTAAGCAAATAATCACTATCTTTAGAAGAATTTATAGAATGGGAGAAACCAATTCCATTTCTATTATTGTATGTACATTGGTTTCCAATAAGTTTCTCCAAATTTTCTCTTCCTTTAGTAAGCTTGCAAAGATCATCTAGTAACACTTCAGAATCTCTTTTCAAATTTTGAACAATTAACTCTAAGGAAGTAATTTGCTCTTTTAAGGCATGCACTTCAGATGTAAGAAAACAATTCTGACAGAAGTAAACTCATAATTGATCAATTGATTCTTTTTAGAGATAGTATCTATTTCTTTTTCAAGACTTTCGATCTTTTCAATAAGTGAAAGATTTTCATAAACGAGATAGATATTTTCATAATTAAGTGACTATTTTTTAGATCTAACATTCTTGCTCCTAGTTTTATGCACTTAAAGGCTGAAAATAATTAATTAAAAGCATTAAGTAATTCATTATAAGGAAGATCTTGTACCTCATCTTCTAGTACCATGAGTCCTAGACAAGCTTCTTCTTTAGGAATGTCTTCATTTGATGAATTTTCTTCTTCACTTGAGGATATATTAGAATCATCCCATGTTGCTTGAAAGACGCTTCTCTTCTTGAACTTCTTCTTGGGTGTGAAGTCCTTTTGGAAATATTTTTCTTTTCTTTCTTTCAAAAGAGTACAATTCTTTCTCATGTGCCCAAATTTCTTGCAATTATGGCACGTGATAGGCTCTTGATAGACATATGTTTATTTGTGCGAAAATACTTGTTTGTGCATGTTCCTAAGCTAATTAGATACATTCAGCAGTGTATATAATGCATCTTATATCATTAGTGCATTCATGAATTTAGAATATTTTTTGCATTTTTTTATTAACTTATTTCTCTTTTAATGGACATAATAAAAGAAGACACAAATGGGCTTTTGATGAAGAATCTAACTGTACGGATAATATTAGGATGGAAATCGGAGACCAACGCCTCCAAAATCGCCCCATCAGACCCCTATAGCATCTCCTACAAGTAAAAGAAGCTTGACAGCCCAAATGGTGCTACATGGCGCCACCAGATCTCATCTTAGGCACTCGTTAGCATTATACGATTATTTTCAGCCTTTGGATCGCCATCCAATAGTTGAAATTGCGCCAAGTCGCCACCTCTACCCTGCCTTTACATTCTAAAGGTGCGATCCCTCG
Organism: Thalassia testudinum; assembly: GCA_037157565.1. NCBI lineage: Eukaryota > Viridiplantae > Streptophyta > Magnoliopsida > Alismatales > Hydrocharitaceae > Thalassia > Thalassia testudinum. The sequence goes on along the minus strand of JAZHRO010000078.1, from coordinate 11,292,851 downwards.
TGCAATCTCAATCGTTGGATTTCCATTCAATGGTTGAACCTTCTCCACGTGGTCGCCTCCATCACGCACCCTCGGTGCTCAGAAGTACACACCATCGTGTAATCTCAGTCGTTGATTCGCCATCTAATGACTCTAATGCGCTTACTTTACCTCCATCTCATTCGTCAGATCAAAATTAGATGTTCTACATCTCATCCATGTAGGGCAGCAGTTCACAAGTGCACCCCTCAAAAGAGAGGCACACGATCGAGTCGCAATTCGCCTCGGTCCCTTACACAATCCCTCATCAATTTCGGCCCCACGATTACACATGGATGATCGAGATCATGCTGCATCGTCGCTTCACCGCCTTCGTATCCTTAACGTGCGATCTCCATTGTCGAATCCATAATCAATGGCTATGCATAATCCTCACTCATGACTGGTAAGGGTTGCGAGACTGCTGATGGTATCGCCATCATTCACTATATTTAACATAATATGCTCGGTCCTAAGGTTAAATTCACAAAATTAACACATTAAAGGGTATAACTCAATCAAGGCGGAAGAAAGAGAAATTGATAAAAATTAGGGATAATTCTGCAATTTTCACAGACAATTATAAATGCAGAATAGCTGGAGGGTGAACTTATGGCTAATCAAAGGCCAATTAAGCTTAATTATCCTAAAAGTGGGTTGGCGCTAAATAATTTAAGATTTACATTCAATTTGAATGTTAATCCTTAATCAAAGTGACAAATTTCTAACCCACTTTAATTAAAATAATTCTGATGGAAATAAATGTAATCTAAACCTTTTAAAATCAATTAAAAATATTCTATAAGGTTTGGAGTAGTCAATTTGATGATCAGAACCTGTTTTGACCGAAAACAGAATCATAGACGGGAATTTGGTATATTTTGGGTCTAATCATAAATTAATTATGCAAACGACATCAAAACCTTAAATTGAAGTCACCATTAAATTTCTCATGTCCAAATTAGGTTACCATAAAAATTTGGGCTCATTTGGACTTCATCTTGACTTAGTTTGCATTTTAACCCTTGAAAACCAATTCCCTTACAAATGAGCCCATAACTTTTGATTTTTATCACAATCACCCCCCAGCTTCTTCATCTTCTTCACGGAAAGATCTCTCAACCTTCACACATCCATGGTGTGCAGGAAGGTGAGATTTGAGCTTGTTTTCCCACCAACTCCCTCAACCTCTCCCTGCGAAATCTGAAGGACCACCTCTCCTCTCGTCCCCGCATCAAATAGAGGCTGTTGTTTCACCAACGATTAACTCTTCATGCTGGAATCTGCGTCCAAAGTAGCCGCGGCTAACTCGCTTTTTTAGGAGCTCTTCTCGCAAGCTTCCTAAACTCCTCGTGCGGCAGTAGGGCTATAAGTTTTCGCGAACTCCTTCCGAGTTCTAGCATGCAAAATTTTGGCGTGAATAACCACCCTTTCCTCTCCTCCCCCATCATGCCATTATCAAGCACCTTGGAGCTTCTCCGTCCGCCTTCCTCACCGCATCTCTCCACCAACACAGGCCGCTGCCCTCTTCTTTCCATCGCCGTCTTCCCTACCAAAGGAGGCGGTTCCTATCTCCGTTGTCGCTCCAAACTCCTTCGTCGGATTTCATCTTCTCCCCAAAGTCTGGTTGGCCACGCCAGCCACCTTGTCGCCTCATCCTCACCCCTCAGGTATCCCTCTTCCTTCCTTTCTTCCTCTAGATCACTTTATGATTTCTCCTCAGGATTCAACCCCAAGCTCTCCCCCTACCCCATCATCTTCTCCACATGTGACAATGTTAGAACATGGGTAGGGTTATTTAATATGGTGATATTAGCATCGTAAAATAAATAGTGGAAGTGATTATCTACAGGCGAATCTACACAGTTTATCAAAACCTATTAACCTAGACTAAATCAAATTTTAACTTGTCAGTTTTAGGCCTAGGGTCGAACTTGGGGAGGCAGGTTTGGGGTTAATTTGTTTCTACGTGATTCCTATGACTCACATCAATTCCATTTGCTTATTATATTTTTGGGTTTTTCCTAGTTTTATAATTTTCTTTGCTAGTCTTGTCCTTAAGGCACACCCTCAAAAATTTATTCTTAGCTACCGCCAAAAAGTTCGTCCTTGGCGATTAGCCAAAAATCAAGTTCAAAATGAATCTTGCTACACACAAGATCGTGTACCTGCAAAGACAAGAGTTATCTTTTCTATTGTAGGTTTTTTTGATCTTTTCTTTATCAACAAAATAAAAGACAAGGAAAAGAAATGCGAAAAGAAAATACGAAACGGAAAGGAATCCAAGTACTTAGCTTATATATATGTAGAATCTATATACATACATACATACATATATATATAGGATATAGATATAGATATATATATCTAGGTATAAGTATATATAACTAGCTAATAGGATAGTGAATATTGAATCTAGGATTCAATAGAAATGTAGCACAATGCTAGGTTAACCGTTGTCTAGAAAGACGGAATTAACCTAGCTATGTGCCACGTGCGAGCGTGGAGCGGACGTGTGGAAGTGTGGGTGGAAGGCTTGATATGCGGGAATATTGGGAAATATACGCAACTGGTGCGAATATTCACGCTATATGATGCGTGGTGAATGGATACGTGCACGGTATTGTGAGTGATAGATATGTGTAAGTGTGTGAAGGAGGAAGTGAAATATGTGTGTATGTATATATGTATATATATGGTAGCTATATAAGTGTATATAAGTATATATACATAAGTGTATATATCTCTATATATCTGTATAAGTATATATGTATATGTATATATGTGTGTGTATGTATGTGTGTGTGTGTGTGTCTGTGTGAGAGTGAGAGGGTGTGTGTGTGTGTGTGTTTGTATGTGTGTGAGTGCACGGGAAGGAGCAAGAGGGAGAGAGATCGCGCGTGCAGCACGCTCGGGAGAGGAGTGATGTGCGCAACGCAGGGTAGGGGGAAGGCGCAGCATGCTAAGGCGTAGAGAGAGGAGTGGGATGTGAGGCGTTGCAACCGGCTGCAGCAGGTCGCGATGAGGAGAGAGAGTGGCCGGGCCAACCGGATAAGTGAGAAGCCCCCGGTCACGGTACTGTAGTTGTGTGAGGTTGCGGCTACAGTGCTAAGGGTAAAAAGTGATCGGGTGGCTCGCGAATTCACCAGCTGACTAGCGCGCACAGGTGCGCATTGAAGGCTGCGTAGATCGGTTGGGATGCGCGTGTGAAGGGCACGGAAGGGCCGGCAGAGCACGCAGGAGTGCATGCGATGGTGGTTGGCATGTGCGGAGGTGAGAGAAGCAAGCTTCAGAGCTTGCTGTTCTACGCTAATGGTGATGGAGCAAAAAAGTAAAATAAAAACTCGCAAGAACAAAACAAAACTAAGAAGAAACACCACATCTACCTACTCAGAATGAGCTAGGCGGAGGTGCTCCCTACCGTGGAGGTTGCAACCATGGGTGGGATGTTCCTCTACTCTCAGTGTTCCTCTCAACTTGTGAGAGGATACTGAGGATGAGGAGGGGAAGAGAGGGAGAGAGGAGAGCTCAGGGGAAGGAGGTTGTGTGGCCGACTGTGTCTTGTAAGGGTGTGTGAGCATTGATGGTGCGATGGGAGGGAATGGCTGAGGGTGAGGTGAGGGGATGGGCCGACGACTTATGTGGAGTGAGGTGAAGGAGTTTATATAGATGAGGGGGGATAGAAGATGACAAGGGAGGCCGTTGAGGTGTGGGACTTGTGTGTGGGGTTTTTGCAATTATGCACTTGAAGTGTCATCCAATTATTGTAGGTGAAGTATGTAGTGTTGTGTTAGGTAAAAATGTGGTGGTAATGAAATGGGAATCAGGTAAAAATGAAGGCTCAATCTCTCTCTCTATCTTCCTCTCCGTAAAATACATAAATGCAAATATTTACAAGATGCATGTAAACCTATCTAAACTAATTGCCTAATGTTAGAAACTAGTATAAGATGGCCAAATTAGAGACTTGAATTGCTACGGAATCACACCCCCATGCCTATTTTTTGCTAGTCCCTAGCAAAATACTTATTTAACAAGACAATAGTGTTTAGAAGTGATCTTAAGCTGAAGATTTTTTCTGAAGCAGCATTAATGTGTTTATCAGTTGGTCATTGTGAGAGCCAATTGCAAAGAAGACTACCAGAATTCAAGTCTTAAATAACATAAACCATCTCTCGACTAACGAGGACTCTTGATATTTAAACCTTAAGTGCGATTTCCAGGACTCAGAGAGTTTTGCAAAACTCGCAAGCTAAGAGGTTATGGTTTGTGCTTAGTGATTGATCAGGACTAACCAGATGAACATTAAGATTCAATCCTGTGAAGTTGGGATGACCAGTCTTTCCTGTCAGGTCGAACAGTGACTTGGAGGATTTTCTTGATCTCTCGATTTGATAGCTTAGCTAGACCGTTGGTTTGGGGGTGATAAAGAGTAGAGATTCGGTGTGATACCTCGTATTTGGTCATCAATGACCTGAACTAAGCATTAGTGAAATGGGTCCCTCCATTAAAGATTATAGCAAGTGGAATCCTGAACCGAGAAAAGATGTTCTGATGAATGAATTTGATAACCACCTTATGATCATTGGTTTGGGTCGAAATGGCTTCGATCCATTTGGACACGTAGTCAACAGCGAGTAGAATGTATTCGAAGCCGTCCGAAATAGGAAAGGGTCCCATAAAATCAATCCCCCAGACATTGAATATTTCGCATACGAGAATCGGCTGTAAGGGCATCATATCACGGTGGCTTATGTTGCCTAAGGTCTGGCAACAAGTGTATGCCTTACAGTGATTATATGCATCTTTGAAAATCGTGGGCTAATAGAAGCCGCATTGGAGGACTTTTGCTGCGGTTTTATGACCAGAGAAGTGTCCACCGCATGCCTGGTCATGGCAGAAGGACAAGATGCCTTGAATTTTCGCTTTTGGGACACATCGTCGGATGATTTGATCAGCACCGATGTGGAAGAGATACGGGTCTTCCCAAAAGTAGTACTTGGCATCGGAAAGCAATTTGTTCTTCTTGGCCTTCGGCCAATCGGACGGGATCTGATGTGATGCCAGGTAGTTTACTAGATCAGCAAACCATGGAAGCCCCGTACTGATAGTCAGGAGGTGCTCATCAGGATAATGTTCCGTAATGGGTCTGGAAGGGTCGATAATGTCAGAAGGAATGCGGGACAAGTGATCAGCTACCACGTTCTATTTTCCCACCTTGTCGCGAATCTCGAGGTCAAACTCTTGCAACAACAAGATCCAGTGGATTAATCAAGGTTTCACGTCCTTCTTTGCAAGGAGATGCCTCACAGCTGTGTTATCAGAGTAAATGATAACACGGGAACCCAGAAGATACGATCTGAACTTTTCCTGGGCAAATACTACGGCTAGAAGCTCTTTCTTAGTAACTGTGTAGTTACGCTAAGCCTCGTCAAGTGTCTTGCTAGTGTAGTAGATGACCACGGGTTTCCCGTCAATTTTCTGCCCAAGTACCGCTTCTATAGCAAAATCAGATGCATCGCACATGATCTCAAAGGGTTGGGACCAATCAGGGGACTGTAGGATCGGAGCTTGGGTAACTCGATCATGTAGGATCTCGAATGCTTGAGTGCACTCCTTGGAGATTTCAAAAGGAACATCCTTAGATAGTAGATTAGTCAGGGGTGCACGATCTTCGAGAAATTGGGAATGAATCGACGGTAAAAATTGACATGCCCTAGGAAAGATCGGATGTCTTTAACCGAGCTAGGCATAGGGAGTTTGGAAATCAGATTCACCTTGGCTCGATCAACCTAGATGCCTTTTTTTGGAGATGAGATGTCCCAGGGCAATTCCTTCAGGCACCATGAAGTGGCTCTTTTCCTAGGAAAGAACCAGATTCACGTCAATGCACCACCTGAGGATCTAGACCAAGTGCAGGACGCAATCGTCAAATGATTCGCCAAAAACTGAGAAGTCATCCATGAAGACTTCCAGATAATCACCTACCATATCTGAGAATATGGCAAGCATGTACCGCTGAAAAGGAGCAGGCGCATTGCAGAGACCGAAAGACATACTTTGGAATGCGTACATCCCGAAGGGGCAGGTGAAAGTGGTCTTTTCTTGGTCCTCAGGATGGATTGCCACCTGGTTTTAACCAGAGTACCCGTCCAAAAAGCAGAAGAATCTATTTCCAGCTAGTTTTTCGAGGATCTGATCAATAAATAGTAGTGGAAAATGATCCTTCTTTGTGGAGGTATTGAGTCTTCTGTAATTAATGCAGACTCTCTAGGCATTTGCTACATGGGTTGATATGATTTCTTCGGTCTCAGTCGTGATCACGGTGAGTCCTGTCTTCTTAGGCACAACCTAGATTAGACTCACCCACCGACTGTCGAAGATTGGGTAGATGATCCCAGCATCTAACCACTTAATTATCTCCTTTTTCACGATCTCCTGCAGATTAGGATTTAGACGTCTCTGCATTTCACGGAAAGGTCATGTGCCCTCTTCAGTATAGATGCGATGTGTGTAGTAAGAGGGGCTAATGCCAATCAAATCATCGAGAGTCCATCCCATGGCTCTTCGATGTTGTTGAAGAACAGAAATCAGACGGGATTCCTAATCAGGTGTGAGTCTGGAGTTGATAATCATAAGAAACGTCTGATTGGAGCCCAAAAAGGAGTACTTTAGATGATCAGGAAGAGGCTTTAGTTCCAAAACAGGGTTATCAGGAGCAGCAAGTGCTTCAGGGTGGGTGTCAGGAGCAAGGGAAGGAGTTATGGGTGTGTCTAGGTTGAGTTCAGACTCATCTAATTGCAGGTTTTGATCCTCTTGTGGTTGATCAGAAGTAGTCAGGTTTTCCTCGATATACTGATCGTCAACCACAGCCTCGATATCATATATTTGTTCTATAACTCCGTAATTAATCCCTTGTTGGGCCTTAAAGATGTCGATCTTTAATGTCTGGTTCTCAAATTTTAGTTCAATTTGGCCCTCCTCACAATTAATGTTGGCCCTAATAGTGGCCAGAAAGGGTCTCCCTAGTATGATTGGTGTGTTTCTTAGATTTTCTAGAGCATCCATATCCAAGACTACGAAATCCACCGGGAAATAGAAATCCCGAACCCTAACAATGACATCCTCAAGAACTCCTTTAGGTGACTTAATAGATCAATCTGCCAACTGTAATGTCACCTCTGTTGGTTTTAGCTCAGATTCCTCAAGATGGTCAAGTAGGGATGTAGGTATTAGGTTTATGGAGGCTCCTAGATCCAATAAAGCTCTATCAAATTGGATATCACCAAGTGTATAGGAAATTAGGGGAGTACCTGGGTCTTTTGCCTTAGGTGGGAGTTTGCTCAAAATGGTAGAGCTGGCTTGCTCTGACAATACGATTGGGCTCCCACTTTTGGTTCACGGCTTACGCTTAAGTGTACACACGTCTTTCAGAAATAGTGCGTAGGCTGGTACATGGCGAATCGCATCCATCAAGGGGATGTTTATATGGACTTGTTCAAAGAGCTTGATTAGGTCCTCTTCAGGTGCCACGGGTTTGGTTGTCCTCTTTCCCTTGGTCAAGGCTTCAGGAAATGGAACCTTGGATGGTTCCTCTAGAATAGGACCAAGTTCTTGATCTGGGATAGGGGTACCCTGGATGACTATCCTAGGGCTTGGGTTAGTACTACTAGGCTGAAAGTGGCTTAGGTAAGGTGGGTCCTGTGTTGCTTTGCCACTATGGGTTGTTACTGAATTTAGTCCTGCCTGGTTCGGGTTTGGTGTAGGTAAAATAGGTGGCTGCTGCTGAAATCTCGAGTACGATGTCAAAGCTTCCATCCCGTCGGGTGATGGAGCAAAAGGGGCTTGATAAACCATGAGCTTAGCCCGGATTTGGGTTCATAACGTGCCTCTGGTTCGACAAGTTATTTGGATTAGGTAGAGGTTGCGAAGGGAGTGTACCAGGTTGGTGGGAATTCTCCATCTGGGCGAGTTGGTTGGGAACCTCTGTGATCTCGTCTTTGTGTTGTTTCTGCATAGCTACATTCGTCTTTTGAATGTCAGCCAGAGTCTGAAGGATAAGAGACATTTGATCTGTCTAAGTTGGCCCAAATTGATAGGTGGGGTTGGGCCGAGGCTGAGGCGGCTGATATGGATGAGGAGCTTGTGGACGGGATTGATATGGTGGTCTCTGATTCTGATTATTTTCCACCCACATGAAATTAGGGTGATTTTGCCATCCAAGGTTATAGGTATTAGAGAATGGGTCATTCTGGATGGCGTTGAGGTCCTCGCAGGTCTGAGAGACCTCATAAAAGTCAGAATACGAAGGTTCAGAGTTCCCCCAACTAGAATAGGTAGGTTCGGAGTTTCCTTCGGCCCTAGAGTCAGGCGGGGGTGGATACGGGTCCATCTCCTGAGAAGATCAGTGGTAGATGTTATGCACAGCTACCCTCCTAGATGGCGGTTATGCGAATGGGTTTCCCATAGAGGTGGCTCGTTGCAGATGTCGAGTTAGCTCGTCCACCTTCTTCTCAATAATAGAGACCTTGTCCAAACGACTTACTATCAGTTCCAAGTCGACAGAAGAGGACATGCCTTGCATCTCATGTGCCCCCTTGGATTCATTGATGCACGGGCATTCGTTCGGTCGAATATGCCATGGAGTCATTATTGATGGAGTTCTCGCACATATTCTCGAGAATCTCCCACATAGTGTCTTCGTGTTGACCCATGATATTTCCTCCACAAGTTGCATTGATGAATAATCGGATGTCTTCATGGAGTCCCTGGTAAAAAAATTGGACTTGTTCCCATTTAGGAACTTCGTGATGGGGGCACTTTCGCATGAGATCCAGGAAACGATCCCATGCTTCGTGAAGTGGTTCTCTAGGCTGCTGTGTGAAGTGCGTGATCTGGTGTTGTAAAGCATTCGTCTGTGTAGTAAAGCATTCGTTCGACCAACTGGGAAGAACTTTTTCAGAAACTCGGATTGTAGTTCAACCCATGTGTTGATTGGATGCGTTTGAGTCTAATACCAGTGAGCTGCTTTGTCCATGAGAGAGAAGGAGAACATTTTCATGAGAAGAATGTCCCGATTCTGAACATCTGACCCAAAGGTTTGGGCCAGATGCTTGAGCTGTTTAATGTGCTGGAAAGGATTTTCGGAATTAAGCCCATGAAATTTTGGAATAGCACAAATCATGTTGGGCTTGAGTTCAGTATCAGGACCTCCAGCCGGGATTTGGACTCGAGGTTCGATCGCCACCGCAGCGGGATTGTAATGATCTCGCATCATAGGACGCTGCGGTGGATTCACAAAGGCTTGGAATAAATCATTAAGGCACTGAAATTGATTCTCGAGGTTATTCTCTTCTTTTGCGGGTTGTGACATGATGATGGATAAAGGAGAATTAGGTTTAGATGAATCAGAAGAGATGTCTATGTGATGGGGTTGCTGCATAAACACGGAAGTCGAGGCCTGGCCTCGACGGGAGTGAATGACTAAAGGAGGCCTCAAGGATGGTCTTAAGGACCTCCTACCAAACATGCACCAATGGATGGGATAAGAATACAATGTGATGGACCCAATCAAGACACCAAAAAATTTTGGACGACTATAGAGGTTCGGGGCGGATGATACCCCTTAGTCAGAAAGCCATCCACCTGAGAATTACCTGGGCAGCTGAAAACAGCAAACCGCGGTGCTGCTTTGTGTTTATTATAGTGCAGTCGTTATAGTATAAGACAAGACAGCTACGGTTGTCATTACAATAGATTTTTTTAACTCGGAAATAGTTTTCCCGAGGTCGAACTCAGGGAGCTACTGGAATTCTAGAAGTACAAAGTTTCTCTATTGGATTACAAAAATAAGAGAGAGAGAGAGAGAGAGGGGGAGAGAGAGAGAGAATTTTTTTTGTCTTGGCTTCTTCTTCTTCTCTTCTTCTCTTACGGCTGTGCCTTCTTCTTTCTTCTTTTTGTGCTTTCTGTCTTCTTCCCTCTTCTTTCTTCTTCTTCTTCTCTTCCTGTCTTCTTTTCTTCCTATTTCTTTCTTTCTCTTTCTTTTGATTTCTTTTTCTCTGGCAGCCAAGTCTTCATCTTTCTTCTTCTTCTTCTTTTGTTCTCTTTTCTTCCTGGCTGTTCGTCTTCTTCTTCTTCTACTCGTCCTGTCTTCTTCTCTTCTCTTCAGCTGCAGAGTCTTCTTCTTTTCTTCTTCCTTCTTCTCTACTTTATCTCCTCTGGCCGCTGCTCAACCGTCGTCTGATGCAGTGGTCAGACGACTTAACTGCAGGTCTGCTACAGTGCTTCTCTTCTTCTCCTTCCTTTCTTCCTTCTCCGCTTCTCCTTCTTCTGCTCCTGCACACTCACACAACTGGTCAGAGAAAAACCTACCCCTACCCTTCCCCGCGTCTCTCTCTTTCTCAGATTTCTCTCATAGGATCGCTCTCCCAGAGCCGGGTATTCGGGTACGGGTATCGCGCCCGGGACCAGGCCCACCGGCGTGCGGTGGTGGGTGAGGTGTGCGCAGTTCGGGTATTCGGATCCGGCCCAGACCCACGGGGCGTGAGCGCGGGCGAGCACGTGGCGCGCACGTGCGTGAGGGACCTGACCCTTGTGTTCGAAGGCGAATAGCCTCGAACACTTTTACAATTTATGTGCGGGCGCTGAGCCATACACTTCCGAGGTGGGACTAAAGTCCCACCTCCCGACTGGCGTCCGCAGGCGACGAGGCTGCAGGCAATTGCAGCAGCTCGCGAGGGGTTTGCCTCAGCTGCAGACCTGGGAGTCTTCGTAGAGACACTCCGCGCGACCTGGGACCAGCGCCTAGGCGTGATCGAAGCTGCAGCTGCATGATGAGAACCTCATCATGAGCCATAACTAGCTCATTTTGACCCAATACAAAGGATAAAAGCTCCTACATAACTCAAGGAAAAGCTTAACTCAGAGAATTCTGAGTTTAAGGAGAAAACAAGTCATAAGGGGTAAAAATGCAATTTTACCAGTATAATCTGCATACAGGGTAATTCAGGGTCCAAACATAGGTCAAAGCAACTTAATAAGAATAAAAGTGGGATGAGATGATCTAGCAAGGGTTACAGCAATTCCAAGGAACTAAATGATAATCTGTAACCCTAAAACAAACCCACTTCAATTCACGAGGTTCAAGGCAAAGCAAGAATGGAATAAACCCTCTAAAATTCATAGAAAAATAATCTCTAGGGTTTAGAACCTTCAATTTGACCTTAGGAACCCATCTTGACCTACATTGAGAACCATACCCAATTAATAACTTAATTTGGGTTTTTGCATAAATTGACCAGTCAAACAAGGTTTAATCTAGAAATAAAATTCACCATCAGATTCCTTAGGTCCTAATTAGTCATGTATAAGAACTTGAGCCTAAGAAGAAACCTTCTTGACCAACTTTACACTTTGGTCCTCATATATTTACTTTTTGGCCCTCAACTTTTGAACCCTCGCATTTTGGCCCCTAACTCTCCTTCGTTCTTTGCGTTCAGGTCCCCCCTGCAAAACCTGCCAGCACCATGCTCCGGCTACCTTACGCGGAGCATGGCGCCGCGCAGGGTGAGGGGGAGAGCCTGGCAAGTAAACCGGGGGTGCCCTGCGTCGTCAGCCGTCGCAGGGACACCCCCCTGGTCGCTGTAACCCACCATACCGGCCGTGCGAACGCACGGACGGTATGGGTTTCCATCTCCGGCGTCCTCCGGCGAGGGAGACACGTCGTCTCCCTCTGCCTTCCTCCCTGATTCGGTCCCTATAAATACCCCCGTCGCTCCACCGTTCTTCCCAGCTCGGATCTGACGGAGAAAACCCCCAACTTTCCTCTCTTCTCACTCCGACAGACGCCCACCAGCTCCGGCGGTTCTTCCTCCTCCTCCTCTTCGCTCTGCCGCAATACCAGCAGCAGAGACTTCTTCCCCTGCTCTTCCCGCGCCACGCCGCACCCAGCTGGCGCCTCTCCAGCCCTCTGCTCGCCGCCGCCCCTTCCCCCGGGCATCTTCTTCTCCGGCGACAGTCGATACGACTGTCGCCCTGCTCCGGCCCCTTTCGTCTCCGTAGCTAGGTCAGAACTTCTCCCCAACTCCCCCTCTTTCTTTTCCTCACTGTCTTTTATTTGATTAAACCCTCGACCGCTCCTGTCCACCGTCACCCCCTTCGTCTCCGGCCAAACTCCGGCGAGACACCCCCATCACTCCACAGCCCCACACGCCTCGCCGACCCTCACAGAATCTCCGTCTCCTCACCCTGATCAACCTCCGCCCTTCCACGTCCCGCCACTCGCCCTCTGCAGACCCCCCGAACAAACCCACTTCTCCACCCGCAGTTTGACCTAGGGCGACCCTCACGCTCCTCCCCGCCGCCTGCCAGACCCCCCACCACCTTCGCCGTGCCACGGCGAAGGTTCTCCGCGTATCTGATTAGGCCGAGAGGCCGTTCCTCTGTGTACAGGTGTCTCGACCGTCGTCGCCATTGCTGCGTGGAAGGAGCACCTTCAACCTGCAGCTCCAGGTGCGCTTCGCCCAGGCCTGACTCCCAGGTTGCGCGGGGCGCCTCCACGAAGAGTCCCAGGCTCGCAGCTGGGGCGAAGGCCCCGCGTGAAGCCGCGATCGCCCGCTGCTTTCTCCGTTGCGGGCGCTCAATTAGGGTGGGACATTTAGTCCCACCTCGGAAAACTCTGAAGAGGCGCAGCGGTATAAAGAGAAAAAGTGCTGGAGGCTTATTGCCTCAGCACACGGGGTGAGGTCCCCTTCACCCGCCCGGTTACCCGGTCTCGTCCGCGCTCACGCCCCGTGGACCTGACCCGACACGACTTAGACTGACCTGCACTCCTCGCCCACCACGCACGCCGGTGGGCCTGGACCCGGGCGCGACCCGCGTACCCGATTACCCGGATGCTCTGGGAGAGCCTTCCTAAGAGCGAATTCAGAGAAAGAGAGACGCGGGGGTGGGGGAGGGTAGAGTAGGTTTTGCCCTCTGACGTAAACTCTGAAGTGTGCAGGCACAGGTGAAGAAGAAGGACCGCGGAAGAAGAAGAAAGCTAAGGGAGACACTGTAGCAACAAGCGGTTTAAGTCGTCTGATTGGAAAATCAGACGACGTCCTGAAGGGAAAAGAAGAAAGAAGGAGAGACGACGTCCTGACAGGAAAAAGAAAAGAAGAAAGAAGAAGATCTGAAGAACAAAAGAACAAGGAAGAACAGCAGAAGAAGAAGAGGAAAGAACAAGGAAGAACAACAGAAGAAGAAGAGGACCACAAGGAGATAAACACAGAAGAAGAACAGGAAGAACAAAAGCTAAAGAGAAAGAAAGAAGAAAAGAAGAAGAACTCAAACTTTCATCTCTCTCTCTCTCTCTTTATTTTTTTTGTAATAGAACATGTATATCTCTAGAATACAACTTGCTCCCTGAGTTCGACCTCGGGAACTCTCTTTTATTTTCCGAGTAAAAAATTTATATATTTGAAATGATGGCAATAACTGGCTATACTACAACGCTATAACAATAAAACCCGGTTATCTCTCGAATCCAGCATTTCACTGCAGGTGAAGGAGCTTCACCTGCCCAGCAATGGCGGCGAAGGGGGCGTGACCTGAAAGTAGGAATACGGCCTCTCGGCCCAGTCAGAAGATGCAGGGAGCTTCGCCGAAGTGCGGCGAAGCCAGTGCGGGTGGTGGCGAGGCGTGAGGCTATGTATGGTGGCAACCCTAGGTCAGACTGTAGTCGGAAAATTGGGTTTTTTCGGGGGGTCGTTAGGTGGTGTGTGGCAGGGAATGAAAAGGGGGAAGCTGTTGAGTGGAGTGAGGGTAAGCTTCTGAGGTGATCGGCGAGGGGTGAGGAGGTCTGTGGAGCTGGAATGGGCTCGCCGGAGAGGGTGGTTGGAGACGGAGCAGGCGAAGGTGGAAGTTATGTGTGGGGGCGCGAAAATATAAATTGACAAAGGGGAAATTTAAAATAGGAGGAGAGGAAGTTTTTACCTAAGTTTTGGACGAAGGGGGGAGGGCGGAGCTGCCGGCTCGTACCTGTCGGAGCTGGGGAAGAAGAGGCCCTGGAGGGGGAGATCGGAGACGAGGAGGCAGGCAGAGGGTGTCGACGGGTGCAGCACGACACAGACAAGAGGGTTAGGAGAACCCTGCTGCAAGTAAGGCAGCAGAGCAACGAGGAGGAGGAGTTATTCGTCGGAAGCTGCAGGCCGTCTGTCGGAGGAGAGGATGAAGTGGGGGGTTATTCTCCGTCAGAGACAGCTTACAAGAACCGGCCGGGGGTGCTGGTTCTTATAAAGGGGGTGGCGGAGAGGGAGGCGCAGTGTAACGACCTGATTCCCAAGTCCCTACGAGACACGAGAACTGGACCGACTCGACTAATCCCAAGACCCAGTCGTCCAACGAGAAAGTAACCAAAAGAGCAGTAAAATAAACCACATTCAGCATGAATATAACTAACAGTAAGGAAATACAGCAGTAAGGAAAGAAACCACTACAGTATATACCACCACAACAGTAGAACAACATTCATAACATAATATGAACTGCAGGTAAAGAAAAGTACAGCGGAAACAAGAACTACTCACTATAACGGAACAAAAAAAGAGGTACAAGAGAACAGTGGTAACTCTACTGACCCTACTTGGCCCAGCGTCCTCTGCAGCCGTTGACCCTGGCTGCTCAACACCTGGTCCTATAAGGTAACGAGTGTAACATGTCAGCAAAACGCTGAGTAGAGTGGCAGCTAAACTAAAGAAACAGTGAAGTGTACAGTAGCTGTTTTAAATTTTCTTTCTTCCTTTATTTACGTCTTTCTATTGTTTCACAATTTATCTATTTCTCAGATCCTTCACTTGATCTCGAATGTTTCTCATGGGAACGATCTTGATTGCAGTCTTTTCCGAACAGTAGAAGTAGCACGTGGTGCTCTCCTGGCCGGGAGAGTCCCCCGTGGTGATCCTACTCTCAGTCAACCACCCCAAGGTCACTGACAGACGTAACGGTGACTACGGCACGCGTGGTAAACGCACGGGTAGCTAACCCGCATTGGCACGCGGTCAGTCGTTTCCGTTAACGGGTGCTCCCAAAGCACAGCACGGAACCAGTACAGGGCAGAGCCCTCTCAGTAACAGGGGTCCAACCCCTCCATAGTAACCAAATAGGGGCCTTACCCCTCCACAATCCGCGCACCCTCACCTGACTACCCTGGTTTGCCCCAGTGGGCCTAACAAGTCGGTGTGGGAGGCTAGCAAAACCCCGGGGCCCGTGGGGTAGCTAGTACCTCCCTACACTAGTAGCTCTCCTCGGTACTACGTACACGAGGGCCAGCAAGTCGGTACAGAGTGGCTAGTCCTAACCCTGGGTCCCTGGGGCGGCTGGCTCCGCTCTACACTAAACAGGGGGACAGTCGCTCTCCTTGGTACTCCGTACTCAAGGGCCAGCTCACTTCCCCAATTCTATGCCATTCTCTTTCCAGGAGTTCTACTCCTAATTCCCCGTAGGGTTCCATCCTTTTTACTCAGAACATCCAGGTTTCACTTTCCAGTTTCACGTTCTTACAATCCATATTCTGAATCACGTTTATTTATTCATAATAGGCAGCTGTTAATTCAATTCACAGGCAGCTAGTATTTCCTTTCCACATTTTCCAAGACTGCAGTATTCATACATTCCACTAGTTTTTCCATCCTAGGATTCATGCCATATCCTAGGATCTATCATACAATCTAGTTTTCCAACCCTAGGATTCATGCAACACCCTAGGAATCTACCATTCAATCTATTTCTCAATCCTAGGATTCATGCAATGTCCTAGGTTCTATTTATGATTTCATAATTTAACAGATTATACTTAAAGCCACTCTACCAGGTACAACGGGAGTAATGGGGGCGTGGTCGGGAATCCCGCGTGCCTCCGCGACCCCCGAGATTGCAACGGAACGGGGTCCTATCACAAGGATCAAACACAAGGAGTGTCTCAAAATAGTGTATAGCTACTGTAGATGGGTAGAGGATGTAATTCTGAAAAGAACGCAACTCGAAACGCGGAAAACGGAGCCCGAACAGGCCCTAAACGGGTCGAAAACGACGAAACAGTGCAAAATCAGACGTCTGGAACTTATTCCAGACGTCTTAAAAAGTGAAACAGGGTTTACCTTGCTCTGCGTGGTCTCTCAGACGTCCAAAAGCCTGCGGGGGCGTCTGGCCTAGTTCCCAGACGTTCGATGGTTACCCTGGATGTCTGGATGTCGCTACAGTCGTCTGGCACTGCAGCCAGACGTCTGATTTGCGTTGGATGCGAATCTCAAACCCTGCGCGTACCCATTTCCTCTCGCTCTTAGTACGGTCAATCGAAGGGAAGGAGGAGGACAGAAAAACTCACCTTTCAGACGTCTGGACAGTCTTCCAGACGTCGTGCCCGTCGTCTGTCTAGAAGCACAGACGTCTGATTCTGGAAAATTTTCCAGAACCAGGGCGCGACTCGCCCTCCGCTCGCGACACCCGGCCGCGTCGCGCCTCGTGCGCCTGTTGCTCGAGCTGCAGTAGTCCCCCCCCGCGTCGCCTCGCGCCCGCTGCGCCCCTCGCCGGCCGGCCTTAGCAGCCCCGGCAAGCTCGCCCTCACGGCCGAGCGCCTCTCCCACGCGCAGCACCTCCTCCCACGCTCACCGCGGCTGTCGCTGCCACTGCACCCTCGCGCTCGCTCTCGTGCTCTCTCTCGCGCTCGCTCTCGCGCACTGGCTGAAGGAGAAGAGGAAGGAGGCGGAGGTGACGGGAGTGAGGGAGAGGCGTGGCCCTTTTAAGGCCGCGCGAGGAGGAGAGAGGGAAAAAGAGGGAGAGAGAGAGAGAAAATGCCGGTCTGCGCGCTCAGGTGCGCAGACGAACAGTAGCGTGCCAAAATAACCGATTTCCAGACGTCTGGAAATGATCCCAGACTTCTGGTCAGACGTCTGTAAGTGATTCCAGACGTCTGGTCCGACGTCTGGGCCAGTTCCCCGACATCTTAAAAGACGTCTGGAGCGCCCGTTCGTAACAAGTAGGCTGGCGACGTGCCAGCCTCGTCCGAGAGTGGTCGGAGATGAGACCCATACCTTCCGTGCGTTCACACGGAAGGTATGGTGGCCGGCAGCCAGCATGGCCGAGTCCCTGTGACAGAGGATGTCGTAGGGAACCTCGCGTACGTTTTGCAGGACGATCCCCTCTCCCTGCGCGGCGCCATGCTCCGCGCAAAGTCACCGGAGCATGGTGCTGCGCAGAGTTTTGCAGGAGGGACTTTTATGCAAAGAACGACGAGAAAGTTGGGGGCCAAAATGCAAAGGTTTCGAAAGATACGGGTCAAAAAGTAAATGAAGAGGACCAAATTGCAAAGTCAGTCAAGGAGGTCTCTTCTTAGGCTCAAGTTTTTATGAATGACTATTTTGAACCTAAGGATTTTAATGGTGAATTTTTTTTCTAGGTTAGACCATTTTTGACCAGCCAATTTATGTAAAAACCCAAATTAAATCATTAATTGGGCATGGTTCTCAATGTAGGTCAAAATGGGTTTCTAAGGCCAAATTGAATGTTCTAAACCCTAGAGATTATTTTTATATGAATTTTAGAGGGTTTAGTTGATTTTTAACCTGCTCGAACCTCGTGAATTGAAGTGGATTTATTTTAGGGTTACAGAATGTCATTTAATTTCTTGAAGTTGCTGCAACCCTCGTTAAATCAGATCATCCCACTTTCCTTCCTATTAGGTTAGTTTGACCTGTGTTTGAACCCTTAATTACCCTGTTT
This sequence comes from Thalassia testudinum, assembly GCA_037157565.1. NCBI lineage: Eukaryota > Viridiplantae > Streptophyta > Magnoliopsida > Alismatales > Hydrocharitaceae > Thalassia > Thalassia testudinum. Next base: position 11,275,076 of record JAZHRO010000078.1, on the reverse strand, counting down.
GCAAATTGTGTTAGTGAAATTGCATTTTTACCCCTTATGACTTGTTTTCTTCTTAAACTCAGAATTCTTTGAGTTAAGCCTTTCTTTGAGTTATGTAGGAGCTTTTTCTTGCATATCTAGGTTAGATTGTGCTAGTTAGGGTTCATGATGAGGTTCTCATCAGCAGCCAGAGAGGAAGAGTCCCACGAAGACCCCTACACAGTAGAGCACCCCACGGGTTACAGGATTTCCCCCACCTGACCTCTCTTGTCACTGATGTTTCAGGTAGACCAGAATGGAGACTTGACCTCTTAAGTCTACTAATTTTAATTAAGAGAAAGGGTGCTTAGGATTTCACTTGAACTTTTTAGATGTATTGAGTGCAAGAGTGACCTAATTTAAAGATTGGTTGACCCAACAAGGTGGGTCAACTTCACTTGTTTGTCCTTTGAGAAGTTTTAGGTCCCTCTTGTAGGATTCAACTAAGATTAAGAGCTTGAATTTTAGGGTTTGCTTGAATAGATCAATTCAACCAAGGTTTAGGCACACATTATTTTGGGAAGATTAGTTCTTGATTATGTAAGTGCGTCTCTAAAACCCAAACTTGGAATCCTTAATTGGTTCTGAGTTTGGTCCAATTTAGTCTGTCCAAATGTGGTATCTAGGGCTCAAACAAGAATGTGATAGCCCTAGTTACCTTAAGTGGGTGTACAAATCAGGTTTTGTTGTTGAAATCAAAGCAAGCAACTTCATGGATTATCTAAGAATGGAAAGCAAGTAGCCCTAATTGATTTTTTTCTTTTTAACCTTTTCAGTATCAGGGGCTTAAGAGAGAGAGTAATAAGAATTTACCTGCCCCTGGCGTGTTTGATGTGCGGCTGAACTTTCTTTGAACGTATCTTCTCCCTGAAACAACCACAGAAAAAAAGAGATATAGCAAGTTAGAATCTGTATCAGAAATTGTAATCAAAAGTTCTAAATTGCCTGTTGCTCCCCGGCAATGGTGCCAAAATGTTTAATCGCGCTAAGTTGGTGTTTAAAAAGTGTTGCATTGCAGTATAGCCGAAATAACGTTCAAATAAATACAAATTTTCTTACTCGAAAAAGTTTCGAGGTCGAACACAGGGAACTATATGGGATTTAGAAATCAATATCACAATTCAAAATTAAAAGAGATTGCAATAATATCAGCAGCAATGTGCAAAATATGGGAGTAAAATGGTGATTTAGATCACCAAATACTCCTACAATATCACTAAGGAACTCAATATAAATGTTATGAAATGAGAGCTAAGTTCTGTCGTCTGATTTGGAAATTAGACGATTTAAAGTTGTCTGCTGATTTCTTCTTTGTCTTCTTCTTCTTTTCTTCTTCTCTGTCTTTGCTGTGTCCTTCTCTTCCTCTCTTCTTCTTCTTCTTCTATTTAGGCCTCTTCTGCCCTTATCTATTCATCTTCTTTCTTTTTTCTCTACGATCCTTCTCTTCCTCTTCAGCTTCTGCTCTGGCCTCCTCTTCTTCTTTGGCTTTCTCGTCAGAATTCGGCTCAGTGTCGGCCGAAGGTTCCTGCAGCAAAACCCTCCCCCTACTCGCGCGACTCTCCTCTCTTTTTCTCTCTTAGGATCCGCTCTCCCAGAGCCACGGGTATCTGGGTTATTGGGTCAGGCGTGTACGCGAGTCCAGGCTCACCTGCGTGCGGTGGTGAGCAAGGAGTGCAGGTTAGGTGGGTAAACGGGTCGACTAGGTCCATGGGTGAGGTGTCACGGATGAGGTCAGGTGAAGGTGAGAGGGACCTCACCCCGTGGATTTGAGGGGAAAAATTACTGTTAGTTTTTCAATTTATGCGGGTGCATGGCTTCAACAGCTTCCGATGTGGGACCATCCGTGCACCCTTTCTTCGCATGTCTGTAGCAAGGAGTGTCCTTCGCAATTGCAGCAGCCACTGAGGCTCGCGACTTCAATTGAGGACCTGGGACCGTGCGTGGGATACTTCTGTGCGTTCTGGGACTTCAACCTGGGACAGCAAGCACCTGAGGTAGCCTTAAGCAAGCTTCAAGCTTGCTTGCCAATGGCGGATAGGGTCGTGCACCTGAAATTAGTAGAACAGCCTCTCAGCCTCGTCAGAGCGTTCAGGGAGTGTCGCCGGAGCACAACGGATGTGATGGGGGTGGTAGCGTGGAGGGACAGTGACCGTGAGTGCGTGGTTAGGTCAAACTGTGTGCGTGTGAGTGGGTGTGTTCGGGGGTGCGTGTGAGTGGATGGATGGGTGAATGAAGAAAGGGGAAATGCTCAGTGAGGTGTGGAGAAGGTTTTGGGATGGTCGGTGAGGGTTTTGGTGGCCTGTGGAGGTGGGATGGCCTTGCCAGAGGGGGTGGTCGGAGATGGAGGTGCGAAGAGGCGTCAGTGGTGGATTTTGGAAAGTAAAGAGTGGAGAAGAAAGTAGAAGGGATAAGGGACTTAACTAGGAGGTCGATGGACGAAGGGGGACAGTGAGGGTGTCGGGTCTGGTGTGGCCGACACTGGAGACGAAGGCGGCTCCGATGAGGTAGGAACGGCGAGGATGAAGGGGAAAGTGGTGTCTGCTGGTACGACGAGACGCGGACGATGGCAGGGAGGATGAATTCGCCGCAGGTATGGTGGACGGACGACGAGAAAGGGCAAAGGGGATTGCCGGACGTCGAGGAGCCTTCGATCGTGAGAGAGAGAGAGAGAGGAATTTGAGAGGATTCAAGGCTGAACTCGAGCGTGGAGAATTCGGGGGGATCTAGGCTTCTTTAAATAAGGATCTGAGGGGCGGTTAGGGCTTGGGAAGCAAGCTTCCCAAGCTTGGAAGGTCGCCGGACTTGGGAGCTTTTCAGATACCTAAATCTCTCATGCGTTCGCATGAGAGATTGGGAAACAATCATGGCATATGGATGGGTTCATATTGGAGAGATTTTCTCAAAGAATCTCTCTTCCAATTTTGGAGGTGATTCTCCAATCAATTAAGGAGAAATCTCCTGTCAAAGGTCGCCGGAGTAGGTTTCCTCCGCGATAATGGTGGAGGGACCTAATTGTGAAGACGATGAAGAAGTTAGGGGATTGTATGCAAGGGTTTTTGAAAGTTAGGGGTAGAAATGTAATCAGACAAGACCTTTTTGCAAACTAGGTCAAGGCAAGCTCATTTTGGGTCCAAATTTTGGCATAAACCTAATTTGGACCTAAGGAATTCAATTGTGAAGTTGGATTTTAGTTTTAACTATGTTTTCCTGGGTAATTTATGCAAAAACCTAAATTAGGGCAAATATCTGTCTGAGACTCCATTTTAGGTCAAGATGGGTTATGATGGCCAATTTGAAGGTACTAAGCCCTAAAGAATATTTTTACATAATTTTTAGAGGGTTTAAGTGAATTTTATCCTGACCAAGACCTTCGTTAATTAAGTGAGTCTGTTTTTAAGGTTTTAAAAAGTCATTTAATTCTCAGAACACACATAAATCCTTTTCTTTCTGATCTAACCCACTTGCTATCCTATTAAGACCATTTGACCTTTATTCAGCCCTTGAGAAAACCTGTGGTTGTACTGCATTCAAGATGTGCTGATAAAATTACAGTTTTACCCTTAGTTTCTTGTTTTTCACTAAGAATGGTTATGCAATGAATTATGACCTTCAGTTGATTATGTAGGAGCATTTATCGACTTCATTGGGTCAAAATGAGCTAGTTAGGGCTCATGATGGTGTTCCCATCATCCAGTCTTTCCCAACTTTGTCTAGTGTGAACCAAGGTTACTTATACTCCCAACCAGAAGCAAACCAACGAATTCTGTACTGGTGACTCAGGTACAAGAATACATCCTAAATTAGGAGAGGTTTTGCTCTATCTTGTTAATGCTCGAGTGTATTAAGCCAAAGCTTAAGCGAATCAAGCTTTTATGGCTAGGAAAGTCTTCAAAAGAAAGGTTGAATGTTCATAAACACTTATTTTATTTTTTTACTTCAGCTTTTAGATCAAACCTAAATACTTTTTAAAACATTTTTTAATTTTTGAATTTTCCTTTTTTTAAAATATTTTTTTTATTTTGGGTATTTTCAATTTTTAAGGATTTTTCAATTAGGCTATATATATATATACTATAAATGGATATGTATAATGGTCAGGAATCTGCAAAATACCCCTATAATACCAAGATCCTATCGATGCCTATCCACCCCCTATGCCAAATCATGCTATGTCATATCCATGCAAAAGGGGTTAGTCAGGGGTAAATGTTTAGGTGCAAGGGTGAGTACAGGGTATAAAGTAGGGTGGATGGGTATGCGGATGGTGGGTGGTTAAAAGTGGAGTGAAATGAATTGATGTGAAGTGAGTGAAGTGAGTGAAATGTGATGTGGAGTGAATAGTGAAAGGATGTTGGGGTGCCTCTCAGCGAGGGCTGAATTTAACATCCCCAGCTGGACTCTAAGTAAGGCTTAGGTTAGTTACCCTCCAGCAGGGCAACTGTCTCACCAACGGGGGCAGGCTCATGAGTATGATATGGTTTCAACTGCTACCCATTAATCGTAAATTTATGCCCAGATTTGGGATATTCAATCTCTATGGCTTCGTTGGGAAAAAGTCTTGAGACCAGAAAAGGGCCAGTTCATTTAGACTTTAGTTTTCTAGGAAAGAATTTGAGTCGGGCATTGTAAAGCCAAACCTACTGTGATGGCTCAAATTCCTTTCACCTAATGCGGCTGTCATGAAAGGCCTTGATACGTTGTTTAAAGGTTAGGGCAGAGTCATAAGCTTCATAACGTAGCTTGATGAGAACTGCATCATGAACCCTAACTAGCACAATCTAACTTAGATATGTGAGAAAAAGCTCCTACATAACTCAAAGAAAGGCTTGACTCAGAAAATTCTGAGTTTAAGAAGAAAACAAGTCATAAGGGGTAAAAATGCAATTTCACCAACACAATCTGCAAACAGGGTAACTCAGGATCCAAACATAGGTCAAACTAACCTAATAAGAAGGAAAGTGGGATGATATGATCCAATAAGGGCTACAGCAAATCGAAGGAATTAAATGACATTCTGTAACCCTAAAACAAATCCACTTCAATTCACGAGGTTTGAGGTAGGTTAAAAATCTAATAAACCCTCTATAATTCATATAAAAATAATCTCTAGGGTTTAGAACCTTCAATTTGGCCTTGGAAACCCATTTTGACCTACATTAAGAACCATGCCCAATTAATGATTTAATTTAGGTTTTTACGTAAATTGGCCGATCAAACAAGGTCATACCTAGAAATAAAATTCACCATTAAAATCCTTAGGTCCAATTTAGTTATGCATAAAAACTTGAGCCTAAGAAGAAACCTTCTTTACTGACTTTGCAATTTGGTCCTCATCTTTTACTTTTTGACCCTCAACTTTCGAAACCCTTGGATTTCGGCCCCTAGTTTCTTCGTCGTTCTTTGCGTTCAGGTCCCTCCTGCAAGTCTCTGCACAGCACCATGCTCCGGCGACTTTGCGCGGAGCATGGCGCCGCGCAGAGTGAGGGAGGTGTCCTGCAGACTGAACCCGGACGTCGCAGGGACACCGCCATGCCTTCTGTCGACGCCCACACCTTCCGTGCGAACGCGCGGAAGGTATGGGTTGCACTTCCGACCATTCTCCGGCAAGGGAGGCACGTCACCTCCCTGCGCCCACCCCTCCGCCACCGCCTTTATAAGGACCAGCGTCGCCTGCCGATTCTCTCAGCTCGGTCCTGACGGAGAAAACCCTAACCCTTCCTCTCTTCCCACTCCGACAGAAACCCACCAGCTCTAGCGGCCCCTCCTCCTCCGTCTCGTCTCTCTGCTGCAATACCAGCAGCAGAGCCACCTTCGCTTGATATTCCCGCGTCGCGCTGTACCCAGCGAGCACCCTCTTGCTCTCTTCTTTGCCGCCGCTCTCCCACTCTGGGTGTTTCTTCTCCGGCGACAGTCGGTACGACTGCCACCCTGCTCCGACCCCCTTCGTCCCTATAGGTAAGTAATAGTTATTTCCCTTCCTCCCCTCTTTCTTTTCCCCAACTTAATTCGCTCAATTACCCCTTGACCGCGCCTGACCGCCCTCACCTTCTCCATCTCCGACCAACCTCCAGCGAGTCGCTTCCATCATTCCGCCACTCCACACGACTCGCCGACCTACCCAAAACCTCCGCCTCATCACGCTGAACCACTTCCGCCCCTTCACTGCCACTCCACACCCACACAAAGCACCGCCAAACACACCCACTTCTCCGGTCACAGGTCGACCTAGGCATGCACACCTAGGCCGTCCTGCGACCTGCTGCACATTCCACCACCTTCGCCGTGTGTTATGAACGCGCGCTCCAGACGCCTTTTAAGACGTCTGGGAGGTGGCCTAGACGTCGAACCAGACGTCTGGAATCACCTCCAGACGTCGGATAAGACGTTTGGGATCATTTATAGACGTCTGGAAATCAGTTATTTTGGCACGATTGTTTCGTCTGCGCGCCTGAGCGCGCAGACCTGCAGAAATACCCTCTCTCTCTTTTTCCCTTTCCCTCCTGCGCCCACTGTCGCGCTCTCTCCCTCCTCCTCGCGCGGCCTTAAAAGGCCACGCCCTCTCCCTCACTCCCGTCACCTCCGTCTCCTTCGTTTTCTCCTTCCAGCCAGTGTGCGAGAGCGAGCGCGAGGGTGAGCGGCTGCGGCGATAGCTGCGGCGGGTGAGGGAGGAGGTGCTGCGCGGGGGAGGAGGCGTCGGCCGTGAGGGCTCGAGCCTGCCGGGGCAGCGGGAGCCGGTCGGCGGAGGCGCAGCGGGCGCGGGAGGCCTGCTGCAGCTCAAGCAGCAGGCGGAGCACTCGCAGCGCGGCCGGGCGTCGCGAGTGGAGGGCAAGTCGCGCCCTGGTTCTGGAAACTTTTCCAGAATCAGACGTCTGAGCTGATAGCCAGATGACGTGCACGACGTCTGGAAGACTGTCCAGACGTCTGAAAGGTGAGTCATTTTCCGTCTTCTTCCTTTTCTTTGACTGACCGTACTGAGAGAGAGAGATGGGTACGCGCAGGTTCGGTGATTCACCATCCAACGCGAATCAGACATCTGGCTGTAGCACCAGACGACGGGAACGACTTCCAGACGTCTGGGGTGACCATAGGACGTCTGGGAACTAGGCCAGATGCCCCCGCAGGCTTCTGGACGTCTGAGAGCCCACGCAGAGCGAGGTAATTCGTTGGTACACTTTTTAAGACGTCTGGAATAAGTTCCAGACGTCTGATTTTGCACTGTCTCGTCGTCTTCGACCCGTTTAGGGCCCGTTCGGGTTCCGTTTTCCGCGTTTCGAGTTGCGTTCTTTTCGGAATTAAATCCTCTACCTGTCTACGGTAGTTGTATACTGTTTTGAGAAGTTCCTTGTGTTGATCCTTGTGATGGGACCCCGTTCCTTTGCAGTCTCGGGGGTTGCGGAGGCACGCGGGATTCCCGACCACGCCCCCAGTTCGCATGTTGTAACCGGTAGAGTGGCTTTAAGTATAATCTGTTAAATTATGAAACCATAAATAGAACGTAGGACATTGCATGAATCCTAGGAATGAGAAATAGATTGAATGGTAGATCCTAGGGTGTTGCTTGAATCCTAGGGCTGGAAAACTAGATTGTATGATAGATCCTAGGATATGGCATGAATCCTAGGACGGGAAAACTAGTGGAATGTATGAATACTGCAGTCTTGGAAAATGTGGAAAGGAAATAATAGCTACCTGTGAAGTGAATTAATAGCTGCCTGTGAATTGAATTAACAGCTGCCTGTTATGAATAAATGAACATGATTAAGAATATGGGATGTATGAACGTGAAACTGGAAAGGTGAAACCTGAATGCGCTGAGTTAAAGAGCTGGAACCCTACGGGGAATTAGGAGTAGAACTCCTGGAAAGTGAATGGAATAGAATTGGGGAAGTGAGCTGGCCCTTGAGTACGGAGTACCAAGGAGAGCGACTGTCCCCCTGTTTAGTGCAGAGCGGAGCCAGCCACCCCAGGGACCTGGGGTTAGGACTGGCCACTCTGTACCGACTTGCTGGCCCTCGTGTACGTAGTACCGAGGAGAGCTACTAGTGTAGGGAGGTACTAGCTACCCCACGGGCCCTGGGGTTCTGCTAGCCTCCTACACCGACTTGTTAGGCCCACTGGGGCAAACCAGGGTAGTCAGGCGAGGGTGCGCGGACTGTGGAGGGGCAAGGCCCCTGTTTGGTTACTGTGGAGGGGTTGGACCCCTGTTACTGAGAGGGCTCTGCCCTGTACTGGTTCCGTGCTGTGCTTTGGGCGCACCCGTTAACGGAAACGACTGACCGCGTGCCAGTGCAGGTTAGCTACCCGTGCGTTTACCGCGTGTGCCGTAGTCACCGTTACGTCTGTCAGTGACCTTGGGGTGGTTGACTGAGAGTAGGATCGCCACGGGGGACTCTCCCAGCCAGGAGAGCACCACGTGCTACTTCTACTGTTCGGAAAAGATTGCAATCAAGATCGTTCCCACGAGGAACATTCGAGATCAAGTGAAGGATCTGAGAATTAGATAAATTGTGAAACAATAGAAAGACGTAAATAAAGGAAGAAAGAAATTTAAAACAGCTACTGTACACTTTACTGTTTCTTTAGTTTAGCTGCCACTCTACTCAGCGTTTTGCTGACGTGTTACACTCGTTACCTTTCAGGACCAGGTGTTGAGCAGCCAGGGTCAGCGGCTGCAGAGGACGCTGGGCCAAGTAGGGTCCAGTAGAGTTACCACTGTTCTCTTGTACCTCTTTTTGTTCCACTGTAGTGAGTAGTTCTTGTTTCCGCTGTACCTTTCTTTACCTGCAGTTCATATTATGTTACGAATGTTGTTCTACTGTTGTGGTGGTATATACTGTAGTGATTTCTTTTGTTACTGCTGTATTTTCTTACTGTTAGTTATATTCATGCTGAATGTTGTTTATTTTACTGCTCTTTTGGTTACTTCCTCGTTGGACGACTAGGTCTTGGGATTAGTCGAGTCGGTCCGGTCCTCGTGTCTCGTAGGGACTCGGGAATCGGGTCGTTACAAGATGGTATTAGAGCAAGGTCGTCCCGAGAGGTGAATCAACTGACTGGAAAATAACCAATTCACATGTCTATAACTAGAGTAGCCACCACAACATATCTCTTGACATGAGCTCTTAGACGTTTTCGTTAGGTACTGTTCCGTACTGACATATTTCGTTGTTTTGCGTCTCCTTGTAGGAGATGCCTTGTCGTGGAACTAGGAGGGTGGGCTGTGGGCGCGGCCGAGGTCGGGGCCCGAGGGACAGATGTGTCGGGCTTGGAGTACATACTACCCCTCCTCTTCTCCTGAGCATACCGTCTCCGGACCTCGTCCAACTAATTCGAGAGGTGGTTTGTGAAGAATTTCAGCTTCCATCCACATCGCCACCCCCTCCTCCCCCTTCCGAGCATACGACAGGGGAGTTGGTGGTGGAACGAGATTTCCGCCGTCACACTAGGGGTGTTAGGAGAACTCAAAGGAGACACGTGGCGTCCGCAGGAGAGCCGTCACGTTTTACAGGGCCATCAGTGGCCTTTGGGGGCCCTCGACAGGGGCCAGTCGCCAGCACCGGACCCCCGCCCAGCCGACAGTAGGGACCCACTGAGGGCGGGAGCCGGGTTCCCCTCTGTTACCAGTGTGGCCAGCCGAGCCACATCAGGAGGGACTGCCCGTCTAGGGCAGGAGGTCAGCAAATACTTCCCACGCAGAGCACTGGAGGACGCACAGGAGGCCGCGGTTACCAGGCGCGAGGAGGAGGACAGTAGTCGCGAGGAGGGTACCGGCCAGCACCTACCCGTCCGACGCAGAGTGTGGCTGCTTCGTCCGCACCTAGAGCTGAAGGGCGTATCAACGCCCTGACACACAGGGACGCCAGAGCTTCGGGATCGGTGGTAGCAGGTATGGTTTTAGTTTCCGGTAGACTCGTTTACACGCTTTTCGATTCCGGCGCTACGCACTCGTTTGTCGCAGCCAGTTTCGCAGTTAGTTTGGACCAGGATTATACACTGTTAGAGAATCCGTTCATAATCAGAGGTTCGAGTGGTCAGCTGTTTGTAGCTGAGGAGGTGTACACGGATTGCGAGGTCAGCATCGGGGGACATAGCCTGCCAGCTGACCTGATTATGATACAGATGGAGGACTTTGGAGTGATTCTGGGGATGGATTGGCTATCCTCTTACCATGCCTTGGTGGACTGTTTTGAGAGGAAGATCGTTTTCTCCATTCCGGAGTTGCCTTCTTTCGAGTTTCACGGACAGCCAGTGGACGGAGGTTTCAGGTGCATTTCGGCACTTCGGGCGGCGAGGCTTTTGAGCCAGGGGTGTGAGGGCTTCCTAGCTTGTGTGGTGGCAGAGCCTAGCCCTGTGGCAGACTTCCAGAGCATCCCGGTGGTCAGAGAGTACCCCGACGTGTTTCCAGACGAGTTACCAGGATTACCGCCCGAGCGTGAGATCGAGTTTGAGATCTCACTAGTACCAGGGACCAGCCCCATCTCCACCGCGCCATACAGGATGGCACCGCTTGAGCTGCGAGAGCTCAAGTCCCAGTTGCAGGACCTTTTGGAGAAAGGTTTCGTGAGGCCCAGTGCGTCTCCCTGGGGAGCCCCGGTACTGTTTGTGAAGAAGAAGGATGGGACCTTACGCCTTTGTGTGGATTACCGACAGCTGAATAGGGTCACCATCAAGAACAGATATCCGCTGCCGAGGATCGACGACTTATTTGACCAGTTGCGGGGTGCCACGGTGTTTTCCAAGATCGACTTGAGGTCTGGACACCACCAGTTGAGGATCAGGGAGACCGACATCTCCAAGACAGCTTTCCGCACTCGGTACGGACACTACGAGTTTTTGGTCATGCCGTTTGGGCTGACCAATGCCCCCGCTGCTTTCATGGACCTGATGAACCGGGTGTTTAGACCGTACTTGGACCAGTTCGTGGTGGTTTTCATAGATGATGTACTCATCTATTCTAGAGATCAAACGCAGCACGGACAGCACTTGCGGATGGTTCTGGACACTCTGAGACGACGTAGGCTGTACGCCAAATACAGCAAGTGCGAGTTCTGGTTGAGGGAGGTGACCTTCTTAGGTCATGTGATCTCTGGAGACGGCTTGGAGGTGGACCCAGCCAAGGTCGAGGCAGTACTCAGGTGGGAGAGACCGCGTTCAGTCACTGAGATTCGCAGTTTCCTGGGACTGGCAGGCTACTACAGATGATTCATCAGAGGATTTTTACAGATTGCGCGTCCTATGACACAGTTGACCCGGAAGGACGTGCCCTTCGCTTGGACAGACGCCTGTGAGGCGTGTTTTCTGGAGCTGAAGGAGAGGTTGACCTCGGCTCCCGTGCTCACCATCCCTGACAGTAGTGGCAGGTTCGTTGTGTACACGAACGCCTCCTTGCAGGGGTTAGGAGGTGTGCTCATGCGGAGGGGTCACGTTGTCGCTTACGCTTCGCAGCAACTGAAGCCCCATGAGCATACCTACCCTACCCACGACCTAGAGTTGGCAGCTGTTGTCTTCGCGCTGAAGACCTGGAGGCACTACTTGTACGATGAGACCTTCGAGATTTTCACAGATCACAAGAGCCTCAGATACCTTTCTGATCAGAAGGAGCTCAACATGAGACAGAGACGTTGGTTGGAGCTCCTGAAGGACTACGACTGCACCATCTCCTATCACCCGGGAAAGGCCAATGTGGTGGCTGACGCCTTGAGCCGTAAGGCGCCCGCACACTTGGCTAGTTTACAGTTACAGAGTTGGAGCCTTTTGGAGGAGGTCGGCAGCTGGCGACCTCTAGAGTTACGGGGGCACTGTGGGGCAGTGACGGTGATACGACAGACCAGGCCAGAGCTGATAGACCACATCATCACAGGACAGATGGCCGATCCGTACTTGCAGTCCTTGCGCGACAGAGTACTGTCGGGAGACCCGGGGGACTTCTCTTTCACAGACCAGGTGCTGCGCCTGAGGGGACGGTTGTGCGTTCCCAAAGACGAGGAGCTGTTGAGAGAGCTCCTGACTGAGGCACACGGTTCCAGATTCACCATACATCCCGGAAACACGAAGATGTACCACGACTTGAGACGCGAATTTTGGTGGAGGGGGGATGAAGCGGGATGTGGGTGAGTTCGTGCAGCAGTGCTTAGTGTGCCAGCAGGTGAAAGGCGAGCATCAGAGGCCTGCAGGGCCGCTACAGCCGCTTCCAGTGCCAGAGTGGAAGTGGGAGAGCATCACCATATCGGAGACGCAGAGAGGTGCAGTTTGAGGTTGGGGACCACGTCTTTCTTCGTGTTTCACCCATGAAGGGCCTGCAGCGGTTTGGGGTGAGAGGGAAGCTCGCGCAGAGGTTTGTGGGGCCCTTTGAGGTCCTGGAGCGGGTTGGACCCATTGCTTCCAGGCTTGCCCTCCCCCCGCAGCTTTCTGGTGTGCACGGCGTGTTCCACGTGTCCAACCTCAGGAAGTACGTAGCCGATCCCAGTCACGTACTGAGTCACGAGAGCGTCGAGGTGGGCGACGACCTGACCTACCCCGAGCGGCCAGTGCAGATTCTAGACCGAGCCGTCCGCAGTTTGAGACGAAAGCAAGTACCCATGGTAAAGGTTTTGTGGAGGAGCCAGCGGTACGAGGAGGCTACCTGGGAGCCTGAAGCGGCAATGCGGGAGTGGTACCCGGAGCTTTTCGAGGGTACGTCTTTTCGGACCGGCTTCGGTCCTCTTTGAGTTTGTTATGGTTATTTTGACGTCTTTTTCGCACCCTAGTTAGCGCAAGTTTCGGGGACGAAACTTCCTTTGAGTTTGTTATATTGTTATGAACGCGCGCTCCAGACGTCTTTTAAGACGTCTGGGAGGTGTCCCAGACGTCGGAGAAGACGTCTGGGATCATTTACAGACGTCTGGAAATCGCTTATTTTAGCACGATTGTTTCGTCTGCGTGCCTGAGCGCGCAGACCTGCGGAAATACCCTCTCTCTCTTTTTCCCTCTCCCTCCTGCGCCCTCTGTCGCGCTCTTTCTCTCCTCCTCGCGCGGCCTTAAAAGGCCATGCCCTCTCCCTCACTCCCGTCACCTCCGTCTCCTTCCTTTTCTCCTTCCAGCCAGTGTGCGAGAGCGAGTGCGAGGGTGAGCGGCGGCGGCGACAGCCTGCCGGGGCAGCGGGAGCCGGCCGACGGGGGCGCAGCGGGCGCGGAGCGACGAGGGAGGCCTGCTGCAGCTCGAGCAGCAGGCGGAGCACTCGCAGCGCGGCTGGGCGTCGCGAGTGGAGGGCGAGTCGCGCCCTGGTTCTGGAAACTTTTCCAGAACCAGACGTATGGACTGATAGCCAGATGACGTGCACGACGTCTGAAAGGTGAGGTATTTTCCATCTTCTTCCTTTTCTTCGACTGACCGTACTGAGAGAGAGATGGGTACGCGCAGGTTCGGTGATTCACCATCCAACGCGAATCAGACGTCTGGCTGTAGCACCAGACGACGGGAACGACTTCCAAACGTGCGGGGTGACCATAGGACGTCTGGGAACTAGGCCAGACGCCCCCGCAGGCTTCTGGACGTCTGAGAGCCCACGCAGAGCGAGGTAATTCACTGATCCACTTTTTAAGAAGTCTGGAATAAGTTCCAGATGTCTGATTTTGCACTATTTCGTCGTCTTCGACCCGTTTAGGGCCCATTCGGGTTCCGTTTTCCGCGTTTCAAGTTGCGTTCTTTTCGAAATTAAATCCTCTACCTGTCTACAGTAGCTGTATACTGTTTTGAGAAGTTCCTTGTGTTGATCCTTGTGATAGGACCCCGTTCCGTTGCAGTCTCGGAGGTTGCGGAGGCACGCGGGATTCCTGACCACGCCCCCAGTTCGCCTGTTGTAACCGGTAGAGTGGCTTTAAGTATAATCTGTTAAATTATGAAACCATAAATAGAACCTAGGACATTGCATGAATCCTAGGAATGAGAAATAGATTGAATGGTAGATCCTAGGGTGTTGCATGAATCCTAGGGCTGGAAAACTAGATTGTATGATAGATCCTAGGATATGGCATGAATCCTAGGACGGGAAAACTAGTGGAATGTATGAATACTGCTGTCTTGGAAAATGTGGAAAGGAAACAATAGTTGCCTGTGAAGTGAATTAATAGCTGCCTGTGAATTGAATTAACAGCTGCCTGTTATGAATAAATGAACATGATTAAGAATGTGGGATGTATGAACGTGAAACTGGAAAGGTGAAACCTGAATGCGCTGAGTTAAAGAGCTGGAACCCTACGGGGAATTAGGAGTAGAACTCCTGGAAAGTGAATGGAATAGAATTGGGGAAGTGAGCTGGTCCTTGAGTACGGAGTACCAAGGAGAGCGACTGTCCCCCTGTTTAGTGCAGAGCGGAGCCAGCCGCCCCAGGGACCTGGGGTTAGGACTGGCCACTCTGTACTGACTTACTGGCCCTCGTGTACGTAGTACCGAGGAGAGCTACTAGTGTAGGGAGGTACTAGCTACCCCACGGGCCCCGGGGTTCTACTAGCCTCCTACACCGACTTGTTAGGCCCACTGGGGCAAACCAGGGTAGTCAGGCGAGGGTGCGCGGACTGTGGAGGGGCAAGGCCCCTGTTTGGTTACTGTGGAGGGGTTGGACCCCTGTTACTGAGAGGGCTCTGCCCTGTACTGGTTCCGTGCTATGCTTTGGGCGCACCCGTTAACGGAAACGACTGACCGCGTGACAGTGCGGGTTAGCTACCCGTGCGTTTACCGCGCGTGCCGTAGTCACCGTTACGTCTGTCAGTGACCTTGGGGTGGTTGACTGAGAGTAGGATCACCACGGGGGACTCTCCCGGCCAGGAGAGCACCACATGCTACTTCTACTGTTCGGAAAAGATTGCAATCAAGATCGTTCCCACGAGGAACATTCGAGATCAAGTGAAGGATCTGAGAATTAGATAAATTGTGAAACAATAGAAAGACGTAAATAAAGGAAGAAAGAAAATTAAAACAGCTACTGTACACTTTACTGTTTCTTTAGTTTAGCTGCCACTCTACTCAGCGTTTTGCTGACGTGTTACACTCGTTACCTTTCAGGACCAGGTGTTGAGCAGCCAGGGTCAGCGGCTGCAGAGGACGCTGGGCCAAGTAGGGTCCAGTAGAGTTACCACTGTTCTCTTGTACCTCTTTTTGTTCCACTGTAGTGAGTAGTTCTTGTTTCCGCTATACCTTTCTTTACCTGCAGTTCATATTATGTTACGAATGTGTTCTACTGTTGTGGTGGTATATACTGTAGTGATTTCTTTTGTTACTGCTGTATTTTCTTACTGTTAGTTATATTCATGCTGAATGTGGTTTATTTTACTGCTCTTTTGGTTACTTCCTCGTTGGACGACTAGGTCTTGGGATTAGTCGAGTCGGTCCGGTCCTCGTGTCTCGTAGGGACTTGAGGATCGGGTCGTTACACTGTGCCACGGCGAAGGTCTGCATGTAGTTTGATTAGGCCGAGAGGCGGTGTTTCTGTCTGACAGGGTCGGAGCCCCAGCCGCCATTGACGACAACTGAAGCAGCTTCCAGGTGAGTTCCAGGTGTCGGGGCTTCAAGATTCCAGGTGCTGCAGGTTGGGGCGAAGTCTGCGAGGACTTCTGCTTCAGCAGTTGGCACCGATAGTGGTTGCAATTGAGCAGAGAGCGATGAGGTCTTCCTGCGGGCACGCGCGAGAAGGGCGAGCAGAATAGTCCCACATCGTAAGTTCTTGAAACCCCGCACTGGTTTAAATTGATTTCGTGTTTTCTATTGGTTGCCTCCGAGACACCTGGGGTGAGGTCCCGCACCCCACTCGCCCGCCCAGTCCGCGAGTTCACCACGCGGATCCGGCGGACCAACCCGACACCACCTGCACACTCCTCGCGTACCATACATGCCGGTACGCTTGGTTCCGGTTACGCATACCCGACCCGATAACCCGGCTCTGGGAGAGCTTCCTATGAGCGGTTTACAGAGAGAGAGAGAGACGTGCGGGTAGAGGGAAGGGTTAGGTTTTGCTGTGGTTTGTGCAGGGACAGGGTGCGAGGGAAGAAGGTTCACACTTGGCCACAGGAAGAAGAGGAGGTGCGAAAGAAGAAGAAGAAGCTTTGCAGCTGAGCAAGGCAGAAGGCCAAAGAAGAAGAAGCGGGAAGAAGAAGAAGAGAAGAAGGAGAAGCAGCAAAGTAAGAAAAGAGAGGGGAAGCACTGTAGCAGACTGCCATTTAAGTCGTCTGACTGAGATATCAGACGACGGATGAAGCTTCAGGGGAGACAAAGCAGAGAAGAAGAAAAAGAAAAGAAAAGGTTCCGCAGCTGAAGTGAAAGAAAAGAAAAGAAGGAAGAAAGAAGATAAAGAAAATAAGAAAGAAAGAAGATAAAGAAAAGAAGAAGAAGAAGAACTGGAGAAGAAAGGAACTACAGAAGACCTGAAGGCCACCAGAAGACCAAGGAAGGAGACCCGAGAAAGAAGAGAAGAAGATAAGCAAAGAGAGAAAGAAGAGAAGAAGAAAAAGCCACAAGACACAAATCTATTTCTCCCTCTCCCTCTCCCTCTCTCTTATTTTTGTAATATAGAAACATTGTGCTTCTAGAATTCCAGTAGCTCCCTGAGTTCGACCTCGGGAAACTATTTCCAAGTAAAATTGTAATGGTAACGACAACCGTAGCTGTCTCATTATATACCACAACGACACTTCTGTAATAAGCATTAAAACAAACTAAGACTAGCCACGGTTGGGAAAACTGCCACCATTATAGCTCTTCTAATTCCTGGAGTTGGAGTTTCCTTTCTTGACCACACATGTTTGGGTTGAGGTTACATTAGTCAACAACCCAATAAGCGCGGTGTTCCAACTCCACGGGCAAGTGACAAGGCTTCCCGAAAATAATCTTGTATGGAGACATACCAAGGGGAGCCTTGAAGGCGGTCCGATACACCCATAAAGCGTCAATTAGCTTGTCGGACCAATCCTTACGGTCAGGTCGAATTGTTTTCTAGAGGATTTGCTTGATTTGCCGGTTCGACACTTCAGCTTGACCGTTCATTTGAGGATGATACGGAGAAGCGATACGATGATGGACTCTATACTTCCTCAAAAGTGCCTGAAATGATGCGTGAGTGAAATGGCTTCCTTTATTCGAAATGATGGCTCGAGGGATCCCAAAGCGTGCAAAGATGTGGTCTTTGACGAACTTAGTTGTAATGACATGGTCAGCACAACACGTGAGAATGGCCTCAATCTATTTCAAGACATAATCAACGACAACAAGGATGTACTCGAAACCGTTGGATGGAGGAAAGAGACCCATAAAATCAATTCCCCAAATGTCAAAAATCTCTGTAGCTAGGATGGGCTGCAAGGGTATCATGTCACATCGTGACATTGACCCTAGTGACTGACACCTAGTGCAACGATTAGCATAATTGTGTGCATCCTGATGAAGGGAGGGCCAAAAGAATCCACATTGCAACACCTTGGCTGTAGTTTTTCTCCCAGAAAAGTGGCCTCCACAGGCCTGAGGCCTGATTGTGATAAAAGGATAGCACACTGGGGAATTCGCTGTCAGGAACACAATGACAGATAATCTGATTAGCACCTACTCTAAAAAGTAGTGGATTATCTCAGAAATAATACTTTGCTTTTGCAATGAGACGCTTACGCTGGTTTTTAGGCCAACCTCATGGAAGAGATCCAGAAGCAAGGTAATTAACGATATCGGCATACCAAGGTCCACTTGTCACATTTATCGCTAGAAGGTGCTCATCAGGGAAGGATTCATTTAAAGGAAATGTAAGTCTAATATGGTCTGGGTCTAGTCTTGACAGGTGGTCTGCAACAACATTCTGGGCTCCAGCCTTATCTCGTATCTCAAGATCAAATTCTTAAAGTAGAAGGATCCAATGAATCAGTTGAGGCTTTGCATCCTTCTTATGCATGAGATGATGAATGGTCGTGTGGTTAGTGAAAATGGTAACATGAGAACCCAGAAGATATGAACGGAATTTCTCCAGCCCAAAGACGATTTCCAACAGCTCTTTTTCAGTGGTCGTGTAATTATGCTGGGCCTCATCCAGCGTCTTAATGGCGTAATACACCACGAAGGGGTGTTTATCGTGTCTTTATCCCAAAATTGCTCTGACAGCTAGGTCAGAAGCATCACACATCAGCTCAAAGTCAAGGGACCAATCAGGCGGTTGGAGAACAGAGGCCTTGGTAACAGCCATATGCAGCTGCATGAATGCTCGAATACAATAGGGACCCATGTTGAAGGGTACATCAGTCTCTAGGAGATGTGTCAAAGGTTTGGAAATCTTGGAGAAATCCTTGATAAATCTCCTATAAAAATCGACGTGACCCAAAAAGGAGCAAATTTGCTGGATAGAGCTAGGAATGGGTAAATCAGCAATCACATCAATTTTAGCTCTGTCCACCTCAATACCCCTTTCAGAGATAATATGTCCGAGAACAATACCTTTGTGCACCATGAAATGACTTTTCTCCTGGGAAAGCACGAGGTTAACATCAATACATCTTTGAAGGATGCGGGTTAGGTTGGCTAGGCAATCATCAAAAGTCAGTCCGAAGACGGAAAAGTCGTCCATAAAGATTCGAGAAAATCACCCACCATATCATGGAATATTGCTAGCATGCATCTTTGGAAAGTAGCTAGCATGTTATAGAGTTTGAATGGAACTCTTCTAAAAGTGAAGGTGCCAAAGGGACAAGTGAAGGTGGTTTTCTCTTGGTCTCGAGGGTCAATAGCTACCTGGTTATAACTTGAGAATCCATCCAGGAAGCAAAAGAACTGATTTCCCACTAACCCCTCTAGGATTTGGTCGATAAAAGGTAGCAGAAAATGATCTTTCTTGGTAGCAGTATTGTGTTTCCTCTAATCTACACACACTCTCCAAGACGTAGGAGTGCATGTGTGGATGGATTCTCCCTTGTCATTGACACGGATGGTGAGGCCCACCTTTTTAGGCACAACATGAATTGGGTTCACCCAGGGGCTGTCGCTGATCAGGTAAATGATGCCCGCGTCAAGCCACTTGATAATTTCATTCTTAATGACCTCCCGCATATTAGGATTGAGATGTCGCTGCATCTCGCGGGACGGTCGAGCCTCCTCCTCCATATATATATGGTGAGTGCAGTAAGAGGGGCTAATGCCAGCCAAATCAGACAGAGACCATCCAATGGTTGCCTTATGTTTAATTAGGACCTTCATTAGTTTTCACTCTTGCTCCCTGGATAATTTTGAATTGATGATTACAGGAAGCATTTCATTTGGTCCTAGGAAAACATATTTTAACGTGTTAGGCAGCTCTTTAAGCTTAGGAATGGATGGTGAAAGATCTGGCAAATCTTGGGACGAGAGTGTCCCAAAAGGATCAGGAGAAGGAATAAGGGGAAAAGGAAATTGGCCCTCAGGTTGGCCAAGGAGAGGGGCATTGATGAGAACCTCATCATGAGCCATAACTAGCTCATTTTGACCCAATACAAAGGATAAAAGCTCCTACATATCTCAAGGAAAGGCTTAACTCAGAGAATTCTGAGTTTGAGAAGAAAACCAGTCATAAGGGGTAAAAGTGCAATTTTACCAGTACAATCTGCATACAGGGTAATTCAGGGCCCAAACACAGGTCAAAACAGCTTAATAAGAATAAAAGTGGGATGAGATGATCTAGCAAGGGCTACAGCACTTCCAAGGAACCAAATGATAACCTGTAACCCTAAAACAACCCGCTTCAATTCACAAGGTTCGGGGCAAAGTAAAAATAGAATAAACCCTTTAAAATTCATAGAAAAATAATCTCTAGGGTTTAGAACCTTCAATTTGGCCTTTAGAACCCATTTTGACCTACATTGAGAACCATGCCCAATTAATAACTTAATTTGGGTCTTTACGCAAATTGACCGGTCAAACAAGGTTTAATATGAAAATGAAATTTACCATCAGATTCCTTAGGTTCTAATTAGTCATGTATAAAAACTTGAGCCTAAGAAGAAACCTCCTTGACCGACTTTACACTTTGGTCCTCATATATTTACTCTTTGGCCCTCAACTTTTGAACCCTCGCATTTTGGCCCCTAACTCTCCTTCGTTCTTTGCAATCAGGTCCCTCCTGCAAAACCCTGCCAGCACCATGCTCCGGCGACCTTGCGCGGAGCATGGCGCCGCGCAGGGTGAGGTGGGGGACCTGGCAAGTATACCGGGGGTGCCCTGCGTCGTCAGCCGTCGCAGGAGCACCCCCATGGTCATTGTAGCCCCCCATACCGGCCGTGCGAACGCACGGACGGTATGGGTTCATGTTCCGACCATTCTCCGGCGAGGGAGACACGTCGTCTCCCTCCGCCTTCCTCCCTGCTTCATCCCTATAAATACCCCCCGCCGCTCCACCGACGAGGGCAGCCTGGATCTGACGGAGAAAACCCCCAGCTTTCTTCTCTTCTTCCTCCGGCAGACGCTCACCAGCTCCGGCGACTTCCTCCCCCTCCACCTCTTCGCTCTGCCGCAATACCAGCAGCAGAGACTTCCTCCCCTGCTCTTCCCGCGCCACGCCGCACCCAGCTGGCGCCTCTCCAGCCCTCTGCTCGCCGCCGCCCCTCTCCCTGAGCATCGTCTTCTCCGGCGACAGTCGATACGACTGTCGCCCTGTTCCTCCCCCTTCGTCCCTGCAAGTAAGTTAGACCTACTCCCCTTCTCCTCCTCTTTCTTTCCCCGCTTTCGATTTAGTCAATTAAGCCCTCTACCGACCCTGTTCACCCTCATCCTCTCCGCCTCCGACCACCCTCCGGCGAGCCGCTCCCATCACCTCAGCGACCCACACGGCTCGCCGACCACCGCAGAACTTCCGCCTCCTCACCCTGATCCTCTTCCGCCCCTCCACTTCCCACCAAACACCCTCTGCAGATCCACCGAACACACCCACTTCCTCGCTCACAGTTTGACCTAGGACGACCTGTTAGCTCCATCTCGCCCCCTGCAGACACCCTGACCACCTTCGCCGTGCCACGGCGAAGGTCCCCCGCCTGTCTGATTTGGCCGAAAGGCCGTTCTTCTGTGACCAGGTGACTCGCCCGCCGTCGCCATTACCGCGCAGGCAGAGCTGCTTCACCTGCAGGTGCAGGCACGCCCTCGCCCAGGGTTGACTCCCAGGTTGCGCAAGGACTCTCCGCGAAACGTCCCTGGTTCACAGACGGAGCGAAGGCCGCGCGGGAAGCCACGATCGCCCACTGCTCCATCCGCGACGCGCGCTCAATTCGGGTGGGACATTTAGTCCCACCTCGGAACCTCTCGAAGGCGCGCGGATGCATAAAGGCAAAAACTGCCTTATGCTGTTTGCCTCCTGACCACGGGGTGAGGTCCCTCTCACCCGACCCGACCCGGCCTCGTCCGTGACCACGCTCCGCGGACCTGGCCCGACCCGATTAGACTGACCTGCACTCCTCGCCCACCACGCACGCCGGTGGGCCTGGACCCGGGCCTGACCCGAACCCGATTACCCGGTAGCGCTCTGGGAGAGCTTCCGAAGAGTGATTTCAGAGAGAAAGAGAAACGCGGGGGAGGGGGGTAGAGTAGGTTTTTGCCCTCTGATGCTGGACTCTTGAGCGTGCAGGCACAGGTGAAGGACTGCGGAAGAAGAACTGAAGCGGCACTGTAGCATCCGTGGGTTAAGTCGTCTGATTGGAAAATCAGACGACGTACTGAAGACAGGTGAAGACAAAGAAGAAGAAGAAATGAAGAGAAGCAAGAAGCAAGAAAAGGAGAAGAAGATCTGAAGAAAAAGAAAGAAAGGAAACAAGGAAGAACAGAAGACAGAAGGAGAAGAGCACGAGGGGAAGATCTGAAGAAAGCAGAAGAAGAAGAAGAAGAAGAAGAAGAAGAACAGGAAGAACAAAAGCCAAAGAGGAAGAAAGAAGAGAAGAAGAAGAAGCCAAATTTTCATCTCTCTCTCTCTCTCTTTATTTTTGTAATAGAACTTGTATATCTCTAGAATACAACTTGCTCCCTGAGTTCGACCTCGGGAACTCTTTCATTTTTCCGAGTAAAAAATTTTATATGAAACGTTAGTAACAACCGGCTTTACTACAACGTTATAACAAACCCGGTAAAACAAACGTCATCATTTTGGCGCCGTTGCCGGGGAGCAACGGCTATTCTAGAGGTAAACATTCCTGTTTCTTTTAAGTTCTGATAATCTCCTCTCTTTTGTGCAGCTACAGGAACTCAAGAAGACAAGCAACCACACAACCACTCCGAAGACAGGTAAAATCTTTTCTCTCACTATTAACCCCTACACTCTAAAGAGGAAGAAAAGAAAAGAACAAGCAATATAGGGCTAACCTGTCTTCCATAACCATAAAAAGTTGCATGTTTTCAACTCATCATTCCTGCACACTATTAAGGGTATTTAAGGGCTAACACATTCTTGCTTGAGCCCTAATTGCCCAACAAAGAGTTAACTGGACCAAGTAGAGCCAACCTAGGATTCAACATTAGGGTTTTAGAGACACACTACTTAACTCAAGAATGGAGAAAATCCAAAAGAGGTGTGCTCAAACCATTGATTGAAAATAATTAACAAGAAAAATCCTAAACAATTGGCTCTCTCTAAACACTTGAACCCTAAAAGACAGGACCTAAAAAGCTCTCAAAGAAAACAAGAGGTAAAGTTGACCCCTTTGGGTTAACCAACCTTAAATTAGGTCACTCTTTGCACTTAAAAAGACTAAAGTTCAAGTGAAACCTTAAGCACCCTGATCTTAAAATTGGTAGACTTAAGAGGTCAAGATCCCCATTCTGGTCTACCTGGAACCGCAGTGACAAGAGAGGTCGGGTGGGGGAAACCCTGTAACCCGTGGGGACGCTCTACCGTGTAGGGGTCTTCGCGGGACTCTCCCTCTCTGGCTGCCCAGGTAATTCTCAGGTGGACGATCTTTCTGATCAAGGGGTCCATCTGCCCCGCACCTCTATAGTCACCCAACACATTTTTGGGTGTCTTGATTGGGTCCAGCACCTTCTAAACTTACCTCTCCCAACTGTGCATGTACGGAAGGAGGTCTCTAAGACCACCCTTAAGACCTCCATTAGAAATTCACTCTCATCAAGGCCAAGCCTCGACGCCCGTATTTGTGCAGCAACACCCTCACATTATTCTCTCTTCTGATTCAGAACCAAGTTCTTCTTCTTCCCCCATCATGGCTCAGCCAGTTGAGGAAGAAAATAATCTGGAACACCAGCTCCAGCGACTCAATGACCTCTTCCAAAACTTCGTGCACCCACCACAGCGTCCTATGATGCGGGACCACTACAATCCTGCTGCGGTGGCCATTGAGCCTCGAGTTAGAATCCCGATTGGAGGACCTGATTCCGAACTAAAGCCCAACATGATTCACGCTATACCTAAATTCCATGGGCTTAATTCTGAAGATCCCTTCCAGCACATCAAACAGCTAAAGCATCTGGCCCACACTTTTGGATTAGATGCGCAAAATCGGGATATTCTTCTCATGAAGATGTTCTCCTTTTCTCTTATGGACAAGGCCGCCCATTGGTATCAAACTCAGACCCGGCCGATCAACACTTGGGAAGAACTTCAATCCGAGTTTTTGAAAAAGTTCTTTCCCGTTGGTCGGACCAACGCCTTGCGCCATCAGATTACACACTTCACTCAACAATCAGGAGAACCTCTCCATGAGGCATGGGATCGTTTTCAGGATCTCATGAGGAAGTGCCCCCATCACGGAGTTCCTAAATGGGAACAAGTCCAATCTTTTTACCAGGGACTCCGTGAGGACATCCGCCTTTTCGTCAATGCAACCTGCGGAGGAAACATCATGGGTCAACATGAAGACACCGTATGGGAGATTCTCGAAAACATGTGCGAGAACTCCATCAACAATGACTCCATGGGATTATTCGACAGGACGAATACCCGCGCAGCGACGAATCTTAAGGGAGCACATGAGACGCAGGACCTGTCCGCATCAGTCGACCTGGAGTTAATGGCCAGTCGATTGGACAAGGTCTCAATTATTGAAAAGAAGGTGGATGAGCTGACTCAGCACTTGCAGCGAGCCACCTCTGCGCGTAACTCCTTTGCACAACCTCCTTCCACACAGGAGACTGTGCAAAACATCCTCCACCGATCCTCCCCTGGGATGGATCCATATCCATCCCCATCTGATTCTTGGACTGGAAGATCATCCGATCCTTTCTTCACCAGCCGGGGGAACTCCATTCCTCCTTTCCCTGATTCTCAGGAGGTTCCTCAGACCTACGAGGACCTCAACGCCATCCAGAACGACCCATTCTCCAACACTTACAACGCTGGATGGCGAAACCATCCCAATTTTCAGTGGGCGGGAAATCCCCAAACCCAAAGACCACCTTTTCAGTCCCGCCCACAGCCCTCTCATCACTACCAGCCGCCTCAGCCTCGGCCCAACCCTACTTATCCATCAGGGCCAAATCAAGATCAAATGTCCTTAATCCTTCAGACGCTGGCTGACATTCAAAAATCGAATGCGGCCATTCAAAAACAGCACAAGGACGAGCTTACTGAAGTTAAAACTCAACTGGCCCAGTTGGCAAATTCTCGCCAGCCAGGCACACTCCCTTCCCAACCCCTTCCTAACCCAAATAACGTGCCAACCCAGAAGCGCGTTATGAATCCAAATTTAGGCCACGCTCAATGGATTTATCAGGCCCCTACTGCCCCATCTCCAGACGAGATGGAAGCCTCAACTTCGCGTGCGGGATTTCAGCAGCAGCCACCCCTCCTACCAAACCCAAACCAAAATCAGGCCGGATTAAATTCTGTAACAACACGTAGTGGTAAGACAACTCAGGACCAGCATTATCCAAACCACGCCCAGCCTGATAACCATGACCCTAGGATAGTTAGCCAAGGTACCGCTGCTCCAGACCCACAACCTGGACCTATCCTAGAGGAACCAACCAAGATCCCGTTTCCCGAGGCCCTGACCAAGGGAAAGAAGACCACCAAACCCGTGGCCCCTGAGGAGGACCTGGTCAAGCTCTTTGAGCAGGTCCACATAAACATCCCCTTGATGGATGCAATCCGCCACGTACCAGCTTACGCACGATTTCTAAAGAATATATGTACACCCCAGCGTAAGCCGCGAACCAAGGGAGGGAGCCCAATTGTTCTGTCAGAGCAAGCCAGCTCTGTAATCCTTAGTAGACTCCCACCCAAGGCAAAAGATCCTGGAACTCCCCTGATCTCCTGTAAGATAGGTGGTACCCAATTTGATAGAGCATTGTTAGACTTAGGAGCATCTATAAATCTGATACCCACATCCTTACTTGACCATCTGGAAGAATCTGAGCTGAAACCAACCGAGGTGACATTACAATTAGCAGATCGATCTATAAAGTCACCAAAAGGGATTCTCGAGGATGTTATCGTGAGAGTGCGGGATTTCTATTTTCCAGTGGACTTTATAGTCTTAGACATGGATGCACCTGAGAACCCTAGGGATACACCAATCATTCTAGGGAGACCTTTCTTGGCTACTGCTAGAGCCAACATCAGCTGTGAGGAGGGCCAAATAGAGCTTAAGTTTGGAGATCAAACACTGAAAATTGATATATTTAAGGCCCAACAAGGAATTAATTGCGGCGTCATCGAGCAAATTTGTGACATCAAGACTTTGGTTGATGAATCACACCTCCAGGATGACTTGAGTATTCCTCATCAACCACAGAAGGATCTTGACCCGCAAACAGAGGAGTCAAATCCAGACGTGAACAACCCAGTAACTCCCACCCTTGAACCTCACATCTATATTGAACCACCCGCTGCTGCTGAAAACCCCATCCTCGAACTGAAACCCCTTCCTGCTCATTTGAAATACATCTTTTTGGGTTCTAATCAGACCCTTCCTGTGATCATCAATTCCAACCTCAATCCTGAACAGGAATCCCGTCTGATTGTTGTCCTCCAGCAACATCGCAGAGCCATCGGATGGATCCTCGATGATTTGACTGGAATAAGTCCCTCTTATTGTACTCATCATATCTATTCAGAAGAGGGCACACGACCTTCTCGTGAAATGCAGAGACGCTTAAACCCCAATCTGCAGGAGGTCGTGAAAAAGGAGATCATCAAGTGGTTAGATGCCGGGATCATCTACCCGATCTCCGATAGTCGTTGGGTGAGCCCAATTCAGGTCGTGCCTAAGAAGGCAGGACTCACCACTATAACGACTGAGACCGGAGAAACCATTCCTACCCGATTAGCCAACTCGTGGAGAGTCTGTATAGATTACCGTCGACTCAATTCCTCCACGAAGAAGGATCATTTCCCACTACCCTTCATTGATCAAATTCTCGAAAAACTAGCAGGAAATAGGTTCTTCTGCTTTCTTGACGGGTACTCCGGTTATAACCAGGTGGCAATCCATCCTGAGGACCAAGAAAAGACCACATTCACCTGCCCCTTCGGAACATACGCTTTCCGAAGGATGCCTTTCGGTCTTTGCAATGCACCCGCTACTTTTCAGCGATGCATGCTTGCCATATTCTCAGATATGGTAGGTGATTATCTGGAAGTCTTCATGGATGACTTTTCAGTTTTCGGAGCATCATTCGACGATTGCCTCCAACACTTGGTCCAGATACTCAGGCGGTGCATCGACGTGAATTTGGTTCTTTCTTGGGAGAAGAGCCATTTCATGGTGCCTGAGGGAATTATCCTGGGACACTCAATTTCAGAGAAAGGTATCCAAGTGGATCGAGCTAAGGTTAATCTGATTTCTCACCTTCCTATGCCTAGCTCGATCAGGGACATCCGATCCTTTTTAGGGCATGTCGGTTTTTATCGACGATTTATCCCTGATTTTTCAAAAATCGCACGCCCCCTGACCACTCTTCTCTCCAAGGATGTTCCCTTCAAAATCTCCAAGGAATGCACTCAAGCATTTGAAATCCTGCGTGACCGAGTCACCCAAGCCCCGATCCTACAGTCCCCTGATTGGTCTCAACCCTTTGAGATCATGTGTGATGCATCCGACTTCGCTGTAGGAGCGGTTTTGGGGCAGAAAAATGACAAGAAACCTGTGGTCATTTACTACGCCAGCAAAACACTCGATGAGGCTCAGCGTAACTATACAGTTACTGAGAAAGAGCTGCTAGCTGTAGTATTTGCCCTGGAGAAGTTCAGATCGTACCTTCTGGGTTCCCATGTCATCATATACTCAGATCACACGGCTGTGAGGCATCTCCTTGCAAAGAAGGACGCGAAACCTCGATTGATCCGATGGATCTTGCTGTTGCAAGAATTTGACCTCGAGATTCGCGATAAAGCGGGAAAACAAAACGTGGTAGCTGATCACTTGTCCCGTCTTCCTTCTGAAATGATAGACCCTTCCGGACCCATCACTGAGCATTTTCCCGATGAGCACCTGCTGACTATTGGTACTAGCCTTCCATGGTTTGCTAATATTGTAAATTACTTGGCATCTCATCAGACCCCGTCCGATTGGCCGAAGGCCAAGAAAGACAAATTACGCTCCGATGCCAAGTATTACATTTGGGAGGACCCGTACCTCTTCCGCATAGGTGCCGATCAGATCATCCGGAGATGTGTCCCGGAAGGGGAAGTCAACAATATCCTCTCTTTCTGCCATGACCAGGCATGCGGTGGCCATTTTGCCGGGCATAAAACCACATCAAAAGTCCTCCAGTGCGGCTTTTACTGGCCCACACTGTTCAAAGACGCATACAGTCATTGCAAGGCATGCAGTCGTTGCCAGACTTTGGGCAACATGAGCCATCGCGACATGATGCCTATGCAACCGATTCTAGTATGCGAAATCTTTGATGTTTGGGGGATTGATTTTATGGGCCCCTTTCCTGTTTCGGATGGTTTCGAATACATTCTGTTGGCTGTGGACTACGTGTCCAAATGGATCGAAGCCATACCGACCCGAACCTGTGATCACAAAATCGTTCTCAAATTCATTCATCAACACATTTTCTCAAGGTTCGGGATTCCTCGTGCAATAATCTCTGATGGGGGGACCCATTTCACAAATGCTCAGTTTAGGTCACTGATGACCAAATACGGGGTGTCTCACCGAATCTCTACTCCTTACCACCCCCAAACTAATGGTCTAGCTGAGCTGTCGAATCGGGAGATCAAGAAAATCCTACAGGTCACTGTTCGACCTGACAGGAAGGACTGGTCGTCCCGACTTCCGGAAGCATTGTGGGCCTATAGGACCGCCCACAAGACCCAATTGGGCATGTCTCCCTTTAGATTGGTGTACGGAAAGGCATGCCACCTTCCCGTCGAACTGGAGCATAAAGCCTATTGGGCAGTACGGAACTGTAATCTGGATCTTTCTAAGGTTGGGACCCACAGAAAACTCCAAATCAGCGAGATCGATGAATTGCGCATAGACGCGTACGAGAACTCGCAAATCTACAAGGAGCGGGTTAAAGCCTTCCACGACAAACACATCTCAAGAAAGATCTTTCATCCTGGTCAAAAGGTCCTACTCTTTGATGCCCGACTCAAACTCTTCCCAGGAAAGCTGAGATCTAAGTGGGTCGGACCATATTTGGTCCGACAGGTTTTTGGAAATGGAGCAATCGAAATCAGTCCACTCAGCCACGATTCTGAACCTTTCATCGTGAATGGTCAAAGACTCAAGCCGTTCATTGATGTAACTTCTACTGATTTGGCTGAGGCATCTTATATCCTCCTTTCCCCTTGAGCTTATTGCGCCCAGCCGATGGCGTAAAACTCAGCGCTTAACGGGAGGCAGCCCGTCATTCTCTTTGAAAACCTGAAACTTGTTCTGACACCTTTCAGCACTCGAAGTTCACCCTTGTAGACAGCCGACCCCAACTCAGATGTTTGCATCTGAGATTTGAAATCGTCCGCAAAAATTCAACCCGACCCATTCACTCATCCAAATTTCTGTCTTAAGGAATGAACTAAGACCCCCTAGGTTACAATGAGGACATTGCAAATCTTAGGCATGGGGGGGTAGGAAAGTGCAAAAACGTGTAAGAAAAGGTTTCAAACAAAAAATTCACATATGCCAAAAAAAAAAAAAAAAAAAAAAAAATTCGAAAAAGAATAAGAGGAGAAGGAAAATTTTGTGAAGGAGAAAAGAAACAAAATGAAAAAGGAGCACAAAATTATGAGAAAAAAGAGTGATAGTCATTAGTAAGGAACTAAGGAATTAACCTAAGTTCTAGACCTCATTCAAGAAAATAACTGAAAAGTGCACAATAAGATTAGTAAGAATGCAAACCTTAGGCATTCTTGAATAGACTCTTAGTACCCATTAAGATCTGGACACTCCTCAAGAGGTTGAGGAAAATGAAAAGCTGAAGTATTAGGTCTAAGGCTTAGGAAGTATTCGGCCTCGTTAACTAATTTTTGGTTTACGGGACTCAGTAACCTAAGCACCCTAATCTCACACACAGCCTGGTTCAGTAAGCGTAAAAATCAGAATCACGCAGAAGCGTCGCAAAAATCTGAAAAGAACACCTAGAATAGGAATGGCCGATCAACACAAGCTGATTTGGACAAGTTCCCAGCGTGGAGAGGTGGGAAATCCCCTCGAAGATGCGTAACAAAATATCATCTCCTCGGTGCTTGTCTCTTAGGATATTTACATATCCTACGGGGGGCATGTAAGCACTCTGCTGGTTCAGATTCCATGGATGGCATTATCTCGAAGTGTCAATTGCCAGGGTCTGGATTCGGCCACGGAATACCATGGATGGGATTATCTCGAAATCTCAATAGCCAGGGTTCCGGGGGTTGCCATGGGTGGTGCTATCTCGAAGCATCGATCGCCAGGAACCCTTGAGGATTGATGATGGGAGCAAGGAATCTGATACAGACCGTGTTGAAAAGCCAATCCTAGGCTAGAACTAAAAATAAAAAGAGAGAGAAAACTCTCCAAACAGAAAAAACTTTCTATCTCTCTCTTACAAAACGCACTGCGAACCGAGCCAGGGCTAAAATCATTTTAAGCACAGGGTGCTTTAACCACGAAGTCCAATAAACCTTAGGTTAGTTCTTGTGGGCCTTAAAAACCTTTGCTAAAAGACTAAGGCTAAGGCTAGACAGATTTGGATCTTGATTGGTACTAGAGTACCTTTTAGGCCTATGATCAGCATTCTGACCTAATCTATGAAGGCACTTATCTAAAACTATTGAAAACTTCATGGTCTAGAACAAGGGTTGAAACCTTAAGTTTTGCTAAGGGACTAGCAAAAGCTAGGCATGGGGGTATGATGAGAACCTCATCATGAGCCATAACTAGCTCATTTTGACCCAATACAAAGGATAAAAGCTCCTACATATCTCAAGGAAAGGCTTAACTCAGAGAATTCTGAGTTTGAGAAGAAAACCAGTCATAAGGGGTAAAAGTGCAATTTTACCAGTACAATCTGCATACAGGGTAATTCAGGGCCCAAACACAGGTCAAAACAGCTTAATAAGAATAAAAGTGGGATGAGATGATCTAGCAAGGGCTACAGCACTTCCAAGGAACCAAATGATAACCTGTAACCCTAAAACAACCCGCTTCAATTCACAAGGTTCGGGGCAAAGTAAAAATAGAATAAACCCTTTAAAATTCATAGAAAAATAATCTCTAGGGTTTAGAACCTTCAATTTGGCCTTTAGAACCCATTTTGACCTACATTGAGAACCATGCCCAATTAATAACTTAATTTGGGTCTTTACGCAAATTGACCGGTCAAACAAGGTTTAATATGAAAATGAAATTTACCATCAGATTCCTTAGGTTCTAATTAGTCATGTATAAAAACTTGAGCCTAAGAAGAAACCTCCTTGACCGACTTTACACTTTGGTCCTCATATATTTACTCTTTGGCCCTCAACTTTTGAACCCTCGCATTTTGGCCCCTAACTCTCCTTCGTTCTTTGCAATCAGGTCCCTCCTGCAAAACCCTGCCAGCACCATGCTCCGGCGACCTTGCGCGGAGCATGGCGCCGCGCAGGGTGAGGTGGGGGACCTGGCAAGTATACCGGGGGTGCCCTGCGTCGTCAGCCGTCGCAGGAGCACCCCCATGGTCATTGTAGCCCCCCATACCGGCCGTGCGAACGCACGGACGGTATGGGTTCATGTTCCGACCATTCTCCGGCGAGGGAGACACGTCGTCTCCCTCCGCCTTCCTCCCTGCTTCATCCCTATAAATACCCCCCGCCGCTCCACCGACGAGGGCAGCCTGGATCTGACGGAGAAAACCCCCAGCTTTCTTCTCTTCTTCCTCCGGCAGACGCTCACCAGCTCCGGCGACTTCCTCCCCCTCCACCTCTTCGCTCTGCCGCAATACCAGCAGCAGAGACTTCCTCCCCTGCTCTTCCCGCGCCACGCCGCACCCAGCTGGCGCCTCTCCAGCCCTCTGCTCGCCGCCGCCCCTCTCCCTGAGCATCGTCTTCTCCGGCGACAGTCGATACGACTGTCGCCCTGTTCCTCCCCCTTCGTCCCTGCAAGTAAGTTAGACCTACTCCCCTTCTCCTCCTCTTTCTTTCCCCGCTTTCGATTTAGTCAATTAAGCCCTCTACCGACCCTGTTCACCCTCATCCTCTTCGCCTCCGACCACCCTCCGGCGAGCCGCTCCCATCACCTCAGCGACCCACACGGCTCGCCGACCACCGCAGAACTTCCGCCTCCTCACCCTGATCCTCTTCCGCCCCTCCACTTCCCACCAAACACCCTCTGCAGATCCACCGAACACACCCACTTCCTCGCTCACAATTTGACCTAGGACGACCTGTTAGCTCCATCTCGCCCCCTGCAGACACCCTGACCACCTTCGCCGTGCCACGGCGAAGGTCCCCCGCCTGTCTGATTTGGCCGAAAGGCCGTTCTTCTGTGACCAGGTGACTCGCCCGCCGTCGCCATTACCGCGCAGGCAGAGCTGCTTCACCTGCAGGTGCAGGCACGCCCTCGCCCAGGGTTGACTCCCAGGTTGCGCAAGGACTCTCCGCGAAACGTCCCTGGTTCACAGACGGAGCGAAGGCCGCGCGGGAAGCCACGATCGCCCACTGCTCCATCCGCGACGCGCGCTCAATTCGGGTGGGACATTTAGTCCCACCTCGGAACCTCTCGAAGGCGCGTGGATGCATAAAGGCAAAAACTGCCTTATGCTGTTTGCCTCCTGACCACGGGGTGAGGTCCCTCTCACCCGACCCGACCCGGCCTCGTCCGTGACCACGCTCCGCGGACCTGGCCCGACCCGATTAGACTGACCTGCACTCCTCGCCCACCACGCACGCCGGTGGGCCTGGACCCGGGCCTGACCCGAACCCGATTACCCGGTAGCGCTCTGGGAGAGCTTCCGAAGAGTGATTTCAGAGAGAAAGAGAAACGCGGGGGAGGGGGGTAGAGTAGGTTTTTGCCCTCTGATGCTGGACTCTTGAGCGTGCAGGCACAGGTGAAGGACTGCGGAAGAAGAACTGAAGCGGCACTGTAGCATCCGTGGGTTAAGTCGTCTGATTGGAAAATCAGACGACGTACTGAAGACAGGTGAAGACAAAGAAGAAGAAGAAATGAAGAGAAGCAAGAAGCAAGAAAAGGAGAAGAAGATCTGAAGAAAAAGAAAGAAAGGAAACAAGGAAGAACAGAAGACAGAAGGAGAAGAGCACGAGGGGAAGATCTGAAGAAAGCAGAAGAAGAAGAAGAAGAAGAAGAAGAACAGGAAGAACAAAAGCCAAAGAGGAAGAAAGAAGAGAAGAAGAAGAAGCCAAATTTTCATCTCTCTCTCTCTCTCTCTCTTTATTTTTGTAATAGAACTTGTATATCTCTAGAATACAACTTGCTCCCTGAGTTCGACCTCGGGAACTCTTTCATTTTTCCGAGTAAAAAATTTTATATGAAACGTTAGTAACAACCGGCTTTACTACAACGTTATAACAAACCCGGTAAAACAAACGTCATCAGGCATCTTGGATTGATGGATCCAAGAATGAGTGCCCTAAAGATCAACATTTGGGAATAATGTCCCAGTGTGGAATGTCGCTTCCGCCTAATTTGGCGGGAAAGAAAGAGCACTCTGGTCTTCAAGGGGGTAGATCGGTGAGCAGCCCGGATATGACTCAGACCATGAGGAGTAAGAGGCGAAGTGGACCTCATCAGGGGTCTGTAAAGGAAGGGGTGGGGAAATGTCACAATACAAGTCAATCAGGTCTTGATGATTCTCCAGGGGTGCGCTGCAGTAAGTTGAATAGGTCTTAACTAATCCGATACACGCACTGACAGCCATGTCATTGTCAAATGTGTCATCCTCGATAAGATTGCAAACAAAATTCTTGGCGGCCTTAAAAATATTAAGTTTGAGCTTTTCAGAGCCCACGACTATCGTAATGCAGCCTAATTCACAATTGATATGGGTGCGGGCTATGGCCAAGAAAGGTCTACCGAGGATTATCGGATAATCAGAAAGTGAATCAGGAACTTCCATATCTAGTACAAGAAAGTCAATAGGGAAACAGAGACTGTTGACTTTAACCACTACGTCTTCCACCACACCCTGTGGGATTTTGACAGAGCGATCTGCTAATTGCAGTGTAATAGGGGTGGGTTTCAGATTTCCCAATGCAAATTTTTGAAACATGATGGTTGGTACAAGGTTAATGGAAGATCCTAAATCCATCAAGGCTCGATCAAAATTGCAGCCTTTGATGCTACATGAAATGAGAGGGTTGCCTGGATCTTTCTGCTTCAGTGGTAGTTTTGATAGTATAGCACAACTCGCATGAGGCGAGAGAACCACTGGATTCTTAGTTTTCTTTTGTTGTCGCCTAGGTGTAGTATAGTCTTTAAAGAAATAGGCGACAGTAGGGATGTGGTTGATCGCCTCTAACAAGGGAACCTTGATTTCAACATCCTTGAATAAATCACGTAGATTATCAAAGGTTTGCATGTTCTTTTTCTTGCCTTTAGGCTCCCTCAGTAGAGCCTCAGGGAATGGGATCGACTTTGGCACCAGTTTGGGTGTATCATTCTCACGAGAATGCGATGCGCAACCTAGATGAGAGGATGATGAAGAAGATGGATCAGGATTAAGTCGAGGCGGATCAACGGTTTGTTTACCACTCCTCGTAGTAATCGCATTGGACGTCGCAGGTCTAGTGGGATCATAAGGTAGAGGGGGGTTCACAATAGGGACATGTGATTGATGTGCTGCTGTGGGATTAGCCTAAAATCCCAGTGGAGTACTCAGAGCTTGTAGAATTTGATGAACCTGCCCCTGAGAAGGTCGTACCTGTGATTGCGGTCCACGAGGTGCCAAATTTCATGGGTTTAGGACAGGTTGGGCAGGAAGAGTGCCCTGAGATCGAGTCATCATGAGTAGTTGACTGATCTTAGCATTCTGCTGCGCCAATTAGTGTTGAAGAGAGGTCATGTTTTCTTCATGGCACTTGGACATTTCCATCACCATTCGCATCAATTTATCAAGAGGACTTGATGCGTGATTCGTTTGAGGTATGCAAGGGCTTGACGGCGGATTTGCCGAAGGATTATATTAGGGCCTTGGGATGATGGGAGCGGACGGTCATAGTGGTCCACCAGCAAGGTTTTGGCACTGAGGATTGTTGGACCATGAGAAGTTTGGATGGTTGTGCCACCCTGGGTTATAAGTAGAAGAATATGGGTTGTTCCCCAAGGCGCACACGTCTTCGAATTCTGAAGACGAGTCTACATACGGTACTGCATCCGAGTACATGGAGGCTTGGTCCTCCATGTCATAATACTGGCTAGCAGAAGCCAGATCTGCATTACTTATCGAGTTTCTTGGCACAATACTCGGTAAGGATGGTGCAGGTTGTGTGGGATTCTTGGAAATCATCTTGACTTGGGAAGGATTGGGTTTGTGACATGGTTGAGGAGTCGAAGTGTGAGCCACTGGACGGGTGTGGTTGGCCAGGAATTCGTCCAGCTTCTAATGAATGAGGGAGACTTCATCCAATTTTTGTGCAATTAAATTTAAATTAGTGGATGATTGGGACAATCCTGTGTCAACCTCGTGTGCTTCACTATGAGGTGTGCTGGTTCGATTAAAGGCAGCAATGGAGGCGATGTTCATAGAATTCTCACTCATGTTTTCAAAAAGTTCAAACGCTCCATCATCATCTTTATTCATGAAGTTCCCTCTGCAGGAAGAATCTACAATCTACCTCAAAGTTTCATTTAGCCCATAATAGAAAATTTGGGCTACATGCCACTTAGGCCGACCGTGGTGTGGGCATTTCCTGAGGAGGCCATTATACCTTTCCTAGGCCTCATGAAACTGCTCACCGTTTTGTTGTGTGAAAAAAGTAATAATACGGCGAAGCACATTGGTGTGCCCGATTGGGAAAATTTTTTGAGAAATGCTGTACACATCTCTTCCCAAGATCGGAGGGGTCTCTCAATGGTGCACAACTATTGCGCGGCTTTGTCCCGTAATGAAAATGAGAACATTTTCATGAGGATGATATGCAACCCGATGTTTCTTGGTTTAATCGTTTTAGCTGAACGGATTAAGTCCTCCAAGTGAAGAAAAGGGTCTTCACTGGCCAATCCATGGCAATGGCTGATTACGTTCGGCTTTAATTCAAAATCTTCCCCACCCTCGGGGACATGAATCTGCCCACGGGTCTCTGTAGCAGCGGGATTCTGATAAGAGTTAAGAGACCTGGGCTCCTCCCATTAGGGAGAGTTTTGCATTTCCTCCAAGGTTTCCCTAATGGCTTCAATCTGCTTAGTATATAATTCCATTTAGGCTTGGAGGTGGGTTAATGGGTCAACGACTCCACCACCTGGTGGATTTGGAGGGGGCAATTTCCTCCCTTGGGATTTGGGGGTGGGTGAGCAGCCATGTTTACAGAGGAGGAGGACGATTTACCAGGTTCCACCCTTCTAGAGTTATCAGACAATTAAAAAAGTTCAGGATTTTATGACCTCCTCCCAAACATGCACTGTCGCAGGAAGAATTGGGGTGATGAGAAGAGAGAAGGGGATAAGAGAAAGGACGCCGAATAGGTGCACTTGATGAAAAATCAAACAATCAAGGTCTTAACCTCTAAAGGTGACTTAAGACCTAAAGATTTAAGTTACCTACTATCGCAACTTACGGAACCGAATAGGAGCATCGT
The DNA here is from genome assembly GCA_037157565.1 of Thalassia testudinum. Classification (NCBI taxonomy): domain Eukaryota; kingdom Viridiplantae; phylum Streptophyta; class Magnoliopsida; order Alismatales; family Hydrocharitaceae; genus Thalassia; species Thalassia testudinum. The sequence goes on along the minus strand of JAZHRO010000078.1, from coordinate 11,238,925 downwards.
GGAATCACCGAGCTAGATTTAAAGGTTGTTTGCCCCAGTCGTAGACACTCGATAGCACGTGGGAACCCGTACCAACACGTAGGCACTACACGCAGGTAGTTAGACCTCCAAACCTTAATGGGGTCAAGTTACTACCAAGTTTAATTAAGAGGCTTAGGATATAAGTGCTTTGGAATGTGAAGGGAGTTGTATACGGGTAATGCCCAAGTGCATTGATTTTTGAGTGTGTAAAGCAAGCATGCAATGGGGAACTCTCCCCGAATTGAAGTTTTTAGATGGTGAATGGCTTTTAGAATTCAGCTCTTTGGTAGTATGGATTTTATGATTCCACTGAATTACCAATTCAACCAATCTCCAGGTTTTCAAGAAATATAAGTTCTCTATGCCCAAACAACCCTCCTTCAATTTGATTTGGTTAATGCATGCTACAATGCAAATGGGCTCTTTATTGGAAATTTCTAAGTGTGGATACACGAATCAGCTTTAATTCAATGTGAAAGAGAGTCAAAGCACTTCAATTCAAGTGCTCCCAATCACCAAAATGAGAATCCGCACAAGGCTTAACCACCAAAAAGTATGAAAAATAAAAATGAATATGTTGGGGTTGAGATTTGGGATCAAATCAAGGGTCAACTTTAGGATCGTGGTGGGGTTGGAGTCAAATCAACTCTAAGACTCCCAAACCAAAGTTTGGATCCCGAATTCTAATTAATGAGGTGAAAAAAAGTGTGGCAAACAATCGATTTTAATTTGCCTCAATGATAATTTTGTGTTGCGAAATAATCAAGAATCGACATTCTCGAATTTTTTGTGCGTGAAAAATGTGGAAAATCAAGGGTTGTGCTGATGATAGAAAGAATCAAACAGTGGATTTTAATCCACTCATCCCAGAAATCCTAAGAACATTTTTTTAGGGTTTTCTATTTTTTTAATTTTTTTTTTCAATGTGGCAGAATGATCTAAATTGCTAAGAAGAAGACACCTACTTCCTCAGCAATGTGGATGAATCTTCAATGTAGCGCTGGTGACTTCATGCTCCTGTGCTTGCCTTGGATTTGCCCATGTCTCCGACCTCCTCTATGTGCCTCATCCTTGCAATAGGTACACCTACACAAAAACAAACAAGAACACCCGTGAGGAAATGGGTGGAAGAAGAGAAAATCAAAGGAAGAGAATAGAAACTCACTCCAGATAGCGCCTCCCTGGCAACGGCGTCAGAAAACCTGTGTTAGAACGTAGGTAGGGTTGTTTAATATGGTGATATTAGCGTTGTAAAGCATATAGTGGAAATGATTACCTACAGGCGAATTTACATGATTTATCAAAATCTATTAACTTGGACTAAATCAAATTTTAACTTGTCAGTTTTACACCCAAGGTCGAACTCAGGGATGCGGATTTGAGGTTAATCTGTTTCTACGTAATTCCTATGACTTGCATCAATTCCATTCTCTTATTATATTTTTGGGTTTTTCTTGGTTTTATAATTTGTTTTGATAGTCTTGTCCTTAAGGCACACCCTAAAAAAATTGTTCTTGGGTACTGCCAAAGTTGGTCCTTTGCGATTCGCCAAAAATCAAGTTCAAAATGGATCTTGCTGCACGCAAGATCGTGTACTTGCAAAGACAAGAGTTATCTTTTCTATTGTAGGTTTTTTTGGTCTTTTCTTTATCAATAAAATAAAAGACAAGGAAAAGAAATGTGAAAAGAAAATACGAAACAGAAAGGAAAGGAAGTACTTAGCTTATATATATGTAGAATCTATATACACACATATATATAGGATATAGATATAGATATATATATCTAGGTATAAGTATATATAACTAGCTAATAAGATAGAGAATATTGTATCTAGGATTCAATAGAAATGTAGCACAATGTTAGGTTAACCGTCATCTAGAAAGACGGGATTAACCTAGCTACGTGCCGCGTGCGGGTGTGGAGCGGACGTGTGGAAGTGTGGGTGGAAGGCTTGATATGCACGAATATCAGGAAGTATACACAACTGATGCGAATATTCCCGCTATATGATGCGTAGTGCATGGATATGTGCACGGTATTGTGAGTGACAGATATGTGTAAGTGTGTAAAGGAGGAAGTGAAATATATGTGTATGTATATATGTATATATATGGTAGCTATATAAGTATATATAAGTATATATACATAAGTGTATATATCTCTATATATCAGTATAAGTATATATATATGTATATATGTGTGTGTATGTATGTGTGTGCGTGTGTGTGTGTATGTGTGTGAGTGCGTAGGAAGGAGCAAGATGGAGAGAGGCCGCGTGCGCAACGCGCTGGGGAGAGGAGTGATATGCACAGTGCACAGAGGAGCCGCACGCGTAGGTGCGCAAAGGGTAGGGGGGAAGGCGTAGCGTGCTAAGGAGTAGAGAGAGGAACGGGCTGTGAGGCACTGCAACTGGCTACAGCAGGTCGCGACGAGGAGAGAGAGTGGTCGAGGCAACCAGATAAGTGAGAAGCCCCTAGTCATGGCACTGTAGTTGCGTAAGGTCGCAACTACAGTGCCAAGGGCAAAAAGTGACCAGGTGGCTCACGAAGTCACGACTGACCAGTGTGCATAGGCGTGTGGTGAAGGCTACACAGACCAACCTGGGATGCGTGCGTGAAGGGCGTGGAAGGGTTGGCAGAGGCACGCGGGAGTGCGCACGACAGTGGTTGGCGTGCGTAGAGGTGAGAGAAGTGAGCTTCAGAGCTTGCTGTTCTACGCTAATGGAGATGGAGCAAAAACAGAAAGAAAGCAAAATAAAAACTGCAAGAACAAAATAAAACTAAGAAGAAACACCACGTCTACCTACTCACAATGAGCTAGGTGGTGGTGTTCCCTACTGTGGAGGTTGCAAGCACGGGAGGGATGCTCCTCTACTCTCAGTGTTCCTCTCAACTTGTGAGAGGATACTAAGGATGAGGAGGGCAAGAGAGGGAGAGAGGAGAGCTCAAGGGAAGGAGGTTGTGTGGCCGGTAGTGTGTTGTGAGGGTGTGTGAACACTGATGGTGGGATGGGAGGGAATGGCTGAGGGTGAGATGAGGGGATGGGCCGACGACTTATGTGGAGTGAGGTGGAGTTTATATAGATGAGGGGGGACAAAAGATGACAAGGGAGGCTGTTGAGGTGTGGGACTTGTGTGTGAGGTTTTTGCATGTATGCACTTGAAGTGTCATCAAATTATTGTGGGTGAAGTATGTAGTGTTGTGTTAGGTAAAAATGTGGTGGAAATGAAATGGGAATGAGGTAAAAATGGAGGCTCAATCTCTCTCTCTATCTTCCTCTCTGTAAAATACACAAATGCAAATATTTACAAGATGCATGTAAACCTATCTAAACTAATTTCCTAATGTTAGAAACTAGCATAAGATGGCTAAATTAGAGACGTGAATTGCTATGCAATCAGGCAACCCCATCAGTGGACCTCCGGCGAGCATGCCATGCCTCGACACTATGCCTCGCCTCTCGCCGTCTACCCTAAAACCTCTGCCTTGACACGAAGGACAAAAGCCCCTAACTAATTTGGGGTTTCAACGCCGTCGATCCTCCGTTGGACACCCACGTCCGCCGGCGTCTTCCTTGCCTTCGTCGGCCACCTCCAGGCTTCCTCACACCAAATCAAGGCCATGACCACCTTCAGTACATCACAGCGGAGCTTCCCAACCCGTTAGAAGTGAGCTTCAATGACCCTCATGCCAAGCCGATGAACCCATCAACGACGAGTTCGCCAGCCACCTTCATGCGTCGCCACACCAACCCAACGACTCTGCCTTCAGTGCACCACGTAGAATCTCCTCGACACCTTGGCTTGAAGCTTGGAGCTCGGAACCTCGTCGACTCCATCCACCATCGACGGCTTGAAGAAGAAAAAGAAGAAAAAGAAGGAGAAGAGAAGAACCTAATCGCAGAAGGGCAAATTTTCAGGGACTGATTTGCAAGTTCGTAGGAACCTAATTGTAGGGATTTAAGGACCGATTTGTAATTTTTCTTGAATTAGTTTCGAAATTTGTTGCTAAGTAGATTCTAGTGCCATATCTTATCCAATACCCTTATTAATGCTCAATTGTGCTTTCTTATTCAAATATTTGATTACTATTGTATTATTAGTCCTAAGCATTATATTACAAGTTAAGTATTTAAGAATTTTTTCAAGCACTTGATCTCATTGCCTGATTTCACGAGTTTGAATGTCTTCTTCTGAATTAGATCACACCTAAAGGCAAATTAATATAATCTAGTTCTTGGACTTAAAATCCAAATAGTGGTATTTGTGCATTTTTCTTGCTCCCAGAGATGACTTTGAATTTCTTTCTAATTAATTCGAGTTATAAATTTAAATGTAAACGCGCTTCTATCGGCTATACTACGATGCGAAACAAATTTTAAAACACAGTAGGAGCACGCCAACAGTTGCACTTCTCAAACATGCGATGTGCAATCGAAGCACGATCTGCCCTTTCTCCTCATTGCGCCCTTGCGTCGATTCGGCCACTCGATAATGTCATGCGGTGAGGATGCAACATGTAGCGATGTACGTCAATGAAGGCACATGCTTAGTGAGATCGTGAGGTGTGTTGATCGCTCGATCTTAGTTGTCTGATGAGAGATCAACGGTCCTCACGCATCCCTACTAACTATGCACGCTCCATGCGTGTAAACTTCACTCGATAATGTCATGCGGTGAGGATGCAACATGTAGCGATGTATGTCAATGAAGGTGCACGCTTAGTGAGATCGTGAGGTGTGCTGATCGCTCGATCTCAGCTGTCCGATGAGAGATCAACAGTCCTCATGCGTCCCTACTAACTATGCGTGCTCCACGCGTGTAAACTTCACTCGCGTGTCACGCTTGGATGGCGCACGCCCCATACACATGAGGCCAATGTGTGCCCTTTCCACCACCTATATATACCCCATGACCTTCCCATTGCCTATCCATCCCTTCCTACTCCAATCTCGGTAGGATCTAAATTCTACGTGCATAAACACACTAGCAATAAGATATAAGTAATGTGGAATAAAATAATATTTGCAAAAAAATCAAACCATAAGAATGAACACAAAATATATAGCGGTTCCCCACTCACTTGGGTACTCTACTTCTTAAGCCTCCTAGCTTAAGATTTTTAACCCGATTCCCTCAACCCCGAGGGGATCTGTTATGAATGAGTGCTCCAGACGTCTTTTAAGACGTCTGAGAGGTGGCCTAGACGTTGGACACGACGTCTGGAATCACCTCCAGACGTCGGACCAGACGTCTGGGATCATTTCAAGACGTCTGGAAATCGATTATTTTGGCACGATTGTTTCGTCTGCACGCCTGAGCGCGCAAACCTGCGGAAATTCCCTCTCTCTCTTTTTCCCTCTCCCTCCTGCGCCCTCTGTCGCGCTCTCTCTCTCCTCCTCGCGCGGCCTTAAAAGGCCACGCCCTCTCCCTTACTCCCGTCACCTCCGTCTCCTTCCTCTTCTCCTTCCAGCCAGTGCGCGAGAGCGAGCGCGAGGGTGCAGCGGCAGCGACAGCCACGGTGAGCTTGGGAGGAGGTGCTGCGCGTGGGAGAGGTGCTCGGCCGTGAGGGCTAGCTCGCCGGGGCTGCTAGGGCCGGCCGGCGGGGGGCGCAGCGGGCGCGGAGCGACGCGGGGGGGGGACTGCTGCGGCTCAAGCAGCAGGCGCACGAGGCGCGGCCGGGCGTCGCGAGCGGAGGGCGAGTCGCGCCCTGGTTTTGGCAACTTTTCCAGAATCAGACGTCTGGGCTTATAGCCAGACGGCAGGGGAGACGTCTGGAAGACTGTCCAGACGTCTGAAAGGTGAGTTTTTCCGTCTTTCTTCCTTCCTTTCGACTGACCATACTGAGAGAGAGAGATGGGTACGCGCAGGTTCGGTGATTCGCCATCCAACGCGAATCAGACGTCTGGCTGTAGTACCAGACGACGGGAGCGACATCCAGACGTCCGGGGTGACCATCGGACGTCTGGGAACTAGGCCAGACGCCCCCGCAGGCTTCTGGACGTCTGAGAGCCCACGCAGAGCAAGGTAATTCCTGATCCACTTTTTAAGACGTCTGGAAGAAGTTCCAGATGTCTGATTTTGCACTATTTCGTCATTTTCGACCCGTTTAGGGCCCGTTCGGGTTCCGTTTTCCGCGTTTCGAGTTGCGTCCTTTTCGAAATTAAATCCTCGACCCGTCTACAGTAGCTATACACTGTTTTGGGACACTCCTTGTGTTTGATTCTTGTGATAGGACCCCGTTCCGTTGCAGTCCCGGGGGTTGCGGAGGCACGCGGGATTCTCGACCACGCCCCTAGTTCGCCTGTTGTAACCGGTAGAGTGGCTTTTAAGTATAATCTGTTAAATTATGAAACCATAAATAGAACCTAGGACATTGCATGAATCATAGGAATGAGAAATATATTGAATGATAGATCCTAGGTGTTGCATGAATCCTAGGGCTGGAAAACTAGATTGTATGATAGATCTTAGGATACGGCATGAATCCTAGGACGGGAAAACTAGTGGAATATATGAATACTGCAGTCTTGAAAAAATGGAAAAGGAGAAAAAGCTACCTGTAATTTGAATTAACAGCTGCCTGTTATGAATAAATAAACGTGATTGAGAACATGGATTGTAAGAACGTGAAACTAGAAAGTGAAACCTAAATGTTCTGAGTTGGAACCCTACGGCGAATTAGGAGTGGAACTCCTGGAAAGAGAAAGGAATGGAACTGAGAAAGAAAGATGTAGTTGTGTGCTGTCTCTTGGGTACGTAGTACCAAGGGAAGTACCTGTACCTGTTTAGTGCAGAGTGGGGCCAGCCACCCCAGGGACCCGGGGTTAGGATTGGCCGCTTTGTACCGACTTGCTGGCCCTCGTGTATGTAGTATCGAGGAGAGCTACTAGTGTAGGGAGGGCACTAGCTACCCCACGGGCCCCGGGGTTCTGCTAGCCTCCTACACCGACTTGTTAGGCCCACTGGGGCAAACCAGGGTAGTCAGGCGAGGATGCGCGGACTGTGGAGGGGCAAGGCCCCTGTTTGGTTACTGTGGAGGGGTCGGACCCCTGTTACTAAGAGGGCTCTGCCCTGGACTGGTTCCGTGCTGTGCTTTGGGCGCACCTGTTAACGGAAATGACTGACCGCGTGCCAGTGAGGGTTAGCTACCCGTGCGTTTACCGCGCGTGCCGTAGTCACTGTTACGTCTGTCAGTGACCTTGGGGTGGTTGACTGAGAGTAGGATCACCACGGGGGACTCTCCCGGCCAGGAGAGCACCACGTGCTATTTCTACTGTTCGGAAAAGACTGCAATCAAGATCGTTCCCACGAGGAACATTCGAGATCAAGTGAAGGATCTGAGAAATAGATAAATTGTGAAACAATAGAAAGACGTAAATAAAGGAAGAAAGAAAATTAAAATAGCTATTGTACACTTTACTGTTTCTTTAGTTTAGCTGCCACTCTACTCAGCGTTTTGCTGACGTATTACACTCGTTACCTTTCAGGAATAGGTGTTGAGCAGCCAGGGTCAGCGGCTGCAGAGGACGCTGGGCCGAGTAGGGTCCAGTAGAGTTACCACTGTTCTCTTGTACCTCTTTTTGGTTCCAGTGTAGTGAGTAGTTCTTGTTTCCGCTGTACTTTTCTTTACCTGCAGTTCATATTATGTTATGAATGTTGTTCTACTATTGTGGTGGTACATACTGTAGTAGTTTCTTTCCTTACTCCTGTATTTTCTTACTGTTAGTTATATTCATGTTGAATGTGGTTTATTTTACTGCTCTTTTGGTTACTTCCTCGTTGGACGACCAGGTCTTGGGTTTAGTCGAGTCGGTCCGGTTCTCGTGTCTCGTAGGGACTCGGGAATCGGGTCGTTACAGGATCAATTTACCAACCGAGGTAATTAACGGGTTACCTCAATCTAATTACAACAAATGGGTTATTACAACCCAAACAATGAGCAACAAGCTCAATACAATATAAGCACTGGTGTAAGAAAGATAAAATCTTACAATAATTCATATAAGCCTCCCAACAATAATTAAAATAGAGTTTACTAATTTGAGAGCGTAGGAAAAGCCTAAATCGATTCATAATTACGAGAAATCAACTATTATTACATGCCTCTGAGCTTGCAAGAATGTAGAAAGATTGAGGATGACAAGCTTCTTTTTCCTCTCTTGAGAAATATGGTGGAGATGTGAAAATTTAGCTCTAGGATTTATTCTTGTATTTCTTATGTGAAAACTAGGGTCCAAGGGTCTATTAATGGTGTTAGGATCATAGGAATTCGAATACTAGATGTTTGAAATTAAATCCTAACGTTCATACCTTCAAATTCAATTTTTCAGTCGTTCAGATTTGGCCCAACGGACAACTGGTACTGGTACTAAAGTATGGGTACCGATACTAGTGACTTACTGGTTTGTATTTTAGGCTAATTTGTCACAGATAGTATTTATGAGGTACCAGTATTAAGCATGAGTATCGGTACTCGATGCTTCCAAATTTGGGTTTTAAGCACTCAACACAAATCTGTAACCCATTGGTATTGATACTAATTATGAGTATCTGTACTCGCCGAAACCCAAATATGTGACTCACATGTACCGATACTAATATTTAGTATTGATACTTCTGGGTTAACAAGTACCTTTTTAAATATGAATTTAATTTGCTTATTAGTCTCTTTTTACAAATATTTTAAACACAAATAAATGACCTTTTGAACAAAACGTACTTTGAAATAAATCAAATGATCGTAATGTTTCATTCTAATTTATCTCTATATGATTTTTACGATCTAATTCTTGTTTATTAGTTGAGAGGCATACATTTTAAGATAAAAAGAAAATTATTCTATTTGACTCAATTAACTTGATAACTTAAATAAGTTATGAAGATGATCTCCCCATCATTGTCTTTCTTATTAACCTTCCTTTGTCTTGAGAGTTGCAATCTAAAGTCTAAAATTTGAAATAACACTCAATTGCAAATGTTAATTTAAAATAATTTTGTTACACCAAAACAAGGTGTGGAACATGATTCCAACAATCTCCTCCACTCTAAAGCTTGGAAAATCGCTTTAAGCCATTATTCTTAGTTCCCAAGCCATTGGGAAGCTCCATTAGAAAAAAATATAATTTTTGTTCCATCTTCTCGTTCCCAATCATGGAGTTCCTCGCTATGGCCATCTTTTCACCCCCTTTGAAGGAGATAACATTCCTCTCTCTTTCTATATTTTTCTTTTGTTGCTTACGCAGTGCAGAACAAGTTCTTTTTAATATAAGTTTTCTCTCTCTCATAGTATTATTTTTGTGTTCATTTATCTTTTACTAATTCTGCTCCACTACACCCATTATTTTATTTTCTTCACACACACACACACTAGTTCTTGCCATTCCTGCTCTTTTTACTACACTCATTCATGCTCACGTTTTCCACTTCATATTATTTGCAAAAATTCATAAAAATTATAAAATAAAAAATCAAAAAAAGATAAACTAAACGCGAATTTTCGAACATAGCCTCCCTATATTCGACATAGGACTCACTGTCTTGGTTATAAATTTTATTTAATCATGATTTTTGCGACTATGAGGATGTGGTTTTCCAAACCTACTTTTGACGCAAATTTTTCGATGATCATTTCTTCCTTTTTGTCATCTCTCTTCTTTTTAAATAACCTCTTATTTTTGAGGAAATGCTTGAACTTTCTTAATAAGAGCACAATATCTTCATCATCTAAACTTTCATCTGAATCTTCTCCTAAATTGAATGCAAGTTGCTTCTTCTTGGAATCTTCATTTCCTTTCTTCTTTTGAGATAGATTATTTTCATAAGCAATAAGATTACCAATAAGATTTTCCATATCAAGATTTTCAGCATCGTTGGCTTCTTCAATTGTGGTGACTTTAGATTCAAATTTGCTGGTGATTGATCTAAGACTTTTTCCTTTCAATTCACCTTTCACGAAATTTTTGCTAAGAGCTTTGGGATTTTTTACAATATTAGTAAAGCATGTAAACATATCCTTGATATTTTCATACTCCTGCATCTCAAAATTTTCAAAATCATTAGTCAACAAAATAATTTTGGAACTTTTTACCTTTGTCGTTCCTTCATGTGTTACTTGGAGGGTTCTCTAAATTTCGTTTGTTGTGCTACATTGAACTCCTCATCACTTAGAGCACAATAAAGAGCATTCATGGCTTTGGAATTAAGCGCAAGTTGTTTCTTTTGATCATCCGTGTAGGTGCTTGTGTTAGGTTTTGGAGGCTTTACAAAAGGGGTCTCCATCATATCCCATAATGAATAGTTGCTAGATTGAAGAAAAACTTCCATTCTTTGACGCCAATAATTATAGTTTGGTCCATCAGAGAATGGTGGTTTGGTGGTAGAATGACCATTATTGGAGGTAGTCGCAACAGCTCTTGTGGCCATTGTAAATCACCTAAAAATTACTTCACAAAATGGTGATAACTTGCTCTGATTCCAGATGAGAATGACATAAGAGGGGGGGTGAATTGTACAATATGAAAATTAACAAATAAAATTATAATTTAAAATTCACAATATAGCAAACTACAAATTGAACACAACAATTTAGAGAGGAAACCTTTTAACTGGGAAAAACTTCTAACTTGTCTCTCAACAAAGATTTTTCGTCTGCCTCTAGCAAGCAACTTCACTATACTACCACTTTTCAACTGAGCATGGTAAACCTCAACTTACAACAGTCACTTTCTTGTACAACCCACATGAAAGTAATTTTGTTCTTCTTTCCAAAAAGAACATGAATTTCACATAGGGAAACCCACTAACAATAATCAAAAGGTTAAAGTTTACAAAGGTCCTAGAGAGCCAATAATGTGATTGTGGCGTGAAAGTATATGCTAAAAAATCTAATCAGAATTTACTCCACAATAAACCTTCCTTGAATATGAAATTTTGCACTTGAAAATAAGGAGTAACAAATTCTTCTTTTCAAATAATCTTGCATGCTTGAGAAAGATTTGAAAATACTTTGAAAATGGTGTGTGAGTATAAACTCAGAATTGGTCAAGTATACTTCGAAAAGACTTTTGTTAAGAGTATAGAAAATATGCATTTGAAAGTACAGTATAGAGTTTTATTTCTTTGAAGAACTTCCCTTAGAAATAAGAAATAATGCGTGGAAGTTGAATATTGTAGATGTTGCAATTTGAGAGCTTGAAGGCTTTTCGCATGAGAGAGAGCCTGAGAGCACGTGAAGGAGCTTTTGATCACAATGTACTTCTTTAAAGATTTTTCAAGTAAAGAGAGAAACAAACATCATATGAGTGTGTATGTTTGATGAAGAGCCAAAGAGAGTATATATAGAAGTAATAAAGGTCTTCAAGAAGTCATGAATGTTGGGGCAAAAATATTCAAGTAGTTATAGAATGTCATAGCTAAAATTGAATTTTGTAATAGCACATAATAAGGAAAATTATTTGATTAATAAAATATGACGTCAAATAATTATGTGACTAGTTTCTATCTTTTGATTTAAAATTACCTTGCAATTATTAAATTTGATTAATCAGCAAATGAGTAGTTACAACATTTAAACAAGGAGAACCTCCATTCACTTTGATGACATGTGATGAAAATAATTTCTAGAAGATTTTGTAATGTTCATCTAAATGTTTCCATAAAATATAAGTCAATAAAAATCAACTTAGTAATTTTTAAATTAAAATTTCATCAATTATGCTCATAATAAAAAGAACAGTTATATTAAGTGATTAATAAAATAAATTTTGACATAATTGTGCAAGTGAAAGGGGCTCTTTAATAGAGATCTAAAACAAAATAAAAGTCGTTTCCTTTCGTTAAATATGAAGAGCTTCTTGAGCTAATGTCCATCTTGCATTTCATCAAATTATATAATGATAACCAGCAATGTTAAGATGAAATAAAAATAACATAATAATTTTATATTTTATTAAACATCAAAATAAAGTTATGTTGTACTAATGTACTAACAAAGTTCACCTTCGGTTCATCTATAATCAGAATTTGGAATGAAACTTTTGCATTGGAATGAAACTTAGCTCAATTAAAAAAGATATGCAAGTTCAGGACACTTATTGGCTCTAACCATAAAGCATGTTGAGCTTTAAATGTTAAGTAATAGTTCTCAAGCTTCAATTAAAAAAAAGGTTGGATGGTATGAGTAATTAATCAAAACTTTCGTCGGAAAGGGATCCTCATCGAAACTAGCGAGGGTAGCCACAAGCAAGGAATATTAGTTAACAATCACATCCCTGTTTGGAAAAATGGTTTTAGTTGACAATCGTGTGGGTTCTTAACCTTTTTTTTGTCTATCTTTATTATCAGAATAGAAAGTAGAAAAATCAAAGAAAAAGTCTGAAGACTGTCACTCAAGAAACATACATGGTGGTCATTTCAATATTTAAATCCAGAAAGATTTAACAAAATGGTTAGAACCTTTTGGTACATTCTCTCAGGTGGTGACCAATAGGATAGTGACTCCAATGCCATTTCGCGCATGTGGAAAAAGGAAGGGAGAGGAAACATGAGAGAACCTTGGCATCCTATACCAGCACAATAATGTTTATACTTCTTAACTCAGCTAAAGGGCATGCTCAATACAAATGACTTGGAGATACGTTAGCACAGTGACATTGACACTTTTTGAGCTATCCAAAAGAGCCACTCAGAATGTGTAATTCGAATTGAAGCATAGACTATTGGGTTTGATGTGAAGTAGTAGCTTCTTGAGATGCAGGATTATAAATATCTAATAACAACCTCAAAACATATAAAAATTGTGAGGGAATGTTGCTAGAAAAGTTGGGCTTAACTTTGTTTACTCCAAAGTACAATGCAGATTTCTCTACTCCCGAGACAAGTTCCCTTGAATTCTATCACATGTTTGTACAGTAATTTGCACAACTAATAAGCAAGCATCATTCATATTCAAATCAACAACAATGAACGAAAAAAAGGGTTCAGTAGGATATTGGACGGCCATACGAATCTCATCCATCGAAATGCGCATCTCGCTTCCTGTGAGATCCTCCACATTAGAGAACGCATTTCCCCTTAGAACACATTTCACCAACACAAAACCATTGCACAGTTCTTACTAGATGGAAGTTCGTCTCCACCACCTCACTCTCAGAAATCCTACACTCCTCCCCGTCTTGAGATCCCCATAACCCTCACTTCCCTACCACATATCCCAACACTGATTTAGTCGCTCCTCCCCCTTCGCAAAATCTGAACTAACCTCCACTGGGCACACATTGAAGCGCTTGGGACTCAACCGATTGGTCTCTGTGTTCTTGATTAGGAGCTCTCGGATTGGATTAAAAGCTTGAACTTGAAATGCAGCTTACAACCAAGCTTTACGCCTCGTACGACACCTCGAATGGGCTCGACTGTAAGTGGAGGAGAGGAAGGGTAAAACTTACGTTGGGGGGAACCGAGGTGGATCTCTATAATGGTGATCGGTGGGGAGAGAGGAAAGTGCTGAAGTAGGGGCCGGGGGACGGGGGGTGTGGGCGCGCGGCGCCGCGCGTGGTAGAGTTGAGTTGTATATATATAATCACAGTGTTAGGGCTTAGGGCTGCAATTTGGGGAGGATGGGGCAGTGGTGGGGACGATGGAGCAGCGGGATCGACGTTGGTATGGACCCTGGTGAATGTAGGCGAGGTGGTGATCGAGGTTCAGGAGTGGTATTGGGAGGGGTAGGAGGTTATATATGTTGGAAAAATTGTAAATGGAATCCTATCATTTATGTTAAGATATAATACCATAACAATGATCATTCATGGCTATCGAAAAAACTTGTGGCAACAATTTTTTTGTTGTTAGAAAAGATTTACGACGAATATGTATAATCGATAGATAATATAAATCGTTGCTACGATGAATATTGCTGTTCATCTTTATTTATTTATCACCTCATGTGACGTCCAAAACGGAAGTACCTACGGAGTGTTTTCAGATTTTATTCCTTGGCTGATTCACGTAAGATTTTATTCCTCAGCTGATTCACGTTCTGAATTTGTGGACCAACTTGTATCTGACTCTGCGACGTTGACCCGTACCCCATTCAGCCCCTCTAGCATTTAGTGGAGGAATTGAGCATTAAATGAGACACGTTCCTCATTCCGAAACGATCACAACAACGCCTTATCACATTCTAAAGCGATTTGATAAGAGGGAGTATCTGGATTAATTGAAATCAATATTATCTTTCGGGAGGGATGCTGCTCCTCTAATTTATCCAATTGAAGATTTGGGTCACCGAAAATATTAAAAAAAAATCTAAAACAATTTGTATAAATGTAACAAAACTCACGGTCGAACCTAATTACAATCTTAAAGCTTCAAATGCAAAGGTGTTGATCCTTGATCTTTTTGAAAATACCAGTTTAGTTCTTTCCTAGTAACCTTTTTGGAATCTGCCGACACCTACAATCCTAAATATCTAATGTGATTTTCCATGTGAAAAAAAACTTAATCATATATACATACGTGTATATACGTACACGTGTATTTTTGAAAAAAATTAAAAATCAAATTCCTGAAAAGGATTAAAGTGATCAAAGTAGTAGATTGCAAACTTTGGCAACATCGTTGCACTCAGAATCAATATTTTATGACATTTGAATAAATTATTACGCAAGCAGCTACCATGCACATCAATCATCCCCCATATTTGCACACACAAACTTGCGAGTTAAAAACAAAAACGCTTACCACTGAAATCCGAGAAGAAATAATTACCACACACGCAATATCCTCACAGCTGTCTCTCTCTCTCTCTCTCTCTCCAGGGAAGTAAAGAAGACCTGCAAATTGCTCGAAAAAGAAAGTACATGTTACATGCTTGTATCCTTAACGACCCACTCTCCATTACAAATCAAACGCGTAATGTCGTTCCTCACACCTTCTTGAGCTCAGGTGGGGGGCAGAACGCTTCAAGTGAAGTGATCCGACGACTTGACATGCGTTCTACCCCGAGAGTCTCCATGCACGTACGTACATACATAATTACGTGGATGAATCATGTATACTCCATGTATGTACGCCCCAAAAGGTCAATCACCCCTCCTCCTTCCAAACATCGTAACCCTCTGCGATATCCGAGGCAAGAATATATTCATATCGATCGGCTATAATATATATATGTATGATATGATCAGCTGGCGTTCCTGTACCTACAAAGAACCCTGCACTTCAGCACCCGGTCCTCCACGTAGAACCCCGGCACCACCATGACCTTCACCCTCGCTTGCTGATGGTGTTGGTGTTGGGGCTTCCCCCTCTGCCCACCACCACCCATCATGACGTCCTCCATGTACCCACCGTCGAACGCCCTCCCTTCCTCTACCCTGAGTATCCCCAGCGGGGGTTCGAAGGAGAATGCCAGCAAGTGGAGGAGCCACATGCACTTAGCCGCCACGAAGAACCCGTGGAGGAGCTCCTCGGGCCACCTCCCACCCCAACCCAACACCCCGGCGACCGCCCCCATCTTCCTGTCGCAGAAGCCACTGAACTCCTCGCTGTAGCACCTCGTCCCCTTCCTCACCACCTCGCTCCACCTCAGGTTCCGCAGCGCCACGAACGAAGCGAAGTTGGCCCGCCTCTCCCTCCCAGGGTCGAGCTCCCTCGGCGACCCGTCCCGCCGGAACACGCAGTTCTCGAAGTCCTGGTGGAGTGTCTGGTTCACCAGGGCCTCCAGCTGGTACAGCACCAATCTCGTTGTCTTCGCTGTTCGAGAGCCTACAAGTACATACAACAGCAACATTAATTGGTCACTAGCTCCTGACTATCTATGATGTCTACGTGGTGACATCATTTTCTCGCTGTTATTCTAGATTTAGTGACGCTAATTAATTGCATGATATATATATTTGTCGGCATATTAATTAATTAATTAACCTAAAGCTTTTTATCTAAGAGACAAATTAATTTTCCTTTACCGACGTCAAACCGACTAATTTAGTGACACGCACTTGTTGCTTTGGCGCTGCTGCTGCTGCTGCTGCTGTTGTTGGGGAGAAGGAGGTTGTCGAGCAGCTCCTCTGAGCCCATGTCCTGGACGTGGGTAGCCAGGGACCTGCAGAACTGCTTAACGGAGAGCCTCGACTCGGAGACCATCTGGAGGAAGCCCTCGACCATGGCCTCGTCAGTGACCGGCATCAACGACGACCTCATGGGGGACTTGGCGAGGGCGGAGTGCTTGAGGGCCTTCTTGAGATCCTGGCAGTAGGCCTCGAGGTGCTGGAGCTTCTCCCTGAGCTCCTCCATGGAGGCCCTCATCTCCCCCGCCTGCGCCAAGGCCACGTCCCTGTTCTCGTTGGCGAGGAGCACCTCCTTCTTGAGGCCTTCCACGTCCCAATACTCCAGGTGGTTCCTGGGGGACGTGTCCGACTTGGGCTTCTTCTTGAACGTCCTCGGGAGGAGCCACGAGATGATGGAGGCGCGGTTGCTGCTATAGCTACTGGTGTTGTTGTTGTTGTTGTTGTTGTTGGAAGGCTTGCGGTTGCTGAGGCTGTTGCGGCTGCGGGCGACGATGGAGCGCAGGTCCTCGGAGTCAGCCCGGGTGATACTGATAGGGGAGGAGTGGAGGAGGGTGATATGGTTGAGATGGGAGCTGTTGGTCGACCTCTGGTCCTCCGAGATGGGCATCTTCTGGTTCAGGTTGTGGTGTTGAATGGAAGGGGACTTGTGGTTGTGGCGGGTGGCGGTGGTGGTGAGCCTCTGGACGAGGGACTCGAGGTCTTCTTCCTCTCCTTCTTCCAAGGTGGTGCTGCCGCCGTTCCATGCCTCCGAGCGGCAGAGTCTGTAGGGTGGGGGTTCTTCTTCGTAGCTCTGTACGTAGTTGTTGTTCGATGTGTTTATTATTTATAAAATATTATATTGATGTGGAGATTTAGATTAGATTCTGTCATTGCAAAAGGACATCAAACAAAACAGATGCATACATTTTTGACTCCTACAGTTTATTACTATTCGGGTGCAAGTCACGGCCGATCGATTCACGTGGCCCGCAAAGTATTCCTCCTTCTTTTTAATGTTTCGGAGCTTTTCCTTTTTTTTTTTTCCTTTATTTTTTTGTGTGATGGGGGGTGGGGGGTGTGGAATGTTAGGAAATGTTTTTGATATGACCTACTTGGAAGATAAACGACAGAGGTCAAATCGTGGAATGCACGTGGGAAAAGCCCTGCGAATTAGGTGTACGTAAGGAGAAACACTGTCAAGCTATATAACTTCTGCGAAAAGATTGTAGAGTGTGATGGTAGAGAGGATCGGTTTCCTTCGAGTTAAAGTGGTAATTAAAATTACGAATAAATTGGTTTGAATTGTAATTTGATGCATCAGGGATACAGAGAGGAGACTGATATTCGCATTCCGTATATGGATTGATTACGGTGAATTGTGTCTGTTTGAGTATGAAAGGACAGAAAAATGTAACGACTCTTGGAATATCATAAACAGGGTAGGAAAAGCAGCTGTGGCTCATGAGGGAGGACAGCTGTATTAAATCACCTATTATATTTAATTTTTATTAATTTTATTTCATAATTAAATATCAATTGTAAAATAAATATATAAACACGAGTCTCATTCTACTTAAATCACATCAAAATACCTATCACGTAAAATCTCCCTATCTATATACTACCTTCAAGTCCGACACCATCTGGAATTTGATTATTCCTAAAATTTTTCCCAAACTTAATGTTAAATCACAGCTAAATGCAGCTCTTGGCCAATGCTGATTGTGTTTTAGTGTTCCAAAACAAAGCAAAATTTTTGTGGGGTGGTATATTGGTGAATGATTGTGCTATTTTTTTTTTCGAGATCAAATAGTATGCTTCGAATGATCACGATAGAAGAGTACACAAGTGCTACATTCATCCATACATGAAATGGACGAAATGGTAAGAAAACAAGCAAAAACGGAGGTTTTCAGTTAAAGGGAAACGTTATCTACCAGACCCCACTCAACACCAGCAAGTCAAAATTCTATAACAGGGGAAAAAAAAAAGATTAGAAACGAAGTCCAAGCATTTCCAGAGAAACAAGGCGCATCTCCTCCCTCCTCAGGAGAATCCCGGAATTTCAATCCTCCACATTTAAAACAAGAAACTTCCAAGTACCCAAAAGCAGGAGACGTGGGGGTAAAGAGAGAAGCTTAACGAGGACAAAAGAAAAAAACGAAATGACACCTCATATTGGAGAATAAAAAAAAAGGACTCAATTTGGACAAAACAACGAGGCAAACAAAACACAAAGGGGAGAATCTCCAACAAAAAGAACCGGGGGGCAGAGGGCATATCATTAGTCACCCACAATAACCCTTCAAACAATTTAAAGCCCTTAACAGCGCTCCCAAGAAGGCAGTAACAGATCTTTGATCGCAAAACAACAGGAACCAACATCAGCAAACTCAATCCCCATGCGAGAAGGGACAAGAATGGCAGATGCACTCGGGACGAGAAACCCCACCCCCACAAAAAAAAAAAAAAAAAAAAAAACAGGGGAAGGCGAATGAAGGAGATGGCCACACTCCTTCTAACGGAATTATAGAGATTCAAATGGGAGGTAAAGGTACCGGGGTGAAGACGGGGTAATCCTCGCTGGAAAGGTGTGTGGAGAGGCGTGTGAAGGAAGGGGAGGCGCCTGGAGGTTGGAGCCTCATGCTGTTGGGGTTGGTGTTGGTGTTGTGGAGAAGAGCGGCGTGGAGGGCCCTCAGCTCCACAGCCTTGGAGATGGCAGATTCGAGGTCCTGCCGGTGGATCTGAGGCACTTGGCCTGCCATGGAGGAGGCCATTTGGTGATGTGGGAAGAAAATCTAGTGGGTGCAGCTGGTACGGTTCTCCGTCTCTCTCCCACTCTGTCTGTGGTGGCTGTGGGGTTTTCTTGTGTGCCTCGGTACAGGGAGAGACCCGTGGGGGTAATGGAGGTTGGAATGGGTGCAGATACAGAGAGAGAGAGAGAGAGAGAGATGGGAGCTCTTATTGTGGAGTGTGGGAAGGAGGATTGCGAACAAAGCCTGTTCTTTCCGAGAGTGGCCTTTTTGAACGTGCGGAGAGTTTGGATGGAGTGTATTCGAATCTGTAGTTCCTTTTTTCCTATTTGGGTAACTTATAACAATGATCCTTAGCTATAGGATACTCCTTTGCATGGTTTCCATCATTTTTCTTTTGAAAGGTAAACTCCAATGAATGGAGAACGAGTTGGCAGGGTGGGGAGCAGAAACTCTTTGTAAAACAACACTAGCATTAATAAGTTGGCTCAAATCATAAACCCTAGCTATGATACTCAGAAATAAGATTCAAACCTTGAAATTGGATTCCTTACGAAAAGTCAGGCGGGTAGATTTGAGAATCCATCAGCTTAGCTTGCCTAAATCGTATGTCAATGAATCAAGAGGTTCAGACATTAGCTACCTCCACTGCCACTCAAGTCAAAGGTCAAGAATTGATGGAATGTGATCCTCTTGACTTCATATTGTTGGAGTTATGTGACGAGCAAACCAACATGAGTTAAATCACTCAATCAGTATTTCAGATTCGAGTGTCATATTATGGGGACACATTAATCCAGTTAGATAATGTACTATGCCATGTTCGATATTCCGATGATGGGTATTGAATGATCCAAACAGTTTGGATTTAGGATTTCGATAAGTTATTAAAAACCACCATGATATTCAATTGTTGTCTCCAATCTAAGAAAATTAGCAATCTTTTCTAAAGATTGTTATTTGATTGATAATCTTGATGTACATCCTCTAAATAGGAATAGAAATTCAGGGCTATAATGCAAGTTAAGTGAAGGGGTTGACTCGACGAGATGGAGATATGAAAGTCTTTCTCTTATCACTATCATGAAGAAGGCATATCCTTTGACCTGAGATAGATATGTGTCTCTGTGTCTAAGTATGCACATTTCGTAGACTAATAATGCATACACCCACTTTGGTGTTCAAACTAAAAAGCTAATGTGCATATGAGGATACATGAGATACATGATCTCTTGAATATACACTACAACAAAAATAGTTTTTATTGACAAAAGAGATATATAGGTAAAGCATTAATATTTGTTGCTATAGACATTTTCTGTCACTTTTTGGATTCGTCACTTGTTAGTCGGTATAACTAGTATTACTAAAGATTTACCGACAATTTTAGACTGTCAGTATTCTTGAATCTTTAATGGCAATTACTTTTGTCAATATTTTTATCGGTAAATGTTACTTTAAACGACTATCTCTTTGTTGATACAATTGATGCTATTGTAAAGAAAAGATAGCAACAAAAATAATTGTCACAACAAATTGATGATATAAGATGCTTTAGAGGCAATCACTTTGCACAGCTAATTAATCTCACAATTCTTTTAATTCTTGTTACGACAAAATTTGATGTCGCTAATGGAGATTATTAAAGGTAGTAAAATCTATTGCTAATTTTAAATAATAAGCATTTTATTCAATGCCATAATTTTATCACTAATAGTATCATTATTTTACATACTTGATAAATTAACTTTGATTGCCACCTAATGCTATATCTTAAGGGTCATTATTACACTTCATCTTACATTAACTTTAATTATCAAGTATATGACTTCTAAATTGAAATGAATAAATATTTAAATAATAAAACTATATTATAAAGATCTATTATGATAAAAAATAAATATTTTCATTTAAAATTAAATAATGAAAACATGGTAAGACGACTAAATCAACTGCACGTTTTTATAATTTAATGGTAGTAAGAAAGATCAAACATCTAAAATGACACGTCGATCATATACAATATTCATTCATCAATCAATAGTCTTTTATTAGAAGAAAAAAAATTCATAAACAAGTCAAAGTTATAGAGTAACATAACCAAAAAAAGATACATGTCCAAGATAAAGCAAAAAAGTCTAAAAAAAATATTTTGACTAAATTAGAAGCAAGTAAAAAGATTTCTGCATATAACTCGAGTGCATCTTCTATTAGAACTTGAAAAGATCATGAAAAAAAAGAAAATTTTGTCAGAAAATAATTCTAAGATACATTAAATAAAGGAAGAGTTATATTTAAATACCATGGTTCAAATAATTTTATCATAAGACCTATCGTGAAATAGCAAACATCTTAGGCCAAGTAATGATAGCTCCAATTGTGTCGCCTAAAACTTCTTATTTGCCATATGGCCTGATCAACATCTCCTCCTCATTGATGGCAACTTCAACATAAACCTCTGCACAAGTGGAACCAATGGTAGCTCCTTTAATAATTGCATTAGGATCAATAGTATGCACTTGTGCAAGTGCAACCTTCCTCTACATGTCTACCATGCTTAGTAGATACACATCATACATGTGAAATGTTATAGCAAGAAAATGATAATATCAAGATCAATTTAGTTATAGTTTTTATCGAAAGTTTAATACAATTTAAAATTTTAATGTACTTTTACATAAAGTTTACCTGGCCTTCAACTGTAACGACCCGGTTCCCGAGTCCCTACGAGACACGAGAACCGGACCGACTCAACTAATCCCAAGACCTAGTCGTCCAACGAGGAAGTAACCAAAAGAGCAGTAAAATAAACCACATTCAGCATGAATATAACTAACAGTAAGAAAGTACAGCAGTAAGGAAAGAAACTACCACAGTATGTACCACCACAACAGTAGAACAACATTCATAATATAATTTGAACTGCAGGTAAAGAAAGTACAGCGGAAACAAGAACTACTCACTACAACGTAACAAAAAGAGGTACAAGAGACAGTGGTAACTCTACTGGACCCTATTCGGCCCAGCGTCCTCTGCAGCCGCTGACCCTGGCTGCTCAACACCTGGTCCTGAAAAAGGTAATGAGTGTAACACGTCAGCAAAACGCTGAGTAGAGTGGAAACTAAAACTAAAAGCAACAGTAGAGTGTACAGTAGCTGTTATGTTCGATTACTTTCTTTATTCACATCTTTCAAATGTCTCACTATTTCATTTATTCCTCAGATCTTTTTCTTGATCTCGAATGTTCCTCGTGGGAACGATCTTGATTGCAGTCTTTTCCAAAAAGTAGAAGTAGCACGTGGTGCTCTCCTGGCCGAGAGAGTCCCCCGTGCTGATCCTACCCTCAGTTAACCACCCCAAGGTCACTGACAGACGTAACGGTGACTACGGCACGCGCGATAAACGCACAGGTAGCTAACCCGTACTGGCACGCGGTCAGTCGTTTCCATTAACGGGTGCTCCCAAAGCACAGCACGGAACCAGTCCAGGGCAGAGCCCTTTCAGTAACAGGGGTCCAACCCCTCCACAGTAACCAAACCGGGGCCTTGCCCCTCCACAGTCCGCGCACCCTCGCCTGACTACCCTGGTTTGCCCCAGCGGGCCTAACAAGTCGGTGTGGGAGGCTAGCAGAACCCCGGGGCCCGTGGGGTAGCTAGTACCTCCCTACACTAGTAGCTCTCCTCAGTATTACGTACGCGAGGGCCAGCAAGTCGGTACAGAGTGGCCAGTCCTAACCCCGGGTCCCTGGGGCGGCTGGCTCCGCTCTGCACTAAACAGGGGGACAGTCGCTCTCCTTGGTACTCCGTACTCAAGGGTCAGCTCACTTCCCCAATACTATTCCATTCACTTTCCAGGAGTTCTACTCCTACTTCCCCGTAGGGTTCCATCCTTTTTACTCAAACATCCAGGTTTCACTTTCCAGTTTCACATTCTTACAATCCATGTTCTCAACCATGTTATTTATTCACACAGGCAGCTGTTAATTCAAATTACAGGCAGCTTTATATCTTTTTCCATTTTCCAAGACTGCAGTATTATACATTCCACTAGTTTTCCCATCCTAGGATTCATGCCATATCCTAGGATCTATCATACAATCTAGTTTTTCAGCCCTAGGATTCATGCAACACCTAGGAGCTATCATTCCATCTATTTCTCATTCCTAGGATTCATGCAATGTCCTAGGTTCTATTTATGGTTCCATAATTTAACAGATTTTATTAATAACTTAAAGCCACTCTACCAGGTACAACGGGAGAAATGGGGGCGTGGTCGGGAATCCCGCGTGCCTCCGTGACCCCCGAGACTGCAACAGAACGGGGTCCTATCACAAGGATCAAACACAAGGAGTATCTCAAAATAGTGTATAGCTACTGTAGACGGGTAGAGGAATTAATTCTGAAAAGAACGCAACTCGAATCGCGGAAAACGGAACCCGAACGGGCCCTAAACGGGTCGAAAACGACGACACTGTGCAAAATCAGACGTCTGGAACTTCTTCCAGACGTCTTAAAAAGTGGATCAGAGAATTACCTTGTTCAGCGTGGTTTCCCAGATGTCCAGAAGTCTGTGGGGACGTCTGGCGTAGCTCCCAGACATCCAGGGTGGAGACGTCCGATGGTCACCCCGGACGTCTGGAGGTCGCTTCCGCCGTCTGGTACTACTGCCAGACGTCTGATTCGCGATGGATGGCGAATCAACGAGCCTGCGCACACCCATCTCCCTCCCTCAGTACGGTCAGTCGACAGGAAGGAAGGAGACGGAAAACTCACCTTTTAGACGTCTGGATGGTCTTCAAGACGTCGCCCTCGCCGTCTGGCTATCAACCTAGACGTCTGATTCTGGAAATTTTTCCAGAATCAGGGCGCCACTCGACCTCTGCTCGCGACGCCGCCCGCGTCGCACCTCGCGCGCCTGTTGCTCAGACCGCAGCAGTCCCCCCTCCGAGTCGCTCCGCGCCCCCTGCGCCCTCCGCCGGCCGGCCCTTGCAGCCCCAGCGAGCTCGCCCTCGCGCTCTCGCACGCAGCACCTCCTCCGCGCTCACTGCGGCCGCCGCTGCCGCCCTTGCGCTCGCGCTCACGCTCACTGGCTGAAGGAGAAGAGGGAGGAGACGGTGGTGACGGAAGTGAGGGGAGGCGTGGCCTTTTAAGGCCGTGCGAGGAGGAGAGAGGACGCGGCAGGGCGTCTGCAGCCGCAGGGAATAAACGAATATGCGGGTCTACGCGCTCAGGCGCGCAGACGACCCGCGCGTGTGGAAGATAACGGATTTCTAGACGCTTGGAAACGATCCCAGACGTCTGGTCCGACGTCTGGGCCACCTCCCAGACGTCTTAAAAGACGTCTGGGGCACGCGTTCGTTACATCAACCGACATAGATTGAGTCCTATTCTTATGTTGATTCTTTGTCTTCTTTAAACTTGCACAAATGTTGCCTTGTTGTGTAACCACATCTTGAGTACCCTGATTGTAGATGATACGATTAGTTTCTTAACTTAAATATACTCAATTATTTAACTAAAAATCATAATACCTGTGATCTCTTTAATGATGGGGAAATCTGCAAATCTGCTCTTCCTAAAGATTGGAGTAGCATTTCTTGAAAGTTTGCTTGGCTTTCTTTCATTTCTTTTATTTCTTCCATAAATCACATCTCAATTTGTCTTCCCTACTCTTTCCTTTATTCTTGTTCCTTAATTTATTTTTGCCTCCACAAATTAGAATGTGGTGATATTAATTCATATCCGTTAACACGATCACGTTTATCTTTTCCAACAACTTTTGCATAAATTTCATCAACCAATGAAGGGTCTTCTGAACCCTATCTTTTCAGTTGCCTCGTTAAATTGTTCTTATAAGAAAAACTTATCATATAATCCTCTATGCTATTAAAATAGTTATAAAGAAATTGAAGCTAATAAAAATATCAACTAAAATGGCATAAAAAAAGGTCAAATTAAAAAGTTTATTCTTGATCAAAAGCATACATTAAACTAAGCAAAATTACCATTTATTTACAAGCATTATAATTTTAACGCTATTGAATGTTTCAAGTATCTTACATTTAGAAAATTAGTATTTGTTCTCCTAATTGCATGAAAAGGTTGATACTATAAATGAAAATAAATGTTCTCGATTTGTTATCATTCTAAATAGCATTCCTTACATTTCAAAAAAAATAAAAAATGAAAATAAATGTAAACAAAGATCAAAAGATAAATTGCACATCAAGAATAAGTTATATAATGTGTTTAACTTACAATCATAAAAGCTGCTCTTTCATCTGTTGGTTTGCCATCCTTCATTTTATAAATATTTACAAATAAATCAATCTTGTTTACCTTTCTTCCCATTTGCTTCTCCATCTAAAAGTAATAAAAATTGTAACACTTAAATCATCAACTTAAAAAGTGAAAATTTTGAGAATAAAGAATGTACCTCATCCCTTATGCATGCATAGCTTTTTGTCCCCGTAGTATGATGAAGCATTAATTTTCCTCTATTTTCTTTATTTTTAGAATAATGTAACTACAAGAATCATAATTTTTTAGAACTATTTTCTAAGTTAAGTTAAAGAAAAGAAATACAATTTTAATTGCCTTTAACTTCTCTGAATCCCAATGCTCATTAAGGAACTTCCAATGTTCCTTGGTTACCTGTGAATCACAATACTCTAATCTTTCTTCCATGGAGAGCTGTGGTCGACAATATTTCTCCTTAAGGTAACACTTAAATTCTCTCTATTTCTTAGCTATGCTTAGAAACACCTATGGTTGCATCTTCTAATTATATTGAAATTTGCACTACATCATAAAAATGTTAAATCATCAAAACTTAAATATAATTAACAAAATTATTATGGTTAAGAAGTTACCTCCACAAATTCTATCATTTTATTCTTGTATTCTATAGGCATCTTCCTCAATCATCATAATCTAATGGGGCCAAAGCTAAATTGCGTGCAACAGTTCCACAAAAATTTTTCAAATGATTTTGATTTTCTCCAATTGGCTAGTATGAATCATTCATCTCGACAAATATCTTCTTTCCATCTTGATTGTTCCATACTTTCAGGCACACAGTAGATCCTCTCTTACCCTTTCCTTTTGAATTAGAATCTAGATTTTTAATGACGAAAGAACACTATTAAATGAATTTAAATTTAATCTATGTATGATATATAAATCTCTTAAACTAACTTGTAAGAAAAGATGAAATATCTTACGAATGTTCTGAAGGTCAATTTCATCAGTTTCTCCAACTGCAAAATGTGTACAACTTGCTATGTTACCTTGATATTCTTCTTGAAATGTTTCAAGGGCAGCATGCTTTGTCTTTTTGGTTTTCCTAAGCGTGGAATGATCTTTCCTTATAATTTGCTTTTCCTTAGATTATTTCTTCAGTAACACTGGATTATTCTTCAATGTAGAAGTTGTAGCTCTAGTTCCATTATCATTATGTGTTGGCTCAACATTTTATTGGTTTAGGGTTGCCAAAATTTTCTTTGACTGATATCCTCCTAGAACTGGAATAACTCGAGAATCAAATCATGGTCGATTTGACATCCTATATGAAACATAATAAAGAAATAAGTTAAACAATCAACAAAATAAAGTCATAACATATAATAATATAAAAATTGACTTGTTAAAAAATTATCTTCATACCAAATAATAATAAATAACTTACATCAATCTAGTTGTCATCATTAGACTCACTTTCATTATTATCTGCACTACTAATATCATTAATAAGTTGTTCCCAGTTCTCTCTAGAAAAAGAAATGCCATCAATGTCTGTACGTACAACATCAATGTCATCATCGTTGCCATTTGTATCCATCTCACTTTCATTCAAATCATAGGAGTAGCCATCTACTGTATCATTATTATTTAAGTCATCGATTTTTTCTTCCATAGCAAATAAATCTCTAGGTCTTGTTCTGACAACAAGATGTCAATCCTTGCGTATCGGATGTTGGATATAAAACACTTGTTGTACTTGAGTTGCAAATACAAATGGATCATTTTCTTGTCCTAAACAAGATAAATTCACTGATGTTAGTCCATTTGCTTTCCCAATTGCATTTTTTGACTTAGTATTTATCCACTGGCATTTGAATAATACTACTTTAAACTTTTCATAATAATTCAACTTAATTATGGCTGTGATCACTCCATAATAATCAACTTCACCAATTGAAGGATTTTTATCTAATGCTTTGGAAAAGCTCTCAGTCTGAGCATTAACAACAACACCACTATTTTGTGCTTGTCGATTCTTCTCTCTGTTTTTCATATGAAATCTAAAGCCATTAACAATATAGCCACTACAATACATCGCTACTTCATGAGGACCTTGAGCAATCACTCAAAGATCTTCTAATACAAATTCCTTTTTTGCTTTTTCTTCAATCTGAATCACAAAAAGTAATAATAAGTGTCTCAAGATATCAAAACTACTATATTGGTGGATATTTATGAAACATACATATCTCTTGAACCACTTGCCAAAAGTGTCATTATGTTTGTTGCTAAGTTCCTTCTGTGACAATCAACGATATGAGTTCGTAAGTACATGACGATGTTCTCTGCAAATTTACAATAATTATTAAAATGTTATGATAGAACATGTAACATGAATAATTCAATGGATATAAGTTTCTACTCTCTAAATGGAAGGATAGCATCACAATTGGATAAGGTATATCCATGTGCCTATTTTATCGTAATCAAATTTAATTTCTTGGGAGTCCTCTTTCCTATTGCATGACCAGATTATGAAAATATAGAAAACCCTTGATCTACATCACAGAATTCATCTGGAAATTTTCTAGATGTAAACCTTGTCTCCACTCCTGATAAATATCTTGAACAAAATATCAAGCATTCATATGCTATATACCCTTCCACAATAGAATCTTCTGGATGATTCTTATTACGAACATACCTTTTTAGTTTAAGAAGATACCTATTAAGTAAACAGGTAAGAGTTAAAGAATATGTTAAAAAGCATTTATATTGAATTTTTAAAATACTGTAGGAGTATACCTTTCTATGGGATACATCCATCGACATTGAACCGGTCCAGCTATCAATTCTTTTGTTTCCAAATGTATTCGTAAACGTATCATAATATCAAAAAGTGATGGTGGGAATATTTTCTCCAATTGACAAATCAATATGACAATCTTCTACTCTAATTGTTCAAGATATTCTGGATCAAGCTCTTTTGATCATATATCTCGAAAAAAGTTGCAGAAATCTATCAATATTGATCGAATAGTATCATTTGATATGGCAACTTGTAATGATATGGGAAGTAGGTTATGCATCAGTATATGACAATCATGACTTTTCAAGCTCGAAATCTTGCAATCACGTACATTTACACATCTTGATATATTAGATGCATAGCTATCTGGAGCTTTGACTCTTTTAAAGATCTCACATAGATTTGACTTCTCCTTCTTGTCTAAGTTATAACATGCTGGAGGCAAGAGTCTTATTTCCAACCACTTTGGGATGAGGTGCATGTCTAATGTTCAACTTTTGCAAGTCAATACGACTCTTTATACCATCTTTGCTTTTCTTTTCCAATTGTAATAAAGTTCCTATTATATTATCACATACATTTTTCTTAATGTATATGACATCAAAATTATGACGTATAGCATTCTCTCTCTAATATGGCAACTGAAAAAATATACTTAATTTTGTCTAATTAGGCCAATACTTACACCTCTTTTTGGCATCTGTTCCAGTAATAGGAACTTTTTCTAATTGTGTCATTATCAACATGTTTGATAATCTTTTTGGTATACACCTCAAATCTTGCTTTCCATTGAAGGGTGTTAATTGCCTTCTAAATTTATGATTCATTGGAAGAAAATGATGATGGCCCATGTAGCATACCTTTTAACTACCTTCCAAGTATTGTGAATCATTATCTTTATTACAAGGACATGCAAGATATTCTTTTGTGGCCCATCCTAAAATATCAACATATGCCGAAAAGTCATTGATAGTCCACATTATTGCAGCATGCAACTGAAACATTTCTTTGCGATCAACATCAAATGTTGGAATACCAATCTCCCATAAATCTTTCAATTCATTAATTAATGGTTACAAAAATACATCTATATGAGCTTTTGGACTAGACAGACCGGGAATTAATGTCAATAATATGAAATTTGATTACTTCATGCATAACCATGGAGGTAAATTGTACAGGCCAAGTACTACGTTGTATTGTCATCATACTAAAGGGATTGAACCCATCAATAGCTAAACTAAGGGGAACATTTTGAGGCTCTAAAGCAAAATAAGGATAATTACTATCAAATGTCTTCCTTGTTGGGGAATTTGCAGGATGTCTAAGCATTTTATCTTTTAATCGACCTTCAGAATGCCATCTCATCAGGTGCGATGTCTTTGATGACATGAACAATCTTTGTAACCTCGATTTCAATGGAAAGTACCACATAACTTGAGAAGCAATGCCTTTATTTGATTCAAGTTGAAGAGTTTCATCAACTTTAGATTGTGATGTTCTTTGTCTCCATCTTGAAGTACCACATATGTGGCATGAATTATCATTTGCATGCTCTTTCCAATATAACATACATTTCTCTGGACATAAGTTAATTTTTTCATAAGCAAGGCCAATTTTAGCTATAATTTTCTTGCTTTGATAGAAAGAATTAGGAAGGATTTCTCCCTCTAGCAATGCGTCTTTAAGAAGCTCAAGCAACATGGTAATAGATTTGTTTGTCCATCCATTAAGACACTTTATGTCATAAAGTTGAACCAAAAAAGATAACTAACTAAACTTCTTGCATCCTAGATATAGCTCTTGTTTGGCATCCTCCAATAATTCAAAAAATGTATTTGCATCTTCATTGATATTATTTGGCAAATTAAATTCCATGTAAGATGCATCCTTGTCCATATCTTGAAACCCAAAAGCTTCATGTAGCAAATCATGCACATCATCCCCTACTTCTTGATTGTCACCAACTTCTTGGATGTTTTCAAGCTCTTCACCATGTAAAACCCACTGAGTATAACTTTTGGAAAACCCTCTCCATAATAAATGCTCAACAACTGTTTATCGATTAACTCGAATAGCGTTAGCACAGTCTCGACAAGGGCAAGCAATGGTTCCTTCCTTGGCCACTTTATTAAATGCAAACTCAACGAAATTTGCAACACCCACCAGGTATTTACTACTTGACCTATCTTCATATATCCAACTTTTATCCATTACTTTATTTGGCAGAAGAATATGATATCGTAAAAATATAGTATTGGATATTTATTATTAATGATACATTTAAGTGAAAGTCAAAGGAAACATTTAGTGTGAAAGCACTAACACCTAGAAAAATGAAAATCAAAACCAACAAAAAAATAAAATGAACCAACTTCTATGAGTTTTTTCTAGTTCTTAGTTGGATTAGGTTTAACAAATGCCGGAGGGTGAGAAGATTTGGGAATTATGTTGTTGACAATTTTGGTGATAGCAATATTGATATTAGGATCTTCCATTGGACTCTAATTTTTCTATTTAATGTAGAGTCTAGATAATTAGAAATTGGTTCCTATATTAAAACAAAATTCTAAAATAGGATCGATAGAAAGTATATAACAACTTTGATTCTGTCATTAAGCAAATAGTAGTTTACTTCATAAATGATGTTGTATGCCAAGACTAAATGTAATATTTAGAATTCTTCACAAGACTAATTTACTCACAAGGTTACTCAATGAATGGAGAATAAATAACATGTAGATGAAGTGCATAAGAATGAAAAAATCACAAATAGATTTCCTTGCGGGAATATGCAATGGTGCACATCTTATTTTCAAGAAACTCTCAGTAGCATTGGATCTATAATTGACAATCCAAGTTTGAGGAATCTAAACAACTAAAGGGCTAAATTCTGCCAAAAATTCGATAGAATTTCCCCTGCCTCATTGCATTTTTCCTAAAAACCTATACCTATAAAGAAGTGACCTATGCAAGAATATGTAATAATATGGTGGGTACACCCTACAATCACGTTCACAAAAAACATGAAATATAAAAAAAAAGTATTTACAAGTATAGGAACACATACCCACATGCTATTTGTTACAAAATAAAGGTCCCTCCAAACAAAATATTACATCACATTGTTATAGTGTTATACAAAAACTAAGAGCCTAAACCGACTCATTACATAAAAAACATACAACTTGTTCAAGTTGAAATCCCATTCCAAAGTATGCTAACACCATTTTTTATAGAACTTTCATAAAAAGAAAAGAGAACATAACTGATATGTCCCCAACTCTAGGCACACATTTGGGTCATGGATTTAGAGGAGGTGTTAAGTCGGCGGTATGCGATCACATTGCAAAGGGGAGCGGAGGGGGGGGGGATCACCTTCTCCTCTTGTGCCTCCCCTCTTTTTTCTTCTCCCTAGCAAGGGGGTGTAAAGACCCGTTCTGTTTTGAGCTTTTTAAGATGTCTGGACTGTCTGTCAGACGTCTGAAAATTGAAAAATCTGTACGTGAAGTTGGTTCTGCGCGCAGCCAGCGCGCATGCTACTTTTCTTCTCTCTCTTCTTCTTTTCCTTCCCCCTCATCGAACCCTAACCCTTGCCTATAAGAAGCCCTCTCCCCCCTTCTGCTCCTCTCCAGTCCACCACCACCACCACCTTCCTTCCTCTCCACTACCATGAGTGAGGTGAGAGAGCGAGGAGGAGGAGAGGGTGTGAGGAGGAGGAGAAGGCCAAGGTCGCGAGCTCGTGGAGGCTTGCCGGAGTGTTGCACGGTCGCCGTGGCTCGTGCGGGAGGGGGAGAGCGTCGGGGTGTCATCCCTGACTTCTTGCAGCGGGCAAAGCTGCAGCAGCTGCGGCGGAGCGTGGCGAGAGAAACGGGAGCGCGGTTAGATACTGGAGCTTTTCTAGTATCAGACGTCCGGAGTGCCTTCCAGACGATAGGCTGGACATCTGGCGACGACACCGAATGTCTGAAAGCGGGTATTCGCGTAGGTACGTCTTCCTCGTGGTTACGGCCATGCAGGTCGCACCGTAGAGGAGATTTGTTGGGCTAAAAAGAGTTGTGCTGCTCTGTTGTGCGCAAGAGTAGCCTTGGGAAGGTGCGCGGCACGTCCTCCCACTCTTTTCGGACGTCTAGACAGCTGACCAGACGATCGGAGGATAGGTCGGACGTCTGGAGCTAGGTCCAGACGGTCGCGTAGAAGTCCTGGACATCTGAGGTCAACGCAGGGACTTTAGGTGAGACTCTGGTGACTTTTAAGATGTTTGGACTTGGTTCCAAACGTCTGATTTGGTTCTGCAGATTTGTTTTTGACCCGTTTAGGGTCTGATCGGGGTCCATTTTACACAAACGAAATATCTGTGGTTTCCTTGTGAGTTCCTCTACATGTTAGAAATCTTGATATACTGTTTTGAATGTTTTGTTGTGATATGTTCCTTGGTATAGGACTTCGACCTGTTGCGTGTCTGGGCTTGCAGAGGCACGTGAATCTACTGTTCGAGCCCCCAGTACTCCCGGATTGTTTGGTTGAGTGGTTTCCCCCTGTTCTATTTATAAAACATGAATGCAGTCATGATAATTAGATAATTAGAAACCTATGATGTGGCATGAATCCTAGGATGAGAAATAGTTGCATTGTTTGTATGCGTTATTGAGATTGCAGTCATAAATGAATGAGCTTAATTGTAAATAATTGCCTGTTAATAAATACGAGCTGCCTGTTAGAATATAAAATGCCTGAGATAATTAAACAGTTACCTGTGATATCGCTTGTGCATGTGATAAATTGTGGAAATACGAGCTGCATGTGTAGAATACGAATAGAATTGTGAATGATGAAACCTGGTATGGAATAATATGGTAAAAATGAGAATGAATCCTATGGGGAGTTAGGAGTAGAGCTCCTGTGGATGAATGGAAAGGCCCGGAAATGTGGATGGGAAGTGTGTTGGCCCTTGAGTACATGGTACCAAGGAGAGCGACTGTCCCCTTTTTAGTGTAGAGCGGAGTTAGCCACCCTTGGGTTGGGACCCGGGGTTAGGATTGGCCACTCTACACTGACTTCTGTTAACCCTTGCGTACACGGTACCGGGGAGAGCTACTAGTGTAGGGAGGGAGCTAGCCACCCCACGGGGCCTGGGGTTTAGCTAGCCACCCTACACTGACTTGTTAGGCCCACTGGGCAAACCGGGGTAGTCAGACGAGGGTGCGCGGACTGTGGAGGGGAGAGACCCCTGTTTCTGAGAGGGCTAGGCCCTATACTATTCCGTGCTATACTTTGGTGTACCTACTAGTGGAAACGACTGACTGTGTGCCAGTATGGGGTAGCTACCCGTGTGCTTATTGCGCGTGCCGTAGTCACCGCTACATCTGTCGGTGACCTCGGGGTGGTTGACTGGGTGTAGGACTACCACAGGGGACTCTGTCGACCAGGAGAGCACCGTGTATACCTTGTACTCTTCAGAAAAGACTGCAATCAAGATGTTCCCATGAGGAACATGCGAGATCAAGAAAGCAATCTAAAAGTAAACCAATGGGGTGAAAATGAATTACTTGTAAAATAAAATAATTACTTGCTAGCTTTTACTGCTTTAGATAGTTTGGTTACCACTCTACTCAGCATTCGCTGACTTTGTTTTCTCATAACCCTTTACAGGTCTAGGAGTTGAGCAGCCTGAGTTACCGGCTGCAAAGGATGTTGGGCCCAGTCGAGCCCAGCAGTAGTTTCGTATTGTTGTTGTACTCTCTTTTGCTATAGTGAGTTCAGACTTGTTTACTGTACTAGTTACTGTTACTTTTGTTCTACTTTCCTGTTGTTGTGGTGGTATGTATCGACTAGCAGCTTTTACTTCTTTTACTGCTTGTATGCTTTTACTGTTAGTTACATTGCATAGTGAATGTGGTTTATTTTCTTACTTTTTGGTTATTTCTTGTTGGATGACTGGGTCTTGGGATTAGTCGAGTCGAGCCGGTCTTGGGTCCTGTAGGGATTCGAGAACTGGGTCGTAATAGGGGGTTAGAGGCCATTCAAAAGTGAAAGCTATAGCTACTGGCTAGCTTCACTTAACTATGAACAAGTTTGTAATAAGGTCTAAGGGATCTTTTCTTTTTTTTTTGTTGGAGAGGATCTTTATTTTCTATGAAACAATTCCATAGTCAAGCATCCTTTGTTATGCCCCGATAATCGTCCCATTGGATCAGGAATGAATCTCTAAGGGTGTAGGCCTTAGGGTCTCAGCTATCGAGTGGCTCGAGTTATAATTTTTAGTCCTATCAATTATGTACGTCTTAGGAAGATCGATTTAAAATTAAACGTAAGGCCAAAACTTGCCAAAAATTCAGTAGAGTTTTCCCTATTTAATTAATATTTTCTCAAAATCCGTACCTGTAACCTACAACCTATACATGCATACCCCACAAATTATATGGATGGGCACTCCCCACCATAACACCACAATGGCATAAATGACAACAATGAAATACAAGCGGGCACACCTTGCATCCAGAAGTGGAAAAAAACACAAAAAATAGAGAGAAACAAAGCATAACATGTACAACCCCAATTAACCACAAGACTCTCGTACAATCCACTATTTAAAGCATAACATGTACAACCATTCATACGTTACATTTATAAGCATTTATACAATGGGAATTACCTTGCTACAAACTAAATAAAAGAAACCCAACCATGCTAATTACATTACTTACCAAGACCTACCCAAAAGAAAAATAAAGCAAGTACTCTATTATTTGCCCAGGTCCTCCTAGAGGTACGATCATGATCAAGGCTTTCACTTCGGTGTTCAAATTGGGGATAGAATCCTCTTTCTCCCTCCAGATAAGATTTAATGGGGGTTCATTTGACTTGACTGTATAAACTAGCCCAGTGGTTGCCAGATGGTGCAAGTCTTGGTACTGATTTTCAGGACCAATACTGGGCACCACCAGATATTCATTTCAATCCATTTAGGATTAGGGAAGTAGCCAGTACCAGTGCTAGTTTCATAGCATCGGTACTGGGTACTTCCAGCCCCCTTACTTGCAAGTCAATATGGCCTAGAAATACCATCCAGTACCCAATTCGAGATGTTAAACTAACCTCATTACTGTTTAAAGTGACTAAGTTCCTATCTTCTATATCCTTTAGAAGCACTTCACCCTTAGGTATGTTGTTCTCCTTGGCAATGGAACTATGGAGCATAGCATAAGTAGTTAAATTAGGCCAAACACCCTTTGCCTTCATCTCTCTCTACAGATTCAAGGTCATGCATATGTGATGATGGTTGCACAACCCTACAATGAGGTCATTGTAAGAGATGACATCAAGTTCCAAACTACAATATCCCAACAGACCTTGAATGTAGAAGGCATCAGTAACTTCCCTCTCTTGCACAGCCAATGCATAATGGTTCTGAAAGTTCCAACAGTTGGCACAACTCCTTTTTGAAGCATTGTTTCCACAACTAAGAGTGCCTCTTCAATTTTACCAACCTGGCAAATACCCTTGATGATAGTATCCTCAATGACACCATTAGGAAATAAACCTAACAACTTGATATCTTCTCCAACTCAGACAACCCCTCGAATATCACCAACTCTACACAATCCATTAATCAACGTGATGAAGTGGGTATGTTTTGGGATGAGCCCTTTCTTTGTAATTTCTAGTAATGAAAAATAAGCTTCTTGAAAAGCATTTGGGGCATTTAGTTCGATAATCATGGCATTATAAGTACGTACTTTTACTAGGTGAAAGATCTAGCTTACTCATGCATGTCACTGCCTTGAAGACATTCCTAATCTAAATATTTTTACTTAACTTGGTTAAAAGAATGTCTAGTGCCAATTGATCAGAGGCCATTCCTCCAAAAACCATCCTCTCTAAGAATTTAACCCCCAACATCTACAACATTACAGTTGCATAATACAACAAATAATGCATAATATGTTACATCATCAGGTGTCAAACCTTCCCTAACCATGTTCTCATAGGGAAAGTGTCTAAGATTTTTTAAAGTTGTCTTGAGGGAATTCTAAGGTCAGGAAAGTATCTAAGATTTTTCCTCATTGAAGCTAGAAATGTGAATGAGGCTGGCTTTAATTAGACGTGGTGCATATTTTGTATATGTAAGAATATCCTATCATGTTGCAAGGGCTAAAAGGGGAAGGTCAAAATTTTTGTCACCATTACAAAAGAAAAAAGTAAAAAGGAATCTAACATTTTAGTTCACAATTTTGATCCCTCCTCGAGTTTCAATTCACATTTCAATTAATAGTTAACTGATCCATGATCCTTACTCCCAAAATTGAGTTCCATTACAAACTAGGGTGTTATGAACGGGCGGCTTCAGACGTCTTTTAAGACGTCTGGAACCCCTTCCAGACGTTTGGGGTTCGATTTTTTCGACACGCGCGGTTTCGTCTGCGCGCCTGAGCACGCAGACCTGCGAGCGCATCTCTCTCTCTCTTTTTCCCTCTCTCTTGCTGCCGCAGGCTGCACCCTTTGTCTGCTCTCTCTCCTCCCCACGCGGCTTTAAAACGCCACGCCCTCTCCCTCACTCTCATCACCTCCGCCCCCTTCCTCTTCTCCTTCCAGCCAGTGCGCGAGAGCGAGCGCGAGTGAGCGGCGGCAGCGACAGCCGCGGTGAGCGTGGGAGGAGGTGTTGCGCGAGGGAGGAGGCGCTCGGCCGGAGGGCGAGCTTGCCGGGGCTGCTAGAGCCGGCCGGCGGGGGGAGCAGCAGATGTCCGGGGTGATGCGGAAGGCCTGCTGCAGCTCGAGCAGCAGGTGGACGAGGCGCGGCGCGGTCATGCGTCGCGAGCGGAGGGCGAGTCGTGCCCTGATTTTGAAATTTTTTTCCAGAATCAGACGTCTGGGCTTCCAACCAGACGGCAGGGAGGACGTCTGGAGGACTGTCCAGACGTCTGAAAGGTGAGTTATTTCCGACTTTCTTCCTCTTCTTCAACTGACCGTACTGAGAGAGGAAATGGGTACACGCAGGTTCTGGATCGCCATCCAACGCGAATCAGACGTCTGGCTGCAGTGCCAGACGACAGGAGCGACTTCCAGACATCTAGGGTGACCATCGGACGTCTGGGAACTAGGCCAAATGCCCCCGCAGGCTTCTGGACGTCTGAGAGACCACACAGAGCAAAGGTAACCTCTGATCCACTTTTTAAGACGTCTGGAAGAAGTTCCAGACGTCTGATTTTGCACTGTTTCGTCGTTTTCGACCCGTTTAGGGCCCGTTCGGAGTCCGTTTTCCGCGTTTCGAGTTACGTGCTTTTCGGGATTAAATCCTCTACCCGTCTATAGTAGCTATATACTATTTTGAGAAACTCCTTGTGTTTGATCCTTGTGATAGGATCCCGTTCTGTTGCAGTCTCGGGGGTTGCGGAGGCACGCGGGATTCCCGATCACGCCCCCAGTACTCCTGTTGTAACCGGTAGAGTGGCTTTTAAGTTTACTACTATAATCTGTTAAATTATGGAACCATAAATAGAACCTAGGACATTACATGAATCCTAGGAATGAGAAATAGATTGGATGATAGATCCTAGGTGTTGCATGAATCCTAGGGCTGGAAAACTAGATTGTATGATAGATCCTAGGATATGGCATGAATCCTAGGATGGGAAAACTAGTGGAAGGCCGATGCCCGGGCCTCCAAGCTACGGATGGGAGCCCCATCCGATGTGGCATCCACCACCACCATTCGGGCCATTTTATTGGCCATGGTAGGTGAGGTAAAACCCTTTACCCTATCTTTTTATCATAAGCATTTAGATAGGGGGAGTTAAAATTAATGAGCTAATTGTCAATTTTTAAGGGGGAGATACAAGTTAGCTAAATTTCCTTTAGTAAGGGGGAGAAAAATAATAGCTATCTTGTTGTTACAGAAAGGGGGAGAATATCACCTTTGTTAAAATAAACTCATAGAAGAGCATGTTTTAAGGGGGAGTTATAGGAAATGTAAAATCAATCAAACCTTTTTGATAATGTCAAAAAGGGGGAGGATTTTTATGCATTATTATTTACGATTTTGTCATCATCAAAAACGGGGAGATTGTTGGTGCTAAAGCACCACGATCATTTGTTTTGATGATAACAAAACACGTGTTATTTAACATTTGCAATTTGAGTCCTAGATTTCAGGTCAATTGCAAATGTGGACGTGTTTAGACGGAGTTCGAGCTCGCATCCAGGACGGATTGGAGGAGCTTGACGGAAAACAGAGGAGGTTTGCATGGAGCGAAAGATTGAAGATGGAAGGAAATGAAGAATAGGATAGATTTCCTTCTTTTGTACTTGTTGTATTTTTCGTTTCTTTTGTTGCTCTTTATTTCCTTAGATATTTTATGTTAAAGAGACTCAAAGAACCCTAACAGTAGTCCTAGGAACACCGGCACAACCCTAGGATACTTAGGTTTTCTGTAAAATACTTAGAAAACCAATATAGGGTTCAAACAGCACTTCCAGACGTCTAATTACAAAATCAGACGTCTGATAAAGTATTTTAAGACGTCTGACTGTTGTTTCAGACGTCTGATAATTGTTAGGCTGGACATAGTTAGATCTGTCTGATGAAATCAGACGTCTTAGAAGACGTCTGATGGACTTACCAGACGTCCAGATAGTGGACCGTTGGCTGGCTTAGCAAACACTCAAGATTATGACCGTTAGAGCCTTATCAGACGTCCTTAGGCCTTTCCAGACGTCTGATAAATGACCGTTTTGCCTCGGCTGACCCAAAATCTCTTCTCAGAGATTTTCTAGCCGTTGCAACGTTTGGAAATCAATTCCTACAGTAAAAGTAGGTTTCCAGACGTCCAGACTTAGTGCCAGACGTTCGGTATGTCGTCTGATGGACTTGAACAAAAACCCTGTTTAAATCTGATCCAAGTCAGGGAGAGACCCGCCCAAAATCAGACGTCTGACCTTGGAATCAGACGTCTTAAAGTGGCCTTCCAGACGTCTGATGCTAGAATTAGACGTCTGATAACCCTGTCAAATGTAATCATTGTCCTGATTTCGGCCTGATTCTCTTTGGCTTTGTTCCCAACGGCTATAGAACCTTTCCTAAGCCTTCCAAAGCCTTCCTAAGGCCTCTATAAATAGAGGGGAGCCTTTGACACACAACACACACTTGGATACACTTAGCTACACACTTTCACACTCTTTTGTGTCCAGAAAAGCTCTTGCTCTCTAAGCTCAAGTTCTACATCTTGAGAGCATCAAACCGTTGCGCACCCGCTCTCCCGCCGTTGTTCACGAGAGCGAAGTTGCGCCGTCTCGTGGCTCACGCATCCGCGTCCTCGACGCACTCCTTGCAAAGGGGAGTTTCCTTATTCCTATAGAAGCTAGGTTTATAGTTACTTTGTTGGCTCTATAGGACTTGTTGTTTCTTTTATCTTTGTTATTTTGTTGGGTATTCGCTTTGCGAATTCCTGTCTCCTTCGTGGGACAAAATCCTTCTTGTGGAGAGAAGGGGTTGAGGAACGCTACCCTCGTACTTGTAGCGTGGTTGTATTGAGGTTGAATCACCCTCGTTTTAAGTGATTCGATTTAGTGGATTTTTATCAACTAGGTTGATCGGAAAATCCTAGCTCGAGAGAGTTAGGTGGTGGTTTTCACCCGGTTTGGGTTTCCACCTAAAAACAGTTGTGTACATTGTGCGATTGTCTTTCTGTGTGATTGTTTATTGCTTTATATTATTTCTGCAATTATTACGTCACCCCTCCTAGTAGGGAAACTATCAATTGGTATCAGAGCAGGTTCTTGCAAAATCGGAGTAACACCCGGCAAGTAGATCATGGAGGGAAGCATAGCCGCAATCAGAATCTCCGAGGGGCAGTCCATCGTCCGACCACCCTACTTTGACGGGAATAACTACAGCTATTGGAAGTTGAGGATGAAGACGTGGCTCCAAGCCACTGAATTCGAGGTATGGGGATGTTGCGAAACCCCATACGAGATCCCGAAGCGACCCCAAGGAGGCTACTCGCAGGTGCAGATTCTAGAGCTCTCACTCAACGCAAAGGCAATGAATGCCTTGTATTGCGCATTGAGTCCAAAAGAATTCGAACGAATCCAAGAGTGCACCACTGCCCACGAGATATGGAGGAGGTTGGAAGGCACTCATGAGGAGACCAGCTCGGAGGAAGAAGAAGAAGAAAAGGAAGAAACCGCTTGCTTTGGTTTCATGGCCAGAGGAAGCAATAGCGACAGCGAAAGCGGAAGCGACAGCGACAATGAGGTAAGTTATGATTTACAAGAAGCTTTTAATGAACTATTTGAGATTAGTAAATGACTTAAGATAGAAAATAAAAGCATTAAGAAGAACTTTAGTTTTCTTAAAAATGAAAATGATAGGTTAGAAAAATAACTTAAGGACATAGAAGCTAGTCCTAAAAATGATAACCTATTATTAGAAAATCAAAAACTCATCAATGAAAATAATAAATTGATTGAGGAAAATGATAGTCTAAAGTTAGAAATATATGATTTAAAGACTAAGATGCAAACTATAGAAAAAGAAATTGCATGTCTTAGGGAAAATTCTAACAAATTAATCAACAAAGTAGACAAGTTTTATAGCCCTAAGATTGAGAAGGGATCTCCATCAAGGAGACCCGCTAACAAATCCGGATCCAAGCCCACTTGGATACTGAGAAAAGAATTAGAATCTTATTTTGTAGGGTTCAGGGATAATTACAACATAAAGGACTGGACCTACAAGCTCAAGTCTGGTCAACTCAAGTTGGGAGAACCAAGGAGTAGACCAAGGAGGAGAACAAGAAGACTGACGAGACGGCGAACAAACGACGGACCCGCCGCACGTCGACCACCAGACTGGAGACCGGCGCCGATGCCCGGGCCTCCAAGCTACGGATGGGAGCCCCATCCGATGTGGCATCCACCACCACCATTCGGGCCATTTTATTGGCCATGGTAGGTGAGGTAAAACCCTTTACCCTATCTTTTTATCATAAGCATTTAGATAGGGGGAGTTAAAATTAATGAGATAATTGTCAATTTTTAAGGGGGAGATACAAGTTAGCTAAATTTCCTTTAGTAAGGGGGAGAAAAATAATAGCTATCTTGTTGTTACAAAAAGGGGGAGAATATCACCTTTGTTAAAATAAACTCATAGAAGAGCATGTTTTAAGGGGGAGTTATAGGAAATGTAAAATCAATCAAACCTTTTTGATAATGTCAAAAAGGGGGAGGATTTTTATGCATTATTATTTACGATTTTGTCATCATCAAAAAGGGGGAGATTGTTGGTGCTAAAGCACCACGATCATTTGTTTTGATGATAACAAAACACGTGTTATTTAACATTTGCAATTTGAGTCCTAGATTTCAGGTCAATTGCAAATGTGGACGTGTTTAGACGGAGTTCGAGCTCGCATCCAGGACGGATTGGAGGAGCTTGACGGAAAACAGAGGAGGTTCGCGTGGAGCGAAAGATTGAAGATGGAAGGAAATGAAGAATATGATAGATTTCCTTCTTTTGTACTTGTTGTATTTTTCGTTTCTTTTGTTGCTCTTTATTTCCTTAGATATTTTATGTTAAAGAGACTCAAAGAACCCTAACAGTAGTCCTAGGAACACCGGCACAACCCTAGGATACTTAGGTTTTCTGTAGAATACTTAGAAAACCAATATAGGGTTCAAACAGCACTTCCAGACGTCTAATTACAAAATCAGACGTCTGATAAAGTATTTTAAGACGTCTGACTGTTGTTTCAGACGTCTGATAATTGTTAGGCTGGACATAGTTAGATCTGTCTGATGAAATCAGACATCCAGACCCTTATACCAGACGTCTTAGAAGACGTCTGATGGACTTACCAGACGTCCAGATAGTGGACCGTTGGCTGGCTTAGCAAACACTCAAGATTATGACCGTTAGAGCCTTATCAGACGTCCTTAGGCCTTTCCAGACGTCTGATAAATGACCGTTTTGCCTCGGCTGACCCAAAATCTCTTCTCAGAGATTTTCTAGCCGTTGCAACGTTTGGAAATAAATTCCTACAGTAAAAGTAGGTTTCCAGACGTCCAGACTTAGTGCCAGACGTCCGGTATGTCGTCTGATGGACTTGAACAAAAACCCTGTTTGGATCTGATCCAAGTCAGGGAGAGACCCGCCCAAAATCAGACGTCTGACCTTGGAATCAGACATCTTAAAGTGGCCTTCCAGACGTCTGATGCCAGAATTAGACGTCTGATAACCCTGTCAAATGTAATCATTGTCCTGATTTCGGCCTGATTCTCTTTGGCTTTGTTCCCAACGGCTATAGAACCTTTCCTAAGCCTTCCAAAGCCTTCCTAAGGCCTCTATAAATAGAGGGGAGCCTTTGACACACCAACACACACTTGGATACACTTAGCTACACACTTTCACACTCTTTTGTGTCCAGAAAAGCTCTTGCTCTCTAAGCTCAAGTTCTACATCTTGAGAGCATCAAACCGTTGCGCACCCGCTCTCCCGCCGTTGTTCACGAGAGCGAAGTTGCGCCGTCTCGTGGCTCACGCATCCGCGTCCTCGACGCACTCCTTGCAAAGGGGAGTTTCCTTATTCCTATAGAAGCTAGGTTTATAGTTACTTTGTTGGCTCTATAGGACTTGTTGTTTCTTTTATCTTTGTTATTTTGTTGGGTATTCGCTTTGCGAATTCCTGTCTCCTTCGTGGGACAAAATCCTTCTTGTGGAGAGAAGGGGTTGAGGAACGCTACCCTCGTACTTGTAGCGTGGTTGTATTGAGGTTGAATCACCCTCGTTTTAAGTGATTCGATTTAGTGGATTTTTATCAACTAGGTTGATCGGAAAATCCTAACTCGAGAGGGTTAGGTGGTGGTTTTCACACGGTTTGGGTTTCCACCTAAAAACAGTTGTGTACATTGTGCGATTGTCTTTCTGTGTGATTGTTTATTGCTTTATATTATTTCTGCAATTATTACGTCACCCCTCCTAGTAGGGAAACTATCAATTGGTATCAGAGCAGGTTCTTGCAAAATCGGAGTAACACCCGGCAAGTAGATCATGGAGGGAAGCATAGCCGCAATCAGAATCTCCGAGGGGCAGTCCACCGTCCGACCACCCTACTTTGACGGGAATAACTACAGCTATTGGAAGTTGAGGATGAAGACGTGGCTCCAAGCCACTGAATTCGAGGTATGGGGATGTTGCGAAACCCCATACGAGATCCCGAAGCGACCCCAAGGAGGCTACTCGCAGGTGCAGATTCTAGAGCTCTCACTCAACGCAAAGGCAATGAATGCCTTGTATTGCGCATTGAGTCCAAAAGAATTCGAACGAATCCAAGAGTGCACCACCGCCCACGAGATATGGAGGAGGTTGGAAGGCACTCATGAGGAGACCAGCTCGGAGGAAGAAGAAGAAGAAAAGGAAGAAACCGCTTGCTTTGGTTTCATGGCCAGAGGAAGCAATAGCGACAGCGAAAGCGGAAGCGACAGCGACAATGAGGTAAGTTATGATTTACAAGAAGCTTTTAATGAACTATTTGAGATTAGTAAATGACTTAAGATAGAAAATAAAAGCATTAAGAAGAACTTTAGTTTTCTTAAAAATGAAAATGATAGGTTAGAAAAATAACTTAAGGACATAGAAGCTAGTCCTAAAAATGATAACCTATTATTAGAAAATCAAAAACTCATCAATGAAAATAATAAATTGATTGAGGAAAATGATA
Source organism: Thalassia testudinum (assembly GCA_037157565.1). NCBI lineage: Eukaryota > Viridiplantae > Streptophyta > Magnoliopsida > Alismatales > Hydrocharitaceae > Thalassia > Thalassia testudinum. Next base: position 11,195,338 of record JAZHRO010000078.1, on the reverse strand, counting down.
GTCTAAAGTTAGAAATCTATGATTTAAAGACTAAGATGCAAACTATAGAAAAAGAAATTGCATGTCTTAGGGAAAATTCTAACAAATTAATCAACAAAGTAGACAAGTTTTATAGCCCTAAGATTGAGAAGGGATCTCCATCAAGGAGACCCGCTAACAAATCCGGATCCAAGCCCACTTGGATACTGAGAAAAGAATTAGAATCTTGTTTTGTAGGGTTCAGGGATAATTACAACATAAAGGACTGGACCTACAAGCTCAAGTCTGGTCAACTCAAGTTGGGAGAACCAAGGAGTAGACCAAGGAGGAGAACAAGAAGACTGACGAGACGGCGAACAAACGACGGACCCGCCGCACGTCGACCACCAGACTGGAGACCGGCGCCGATGCCCGGGCCTCCAAGCTACGGATGGGAGCCCCATCCGATGTGGCATCCACCACCACCATTCGGGCCATTTTATTGGCCATGGTAGGTGAGGTAAAACCCTTTACCCTATCTTTTTATCATAAGCATTTAGATAGGGGGAGTTAAAATTAATGAGCTAATTGTCAATTTTTAAGGGGGAGATACAAGTTAGCTAAATTTCCTTTAGTAAGGGGGAGAAAAATAATAGCTATCTTGTTGTTACAAAAAGGGGGAGAATATCACCTTTGTTAAAATAAACTCATAGAAGAGCATGTTTTAAGGGGGAGTTATAGGAAATGTAAAATCAATCAAACCTTTTTGATAATGTCAAAAAGGGGGAGGATTTTTATGCATTATTATTTACGATTTTGTCATCATCAAAAAGGGGGAGATTGTTGGTGCTAAAGCACCACGATCATTTGTTTTGATGATAACAAAACACGTGTTATTTAACATTTGCAATTTGAGTCCTAGATTTCAGGTCAATTGCAAATGTGGACGTGTTTAGACGGAGTTCGAGCTCGCATCCAGGACGGATTGGAGGAGCTTGACGGAAAACAGAGGAGGTTCGCGTGGAGCGAAAGATTGAAGATGGAAGGAAATGAAGAATATGATAGATTTCCTTCTTTTGTACTTGTTGTATTTTTCGTTTCTTTTGTTGCTCTTTATTTCCTTAGATATTTTATGTTAAAGAGACTCAAAGAACCCTAACAGTAGTCCTAGGAACACCGGCACAACCCTAGGATACTTAGGTTTTCTGTAGAATACTTAGAAAACCAATATAGGGTTCAAACAGCACTTCCAGACGTCTAATTACAAAATCAGACGTCTGATAAAGTATTTTAAGACGTCTGACTGTTGTTTCAGACGTCTGATAATTGTTAGGCTGGACATAGTTAGATCTGTCTGATGAAATCAGACATCCAGACCCTTATACCAGACGTCTTAGAAGACGTCTGATGGACTTACCAGACGTCCAGATAGTGGACCGTTGGCTGGCTTAGCAAACACTCAAGATTATGACCGTTAGAGCCTTATCAGACGTCCTTAGGCCTTTCCAGACGTCTGATAAATGACCGTTTTGCCTCGGCTGACCCAAAATCTCTTCTCAGAGATTTTCTAGCCGTTGCAACGTTTGGAAATAAATTCCTACAGTAAAAGTAGGTTTCCAGACGTCCAGACTTAGTGCCAGACGTCCGGTATGTCGTCTGATGGACTTGAACAAAAACCCTGTTTGGATCTGATCCAAGTCAGGGAGAGACCCGCCCAAAATCAGACGTCTGACCTTGGAATCAGACATCTTAAAGTGGCCTTCCAGACGTCTGATGCCAGAATTAGACGTCTGATAACCCTGTCAAATGTAATCATTGTCCTGATTTCGGCCTGATTCTCTTTGGCTTTGTTCCCAACGGCTATAGAACCTTTCCTAAGCCTTCCAAAGCCTTCCTAAGGCCTCTATAAATAGAGGGGAGCCTTTGACACACCAACACACACTTGGATACACTTAGCTACACACTTTCACACTCTTTTGTGTCCAGAAAAGCTCTTGCTCTCTAAGCTCAAGTTCTACATCTTGAGAGCATCAAACCGTTGCGCACCCGCTCTCCCGCCGTTGTTCACGAGAGCGAAGTTGCGCCGTCTCGTGGCTCACGCATCCGCGTCCTCGACGCACTCCTTGCAAAGGGGAGTTTCCTTATTCCTATAGAAGCTAGGTTTATAGTTACTTTGTTGGCTCTATAGGACTTGTTGTTTCTTTTATCTTTGTTATTTTGTTGGGTATTCGCTTTGCGAATTCCTGTCTCCTTCGTGGGACAAAATCCTTCTTGTGGAGAGAAGGGGTTGAGGAACGCTACCCTCGTACTTGTAGCGTGGTTGTATTGAGGTTGAATCACCCTCGTTTTAAGTGATTCGATTTAGTGGATTTTTATCAACTAGGTTGATCGGAAAATCCTAACTCGAGAGGGTTAGGTGGTGGTTTTCACACGGTTTGGGTTTCCACCTAAAAACAGTTGTGTACATTGTGCGATTGTCTTTCTGTGTGATTGTTTATTGCTTTATATTATTTCTGCAATTATTACGTCACCCCTCCTAGTAGGGAAACTATCAATTGGTATCAGAGCAGGTTCTTGCAAAATCGGAGTAACACCCGGCAAGTAGATCATGGAGGGAAGCATAGCCGCAATCAGAATCTCCGAGGGGTAGTCCACCGTCCGACCACCCTACTTTGACGGGAATAACTACAGCTATTGGAAGTTGAGGATGAAGACGTGGCTCCAAGCCACTGAATTCGAGGTATGGGGATGTTGCGAAACCCCATACGAGATCCCGAAGCGACCCCAAGGAGGCTACTCGCAGGTGCAGATTCTAGAGCTCTCACTCAACGCAAAGGCAATGAATGCCTTGTATTGCGCATTGAGTCCAAAAGAATTCGAACGAATCCAAGAGTGCACCACCGCCCACGAGATATGGAGGAGGTTGGAAGGCACTCATGAGGAGACCAGCTCGGAGGAAGAAGAAGAAGAAAAGGAAGAAACCGCTTGCTTTGGTTTCATGGCCAGAGGAAGCAATAGCGACAGCGAAAGCGGAAGCGACAGCGACAATGAGGTAAGTTATGATTTACAAGAAGCTTTTAATGAACTATTTGAGATTAGTAAATGACTTAAGATAGAAAATAAAAGCATTAAGAAGAACTTTAGTTTTCTTAAAAATGAAAATGATAGGTTAGAAAAATAACTTAAGGACATAGAAGCTAGTCCTAAAAATGATAACCTATTATTAGAAAATCAAAAACTCATCAATGAAAATAATAAATTGATTGAGGAAAATGATAGTCTAAAGTTAGAAATCTATGATTTAAAGACTAAGATGCAAACTATAGAAAAAGAAATTGCATGTCTTAGGGAAAATTCTAACAAATTAATCAACAAAGTAGACAAGTTTTATAGCCCTAAGATTGAGAAGGGATCTCCATCAAGGAGACCCGCTAACAAATCCGGATCCAAGCCCACTTGGATACCGAAAAAAGAATTAGAATCTTGTTTTGTAGGGTTCAGGGATAATTACAACATAAAGGACTGGACCTACAAGCTCAAGTCTGGTCAACTCAAGTTGGGAGAACCAAGGAGTAGACCAAGGAGGAGAACAAGAAGACTGACGAGACGGCGAACAAACGACGGACCCGCCGCACGTCGACCACTAGACTGGAGACCGGCGCCGATGCCCGGGCCTCCAAGCTACGGATGGGAGCCCCATCCGATGTGGCATCCACCACCACCATTCGGGCCATTTTATTGGCCATGGTAGGTGAGGTAAAACCCTTTACCCTATCTTTTTATCATAAGCATTTAGATAGGGGGAGTTAAAATTAATGAGCTAATTGTCAATTTTTATGGGGGAGATACAAGTTAGCTAAATTTCCTTTAGTAAGGGGGAGAAAAATAATAGCTATCTTGTTGTTACAGAAAGGGGGAGAATATCACCTTTGTTAAAATAAACTCATAGAAGAGCATGTTTTAAGGGGGAGTTATAGGAAATGTAAAATCAATCAAACCTTTTTGATAATGTCAAAAAGGGGGAGGATTTTTATGCATTATTATTTACGATTTTGTCATCATCAAAAAGGGGGAGATTGTTGGTGCTAAAGCACCACGATCATTTGTTTTGATGATAACAAAACACGTGTTATTTAACATTTACAATTTGAGTCCTAGATTTCAGGTCAATTGCAAATGTGGACGTGTTTAGACGGAGTTCGAGCTCGCATCCAGGACGGATTGGAGGAGCTTGAGGGAAAACAGAGGAGGTTCGCGTGGAGCGAAAGATTGAAGATGGAAGGAAATGAAGAATAGGATAGATTTCCTTCTTTTGTACTTGTTGTATTTTTCGTTTCTTTTGTTGCTCTTTATTTCCTTAGATATTTTATGTTAAAGAGACTCAAAGAACCCTAACAGTAGTCCTAGGAACACCGGCACAACCCTAGGATACTTAGGTTTTCTGTAGAATACTTAGAAAACCAATATAGGGTTCAAACAGCACTTCCAGACGTCTAATTACAAAATCAGACGTCTGATAAAGTATTTTAAGACGTCTGACTGTTGTTTCAGACGTCTGATAATTGTTAGGCTGGACATAGTTAGATCTGTCTGATGAAATCAGACGTCCAGACCCTTATACCAGACGTCTTAGAAGACGTCTGATGGACTTACCAGACATCCAGATAGTGGACCGTTGGCTGGCTTAGCAAACACTCAAGATTATGACCGTTAGAGCCTTATCAGACGTCCTTAGGCCTTTCCAGACGTCTGATAAATGACCGTTTTGCCTCGGCTGACCCAAAATCTCTTCTCAGAGATTTTCTAGCCGTTGCAACGTTTGGAAATAAATTCCTACAGTAAAAGTAGGTTTCCAGACGTCCAGACTTAGTGCCAGACGTCCGGTATGTCGTCTGATGGACTTGAACAAAAACCCTGTTTGGATCTGATCCAAGTCAGGGAGAGACCCACCCAAAATCAGACGTCTGACCTTGGAATCAAACGTCTTAAAGTGGCCTTCCAGACGTCTGATGCCAGAATTAGACGTCTGATAACCCTGTCAAATGTAATCATTGTCCTGATTTCGGCCTGATTCTCTTTGGCTTTGTTCCCAACGGCTATAGAACCTTTCCTAAGCCTTCCAAAGCCTTCCTAAGGCCTCTATAAATGGAGGGGAGCCTTTGACACACCAACACACACTTGGATACACTTAGATACACACTTTCACACTCTTTTGTGTCCAGAAAAGCTCTTGCTCTCTAAGCTCAAGTTCTACATCTTGAGAGCATCAAACCGTTGCGCACCCGCTCTCCCGCCGTTGTTCACGAGAGCGAAGTTGCACCGTCGCGTGGCTCACGCATCCGCGTCCTCGACGCACTCCTTGCAAAGGGGAGTTTCCTTATTCCTATAGAAGCTAGGTTTATAGTTACTTTGTTGGCTCTATAGGACTTGTTGTTTCTTTTATCTTTGTTATTTTGTTGGGTATTCGCTTTGCGAATTCCCGTCTCCTTCGTGGGACAAAATCCTTCTCGTGGAGAGAAGGGGTTGAGGAACGCTACCCTCGTACTTGTAGCGTGGTTGTATTGAGGTTGAATCACCCTCGTTTTAAGTGATTCGATTTAGTGGATTTTGATCAACTAGGTTGATCGGAAAATCCTAACTCGAGAGGGTTAGGTGGTGGTTTTCACCCGGTTTGGGTTTCCACCTAAAAACAGTTGTGTACATTGTGCGATTGTCTTTCTGTGTGATTTTTTATTGCTTTATATTATTTCCGCAATTATTACGTCACCCCTCCTAGTAGGGAAACTATCAGCGGGATGTGGGTGAGTTCGTGCAACAGTGGTTAGTGTGCCAGCAGGTGAAAGCCGAGCATCAGAGACCTGCAGGGCCGCTTCAGCCTCTTCCAGTGCCAGAGTGGAAGTGGGAGAGCATCACCATGGACTTGGTGGTGGGCTTAGCTGTTACCCAGCGGGGACACGACGCAGTCTGGGTAATAGTGGATAGACTGCCGAAGACGGCGCGATTTTTGCCGATCCGAGTCACTTTGGGACCAGCACAGTTGGCAGAGAGGTATATCCGTGATGTGGTACGACTACACGGAGTTCTGCGAGAGATCGTATCCGACCGGGATACCCGCTTTACGTCCTAGTTTTGGGCTGAGTTTCAACAGGCCTTGGGGATGAGGTTGAGGTTTAGCACGGCTTACCACCCCCAGACGGACGGACAGTCTGAGCGCACGATACAGACACTTGAGGACCTTTTGCGTGCCTGTGTACTGGACTGGAGGGGCTCTTGGGAGGAGCACCTGCCCCTGGCGGAGTTTGCATACAACAACAGTTATCACTCGAGCATCGGCATGGCTCCCTACGAGGCTCTGTACGGACGGAAGTGTACGGTACCCTTGAGTTGGGTTGAGGTGGGGACCAAGTGGGAGGTTGGCCCCAGGTTGATCCGGCAGAGTCAGGAGGTAGTTGAGCAGATCCACAGACGACTCCGCACTGTCAGGAGCAGACAGAAGAGCTACGCGGATCGGAGACGCAGAGAGGTGCAGTTTGAGGTTGGGGACCACGTCTTCCTTCGTGTTTCGCCCATGAAGGGCTTACGGCGGTTTGGGGTGAGAGGGAAGCTCACGCCGAGGTTCGTGGGGCCCTTTGAGGTCCTGGAGCGGGTTGGACCCGTTGCTTACAGACTTGCCCTTCCCCCGCAGCTTTCTGGTGTGCACGACGTATTCCACGTGTCCAACCTCAGGAAGTACGTAGCCGATTCCAGTCACGTACTGAGTCACGAGAGCGTCGAGGTGAGCGATGACTTGACCTACCCCGAGCGGCCAGTGCAGATTCTAGACCGAGCCGTCCGCAGTTTGAGACGAAAGCAAGTACCCCTGGTAAAGGTTTTGTGGAGGAGCCAGCGGTACGAGGAGGCTACCTGGGAGCCTGAGGCGGCAATGCGGGAGCGGTACCCGGAGCTTTTCGCGGGTACGTCTTTTCAGACCGGCTTCGGTCTTCTTTGAGTTTGTTATGGTTATTTGGACGTCTTTTCCCGCACCCTAGTTGGCGCAAGTTTCGGGGATGAAACTTCCTTTGAGTTTGTTATATTGTAACGAACGCGTGCCCCAGACGTCTTTTAAGACGTCTGGGAGGTGGCCCAGACGTCGTACCAGACGTCTGGGATCACATCCAGACGTCTGACCAGACGTCTGGGATCGTTTCCAGACGTCTGGAAATCCGTTAATTTCGACATGCGCGGGTCGTTTGCACGCCTGAGCGCGCAGACCGGATATTCGCTTATTCCCTCTTTCTCTACAGCTGCAGACACCTGCCGCGTCCTCTCTCTCCTCCTCGCGCGGCCTTAAAAGGCCATGCGCTCCCTCCCGTCGTCTCCATCGTCTCCTCCCTCTTCTCCTTCAACCAGTGAGCGTGAGCGCGAGTGCGAGGGCGGCAGCGGCGGCCACAGTGAGCGTGGAGGAGGTGCGGTGTGCAAGAGTGGAGCTCTGCCGTGAGGGCGAGCTCGCCGGGGCTGCTAGGGCCGGCCGGCGGAGGGCGCGGGGGGCGCGGAGTGACGCGGAGGGGGGACTGCTGCGGTCTGAGCAGCAGGCGCGCGACGTGCGACGCGGGCGGCGTCGCGAGCGGAGGCCGAGTGGCGCCCTGATTCTGGAAGAATTTCTAGAATCAAACGTCTGGGTTGATAGCCAGACGGCGAGGGCGACGTCTGCAAGACCATCCAGATGTCTGAAAGGTGAGTTTTCCGTCTTCTTCTTCCTTCCTGTCGACTGACCGTACTGAGGGAGGGAGATGGGTGTGCGCAGGCTCGGTGATTCGCCATCCAACGCGAATCAGACGTCTGGCTGTTGTACCAGACGGCGGGAGCGACCTCCGGACGTCCGGGGTGACCATCGGACATCTGGGAGCTAGGCCAGACGTCCCCGCAGACTTCTGGACGTCTGGGAAACCACGCTGAACAGGTAATTCTCTGATCCACTTTTTAGATGTCTGGAAGAAGTTCCAGACGTCTGATTTTGCACAGTGTCGTCGTTTTCGACCCGTTTAGGGCCCGTGCGGGTTCCGTTTTCCGTGATTTGAGTTGCGTTCTTTTCAGAATTAATTCCTCTATCCGTCTACAGTAGCTATACACTGTTTTGAGACACTCCTTGTGTTTGATCCTTGTGATTGGACCTCCTTCAGTTGCAATCTTGGGAGTCGCGGAGTCACGCGGGATTCCCGATCACGCCCCCATTACTCCCGTTGTACCTGGTAGAGTGGCTTTAAGTTATTAATAAAATCTGTTAAAGTATGGAACCATAACTAGAACCTAGGACGTTGCATGAATCCTAGGAATGAGAAATATATGATAGCTCTTAGGTGTTGCATGAATCCTAATGCTGGAAAACTAGATTGTATGATAGATCCTAGGATATGGCATGAATCCTAGGATGGAAAAACTAGTGGAATGTATAATACTGCAGTCTTGGAAAATGGAAAGGAATATAAAGCTGCCTGTAAATTGAATTAACAGCTGCCTGTTATGAATAAGAAACATGATTGAGATCATGGATTGTAAGAACGTAAAACTGGAAAGTGAAACATAAGATGTCCTGAGATTAAAGAGCTGGAACCCTACGGGGAATTAGGAGTGGAACTCCTGGAAAGAGAAAGGAATGGAACTGAGATGTAGTTTTGTACTGTCTCTTGGGTACGTAGTACCAAGGGAAGTACCTGTACCTGTTTAGTGCAGAGTGGGGCCAGCCACCCCAGGGACCTGGGGTTAGGACCGGCCGCTCTGTACCGACTTGCTGGCCCTCGTGTACGTAGTACCGAGGAGAGCTACTAGTGTTAGGAGAGCACTAGCTACCCCACGGGCCCCGGGGTTCTGCTAGCCTCCTTCACCGACTTGTTAGGCCCACTGGGGCAAACCAGGGTAGTCAGGCGAGGGTGTGCGGACTGTGGAGGGGCAAGGCCCCGGTTTGGTTACTGTGGAGGGGTTGGACCCCTGTTACTGAGAGGGCTCTACCCTGGACTGGTTCCGTGCTGTGCTTTGGGCGCACCCGTTAACGGAAACGACTGACCGCGTGCCAGTACGGGTTAGCTACCTGTGCGTTTATCGCGCGTGCCGTAGTCACCGTTACGTCTGTCAGTGACCTTGGGGTGGTTGACTGAGGGTAGGATCACCACGGGGGACTCTCCCGGCCAGGAGAGCACCGCGTGCTACTTCTACTTTTTGGAAAAGACTGCAATCAAGATCGTTCCCACGAGGAACATTCGAGATCTAGTAAAAGATCTGAGGAATAAATGAAATAGTGAGACAATTGAAAGATGTGAATAAAGAAAGTAATAGAACATAACAGCTACTGTACACTCTACTGTTGTCTTTAGTTTTAGTTGCCACTCTACTCAGCGTTTTGCTGACGTGTTACACTCGTTACCTTTTCCAGGACCAGGTGTTGAGCAGCCAGGGTCAGCGGCTGCAGAGGACGCTGGGCCGAGTAGGGTCCAGTAGAGTTACTACTGTCTTTTGTACCTCTTTGTTTCCGTTATAGTGAGTAGTTCTTGTTTCCGCTGTACTTTTCTTTACCTGCAGTTCATGTTATATGATAAATGTTGTTCTACTGTTGTGGTGGTATATACTGTAGTAGTTTCTTTCCTTATTGCTGTACTTTCTTACTGTTAGTTATATTCATGCTGAATGTGGTTTATTTTACTTCTCTTTTGGTTACTTCCTCGTTGGACGACTAGGTCTTGGGATTAGTTGAGTCGGTCCGGTTCTCGTGTCTCGTAGGGACTCGGGAACCGGGTCGTTACATATATATATACATATATATATATATATATATAGATATATATACATAGATATATATATACATTTATATAGATAGATATATATATACATATATATGTATATATATACATACATACATGTATATATATACATATACACATATATATATACATATACATATACATGTATGTATGTATATATATATATATATATATATATATATACATACATACATGTATATGTATATGTATATATATATGTGTATATGTATATATATACATATACACACATATATCTATATGTATCTATATATATATGTATGTATGTATGTATACATATATATATATCCTACAAATATATATGTTTAACATACATATGTATATATATATGTATATATAAAATTAATATACAAACACTACGTACTTACATATACATATAACATATAACACTTATATATATATAAATATATCAATAAAATGTATATATGTAATCGTACTGATATTACATATATAAACTTATAGACAACATATGCTAATATCTAAAATACTGTAACTCCTATATATATATATTAAGAGTCCACTCTATCTACACTTAGCTCAAAAAAATTGTTTTGGGTTGCCCTTTCACAGGATTAATGGCCAAAGGGCTGGATCGGTCCATTGCTTAGGCAGCCACTATGGGGAGGGCAATAGCCACAATATGCTCAATTTCCTCCCACAAGCCATGCCCATTGGGCCGCGCTCAATAGTGCCTTAACTTAGGGCTCTAGGACTCTAGACTCTAAATAAGATAGGTCATGGGTAGCACACGAGTGCACAAATAGGCACGCGGGGCATGCACCTGCTAGAGAGTTCATCTCCGTTCTCAGGCAAGCAGCTATCGAATGCGATTCATTAAATACCGCACTAGGCACTCTTCAGCACTCGATGTGGCACTAAAAAGAGGCGCTTATTTTAGCGTTGTTTGTTTTACGAGGCGAAATCGATATTTAAAATAATCATGTTGCAGTATAGTCGAAATTGCTTTGAAAACAAATACAATTTTTATTACTCGAATAAGTTCCGAGGTCGAATACAGGGAGTTATATGGGATTTAGAAATCAAGATCACAATTCAAACTGAAAGAAATTGCAATAATATCAGTAGCAATGTGCAAAAATATGGGAGTAAAATGGTGATTTAGATCACCAAATACTCCTGCAATATCACCAAAGAACTCAATGTAAATGTTATGAAATGAGAGCTAATGATCTGTCGTCTGATGAGGAAATCAGATGACGTAAAGTTGTCTACTTCTTCTTTTCTTCTTCTCTGTCTTTGCTGTTTCTGTCTTCTCCTTTCTTCTGCAGTGTCTTCTCTTTCTTCTTCTCTTTCTCTTTCTTTCTCTATCTCTCTGATTCTTCCTTTCCTCTTCAGTTCTTTCTTCAGCTCTGCTTCTTCTTCTTCTTCTTCTTCTCAGCTACAACCTCTCCAAGCCTTTTTCTTCTTTGCCTTTAGCTTTCTTCTTCCTTGGCCCTTATCTTTCTTCTTCCTTGGCCCTTAGCTGCTTTCTCCTCTTCTTTAGCTTTAGGCCTCCTCCTCTTCTTCAGAATTCGGCTAAGAGTCGGTAGAAGATCTCTGTAGCAAAACCCTCCCCCTACCCATGCGACACTCCTTTCTTCTTCTCTCTTAGGATCCGCTCTCCCAAGGCCACACATATCCGGGTTATCGGGTCGGGTGCGTACCTAGGTCCAAACTCACCAGCGTGCGGTGGTGAGCGAGGAGTGAAGGTAGGGTTGGGTCAGGCTAGGTCCGTGGGTGAGGTGTCGTGGATGAGATCAGGTGAAGGTGAGAGGGACCTCACCCCGTGGTAACTGAGGTGAACAGCTATGCGCACTTTTTCAATTTATACAGGTGCGCGACTTCAGAAACATTCGAGGTGGGACTATCCGTGCACCCCTTTTCTCCGCAATTCTACAGCAGCGAGCATCCTCCAATTGCCTCAATGATTGAGGCTCGCGATTGTAATTGAAGACCTGGGTGCATGCGCAAGCCACTTCCGTGCGTCCTAGGACTTTAACTTGGGCGTGGCAGCACCTGGGGCAGGCTCAAGCAAGCTTTGAGCTTACTCGCCAATGGCGGACAAGGTCTGAACTTGAAAACAACAGAATGGCATTTCAGCCATGTCAGAGCATTCAGGGAGCGTCGTCGGAGCATGGCAGATGTGATGGGGATGGTGGTGTGGCGTGACGGTGGCTGTGGTGTGTGCTTAGGGCAGACTGTGTGCGTGTGAGTTGGTGTGTTCGGGGGGTGACTTGGGTGGATGGCGAAGTGAATAAAGTGAAGGGAAGTGATCAGTGAGATGTGGCGGAGGTTTTGTACGGGTCGGCGAGGGTTTTGGTGGGCTGTGGAGGTGGGATGGCCTCGCTGGAGGGGGTGGTCGGAGATGGAAGGGATGGAGGTGCGAAGGGGTGTCAGTGGTGGTTTTTGGGAAATAAAGGGAGGGGAAGAAAATAGAAGGGACAGGGAACCTAGCTAGGAAGTTGAAGGACGAAGGGGGGCAGCGAGGGCGTCGGGTCTGGTGTGGCTGACGTCGGAGATGAAGGTGGCTTCGGTGAGGTGGGAACGGCGATGATGAAGAGGAACAGGCGTCTGCTGGTACGGCGAGATGCGGAGAAGAACAAGGAGGAATCCACCGCAGGTATGGCGGTCGGACGACGAGATAGGGTAGAGGGGATTGCCGGACGTCGAGGAGCCTTCGTCCGTGAGAGGGAGAGATGAATTGAGGGGAATCATGACTGAATTCGAGCGTGAGGAGATTAGGGGGTCTGGGCTTCTTTAAATAGGGATCTGAGTGGCGGTTAGGGCTTGGGAAGCAAGCTTCCCAAGCTTGGAAGGTCGCCGGACTTGGGAGTTGTTAGGATACCCAAATCTCTCATGCGTTCGCACGAGAGATTGGGAGGGAATCAGAGCTCATCAATGGGTTCAGACTGGAGAGAATTTCTCAGAGGATCTTCCTTCCAATTTTGGAAGAGATTCTCTAAGCAATTAAGGAGATATTCCCTGTCAAAGGTCGTCGGAGTAGGTTTCCTCCATGAAAATGGTGGAGGGACCTAATTGCAAAGATGATGAAGAATTTAGGGGGTTGAATGCAAGGGTTTTTGAAAGTTAGGGGTAGAAATATAATTATATAGGACCTTTTTGCAAACTAGGTCAAGACAAGTTCCCCTTGGGTCCAAATTTTGGTACAAACCTAATTTGAACCTAAGGAATCCAATGGTGAAGTTGGATTTTGGTTTTGCCATGTTTGACTGGGTAATTTATGTAAAAAATCTAAATTAGGCCAAATATCTTTTTGGGACTCCATTTTAGGTCATGATGGATTTTAATGGCCAAATTGAAGGTACTAAACCCTAAAGAATAATTTTATATGATTTTTAGAGGGTTTAGGTGAATTTTATCCTGACCAGAACCTTGATTAATTAATTGGGTCTGTTTTTAGGGTTTCAAAAGTCATTTAATTCTTAGAACACACTAAAACCCTTTTCTATCTAATCCGACCCACTTGTTATCTTATTAAGACCATTTGACCTTTATTCAGCCCTTGAGGAAACCCATGGTTGTACTGCATTCATGATAAGTTGGTAAAATTACAGTTTTAACCCTTGTTTCTTGTGTTTCTCTCAGAAAGGTTATGCAATGAATTATGACATTCAGTTGGTTATGTAGGAGCATTTATTGACTTCATTGGGTCAAAATAAGCTGGTTAGGGCTCATGATGGTATTCCCATCATACCCCTATGCATAGCTTTTGCTTGTCCCTTAGCAAAATTTTAAGGTATTAACATCGATTCTAGACCATAAAATCTTTTGATGCTAAAAAATTGTGATGTGTGCTTTCTTCTGTAGATTAGGTCAGAATGTCGATAGTAGGCCTAGAGGTACTCAAGTACCAACCAAGATCTGGACCTGACTAGCTCTAGCCTCAGTCTGCTGCGAAGGTTTTTAAGGCCCACATGAACTATCCTAAGGTTCGTTGAACTCCACGGTTAAAGCGCCTGTGCTTGTAACATGTTTTAGTCTTCGTTCAGTTTGCGGTGCATTTTTGTCAGAGAGAGATAGAGGAATTTTCTTTGTTTTTGGAGAGTTTTATTTCTCTTTTCTTTTTATTTCTAGCTTCGGATTGTTACGAACGCCTTCCAAGATGTTTTTTTTAAGACGTCTGGGAGGTGGCCCAGACGTCTGACCAGACATTTGGAACCCCTTCTAGATGTCTGGGATCTATTTTTCTGTGGCGTGTGGGGCTGCGTCTGCGCGCAGGCGCACGCAGACCTGCAACCGCCGCACCTTCCCCCCTTTTCCCTCTCTCCTCCTGCAGGCACAGACTGCGCTCTCTCTCTCTCTCCCTGTGCAACCTTATACGGCCCTTGCCCTCTCACTCACTCTCATCTCCTCCACTTCCTTCTTCTTCTAGCCGGTGCGAGAGTGCGAATGCGAGCGAGCGGCGGTAGCAGCAGCCGCGGCGAGTTGCGGGAGGACGTGTTGCATGAGGGAGGAGACGCCCGATCGTGAGGGCTCGAGCTTGTCGGGGCAGCTAGTGCCGACCGGCGGGGGAGTCGCGGGCGTGGAGTGACGCGGGAGGGCTACTGCAGCTCGAGCAGCAGGCGGACGAGGCGCGGCCGTGCATCGCGGGTGGAGAGCGAGTCGAGCTCTGATTCTGGAAATTTTTCCAGAATCAGACGTCTGGGCTTCCAACCAGATGACGGTGAAGACGTCTAGAGGACTGTCCAGACGTCTGGAAAGTGAGTTATTTTCATCCTTCTTCTTTTTCTGCGACCGTTCGTACTGGGAGCGAGGAGTGGGTACGTGCAGGTTCTGAGATTCGCCATCTAACGCGAATCAGACGTCTGGCCGCAGTGCCAGACGACGGGAAGGACTTCCAGACGTCCGGGGTTACCATCGGATGTTTATGAACTAGGCCAGACGCCCCCGCAGGCTTCTAGACGTCTGAGAGACTACGCAGAACAAAGGTACCATCTGACCCACATTTTAAGACGTCTGGAAGAGGTTTCAGACGTCTGATTTTGGACTGTTTCGTCGTTTTTGACCCGTTTAGGGCCCGTTCGGAGTCTGTTTTCTGCGTTTCGAGTTGCGTTCTTTTCGGAATAAGATCCTCTACCCGTTTCCAATAATTATATACTATTCTAAGAAACTCCTTGTGTTTGATCATTGTGTTAGGACCCCATTCCATTGCAGTTTCGGGGGTTGCGGAGGCGCGCGGGATTTCTGACCACGCCCCCAGTACTTCCGTTGTAGCTGGTAGAGTGGCTTTAGAAATTATTAACATAATTTGTTACAATTATGGAACAATTAATAGAACCTAGGGCATTGCATGAATCCTAGGAATGAGAAACCAGATTGAATGATAGATCCTAGGGTATTACATGAATCCTAGGGCTGGAAAACTAGATTGAATGATAGATCCTAGGGTACGGCATGAATCCTAGGACTGAAAAACTAGTGAAATGAATATAGATATTGCAGTCTTGGAAATTGTGGAAAGGAAATAATAGCTGCCTGTAAATTGATTTAACAGCTGCCTGTTATGAATAAATGAACATGATTGAGAATATGGGTTGTATGAACGTGAAACTGAAAGGGTGAAACCTGAACGTCCTGAGTTAAAAGAGCTGGAACCCTACGGGGAGTTAGGAGTAGAACTCCTGGAAAGAGAATGAAATGGAACTGAGAAGGAAAGATGTGGAAGTGTGTTATCTCTTGGGTACGTAGTACCAGGGGAAGCACCTGTTACCTACTTAGTGCAGAGCGGAGCCAGCCGCCCCAGGGACCCGGGGTTAGGTCTGGCCACTTTGTAACGACTTGTTGGCCCTCGTGTACACAGTACCGAGGAGAGCTACTAGTGTAGAGCGAGTACTAGCTAACCCACGGGCCCTGGGGTGTTGCTAGCTCACCTACACCAACTTGTTAGGCCCACTGGGCAAACCAGGGTAGTCAGGCGAGGGTGCGCGGATTGTGGAGGGGCAAGGCCCCTGTTTGGTTACTGTGGAGGGGTTGGACCCCTGTTACTGAGAAGGCTCTGCCCTATACTGGTTCCGTGCTGTGCTTTGGGCGCACCCGTTAACGGAAACGACTGACCGCGTGCCAATGAGGGGTAGCTACCCGTGCGTTTACCGCGTGTGCCGTAGTCACCGTTACGTCTGTCAGTGACCTTGGGGTGGTTGACTGAGAGTAGGATCACCACGGGGGACTCTCCCGGCCAGGAGAGCACCACGTGTTACTTCTACTCTTTGGAAAAGACTGCAATCAAGATTGTTCCCACGAGGAACATTCGAGATCAAGTGAAGGATTTGAGAAATAGATAAATTGTGAAACAATAGAAAGACGTAAATAAAGGAAGAAAGAAAATAAAACAGCTACTGTACACTTTACTGCTTCTTTAGTTTAGCTGCCACTCTACTTAGCGTTTCGCTGACGTGTTACACTCGTTACTTTTCAGGACCAGGTGTTGAGCAGCTAGGGTCAGCGGCTGTAGAGGACGCTGGGCCAAGTAGGGTCCAGTAGAGTTACCGCAGTTCTTTTGTACCCCTTTTGTTCCCCTATAGTGAGTAGTTCTTGTTACCTCTGTACTTTTCTTTACTTGTAGTTCATGTCATGTTATAAATGTTGTTCTACTGTTGTGGTGGTACATGCTGTAGTAGTTCCTTTTCTTACTGTTGTGTTTTTGTTACTGCTAGTTATATTCATGCTGAATGTGGGTTATTTTACTGCTCTTTTGGTTACTTCCTCGTTGGACGACTAGGTCTTGGGATTAGTCGAGTCGGTCCGGTTCTCGTGTCTCGTAGGGACTCGGGAATCGGGTCGTTACAGGATTGGCTTTACAATACGGTTTGTATCGGATTCCTAGTCCCCATCATCAATCCTTGAAGGGTCCCTGGCAATCGATGCTTTGAGATAGCATCGCCCATGGCAACCCCCAGAACCTTGGCTTTCGAGATTTCGAGATAATCCCGCACATGGTGTTCTGTAACTAAATCCAGACCCTAGCAATCGACATTTCGGGATAATGTTGCCCATGGCATCTGAACCAGCATAGGGTGCTTACATACCCCCGGTAGGATATGTGGATGTCCTAGGAGGCAAGCACCGAGGAGACGATATGTTATTGCACATCTTCGAGGGGAATTTCCCGCCTCTCCGCGCCGGGAACTCATCCAAATCAACTTGTGTTGATTAGCTGCTCCCAATCTAGGCGACTTTTTCAGAACAATTTAAATGCATTTGCGTGATTTTGATATTTAAGCACACTGAAACAGACTGTGTGTGGATTGGGGTGCTTAGGTTACTGAGTCCCACAAATTAGAGGTTAGTTAACGAGGTCGAATAATCCCTAAGCCTTAGACCTAATACTTAAGCTTCTCATTTTCCCTAACCTCTTGTGGATTATCTAGATCTTAACGGGTACTTGAATTTTTAAGCCTATGATCATAGCCCAAAAGGCCTAAAATCAGCGTTCCTAATAATCTCTTCTTTGTTTCATTAGCACTTTTTGCCTTTCATTTTCTTTCTCTTGATATGGTCTAGAACTAAGTCAATTCCTTAATTTCTTACTAATGACTATCTCTTTTTCTTTTTTTCTTTTAAACTTGTGCTCCTTTTTGACATTTTTATCTCCCCTTTTTTCTTCTCAAAATTTGATATGCCACCAAAATTTCCTCTCCTCTCATTTTTTGTTCTTTTTCAAATTTTTTTTTTCATCTTTTTTATATTTTTGATATGTGATTTTTTTTATGAAACCCTTTCTTGTGAGATGATTTTCATGGCATTTTGCACTTTATACCCCCCCATGCCTATGATTTCCAATGTCCTCATTGTAAATTAGGTGGGTTTGAGTTTAGCTTAGATCATTCATTAGAACATGTTTTGGGTGGGTGAATGGGTCGGGATGACTGTTGTGGATGATTTCAAGGTCAGGTTCGAGTACCAGAGGTGGAGCTGGTTGTTCTAATAGATGAACCCTAAAGTGCAATATGAGTTCAGCATAGGAATGCGTCAAGAAAGGTTTCAGGTTTTTCAAAATGACGGCTTGCTGGGAACGTTGATCTTTAGAATGACTTGCCCAGTGGATTTTGAATTTCCCTTTGAGTGGGAAAAGCCATTCTTGGATGGCCGGCCACCTGAGAGGGTCCGACGCCAGTGCCGGTGACTCTGATGGATGGGCGGTATGGCGTTAGCGATCTTGGCGCAGGAAGGCGCGTGATTTACATGTTCCTGTGGGTGTTGGGAACATGGGCAGGAGGGATGTTCAATATGATTGGGGCAGAGGTCGAAGGGAGGTGACTTGCTATCGATGTCGCCTTCGGGGGCACCTAGCGGTGACCTGCTGGCGTCCACTGCTGTGTTTAGCATGCTGAGGTTTTGGTCAGAAATGGAATGCCTGCCTGGCGACATGTGATGGCTCTGGGGAC
Source organism: Thalassia testudinum (assembly GCA_037157565.1). Taxonomy (NCBI): domain Eukaryota; kingdom Viridiplantae; phylum Streptophyta; class Magnoliopsida; order Alismatales; family Hydrocharitaceae; genus Thalassia; species Thalassia testudinum. The sequence goes on along the minus strand of JAZHRO010000078.1, from coordinate 11,177,166 downwards.
AGGGACTACTTTGCACCTTCGTGGCCTCGGGGTAAGCTGCAGATGTCCCTCCCCCCTCCCCCTGAAAAGGTCGGGGCTTGTGCCTTGGATGTTGAGGTTCCCCTGACTGATGATGTCAAAGTAGTGGGACTAGCTCTTCGTAGTGCTTTGATTGGAGAAGTTATGATAGGCACCATATCGATGGACATGATTTGACAACTGGTGAGATCCCTCTCTTTATCAACTGATGATTGGAAGATTGCGATTATTCACCGTCGCAATTTGTGTTGTTTGATGTGGGTGCGGGAGATGTTGAAAGATATTACTTTCAGACTTGTTTTTTGGATGGACTATCAGTGATCTGGCGGCTGGTATCCCCTTTTGATGGATCTTTGCCTGAACATCCCCCTCAGAGATCAACCGCCAGGTTTGGTGTTCTTGAGATCATAGGTCTGCCTCTGCATCTGAGATCTAGGAAGGTGGTGGAAAACATGATATATGGGTTTGCATCTGTGTCCGTGGATGCTACTATTGGGCTGACTGAAGGGGATGCCAGTGTTCTGAATGTGAGGGTAAAGGTCTTCAGGGCTGGTGCCATTCCTGATAAATTGATCCTCAGATGTGGGGGCAGTTCTTGGATGCTCCTTTTGAATTTTATTATGGTAGATCGAGAGGTCGTCTCTAAATTTCGTCCCCCCTCTTATGCTATGGTGCTGAAATCTAAAACTCCTCCCTTGCATTCAAATTGTGCTAATCAGGATATGATGGCAGAATGTTCTAAAGGCATGGAATTGGGGGATGGGGTAGGGAACCTAGGGGATGTAGAGACAAGGATTGAAGCTCTGGCAGGTGTGGCTGATGTGTCTCTGATCCAAGACCTCCCTTCCTGTGCTGAGGTGCTGAAGTCCAAAACCCCTTCCCTGCATCCACTTGGTGACTGTCAGGAGGTGGTGGCAGAATGTTTGGGAGAGAGGGAACTGATAGATGAAAAGGGGGGCCTGGGAATTATGGAGATGAGGTCTGAAATTCAGGACATTGTAGATGATGTACCCCTGGTCCGAGAGGCAGCTGCAGTGATGGATGCTAATGGAAAGGAAATGAGTTTATCAAATGAAGTTGTGAGTGAGGATCTGAAAACCCATCTGGGTGAGTCTGATGAAGGGATGATTATGAATGTGATTAATGAGCATGCTACCTCAGATATGGTGGAACTTTCTGTGACTCCTGTGAATTTGCAGACTTGCTCTCCTGTGGCTGAAGCTGTGCATTCGAAGTCAAAGACTCCTTCTTCTGCTAGGAGTTGGAAACCTCCCTATAAGCTGAGATTAAGAAGGCACACTCCCACACAAAAGGTTGATGAATTAGTCATTGCAGCTGTGATGAAGGTTAGCAGGACTTTTGCAGCTGTGAAGGGGACAGACCTGATCCCCAAATGAAGATCTTGAGCTGGAATGTGCGTGGGTTGCGCGATGGAAGTAGGAGGGGGTCGCTAATTAGATATCTGCGTGAACGGGAAATCGACTGTGCCATTCTTCAGGAGACACACATTGATTGTGCTTTTGATAGGGCATGGGAAGAGATGAGGGCAGGATCTGTAAATGACCTTGTGGTGGTCAATTCCATTGGCAGATCTGGGGGAATTGCCATTTGGTGGAGGAAGCAGATGCTGTGCCTACAGGAGGTTTCCATGGCTAGGCACCTTCTGACCTGTAGATTCACGAAAGGCCAAGGGGACTGTGTCTTCTTTGTGACTGGTGTATATGGGCCAAATGATCCTAACAGGAGGCAGGAACTGTGGGAGGACTGGAATCTGGCTGTAGAATTTGTAGGTGGGGGGGCTTGGCTTGTTGGAGGTGACATTAATTGTACTTTAGTGGGGAGTGACAGACCTAATGGGGCGGTCGATAGCTCCTCCACAGGATTTCAGTTGATGGTACAGGCCTTGGGGATGTGCGAATTTCCATCATCGGGGGCTGAATTCACTTGGAGGAATGGCAATGGGCTCATGTCCAAGATTGACAGATTTTTTGTGAATGCTGAGCTGTTAGATCTCTTCCAGATGTCTTTTGTATGTGGTCTTGAACATCCATTTTCTGACCATACACCTTTGATGTGGGATAATGGTGAGCAGGTGGTGGCTGGTTCCTATTTTAAATTTAGGAGATCTTGGCTGAGGGAAATAGGGTTCAGAGACATGCTTGCCAGCTGGTGGAGGTCACAGCAGGGTGAGGGTACAGCCACCTCCAGACTGGCTTCTAAGCTTAAGGCTCTGAAAGGCATGCTGAAGGAGTATGGAGATATTGTCTCAGTTCTTAGACATCAGAAGCATCATGAGGCCTTGCTGAAAATTCAGGAACTGGATACCAAGGAAGCTGTGAACCATCTATCTGAACTTGATCTTGCTGACAGAAGAAGATGGTAGGGGGTGGTAATTGAAGAAGACCTAAAATTGGAGATGGATTGGAGGGAGCGATCTAGACAGCTATGGCTAAGTGAGGGGGATGCAAACACCAAATTTTTTCATTTGGCTGCTAGCTCTAGGAGGAGAGCAAATATGATCTCATCAATGGTTGTAGAGGGGCAGAGAATTACCTCCTTATCTGATATCAGAACTGAGGCCGTCAGATACTTCAAGGAATCTTCAAGAGCTGCAGGTAGGGGCAACTGGAGAATGATAGCAAATGATTTGCCCAAGATTAATGAGTATCAAGGGGCCAGCCTGATTGAATCTATTTCTGAGGCTGAAGTGTTGAAGGCTATTAATGATCTTAATTGTGAAGGATCGCCTGGTCCTGATGAAATCCAGGTTTTCTTCTATAAAGAACTATGGGACATTGTGGGCTCAGAGGTTATGGGGGTAATTAGAGAATTCCAAAGTGGCAATTTTGGCTTTGAAAGAATCAATAGATCTTATCTGTTTCTTTTGCCTAAAACTCCGGGTGCTGAATCTTTCCAGGAATTTAGACCCATTGCTCTTTCTAACTCCTTATATCTGGTGATCGGAAAGGTCCTGGTTAATAGATTGAGGCCTGTACTGCAAGATTTGATCCATCCTGCTCAGTCTGCCTTCCTCCCGGGTAGATCCCTACAAGAATCTTTTATATTGGCCCAAGAGATGGTTTGTGGCTGGCATAAGAGGAGATGCAAGGCCTTCATGTGGAAGGTCGATTTTCGTAGGGCTTATGACTCAATCAGTTGGCCTTATTTATGGGATGTGCTTAAAAGAAGGGCTTTCCCCCTACTTGGATAGCTTGGGTTAAGAGATGTATTACCACGGCCTCCTTTACCCCTCTAATAAATGGGAAACCCTGTGGTGCATGGAACCAGCCTCAATGTGGCATCAGGCAAGGATGCCCCCTGGCCCCACTGATTTTTAATTTGGTAGTTGACAGTTTAGCCTGGTTTGTTTGTAAGCTTTTTGAAGTGGGTCTTGTTAGAGGATATTCGCTCTCTTACAGGAATAGTCTGGCTCCCATTCTTCAATATGCAGATGATACTGTCTTTTTTGTTGAAGGATCCATGGATGGAGTGTTGGCTTTGCACCACTTGGTTGATATCTTTGGTGAGCTTTCTGGACTGAGGTTAAATAGGGACAAGTCTGGTTTGGTCTGCTTTGGTTTATCTGAGGTGGAGCAAGAGGCCTTAGCAACCATCCTAATGACTCCCCGCATCAGTCTTCCTATTAGATATCTTGGGCTGCGTTTGAGGTTTTCCAGGTTGAAGAGAGGTGATTGGAATTGCCTTTTTGACAAGATCTCTATGAAACTTGATGGTTGGCACAACAGATTCTTATCCAGAGGTGGAAGGCTTATCTTGCTCAATTCGGTGATCACCTCCATCCCTGTTTTCTACTTCTCCATTTTCAAAGCACCAAGATTCGTTTGGAAAAGATTGGATGTGATGAGGAAGATATTTTTTTGGAAGGGAGCTAGACACAAGGGCAGCTTCTTGCAGCCTCTCAAATGGGATCAAATCTGCTATCCTAAGGAGCTGGGTGGTCTTGGGATCAAGTCCTTGCAGCACTTTAATGATGCCTTGCTGCTCAAATGGGCTATTAAGCTGCTGCAAGGTGATCTGAAACTGTGGTTTGATCTGATCAGAGATAGATATGGAGCTTCCAACAGGAGATTTTCCAGACTTCAGCCAAACTGTCCATCACCTTTTTGGAAATCAGTAACTAAGGCTTTGGCTGATCACTTCCATCTACTGCAACCATCACTTGGAGATGGAAGGTCTTTCAGATTCTGGAAGGAGGAATGGTCTGAATTGGGGGTCTTGAGGGAGCTCTATCTGAGAGCTTTTGATGCAGCAGCTGACAAGAATGCTACGGTCAGCAAGATCTGGTCTTGCAGCAGCAGCAGTTGGATTCTGGATGATATGGAATCCAGCAGCAGCAGAAGAACAACCCGGTTATGGGATGAGAAGAGAAGGCTTTTATTAGACCTTGAAAATTTCAGACCTAGGCCTGGAACGGAGGACAGATATCTGTGGGATGGGATCTATAGTGTAAAATCTGGGTATAACAGAATGCTAAATTTTGAAGAGGGATGGAGACATGATTCCATTGATAAGAAGATATGGTTGTTAAAAATTCCTCTCAGGGTGCAAATCTTCCTTTGGCTGTGCAGGAGGGATGGATTAATCACAAGTGATCTACGCCACATAAGATTGGGTGCTGATCATCATGTGTGTTTTTTATGTGAGATGATCACTGATAATGTAAATCACCTCTTCTCTTCTTGCCTTATCACTGATGTCATTTGGAGAAAAATTTGTTAGGAGCCTTTACCAGAGTGGGATTCTATGTGGCATGGGTTTGAGGTGAGAGGGAAACCACATGTCCACATGGCTGCTTCTATTTGGTGTGCATGGAAGGCAAGGAATGAGAGACTTTTTTAGGAGAGGCCGGTATGTTGTGAAAATATTGTAAGAGAGTGCTGGTCCCTCATACAGTCTTGGAGATCCTTTTTGTAATCTCCCTTCTTTGCAGGTAATATACTACTTTGGATTGCTATCGCAGGACGATAGCTCTCCTTTCTGTTTCAAAAAAAAAAATGACTGCTTGCCTCCCGTTAAGCGCTGAGTTTTACGCCATCGGCCGGGCACAATGAGCTCAGGGAGAATGGAGGATAAAAGATGTCTCAGCCAAATTTGTATCGGTAAGTTCAATGAACAGTTTGAGTCTTTGACCGTTCACAACAAAAGGTTTTGAATCGTGGCTGGGTTGACTGATTTCGATGGCTCCATTTCCAAAGATTCATCGGACAAGGTAAGGTTCAATCCATTTTGATATGAGTTTTCCTAGGAACAGTTTGAGTTTAGCATCAAAGAGCAGGACTTTCTGACCAGGGCAAAAGATCTTTCTGGATATGTACTTGTCGTGAAAGGCCTTAACCCACTCTTTGTAAATTCGCTAGTTCTCACACGCATCGTGGTTTAATTCATCGATCTCGCTCATTTGAAGCTTTCTGTGGGTTCTTGCCTTAGAAAGATCGAGATTGCAGTTCCGTACTGGCCAATAGGCTTTGTGCTCCAATTCAACGGGGAGGTGACATGCCTTCCCGTACACCAATCTGAAGGGAGACATACCTAATTGGGTTTTGTGGGCGGTCCTATAAGCCCACAAAGCTTCCAAATTTCAGGATGATCAGTCTTTCCTGTTTGGTCGAACAGTGACCTGGAGGATTTTCTTGATCTCTCGACTCAATAGCTCAGCTAGACCGTTGGTTTGGGGGTGATAAGGAGTAGAGATTCGGTGTGACACCCCGTATTTGGTCATCAGTGACCTGAACTGAGCATTAGTGAAATGGGTCCTTCCATCAGAGATTATAGCACATGGAATCCCGAACCGAGAAAAGATGTTCTGATGAATGAATTTGATAACCACCTTATGATCGTCGGAATGGCTTCGATCCATTTGGACACATAGTCAACAGCGAATAGAATGTACTCGAAGCCGTTCGAAATAGGAAAGGGTCCCATAAAATCAATCCCCTAGACATCGAAGATTTTGCATACGAGAATTGGTTGTAAGGGCATCATATCACAGTGGCTCATGTTGCGTAAGGTCTGGCAATGAGTGCATGCCTTGCAGTGATTGTATGCATCTTTGAAAATCATGGGCCAGTAGAAGCCGCACTGGAGGACTTTAGCTATGATTTTATAACCAGAGAAGTGTCCACCGCATGCCTGGTCATGGCAGAAGGATAAGATGCCCTGAATTTCTGCTTCCGGGATACATCGTTGGATGATTTGATCAGCACCGATGCGGAAGAGATACGGGTCTTCCCAAAAGTAGTACTTGGCATCGGAAAGCAATTTGTCTTTCTTGGCCTTCGGCCAATCGGATGGGATTTGATGTAATGCCAGGTAGTTTACTAGATCAGCAAACCATGGAAGCCTTGTACTGCTAGTCAGGAGGTGCTCATCAGGAAAATGTTCCGTGATGGGTCCGGAAGGGTCAATAATGTCAGAAGGAAGGCGGGACAGGTGATTAGCTACCACATTCTGTTTTCCCGCCTTGTCACGAATCTCGAGGTCAAATTCTTGCAACAGCAAGATCCAGTGGATTAGTCGAGGTTTCGCATCCTTCTTCGCAAGGAGAAGCCTCATAGTTGTGTAATCAGAGTAAATGATAACACAGGAACCCAAAAGATACGATTTGAACTTTTCTAGGGAAAATACTACAGCTAGAAGCTCTTTCTTAGTAACTGTGTAGTTACGTTGAGCCTCGTCAAGTGTCTTGCTAACATAGTAGATGACCATGGGTTTCCCGTTAATTTTCTGCCCAAATACTGCTCCTACAGCGAAATCAGATGCATCGCACATGATCTCAAAGGGTTGAGACCAATCAGGGGATTGTAGGATCGGAGCTTGGGTAACTCGATCACGGAGGATTTCAAATGCTTGAGTGCACTCCTTGGAAACTTCAAAAGGAACATCCTTAGATAATAGATTAGTCAGGGGGCGTGTGATCTTGAGAAATTCGGAATGAATTGACGGTAAAAATCGATGGACCCCAGGAATGATCAAATGTCTTTGACTGAGCTAGGCATAGGGAGTTTGGAAATCAGATTCACCTTGGCTCGATCAACCTGGATGCCTTTTTCGGAGATGAGATGTCTCAGGACAATTCCTTTAGGCACCATGAAGTGGCTCTTTTCCCAGGAAAGAACCAGATTCACGTCAATGCACAGCCTGAGGATCTAGACCAAGTGCAGGAGGCAATCATCAAATGATTCGCCAAACATTGAGAAGTCATCTATGAAAACTTCCAGATAATCACCTACCATATTTGAGAATATGGAAAGCATGCACCGCTGAAAAGTAGCAGGTGCATTGCAGAGATCGAAAAGCATCCTTCAGAATGCATATGTCTCGAAGGGGCAGGTGAAAGTGGTCTTCTCTTGGTCCTCAGGATGAATTACCACCTGGTTGTAACTGGAGTACCTATCCAGAAAGAAGAAGAATCTATTTCCCGCTAGTTTTTCGAGGATCTGATCAATAAACGGTAGTGGGAAATGATCCTTCTTTGTGGAGGTATTGAGTCTTCTGTAATCAATGTAGACTCTCTACGAATTTGCTACACGGGTCGGTATGATTTCTCCGGGCTCAGTCGTGATCACGGTGAGTCCTGCCTTCTTAGGCACAACCTGGATTGGACTCACCCACCGACTGTTAGAGATCGGGTAGATGATCCCAGCATCTTACCACTTGATGATCTCTTTTTTCATGACCTCCTGCAAGTTAGGATTCAGACGTCTTTGCATTTCACGGGAAGGTCATGTGCTCTCTTCAGTATAGATGCAGTGTGTGCAGTAAGAGGGGCTAATGCCAGTCAAATCATTGAGAGTCCATCCAATGGCTCTTCGATGTTGCTAGAGAACAAAAATTAGACGGGATTCTTGATGAGGTGTGAGTCTGGAGTTGATAATCACAGGAAACGTCTGATTAGAACCCAAAAAGACGTACTTTAGATGTTCGGGAAGGGGCTTTAGTTCCAAAAGAGGGTTATCAGCAGCAGCGGGTGGTTTAGGGTGGGTGTCAGGAGCAAGGGAAGGAGTTATGGGTTTGTCTAGGTTGAGTTCGGACTCCTTTGATTGTGGGTTTTGATCCTCTTGTGGTTGATCAGAAGTAGTCAGGTTTTCCTCGATATACTGATCTTATATCACATATTTGTTCTGTAACTCCATAATTAATCCCTTGTTTTGCTTTAAAGACGTCAATTTTACTGTTTGGTTCCCAAATTTCAGTTCAATTTGGCCCTCCTCACAATTAATGTTGGCCCTAGCAGTGGCCAAAAAGGATCTCTCTAGTATGATTGGTGTATTCCTCAGGTTTTTTGGAGCATCCATATCCAGGACTACGAAATCCACTGGGAAATAGAAATCCCGAACCCTAACAATGACATCCTCAAGAACTCCTTTAGGTGACTTAATAGATTGGTCTACCAATTGTAAGGTCACCTATGATGGTTTTAGCTTAGATTCCTCAAGATGGTCAAGTAGGGATGTGGGTATTAGGTTTATGAAGGCTCCTAGATCTAATAAAGCTTTATCAAATTGGATATCACCAATTGTATAGGAAATCAGGGGAGTACCTAGGTCTCTTGCCTTAGGTGAGAGTTTGTTCAAAATGATAGAGCTGGCTTGCTCCAACAATACAATTGGGCTCCTACTTTTGGTTCGCGGCTTATGCTTAGGTGTACACACGTCTTTCGGAAATCATGCGTAAGCCGGTACGTGGTGAATCGCATCCATCAAGGGGATGTTTATGTGGAGCTGTTCAAAGAGCTTGACCAGGTCCTCTTCAGGTGCCATAGGTTTGGTTGTCTTCTTTCCCTTGGTTAAGGTTTCGGGAAATGGAACCTTGGATGGTTCCTCTAAAATAGGTCCCGATTCTTGATCTGGGACAGGGGTATCTTGGATGACTATCCTAGGGTTTGGGTTACTACCAGGCTGAAAGTGGCTTGGGTAAGGTGGGTCTTGTGTTGATTTGCCACTACGGGTTGTTACTGAATTTAGTCTTGCCTGGTTCGGGTTCGGTGTAGATAAAATAGGTGGCTGTTGCTGAAATCCCGAGTATGATGTCGAAGCTTCCATCTCGTCGGGTGATGGAGCAGAAGGGGCCTGATAAATCATGTGTGCTTGGCCTGAATTTGGGTTCATAACGCTCCTCTAGTTCGACACGTTATTCGGATTCGGCAGCAGTTGAGAAGGGAGTGTGCTAGGTTGGCGGGAATTTGCCATCTGTGCGAGTTGATTGTGAACCTCTGTGATCTCGTCTTTGTGCTATTTTGCATAGCTGCATTCGTCTTTTGAATGTCAGCCAGAGTCTGAAGGATGAGTCATTTGATTTGTCTGACTTGGCCCAGATTGATAGGTGGGGTTGGGCCGAGGCTGAGGCGGTTGATATGGACAAGGAGCTTGTGGACGGGGTTGATATGGTGGTCTCTGGTTCTGATTGTTTCCCGCCCAAATGAAATTAGGATGATTTCACCATCTAGGGTTATCGGTATTAGTTTCTGGATGGCGTTAAGGTCCTAGCAGGTCTAAGGAACCTCAGAAAAGTCAGAATACGAGGGTTTAGAGTTCCCCCAACTAGAATAGGTAGGATCAGAGTTTCCTTCGACCCTAGAGTTAGACGAGGGTGGATACGGGTCCATCCCCTGAGAAGATTGGTAATAGATGTTATGCATAGCTTCCCTTCCAGAGGGCGGCTGTGCGAATGGGTTTTGTGCAGAGGTGGCTTACTGCAGATGTTGAGTTAGCTCATCCACCTTCTCAATAATAAAGACCTTGTCTAAACGACTGGCCATCAGTTCCAAGTCGACAGATGAGGACAGGCTCTGCGTCTCATGTGCCCCCCTTGGATTCATCGATGTGCAGGCATTCGTTTGGTCGAATATGCCCATGGAGTCATTATTGATGGAGTTCTTGCACATATTCTTGAGAATCTCCCACATAGTGTCCTAGTGTTGGCCCATGATATTTCCTCCGCAAGTTGCATTAACGAATAATCGGATATCTTCACGGAGTCTCTGGTAAAAAGACTGGACTTGTTCCCATTTAGGAACTCCGTGATGGGGGCACTTTCGCATGAGATCCAGGAAATGATCCCTTGCTTCGTGAAGTGGTTCTCCAGGCTGTTGTGTGAAGTGCGTGATCTGGTGTCGTAAAGCATTCGTCCGACCAACTGGGAAGAACTTTTTCAGAAACTCGGATTGTAGTTCAACGCATGTGTTGATTGGATGCATTGGAGTCTGATACCAGTGAACTGCTTTGTCCATGAGAGAGAAGGAGAACATTTTCATTAGAAGGATATCCCGATTCTGAACATTTGACCCGAAGGTCTGGGCCAGATGCTTGAGCTGTTTAATGTGCTGGAAAGGATCCACGGAATTGAGCCCATGAAATTTTGGAATAGCATGAATCATGTTGGGCTTGAGTTCAGTATCAGGTCCTTTAGCCGGGAATTGGACTCGAGGTTCGATTGCCACCGCATCGGGATTGTAATGATCTCGCATCATAGGATGTTGTGGTGAATTCACAAAGGCTTAGAATAAATCATTAAGGCGCTGAAGTTGATTCTCAAGGTTATTCTCTTATTTTGCGGGCTGTGCCGTTATGATGGATGAAGGAGAATTAGGTTCAGATGTATCAGAAGAGATGTCTATGTGATGGGGTTGCTGCACAAACACGAGGCCTGGCCTCGGCAGGAGTGAATGACTAAAGGAGGCCTCAAGGATGGTCTTAAGGACCTCCTACCAAACATGCACTGATGGACTTGATGAGAATAGAATGTGATGGACCTAATTAAGACACCTAAAAATTTTGGATGATTATGGAGGTTTGGGGCGGATGATACCCCTTAGTCAGAAAGCCTTCCACCTGAGAATTACCTGGGCAGCCAGAGAGGGAGAGTCCTACGAAGACCCCTACATGGTAGAGCACCCCCATGAGTTACAGGATTTCCTCCACCCGACCTCTCTTGTCACTAATGTTCTAGGTAGACCAGAATGGGGACTTGACCTCTTAAGTCTACCAATTTTAATTAAGAGCAAGGGTGCTTAGGATTTCACTTGAACTTTAAGATGTATTGAGTGCACAAAGTGACCTAATTTCAAGATTGGTTGACCTAACAAGGTGGGTCAACTTCACCTATTTGTCCTTTGAGAAGTTTTAGGTCCCGCTTTTAGGATTCAAGTGAGATTAAGAGCTTGATTTTTAGGGTTTGCTTGAATAGATCAATTCAACCAAGGCTTAGGTACACATTGTTTAGGAAAGCTAATTCTTGCTTATGTATGTGTGTCTCTCAAACCCTAACTTGGAATCCTTAATTGGCTTTAATTTTGGTCCAATTTAGTTTGCCAAATGTGGTATCTAGGGCTCAAACAAGAATGTGATAGCCCTAGTTACCTTAAGTGGGTGCACAAATCAGGTTTTGTTGTTGAAATCAAATTAGGCAACTTGATGAATTATCTAAGAATGGAAAGCAAGTAGTCTTAATTGATTTTTCTTCCTTTTAACCTTTTCAGAATGAGGGACTTAGGAGAGAGAGTAATCAGAATTTACCTGTCCCTGGCATGTTTGATGTGCGGCTGAATTTCCTTTGAATGTATCTTCTTCGTGAAACAACCATAGCAAAAGAGATATAGCAAGTTAGTACCAAATCAGGAATTGTAATTAGGAATTCTAAATTGCTCGTTGCTCTCCGGCAACGACGCCAAAATGTTTTACGAAATGAAATCGATGTTTAGAATAATCGCGTTGCAGTATAGTCGAAATCGCTTTAAAAATAAATACAATTTTTATTACTCGAATAAGTTCTGAGGTCGAACACAGGGAGCAATATGGGATTTAGAAATCAAGATCACAATTCAAATTGAAAGAAATTGCAATAATATCAGTAGCAATGTGCAAAAATATAGGAGTAAAATGGTGATTTAGATCACCAAATACTCCTGCAATATCACCAAAGAACTCAATGTAAATGTTATGAAATGAGAGCTAATGATCTGTCGTCTGATGAGGAAATTAGACGACTTAAAGTTGCCTGCTTCTTCTTTTCTTCTTCTCTGTCTTTGCTGTGTCTGTCTTCTCCTTTCTTCTGCAGTATCTTCTCTTTCTTCTTCTCTTTCTCTTTCTTTCTCTGTCTTTCTGATTCTTCCTTTCCTCTTTAGTTCTTTCTTCAGCTCTGCTTCTTCTTCTTATTCTTAGCTACGACCTCTCCAAGCCTTCTTCTTCTTTGCCTTTAGCTTTCTTCTTCCTTGGCCCTTAGCTTTCTTCTTCCTTGGCCCTTAGCTGCTTTCTCTTCTTCTTTAGCTTCAGGCCTCCTCCTCTTCTTCAGAATTTGGCTAAGAGTCAGCAGAAGATCTCTGTAGCAAAACCCTCCCCATACCCATGCGACACTCCTTTCTTCTTCTCTCTTAGGATCTGCTCTCCCAAAGCCACACGTATTCGGGTTATCGGGTCGGGTGCGTACCTGGGTCAAAACTCACTAGCGTGCGGTGGTGAGCGAGGAGTGCAGGTAGGGTTGGGTCAGGCCAGGTTCGCGGGTGAGGTGTCGCGGACGAGATTGGGTGAAGGTGAGAGGGACCTCACCCCGTGGTAACTGAGGTGAACAGCTATGTGCAGTTTTTCAATTTATGCAGGTGCGCGGCTTCAGAAACTTCCGAGGTGGGACTATTCATACTCCCTTTTTCTCCGCAAGTCTGCAGCAGGGAGCGCCCTCCAATTGCCTCAACGACTGAGGCTGGAGACTTCAATTGAAGACCTGGGTGCATGCACAAGCCACTTCCACACGTCCTGGGACTTTAACCTGGGTGTGGCAGCACTTGGGGTAGCCTCAAGCAAGCTTCGAGCTTGCTTGCCAATGGCAGATAAGGTCTAAACCTGAAAACAACAGAACGGCCTTTCGGCCACGTCAGAGTGTTCAGGGAGTGTCGTCAGAGCAAGGCGGATGTGATGGGGATGGTAGCATGGCGTGACAGTGGCTGTGGTGAGTGATTAGGGCAGACTGTGTGCGTGTGAGTGGGTGTGTTCGGGGGGTGACTTGGGTGGATGGCGAAGTGAATAAAGTGAGGGGAAGTGATTAGTGAGGTGTGGCGGAGGTTTTACGAGGGTCGACGAGGGTTTTGGTGGGCTGTGGAGGTGGGATGGCCTCGCTGGAGGGGGTGGTCGGAGATGGAAGGGATGGAGGTGCGAAGGGGCGTCAGTGGTGAATTTTGGGAAATAAAGAGAGGGGAAGAAAATAGAAAGGATAGGGAACTTAGCTAGGAAGTTGAAGGATGAAGGGGGGAAGCGAGGGTGTCGGGTCTGGTGTGGCCGACGTCGGAGACGAAGGCGGCTTCGGTGAGGTGGGAACGACGATGATGAAGAGGAACAGGTGTCTGCTAGTACGGCAAGACGCGAAGAAGAACAAGGAGGAGGAATCAGCTGCAGGTATGGTGGTCAAACGACGAGAAAGGGTAGAGGGGATCGACGGACGTCGAGGAGCCTTCGGCCGTGAGAGGGAGAGTTGAATTGAGGGGAATCACGGCTGAATTCGAGCGTGAGGAGTTCGGGGGGATTTGGGCTTCTTTAAATAGGGATCTGAGTGGTGATTAGGGCTTGGGAAGCAAGCTTCCCAAGCTTGGAAGGTCGCCGGACTTGGGAGCTGTTAGGATACCCAAATCTCTCATGCATTCGCTTTTAAGATTGGGAGGGAATCAGAGCTCATCAATGGGTTCAGACCAGAGAGAATTTCTCAGAGGATCTTCCTTCCAATTTTGGAAGAGATTCTCCAAGCAATCAAGGAGCTATTCCCTGTCAAAGGTCACTGGTGTAGGTTTCCTCCACGAAAATGATGGAGGGACCTAATTGCAAAGATGACGAAGAAGCTAGGGGGCTGAATGTAAGGGTTTTTGAAAGTTAGGGTTAGAAATGTAATTAGATAGGACTTTTTTGCAAACTAGGTCAAGACAAGTTTCCCTTGGGTCCAAATTTTGGTAAAAATCTAATTTGAACCTAAGGAATCCAATGGTGAAGTTGGATTTTGGTTTTGACCACGTTTGAATGGGTAATTTATGTAAAAACCTAAATTAGGGTAAATATCTGTCTGAGACTCCATTTTAGGTCAAGATGGGTTCTAATGGCCAAATTGAAGGTACTAAACCCTAGAGAATATTTTTATATAATTTTTAGAGGATTTAGGTGAATTTTATCCTGACCAGAACCTTGGTTAATTAAGTGGGTCTATTTTTAGGATTTCAAAAGTCATTTAATTCTTAGAACATACAAACCCTTTTCTGTCTAATCCAACCCACTTGTTATCTTATTAAGACCATTTTACCTTTATTCAGCCCTTGTAAAAACCCATGGTTGTACTGCATTCATGATAAGCTGGTAAAATTACAGTTTTAACCCTTATTTCTTATGTTTCTCTCAGCAAGGTTATGCAATGAATTATGACCTTCAGTTGGTTATGTAGGAGTATTTATTGACTTCATTGGGTCAAAATGAGCTAGTTAGGGCTCATGATGGTGTTCCCATCACTGTTGCATGGTTTATTAGTGTTTTTAGGGCCTTAATTAGGGATATAATTTATAATTAAATTATATGGTTAGGTAGCCAATATATAGGGCTACTTATTGGTATTATTATTTTAAGTTAATTAAATATATAAATATATTTTAAAATTAGTTAAATTTTAAGCTATTTACACTTTATTTTTTTTTTGAAATAATAAGGAAAGCTATCATGCAACGATTGCAATCCAGGAGACCATTTTATTGATTAATATAAAGACATGATTACAACGTAGAACCCCACGTATGTATGAGAGACCAGCATACATTTACAATTTTCTCCACACATTGGGCTCTCCTGAAACAAAAAATCACTTCTCACTCTCCAAACACACCACATGACTACCGCCATATGATAGGGGCAGTTTATCATGCAACAAAAAATTTTTCCATCGTCCTACATAGGAAGAGGTTCCCTACATACTCTTCTCCATACAGCATTAGTGATTACGCATGAAGAAAAAATATGAGTGGAGCTGTCAGCGGGCAAACCACATAGCAGGTAGGATTGTAACACAGCACCAAATCTTCTATGTCTGAGATCACCTGTCACCAGTCCATCCCTCCTGCATAGCTAAAGAAAAATCTGGACTTTAATTGGGATCTTCAGTAGCCATAGCTTTTTCCCTACCGCATCAGCCTCCATTGAGTGGGAGTGCCTCATGATCTTTTCGTATGCTCTTGTAGGAGTGAAGATTCCATCCTAGCTATATTTGTCTTCAATACCACGAAATGGCCTAAAAGCCATTAGGTCTTGCTCTAGGCGTGTCTTTTCCTCCCATGTTCTTGTGCCTTCTCTGCTAGCGTCACCCCCACCAATCCGCCAGGCATCATTCCTATCAGACCAGAACTTGCAAATCGGATCCCCTTTATTCATGTTAGCCGCATAAGCTCTTGGATATACTTATTTTAGTTGACCCAAAGAAGACCATTCCTCCTGCCAAAAACTTAAAGGAGTGTCCATCACCTAAGATAGGTTGAAACATTTGCCAGTTGTTCTTCATAACTTGTATCACAGATTTCCAAAAAGGAGATGTCTTAACTAGTTGGAGCCGGTCCAGAGAGCTATGCGAGCTACCATAGTTTTCTTTAATAAGATTCACCCAATTCTTGTTCTCTTCATTAAGCAATTTGATGGCCCACTTAAGCAACAAAGCATCATTGAACTCTTTAAGAGATTTTATTCCCATACCACCTTGATCTTTTGGCATACATAGATTATCCCACTTCACTGGTTGGAGAAATTTACCTTCATGATTTGCTCCCTTCCAGAAAAACATTTCTGCATCACATTAATGCGCTTCTAGATGGCTTGGGTGCTTTAAACAAAGAGAAGAAAAATACAGGGATGGAGGTTATTGATGGGGAGAGTTTCGCTTATTTATGATAGCAATAGAAGGATATGTCATTATAATTAATGTGGTGGAAATCTCTCAATCAAAGATTAACATAGATATGAATTTAGATCATGAAAAGGATGTTGTATCCACAGGTAGGAACAGATTAATAAGTTCACGAGTAGAGGAATATACTGTTCGCAGATACTTTCGCGACTTTAATGTGAGGAATATGCTATTTTAAAGGGAGCTTGCAATTTCCTTTAAAAGTTTAGGATTATTTATGCAATTTTCATGTCAGGAATTAAGCTCCAAAAATATGCATATGATGCATGTGTAATGGCATATCATGTAAATTCAACTTTCATGCAAATCTGATTTGAAATTCAAAGTTAAATCATGCACATAACACAAGTGAAGTAATTTTAGGAACCTATGAGTGCATCAATGCAATGGAGCCTGAATAAAATATTAATATCTAAA
This sequence comes from Thalassia testudinum, assembly GCA_037157565.1. NCBI lineage: Eukaryota > Viridiplantae > Streptophyta > Magnoliopsida > Alismatales > Hydrocharitaceae > Thalassia > Thalassia testudinum. The sequence goes on along the minus strand of JAZHRO010000078.1, from coordinate 11,160,801 downwards.
TGGCAATGGCATTAGATATTTTGGCAAACAGCGAATTTCTCCTCTCTCTTCCTCGCGTGGACGATCGTGCATGGTTGACGGCGAGAGTCGACGAGGAGGTGTGCCTCGACAAGGGCTACGCAATGGTGGTGGTGCAGAGGCCAGACAGAGGAGAATGGTCAACGGCCTGTTGGCCCTATTGGAGGAGGAGGTCGCGCTTGGAGAAGAAAAACAACGTTGCCGCAGCCCACGCAGCTGTGTGCTGGGTGCGCACGTGTAAGGAGTGCTAGGGCATGGCTGGAGGTGGTCCTTTGCGCGTGGGTCACCTGCGGGTGGCTGGGGCCTTCAGGCATGGCGTCTGCAGGCTTGGTTGGCTGCTTGCGGGTGCTGGCGGGGGTGCGCCTGTGGGCGGGGCTTTGGCGTGAGCGCTTGTAGGGTGCGGTGCAGGGTGGCATGCGCGTGCAGTGTAGAGGATGGTGCGGCGTAGGCAGGCTGGTGTGGTTGCAAAGGCGCTCGCGTGCGGTGGATAGGCGGTGGAGGGTGCTTGGTGCAGTAGCGTGAGGCACGAAAGGGCGGTGAGTGCCTGCGGGCGGTTGGCAGTAGCAGTGATGGCGGTGGAAGGTGGCGCGCAAGGGTGCTGGAGGGGGCGTGCCTGTAGGGTGCTTGGGCTGCAAGGGCGCTAACGCATGCTGCTGCTAGGAGCATTGCTTGGTGATGGCATGGCGCTTGCAGGCGTGTGGTGCAGCGCCTGCAGGCACTTGGGAGGGCAGGTGCAGTGCCTGCAGTAAGGGCTGGTAGGCAATGGTGTGCATAGTGCACGCTTGGTTCCACTGTGTCCGCCCTCTCCATGGTGGAGAAGAAGGATATCCCCTCAGGGGGGAGAGGAATTGACCCTCCTCTCCTTTGCCCATCCTCCTCTTAATTCCTCTCCCTGCGCGAGTTAAGGAATTTTCAAAATCCCTTACTAAATATGGCTTTCGGCTGTTGGGGAGATGTTGAGGCCGGCTGGAGGTTGTGGAAGGTTCAGTTGAGGCCGACGGCTGGGGGAGGGGAAAATTTAATTCACCCCCCTCATCTCTTGCAATTTATTCCCTGTAATGTTGAAACATAGAATAATTACATACTAAGTTATAGAATGCGATAGAATAGATAAAAACTCAAGTAATGATGCATGCACTTATTCTATAACCTAATGTAATTATCAACAAACATAAAATGTAAAAATAAGGTTAACTTAGGCGTAACAATGGTCCATTAAAATGGACTCATCAAATACCCCCATGCCTAAGATTTGCTAGTCCCTAGCAAAAAGAAAAAAAATAATAGAAGTAATCAGAAGATTTCTTCTTTTCTTATTTCAAAACTTTAGAGATCTAGACAAATGTGACGTGATAATTGCCTAAGTAACAGATCCAAGTGAAAAAGTCAATTCGCATTGGAAGTTCGTACTTTACCCTTGGTAAATATTGCTGTCAGGATAGGAAACTACTTCCCTCGGGGATAAAGTAGAAGATAATCTGTAATTTGACCCCGGCGTTTGACTTAAGTAGGAGATAACAAGTTGAATGGATTTGTATTTGGTGGCACACACTCATTTGGTGCTACATGTAGTCTAGTACTACAGACTCTAGATCTCTAGACTATTAGACAAGTCAACTAAGAGAGAGGCTAAACAACTGTGCTCTCTTGATGTTCCTTGGTGCTTACTCTTTTCCTTTTTTTCTTTCTGAAATCACAAATCTCGCTAGATTTAGTAATTGTACTCACTGTTTGGTGGCCTCACATGGCATCCACACTTCAATTAAAGTCCTAATAACTCTACAACTAAGTTAGAGTCTTCAACTAGTATTCGAGCGATTAGAAATACTAAAAGATAGGTGTGGGTCATATTTGGTGGAACGTGATAGTTGTTTTGTTGCCTCAGAAACAATGTTACAATGATAAAATATAACCTTGGACTCTTTTTTTTTCTTTTCTTCTTCTTTTTTTATTTGTTTCTTCTTCTCTTTTTCCTTTTTCTTTTATCAATCTACATAACACGATATAGACTTTTATTTATAAGGCATTATTAGGAATGATGATGGTCAAGAGGATATTGTGTAGCTTATTTGGTGGAAGTGCTTTTTCTCAGCACCGGGAAGGAATGGATAGGACAGGCGTATTTCTGACCTTTGACACTATTTCCCTCCTTCAGCCGAGGACTCTATGAAGGATGGTTGTAACCATTCACCAAAGTCATAGCTTTATTAAGACTCCATCTCTGTGTATCTGCCTTATTTGGTGACTCACAGGGATTCACATAAAGTATGCATACAGGAACAGAGGGTGAAAATTATGCCTAACTCTGAAGTATCATTATCTAATTGTCCAAAACTTAAGAGTCCTTGCACTAGACTTAGTGCACCAGTAATCTCTCTACTTTCATCTCACAAATATGGGGTGGGTTTACTAGAAGATAGTATGCCTGACTCCCTATTAACTGTTCAAGGGTTCAGTAGACTACACATGCTTATTGGTCTTCTTCAAGGATCCATTACCCAGTCTATGTGCACGTGAAATAAATGTACTGGATTCTAAACTTAAGAAATAATTCAAGAAGAAAAACCTCAAATGACAAAGGTATTCTGCTAGAAACTAACCCATTCAGCTCAAGAAAAGAGATTTTTTTTTTTATATATATGCTAACCTGAATGCATGAATACTTCCTAAAATGCAACAAACATGAATACTTCCTAAAATGCAAAATGCACCCCCCCATGCCCAAATCCTACAATGTCCCCATTGTAAAATTAAAACAGGGGGAGAAAGGAAAGAAATCACCTGACAACGGTGTTATACAGAATGCTGGGTTGCCTCCCAACAAGCACTGCATTTTCTGTCAGCAACCAGACTTAGAAGGAACCTGTAAGTCTGGTTCTAGACAAAAATGGTTAAGCCCTAAAAATATGCGTAACAACGCGGGCCTAGAAAACAGGTAGCCATGGATGTTGGCGAGCTGATGATGCAACGTAATCCCAAATTCTTGCCATAAAGTATGAAAGCGGAGAACCTCGTTGGCTGCCTAGGGAGGTCTAGGAATAAGAAAGGGAATTTGAAAAGAGGCTTTCCGAAATAGAATAAGTGGAGGATAACAAGGATCCTCCAGAGCAGGACGGGTTGTAAAAGATATAAACATTATTAGTTCAAACCCTTGAATGGCGAGAGTAAAAGTACAAGCATCAATCCACACTTGCCATTCTACCCGAGGATGTACTGGCCTGATATGTTCTTCAGAAAGAATGTACATGAGTAGAGATCTGAGCCAAGGATTAGTTAGGGAGTATAAGGGTTGTTTGTAGTGTTGGAAGGTAATGGTTAAGTTCAATGAGGGCTTAGTCGGTGTCAGGTCCAATTCCAACAATGACTCAAATTGTTTATACTCCCTAACAGTTGTAGACATTTGCACATTACCCTGCCTAGCATTAACGATCGGAGTCATATTTGAATCAAGGGTAGACTCCAAATTACAACTCTTTGATGGCAGGGTCAAAATATCTAAATCATTATCATTAAGCTCATCCTTGGATTCGTTTGGTTCACTCAAATTTTTGTCGAGGTGTATATGTGATTCATTAGTGAAGACAGGAGTTGGATCAGTATCCTTAATTATTCCTAAAGGAGGATCAGTCTTAATATTTTGGAGCAAGCCTATATCATTGAATTCGTTATTCTTCTCGAGGTATAAATCCTCAATTGACATGTTTTGTCCCTGAGGGTCTCCCATAGGCTTCTCACTATTTTGTTTGTCCTCCTCTAATATCAACTCCTGTTTTGATGGAGGATGATTCTCAAAAGAAGGGAGGTATCTGGATTCGACCATATTGTTTATATCCTTTGGAGGTAAATCCTCAAATGATAAATAATTCCCCTGTGATTCACTCCATATTTTCAGTCCAGGTTCCTCTATTGGGGCATCCTCATCCTCTGAAATAGACTCTTCATATCCCTGAGACCAAAATTGATCTAATTCATCCTCCATTCCCTTAGGGTCACCTTCATTGGGTGCATTTAAATCCTCAGGATGCTGAATGGTAGGTGTTGATTCCCTGAGAGGAGGGTCAGGAGTAGGCGCATTAAGGGTAGAATGGGATTCCACCAAATAATGAATAGGGGAAGTGATAGGAACAATACAACCTTGACCTGGGTTGGTAGGGGTAAGGAGAATACTGTCATTGGAGTCAAGGTCCTCAAGAGGTACCATCTTCCCTTGCTTTTGACTCCAATATAGCTCAGGTGGATAATCACTATGATCATTCTCCTCTAGTGGTTGTGTCTCATTGGGAGAGTCTAAGTGATAGCTACATAAAACTGGATCCCTATTGGTTTCCTCAGAATTATTTTCATGATCATGGTCGTATGGGTAGGGATCAGAATTACTAGGAAGCGTGTAGCTAAGCTGTTTTATTTCTTCATTTAACTGTTGACTATTCCTCAACATCTCTCCCATGGATTCCATCATTTCCTTTTGCTATTTTTCCATTTCTATCATAAAAGAGGAGAGGCTACTATTATCAGGTTGGGGGGGGTAGTCAATTTCAGGCTCGATTGCCTAGGGGTATCGATCCAACCTCGATACAGAAAATCATGAAGGGTGGGAGGGTTGGGTGTTTGCATAGAAGTAGGGATTTCAGGGTTGGAAAACCCCGCTCCTAGGCTCTGCTCAAAAGTGGGAGTTATCAAGCCAGTACTCCCAAGATAAGAATAAGAATGATCCCATGAATTGTCAATGTACCCATTAAAGGATGGATATGCTCGGGGCATGGGATCCTAGTCAAAAGATGGGAAGTATCGACTCTGATAATCTAAATGATAGGAATAAGGGTGATCCATTTCTTTAAGCTAAACAGTTTTAACTCTCTTAGGATTTAGAAGAATTTAGAACACACGCAGAAACTTCCTAGAGAGTTCTATTGTCAAAGCAAACGCAAATTCAGTGGATCTGTTTTTAGTAGATTGTAGGTCTTAGAATTAAATGTTCAGTTGGTGGCTAAACAAGTTTTACACAAATTACGCTTCCTAGGCCAACCTTCGCTGGTGCCTATAATCTACTCGCAAGGGATGGAAGTCTCTTATCGAGCCCACACACGAGGAACCGAAGTAACTTGGTGGATAGGCTTGTTGATTTCTGACTAACTTCCCTTGTGGTGCAAAAGAGGAGAGGTAGAAATTTATCTAGTGACCTTATGTGTGAGGTGCACAGTGTCTTAGGTGTGCAAACATACGATTGTGTTTTGAGTTTTGAAATTTCGCAAACAAGATCCTTTTGCACATAATTTTAAGTCAGATTTTAAGGTCCAACCTCTTAGCAGTCCCAATTTTTAAAGTGATCACTGAATTAATTCGATTCAAGCACTTTAGTGGTCTTAGATTTAGGTTTAATGTAGATGCATGACAGGTAATTGATGCTCAAGAGAAGACGTACCTTACTCCAGCTTTCTTCATGCATGAATGCATGCAATACAGTAAAAATAAACTAGATGCTACTCATTTAGTCCTAGATGATCGTCCTATAGATATGCAGCTTCTAGCAGGCAGTTCAAATATTTTATTTTATTTTTTTTAATACTAATAATAAGCAAACAAACCTAATCTAACTAACTAACCGACATACAGTTCCAACAATTCAAATAATCCTATAATCTAAATAAATGGGAACACGCTCCCGAAAATACTCTCCCGCATACAAGAGCGATAAGAAATAAAAAAGCACTGGAAACACGTTCCCAAAAATACCCAACAAGGGTCCAAAAGATAGAAATTAAATTCCAATGTCTATCCAAACTAAATCTAACTAAGATTTACTGACTAAATGAAAAACAGGCTTCTCCGTAAGCCTATGTGTGTGGGATCAAGGCCCACGTCTTCTTGTTGCTGGCCTCCAGGTGGCGTCAAGGTCCACCAAAATGATTGTGTTCGCCGTGCACGTCGTTCAAGGTCAATGTCGTCGCTTTGCTGCGCCTGTCGCCTCGTCAGATTCCTCGCACAATAAAAAAAAAGACCAGAGAACTGCATGACTCAGAATATTAAAAAATAATGAAGTGAATCTATTACGTCTGTTGCCTCCCCAGCAACGCCGCCAATTTGATGGAGAGAGTTTCGCTTATTTATGATAGCAATAGATGGATATGTCGTTGTAATTAATGTGGTGGAAATCTCTCAATCAAATATTAACATAGATATGAATTTAAACCACGAAAAGGATGTCGTATCCACAGGGAGGAACAGATTAATAAGTTCACGAGTAGAGGAATATACTGTTCACAGATACTTTTGTGACTTTAATGCAAGGAATATGCTATTTTAAACGAAGCTTGCAATTTCCTTAAAAGTTCAGGATTATTTGTGCAATTTTCACATCAGGAATTAAGCTCCAAAAATATGCATATGATGCATGTGTAATGGCATATCATGTAAATTCAACTTTCATGCAAATCTGATTTGAAATTCAAAGTTAAATCATGCACATAACACAAGTGAAGTAATTTCAGGAACCTATGAGTGCATCAACGCAATGTGGCCTGCATAAAATATTAATATCTAAATGGCAATGGCATTATATGTAAATATTAATTGAGGAGAAAATAGAGGATTTCTCCTCTCTCTTCCTTGCATGGACGGCCGTGCACGGTTGGTGGCGAGAGTCGACAGGGAGGTGCGCCTCGACAAGGGCTACACAATGGCGGTGACGCGGCAGCCGGACGGAGGAGAATGGTTGCCGGCCTGTTGGCCCTATTGGAGGAGGAGGCCACTCTTGGAGAAGAAGAACAGTGCTGCTGCAGCCCGTGCGGCTGCGCGCTGGGCGCACACACGTAAGGCGTGCTAGGGCACGGCTAGAGGTGGTCCTTTGCGTGTGGGTCACCTGCAGGTGGCTGCGACCTGCGGGTGTGGAGTCTGCAGGCTTGGTTAGCCGCCTGTAGGCGCTGGCAAGGGTGCGCCTACGGGCGGGGCTTTGGCGTGAGCGCTTGCAGGGCGCGGTGCAGGGTGGCGTGCGCTTGTAGTGGAGAGAATGGTGCGGCGAGGGTAGGCGGGCGTGGTTGCAAAGGCGCTTACGTGCGATGGACAGGTGGTGGAGGGTGTTCGGTGCAGTAGCATGAGGCACGCAAAGGTGGTGAGTGCCTGAGGGCGCTTGGCAGTAGCGGTGATGGTGGTGGAAGGTGGCGTGCAAGGGCACTGTAGGGGGCGCACCTATAGGGCACTTGGGCTGCAAGGGTGCTGACGCGCGCTACTGCTAGGAGCGTTGCTTGGCGATGGTGTGGCGCCTGCGGGTGCTTGGGAGGGCTGGTACAGTGCCTACGGTAAGGGCAAGAGGGCGATGGTGTGCACAGTGCACGCTTGGTTCCATAGTGTCCGCCCTCACCACAGTGGAGAAGAAGGATATCCCCTCAAGTGGGGGAGAAGAACCGACCCTCCTCTCCTTTGCCCAGCCTCTTCTTAACTCCTCTCCCCGCGTGAGTTAAGGGATTTTCAAAATCCCTTACTAAATATGGCCTTCGGCTGTTGGGGAGATGTTGAGGCCGACCGAAGGTTGTGGAAGACTCAGTTGAGGCCGGCGGCTGGGGGAGGGGAAAATTTAATTCACCCCCCTCGTCTCTTGCAATTTATTCCCTGTAATGATGAAACATAGAATAATTACATACTAAGTTATAGAATGCGATAGAATAGATAAAAACTCAAATAATAATGCAATTCTCAACAAATAATGTAAAAATAAGGTTAACTTAGGCGTAAAAATAGTCCATTAAAATGGACTCATTAGTTATCACTGAGTTCAAGAGAATAAGTCTGCCCCCTTTGGATAGATATCTGTTGCTCCACCCTTGTTGCTTGACAGAGATTTTATCAAATAAAACATGCCAGTAGGTCTTCTTAAGTTTAGTACATTTTAAAGGCAAGCCCAAATATCTGATAGGGAGGGTAACCAGGGGGGTAACTAATATTGAGGAGATGGTCTTTTGCTCATCACTAGTTAGCCCAAAACACACCAAAAAGGATTTATCAACATTCAATTTCAGACCCGATATTTCCCCAAATATCTATACCATGTGGAGCAATGCTTGTGCTTCTTGTTCATTCCTTTCTACAAAAAAAACTGTATCATCAGCATACTGCAAAACAGGAGCCAGGGCATTCCTGTTGGAGATGGAATATCCTTTGATGATACCGACCTCCGACAATCTGCAAGCATACCTTGCTAAAGTGTCAACTGCAGGGTTGAACACAAGTGGAGCAAGTGGGCATCCTTGTCTAACACCACATTGAGGTTGAATCCATGTCCCACAAGGCCTACCATTAATCAAGGGTGAGAAAGAAGCGGTGGTGATGAACCTTTTCATCCATTGCAGCCACAAAGGTGGAAACCCCCTTCTCTTGAATATTTCCCATAGATACTGCCATGACACCGAGTCATGCCTTTTGAAAATCAACCTTCTAGAGGAAAGCTTTACACTTTCTCCTGTGCCATCCCATCACCATCTCCTGTGCCATAATGAAGGATTCTTGTAATGACTTGTTGGGGTGGAAAGAGGACTGCACTGGGAGAATGAGGTCTTGAAGAACCTTCCTTAATCTGTTTGCCAGAACCTTACTCACCAATAAGTATATGGAGTTAGACAAAGCAATTGGTCTAAACTCCGAGAAGTAGTTTGCACCTGGCTTTTTTGGGAGTAAAAAAAGATATGATCTGTTAATTTTATCAAAGCCACTATTACCCCTCTCAAATTCCCCAACTACTTCCATCACCTCCCCCTTCAACATAGTCCAAAATTCTTTGTAAAAGAAGACCTGTATGCCATCTGGACCCGGTGAACCTTCATTATTTAGATCGTTCAGAGCTTCTAAGACCTCTTTTTCAGAGATGGGAGTCACCAAGCTGCCAACCTGCTGCATAGAGATGCGAGGAAAAATTGACCCTGCCATCTTCCACATCCCCATTCCTACTGCACGAGTACTGTCCCTGATGTATCTAATGGCTACAACTTTGATTTTAGGAATAGATGAAGTTTCCTGACCGTCCACAACAATGGAGGAGATAAGGTTATATCTTCTTTGTGCACTGGTTTCCAAATGGGAATATTTGGTATTGGCGTCCCCCTCTTTGAGCTAAAGTTGTCGTGAACACTCACGCCAATCCATTTCTCTTTTTAAGTCTTCCTCAACCACTGTCTCCTACCAGTTTTTCCTGTCAAGCAGCTCCCGTTTAGTTTGACTGGTAATCTCCTCCTTCACATCGAGCTGTTGTATTGCCGCCAGAGCTTCATTGCGTTTTTGGTTCCTCAGTACAGCCATTGTGGAGCCATATTCTTTCAACATGGAATGCATAGATGTGAGCTTAGCAACCAATTTGACAGTTGCAGTGCCTTTAGCTTGGTTGGATCTCCACCAAGATTCAATCATTTCACGGAATCCCTGCTCTCTAAGCCAAGACTTTCTAAGTTTGAAGTAAGACCCAACATGGATGTTGTCTCCAGTATCCCAGGCCAACAGCGTATGATCTGAGAAGGGACGCTCCAACTCTACTACCTAGGATAAATGGAATTTTTCCATTAGCTCTACATTCCTGAAGAATCTGTCCAATTTGGAGCATAAACCGTTCCCACTTCTCCATGTAAATTCCAACCCAGTAGTAGGAAATTCGCTCAGCCCCAGTTCTTATACTGTTAGCTGAAATCCAAGGGAAGCATTGTCCAGTATTCCACTCAATCTATTCGACTCTGTCAAGGTGCAGTTGAAGTCACCCTCGACTAACCATGGCAGTCCCTGTGAGTGTCTCGCAAGGTCAGTCAAGTCCTCCCACAATTCAGACTAACTGCTCGCAGCGCACGGGCCATACACACCAGTGATTAAACATTCCATCTCCCCTTGGATCATCTTACATCTACAGGAGATAACATGCCTAGATTTAATGACCTCAAGCACATCTAAGCATTCATCCTTCCACCAAAAGGCCATCCCTCCAGCTCTTCCATTTGCTTCTATTGCCACACAGCCAGCATATCCATTCTTCTTCAAATTAGTCCACATGGGACTATTCTCACATTCAATATGTGTTTCTTGAATGAGAGCACATTCAATGTCCCATTCTCTTAGATATCTCATAAGTGAGGCCCTTCTAATTTTATCGCGCAACCCACGCACATTCCAGGAGAGAACTCTCATCTCCCCTTTTGAGAATCCCCTATGTTTGCTTGAGGCATGCATTCGGCTCTAAGTATCAGAGCAATGGAGTTTTCATCCACCTTCTTGGTCACCAAATTCTTTCTTCTTTTCCTTAGCTTATAGGGGGATCTCCCCGAGGCTGGTTTCGACGAGGCTCCAGGCCCATATGTCAGGTCTTTGGCAGCTATGAAAGGGGAAGTTTGTGTCATTGAGTTTACTAGGATTTCTTGCAGTACCCCCACAGATTGTTCTTCCTCCTATACAGTTTGGTCGTCCCCCATCACAGCTATCTCCTCTTCCATCTCCTTGTAATGATGATCTTTCCTCTTCTTTGGTTCGGGTGCCTCCTTAGGTGTGCCTCTCCCTGCTTGCTCCAATGAGGGCTCCTCCATAACAATTTTCGCATAGGCTTGTTGCTCCTTGTGCTCATGGAGTTCATTCACCACCTCCCCAAGTTTTAGCCTCAGGAGCCATGAACTCCCACCACATTTGAGAATGATCTTCTTTGGTAGCGATCCTCCTCTAAGGACCTCCACATTAACATATAAAGCTCTGCCATCCACTTCCTTCAAACCAATCCCTACATCCTCTGCCACAGTCGCATATCTAGCCAGAGTAGATGCTACCACACTTCGTGACCTAAGGTGCAGCGGCAGACCGCTGATTTCTAGAGTCCCTGATCGAGAGCCAACCCATTGAGGCAGTCGGTCTGGCAAGGCTCCATCAAAAGGCAAGACGAGCCTCCATATCATAGTTAAATTCTCAAACATAGAAGATTTAAACTAAAGTCGGTCCACATCCATCATACCTAAATCGAAAAGAACAAATCTTTTAGGGGATAGGGTTGAGATCTTCCAACCTTCAACTGAGAGTGCAAGGGATTTTACCAAGTTTTTGATGCGGTCTATCGACGGACAGCCAGCCATCACTTCCCCGACCAACGCACCTTTGAGCATAAGCTCGGAGGTCTTTGTATCCTCAGACATAGGAACTTCAACATCGATGGAAAACCCCTTGTAGCTATCTGGCAGTGGTCCAACATTAAGCGTCGACTTAGGGTGCCAGGCTGATGTCTTACCAGGTCCTCCTCTGATCCTCATGTAGGCATCTCTCTTATGCCCATATCCTCTACATGCCAGGCAGAGAAGGGGGGATCGGCAGATCGCCGCCAGATGGCCTCTCCTTTGGCAGCGATAACAGACGACTTCCCTGTTAACCCTTCTCCACCTCTCCCTCCTTGTTCGGCCATCACCCCTACAATTGCTACCCCTTAAGGTTTCCCCTCTTCGATCTCTTCTCTGCCCTACCCTAGGCTGCCAAGTTGACCATCCCTCATCCTCGCCATGGCCGACCTCTCCTCTCCTCTCCTCTCCTCTCATCCTCTCCCCTGAGAAAGATAGTCCAAAAAGGGGGAGAAACATAAAATATGCATGGTCTTACACGTTATAATTAGGTATAAATACTTATGTACTATATAAATTAATATTTAAATTATTTAATTGAAACTTAATTTTATTAATTTACATATTAACATGATTAGTTAATATTTTTAAATAATTTTATTAGATTTATTTGGGCGCTTACATATTTATGTACACACTTTATATATATAATACATATAAATTATATAGACTACATAGTATTATATAATATAAATAAGGTAATCAACATAATTAAAATAATTTAAACTATAATTTATAAGATTACAGTATGAATTAGTTTATTAGCTAATTAAATTACTAATTTACATTAGCTTAACTTAATAATGTATTTAATTAACTTATAAATATAAATATGTACAATATCTGAATAAATAGATAAACATAGATATATTATTGTACATGATAATTACTATAAATTGTATATGCAGTTATGTATATGTTTAGTAAGTACATAAATAGTTATTTATATTTACATATAGATTAAATACATATAGTATAGATAATTGTACAATATATACATAAATATATTACTATGCTATATAACTTAACATAAATAATCAGTTTAGCTTATTTACATATAGATAGTGTAGATATAACATATATATACACTTATGTACGTAGAACTTAATATATACCTAAGTTATGTATATTTACAAGTATTTACACTATATACATAGGTCTTTTTGTAGGATTTTTAGGATTTTTATTTTGTTTTTATGTTTTATAAAAATAGAGAAAGAGGAGAGAAAGTTGGGAAAGAGGAGAAAGACTCTTTTTAGTTAGTTTCTGTTTTGGATTTTTATTTCTAAACCCGTAAAAGTCTAGAACTTCTGTAGGTTTGTTCAATATGCAAACACACTTAAATCCTAAATCTAATGACTCAAACACCTAAAATAATCCTAGTCTAACTCAAGACGTCTTTATTTTATTTATTTACATTATGTTTATATTTTTTCTGGTATTTATAGTAACAGTTGGAAATAGGCTAAAATATGGTTAGAGCATGAAATCAAGCCTATAAAATCAGATAGAAATGCTGAAAATATATAATTGAGCATTGTAAACATTCAGCTATTGATTCTCATCAACTAAGAACAAATAGACATGATTTACTTTTAAATTTAAATTCACAACAGTTTGGATAATTATACAAATTAATCATGCTGATAGAGTATTTCCAAATGAGATTGCATGGATTGAATCTTGAATTAAAACCAAATACCAATACATGAATGCTTCCAAAGCTTGTTCAAAGTTGATAAATCTAATTGAACTCTAAGTCATATCAAAATCTCATTAGCTTCTCAAACAAATTTCCAGTTCAGCTTGAAAATTCTTCAGTGCAACTGTTTAATTCTTCAGTGCAACTGTTTAACCTCAATTCCTACCCACTGAAGCCTAATTCATGTTCTCCAAGCTTGCTCAGTACTTTAAAAAACTTGAATCCAAATCAATCTTATTATGAAAACCCATAGCAAATCTCAGATTGACCAAAATCTCTTTTAAAAACCACGCTTACTATTCACTTAATCCAGCCCAGCTAGAATAGCAGCTGCTGGTACTATAGGCAGAATCTTAGATCATCATTCAAACATTTTTGAAATCATTCTAATACATTATATAAACAATTAGAATATTATGAGATCTTATGTAAATCATTAGTACTAGATAAAATCCTCAGAACTGCCATATAGACATGGAAACTAAAGATTGACATCAAAACTCCCAAATCATGCTCAAATCTATTAAGAACTAAACTCAATTGTCGTAAACCATTTGATTAAGGTTTTGAATCCAAGGAATCATCTTATCAAAACTCATTGATCCATAAAAACTCTAATATGATCTTAGTCCTTACACTATAGATAGTGCGAAGGCCAAAGATCAAATTAGACATTCAAATCAATTGAAAACCACATCTAGACCTTTGTTGTGATCATCCAAACCCAATTCAAACCTTCATTGACAGATTAAAACAATTTTAATCAATAACACTTTGTCGCCCAGGTGGACTGTTGATATGCCATCGCCATGATGCTATGGTCATCTAAGATCCTTGCACGCCATTGATTGTTGTTTAGGGGTCCTAGGCAATCTTCTAGAAACCATTAGGTCATTACTTTGGTCCCAAATCAGTGCAACTAATTTTCATAGACCAAAGCTACCTGGACAATGAAGGAAAACAGTATTGATGCTAAAATTTGGGCGCGAACTCAAATCTTGATGAAAATCAAATCAAAGTAGGTCAAAACCATCACAATAAACTCAATCAAACATATATCAACTCAATTTATCCAATCAAATAAGATAAAACTCAATTGCATCGTAAATCTTGCAATTACTTAATGAAATCCAATTTGATTAAATCTGCCAAATTATGTGCAATTCATGACACAAGGGTGGCCTTTGTGGTTTTATGGAGTGACTCAGAAGCCCCCAAGTGGATTTAAGGCCACCTTAGATCTAGAAGCTAGAGAGCATTAGATCTAAATTGGCTCTAATAGATGGGTGATCTGGCGATTAAAAACATGAGGGAATTGAGTAAGAAGTAATCGTGAAGCATAGAGGAAGATATATGGATCGGAATGAATGAGCGAATTCACCTCTTTGATTTGAATTGATAAGAGAGGATTGATTGATGTGATGCTAATAGAAAACTACAATTACGTTTTGCTAATCTAATCTAATGTGATTAAACATCTAAATCTAAGCTAAGCTATTTATCTAACTAATTCTAAACTAAGAAAGTTGTAAATTCTACTCTAATTGGATGAATGGGACCTTGAGAGGACTGCAGCTAGTGGCTGAGCAACAAAGGGAGGTAAAGGAGACTCCAATTGATGAAAAGCTCATTAGTGAAGCTTCATGTTGTCCTTAGGTGTTGCGTGAAACATATCGACAAGGTTTGAAGGAAGGAAATTAAAGGTTAATTCCACCTTTATCATAGGTGGAGAAGAAAGACAACAGGAAGCTGGAGTGGACAATTGATTGGGCTCAAGAAAGTAGGAGAGGAGTCGATACTTCGTGCAAGAGTCCTTGGAGGTCCTTATGTAGGCTCTGATGGGCTAAAGTGACCAGCAATTAGGGGTTCAAGCCGTTGAGTGTCTACATCTAGGATGGAGGTTAAGGAGACGAGAAGTGGATTGGGTCAACATCAGTTGTAGGATGTGATCTTTGAGGTAGTGCGAATCAGGGTGCATCGGTGATAGGAGGTCTGATGGAAATCCACCATTGGATCAGGGAATAGAGATTGGATGGTTGAAAGACTACGAGTTCATTAATGAAGAACACTTGCAGCTGTAAGTGTGTTGGGTAATTTATACCATCAGCCCAAAATCGAAACAATGGAAGAATTGAAGATAGACCATTAGTGATAGGTTTCTTAACTAATTAGGTCCCTGAACTCTTGTACTAAGGTCCTTGCGACTTTTAGTCTTTATGAAATGGAAAGACTTGAATATATACTAAGGACCTAAATGAAAAACACTAAATCCAAGGCCCTAATGAGGTTAAAATGCAATGAAGTTTTTATGGCATGTGAAGTGAACATATTAGAAATTATTCGAACCATTGATCTGTGAATTTGTGCTCTTTTGGTGTTCAGTTGTCATTTAAATCATCCATATACATAGTTGGTACATAATCTCTTAAATGTGACCTAATTATGCATTTTCAACACAAAATTGATATTTTAGGTCATTTTCCTTAATTTTCACACTTAACCCTTTCATTGTGTTAATTGATAGTGTTTTAACCTCGCTTCTAGCTTAACTTAGGCATTTTAGATATGATGAGCCACACATCATCAGTTACATATATCTGATAGCAGATCTACATGTAATGTAAAAAGCATTTGTTGTAGTATGTAAATTTGCTAACAATTATAAAATAACCAGATTGAGAGTCTATGTCGAACACAGGGAGACAAGAATAGGAATTTGCTTACATATTTTTTTTCATTTTTATTAAAAGCAAATATGGACTTGATTAACTAATGACAAGATGATAAGAGAGAGAAAGAGTAGGGATAGAGATAAAAAAGAACACTTTTATTTTTTATTTTTTTGAAAAAGAGTGCACTTATTACAATTAGAGTTTTTGCAAAGACTTAAAAGAGATTTAGGTAGAAAAAATAACAAGAAAGCAGAAGAAGAATTCGGAGTAGTGTCATGGTGGTGGAGAGATTTGTCGATGGAGCCAAAGTAGATGCAAAAGAGGACTAGAGGTAGAGGAATGCTTGGTGAAGGTGGAGGTCTAATGGGATGGCTAGGGTTTCTTCTACTCTAATTAGGAAGGGCATGGAGGTGGTGGAAGAATATAAGGTAGAACTAGGTGGAGGAAGAATGCTTTTAAGGTCTAAGGGTTGGGGCATGCATAGGCTTTTATAGAAACCTAGGTGGGTTTCTATTGGTTGGTTTCTAGAGCTTAGGATCAATGATGTGTAGGGTTAAGATTTAATTAGGTTGGGATCAAGGGTTAGGAATAATTCTAGGTGGTTATTTTTGTTAGAATATGAGGGAAGGCTAGGATTTAATAGGATTTAATTAGGAGGATGATGGATGCTCTAGATTAGAGGAAGGGGGAGGCTACGGATAAGGTGGTTTAGGACCTTTGGATGAGGTTTTGAGGGCTAGGAATAATGGGGAAGGGATATGCACTTTTGTGCATTAGGAAAGGATAAGGACAAGATCTAGGTTTTTACACTTAGGTTTTAAGGAAGGGATAATGTTAGGATAAGGCTGGTTTTTGGGATTTAAATAGGTCCTTATGGTCGGCCATATATGGATCTCCAAATAGGTTCATGGTTAGCCAAATAGGTTGGTAATTAGGCTAGGTGGGTGGGTCCAAGGTTAAGAAAAAATAGATTTCTAATTAGGCTGGCCTTAATGCTAAATAGGTTAAGGTCTCGAAAATCAGGCTCCTCTTCACATAGTTGAGCTCAATCATGGAATCCAAATCTACAATGCTCCAAATTGCTTCAAACCTGGTACTTGCACATAATAAAATAAGGACATCAAGGTACTATATATAAGTTTGGAAAAAATTACAGAAAAAACCCAACATTATGTAATATTTATAAAATGCACATACATGACTAAACTGACCTAACTAAATGCTTTGTACCCTAATCAACCCTTAGATTAGCATAAGCTAGGCATAATTAATGTGTGTGTATATATATATATCAATATCTTCTAGTGTGAAGGATTTATGGGTATTTGGAATATTTAAATGAGACAGTGCTAAATTCCATGATCCTAAACACTTGATTATTGACGTGATGAAACCAATAATCATTTTGGTGCTTTCTTACTTGTAATTGATTGATAAAATTTAATGAGTTGATCACATTCAATTTGGTGATTAATTTCACCTAATTTGATTAGGTATATATTTTAAGGGTTGGATTACAATTAATTAATGTTGGGATATCAAATCCTAACATTCTAAATTTTATTTTGGGCCAATCATATAAAATTCAAGTAAGATTAGATCCCAACCGTTGGATGGAGATCCAAGATTTCATATCATATTAGAATTTGATGGAAATCCTATAATATCTCCCAAGCCAAAGGGAAACCTTGGGTTTCAATCGACACAATCAACTAATTGTGTGCATCTACCAAAGAGAAGAACAACTATTGGTCATCTTCCCTTCTTCTCTAACTATTCGTCTTCCTAAAGGCGTGAAGAAAGGAGAAGGTCGACCTTCCCTTACATCAGGAGGCCCCTTCTCCTTGGAAAGGAGGCCAACCAAGGAAGCCTCCAACCGGCCTCCTCCCTTGTGTAGAAGCACAAGCAAGTCATCTAAGGAGGCTTTTGGATGACCTACCAGTACTTGTGCTTGAGGATTCAAATACTAGGAAGGTGTTCTTGGTGTTTTCACCTGTAGGTGTTGGGCATTAACCAAGCCGGTGTCTTGGTCAATCAGCTTGTTCTTGGCCATGTGGACTTGATCTACGAAGCCAAGATTTTGGTGGAATTGAGGCGAGGTTTACCTCTCAGATCGCGAAGAAGTTCACGAGCTGTGAAGAGTTCATGCCACACTCGACGAAATCAATCGTTCTCGATTCGAAGGTCCTTATCTTCCTGCCAAGATAAAGGGAGACCCTTTAGGGAGACTTATTTGAGGAGACATAACACGTAGGGTGCTGTGCTATGCCACCCATAGGTATAATTTCTTACTTGTGGGGATCTCAAAACGGGAGGATATTAGATTTTCTCATGTGGTTGTAGTTATATTGATTGTTGTTTTATCGATTTCCATTATTTGGGTTTTATAGGCATTGACCCAAGTTTCATTTTCATTGGAAATCTTAAACGCCTATGTTTTCAAGCTTCTGCAATGCCACGGGAATCGATGATCAAATTGTTTGAGTCCCCACGACCCCTCGATTGTCAAGCGGGTCCGAGATCATTTTCCAACAATAGTATCAGGGCTTAGGTCATTTTGAATTTTTTGAAAATAGTAGATTGAGGATTTATTTGCACTAAAATAGATAGATCAGAAGTCTAATGTCCAGTCAAGTAATGGTTAGATGTTTGATCATTAGATCAGACATACAACTAGTAAACCCAAAAGCACTTGACATTGGATGCGAAGTGCACTGGTCACTGTTGATGGGGATCTAGAGGGGATTAAGATTAAGTTATCATCGTTGTAGTGCAAAATCCTTAATTGATCTTTCAACAAATAAAATTTATAACTCGAAAATCTAAATGAAGTTTGAGGTCGAACACAGGGAGCAAATATGGAATTCACATGCTAATCTTTAATTAAAATATAAATGAGAACAATAAATGAGCACAATAGTGATATTTCAATGAATATTAATCTGTCACATTAAGTATTCAATGAAGCTCAATGTATTTTCAAGACCAAAAAGATAACTAAGACAAAATAATGGTGATTTAGATCACCAATTATTAGTCTAAGCACATGTATTAATTATTCAAATGATGCTATAGTAGTTTCAACCGTGCAACTTAGGTACTCAAATGTTCCAATAGTACCAGCATTAAATCCAAATCAGACGTCTGGTAGGTGTATTAGACGGCTTAATTGTTGCCTGCTATAGTGTCTTCTTTCTTCTTCTTCAAGCACGACTCTCCTCTTCTGCCGTACTTCACCTCTTTCTCTTCTTCTCCTTCTTTTGCTCGAGTCTTATGCCTTAGCTTCTTCTTTTGCCTTTCTTCCCATCTTCAACTCTTCATAGCTAAGTGTTGGGCTCTCTCTCTGAAGAGAAAAACTCACCCTCCCCCGCTCTCTCTCTCTTTCCTTCCTCCTCTCCTCTTTCTCTCAGATAGTTGGGTAATCGGGTACACGGGCTTGCGTAACCAGGTCTAGGCTCATCGGGGGGTGGTGATGAGCAAGGAGTGATAGGTCTAGGCAGTTGGGTCGGGTGTGCGGGTATCAGGAACCTCACCTCGTGTTTGGAGGCGATAAGCCCCAATCATAAAATCACTTTATGGGCCTTTAGTGCCACCAAATCCCACGATGTGGGACTATAGCCCATTGCCTTGTCGAGTGCAGCTACAGGTGGATCCTTTGCTAATTGGAGCAGCTACTAAGTATAGGGTCTTCAATTGAGGCCTTGGAGATGGTCCTGGAGAGATTTCGCGTGACCTGGAGATGAATCCTACAACTCTTGTGACCTGGAGCCCGGAAAATGTGGTGGCGATAATGGTGGCGACGTTAAAATAGTTCAGAAGGGTCTCCGGGGCATGGTGAATGTAGTGGTGGTGGTTTCATGGTGATTGGTGAGGCGTGGAGGTTGGATGAACTCGGAGATGGTGGTGCAGCAGTGGTTTGGTCGACGGGGGGTTTGAGTGGATGGAATGGAGAAATAAAAGAGGGCTTTTGGTTGTGGTGATGTGGCGGAGGTTGTGGGGTAGGTGGCGAGGCAGTTGGTGGCTTGTGGTGTGAGATGGGCCTCATTGGAGTGGTGGTCAGAGCGGAGGACGAAGGTGGCGTGCGTTTGGTAGAGGGGTATTTTTGAGGTTTTGAGTGGTAGAAATTAACCTAAAGATCTAGCTAACCTAACTACCTAACGTAATTAAATGAATGGGGGTAGGATCTGCGTCGGCGTTGGTAGGCTGGCGACGGAGAAGATGAAGCCTCCAGTAATGAAGGAGCGGCAAGGAAGACGTGGAAGAAGACCCTCGCTGGTATTGTGAGGGGCGGAGGAACTTGAGGAGGATAGACCAGCTGGCTATGGTCTGTGACGGCCGATGAAGAAGGTAGGTCAAGAAGCTTGCTGGAGCTCGTGGAGCTTTTGGCCGGAGAGAGGACAAGAAGGTTGAGACACCGACCAAAACGAGCTTTGGAGTGGGCGATAGGGTGAAATAGAAGAGGGGTTTTGGTCGGAGGCGAATAGTGGAAGTTTTGGGAATGACACCGAGGGTTTTGGAGGTGTGAGGTGAACGGATGACCTCGTCGGAGGTGTGGCCGGAGATGGAAGAGATGATGGTGAACGTGGAGGTCGAAGGGTCTTTTTGGGTTTTTTATAGGGGAAGCTAACCAAGGACCTAAAGAGACCTAACTAACCTACTCTAACGGTTGAAGGGGGTAGGATTGACACCGACGTTGGCAGGCCAGCATCGTGGAAGATGAAGTCTCCTGAGAGGGACAGCGGCGAGGAACGAGGAGGACATCCCTCATTTTGATTGGCGAGGCGCGGAGGAAGATGAGGAAGGGGATGGGCAAGCCAATTTGGTTGTTGGCTGCCTCTAGGAAGATGGGGAAGGAGGCCACCGGAGCTTGGTTGGAGAGGGGCCGGAGGTAGGGTTAGGAAGAGGTTTTTGGCTCCAAACCTTGCTAAGGAGATCAGCGATGCAAGGGGCGTGTTTCTGTAGGCTTGAGGATGGAGTTCCAAGCTTGGAAACAAGCTTGCGAACTCAAGATCTTTACTCAAAAATGGGTATTCCTTCAATCAAATCATTCATATGAGCTTTTGGGAAGGAAATAGAGCCCAATGAGTGGCTCACATGGAAGGAGATTCTCTTAGGAGTTCTTCTAATTTTGGAAGGATTTCGTTAAGGAATCAGAGAGAAATCTCTGATTGAAGGTCGCCGAAGTAGGAGTTCCTATGCGATAATAGTGAAGGGACCTGATTGTAAAGAAGATGACAAAATTAGGGACCAATTTGTAAGGAATTAAAAAAGCTAGGGGTGCATATGTGATAAAAAGAGTTAGACTGGACTGAAATGCAAACTAGGTCAGGATGATCTCTAATTGGGTCCAAATTTTGGTACAAACCTAATTTGGACCCAAGGAATCTGATGGTGAAGTTGGATTTAGGTTTTGACCATGTTTGGTATGGAACATTACATAGAAACCCAAATTAGGGTAATTGTCTGTCTGAGGTTCTGTTTTAGGTCAAATTGTGTTCAGATGGTAAAATCAAGGGTACCAAACCTTAGAGAATGTTTTTTTATGATTTTTAGAAGGTTTAGGTGAATTTTATCTTGACCGAAACCTCAGTTAATTAAGCAGGTTTGTTTTTAGGGTTTTAGATGCCATTTAATTCTCAAAACGCGTGAAAACCTGTTTCTATTTGCATGAACCCACTTATTAGACATTTATGACTATTTGACCTTTAATTGACCCCTAAGAAACCCCATGATTGCTCTGCAATTATAATATTATGTTAAAACTGTAGTTTTACCCTTGTTTTCATGTTTATCTCTTAGAAAGGATGTGTAGTGAATTATGGCTCTTTGGCGGTTATGAAGGAGCATTTATCTGTCGATTATGACTAATTAAAGCTAGAAATGGCTAATGATGACTTTATCATTAGTCACAAATTAGGAAACGAAATGTTTGATAAGTGTATCAGACGTTTAATACTACACAAACTAGATGTTCAATTAGGGAATAAGATGTCTGACCATAATAGAAAATTGTTCCTGTTGTTTTGAACACATCCATAATGTTATTCAACATCTAACTCAATTGTCGGACATTTGATCTGGTAAAATTAGATGTCTGATTACTGAAGTACTACTTCAGTAACTTTGGTTGTTGTTGCCTAGTAAGTTGACCAACAAGAGTTGTTGGTTAACTGGGTAGTATTGGAAACTTAGTTTTAAGTGCATTTATAACTCGAAATTGAATTTGATTCAATCCGACCATTAGTGAAAAACCTGATATGGGTATTAGGGAATATTTGCTTATTTTTAGGGAATTTTGTTAGTTTGATTTTAGTGCTATAGGATTGATGATGTGGATGCAATCCTCATAGATCTAGGTGGGTAGAGATTTCAAAACCTTGAACACACTAAAAATTATTTTTGAAAATAAATTTTAGATATATAATAAGATTATTTTTCTAGAATTAAAGTTTTTTCAAAGTAATAGGATGCTCACATTTGGTCCAAACTAGATCTCAAATTAGGATATACTAGTAATAACTAATTTTGTTCACCATAATATGATTAAGTATTAATCATAGGATAATTGAACATGTAGATGTAATATTTTTCGCAATGTTTTGATGCTTTTAATGTTGTGGATTTATGATGTGATCATGCTGGCATGCGAAGAGGAGTGTTGGTGAGTGGGTTAAGTATTTTTGATGTAATCCTTATAATTGGGAGCCTTTTACATGTGATGTAATTTTGTTGCATGAATGCATATTTATGTGATTGGATGAATGGGGATACATTCTCAAACATGATACATAGGAAAGATTAGAATACAATTCTAGTCTAAGTCGAGATTAGCAATTTAATAGGATTAAAATAACTCATCTCAAACAAACCTAGTCAAACTAGAAGGATTAGATTCCTTAAGTGTCGAGAAAATTATCATGGTGACAATGAACCATTGTCCTCCGCCAAGGCATGGTAGAAAGTCTTGGTGCTATAGCTTGACATTGCTTATTTAACAATTGGAAAACATCTTAGTGATTTTCTTTCTTTTGTTATAAGTTTATTATAAAATTCATAGAATGGAAGGCCTTTGCAGCCACAATAAGACTGGTCCTTTTTATAACATTTTTGATTAACAAAAGTTTACGTTGGTTGGAGCCTTTTGGTCTTTGCTACTTCTATTTCGTCTCATTTTTAGACTTTGGCATATTATCAAAATTTTGTTATAATTCCTGTATTTACGATTGACATCAGCATATTAGTTAGTTTTAGCTTGGTTATAGTGTATGATATAGCATTAGCTACACTTGGAATGCTAACTACAATTGCTACTAGTTTGGCCATTGATGCATATGGTCCTATCAACGATAATGATGGAGGAATTAGTGAAATGGTAGGCATGAATCACAAGATCTGTGAGAGAACAGGTGTTTAATGTTGTTCATACATATTTTCCCTTATATTTTCATTCATGTTGAGTAGATCTAGCATTTTTCTTCATACATTTGATGCTTATGTTCATAGATATTTGCCTTGGTGGTAGATCATAGAGCTATGGTAAAAAATTGATATTACGGCAACTTATTGTTGACTTTTACAAATTCAAGAGGGGCCATAATTTACTTTAGAAATGAGCATCCAAAAGATACCTCTTTCATCTTTTATTCGTTTTTATTTTGGATCCATGTTATCATTACATCTTGCATGGAAGCATCTTCTATTTGTGTTGCTGCTACTATTTTTATTCTTTGAATAGAAGATTGATTACAAAATGAGGATTGGGGAAGGATTTTTGGAGTTGATCTTGTGGCTTAGAGGATTCGAGGGATTAGTCTTAAAGATAAGGAAGTGTCACATGAAAGTTGTGTTTTCTCATCTTTAATTCATATTCCTTCTTTTATTTGATTCCATGTATCTTGTTTGGTGGATTAGGGATTTTGTCATTGCTATTGTTGCTTTGGTTGATTTGATAGATTTGGCTCTTTGGAGTCCAAATTATTGTATGATGCAGCTAAAAGAAATTGTAATTGTGACACAAATTATTGGATAGATCGTAGGTTTAACATTGTTGGCTAGGTATTCTAATCCACAAATTCGTTAGAGTCCATGATTTCACCAGAGATGTAAAGGTTTTTCATTTTGTAGTGGCCTGTCACAACTAGCATAGACTTCTCTCTTGCACAGTTACTTGAAGTAATTACCTTACTTAGCACAAGAGACAATAGTGGTGGAGGTGATAGGGCTTCTAAGTGCATCATTGTATTTATGCATGTAGTAATTTTGCTTCTTCATGAAATTTTTAATAGTCTTCCCATTTCTTTACTATCTTTCTTTGGCCAAATTGCAACTGCATGGAATATTTTAGGTATTATAATTTAATGTTTTTACTCATTTTTAGCTTATAGAGTCTCTCTGAAATGATGGATTGATACCCAGTCTGGTGTTATAGGTGCATTTGTACTTATGATTCTCATCCCGACTATCACTCTTGCGAG
Organism: Thalassia testudinum; assembly: GCA_037157565.1. Taxonomy (NCBI): domain Eukaryota; kingdom Viridiplantae; phylum Streptophyta; class Magnoliopsida; order Alismatales; family Hydrocharitaceae; genus Thalassia; species Thalassia testudinum. The sequence goes on along the minus strand of JAZHRO010000078.1, from coordinate 11,136,818 downwards.
GGCAAGTGCCAAGTTCGTCTTTACTCACTTCAATAGCAAAAATGATGCTAGAATACACAACAAGATTTACATATTTGTTTTGGGACTCTTAATGAGCTAGTACACTTATTAGCTATGACATGTCTGCCCACATGGTTAGTGTGTTCTCTTTTCTTCCACAAGCCGTTCATGTGCTTGTTAAATTGGTTGAATATCTATTAAAGTATGATTGATTCTTGAAGAACATAAATGTCATTCATGGATGAAGATGGAAAAGCTTATTTCATATTTTTGGTTTGTTTTCATCAAGTATATATCTTAGAATAACTTTCTTAAGAGAAGTTGTTTTCTTGCTTACCAAGCATGGATACTTGTGGTTACTCCCACTCCTTCCATCTTCATTCCAGTAATCAATATGTTCTAATTGCAGTAAAATAACTATAGAGAAAAAAAGTATTTTTCTACTTCTTTGTGCTAAAGCTTCAACAAGTACTCATTTTCTTTATCCAATTACTTGGCATATTTTATGATTATGGTGTAGATATATAATTTTTTTGCAAATTTTCTAGACCAAGGAAATTAAAAATGCAGACAAGAATGGACCCAAAGGAATTATAAGTTCTATTGCAATCTCTATCATCATTTGGTGTAATTACCTACTTGGCATTACATTTGCAGTGACAAATATTCCTGACCTTTTGAGAAAAAAATAATGATGTTGGAGGTTATGTGACATCGAGAAATGCAAATATGGTAAATCGCTCATTGTAGCACACAAATATGATGTTAATTTTAGCTTAGAAAATTAGATGGTGAGTCCGAGTGTTGAACATGGAGAGGCGAAAATCAAGTCTCTTTGTTGCTTAGATTTATTGTTGCGAGATTATTCAGTCAACATCTTTTTTTGGTCTTTTCGTTTACACAAAGGAAGGAAGAAGGGGGAGGGAGAGAGAGAGAGAGATTAGGGTTATAAATCTGAGTTGAATAAAGCTGACTAACTTCAAGTAGAAAGACCAAAGCCATTATGAATTACTACACAATAAGAGAACACACATAAGTAGAAAATCATCATTGCATTCATGTAAGACAAATAACATAGTGGAAGGAGAAAGATTGCTCTACTAATCTTGAAAATAGTCTATGCATATGAGAACATGAAATAAAAGAAGAGAGGAGAGAATTTTATGAAAAACAAGCGTGTTGAGGTAGCCACGGCTATAGAGGAGTCTTCGTCAGCGGCTCCAGGGACTAATCTTGCTCCTTAGGATGGGACGAAATCATCTAGAATGGAGTGTGTTGCAAAGGGAGGCTATGGGGGCCTTTTATAAGTGAAAAACCAAGACCTAGTGATTTGGCATGCCCATCAATCGCCGAACACCAGCCTAGGTCGCTGTTCGCCTGCTAGGCCAATGCCTCCTCGTGTGCATGCCTGCTATCATGCGAGGGCGACGTGGTCGCATCAGGGTTGCCTGTGCCTCATCCAACAACTGGAGATCACGCTCATCCTTTGCTCACAATCATTCCCCACGTGCGATCATGGTTTGAGCTCGAGTGACGCGGTGCTTTGTGGGACTTTGATTGCGTGATGGACGATGGTGATGAGTGTGGGGCGATGGACGCACAAGATTGCATAGATCACGCTTGCGTGACCGATCGATGATACAAATGGTGGAGTGTCTAATGGCAATTGTGTAGTCTAATTTTGTTGTGCTGCGCGAGTGAGGAGAGGACGGATCACGTTTCGATCCCATGCCACTCACACTCAACACCACGCCTTCAACTGTTGCACTATGTGAGGTTTGCACTAGTCTTAGTTGTTGATGGTTGATTGTGCGACCGAAGATAGGAGATGGCCTGGACAGACTAGATTGTAAGAATCACACTCGTACGATGGAGGGGCAACGTGGTTGATGGTGGGTCGACGTACAATGGTGAATGCATGGCTAGATTAAATCGTGTGGTGAGAGCGAAGGGTGCACGGATCATGATTCATTCTCGTACCCCTCGCTTGTAACTTCACGTTCGTAATCACTGAGCTAGGTGGGGCATGGGTGGATGTCATCCATCGATCATCGATCAAATGACTGAGATTGAGTTGGGGCATGATCAATTGATGGGTGGTGCAAGTGAATCTCAACCGTTGATGGTTGATGCACCGATTGCAAATTAATGTGAGGATGAGAGGGTGGTGGACGTGTGAGTCTAGCAGCACTAGTGGTAAATGAATGCATGATTATCTAAATCCTAATTTTTTTCTTTTCTTTCTTTTTGCTTGACTTTATTGGAAATATCTTGAATCAAGGATTGGACTTCCAGATATTCAGATATCACCATCTCTGGGAATTAATACTTAGGATTTCATCCTCAGGGACTCAATAGTACCTAAGTGTCTACCAAAATATCGACCCTTGATGGAGAAAATCACGTGATTTATAAAATGTGATTTTTGGTCATTGTTACACTTAAAATTGCAATCGCTTTTAAATTTGTAATCCTAGATAGTGGTGGTATCTAGGGTCCTCTAAGGAGGCAGAAATGCAATTTTTATAATCTCTTGCTCGAAAGACAGAAATCAACTTTCTTTTTGTCTTTTTGAATATATAATTTTTAGGGTTTTTATTTGGACAAAAAGTGAATGTAGAGAAAACGGGAATTAGAAGTGACGAAAACAAAGCAACAAGTGCCTTGTTTCTCCAACTCACTCCAAGCACGGGAGGCTTGGAGTAATGGAGGAACAACACACAACAAGAGAACAACACAAGCTAGCTAAAGGAAAAGTAGAGGACTGCTTCTTTGAACAAAAATTATTTTACAAACGGAGTTGGAGAACTCACAAGTGAGAAGGTTTCTTGTAATCTCCAACACAGATTCAAACACTACACTACTATGCAAAAATACAAAAAGGTAGAGGAAAGATTATGAAGAAAATGATGCTGTTGCAGAACTCCCGCTCCAATTCTGGTTGGCCTAGAATCAAAGGAAGCTTGCTCCTGAATCTCCTCTTGGCAAGCCTTAGGTGGGGCATGCCTGACTCCTCTTTGAGTGGAAGAATTCCATTCTCAAAACTCCTCCATAGGGTGGACGTGAACTACCCCAGATGCTCCTCCTCATAGACGTCCTCCTTACCTAGCTAACCCCTTGGCTTCTAATGGACACAAGTTAGAAGAGGATAGGAAGTTGAAGGCACCAAGAGGGCAAGAGCACCACCTTAATCTTCTTCTTCTTCTTCTTCTCCTCTTCTCCTTGGTTGCTGGTAATGGTGGAATATGGGTGGAAGAATGCTATGAAATGAAGTAGCCAAGGGTAATTGGTTAAGGTAGTTATGGGTGGTATATATAGATTGTTAGGAAGGGGGTAGGTGTGGTGATGGATGGATGGTTAGGATAGGTTTTTAGGAGGTGGCTAGGGATCCTAAGGCTAGGGTTCTTTGGCGCTAAAGGAAGGGGCATGTGAATGGTGGTTACGATGGTGGAGAGGCACCATAAAGTGGTGCCAACTATGGTTAGTAGGGTTGGTGGTTGTTAGCGAAAATACGCGGTTTGTTAAAATTTTAATTTAGTTGTTGTAACGCGTAATTTCACTTTCTCTTTTAAAATTTATAACCTAGATAATGGGGTATCTAGGGTTGTCCAAGGAGGCCAAATTGTTTTCAAATCAAATCCCTTGCTTGGAAAATGGAAATCAACTCTCTTTTTGGTCTTTTAAATATATAATTTTTTTTAAATTTTGAAATAACGGGAACACTTGAATTTTGTTGGCAGAAAAGACTAACACCTATAATTACTAAGCTAACACCTAGGTGACAATTAATTCCTCTCCCTAAGCTCACTTTTGGCACATGGAAGCCTAGAGTAATTAGGGCGAGGGAGTCAAAAGTACTAGAAAACAAAGCAATTAAATGCGGCAAAGATTGCAAAGAAGGAAACTTTAAATTAGGACTCAAAAAAATGTTTCGCAGAAAACCCTAATAGAGGAAATCTTTTACTACAACTATAAAGGTACAAAAGTAAAAGAAAACTAATGGTCCTGATGATGATGATGGTGAAGAAGAGGTGGAGGCATCTTGCTCCAAGCTTGGTAGCTACCGGACTTGAAAAGAAGATCTCCAACTCCTTCCTTCTACAACTCCACTAGAATGGTGTCCTCCAAGGCAAGCCCTAGGGGAGCATGCTTTAAACTTCTCCTCAAGGGTGGACGCCCACCATAAGTGCTTCTCCCTTGCTTGGTCGTCCTCCTTGATGAAGAATTTCTAATCCTTCTTGTCATGGCACATGGTGAAGGAATGAGAAGAAGGCACTAAGGGGGTGGGTGATGTGCCCCGTAATCTTCTTTCTTCCTTCTCCTTGGCCGTGGGCTATGGTGGATGTAAGGTGGACTTAGACTAAATGGAGGATGATCCAAATGTGGGTAGTTAGGTGGGTATATATAGAGTAGGGAGGATGGGGGTTGACATGGATAGAATAGATGGCTAGGATGGGATTTGGGTTGGTAGTTAAGGATCTTAGGGCTAGGAATAAATGGCGCCAAGTGAGGGGACACAAGGGGGGATGGTTATGGCTTTGGTGCCCCTTAGAGTTGGCGCCAAAATGGGCCATCTAGAAGGCTATTAGGTGGCTCCATCTTAGAGTTCTAGAAGGGGGGTATGTGGATGGCTAGATGTGGATGTAGGATTAGGTGTATGGTGGATATGGGAGGTAGGGTTGGCGCCAAAATGGGAGGTGGTTAGGGTTAGGTTTTGGCACCAACTCTAGGCACCTTTTGGTGGAAGGTGAGGGGTGAAGAGATGGCTAAGGTTGGTGCCAACTTAGGGTGGACTAGGTGGAGCTTAGGTGTAGCTTAGGTGGGCTTGAGGTAGAGGTAGTTAGGTTGGACTTTAGGGTGATGGATGGCCCAAGGAGCTGGAGCTTAGCTAAGGTAAGCTAAGCTAAGCTAGCTTAGCTAGTAATGTAGTAGAGGAGGCAATGGGAGCTAGGGTTTGAGGAGAGGAGCTGGATAGAGAAAGTGGAGCTGAACTGGAGCTGGCAGCTACTGAAGAGGGTGGCATGGAGCTACTTTAGCTGGCTTAGCTTGCTAGTTCTTTGCTAGCTGCTAAGCCAAGCTAAAGTAAGCTGGCTTCTACCAATAGGAGCTGAGGTGAGCTGGGTCTGGTTCTCCCAGGGAGGATCAAGCTGGTTGAGGTAGCTAAGGTAGCTTAGCTTAACTGAGTTGAGCTAAGTTGAGTCCTCAGGAGCTGGACTTGAGCTTCTTGAGCTAAGATGAAGTCATCTTCAGCTGGCTGGAGTTGAGTGGAGCTGGATGTAGCTGGTCCTGAGCTGAGGTGAACTCCAGTCAACTTAGCTGAGCTAGCTAGAGCTTCCTGTGAACTAATGGGAGTTGAGATGAGCTAGACTCTGCTAAGTTGAGCTGGATCTGAGCTGACTTGAGCTAGGGTGAGCTAAGATGAGCTCTCTTGAGCTCCCATTCAGCTGAGATAAGCTAAATGGAGCTAGGATGAGCTAACCTTGTTCAAGTGAGGTAGATTCCAACTATGGTGAGTTGGGTCAAGTTGAGTTTCAGCTAGTTTGAGCTTCTCCTTCACCAATTGCCTTCCCAAGTGCTAGGATTCTAGGGATCTGACAATCTGTTTATCCCTAACACTCATAAACGCATGTTAAAAATATAATAAAAAGTAAAATGCATGCCTAACCTAATTTATGCCTAAATGCAACCCAAAAACCTGTTTGCGGAGCAAAAACTTAAGACCTAGGCTTGTTTTAATGCATAAGAATGATGATAAACTGAAATTTATCAGTGGTTGGCATGGAGTATGGAGGGCTAGGATAGGCTTATGAAGTGGTGGTTGTAGGATGGTGGGTGGAGATTAAGTGGTGCCATGTGGATGGGTGTAGGAAGTGGAGTTATGGTGTGGTTAGGTTCCTTTTGGCATGAACTATGGGTTCTAGAAGTTGGTTCCAAAAGGGAAAGCTAGGATTAGGTTCTAGGGTTAGGTGTAGGGTGGTGATTGAATGCTATTTTGGCATCGAGACAGAAGGGTGTGTGGTGGTGGTGTCTTTTTGTTTTGGCTCCAAAAAGTGGCAGTTAATTAGTGGTTTTGGAGGGAAAAATAGGTGGCTTTTGGTGGTGGTGATGGGGTAAAGGGGTGGCTATTAGGTGGTGCCAAAAGTGAGCGGGAGTTGGGATAGCTTAAGTGGAGCTAAGTAGGGTTACTTGGTGGAGCTTAGATTAGGTAGGGTTTAGGGTAATGATGGACGACCATGGAGTGGAGAGGAGCTAGGGTTAGCTAGCTAAGGTAGCTTAGCTAGTTGGAGAGTAGAGGAATCTAGGGTTTAGCTAGAAGGTAGCTAGGAGCTATCTAAAGTAGATATGGAGCTGAAGTAAATTTCCCGGAGCTAATGATGGTTGAAGAGGTCTTCCTAGGAGCTCATTTACCTATCTTAGCTAGCTAGTTATTCTGCTAGCAGCTAAGCTTGAGTAGTGGAAGTAAGTTGAGCTACTCTCAACTTATCTGGAGTAGGGTTGAGCTTGACCTGCTTATCTTGAGAACCCCTGAGCTAGCTTAGTTACTAAGTTGACAAGTAGTAGCTAAACTAGAAGGAGTTCAGCTAACATGAGCTGAGTGGAGTTGGGGAGAGCTAGACTGGAGTTGGAATGAACTCCTGTCAACTAAGTTGAGCTAGCTAGAGCTTCCAGTGAACTGATTGGAGCTAGGAAAAGCTATACTTAACTAAGTTGATCTGAATTTGAGCTGAGTTGTGCTGAGTTAAGCTACCCTAAGCTACCATCCAACTAAGATTAGTTGCATGGAGCTAGGATGAGCTAAACCTAACCTAATTGAGCTGATATTCAACTATGATGAGCTGGATTCAGCTAGGGTTCAGTTGAATTGATCTTACTCTTCAACTGTTGCCTTCCTGATTGCTAGGGTTTTAGGGATTTGGGTATCTGTTCATCCTTAACACTCAAATAAAGGTGTCAAAAACATAAAAACTGTGCAATGCATGCCTAACCTAAGTAATGTCTAAATGTAGCTCGAAAACTCGTTTGTGGAGTTAAAACACTAAGAGCTAGATCAGTTTTAGGGCATAAGAATGATGATAAATTGGCATTTTTTACACCTCCATGCTTATCTTTGGTAGTCGCTTAAGAAAACTATTTTCACAAAATGGAGTTTTAAGAAAGGCTATTTTTTTTTTTACTTTTGAGGAGAAGGAGATTATGAGGCTTTGGTTGATTAAAACATGAATGGCACGAGATTTGTTAGAAAATTAGATGAATCGAGATCAATGTATTCTTTACAAATTCACAAGTTAACTTCTTGATAATTCAAATGGCCTTAAATTATTTTGCAGTTAGGATTTCTTTGGCTCTTGAATCTGACTCTCAACTTGCATAATATTTAAAACCTTGTGTTGGTGCTTTGTAAATGCCAACATTTATACGGTCGTGTTTTTGAAACTTTCTTTTTTGTTTCCCCCATGCTTATTCCTAGCTTAATCCTATAACAGATGTGTTGGGTTCATCATTCCCGTTGCTAATCCTCGAGGGGCTCTGGCGCTAACACTTCGAGATAGTACTGTCTAAGACACCACCTAGGAGCCCATGTTGTGGCAGAAAATCATCGCAAAAAGAGTTGAGTTTTGAAAACCTGTTGTCGTAGCATAATTTGCAAGAAAAAATTGCCAACAGATAATTTTAACCAAAACTCAAAAGGAATTCCAGGTCGAATATAGGGAGTTGGACGTTTGATAAGAAATCACGTTTGATTTGTTGTCACGAAGTAGATTAGCTGGATGAATTGAATCTATACTAGCTATCTACTTAAAGAATAATGAATATAAGAGAGAGAAAAGAATGGTACAAAAAGAGAAAAATAGAGATAGAATAAACATGAATTTCATAACCACCGAGTGATGTTCATTACAACTAATCACTACACTAGAAAGCAGGAAATATACACTAGAAAGCGATAAAAGAGAAGGTAGAGAGTGGTTATGTTAAGACCCATGCCATCAAAGCGCTTTTAAGACGTCTGGGACTCGGGCCAAACGTCTGGACACATTCCCAGACATTTGGAAATTAATTTTTGCGTGTGTACGACCCCGAGTCTTCACGCGTGTTGCGCGTAGACTGAGCTCAGCCATTTTTCTTCTCTTTCTTCTCTCCCCTCACCGACGACAGAGCCTGCCCCCCCGTGCCTACATATACCCCTCCTCTCCCTCACGCCACCCCACTCCTACCCACCTTCTCCAGCAAGAGAGAGAGCAAGAGCAGCAGCTGCAGCCGAGTGCAGCGGCGGAGAGGAGAGGAGTAGCGAGAGGTAAGAGAGGAGAGCGCGCGAGCCATGAAAGAGAGAGCTCGCAGGAGCAGTTCGAGGCCGATCAGCGTGCGCAAGGTGGAGCGTTGTGCTGGGGAGGTTTCCCTCGGCACTGCTGCGGCTAGAGCAACGGACGCGCGGCTGCACGGCGTGGTCATGCGCAGCTGGAAGAAGACGAAGGAGGTTCTGATTCTGGGATTTTTCCCAGAATCAGACCTCTGGACCTACATCCAGACGACGCGGATGACGTCTGGAGGAAGCTCCAGACGACTGAGAGGTACGTATTGTGCCCTTTACTTCCCTTTGCGGATACGGCCATGCAGTCCGTTCCGCCGAGACTCTGTTGCGTGTCGTGTTAAGAGTTTTTGCGTGCACGTGCAGGATTCGCTTTGGGAAGTCATAGGATATGCCCTCCTACGCGGTTCAGATGTCTGGGCGAGGCACCAGACGGCGGAGAGCGTCTCCAGACGTCCAGAGGGATAGTCGGACGTCTGGAACTAGGTCCAGACAGTTCAACAGGATCCCTAGACGTCTGAGGAGCAGCGTGGAGTGAGGTATGATCTGGACCCCTTTTCAAGACATTTGGAAGATGTTCCAGACATCTGATTTGAGTCAGAGTTGTTGTTTTTGACCCGTTTAGGGTCCGTTCGAGGTCCAATTTCCACGTTTAAGATTCCGTTCTTCTTCGTATAAGTTCCTCTACTTGTTGGAATGCTTTTTATCTTGTTCTGAGTGATTTCTTGTGGTTGATCCTTGTGTTAGGACCTCGTTCTATTGTAGATTTGGGGGTTGCGGAGGCACGTGGACCTGCCGATCACGCCCCCATTACTCCCGATCCTTAGGCCCTAGTTAGTCATGTATAAAAACTTGAGCCTAAGAAGAGACCTTCTTGACCAACTTTACATTTTGGTCCTCATCTATTACTTTTTGACCCTCAACTTTTGAAACCCTCACATTTTGGCCCCTAAGTCTTCTTCATTCTTTGCATTTGGGTCCTCCCTGCAAAACCCTGAGCAGCGCCATGCTCCGGCGACTTTGCGCGGAGCATGGCGCCGCGCAGGGTGAGGGAGACCCTCTGCCGAGACAACCGGGGGTTCCCTGCGACGTCTGCTGTCGCAGGGACACCTCCATGGTCTCTGCGGCTGCCCATACCTCCCGTGCGAACGCACGGAAGGTATGGGTCTCCATCTCCGGCAGTCCTCCGGCGAGGGAGGCACGTCGCCTCCCTCCGCCCTCCTCTCTGATTTCACCTCTATAAAAGCCGCCCCCGTCTACCGAACTCAGCAGCTCGGTTCTGACGGAGAAACCCCTCCCTCTTTCTTCTCTTCTCGCTCCGGCAAAAGCCCTCCAGCTCCGGTGGTTCCTCCTCCTCCTCCTCGTCACTCTGCCGCAATACCAGCAGCAGAGCTGCCTTCGCCCGCTCTTCCCACGTCGCGCCGTACCCAGCGCGTGCTCTCCCGCTCTCTCCTCGCCGCCGCCCCCTCTCTCTGGGCACCTTCTTCTCCGACGACAGTCGATACGACTACCGCCCTGCTCCGTCCCCTTCCGTCCCTCCAAGTAGGTACAGTTGTCTCCCTTCCTCCCCTCTTTCTTTTCCCTACTTCAATTTGTTCAACTACCCTTCGACCGCGCCTGATCACCCTCACCTTGTCCATCTCCGGCCAACCTCCGACGAATCGCCCCCATCATTCCACCACTCCACACGACTCGCCGACCGACCCAAAACCTCCGCCTCTTCACGCTGAACCACTTTCGCCCCTTCATTTCCTGCCATTCGCTACCTAAAGACCCCCCGAACAAACCCATTCCCCCGACCACAGTCCGACCTAGGGCAGCCCCTACGCTCCGCCCCACGCCTCGCCACCACCCGCACGAGCTTTGCCGCACTCCGACGAAGCTCCCTGCACCTTCTAATTAGGCCGAGAGGCCGTATGCTTGATTTCAGGTCAACCCTCCTCCGCCGCCATTGCTAAACAGCTGGAGCTTCTTCGCCTGTAGCTGCAGCCCCAATCTCGCCCAGGCACTGGTCCCAGGTTGTGTGGAGTGTCTCCGTGAAGCGCTCCAGGCTTGCAGCTAGGGCGATTACCTCGCAAGCTGCTGCGATTGCCTGCAGCTTCCTCAACTGCAGGCGCCAAATTGGGGTGGGACATTTAGTCCCACCTCGGTAGATTCTGAAGCCTCGCACCTACATAAATTGTAAAAGTGCTGCAGGCTTATCGCCTCAGTTACACGGGGTGAGGTCCCTCTCACCTGCTTACCCGGCCTCGTCCGCAACCACCCCCCGCGGACCTGGCCTGACCTGTATACCCGACCTGCACTCCTTGCCCACCACCGCACGCCGGTGGGCCTGGACCCGGGCGTGACCCGTACCTGAATACCTGGCAGCTCTGGGAGAGCAATCCTACGATTGAAATCTGAGAGAGAGAGACGCGGGGGAGGGTAGGATTAGGTTTTGCCCTCTGACCAAGCTATGAGTGTGCAGGCCGAGGCAGAGAAGAAGAAGAAGAGAGTAGAAGGAAGAAGCAGCCAACGCTGTGGCTGCTTGAAGCAAGAAGAAGAAGAAGAAGAAGAAGAAGAAGAGAAGAAGAAGAAGAAGAAGAAAGAAAGAAGAAAGGAGGACGCACTGTAGCAGAGGCTACTTAAGTCGTCTAATTGGAAAATCAGACGACGCTCTGAAGAAAAAGAAAAGAAGGAAAGAAGAGCAGGCACCACAAAGAAGAAAGAAAGAAAAAGAATAGAAGGAAGGAGACAAAGAGTTGAAGGAGAAAGAAGAGAGAAGTAGAACACGAAGAGAAAGAAGAAAAGCTTGGAAGAAAAAGAAAGAAGAAGAACAAAAGAGCAGAAGAGGAAGAAGAAGAAGAAAGAAGACTGAGGAAATGAAGAGAAGAAAAAGAAGAGGACAAAGACAAGAGAAGAGAAGAAGAAAAAACCAACAAGACAAATCTCTATCTCTCTCTCTCATTTTTGTAATAGAAACATTGTACTTCTAGAATACAGTTTGCTCCCTGAGTTCGACCTCGGGAAAACTTTTATTTCCGAGTAACAAATTGTATTAAGCTGGTAACCGTTTCTCTATACTATACTATGACGAAATATTAGAACTATAGAGGAGCGTCGAGCCAGCCCGTTTGCAGGCGCAGAGTTGGAGCCTTATGGAGGATATGGGCAGTTGGCGACCCCTAGAGTTACTGGGGCACTGCGGGGCAGTGACTGTGACACGACAGACGAGGTCAGAGCTGATAGACTGCATCATCAAAAGACCGATGGCCGACCCGTACTTGCAGTCGTTGCGTGACAGAGTACTGTCAGGAGACCCTGGGGACTTCTCCTTTACAGATGAGGTGCTGCGCATGAGGGGACGGTTGTGCATTCCCAGGGATGAGGAGCTGTTGAGAGAGATCCTGACTGAGTCACACGGTTCTAGGTTCACCATACATCTTGGAAACACAAAGATGTATCATGATTTGAGACGCGACTTTTGGTGGTGGGGAATGAAGCGGGATGTAGGTGAATTCGTACAGCAGTGTTTAGTGTGCCAGCAGGTGAAGGTCGAGCATCAGAGGCCTACAGGGCCGTTGCAGCCACTTCTAGTGCCAGAGCGGAAGTGGGAGAGCATCACCATGGACTTGGTGGTGGGCTTGCCCGTTACCTAGTGAGGACACGATGCAGTCTGGGTGATCGTAGACAGATTGACGAAGACGGCACGTTTCTTGCAGATCCAAGTCACTTTGGGACCAGCACAGTTGGCAGAGAGGTATATCCGCGACGTGGTACGTCTACACGAAGTTCCACGGGAGATCGTGTCCGATCGGGATACCCGTTTTACCTCCCAATTTTGGGCTGAGTTTCAGCAGGCCTTGGGGACACGGTTGAGGTTCAGTACAGCATACCACCCTCAGACGGATGGACAGTCTGAGCGCACGATACAAACACTCGAGGACCTTTTGCATGCTTGTGTACTGGACCGGAGGGGCTCTTGGGAGGAGCACTTGCCCCTGGCGGAGTTTGCATATAATAACAGCTATCACTCGAGCATCGGCATGGCACCCTAGGAGGCTCTTTACGGATGGAGGTGTACGTCACCCTTGAGTTGGGTTGAAGTGGGGACCAAGTGGGAGGTTGGCCCCAGGCTGATCCGGTAGAGTCAGGAGGTGATCGAGCAGATTCACAGGCGACTCCACACTGTCAGGAGCAGGCAGAAGAGCTATGCAGATCGGAAACGTAGAGAGGTGCAGCTTGAGGTTGGGGACCACGTCTTCCTTCGCGTTTTGCCCATGAAGGGCCTGCAGCGGTTTGGGGTTAGAGGGAAGCTTGCGTCAAGGTTCGTGGGACCCTTTGAGGTCCTGGAGAGGGTTGCACCCGTTGCTTACAGGCTTGCCCTTCCTCCCCAGCTTTCTGGTATGCACGACGTGTTCCACGTGTCCAACCTCAGGAAGTACGTCGCCGATCCTAGTCATGTTCTGAGCCACGAGAACGTCGAGGTGGGTGACGACCTGACCTACCTTGAGCGGCCAGTGCAGATTCTCGACAGAGCCGTCCGGAGTCTGAGATGGAAGCAGGTACCCCTAGTGAAAGTCTTGTGGAGGAGCCAGCGGTACAAGGAGGCTACTTGGGAGCCTGAGGCGGCGATGCGGGAGTGGTACCCGGAGCTCTTTGAGGGTACGTCTTTTCGGATCGGCTTTGGTCGTCTTTGAGTTTGTTATGCGTATGTTGTTCTTTTTCCGCACCCTAGTTAGCGCAAGTTTCAGGGACGAAACTTCCTTTGAGTTTGTTATGTTGTTAAGACCTCTGCCATCAAAGCGCTTTTAAGATGTCTAGGACTCGGGCCAGACGTCTGGACACATTCCCAGACGTCTGGAAATTAATTTTTGCGTGCGTACGACCCCGAGTCTGCTCACATGCTGCGTGCAGACTGAGCTCGGCCATTTTTCTTCTCTTTCTTCTCTTTCTTATCTCCCCTCACCGACGACAGAGCTTGCCCCCCCATGCCTACATATATCCCTCCTCTCCCTTACGCCACCCTACTCCCATCCACTTTCTCCAACGAGAGCGAGAGAATCAGCTGCAGCCGAGTGCAGCGGCGAAGAGGAGAGGAGCAGCGAGAGGGAAGAGAGGAGTGCGTGCGAGCCATGAAAGAGAGAGCTCGCCAGAGCAGTTCAAGGCTGGTCGACGTGCGTGAGGCAGAGCGTTGTGCTGGGGAGGTTTCCCCTGGTGCTGTTGCGGCTAGAGCTACGGACGCGCGGCTGCACGGCGTGGTCGCGCGCAGCAGGAAGAAGACGAAGGAGGTTCTGATTCTGGGATTTTTCCCGGAATCAGATGTCTGGACCTACATCCGGACGACGCGGACGACGTCTGGAGGAAGCTCTAGACGACTGAGAGGTACGTACTGCGCCCTTTACTTCCCTTTGTGGATACGGCCATGCAGGCCGTTCCGCCGAGACTCTGTTGTGTGATGTGTTAAGAGTTTTTGCGTGCGCGTGTAAAATTTGCTTCAGGAAGGCGTGGGACATGCCCTCCCACGTGGTTCAGATGTCTAGGCAAGACACCACACGGTGGAGAGCATCTCCAGACGTCCAGAGGGATAGTCGGACATCTGGAACTAGGTCCAGACGGTTCAGCAGGATCTCTGGATGTTTAAGGAGCAGCGTGGAGTGAGGTATGATCTGGACCCCTTTTTAAGACGTCTGGAAGATGTTCCAAACGTCTGATTTGAGTCAGAGTTGTCATTTTTGACCCGTTTAGGGTCCGTTCGAGGTCCGATTTCCGCATTTAAGATTCCGTTCTTCTTCGTATAAGTTCCTCTACTTGTTGGAATGCTTTTTATCATATTTTGAGTGGTTTCTTGTGGTTGATCCTTATGTTAGGACCTCGTTCTGTTGCGGATTTGGGGGTTGTGGAGGCACGTGGACCTGCCGATCACACCCCCATTACTCCTGGTTTTGCGGGTAGAGTGGCTTCCCTTAGTTAATTACAAACTTAACTGCATGTATGGAATAAATGATAGATCCTAGGGTATGGCATGAATCCTAGGACCAGAAACAGTAGATTGAATGATAGATCCTAGGGTATGGCATGAATCCTAGGACTAGAAACACTGGAACATTTGTATTGAATGCCTGAATTGCAGTCTTGGATGAGTAGATAGAATAATAATATTTGCCTGTAATTGGATAACAGCTGCTTGTGAAATGTAGAGTACTGTTGTTAGTAACTGCTACATGTAATCCCTGTTGTTTGAAATTAAATACGAGCTGCTTGTATATAAATTGGAAAAGAAGGTCTGGGACAAATTCTGAATCTAACTATCTGAGCTCTTGTGTGTGAATTGGGACGATTTTTGAGTTGGTTTGTGAGGTTCCTCTTTGGCTGAAAACTCTAGGTGTTGAGAGGCTTTGGGTTTAGTTATGATGGTAATGCCATCATTCACCATAACTGGCTTAAATTAGTTGAAATCAAGAGATAAATGCTCCTGAATGATCGCTTGAGGACCACAATTCCACTCTAAGCTATTTTAAGAAGACACTAAAATAGGGTTAAATCTGCAGTTTTAACATCACATCACAAGTGCAGAGTAACCACAGGGTCACCCAGGGGTTAATTAGAGGTCAATTGAGCTTTAAACACCAAGAAGTGGGTCCATACTGACAGAAACAGGGTTTCATGCATTTCGAGAACCAAAATAGTACACAAAACCCTAAGTATCAAACCCACTTAAATTGAAGAGGTTCTGGCAAGGATAAAATTAATCTAAACCTTATAAAATTCATAGAAAAATATTCCATAAGGTTTGGAGCCTTGGTTTGACCATCTGAACCTATTTTGACGTAGAATAGAGTTTCAGACGGAAATTTATCTTAATTTGGCTTTTTGTGCAAATTTTCCAGTCAAATGAGGTCAAAACTCAAATCTAAGCTCACTAGTAGATTCCTTGAGTCCAAATTAGGTTAGCACCAAACTTTTGGCCTAAAGAGAGTTCATCTTGGCCTTGCATTTTAGCCCTTTAAAACTTTATTACTTACATTTAGCCCCTTAGGTTTCAAGTTTATTTTGCTTGGGTCCCTAACTTTTTCATCATTTTATTCATTTAGGTCCCTACCGCCATTGGTGTAAACGAAGCACCACAGTGAGATTTGAGAAGACTTTTCTCTTTCAAATTAGTCTCAAATCCCTCCAAAATTAGAGGGATTGTTGTTCAGGCAATAAGGAATCAAACTGACCCCTTATCAAAGATCAGAATTAATTCTCAAGCTCAAGAGAGCTTAAGAAAATTGAGGATTATTTTCTTCCAATCAAGGACTCAATTAAGCCCCTTCCTCAAGTAAGAGCTCGGATTTGGACTCTATAAAGAGGTCCCATCATTCCACGGCCAAAATCAACTAGGTTTAAGGGCAAGAAACCTCTTCTCTCCTCCCCTCAGGCCATCTCTGACCTACGCTCCAGTGGCTCCTTCGTTCTCCCTCGTTCGTGCCTCCAACAATCAAATTGGAGGCACAACTCTCTTCCTCTTACGCTTCCAACAGTGGTCGGCCAAAGCCCTATCACCTCTGACCTCATCTTCGCCGCCGTTCCCCTCACTGGAGAGTTCATCCCCTTCGCATCCGATAAGGCAAGCCAGCGCGAAAGCTCTTCCCTTTCATCCCATAGTTAGAGTTAATCTCTTCCTCTCTCTCCTTAGAATCTATATCTCCCCTTATTCCCTCAATTTGATCGACGTATGCCTCATTTCCTCGTCATCTTCTACACCTCCGGCGTAGCTCCGACAAGATCACCACACCATGTTACGCCACCAAACACCTCGCTGTCACTTCCCAAAGTTCCACCTCACCTCCCTCTTCAAAAGCCCTAAACCTATTTAAGGTTTCACACACTCCACCACGCCGTCGAACACCACACTCCACCACCTCCTTCTCCGACACTGTCACACCTCCACACACCACATCACCTCCCACAACCAGCACCATTGCACCCCTTGCATGCCGAAGATTCCTCTGAGTATTCTAATTGGGGCCTAAGGCCCGTTTTCTTGCTTTTCAGGTCTGATTGGAGTTCCACCGTCGCCTTCATCTTCTCTGACCATGTTAGCATCTCTTTGACTCTCAATCGACCAGCTACGTCTTGAATCGATACGGCTTCAGATCCTGAAGCACTCCAGGTCTTCAATCACTCAAAGAGGATGCAGCTACTACCTCAATTCCTCAAATCCATCAGCTCAGCACACGAGCAGTTCACCCGAAGGCAACTACAGATCTTAAGCCCTACATTGTGTGGGAAAAAATACACGTAGCGCATAAAAGGAAAAGGTGTTGAAGGCTCTTCACCTCCGAGCGCGTGATGGTGAGGTCCTCATCACATGCGCCACTACATGCACCCTCGCCTACGGGTCTGAGCTGGATCCGAATACACGTTTACCTGTGGGTTTGAGAGAGAGAGATCTAAGGAGAAGGGGGAGGGTTTTGCAGTGTGGCCTCGGGATTTATGCCCGCCCCACTCAATACTTAGCCATTCTGAGGCTTATAAGACCCTTGGGCCTCTATGCTGCTATGTTGCCTTAGCCTTCTGCTGAGGCGTGAACTAAGGCACCTGAGCCTTACTCTAGTCATCTGAGGCCTTGACTTGTTTCTGTTTCTTGGGTTACTGTGGGTGCATTTACTACATGGATATTTGATTCAGATTACTGTTGAATTATTTAAGTTAATTAGAACTTAGGGTTAATTTTGTGGTTCAAACCACCTTTTTTAACCCAATCTTTCTGCACTCTGATACCTGACTTTCTGATATATACTGAGCATCATTTTGAATCTACTTGCATATTCTTCTTGATAATTGTGATTAGTGATTGATTTTCTTATAATTGCTCCCTACGAATGACCTCGGACTCACTTTTGTTTTCGAGTACTTATAAATTTAAATGTTGTATCGCTTTCGTTGACTATACTGTGACACATATTTCTTAAACTACAATGAAAGTGTTGTTAACAAGTTAAAAACACATTTTTGCCCTTAATACTTGCATTTATTTTTGGAGTTTGATATAGTGTTCCATTGATTAGTGATTGATTTGCTTATTCCATTGATTAGTGGTTAATTGACAATTATTTGTTCCCTGAGATGACTTCGGACTCACATTCGAGATATAAATTTAAATGTTGATTCGCTTTTGTTGACTATACTACAATGCATATATCTAAACTCGATGAAAGTGCGTTAGCATTAGGCAAAAATCCATGATTTATCTCGCTTGTATTGACTGATTGATCTATGAGATTGTTTAAGATTGGGATTTCTGCTTGTTGGTTTGATTTTGATTGGATTGAGAGATTGCTTTCCATGAGTTTTCTGACTATTTTAGGATGTGTTTTCAAAAATCAAACTCATGGATGGTAGGAGATCCCAAAACGCACCACTGGTACCTCCCTTGGGGCTGATGCCCAAACCACCACTTTTTCTATGCCTTCCACTTCCAATCCTTTACCTCCCGAGCCTTAAAACATCCATCCACCACTCTGTTCATCCTGAGGATGACCACAATTCTGCACAATATGAGGATTTTGAAGATCATCATCCTCACTTTGCAAATCACCCACCTCTTCCACCTCCACAACACTTTCCACCTCCTCTGTACCCTAACTTCCCTAATCAATCTCAATTGGATAGAGGTCCACCCAACCTACAACACCTATTCCAAATACAACTTCAAATGAATACCCTTACACAACAGGTGCAACACCTTACTGAAGTTGTTTATATCTTAGCGAACTCCAACCTCAGGCTCATAGATCTCAACTATGGATTACTATAATCCCACAGTTGCACCCATTATGCTTGCGGTTTGATTTCCTACAAGCTGTCGTGCTGCTGAGTTGAAGCCAAACATCATAGCTCTTATCCCTCACTTCCATGGTCTTGCTTCTAAGGACACTTTTCAGCATTTAGAGGAGTTGAAAAATCTTACCCAAACCCTGGGTCCGCAAGGCCATGATCAACACATACTATTAATGAAAATGTTCTCCTTTTCCCATAAGGATAAAGCAACCTTTTGGTAGCATACTTTATCATAGACTACACCGATAGAGAATTGGCCTTCTTTAGAACATGAGTTCCAAAAGAAGTACTTTCTCGTAGGTCGCACCAATGCCTTAAGGCATACCCTCACAACTTTCATGCAGAATTCAAGAGAACAGATGCACGAGGCTTGGGAGAGATTCCATGAGCTTCTTACGAACTATCCCCACCATGGTGTCCAACACTGGAAATTTTCTACCATGGGCTCCATGATGACACATGGAATTTTGTTGATGCCACATGTGGAGGAAATTTCCTGTGTAGGGACGAGGATTCTGCCTTTGAACTCTTCAAAGGTATGGCTGAGAATTCCATTAATAATGCTTCAATGAGTGTTTTTAATAGAAAATCTTCGCAATCCCATTCACATACTGGGGTACATGAAGTCCAATCTAGCACATGCGATATGCAAATTGTGGCCAGTCAGCTGGATAAAGTGGACTTAACAGAGAAGAAAGTAGAAGTGTGAAAATTTCTCACTAAACCATCTTCTTCTTCTTAGTCACCTACATATCACACTTCTCAGTTTCCTACAGGGAGGAAAACTGTGAATAACCTTTCTGTATCACCACCACCACCACCTTCTTATTATTCACTGCAAGATCCTTCACCACTGGTCGGAGGAACCTTTGTTCCTCCATATTCTGATTTCCTTGCACTTCCTGGAGCTTCATGCCATTCAGGATAATCCCTATTCACAGACCTATAACCCTAGATAGTGTAATCATCCAAATTTCTCATGGTTGGGAAATTCACAAAGACTAAACTTTCAACAACCTTCTACACCACCACTTCAGAACCTCCACCACAACACGGTTATCCACCGCATGCCTACCAGTAGCCTCAACCAAGGCCCACCCAGTACTCTCAATCTGGGCCTACACAAGATGGGCAGTTGGGGATAATCATGAAAGCACTTGCTAACATGCAGTAACAAAATATTGCTATGCAGCAAAGACAGGATGTGACCTTAGCTGAGATCAAAGCCCAGCTAGCACATTTGACGGATTCCTGTCAAACAAATTCACTCCCATCTCAAGCACATCCTAGACCTCCTATGCAAGGTCAAGCACATCTCATTTTACAAACCTTGCACGAACCCAAACTCTACATTGATCCTGCCTCTTCTTATCATGATCAAGAACCACCTATTCTACCTAATCCTGATTTACAGTCTACATCTCAAGCTAATTTGAATGCCATCACTACTAGGAGTGGTAGAAGAATAGTTGACTCACCTTTTCCTACTTTTACATCTCAACTTGGACCTTCTACTACATCTGATTTACCTCCTTAGCTTGACTCTTCTGAACTTAGGATTGATCCTCCTATTACTACTTGTGTACCTTTTCCGAAGGCCTTATGTTAAGAGTCACTGAATCGGATTTTAAAAGTGTTGCGTTGTAGTACAGTTGAAATAGTGTTCAAAACAAATACAATTTTATTACTCGAAAAGATTCTCGAGGTCGAACATATGGAGTAAATTGGTATTTAGAAATTAAGATCACATTTTAAACTGAAAGAAGTTGCAATAGTAGTAGTGTCAGAGTGCAAAAATATGGGAGTAAAATGATGATGTAGGTCACCAAATACTCCTACAATATCACCAACTGATTCAATATATAAATATGCAATGGAGACTAGAATCTATTGTCTGATTCCTTAATCAGACTACTTAAAGTGTCTGATTTCTTCTTCTCTTTCTATGCCTTTCTCTCACTGCTTTGGCTTCCTTCTTCTTCCTCTTTTTCCTTTTCTCTGTCTTCTCCTTCCTTCTTCTTCTTCTTCCTTCTTCAGCTTCTACGATTGCTTTTCCCTTGCCTCTCTTCTGCCTTGGCTTCTCCTTCTTCTTCCTTCTTCAGCTCCTGCCTTTGTCTTTCTTCTACCTTGACCCTTAGCTGCTCTGGCCTTTTCTTCTTCTTTCTTCTGCCTTCTCTGGCTTCCTCTTCCTTTCTTCCTCTTCTGGCCTCCTCTTCCTCTTCAGATTGCAGCTAAGTGTTGGCCGAAGAACCCTATAGTAAAACCTACCCTTACCCACGCACAGCTCTCCTCATCCTCTCTCTTAGGATACACTCTCCCAGAGCCACACAGATAGTCGGGTAATCGGGTCGAGTGCATACCTGGGACCAAGCCCACCGACGTGTGGTAGTGGGTGAGGTGTGCAGTCGGGTGGGGTTAGGCTAGGTCCGTGGGGCGTGTTTGTTAACAAGACCGTGTCGGGTGAGTGGGACCTCACCCCATGGATCTGAGGCGATAAGGCTACTTCACTTTTTCCTTTTATGCAGGTGCGGGCGGTCTTTCACTTCTGAGGTGGGACTAAATGTCCCACCTTCCTTTCGCGTGCACCCATAGAGTTTGAGCTCCCAATTGCAGCTGTGTATGAAGGCCTTTGACTCCAATTGAGGGCCTGAGTGCGTGCGCGAGGGGCTTTTGCGTGTCCTGGGGTAGTAGCCAGGGCTTGGCGAAACCTAGAGCTGTAGCAAGCTTGCTTCAAGTTTCCTCGTCAATGGCAGATGGCCGATGAACTTGAAAACACAAGATCGGCCTCGCGGCCACATCAAAACGTTCAGAGAGGGTTGTCCGACCACGACGGATGTGATGAGGATGTCAGCGTGGCTCGGGGGTGCCTGTGCGTGCGTGCCTAAGGCACACTGTGTGCAAGTGTGTGGGTGTGTTTGGTGAGGTGCTTGGGTGAGTGGCGCAGTGCGTGGAATGAGAGGAAGTGATCAGGGAGATGAGGCGGAGGTCATAGGGTGGTTGGCGAGGTGGATGGAGGTGCAGAGTGATAGGAGCACCTCGTCGAAGGAGTCACTGGAGGTGGAGAAGGTGACGGTGGTTAGTGGCGTCGGTGGATGATTTTTGGAAATAAAGAGAGGGGGAGAAAATGTCGAGGATAGGGAACTTAAGAAACCTAATATAAGGGATGAAAGGGAAGGGAATCCCATGTCGGTATGCTTGACAGTTGTGGGGAAGACGAATACCTCCGTAGATGAGGCAGAGGCGACGTCGGCTGATGTTGCACGACGCAGAGGACTGTGGTGGAGTTAACCCGACCACTGGTATTGTGGTTGGGCGACGAGAGAGTGAGGGAGAAGCTGTCGGAGCTTGTGGAGTTGTTGTGGCTGGAGGGGAGAGAAGAATGTGAGGGAATCCAGCCCAATTTCAAGCTGAGGAGTTCGATTTTGATCTGGGGCTTCTTAGAAAGGTCTCTGGAAAGGGATTTGTGCTTGGAAGCCAAGCTTCCAAGCAAGGAAGGGTCACCGGAGATGGAAGCTTCAAGAGACCTAAATCTCTCATGCATTCACATGAGAGATTTGGAAGGAATCAGGGCATGAAATCGGGTTCATATTGGAGGGATTTTCTCAGAGAATCTCCCTTCCAATTTTGGAGGAGATCCTCTGAGCAATCAGGGAGAACTCTCCTTTCAAAACTCGTCGAAGTAGGATTCCTTTGCTATAATGGTAGAGGGACCTATTTGCGAAAATGATGAAGAAGTTAGGGGGCTATTTGTAAGTGTTTTTGAAAGATATGGTTATAAATGTAATCAGGTTGGACCTTTTTGCAAAATAGGTCAAGGCAAACTTATCTTGGGTCCAAATTTTGGTACAAACCTAATTTGGACCTAGGTAATCTAATGGTGAAGTTGGATTTTGGGTTTGACCACGTTTGACTAGAAAATTTATGCAAAAACCTAATTTAGGGTAAATATTTGTCTGATACCTCATTCTAGGTCAAGATGGGTTCTAATGGCCAAATTGAAGATTCTAAATCCTAGAGAATATTTTTCTATGATTTTTAGAGGGTTTAAGTAAATTTTATCCTGACCATAACCTTGGTTAATCAAGTGGGTCTGTTTTTAGGGTTTCAAGAAGTCATTTAATTCACAGAACTCATATAAACCATTTTCTGTTAAATCCAACCCACTTGTTATCTTATTAAGATCATTTGACCTTTATTTATCTCTTGAGAAAACCCGTTGTTGTACTACATTGGTAAAATTATAGTTTTACCCCTAGTTTCTTGTGTTTCTCTCTGAAAGATTATGTAGTGAATTACGACCTTCAGTTGGTTATGTAGGAGCATTTATTCCCTTCATTAGGTCAAAATGAGCTAGTTAGGGCTCATGATAGTGTTCCCATCACTTTAGAGAAGAGGAGTAAGGAAAAGAAGAAATCTAGTGTGTCACCTGAGGATGACTTACTTAAGCTCTTTGAGCAAGTCCACGTTAACATCCCCTTATTGGATGCAATTCACCACATTTTGCCTTACACTAAGTTTTTTAAAGACCTATGTACACCTAAGCGTAAAGTGAGAGTTCAGAAAGGGAGTAGTCCTATTATCCTGTCAGAATAAGTAAGTTCCATCATTTCTAACCTCCTTTTAAGAAGAAAGATCCAGGCACTCTACTTTCTTGTATGATAAGAAACACCACTTTCAATAGGGCTTTACTTGACTTGGGTACTTCCATCAATCTTATCCCAACCTCCCTCCTGACTCATTTCGAGGTTGGTAATCTGAAGCCAACTGAGGTGTCTCTGCAATTAACTGACCGATTAGTTAAGATGCCTCAGGGAGTGTTCGAAGATGTTATAGTGCAAGTCAAGAATTTTTATTTTCCTATGGATTTTAGTGTCCTCGACATGGAAGTACTTGAAGATATTCAGAACACACCAATCATACTAGGAAGACCTTTCTTGGCAACAACCATGGCAACCATAGATTGTGAGGAGGGCCTATTAGAGTTGAAATTTGGAGATCAGAAGATGAAATAGATATTTTTCAAGCTCAAAAGGGACCATCTTGTAGCTTGATTAAGGAAATCTGTTCCTTGGATTCTTTGGATAAGATGGTTGAGCATACTTTGATTGAGTCACTCACTTTAGAACCTCAATTCCCTTTGACTTCTGATTTAACTTCTCCTGAGGCACTTGATGGTAGTACTTTGGACTCACCTCCAATTCTTAGTGACCTTTGGATCTTCTAATATCTCCTCTCCTGCTCCTTCCCCTAATTCTACACTTGTTGAACTTAAACCTCTTCCTGATTCACTCAAGTATGTCTTCTTAGGACAAGATCAAACTTTTCTTGTAATTATTAACTCTCACTTATCTTTTGATCAAGAATCACGACTCATTTTTGTCCTGAGGGCGCACAGATAGACCATAGGATGGAGTTTGGCAGACTTGATTGCCATTAGTCCTTATTGCACTCATAGGATTTTCACTGAAGAAGGATTTAGACCTACTATGCAACCTCAGCATAGATTGAACCCGATCCTTCTAGAGGTGGTTAAAAATGAGATGATTAAGTGGTTAGACAATGGAATTATCGTTCCTATATCTGATAGTCAGTGGGTGAGTCCTATTCAAGTAGTGCCTAAGAAGGCTGGACTTACCGTCATAACCATTAAGTCTGGAGAAGTCATTCCAACATGGATTATAAGCTCGTGGCGAGTATGTATTGATTATCGTAAGCTCAACCAAGCCACGAAGAAAGATCATTTCCCATTGCCCTACATTGATCAGATATTGGAAAGATTGGCAGGGAATAGATTCTTTTGCTTTTTTGATGGCTATTCAGGCTATAATCAGGTGGAAATTCACCCTAATGACCAAAAGAAAATGACCTTCACCTGCCCCCACAAAACCTTTGCTATCCGTAGGATGTCCTTTGGATTGTGCAACACACCTGCTACTTTTCAACAGTGTATGTTTACCATCTTCCCTAATTTTGTAGGTGATTGCCTAGAAGTCTTTGTGGATGACTTCTTAGTCTTTGGGAATACATTTGACACTTGCTTAGACCACCTGGACAAGGTCTTGTAGAGATGTATTAATGTGAATCTAGTACTTTCTTCGGAGAAGTCACATTTCATGGTAGTAGAAGGTCTTGTCTTAGGTCACCTAGCTTTTGAGAGTGGAATTGATATATGACCTGTCATTACCTTCCTTTGTTAAACAGATTAGATTTTTCTTGGGCATGTTGATTTCTATCGTCGCTTTATTGTGGACTTCTCTAAAATAACCCGACATGTTACTAATCTCCTCTTTAAAGATGTAGACTTCCAAATATCTGATGATTGTATTCATCCCTATATGACACTTCGTGATCTGGTTACCAAGGCACCAATATTGCAACCCTCGAATTTGGTCTCACCCTTTTGAGATCATGTGTGATGCCTATGATTATGCAGTAGGGTTTGTCCTTGGGAAAAAACTGGATAAGAAACCTACAATCATTTACTATGCTATCAAGACCTTAGATGAAGCACAGAGGAATTACACAGTCACCAAAAAGGAATTGCTAGTAGTAGTATTTGCACTGGAAAAAGTTAGACCTTATCTTTTAGGTTTCCACATTATAGTCTACACTGACCACATTGCAGTTTGACATCTTCTCACTAAGAAGGATACGAAGTCTCGTCAGATTAGATGGATCCTGCTTCAGCAGGAATTTGATTTAGAGATTCGTGACAAGGTTGGGAAGCAAAATGTGGTAGCTGACCACTTATACCACCTTCCTTCTAAAGCAATTTCTACTTCACTTCCTA
Organism: Thalassia testudinum; assembly: GCA_037157565.1. Lineage (NCBI taxonomy): Eukaryota > Viridiplantae > Streptophyta > Magnoliopsida > Alismatales > Hydrocharitaceae > Thalassia > Thalassia testudinum. Next base: position 11,111,913 of record JAZHRO010000078.1, on the reverse strand, counting down.
TAGTTGACCAATTTCCTGACGAGCAATTGCTGGTCATTCACTCAAATATTCCTTGGTATGCTAACATTGTCAACTACTTGGCTTCTGGAGTAGTCCCCCTGACTAGACTAGACAACAAAAAGACAAACTTAGAGCCGAAGCCAATCAATATTTTTGGGAAGAACCCTGGCTGTTTAAGCATTGTCCAGACCAAATAATTAAAAAGTGTGTCCCAGATAAGGAGAAAGAGTGTTTTTTCATTTTTTCATGACGAGATGTTAAGTCTAAAATCACGAAAATGGTTAATTTCGTCGTAGTATAGACACAAAATCCAACTTAAACAAAAATAATAATGAGATGGTAAGTTCTGGTCAAACTCAGGGGGCGTGGTTGCAAATTTCAAAATGAATTCCTAACTTGATTTATGAACTAAACTAACTAATCTAAAGCCTAAACCTAATTACTAACATGGTGGATTTCTTGCACTGAATATTCATCAATGGCAAATTCAAAACAAAGGATCATGGTACAAATCAAGTAGCAATAATATGTATACATGAATCTTTCATTGCAATATTCTTTCAATATGTATATGCTATCAAGATCGTTACGGTGTAACATATTTATTTAAAGGAATCACCATAATTTATTTGATAATGAAAAACCTTTATTCTATTAATAGATTCACAAAAGTGATTACAAAACTAATCCTGGAGACATTATTGATGATATATATATAAAATGCAGGAAGAAGAATCGAGAATAGAGTTTAGGGATGATTAGAAAGCAGGACGCTAACGGTGCTCCAACGAGGAGTACAACGATGACCTTGAAGCTTGGTGGAGAGGAGAGAGCACGCCCAAGCCCTTGGAGAGAAGAGCTTCTCTCCTTGCTAGTCGTCCATGGAGGAGGAGGAGTACCCTTGGAGAGGGACCATGGGGGATGACCTTGAGGAAGGGAGGAAGAGAGAGCTATGGAGGTGGAGCTCTAATGGTGGAATGAGGGAGGAGGAAGATGATCATGGGAGGCCAAAAGGTGTAGGTTTTTATAAGGAGATGGGAGTCTTTAGAATTGGCGTTGGAGGATTCTAGTAGGTGGCCTTGGACTCGCCAACTTGGAGGAGGAAGTGGTCTTGTGAGATCCACACTTTGGGGGTAGTTGGGGGGGGGGGGGGGGGGGGTGCATGCACAAGGTTGGGAGGGATGTAGACCACTCTAGAGTCTTCTAGAGTGACTATCCAAATGGTGGAGGTGAGGAGGGGTGCGTTGGGTTTAGCCCTAAGTGGGTTGGGTTAGCCTAAGGTCTAGTAGGTTGGGTCTAGTTGGTTGTGTCCTAGTCTAATTAGATGTAAGTGTGTGTAATTGGGTTAGGAGATACCTAATTAGGTTCTTGGATTAGGATTTGGGTGTAACCTAATTAGGTTAGGGTTAAAGGTAGTAGGATAGGCTTAGGAGGTATCTAAATAGGTTTCCTAAGGTGTATGGTAGGGTTTCTAGGTTAAAGGATGCAAGCTCGAGCTTCTAGTTCCAAAAATAGGAACCGAAGAGGATCTCCAGATGTCCAGAGATGTGGTCAGATGACTTATACTTCAAAGTTGGATGTCTGAAGAGTAAATTGGATGTCCAATTCTGTTCAATATTGGAGTTGGGTTCTGATAGGTGTTTATGCAGGAATTGGACGTCCAGACACACTGTCTAGATGTCCATTAGTGTGCTGGAAAGTGAGTTTAGGATCTTCTAGGGTAGGTTTAGGTTCTTAAGTACTTTGGTATACTAAATAGGTTTTTGGCACTAGTTTCCTAAGGTTTCTAAGGTCATGGATAGGGATATCCTCCTCTCTCCATTGTCTTAATATAGCTTCTTCTTCTTCTCTTCCTTGCCTTATTCCACTTTATTTCACATCCTAGATCACTTTATTACCTGCAAATAACAATAAAAGCCTTAAATAGCAAGATAATCTCACATTATGCTATGTACAGCAATATAGAATGGTGCAATGCATGGTATGCATGGTATGAATGCAATATTTATAGATTAAGCTAGGTTTCTAAAATTATTTAGGTTGATTATGATCTATAATTGTTATGCAATCACCAGGTTCATGATGTCAGTCTCTCAACAGAATTGGTTGCTGAGACATGATGCCCTTGAACTCAATTCTAGTGTGCAAAATCTTTGACATACAGGGCATTGACTTCATGGGACCTTTTCCTAATTCTTATGGCTTCGAGTACATCTTATTAGCTGTGGATTATGTGTCAAAATGGATTGAAGTCATCCCCACGAGAACAAATGATCACAGAGTTGTGAGACAATTTGTTCAGGATTATATCTTTTCTCATTTTGGGGTACCAAAAGCCATCATTAGTGATAGAGGGTCTCATTTTAGGAATACACACTTTCAATTCTTGCTTAGAAGGTATGGGGTGACACATAAGATTGCAACACTTCATCACCTGCAGACTAATGGACTAGCTAAGGTGTCCAATCAGAAGATCAAAATGATTTTGCATATTACTATTAGACCTAATAGAAAAGATTGGTCTTCCCACCTTTTTGATGTTTTGTGGGCATATAGGACAGCTCACAAATCCCATTAGGCATGTCTCCTTTTAGACTAGTATACAAGAAACCCTATCATCTTCCCGTAGAGCTTGATCACAAAACCTATTGGGCCATCAGAAAGTGTAATTTGGACTTACAAAAGGGCAGTGATCATAGAAGATTGAAAATTTTCGAGCTAGATGAGTTAAGGAATGAATCTTATGAAAGCTCGAGGATTTATAAGGACAAACTCAAGGCCTTCCATGACCAGCACATCCATAGGAAAACCTTTCATCCTAGTCAGAAAGTCCTTCATTCAACTCTAGCCTTAAACATTTCCCAGAGAAACTCAGATCTAAATGGCCTGGACCTTTCATCATTGAGAAAGTATTTGATAATAGAGCTATTGGGATCACTGAGATTGACAAATCTAAACCTTTCACTGTGAATGGATAAAGATTGAAACCTTTCATTTAGCTTCATGACCTCAGACTTGTCAATTCTATTGTTTCACTCCTATATTTTGAACCAATTTCTTCTTGACATTTGAGTTTGTGCCTAGCTGAAGGCATAAAACTTAGCACCTATGTTGTATATAGTTGTTTTATCTTTCTTTGTTTTCCTTTCTTCCTTAAGTGTCTATCATTACATTTTTAGTCTACATGCAAAGTCATTTTTTCCTGTATTTCACTACTTAGCCCGACTTTCCACTCTGATTTTTATCAGACTTGAAATTGTCCGCATAGAGATTTTACTCATTCTGACTTCCTTCCGTCACCCTAGCCTAAGTCAGTGAAAAGTAGAGCATGCATTTGCATCCACCCTAATCATTCAATGAGGACATTGTATCATTTAAGCATAGGGGTATAAACAGTGAAATCATTTACTGGAATGTAATTATAGACACACCCTTTAGTGTATATAAATAGTATTATTCAAAATTCCAAAAAAATTGAAAATTTTTGAAACATTTGAAAAAAATTACAAAAAAAACACAAAAGAATGTGAAAAATAAAAAAATTCCAAAAATACAATAACGGACCTATTTTGTATTCATTGAGAAACAAGGAACAAAATTTTTATAAGTGTTTAATTATGATCTTAAAGCTGAACCAAAAATAGAATAAGTGTTTTTGGACATTCAACCTTTGCTAGGTAGACTTTCCAAGCCACATAAGATTGATTCACTTAGGCTTAGGCTCAATACACTTAAGCTTTGAAAGATAGGCTAAGATCTCTCCTAACCTAGGACATATTCTTGTACCTAAGTCACTAGGATTGGATTCGTTGGTTTACCTTTGTTTAAGAGTCTAAGTAACCTTGGTATACACTACACAGATTCGAGAAAGACCAAATGAACCTAAGCTTCAACCCTAGTGCTCATTAGGTGTTTACAGCATTTGAGTCGTCTCTTAAGAAATGTATTTGCATTGTAGTACAGTTGACAAAAACACAACAACTACTTAAATTTATAAAGCTCGGAAACAATGTAAGTCCGAGGTCGTTCGTAGGGAGTAAATGGAATTCATACACTAATCATATTTAGAAATAATGAGCACAAGACAAAGATTTGCAATGAATTAATTACTCAGAATGATATTCAGTGATAAACAAGAGTACCTCAAGAAATAGAGGGACAAAAAGAATAGATCACCACTTAACTCCCTCAATTTTAGGCATACATCCCAAGCATTTAATGCAATCAAATATCTCAATAGTATCTCAAATCAAGTATCAATTAAGAATCAAATGAATCTACAATATCCCTTAATCAAACGTCGCCAATCCTTCATAGTTGACTTAATTATCAGAGCCTCAAATAAGGCACAAGACCTTTATCAACTTAGAAGCAGCCTTAGCACAAGGCTCCTTTCTCAAGCACAGCACAAGAGCACAGAGCCAACTCAGGGTCAGAGGCCTTCTTCAAATTCTCATGGAGAGTAGGCATGCATCACGAGGCAACAGGACACAGATCCTGAAGTAAAACCCTCCCCCTCCTCCTCCCAAATTCCCCTCCTCTCTCATAACCAGGCATAATCGAATCAATATTTGGGTAAGCAGGTCATGAACAGTATCGGGTCCAAGCTCACCAGGGGTGAAGGTGAGCAAGGAGTGAAGAGGTTGAGTGCATGGGGGACTTGACCCCCGTGTTACTGGGCGAGAAGCTTAGAGCAAGAAATCAAGATATATGGTACAGCTGTCTTTAGAATCCCTAATGTGGGACTAAAGGATTGGCATCCTCGCATAGGCAGCAGCTAGTGATTGCCGCAATGAATTGGTGCAACCACTGCTCCTTCCCAGCTCAGTTGAAGATCTGGATACTTGCAGCTGTTGATTCTGCGCTGATTGTAGTTTGCAACTAGGCGAGTTGAGGACTGGAGATGAGCAAACAGGGCTGGAGAAGATGAGGGTGGCGATGGAGCTCCAGCATGCACTTGAAAAGATGAATACAGCCTCTCAGCCCTATCAGAATAGCTTAGGAGGATCGCATGAAGGTGGCAAATTTGGTGGTGGTGGTCTCGTGTGGTGCGGAGGTGTGTGTGTGTGTGGCAAAGTTGGAGAAGAACGAAGGTGGTGTAGTTCAATAGGGTGTTCTAGTGGTCAATAGCCCTAGTGATGTTAGGGATTTTGAAGTGGGGAGAACGGCGATGCTAATGGTGGCAATAGCGTGGAGTTTGGATGCGTGTGTTGCGTGAATGGCCATACTGAAGCATGATCGGAGCCAAAGAAGATGAAGGGGGAGAGTGGTGGTAGTCGCTCGAAACGAGCGGGGAAGGAGCTAATCCTAATCTAGAGAAGGAGGGGAGTTGAAGAACCTAACTGGCAGACGAAAGGGAGGGAAATTACGTCGGCTTTGATTGGCCAATCACAGAAGGGATGAAGACCTCTGGTGAGAGGAGCAGCGAGGAAGAAGGGGTCTGGGGAGCTCCTTCTGGTATTGCGAGAAGCGGACAAAGGAGAGGAGTAGATTCCCTCTACCTATGGTATGTGGTAGAGGGCAAAGATGGAGGTTGGAGGAGTTCACCGGAGCTTCGGAGGAGGTGGCCGAAGAGAGGAAAATTTGAAGAAGTTAAGGCCAAACCGAGTTAAGGAGATGCTGGGAAGTTCGTTGAGCTTAAATAAAGCTCATTGGTGAGATCAATTTGGAAGAATTCGTGAATTGCATTCACAAAATAGGCATTCTTGATTCCTTGATTCTCAGAGCTCGTGAGGATTCCATGGTGCGAGTTAGGTTATGAGATCAGCTTCGTTGGAAAGAGATCAATCCCTCCAAATTTGGAGGGATTTGATCAAGAAATCAGAGAGAAAACCAAGATTGAGTTTGCGCGATTTGGGTTCACACCAGTTTAGACATAATCATGGCGACAGGGACCTTTTTGAAGAAAATGATGAGAAGTAGGGGCATTTTTGCAAATAATTCGAAACATGAGGGATTAAATGTAAGAAATAAAGTTTTAATGGGTTAAATTACAAAATAGGTCAAGATGGACTTTGAATGGGACCAAATTTTGGTACAAATCTAATTTGAACTCAAGGAATCTAATGGTGAAGTCGGATTTGAGTTTTGACCATGTTTGACTGGGCAATTTGCACAAAAGCTCAAATTAGGGTAGGATTCCGTCTAAGACTCTGTTCTTGGTCAAAATAGGTTTAGATGGTCAAACTAAGGGTACCAAACCTCTTAGAAGATTTTTTTGTGAATTTTAGGAGGTTTATATGAATTTTATCATGACCAAAACCTCGTTAATTCAAGTAGGTCTGAAATTAAGGTTTTGGGTTTTTGATTTAGTTCTCGAAATGAGTGAAACCCTATTTCTATCTGTATGGACCCACTCTTTTGACTTTAATACTTAATTGACCTTCATTAACCTTTGAAAAATCCTGTGGTTACTCTGCATTGATGATGTGATGTTAAAACTATAGAATTAACCATGTTTTAATGTTTTCCTCTCAAAATGGATTTGTAAGGAATTATGGTCTTCAAGAGATTATGTAGGAGCTTTTTTCTCTTGATTCTGATTAATTAAAGCTATTTATGGCTAATGATGGTGTTACCATCATTAGGGAAGGTGGAGTCCTTACCTATGCATTCAAGTAGACTCTTTATCTCAGTCTTTTATCATGTGTTTAGGAGAAGCTCTTTCCACCAAAGTACTCACCCACCAAATAAGTGTGCTCCACCAAATAAAGTTGAAAGAGACATACTGACATTTGTTTTAAGAAAAGAAAAAGAAGAACAAGTCAAAAAGAAAAGAAAAAGATATTCTTTTGAATAAGTCAGCATGTTCAATTATAGTTGTACATTTTTGTATTTTTACCAAAAAGGTTGTTTCAAAGTGCATTACAAATACACAGTGTTTCAACCAAATATTCTTTGAGCCACAAAAGCAATAAGTGTTGGGTTTGAGTCTTCAGATATTTTGAGAGGTTAGTCCGAAAACATGAGCTGAAGTTGAGATCAACTTGAACTTAAAAAGAATTGAAACCCTGGATTTGAGTTTAATGGAACATCCCGGGTTTGGGACAAACACTTAGAGCTTTGGAGGGGGTGAGAGAAGAGAGGAAGGGATGAGAAATTCGAGTGGTAGGGGACTCCTTTTATAGTTGTAGGGATTGAGGGTAATTTGGACATTTTACACTTGAAAACATTAATTCAGGGTCTTTAGTTATAGATTTAAGCGTCACTAAAGACCCCAAACGTGGGCTTAGTGCGCATGCTTGCCGCACCTCTTCCTCTCCCGTGCGCTCAACACTTCGCGCACATTTGTGCGATATCAGTCGTCTGATCGCAAGATCGGACGGCTTAGAAGCCATCGCGCCTCATTGCGCACCCACGTTAGATCGGGCGTTCAAACACGCGTCATTGCTCAAGTGCATAATCCATGCCCATCCGTGCTGCCACGTCGCGCATATCCCACCTGCACGATCGCCATTCGACGGTCGAATTGAGCTGCTCCCACGCCCGTGCCTTGATTTGAGGCGTGTGGGGGCTCAAACTCGCGACTTATGGTTCGCCCACAGGCGTGTGACCGCTACGTTATCACGGTGGATGGTTGTGTTTATGTTTTAAGGGTCGGGTGTCCATGGCCGTTGGATCGAGATCCAACGGTTGAGATCTTGCCTAGCCTACTCTTTCAGAGGTTAAGAAGAGATGCTGTGGTCAGTTTAGGCAGCTGTGATGGTGCCACGTGGCACCATCATGGCCGTCCATCTTCTATGTCTTGTAAATGGTGCCACGGATGTTGGATTGGACCTATTTTCGCGCTGTTGGGCTGAAATCGTCAATCCGAACCCATCCTTGTAGTCAGATTTGTCATCTGATGTACGGATTTACACCAACTTGGCCCCTTGACCTCTGATCTTTCTCGAATTTCATCAGATGCTACGGAAGTTTAATCGAGGCGATCTTGGAGTCATTAAACTCCGATTATCTCCCTGATCAAATCTGTACAGTTGGATCTTCAATCCGAGGCCCCAATTAAATGTCACCCTATCACCTAACCATAAAATGGAGAAATTAACCTAAAATTTATACAACCTAACCTAAATGAAAGATGATGCATGTTATGTAATATTTATAATGTATGATGCAACTATATGTCTATGAACATGCAAAAATATATGGTTTATGTGATAAACATGTTTACATCACAACCTCTTGGTTCTTGAGCTTGGTAAAACCTTCTGAGTCCTGGAAATCGCACTTAAGGTTTACCTAACTAAGTGTGAGAATTAAGGAAAAAGACCTAAAACACTCAATTCATGCTAAAAACGTATAATTAGGTCAATTTTGAGAGATTTTATATTTAAATATGTAAATGTATGATCTAAATGCCAATTAAATACAATGTGAACTTAAAAGTACAAATCAAGGGTTGCAATATGTTCTAATATATTCAATTAACATACCATAAAAAGTTCATGGAGTTTTGACTTCATTAGGACCTTGTAATTAAGGATTTAGATTTAGGTGCTTCTTGTACACTTGAGACTTTACATTATTTTCACATAGAAAGTTGTAGGGACTTATATGTAAGGACCAGGGACTTCTTGGTTATAAAAATCCTCACTTATGGGTTCCTTCACTATTTTCACACTGGTTTGTCACTAGGGCCTCTTCGCAAATTGCCTAATACACCTGATACGAGCTTTCCTCAGCCACTGTTCATGGACGAAGAACACGTGATATAGGAGCCATCCATTCCTTGATCCATAGATCCAATGGTGCATCTTCCACCAACCTTCGATCACCAGTGTGCACACCCTCGCGTCGGTCTCTAGATCACATCAAACGAACCACTTTTATCCTAATCCTTCCCGCGTTCCTCACCAACCTATCCTAGTCATAGATCCACAACAGCCCTGACCTACACTACCCAGTCACCTGAGCTACCCTTCACCTATATAAAGGACCACCCCTTAGCTCTTGTGACCCCTACCAGCTCCTTCCTTGATAAATGCCAATTTATCATCTTTCTTATACCCTAAAATAGATCTAGATATTAGGATTTTAACTCCGCAAATGGGTTTCGGGCTAAATTTAGCATTCACCTAGGTTTGGTGTTTAACGGGCTATTGAGGAGATTTAAGTCATTTCGTTGTAGCAAAGGCTCAATCGCTAAAAAATAATTAAATTTATATGCTCAGAATCAAAGAAGAGTCCGAGGTCAAACACCGGGAGCAATTAATGGCAATTCAATCTTACTAATCACAAGAGATATAAGCAATGATGATCAAAACTTTATTTAGAACTACTAAAAATGATGTATATATGAAATCCAGTAGCAAAGTACAAAAAGAATGGGTTAAAATGGTGATTTGAATCACCAATTAACCCTTTAAAGTTAAGCTCAAGTATCTCAAATATTTAAACAGTAATTCTCAATCAAATATCCCACGTCAACCAATATCTCAACAGTATTCAGAACTAAGGCACCAGTAGAGGTCAGACGAATGCACAAGGCATCAGATGCCTTAAGTGCTCAGGGCTCAGCTTCAATAGAAGAGGCAAAGGCCTCCTCTCTCTTTCCTTCGTGCCTCAAGGTAGAGGCAACCACAGCACCATAGCACAGAGGCAAAGCCTCAAGATCGGCTAAGTGTAGAAAGAGCAGAAGGGCAAAACCCCCCTCTCTCTCTCTCTTTCTTCTTCTTTCCTCAGAAACCCAGGTTAAGCCAGGTAATCAGTCGGGTAACCAGGCGTGAGCAGTATCAGGCTTGCAGGCATGGGTTGCAAGTGAGGAGTTCTTGGCTAGGTTATCGAATGTGTGAGGTTAATGGAGACCCGACCCCCATGTCTTGGGCGAAGAACGGGGGTCACAAATCCCCTTTATGCGTGCGTGTGGCTTTTGATTTCCATGATGTGGGACTATCTGGTCCTCTCTTCGTCGCGACGTAGTAGCAACTGGTGAAGACTTTGATTGAGGCAACAACTGCAGATGAAGACATCATTTGAGAGCCTGGAGTGAAGCCTAGGAGTCAGTCGCAAAGCCTGGGAGTGAATCCTGGAGCGATCGTGGCCAAAGAACTGAAGGCGTGGTCGGTGAAATCGAGGGCAGTGGTGGAGGTCCGGTGATCACCTAAAAAGCAAAATACGACCTCACGGCCACATCAAATGTGCTCAGAAGGATTGCCGTGGAGTGACGAGTTCTTTGGTGGGTGCGGTGTGGCATGCGTATGTGTGAGGTCTAACGACCTTGAGACGAAGGTGCAATAGTGCTGGTGTTGGGTGGAGTATGTGAGCGGCCAATCCCCTTAATTACTTGAGGGGTTTTGGTCAATGGAGCACGACGAAGGTTTCTGGATTGGTGGGGGGTGTTTTGGTGAAGTAAGGTGGCTTCACAAAGTCGTTAGAGGTACGTCAAAGGTGAGGGAGATGACGATGACGCAGGTGTGAGAGCATTCTGAAGCGGATGTTGAGTATGTGAAGCGGATCAGTGGGAGGTGTAGAGTCTAATGAGGGCGGTTGCAGACTACAGAGATGCAGAGATGGCACCAGCTATGATTGGCCGATGCTGGAGATGAAGGTTGCTCCGAGAGGTAGAACGACGATGCTTGAAGGGAAAGAGAGCCCCTCACAGGTATGGCGAGGTGAGGAAGAATCTGGGGAAGATGGACCTACTACCTATAGTATGTGGCAACAAGCAAGGAGATCAGAGGGAGGAGGTCGCCAGAGAGGAGTTGGAGCCAGTCGGAGGTAGAGAAGAAGAGGGTTTTGTGGGCCTAAAACTCGCTAAGGAGTTCGGTCTGGCGAGGGAGACCCTTTTATAGAGCTTCAGGCGAGCTTCCAAGCTTGGAAACAAGATTGAGAAGCTCGAATTTTCAAGAAGAAGATTCTTGAAATCCAAGGTTTCACACGGGTTTGTTAAGGAGAGTTGGAGTCTAGAGTTAGGTTTAGCCGAATTAGGACTTCCTTAGGATCATCCCTTCCAATTTTGGAAGGGATTGATCAAGCAATCAGGGAGGAATCTTTCATTGGAAGCTCAGGTTCGTGGGTTCACACCTACCATGGCAGCAGGGACCCATCTTCAAAGAATATGAAGAACTTAGGGGGGTATTTGCAAGGATTTCAAAAGCTAGGGGCATGAATGAAAGAGAGTCAGACTAAACTAAAATGCAAACTAGGTCAAGATGGATTCTGATTAGGCCCATGTTTTGGTAAAAACCTAATTTGGACCCAAGGAATATGATGGTGAATTCAAATTTTGGTTTTGACCAAGTTCAATTGGGAAATTTGTGTAGAGACCCAAATTAGGGCAACTTTCTATCTGAAACTCTGTTTAAGGTCAAATGGGTTCCAAAGGTCAAATCAAGGATACTAAACCTTATGGAATATTTTTATATGATTTTTAGAATATAAAGATAAATTTTATCTTGACTAGAACCTCAGTAATTTAAGCAGGTCTGAAATTAGGATTTTGGGTTACTATTAATTCTCCAAATGTGTGAAAACTCGTTGCTGTCTGCATGAACCCACTTATTAGACTCTAATGCTCTTTTGACCTTTAATTCACCCCTAGCAAACACCTTGGTTATTCTGTGTTCATGATATGTTGTTAAAATTACAGAATTAACCCTAGTTTTCTGTTCTCTTCTCAAAACAGCCTAAAGTGGAGTTATAACCCTCAGGTTGTCTACATTCTGTGTTCATGATATGTAGGAGCTTTTATCTTTTATTCTAGACTAAAAGTGGCCAGTTAGGGCCTATGATGGTGTTCCCATCATACCCTCATGCCTAGCTTTTGCTAGTCCCTTAGCAAACATTCTATGGATCAAATCAAGTCTCTAGGTCGGATGTAACCGCAGAGTGCCTTACTAAGCTGCATCTCTAGAAATCAGATTAGAATACCAACAATAGGCCTAAAGGTACTCAAGTACCAACCAAGATCCAAACCTAACTAGCTTTAGCCTGAGTCTACTGCGAAGGTTTCTAAGGTTCGCAAAAACTACCTAGAGGTTCATTGACCCCAACGATTAAAGCACCCGTGCATAGACGTAACATGTCCAGGTTCAGTTTGACAGTGCACTTTTAGTAAGAGAGAGGTAGAAGGATTTTCATTTGGAGAGTTTTTTCTATTTTTTTCTTCTTAGTCTTCCCTAGATCTAGCCTTAAATTGGCCCTAAACACAATCTGTATCAGATTCCTTATCCCCACCATCAATCCTCGAAGGGTCCCTAGCTTTTGATGCATTGAGATAGCACCTCCCATGGAAACTCCCAAAACCCTAGCTTTTGACACTTCAGGATAGTGCTGCCCATGGCGTTCTATAGCTAAATTCAGGCCCTAGTAATCGACATTTCGGGATAATCCCGCCCATGGCACCAGAACTAGCACAAGGTGCTTACATGCCCCTGATAGGATATTTAGATATCCTAGGAGACAAGCACCGAGGAGACGATATGTTATTACGCATCTTCGAGGGAAATTCTCCACCCCTCTGCGTCGAGAACTCGTCCAATCAACTTGTGCTGTTAAGCCGCTCCTAAGTAAGATTTTCGAAATGGCTTTCCATTACCACCTCTCCGTAGTTTTTATTTGCATCTCCTATAGGGTTTTCATCATCTGGGCATTGATGTCTTTTTGAGATGGCCCAGATTGATAAGTTTGATTTGAACCATACCATCCAAACGAGTTTTGGTGAGGAACGGGGATGGTCTAGGAGTGAGTCGAATAGTTCCTCCAATTAGAGGAATTTTTAAATTGCTCCTGGAAGGTGGAGACATTTTGGGTGGGGTGATTATTTGGATAAGTATAATTCCCTATTGAACCATAGAAAGCCTCGGAATAATGATTATACTCAGCACAAGCAGTATTTAGGTTATGCAAATTTTCTCTCTTTGGGGTGTTACAAGGGGTGAGATGTGGAATTCGTGGAGCTTGGGTAGGTGTGCAGGTCTCCCTTAGTTGGCTAGGTTTGCTACATCCCTATTCAACTGCTATTGATTAGCTTATAGCTGAGCCATTATGGAGTAGAAATTAGGTGGGGGAGCCTGATTAAGTAGCTCCTGGGTGGATAGATTAGGGAAGGAAAAATTAGCATGCAGGTTAGAGGACCTATTTTGATTTTCCATTTTTAAAGAAGAGGAAGAATGCAGGAAAAGTCTTTTTTGGGGAGCCAAAAATTAAGTGGTCCCTCCAAGTGTAGAGTTTTGGACCACCGCCCATGCAAAATGGAAGAAACGGTGAAGAGAAGAGGGAGAAATGAGAGAAGTGTGCAATCAAGCAATACAAAATTTTAGACCTAACTTAAATGTGACTCCTTAAAAATTAACCTAAGACTTATCTACCTAGGAGATAAAAAATCAATAGTGGATACCCGTTCTCTCAACAAATCTAGCCAAGCTGAATAAGAGGAGGTTTGGGCCCAAGCATGTCCCAGGAAAATCACTAGGAGCTTGTGTAAACCCAAGCCTGGTCGTTTGACACAGCCCCTCAGCCTGACACCAGATATAGATGAAATAATTTATATCAACTAAAGATAACTTAAGACCTAGATAGCAAGCCTAAGTTTAGTGAGACCTTAGGGGTCAAATTACTACAGATTTTAATTAGGTCTAGGAGGCTGAAGTGAGCAAGGAATGTGATGGACGTTAGTTGGGGTAATGCACGATTATTTCTCTTTTTTAAGTGTGTGCAAATTGGGCATGAAGTGTTGCCCAAGCCAAATCAATAGGGTTTGCAAAACAAGGAATTTTAGTTGAAGTGTTTTAGGGTTTTGATTAAGATTTAGTGTCTTTTAGGATTCTCTCTTGTTAAGGATTCAAATAAGGTTCTGAAATTCCACAAATAATAAAAATTAAGTTGTACTTGGTGGAGTTCAATTCCTTTAGAGTTTGATGTGACTAGAGAGAATTTAAAAATCCTAAAGTTGGAATTCTTAGTTATGCAACTCCTAAAATGAATCTCTTTTTCAAAATCTTTAAAGGTGGTGGTCCAAACAAGACAAACAACACCACCACCTGATAGAAAATCAAACAAGGAATCTAAATATTTTTTTGAAATTTTTCTTCTTACTAGTGTCAAGAGTCAGAAATGATAGATTTGGGGAATTGATTATGTAGAAACCTCAAATGACCTCAAAAAGTTTTTTGAATTTTATATGTTGTAGATAATTTTTTAAAGTTTCCATAAATATAAAGTTTTTCAAAATCTAATGAGTAAAAAATTTATAAAATTCACAGTCAGTAAGAAAATATTAAGAAAACAAAGTCTGACCCTTATTCATTCCGTGAATTTTCTAATTTTTTCTATTCTATGAAATTTCTTGAAAATTAGACTCAAGGTTCCTGAGTCAAAGGGGCTTCCCTTGATAAAATTTGGTGATTTTAGGAAGCTCCTAACTGCTCGAACCTGATTTTTGAAAATCAATATAGAAGTCTGGATTTTTAAAAATCAGACACCAATAAGATGAAGGTGGTGGAAAAGTAAAGCAAACAATCAACAAAATGAATTTTAGGGTTCCACCACCCTCAATTTTTCTTGCTTTTAACTTTTTTGGATAATTTAAAGATTTTTTAAGAGATTTTTTTTTTCTGAGAAAAGGCTTGGGGTACCAACCTGAAGTACACAGGAAGGAAAGAAACTTGAAGCTTCCACTCCAAGTGCTCCAAGTCCCGCTCCCACTCTTGATTCGCACCTGAAATTAAATCAATCAAAATTTCATGAAGATCAAGAAAGCAAGAGAGAGATAATGATGTGATTAAGCTATGCCTCCCCTGCAACGGCACCAAAAAGTGATAACGAAATACGTAATTTGTTAAATGATTTCATTAATGTAGTTGCAACGCATAAATTCGCAATCAAACTTTTACATTTATAATATCTAGATAGTGGTGTATCTAGGGTCGTCCAAGGAGGCCAATTTGTTAGTCACAAAGAATGGGTTCTCTCTCTCACTTCTCAAATCAACACATAACTTTTTGTATTTTTGATTTTGTTGTTTTTAGGATTTTAAGAAACAATTGGGTTTTGTGCGAAGGTGAATTACACTACAACTAACCCTAAGTGGCAATAATGAAGTCTTCTCTCTAAGCTCACCCTAGGCAAGTGAGCCTAGGGTAATTAAAAGAGAAGAGTGTGATGTGCACTACACTAATACAAGAAGAAAAACACACTAATTTCAAACATGAACTTGGAAGCCAATGAAAATTTGTATTACTAGCAGAGTAAAATACTGGTAGAGGAATTCTTCTACAAGAACATTAAAATACTAGCTAACACAAAAGGTAGAGTAGAAGATAAAGAAGAAGGGGTGATTCTGGTAGAAGATCATGGTGGCTCTTGCTCGAAGCGTGATTGCCCCACACTTGAAAAGAATTCTCCTCTTCTTCAATTGCTCTTCCTCCAAGGTGGGCATCAACCACCTTGATGAAGATCCTCCTTGCCTGGCCATCCCCTCTAGGTTGAAGATGACCTCCTCCCTGGAGTGGCTAAGGGAGAAGAGAGAGAAGAAGAAGGCACCAAGGGGGTGGGTAGGTTGCCCCCTTGATCTTCTTCTCTCCTTCTTCTTCCTTGGTGTGGATGTAAGAACATAACTAATGGTATGGAGAGGAGATGGGAATTGTGGTGGTAGGGTAGGGTATTTATAGGATGGGAAGGGGGGTGGTTATGGTTTTTTTTTGGAGGGAAATGAAGGGGTGCTTGGATATTTTTGGAGGGAAAAATGGGAGGAAAATGAAGAGGTGCCTTAGTTTTCCCTCTAAAAATACCTTCTAGAAGGTGTTGATTTTGGAGGGAAAAAATGGAGGGTGGAGATGGGTTGAAGGGGTAGGTGTAGGGTTGGATTTCAAGGGTTTTGGAGGGAAAAAGTTGGTACCATTTTTAGGTGGTTTTGGAGGGAATTTGGTGGTGTCTTTTGGTGGTAGAGAGAGGCGAAGGGATGTATAGGGTTGGCACCAAGATTGAGGTGGAGTGGTGGCAGCTTAGGTGGACTTAGGTAAGGTTAGTTGGTGGAGCTAGTTAGGTGGGTTTTAGGGTTAGGTTTTGGTGGCAAGGAGGTGACTAGCTAAGCTAAGTTAGCTTAGCTAGTAGGGAGTAGGGTTGGAGACATTTGGAGCTAGGGTTTTGAGGGAGAAGAGCTGGAGGTAGTCATCTTGAGCTGCACTGGAGCTGGTGGCTGTTGAAGAGAGCTACAGGGAGCTACCTTAGTTAGCTTAGCTTGCTAGTTCTTTGCTAGCTGCTAAGCCAAGCTAAGATGAGCTGGCTTATGTGAGCTGGGTCTGATATTCCCGAGGAGGACTTAGCTAGCTGGAGTAGCTAAGGTAGCTTAGCTCAACTAAGTTGAGCTAAGTGGAGTCCCTGGGAGCTAGACTTGACCTAGCCTAAGCTGGTTATGGTCATCTTCAGCTGACCAAGTCTATCTAGTTGATAGTAGTAGCAATCCTAGTTAGGTTGAACTTCCAATGAACTCTTTTGAGCTGGAAGAGCTAGAATGGAGCTGGGATCAACTATCTTCAGCTAGCTTGAACTGAGAGCTACCATTTAGCTTAGATGAGCTGAATGGAGCTAAGGATGAGTTGATCCATCTAGAAGGAGCTAGGACCCAGTTGGGATGAGCTGGATCTAATTGGGATTCAGCTAAAATGAGCTGGATCTAGCTGGGATCCAACTGCTAGGAGCTTCTTCTTCATCTTTTGCATTCTTGAGTGCCAAGAATTTGTGGGATTTGACATTCTACCTAATATTGACACTCAGATAAATGCATCAAAAATACATTAAAATGCAATGCATGCTTATCCTAGGTAAATGCCTAAATGCAACCCAAAAACTCATTTGCGGAGTTAAAACCTTAAGAGCTAGGTTAGTTTTGGGGCATATGAACGATGATAAACTGGCATTTATCATGCATCTATGTCAAGAACTAGGAAATTAGCTAAGTAGCTAAAATCTTTGACTCTAATTACCACATCCTCTACCAGCCCAATTGGGGTGATTATGGTTCGATCAGCCAATTGCAGAGTAACATCAGTGGGTTTTAGTTGTCCAATTCATAGTTTTTCAAATAGGGCAGTTGGGATTAGGTTGACTGAAGCACCAAGATCCAGTACAGCCTGCTTGAAATTTGTACCACCAATCTTGCAGGGGATCAGCGAGGTGCCTGGATCGGATTTCTTAGGAGGTAGACTGTTTTGGGTTATGGTACTTACACTTTCTGATAGTACTACCTTCCTTTGTGATGGTTCTTCCACCTCTTTTTTGGATAAGTCAGGTGAGGTGGGATCGAGAGTGAGGATATCAAGTAATAGAATAGTGACTTGTGCATTCCTCAATGGTCCCATTATGTTTACATATGTTAGTATATATTGTAGATATATGTTAGTATAGTATAGTAAGTTATATAGTTGTATATATATAGTCTTTTTGTGCCTATATTAAGGCATTACTTAGATATTAGTGTACATAATTAACCTAGATTAGTTTAAATTAGTTTTTGATGCCTTGATACCTGTATATATCTTGGAGGCATTGCCATTAACATTAATTTATTTATTATTGTACATAATTGACTTAGATTAGTTCATTCTTTGATTTTTTCATTCATCATTCATTCATTTGTAAATAAACTTAACATTTTTGGAATAAAAGATTATTTTTGGATAATAGAAAGTGATGTATATCAAGAACTATCTCCCAGTGAACAACCTGGAATAAAATCAATAAAAATTATATATAAATAAATGACATCCATCTAGATTGAGACACTATACTATGACATGATTAATTAACCCTAATTAACACACTCTCCAGAAGGTACATCACGTAGGTACTGTGATGGTTGCATACCACGAGCTATATGTGCATAGATAGCCCTCTTCATGACTTGAGTACGTATCCAACCAATTATCATATATGCATATACCCACGTACCCTTACCTCACTACCCGATTGGCCAATGGGCTTATCATAGAATCGTAGGGAGGCTATCCCAGTCCCCGATCCCCTAACCACCTTAGCTAAACCATCTCATCTTGTTGTCCATGTTCAATTATCAATTCCATCATATCCACACATTTTATTTTCACCGTGATAACTGTTAATTAACAATTTCATGTATAAACCAATTTCACAATTTATCTTTTGATGCGATAAAGGGAGTTATCATATTATTTCTTTAATCCAACAAAAGAAGCAATATGTATATATCTTTTTGATTCATCAAAATTGACACGTTTATTTCTTTCATAACATTCCCAATCTTATTATCCAATTTTATAAATCAATACCAATTCTATAAACAGGACATGAATTATTAGAGTATCAATATTTTCAATGTATAAGCCATTATTTTATTTAAACATATCATTCTAATATTTATAGTACCTATGAGAGGATAATCAAACATCATAATATTTCACAAATTCCAAAGCTTAACAAAAAAAGGAGAAAAATAATGACTATGACAAAGAAGGGGCATAATAATAACCCCTAACAAAACATCGCAAACTACTCTACCTAATGTCACCAGGGGGTCACGGTAACTCCGAAATACGCACCAGAGATTTCTCAGATTCTATGCACACTTCATTCACCCGTCTTTAAATTAGACACGAGAAAACATGTCAAAATGTAAATAATAGAAATTTCAAGGGTAAAATTGTAACTGACCCTTTAATGGAAACTCAGAACTTACCACGTTAAGGTATGTCTCACTGCAATCCTAATGGTGTGTGGTTCGTTGGAAACAAGCTTCAATTGAACTTTGACTTAATTAAGTGAAAGGGACAACCCTTAAGGACCTAAAGACAAAAATGAAAACTAATGATTTAAAAGTTGCAATTTTTCTGGAACATAGCATCTTCTCCTTCCTCCAACACTTTCATTCTGTTTCATTTTTCACCATTCACATGCGAACGTGCATGCCATGCATTGCCAATCCTCCCATCGATGCTCCGCCCTAGCCGACTACACCTCGTAAACATCACGCTAGCCTCCGCTGACCGGCGATGGCAACTGAACTCTCTTCCTTCTCCTTCCTCCTCTCGTCGACGTGCATACGGGGACAAGGACTCATGCATACACGTTCACCAGCCATGGCAGCTAGTCGTCCGTGCACCGATCTTCTCACAAGTTTAATAAGAACTTTAATTGACCTTACAAGAAAGATCCATGCCGATCCTCCCCTTTGGCTGGCTCATTTTCTATCTCAACTCCTTGATGATGTAAACAAGAAGAAATGAAGAATGAGGAATGTCCAATATCTTCTTACTTGCTCTCCTCATGCTACTACGAGAGTGGTCGATCCCATGGCCGTAGTCCTTGGCCGAAGATAAAGCAAGAAAGGAGGAGGCTACAGTCCACCCTCTCCTCCTCAGCCTCTCCTCTCTCTCTCTCTCCCATGAAGGAAAAGAGGGTGGCATCTGCATATGGATTTGATGTGGGTTCGGTAGGGGTGACTATATATAAGAGAGTTCAAAGAAGATAATTGGGATTAGAGAAAAAAAAAACAAATGAAAGGATAATAAGTAAAAGAAAAAAAACCAAAAACAAAATGAATGGATAATACATTAACTAACTTACGTTTGATACTACGCACTCCTTCCATTTCTATACAAATGAATTCCAATTTTAGTTCAATTAGTCTCATTGGAGAACATAGGACGAAAGAAACCCATCATTATCAAAATATGACATCATTCGCAATTTTTTTTTATTTAGGGTTGCCCTAGGTTGACTAGAACCCAAAATTTCCCATTTTCGACTATGCTAATCCGATTCATGCTCAACCGACGTTGACGGGTTCATCTCGACATGTTTACCCCTAGAATGATTTTGGAAAGTAGGTTCGAAATTGTACAAACCTAACAACCTTAAAGAGAGTTTCACCCCCAAAACTCAAGCAAGTTAGGTAAGAAGAGAGTCGTGTAAGCAAACAATCATAATAACCTTAAAGAGAACCAGCCAGCGGTTTCGTGAACTCACCAAGAAATAGCTCAGGATACCTCTCCTACATCTCAACTAGATAAGAAACTCTATTTCCTTGATAACAAACTAAAAAGACTAAAAGAAAAATATAGAGAACCATTCAAAATGCATTTGGTTGTAAGTAAAGTAACTACAGGGTACATGAACTAAAATGAAGAGGATTAAGTAGTGGATGAGGTGTGGGGTATGCAATGCATAAGAACTCGCAACAAAATCAGCCCAAGTTAAACAAATAACAAGAAACTCCCATTTTCCAACCTAAAAAATAAAATTTGCTAGTCACATGCAATTCATTAAATCTAGCCAACTACCAACAGAAAAATATTAAAGCAAACTTAATATCAAATATAAAATAAATAAACCATAATTATTAATCACATACTCACAATATATTAGCTTCCTATCCCACCTAACTAATGCCTATCTGACGAGGTGTGTCTCATCATAGCTAAAATGCCAAAGTTAAGCTAGAAACTAAGTTAAAACACTATCAATTAACACAAAAAAGGGTTAAGTGTGGAAATTAAGGAAAATGAACTAAAAACATCAAAAATGCGTTAAAAATGCATAATTAGGTCAATTTTGAGAGATTATGTACTTAACTTGTAAATGGATGATTCAAATGCCAAATTGAACACAAATTGAGCTTAAATGAACAAATCAATGGTTGGATTATTTTCTAATATGTTCAATTAATTTGCCATAAAAGTCTTATTGCATTTCTTACCTCATTAGGACCTTGGATTCAGTGTTTTCATTTAGGTCCTTCCATACATATTTATCTCTTCACATAATTTACACTCGAAACTCGACAAGGACCTATGTGTAAGCCACTGAGGACCTACTTGTACTTATTTCTAGCCACTTATGGGCTTTTGTGCAATTGCTACACTATTTCAACTAAAGGGGATGGGTGCAAAAGCACCAATACACCTGATGCTCGCCTCTTCTTCTCCTGTTCTTGCCCGAGGAACACAAGCACTTCTGACCGTCCACTCCTTCTACACTTGATCTAATGGTCAATCTTGCTCCAACTTGCTGGACTCAGTTTCCAAAGCTTTGTGCCTAAAAGTAGATCTCATCTAGTAGTCCACATTTATTCAAAATCATTCTCGCACCCTTCAGGAATATCTCAGTCGTCCCCACTCAATGTCTTCCACCTTTTAATCCGATCACTCCAACCCTTCTATGCCTATATAAGCACCTACTTAACCCCCTGCGAGAGCTACCAGCTCCCCTCCTACTCCCTTAGGTTGGTGTCTGTCGCTTTTCGCATAAAAGATTTTTATATTGTTGTAGTTGCAAATCACACCGAAATAAATAACATTTATAAATTTTTTTATAAGTACCAAGTTGTTTACAAGGAAGCAAAACGTGATCTTTATGTGAAAGCTTTTTGAAAAGACATTCTAAGCAAATATTTATATATGTATATATAGACAAGCATTCAAGAAATCAAATAAACATTTTATTGATAAAGATGATGTCTCACAAATCTAATGTAATTGAATGCTTGAAAATAACATGAAACAGAAGAATAAACTATGGAGGAGGAAAAGAAGAGAATGTGGTGGAGATGACAGAGCTACTTGTGGGATGCTTGTGCAAAGTATGACAACACTTCAGATCCAGGGCACCGAGAAGAAGACTGAAGAGAGAGGCTACAGAGAGAGGGGGGAAGTGTACTATGGTGGTCTAAACTAAGACTAATTCATTCTCTAAGTGGTAGAGACTAGGTCTTTTTAGAGGCATTTAGGTGGCTTCCTATTGGTCAATCTAAGGTGCCTAGGATCACTAAGTTGGCTGGCATAGATTTAATCAAGAGTGATGCCTACGATTGGTTAAATAAGGACCTTAAGATCTAGGTTGTAATGCTAGGATAGGTTGGTGGTTTTCTACAAATAGGCAATTCCCTAATTAGGTGAAAGGATAGAATAGGAATTAGGGCATAACGAGGATGTTCAGGTGGTTTTTGGGTTGTTACAAGGGGATGAGGCCATGTTTGGAGGTTTTTGTGCACATGAGACAGATTCTGGACATCCAAACACCTTCCTGGACATCTTAAACTACAGAATCAGAAGACTAGAGAGTGTCTTGCATGTCTAAGCAGAGATATGGGTTACGGGTGCATCTGGGAGGATTCTGATGTCTATTTTATCAAATTGGACGTCCAAAGAGATGTCTGGACATCTAGATTGGGTGCTAGTCCAAGTCTGAAGGTGTTTGCATGTGTAATTGGGTTGGGGAAGCTTCTAAATAGGTTAAGGTGATCCTAATTAGGCTTTAGGTTGGGTTTAGGTCTAGGATAGTTAGACTAGGTTCTAGGATAAGGGTATTCTAGAGTTCTAAGGGTAGGGTTAAGTTATCCTAGTGTTGCAGTCGAAATTTGTCGTAGTTAGGAAAATAATGCATCGTAATATAGCGACAAAAATCAATACATTTAAATTTATAATGCTCGAAAAATTGTGAGTTCCGAGGTCATTGTAGGAAGAAAGTGTAACAAATCAATTCACTAATCACAATAATCAGAGAAAATAATGCAAATGATTCAAATGATAAAAATGATATTCAATTAAAAGCAATAATGTGTCTCAAAAGTTAGGGACAAAAAATATAAAGAAAGGACTAAAAATGTTGGCTGAAACCACCAATTAAGCCCTACAATTTAAGCACAACTCTCAAGAATCCCAACAGTACTCAATATCTCAAACCAAATATCTCAACAGTAGCCTTAGTCATTTATCCATGTCAGACTAAGCACCAATAAGTCCATAGTAGCTTAAATCAGACATCGGAGACCAAGGTCTAATGCCGTAACCACCAAGCATAGCAGCCTCTTTAATTTGAAACTAAAAATTCCCCCTAGGCTTGAATCCTGAGGTCGAAAACCACACCCAGGCTTGCGCCCGAGCACATGCTCACGTGTGCGTGTAAGCGAGGATGCGTGTGTGCATATGGGTAGGGTAGGGGACCCAACCCCCTGTGATCGTGGGCACCAAAGCAGTAGCAGCGAAACTATATGAAGCAAATTTTTTTTAGCTTTCAACAATGTTGGACAAAAAGTTTTGCTCCTTCTTCAGCTACTGCATGTGAGGATGTCTTCTAATCAGAGCTGCTGCTATGTGTTTCTTCTGCAATCGTAGGCTCAGATGCATTGATGGAGGAATTCCACACCCGAATAGGTTGGTGGTTAGGTGGCGTAAGGTCGGAAGGTAGCATGATGGCACAGGAGATGATAGCTGGAGATGACGAATCTGAAATCACAAACATGGCCTATTGGCCCAAATTAGGTTGTTCAGGAGTATCGTCGAAACTTGTGGAATGTGTTGGTGGTGTGAATTTGATGAATGAGCAGGTGAGGCGATCGACCAAAGTCGAAGTTGATGACGATGAGGTGTGGTGTTCGATCGGCCAAAACATGAACCAAAGCCCTCAATTTCTTGAGGGCTCTTGTTCTAGGAGGTGAGGGGGAGGTGTAGGAAGTGATGGCATGCGGATTGGTGCGGTGTGGCATCGATGCGAGCTCGTCGGAGCTCGTGCTGACTGTGGGGAAGACGTTGTGGGGGAGGCGTGTAGCGTAGCTAAACTAGGTTCCTAAGGAGCTAAACCTAACCTAGAGAAGGAGAGGATGGGTTGAGGGTGCTTATCAAGGTGAGAGGGAACAAAACCACGCCCAACATTGGCCAGCCGAATGTGGGGATGAAGGGGTCGACGGTGAGACGACGGTGAGGAAGAAGAGGTGGAATGCGACCCTGCTTTGGCCGATAACATTCACGACGAAGAGGGGGAGAGGTTGCTGGTGTCTGTTGGTGAAGAACACGCATGGAAGAGGAGGTCAAAGAGAGCATGCCAAAGCTCAAGAAACGGTGGTCGGAAGAGGAGGAAGAAGGGTGATTCCGGCTGATTCTTGGTTAGGGAAAATGATGGAATGTGGGGGAGCTTTTATAGAGGCTGATGGTAACACCACCATTCGTCATAACTAGCTTGAATTAATTAGAACCAAGAGACAAATACTCCTGAATAATCACCTGAGGACCATAATTCCACTAAATCCATTTTGAGAAGAAAATAATAATTAGTGTTAATTCTGCAATTTTAACATCACATCATGAATGCAAAGTAACCATGGGATCACCCAAGGGTTAATTAGAGATCAATTGAGCATTAAAGACCATAGAGTGGGTCGACACTGGCAAAAACAAGGGTTTACACATTTTGGGAACTAAAATAATACACAAAGCCCTAATTTCAGTCTTGCTTAAATTGAAGAGGTTCTGGTCAAGATAAAATTCATCTAAATCTCCTAAAATTCATATGAAAATATTGTAAGAGGTTTGGTACCTTTGGTTTGACCATCTGAATCCATTTTGACCTAGAATAGAGTTTCCAACGAGATTTTACCCTAATTTGGGCCTCTATGTAAATTGCTCTGTCAAACGTGGTCAAAACTCAAATCCAAGCTCACCATTAGATTCCTTGGGTCTAAATTAGGTTAAGATCAAAATTTGGCCCAATCAAAGTCCATCTTGACCTAATTTGCAATTTAGTTCCTGAAGTCTCTATTCTTCACAATTAACCCCTCAAACTTTCAAGTTTATTACATTTTGTCCCCAACTACTCATCATTTTCTTTAAACAAGTCCTTTCTGCCATTGGGGGTGTGAACCCAAAGATGTCGACCTTCAATCAAGGAGATCTCCTTGATTCCTAAACCAAACCCTCCCAAATTTGGAAGGAACAATCTTCAAAAGACCTCCTATCGATTGAATCACCTCAGGGACCCCAAATCGGACCATAGAGCTCGGGTAAACTCGCTATTTCAGTGAGATTTCCTTGCCTTATTTGCGAGGAATTTATGTTGATTCCTTACAACTAAGGGTCTAGGACTCCTCTATAAAAGCTCGCATACATCCCAGGTTCATTTCGAGTCTGGTTTAGCCACAAAAATCTTCCTTCTCTCCCTTCGGCTGCCTCCGTCGTGACTCCAGCAAGCTCCTCAAATCTCCTTCATTGCCCTCTGCCACATACGATAAGCAGAGGGAACTTCTTCATTAGCTTCCTCCGCTTCTCGCTAGCCACAGTAAGAGCTACCTCGACCCTTCTTCCTCACCATCCACCCCACTGGAGGACTTCACGTTCTCCATGACCGACCAATCAAAGCTGGCACAATCCTCCCTCCATTCATCCCTTAGATTAGCTTAAACACTTCCTCTCTCTTCCTAGCACACATCTACCTCCTTAGAACTTAGGACCAATCCCTATACTCCTCCTTCCTCCTTCGTCTTCTTCGTGGCCGGCAAAGCTCCGATGAGCTTCTCCCAGCCACTATACACCACCAATCACCTCACCGCCACCGCCGACTTCACCTGACCTCCACATGACACTAATCGGCCAATCAACAATGCTGCCACCTTCGCCACTTCACGCTGGAGCTTTTGAGCTCTTTAACTGGGGCTCTTAGCTCGTATTCATGCTCTCAAGTTTCCGTCATTGCCAGTCATCATCTCTGTTGCCATCATCCACCGTCCAGCCATCAATCACGGTGCTACTACTCTCTTCGCGCACAGACCTTTCCCACGAACTTAGCTGCAGCTCTAATTGAAGAACACACGACACCAGCTTCAATTCGAAGCTCGAAGTTCAACAGCAGTGATGAGTCTAATTTATTGGACTTCTATTATGCCTAAGAACACTTAAGTTTGGAATTGAACTATATTTCGAGCACGCATTATACTGGGATATTAATTAAACTTGAGTTTCGACATTATTGTTTTTAACTCGATATATATGCTCCATGGATCATTACTTATATATATTTATTTTATGTAATTTGATTTTATTATGAAATTTGCGGTGCTCAGTTGAAACAACCTCCTTTAACCTCCTCCCCTTTTCTCTCAACAGCATGATGTTTTTTTTTTCTAAAAAGAGTATCTTCTCCCAGGCATCATCATCCTCTTGAGGGGTGAAGCAAAACCTCTACTGTGCACCCAACGAACACTGTGGAAGCTACTTACACAGTGGGCCGACGCTCTCCTCGCCTATTCTCCACTCGCCTTGACATGATGGTTCTCAGTGACAGAGAGCACCACCACTGGCAGCCATGCACCCAACTTCCTCTTCCCCACTGCCTTGGTCCCTATTCATCCCCTCCATGCAGCAGAATAACCCAAACACATCATCCTCGCCCTCACCCGTTCTCACCGCACCCCACCGTTCACCACAGCCACCACCATCATCACCCCTACCTACTCCCTTACGTCTTCTTCATGTTCACCACTTGCAACTCACAAAAGGACCTAAAGCAGCCGTCGATCGTCCCCGCGTGCCACCAGCCACTTCCAGCTACTCCGCTCACTGGCAACACCTCCAAGAGGACCGCCACCCTCAAGTGCACCTCATCGACATTCACGAGGCAACGGTAGAGACTATACTGCTGCACACCACCCACACACCAGCGGACTCAAGGTCACATCACCCGGCCGCTTCAAATCATCTCAGCCCACGTTGTCATCGCCAAAGCGAAGCTCCACCTTCGGTCCACCACTGCCAGCAGCCACACCCACAACCATTGCCTCCACGATGCAGCCGGCCACGCCAACACCCCTCCCCTATTTTTCAACAATGGATGTGGTATTAGATGCAATGAAATGTTGAGGAGGTGATTGAGGCTATGGATTTTTATTTATATATATTTATGTTGCTGAATTTGCTCTCTAGCCCCTCTCATTCCCTCTATTTTGTGGCAAGCTCTCTGTACCTCTCATGACTAAGATGTTTACGAAGAAAGGGAATATTTATTAGGTGAAAAGCACAGGGTGTTTACCTTAATTTTTGAAGTGGCAATTGCATGCAATATCCTTTAACTCTCTCATCCTCTATTATTTCATTTAATGAAAAGTGTTGATGGGAACAAGAGAGATTTAAAGAATAATCTTGCTAAGCATTTTTCTATGAAATCAAGACTAATGTGGAAACATTTGTGATTTTATTTGGTTTGTACCTCCCTGTGGATGCGACATCTTTATTGTGGTTTAATTTGACATCTGTTTTAATTTTTGATTGAGAGATTTTCTACCACATAAATTACAACGATAAATCATTCTATTGCTATTTTAATTAAGTGAAATTCTCTCTATCAAATGGTGCCGTTGCTGGGGAGGCAACGGGCCTAGTAAACTTGCAAATATTTTTCTATTTGCATTGACCCTTGCTTATTTCTATTCATTGATCTATCATTCTTTCGTGCAAGGTATGTTCTAGAGGAAGAAGAGCACACAATGGATGCCCGTCTTGGTGGACATTGTCACGACTTCGAGGATAATCGCGTGCTTGTGGGCCTTGATCCCATGCACGTTGGTGTACAGAGGAGCCTTTTTCTGATTTAGTCATTAGATCTTAGTTTAGATTTAGTTTAGATAGACCTTAGACATTTAATTTTTGTCTTGTGGTAAAATGGTTGTTTCTCACCTCAACTCAGTTAATTAAGTTAATTTTACTTAATTATGAGTAGAGAAAAGTAACTTAGGTTAACTCAAAATTGTGTCATTTAGTAGTATAGGGTCGAATTAACCTAACATTTTAGAATTTTTTAATTTGTTGAGTCCAGGTCATTCGCTGGGAGGTATAATTCATTTTAAATTCACTAATTAACTTTATTTTTCTTATAAGTATAGGAGGTATAGTTAAGTTAATTATAGAAACATGAATTTTGCAAAAATTGATTTGATTTGAAGTAACATGCAAAATTCCATATGAAATTTCATTTACAACATTTATTTCAAAAGATTTTAAGGCAAATAAGAGTTTATATATTCAAAACATGCCTTATTACAACAATTAAAAGCAAGAAAAATTAAAAATATAACAAAAGAATTATTTTCTCTTTAGCCTTTCTTTCTCTCTTTCTTTTATCTCTTCCTTCTTCTTCTCCTCTTTATTTCCTTTATTCTGTTTATTCTTTATTTTTCCTTTTTTTTTTATCTCTTATTCTCTCGAGCTCTTTCTTTCTTCTTTTCTTCTGCTCCTACCTTCTTCTTC
Organism: Thalassia testudinum; assembly: GCA_037157565.1. Taxonomy (NCBI): domain Eukaryota; kingdom Viridiplantae; phylum Streptophyta; class Magnoliopsida; order Alismatales; family Hydrocharitaceae; genus Thalassia; species Thalassia testudinum. The sequence goes on along the minus strand of JAZHRO010000078.1, from coordinate 11,083,933 downwards.
TCCCTTATTCTTCCTAAGCTGATTAGGATGGATGGAGGAAGTCGGAGATTGATGTGGAAGATCACCAGAGTTGTAGATGAATAGCCTATTGGGTTAGCTCAGTGATAGAAGAGGGAAGGGAGCCAACTTACTAGAAATCGAGGGGGTGAGGGGCTATTTATAGTTGACGATGATGAAGAGGGCGACAGAGTCTAGACATGTGAGAAGCTAGAGGAGGTTAACCACCGGCGTCGTCTCCGACGACGGTGAGGTTAACTCCCTCCTAAAATTAGGATTAAAGAATCATCCAGACCAATGGATGAGAATGGGATGGTGAACACAAGCTCTAGGAGCTTGAAGAAGGTGGAACGACGTCGGATGTGCGGTGATCGAGCGGTGGAAGCACCCTCTGTCGTCAGCCGTTCATCCGGCTGAAGGAAGAAGAAGAAGAAGATAGGGACCCTTGTGCAATGAAACCTAAGGACCTATATGAAAATTAAGGACCCAATTGAAATGAGTAATAAGGATCTAAATGTAAACTCAGGTTTTAATGGTTTATTTTAACTTAGGTTTTTTTCAACTTTTTATATATGATTATAAATAAGGTAATTATTATGTTTACACCTTGAATTTACATTTTTGACCTTTTTAGGTTAATTTATTAACTTAGGTAAAGTTACTTAAGTTATTATATACTTTGGTATACATTATGTTTTAAGTTAATTAACTTATTAATTAAAGGAATGATCGATAAGATCTCGAGTCCAATTATTAATCAGATTATTAATAATATTATTTGAGTGATAAAATATCATTTTTAACTTATTTTAAGGTCCTTTACTATATATCCCTTATTTTATAATTAACCCATATATACTCATATCCTTAGCTAATTAACTAGGAAGACTAGTTAATTAGGGATAATTAGAGATCATGATGAGTCTCTCATCATACCCTCAAGCCAAATTTTTGCTAGTCCCTAGCAAAATTAACTAAAAATATGATGATTTAAAGCACTTGGTTTTAAAATTAATAAAAATAACAACTATGTAGAGGAAAGCTTAGGTCAGAAAAAATTTAAGTTTTAATATAAATAATTAATATATAGAGCACTTGTGAAAATTTTCTTACTTAGACTTATACTTATAACATTTTCAAAACACACTTAAAACAATGTTGTTAATAAGAATTAGAATTCTCAAAAATCTCTTATTTCTTTTGTAACTATTCTTAACTCAAATTAAAATACAAAGTGTTTTAAGGAAACAAAACTTAAGAATTGGGAATTAAATTTTAACTCAAAAACTCAATAGATTTAAGTTAATCCTTTATTTTTGATATTTGACTTTTATCAATATAAGTTTAAGCAAATTAACCAGATACTCATTATTAATCAAATTTAGAGTAGTAAAACTCTAATTTACTAGCCTACAACACTAAGAACAACTTCTAGACCTAGGATTCTATCAATTCTTCTCCTTTAGGTCTCAACTTAAAATCCTCAAAACCTGATTTCTTAGGCTTCATTGTCCAATACCAAGGTTCAATAACTATGATTTTAAAGCATCTGTGCTTAGTGAATAGAATTGTCCTAAAGGCATCCAAAGTTGCAAAAGCCCAAATCTTATGACATTAATTTCCAATCCCAATTATTCCAATTCAAGCCGTTGGCTTGGCCTTACTCAGGTTTGGTTGCTTTCCCCTCACCAGTTTTCTATCCCAAGGTTTGGTTGCTTTCTCCTAACCAGTTTTCTATCCCAAGGTCAACACTCTTTGTGTATATCTCCCCGGTGGACCACTGGGTCTCTTATTCCTAATATTTTTATTTCCATATTTTTTTCACTTTTTCTATAGGTTAGAACACCCATTTGTAGCAAGGTGTTCTTTTTATTTGATGGAAGGAAGGGTAGTATCCATTTGTATTGAGATGCTTTATTTTATTATGGAAATCTGCATAAGCACCCATTTGTAACAAGGCACTTAACTACAGGGTGTTTTATTTTTTATTTTTTTCTTTTTTTTTTTAATTTCCCCCTTCTCATTCTTCTTACTAACATAATTCTCCAAATCCTTTTTCTAGGTGAGTGGCACATCCTTCACCCTTTCAAGAATCGCTCTGCGGAAATCCTTAGACTAAAGAGGATTCAGAACCGATCTCTTAACCTCTGTGTTTTCACGGTCTCAGATGCCAACAAGAAAATTCTATGTGTGTGAATTTAGATGTTTAGGTTACTTAGTTCTCAAACCAGAGCTTGGACAACAAAGTCCTTCACTCTTAGGTTCTTTAAATTCTTAGTTTCCTCCTATAGGATCCATCAAAACAAAATTTACCAAGTCTAGTTATTTATCTTTAGCTTATAAGAGTTGTAGACTAAAATTCTACTAACTCTCTGTTTAATTAACTCTGAATATCTGGCCTTTTTACTTAACTTTATGATAAAATCAAATTTTCAAAAAGCAAAAGGATTACATTAATCTAATTGATTAGAAAGTTATAATTTAACCCCAAAACTTAAGTTTAAATCTTAATAAACTTAGTTTCTTAATTCAAGTTAAGAATAGAAAAACAAAGCTTTAAAAGATTTAAAGATTCCTAATTCAAATAAAATCTTGTTTAAAAATTTTAAAAACAAAAGTGTGTTTTTACAAAATGTTTAAGTAAAAATTTAATTAAGAATTGAATGATCTTAAATACTCTAAATGTATTCTATATACATTTTTAATTTCTGACCTAAAAGAAAATTAAGCTCTTAATTATAATAAATATTTTTTTTCTTCTTTTCTTCTTTATTATAGATGAATATACCCCTCTTATTATTTTATAAATTTTCATTTTTCAAATTTTTGTATTTATATTTTTTTTTATGTTTATAAGGTTTTCCAATATTTATAAATTTAAAATTTTCAAATTTTTATGAAATTTTTTATTTTTAAACATTTTTACCATTTTTGGAATTTCTATTTTTTTAAAATTTCGTGGATATTTAATTTTTATGTAATTTTATTTTTCTATCTATTTACACATACTTAAAGTGAAAATTTCACTTCAACACCCCCCCAAGCCAAGATTTTATAATGTCCTCATTGTAGGAAGGGTGAAAAGATATTACACTTCATTTAGTATAGGGTGACAGAAGGAGTCGAATAGAGGAGATCAAAGATCTCTATACAGACGATTTCAAGTCTGACCAAAGGTTAAAGTAGTCAGTCGGACTAAATGAAGGTAATCAGTATAATATGAAGTGAAAGATCAGAGTAAGTGTAAAAGAAAATAAAAAAGTATAAAACAGGAAATAGCTATATACAAATATGGTGGATGGATGGTAAGAAAAACCTTAGTGGAGCACGTAACATTCTCCAACGAGACCCAAAGGATGTGATTCCAGGAAAGGTTTTAAATGTTGACCATTGACTTTGAAGGGTTGATCCTTGTTGGGTTCAGTGACTTCGACAGCTCCGTTGTCGAAGACTAGCTATAATAAATGGCCCTAGCCATTTAGACCTAAGTTTACCAGGGAAGAGCTTCAAATGGGCATCAAACAACAACACCTTCTGGCCAGGTGAAAAGGATTTGTGGGAAATGAATTTTTCGTGGAAGGTTTTAAGTTTCTCCTTATATAGCTTTGAACTCTCATAGGAATCATGACGTAATTCCTCAAGTTCGCTAAGTTATAACCTACGATTTTCACCAGCCTTCACAAGGTCTAAGTTATAGGCTTTAATTGCCCAATAGGCCTTGTGTTCAATTTCTACGGGAAGATGACAGGGTTTCTCGTAAACAAGTCTGTATGGTGACATGCCTATTGGTGTTTTGTGGGCAGTCCTATAAGCCCACAAAGCCTCATCTAAACAGGAAGACCAATCCTTCCTATCGGGTTGGATTGTCATTTGAAGGATCTTTTGATCTCCCAATTAGAGACCTCGGTTTGCCCATTAGTCTGGGGATGATAAGGTGTAGAAATACGATGTGTAATGGTCGGGCGTGCTTCGTGTGTTAGAAACAGGGGTTACAAGTAACCCATCATCGTAGTTGCAAAACACGTCGATCAGATAAAATTTATACCGAAACTCCAAGGGAGTCCCGGGTCGAACACAGGGAGGCAACGTTTACTTTACTCCAAAATCGCGTTTCGTTTTGTTTCTGTTTGGTATTTTAAGGTTTTGTTATTTTTTTGTGTTTTTGAAATAAAAGACAAGCAAATGAAGCACAAGATAGGGATGAGGAACGAAAATGATTTATATATCAATCCAATGTTTATTACAATCTACTATGAAAGCATAAAAAAGAGAGGGAGGTGAGAGGAAATCTCCCGAATCGGCTGTTTGGTGAGACGACGATGCCTGGCGAAAGCTCGGATGAAGGAGGTGAGGAGTGGGACGATGGAGGTGAGATGTTGGAGGATGTCGAGTTGAGGATAGCTTCGGCGTAGCTCCGGAATGGAGGTGAGAAGACGGAGTTGATCTGCTACCGGAATGGAGGTGAGAGAACGACTCCAAGGTGACCTATGAAGGGAGATGGGAAGTTGGAGTATTTGGTGGGGCAGAGTTTCGCTACACTAATAGGCACCTTGGGAGCTTGAGAACAAGCTCTAATGGAGCGTTGGTAAGCTTGCTAGAGCTTGGGAGTAGGTGGGAGTAGAGTAGGTAGAGATGGCTTGGAAGGGAGGGGGTGAAGGCCCTTTTATAGTGGTGGAGAAGAGGCTAAAAATGGATAATGGACCTCTAGCGACCTCCAGACCATCGTTGGAAACGTTGCTGTAGACAGCTCACCTCCACCCACGCCCATAGCTGGCTCTGCTGGCTTGCAATGAAACAGGGACGACTGTAAGCGTCGCTGTAGGTCAGTCCAGCTGTCACTAAAAGCTGGTGCCAACTGCCCCTTGCACCCACGCCTCCTGCCCCGCTCTTCACGCGCGCTGACCGCGTGCCCAGCTGTGTGCGCGTTTGCTATGCGCTGGCGTGCGCGCTTGCAATGCGCTGGCCCACGCGTGCGCGCGCGCTGCTGCTGCCTCTGCCGCTGCGTTGAGCTCGCCCACCCAATTGCAAATTGGAGGGGCTGCGGGGAATCAAACCCACGCCTCTCCTTTGCAAGCCGCTGCGTCAACCAATGCGCCACGTCGCCCTTTGTGTCGCGAGGAGGAAATCGGTGCAGACTCTTCCCAGCCGTTGGATCTTGATCCAACGGCTAGGATTAACGGTGCAGATGATGAGGGAGAGTGGGCGGTGGCTGCTGGCCGGGTTTGGGCGGCCTGGATGGCGCCATCTGGACCGTCTGTCTTCTTCTTCTTGCAGAGGGTGCCACAGTGCTCAGATCGGGATGATTTTTGCGATGTCGGATTGCGATCGTCGCTCCGGATCCATCCGTACGGTCGGATTTTCCATCCGAAACCTGTATGGATGTCGCATTGCCCCCCTGGCCATATAAAATGAAGGAATTAATATATAAAATATACTACTATCCTAAATGCCATACAATGGATGTTATGCAATATTTATAACATGATATGCAATGCTAAGTCTAAGAACTATCAAAAATAAGCAATTTATCTTGAATTTATGTGTGTTCATCATGTAACCCCATATTTTCTAAGTAAAGTTCTAAACTGGGCGTTAATAAAAATGGGAACCGCCGTCAGAAATGATAGCACGAGGTACCCTAAAATGAGCGATAATGTGACTCTGTATAAAAGGAATGACAACTCGATGGTCGTTTGTGCGTATGGGTATGGCTTCAATCCAACGAGAAACATAATCAACAGCAAGTAAAATATAGTGAAAGCCAAAAGAGGATGGAAACGGACCCATAAAATCTATGCCCCAAATATCAAAGATTTCACAGACTATAATCGGGTTCAAAGGCATCATGTCTTTTCGTGACATGCCATCAAGTGTTTGGCAGTGACTACATCCCTTACAATAAGTCTGAGAATCAACAAATAACATGGGCCAATAAAACCTTCATTGCAAAACTTTTGTAGCGGTCTTTCTACCACAAAAGTGACCACCACAGGCTTGGTCATGACAAAAAGATAGGATAGAATCAATCTCAAAAGAGGTGACACAACACCTGATGATTTGATCATTACAGAGTTGAAAAAGATATGGATCTTCCCAAAAAATAGTATTTGGCTTCTGCTTTGAGTCATGATTTGCGATTCCCGTCCCAGTCTGGCGGGAATTGATGTGTAACCAAATAATTAACAGTATCTGCATACCAAGGAAGATCTGTGGATATAGTCAAAAGATGTTCATCAGGGAAGTGTTCAGTGATTGGAGGAGATGATTCGATTGTATCAGAAGGAAGGCAGGAAAGATGATCTGCAACAACATTCTGCCGACCCACCTTATCATGAATTTCTAGGTCAAATTCTTGCAAAAGCATGATCCATCTGATTAACCTAGGTTTCGTGACCTTAGATAGAAGGTGTCGGATAGCTGAGTGATCAGAGTACACTATGATTTAGAGTATATAAGATCTGAACTTTTCTAATCCAAATACTATTGCTAGTAACTCTTTCTCTGTAACTGTGTAATTTCTTTGTGTCTCATTCAATGTTTTACTAGCATAGTAAATTACCACCGGATTCTTCTCAATTTTCTATCCCAAAATAGCTCCTATTGCATAATCTGATGCATCGCACATAATTTCAAATGGTAAATCCCAATTAGGTGGTTGCAAAATTAGAGCCTGTGTAACTCTATCTCTCAAAGTTTCAAATGCTATAATACACTCCTCACTCATCTCAAAAGTCGCATCCTTTGTGAGGAGGTTTGTGAGTGGTCGGGAAATTTTTGAAAAATCAAGAATGAATCTCCTATAAAATCTCACATGCTAGAGAAATGATCTAATGCCTTTGACCAAGTCAGGAATTGCAAAATTTGCAATTTGATTGATCTTGGCTCGATCTACTTGGATACCCCACTCAGATACGAGGTGGCCAAGCACTATGACCTCTGGAATCATAAAATGGCTCTTCTCTCAACTAAGGACAAGATTTACTTCAATGCATCTTTTTAGAACCTTCAACAAATTATCCAAGCAAATATCAAATGTCTCCCCGAAGACTAAAAAATCATCCATGAAAACCTCCATATATTCACCCACCATTTCGGCAAAAATGGCTAACATACAACGCTGAAAAGTCACGGGTGCGTTGCAAAGCCCAAATAGGATTCTTCGGAAAGCAAAGGTTCCGAAGGGGCAAGTGAAAGTCATTTTCTCTTGATCTTCGAGATAAATTGCAACCCGATTATATCCGGAGTAACCATCTAGAAAGTAGAAGAACCTATTACCAGCTAATCTTTCAAGGATTTGATCAATGAATGGTAAAGGAAAATGGTCCTTCTTTGTAACAGAATTCAACTTATGATAATTAATGCAAACCCACCACGAATTCGCAATTCGTGTGGGAATGGTTTCTCCAAATTCAGTTTGGATTATGGTGAGTCCTACCTTTTTGGGTACCACTTGAATTGGACTCACCCAAGGGCTATCAGATATGGGATAGATAATGTCAGCATCAAGCCACTTGATTATTTCTTTCTTAACGACCTCCTTTAAATTCGGATTTAGACATCTTTGAGCTTCTCTTGAAGGTCGTGCCCCATCTTCAATATAGATGCGATGAGTAAAAAAATTGGGGCTAATCCTAGTGAGATCATGTAAAGTCCACCCAATTGCCTTCTTGTGAGATCGAAGAACCTTGATCAATTTAGATTCTTGTGATTCAGATAGATGAGAATTGATTATTACAGGATATGTTTGATCAGATTCGAAATATACATATTTAAGATTGTCAGGCAATGGTTTCAATTCAAGCACAGGAGTAGAATCAATAGCAGGATTTGGGGTGGGATTTTCAATTGTGAAAAGTGAATTAGATGATTCAAATTCAGATTCAAGATTGAGTAGAGATTCCAATAACATGATTTCGTTGCTTTGAGGGTATGGAATATCAAAAGGTGTGCTCTCTAGTTCTAAAGAACTAATGTCATCCTCAAAAGCTGCTATAGATTTTATTTCCTCAATCCATTCATAATCAAATCCACTAGAAGCTCTAAATATATCTAAATTAATTGTCTTCTCCCCAAATTTCAACTCTATCTTTCTTGATTCACAATCAATATTGGCTTTTGTAGTAGCCAAAAAGGGTCTCCCTAAGATAATTGGGGTGAGGCTAATGTACTCGGGTACTTCCATATCAAGAACAATAAAATCTACAGGGAAGTAAAAATCCCGAACTCTCACAATAACATCCTCCAACATTCCTTTAGGTGACTTAATAGATCTATCAGCTAATTGTAAAATCACATTGGTAGACTTAAGGTTTTCTATTTTAAAGTGTTTTACCAAAGAGAAAGGAATGAGGTTAATAGAAGCTCCTAAATCTAGGAGAACTCTATCAAAACACTGACCCCCAATTATATAGGAAATAAGTGGAGATCCTGGATCTTTCTTTTTCAAAGGAAGCATACTTGAAATAATAGAGCTCACATGCTCTGAAAGTGCAACAATGCTTCCTGTTATAACCTGGGGCAGCAAACGTCGTTTAAGACATCTGGGAAGTGGTCCAGACATCTAGAAGCCTTCCCAGACGTCTGGAATTAAATTTTTTGGACGTACGAGTTCGCATCTGCACGCATGTGGGCGCAGACTGCACCCGCCGCCGTCCTTCTCTTTCCTTCCTCCTTGCAGACGCAGCTTTTTCTCTCTCTCCCCTCGGCAGCCTTCAAATACCCCTCTCCTCCCCCTCACCCTCACTCCACCGCCTTTTTCTTCTTCTTCCTGTCAGCGAGAGCGTAAGTGAGCGAGGGCAGCCGCAGCGGCTGCTGTGAGTGTGTGGGGAGGAGGAGTTGCTGCGAGGGAGAGAGAGCTCGATTGCGAGGTTGCGAGCTCGCCGGAGCAGCCAGGGCCGGCCGGCGGTTGCGCAACAGGCGAGTGGTGCTGGGGAGGAGCTGTTGTAGCTCAGGCAGCAGGCGGGCGCGGCGCGGCACGGCCGTGCGCTGCGGGCGGAGGGTGAGGAGGTCCTGATTCTGGGAAAATCTCCCAGAATCAAATGTCTGGACGACGCAGGAGACGTCTGGAGGAAGGTCCAGATGTCTGAAAGGTACGATATTTTACCTTCCTTCTTCTTTCGCGTGTATGGCCATGCAGCCATTCCGCCGAAGTCTTCTGCATCCTTTCGTATTGAGAACGGGCGCGTGTGTGTGTGCAGGACTTGTTCGGGAAGGCGCAAGGGCACGCCATCCCACACAGATCGGACATCTGGAAACTAAGTCCAGACGGTTCAGCGGGCTTCTAGACATCTGAGGGACCACGCAGATCAAGGTATGACCTGAGCTATCATTTAAGACCTCTGGAAGAAGTTCCAAACGTCTGATTTTGGCAGACTTGTCATTTTTGACCCGTTTAGGATCCGTTCGGAGTCCGTTTTCCTCGTTTCAAGTCTCGTTCTTTTCAGATTTAGTTCCTCTACCTGTTTACAGTAATTGTATACTATTCTGAGTAGCTCCTTGTATTTGATCCTTGTGTTAGGACCCCATTCCGTTGCAGCTCTGGGGGTTGCGAAGGCGTGCGGGCTTGCCGATTACGCCCCTAGTACTCCCAGTTTTGCGGGTAGAGTGGCCTTTTCAATTATTTATCAAAAAATTATGCACTTGTGAGATAATTAATAGAGTCTAGGGTATTGCATGAACCCTAGGAATGAAAAACTAGATTGAATGATAGATCCAGGTGTATTGCATGAATCCTATGACTGGAAAACTAGATTGAATGATAGATCCTAGGGTATGGCATGAATCGTAGGACTGGAAAACTAGATTGAATATATATACATTACAGTCTTGGAAAAGTAGAAAGGAAACGATAACTGCCTGTAATTGGTTAACAGCTGCCTGTTTATGGATGAATAATTACGGTTGAGAACCTAGGCTATATGAGTATAAAGCTGAAATGATGAAACCTAAATTGGCTGAGTTAAAGGAGCATGAACCCTATGGGGAATTAGGAGTAGAACTCCTGGAAAGTGAATGTGTAACGAACGCGTGCCCCAGACGTCTTTTAAGACGTCTAGGAGGTGGCCCAGACGGCGTACCAGACATCTGGGATAACATCCAGACGTCTTACCAGACGTCTGGGATCGTTTCCAGACGTCTGGAAATCCGTTAATTTCGACACGCGTGGGTCGTCTGCGCGCCTGAGCGCGCAGACCGGATATTCGCTTATTCCCTCTTTCTCTACGGCTGCAGACACCTGCCGCGTCCTCTCTCTCCTCCTCGCGTGGCCTTAAAAGGCCACGCGCTCCCTCCTGTCGTCTCCACCGTCTCCTCCCTCTTCTCCTTCAGCCAGTGAGCGTGAGCACGAGCGCGAGGGCAACAGCGGCGGCCGCAGTGAGCGCGGAGGAGGTGTTGCGTGCGAAAGCGAAGCTTTGCCGTGAGGGTGAGCTCGCCGGGGCTGCTAGGGCCGGCCGATGGAGGGCGCAGGGGGCGCGGAGCGACGCGGAGGGGGGACTGCTCTGGTCTGAGCAGCAGGCGCGCGAGGTGCGACGCGGGCGGCGTCGCGAGCGGAAGCCGGGTGGTGCCCTGTTCTGGAAAAATTTCCAGAATCAGACGTATGGGTTGATAGAGAGACGGCGAGGGAGACGTCTGGAAGACCTTCCAGACGTATAAAAGGTGAGTTTTCCATCTTCTTCTTCCTTCCTGTCGACTGACCGTACTGAGGGAGGGAGATGGGTGTGCGCAGGCTCGGTGATTCGCCATCCAACGCGAATCAGACGTCTAGCTGTTGTACCAGACGGCGGGAGCGACCTCTAGACGTACGGGATGATCATCGGACGTCTGGGAGCTAGGCCAGACGTCCCCGCAGACTTCTGGACATCTGGGAAACCACGCTGAACAGGTAATTCTCTGATCCACTTTTTAAGACGTCTTGAAGAAGTTCCAGACGTCTGATTTTACACAATGTCGTCGTTTTCGGCCCGTTTAGGGCCCGTTCGGGTTCCGTTTTCCGCAATTCGAGTTGCATTCTTTTCAGAATTAATTCTTCTACCCGTCTACAGTAGCTATACACTGTTTTGAGACTCTCCTTGTGTTTGATCCTTGTGATAGGACCTCGTTCAGTTGCGGTCTTGGGAGTCGCGGAGGCACGTTGGATTCCCGATCATGCCCCCATTACTCCCGTTGTACCTGGTAGAGTGGTTTTAAGTTATTAATAAAATCTGTTAAAGTATGGAACCATAACTAGAACCTAGGACGTTGCATGAATCCTAGGAATGAGAAATATATGATAGCTCCTAGGTGTTGCATGAATCCTAGGGCTGGAAAACCAGATTGTATGATAGATCCTAGGATATGGCATGAATCCTAGGATGGGAAAACTAGTGGAATGTATAATACTGCAGTTTTGGAAAATGGAAAGAGATATAAAGCTGCCTGTTGTGAATAAATAACGTGGTTGAGAACATGGGTTGTAAGAATGTGAAATTGGAAAGTGAAACCTGGATGTTTGAGTAAAAAGGATGGAACCCTACGGGGAAGTAGGAGTAGAACTCCTGGAAAGTGAATGGAATAGTATTGGGGAAGTGAGCTGGCCCTTGAGTACGGAGTACCAAGGAGAGCGACTGTCCCCCCTGTGTAGTGCAGAGCGGAGCCAGCCGCCCCAGGGACCCGGGGTTAGGACTGGCCACTCTGTACCGACTTGCTGGCCCTCGCGTACGTAGTACCGAGGAGAGCTACTAGTGTAGGGAGGTACTAGCTACCCCACGGGCCCCGGGGTTCTGCTAGCCTCCCACACCGACTTGTTAGGCCCGCTGGGGCAAACCAGGGTAGTCAGGCGAGGGTGCGCGGACTGTGGAGGGGCAAGGCCCCGGTTTGGTTACTGTGGAGGGGTTGGACCCCTGTTACTAAGAGGGCTCTGCCCTGGACTGGTTCCGTGCTGTGCTTTGGGCGCACCCGTTAACGGAAACGACTGGCCGCGTGCCAGTACGGGTTAGCTACCTGTGCGTTTATCGCACGTGCCGTAGTCACCGTTACGTCTGTCAGTAACCTTGGGGTGGTTGACTGAGGGTAGGATCACCACGGGGGACTCTCCCGGCCAAGAGAGCACCACGTGCTACTTCTACTTTTTGGAAAAGACTGCAATCAAGATCGTTCCCACGAGGAACATTCGAGATCAAGAAAAAGATCTAGGGAATAAATGAAATAGTGAGACAATTGAAAGATGTGAATAAAGAAAGTAATAGAACATAACAGCTACTGTACACTCTACTGTTGTCTTTAGTTTTAGTTGCCACTCTACTCAGCATTTTGCTGACGTGTTACACTCGTTACCTTTTTCAGGATCAGTTGTTGAGCAGCCAGGGCCAGCGGCTGCAAAGGACGCTGGGCCGAGTAGGGTCCAGTAGAGTTACCACTGTCTTTTGTACCTCTTTGTTTCTGTTATAGTGAGTAGTTCCTGTTTCCGCTGTACTTATCTTTACCTGCAGTTCATGTTATATGATAAATGTTGTTCTACTGTTGTGGTGGTATATACTGTAGTAGTTTCTTTCCTTACTGCTTTACTTTCTTACTGCTAGTTATATTCATGCTGAATGTGGTTTATTTTTACTGCTCTTTTGGTTACTTCCCCGTTGGACGACTAGGTCTTGGGATTAGTCGAGTCGGTCCGGTTCTCGTGTCTCGTAGGGACTCAGAACCGGGTCGTTACAGAATGGAATAGAATTGGGGAAGTGAGCTGGCCCTTGAGTACGGAGTACCAAGGAGAGCGACTGTCCCCCTATTTAGTGCAGAGCGGAGCTAACTGCCCCAGGGACCCATGGTTAGGTCTAGCCACTTTGTACCGGCTTCTGGCCCTCGTGTACACAATACCGAGGAGAGCTACTAGTGTAGGGAGTGCATTAGCTACCCCACGGGCCCCGGGGTTTTGCTAGCCCTCCTACACCAACTTGTTAGGCCCACTCGGCAAACCAAGGTAGTCAGGCAAGGGTGCGCGGACTGTGGAGGGGCAAGACCCCTGGTTGGTTACTGTGGAGGGGTTGGACCCCTGTTACCGAGAGGGATCTGCCCTATACTAGTTCCGTGCTGTGCTTTGGGCGCACCCGTTAACAGCAACGACTGACCGTGTGCCAGTGCGGGGTAGCTACCCGTGCATTTATCGCGCGTGCCGTAGTCACCGTTACGTCTCTCAGTGACCTTGGGGTGGTTGACTGAGGGTAGGACCACCACAAGGGACTCTCCCGTCCAAAAGAGCACCACGTGTTACTTCTACTTTTCGGAAAAGACTGCAATCAAGATCATTCCCACGAGAAACATTCAAGATCAAGAGAAAGATCTGAGAAATAATTCAATAGTGAATAAATGGAAAAATTAAAGAAAGAAATTGAAATATAACAGCTATCATCCACTTTACTGTTTTTCTTAGCTCTGGGTTGCCACTCTACTCAGCGTTTCGCTGACGTGTCACCTTTGTTACCTTTCAGGACCAGGTGTTGAGCAACCAGAGTCGGCGGCTGCAGAGGGTGTTGGGCCTAGTAGAGACCAGTAGTTTCTACTTGTGTAGTACCCACTGTACTTTTCCTTCTGTTGTAGTGAGCAGTTTATGTTACCCCTGTACTCTTTTATTATAAGCATCATGTTTTGTACATGTTTATTTCTTTACTGTTGTGGTGGTGTATACTGTAGTAGTTCTTTTCTTTATTGTTGTATTTTATTAATGCTAGTTATATGCATGGTGAATGTGGTTTATTTTACTGCTCTTTTGGTTACTTTCTTGTTGGACGACTGGGTCTTGAGATTAGTCAAGTCAGTCCGATTCTCGTGTCTCGTAGGGATTTGGGAATCGGGTCGTAACACTTCCTTTCTTCGGCTTACGCTTAGGAGTACATGATGAGAACCTCATCATGAGCCATAACTAGCTCATTTTGACCTAATACAAAGGATAAAAGCTCCTACATATCTCAAGGAAAGGCTTAACTCAGAGAATTCTGAGTTTAAGAAGAAAACAAGTCATAAGGGGTAAAAATGCAATTTTACCAGTATAATCTGCATACAGGGTAATTCAGGGCCCAAACATAGGTCAAAGCAGCTTAATAAGAATAAAAGTGGGATGAAATGATCTAGCGAGAGCTACAGCAATTCCAAGAAACTAAATGATAATCTGTAACCCTAAAACAACCCACTTCAATTCACAAGGTTCGAGGCAAAGTAAAAATAGAATAAACCCTCTAAAATTCATAGAAAAATAATCTCTAGGGTTTAGAACCTTCAATTTGGCCTTCAGAACCCATTTTGACCTACATTGAGAACCATGCCCAATTAATAACTTAATTTGGGTTTTTACGTAAATTGACCGGCCAAACAAGGTTTAATATAGAAATGAAATTCACCATCAGATTCCTTAGGTCCTAATTAGTCATGTATAAAAACTTGAGCCTAAGAAGAAACCTCCTTGACCGACTTTACACTTTGGTCCTCATATATTTACTCTTTGGCCCTCAACTTTTGAACCCTCGCATTTTGGCCCCTAACTCTCCTTCGTTCTTTGCGATCAGGTCCCCCCTGCAAAACCTGCCACGCCGCGCAGGGTGAGGTGGGGGACCTGGCAAGTAAACCGGGGGTGCCCTGCGTCGTCAGCCGTCGCAGGGACACCCCCCTGGTCGTTGTAACCCACCATACCGACCGTGCGAACGCACGGACGGTATGGGTTCTTGTTTCCGGCCATCCTCCGGCGAGGGAGACACGTCGTCTCCCTCCGCCTTCCTCCCTGTTTGATCCCTATAAATACCCCCCGTTGCTCCACCGACCGAGGCAGCTTGGATCTGACGGAGAAAATCCCCAACTTTCCTCTCTTCTCTCTCCGGCAGACGCTCACCAGCTCCGACGGTTCCTCCCCCTCCATCTCTCCGCTCTGCCGCAATACCAGTAGCAGAGACTTCCTCCCCTGCTCTTCCCGCGCCACGCCGCACCCAGTTGGCGCCTCTCCGGCTCTCTGCTCGCCGCCGCCCCTTTCCCTGAGCATCGTCTTCTCCGGCGACAGTCGATACGACTGTCGCCCTGTTCCTCCCCCTTCGTCCCTGCAAGTAAGCTAGAGCTATTCCCCTTCTTCTCCTCTTTCTTTCCCCGCTTTCAATTTATTCAATTAAGCCCTCGACCGACCCTGACCATCGTCACCCCCTTCGTCTCCGGCCACCCCCCGGCGAGCCGCTCCCATCACCTCAGCAACCCACACGGCTCGCCGACCCTCACCACACCTCCGCCTCATCACACTGAGCACCCCCCACCCCTTCACTGCCACTCCACACCTCCGTAACGCTTCCCCCAACAAACCCATCCTCCGACCCACAGTCCGACCTAGGGCAGCCCTTGCACGCCGCCCCGCGCCTCGCCACCACCCACACGAGCTTCGCCGCACCCTGGCGAAGCTCCTGGCACTTTCTGATTAGGCCGAGAGGCCGTTTTCTTGTGAACAGGCCACCCGACCTCCACCGCCATTGCCGTGCAGGAGGAACTGCTTCCGCCTGCAGCTACAGGCGCGCCACGCTCAGCGCCACGCCCAGATTCAACTCCCAGGCCTTGCGAGGCGTTCCGACAAAACACCAGGCTCGCAGCTAAGGCAGAAGGCTTCGCGTGACGCCGCGATCTTCCGCTGATTTCCCCGCTGCGGGCGCGCAATTGAGGTGGGACATTTAGTCCCACCTCGGAAAAGCCTGAAGAGGCGCAGCGATATAAGATGCAAAAGTGCTGGAGGCTTACTGCCTCAGCACACGGGGTGAGGTCCCCTTCACCCGCCCGGTTACCCGGTCTCGTCCGCGCTCACGCCCCGCGGACCTGACCCGACCCGACCCGACTTAAGACTGACCTGCACTCCTCGCCCACCACGCACGCCGGTGGGCCTGGACCCGGGCCTGACCCGAACCCGGTTACCCGGCAGCTCTGGGAGAGCTTTCCCAAGAGTGGTTTCAGAGAGAGAGAGAGAGACGCGGGGGGGAGGGTAGAGTAGGTTTTGCCTCTGACGAAAAACTCTGAAGTGTGCAGGCACAGGCGAAGAAGAAGACCCGCGGAAGAAGAAGGAAGCTGACTGTAGCAACAGGTAGTTTAAGTCGTCTGATTTGGAAATCAGACGACGGCCTGAAGGGAAAAGAAGAAAGGAGGGGTGACGTCCCTGGCTGAAAAAGAAAAGAAGAAGCTGACACTTAGCCGCAGGAAGGAGAAACAAGAAGAAACTCTAAAGAAGAGGCTGAGCAAGGCAGAAGAAGAGGAAAGGCTGCAGTACAGCAGAGCCAAGGAAGAAGAAACCTTCACAGAAGAGACTGCAGAAAAAGAAGAAGAGAGGCCAAGACAGAAACCAAGGAAGAAGAAGAAGGAGATCTGAAGAAAGAAAGAGGAGCATCACCTCTGCAGAACAAAGAAGAAGAAGGAGATCTGAAGAAAGAAAGAAAGAAGAACATCACGAGGAGAAAACAAAGAGAACAACAAATTCTTTCCCTCTCTCTTTCTTTATTTTGTAAAAGAAACATGTATATCTCTATAATACAACTTGCTCCCTGAGTTCGACCTCGGGAACTCTTTTATTTTCCGAGTAAAAAATTTATATATTTGAAATGTTGGTAATAACTGGCTATACTACAACGTTATAACAATAAAACCCGGTTGAACCAACGACTTCAGTACACAATTCCTTAAGAAATCTTACGTAAGTTGGAATGTGTTTGATAGCATATAGGAGTGGGATATTAATGTGTACCTATTCAAAAATCTTAATCAAGTCTTCATCTAATATAGCAGGTTGTTTTTGTTTCCTAGCCTTCTTCAAAGCTTCTGGGAATGGGATGTGGAATTCCTGTTCTACTGAGGTATTTCCCTGATCTCGCGAATTAGCGGGAATTGTGGGATCGGGTTCTGCACCTCTTCCAGGTGTAGAAACAGGGATTGATCTAGATGTACTAGGGTCTTGGTATAGGTTCCTTGGATAAACTGGATCCCTAGTGAAGTTCCACGGCAGGTTGTAACAGAGTTAATACCCGCATGAGAAGAAGTAACTGATGAAGAAGAAGATGCTTGTGTACTTTGGAAAGATGGATTATTGGTTAAAGGTTGATTCAAATTGATTGCTGTTGATTTGAATATTCAAAATCATGATTAGAAATAGGAGGATTCGGATTTGGATTTAGATTTGGATTCAGGGGTAATTGATTAAGAAGATGGACATGTCCCTGATTCAGATTTTGAACTCCCGGGTGTTGTCTTTGCTGGATATTCCTAGGGTTTGGAATTGGCTTGGATGGAAGGGCCCCTAGCTGACAAGATTCAGCTAACTGCGTGATTTGACCCCTAAGATCAACCAATTCTGCCGAACATTGTCGTTGGACTTTAGCAAGAGCCTCAACATTTTGTTGCTATCTCTCAGTCACAGCTCTCAAAATCTGGTCTAGCTGTGAATCTCTATTTTGCCCTACGGGGTTTTGCGAACCCGCGTAAAATGGCCTCGCATTGTGTTGTTGAAACGACAATGTAGGTGGGTTTTGCCTGGTCTGAGTCGGATATGATGGCCTTTGTGTATGGTCGACCAAGAGAAATTAGAGTGATTCCGCCATCCAGGATTATAGGAATTCGAATATGGGTTTAATCTTGGTGTGTATCCCTGAATGGCGTTGAAATCAAGAGGATAAGGCATGTTTTCTACAAAAGATAAGGGTGGGGAAAAGAGTGGGTAAGATTGTGGGACAAAAGTCCCTCCTTGGGTTGGTGAAGGAGTAGATAGAAAACCCAAGGAAGATGGATCTCTAGAATCCAGATTATTCACAAATTCCCTCCCTGCAGGAATTTGCGAAACAGGTAGATGCACGGAATTCGTAACAAGTAGAGGTGTAAGAGTCTTCATCGTATTTCTGATCTCATCGAGATGCTTTGCGACAATATCGACTTTGTCCAATTTTTCTGCAATTATCTCTAAATCCTTTGAACTGGATGGGTTACCGATCTCGTGAATGCCCTTATGCAGATTCTGATGATTCGTGTTTGCGCCCCATGTAAATTGCGACATTGATGCGTTATTGATCGAGTTTTCTGCCATCCCTTCAAATAATTTTGAGGCAGATTCAGCATCACAATTTAGGAAGTTCCCTCCACAAGAGGCATCAAATAGATTGCGAATGCCCTCTTGTAAACCGTAGTAAAAGATATGCAGGAGTTGCCAACGAGGGATGCCATGATGTGGGCATTTCCTTTGCAATTCATGAAAACATTCCCACGCTTCATGAATTGGTTCTCCTTGGTTTTGATTGAAAGTAGTAATAGCTCGCCTTAAAGCATTAGTTCGACCAATAGGAAAGAATTTCTTAAGAAAAGCAGATTCAAATTCAGCCCAAGTTGAGATTGGTCTTGCAATAGTTCTGTACCAATAAGTAGCTTTGTCTTTAAGGCTAAAAGAGAACATTGTAATTAATAGGATTTCCCTATTATGGTTTCGAGGTCCAAGAGTTTGAGATAAATTTTTTAGATCTTCTATATGTTGGAATAGATCCTCGGATGCAAATCCATGAAAGTGAGGGATTAAACCAATGATATTTGGCTTTAATTCAGGATCATTTTCCCCAATAGGTATCCTAACATTAGGCTCTACTTGTGCATTAGATGGGTTGTAGTAATCTCTAAGTAGAGGTCATGGACGATTGATCTGTAAATCAGGGATGTCAAAACCTGCCTCAGGTTGAGGTGGAGGACGGGTTTGAAGAGTTTGCAAATTATTTAAGGATGTTGTTAATAGATTGATCTGTCT
The DNA here is from genome assembly GCA_037157565.1 of Thalassia testudinum. NCBI lineage: Eukaryota > Viridiplantae > Streptophyta > Magnoliopsida > Alismatales > Hydrocharitaceae > Thalassia > Thalassia testudinum. Next base: position 11,065,182 of record JAZHRO010000078.1, on the reverse strand, counting down.
AGTCTACTCAAGCATCCTAGGGTTCTAGTTCAGGAGTGCCTCATGAACATCAAAAGGTGGCATCTCCCCTTGACCAGAAGAGGAAGGGATCTCGGGATTTTGATTCTGCAACTGATCCATAGAGGTAGATGGATCAGATGGGAAAACCATTGGTTGCTTATCTGCAACCGGCCTAGGATCACCTGTCAAAGACGGTGCAAGAAGCGAATGCAAGGGTCGCCACCCGTCCATAAAATGAGAAAAAATGTGCAAATGCACACACACCACCAAAAGAAATAGCGGCACAAAAACCTGCAAAACAGCGCAAAGACACGGGTCTTGCTCTTCTTTCAAAGGAAAGAAGAGATTCCTAAGATACTCAAAAGTAATTTGACGCAAACAAATAGACTAACATTATCAAAATACACATCCTAATCTGTGTCTATGGGTTTAGAGGATATTTTCCTCTTCGATTTAAAGAGTAAATCTAGGGGTTTCCTATGGGTTATTACTGCCTGGAAGTGAAGTAACTCGTACAGAGTCTATAGGATAGCTTTTCTAACTTAGTTAAGTGTCTGAGCAAGATCTGCAGGTCATTCCGCAGCTATAGGAATGGGTCCAGAAGCTCTTTAAGCTTCTAAAATCGCAGAGAAGCTTCAAGCTTCTCTGAAAGCTTCAAAAATAGATTCTAACTTGAAAAGGTCTAACAAACAGCTGCAATCATTTTCAATCGATTAGAATAGATTTTAAGGGTTGTTACAAATTAATCTAGGAAAGATTTGAGATCAAATCTCAACAAAGAGCCACTGCCATCAATTTGGGTTTGAAAACAACCCAAACTGGCAGGTTGTGAATTCTTACAAAATTACAAGTCTGAGCTCAATAAAATCATTCTAAAATCATTCAATAGATTCTCAGAGACATTTCAAACTCCTTAATTTCTCAGATCGAGCTCAGAATCAATATCTCAAACTCAATTTGACTGTGAAGCTTGAAATTTTGACTTTCTGATTTAAGCTTCTCACAAAATTAACACCTTGAACAGAATCCTCTCAACCTCAGAAATCTTCCCAATCCCTTAATCAGGTGTTCTAACCTAAAAGCCTAGGGTTTCAGGCTCATCGCCTGAACTCTAAAAGCACTTTGTTCATTAAAATGATTGGGAGGTTTCTATAAAAATCTGAGATCAGAAATAGCTTCAGTGCACTGCACTGAAGCTTCTAGACTCTTTAAATGCTTCTTTAAGACTTCTGTGCAGGCTTCTTCAACTCCACCAGAGTTGGAGAAGAAGACATCACTCTGAGCTCCAGTGGCTAAAATCCCAAATAATTGGCCTCAAACTAATCAGTAATCAATATCATGTCAATCTGGAGCTTTTCAATAAATTATATAGGCTGAAGCTCAATAATGACTCGCCGGAGCTTGACGGAGCTCCGGTGAGTCTAGAAAAATTGAAATCATGTTCAGAATGGTGAATTTATGCCATTTTTGACCTGAAAAGGATCCTGAGGTTGCAAGGAATCTCAGAATCACATTTAATTCCTCATTAATTCGTTACATGAATGATTAATCAGTGAAATTGGTTTGAATGTAATCTGAGTTGTTTGATGCTCAGGACTTGGTCTCCCACTCAAATGAGTGGTTGTGACAAGTCAATAGATGTTTGCGATCATATTAGTATAAATAATTTATAATTAAAACTGCTCCTGAGTCGCCATTGACAGCGAGCTCAGGAGGTTAATTAAAATTAGGCTTTTACATCAGAGTTGATAATTATTCAAATTAAGGTGTGGAATAGGGTCCTTAGATGATGAGTAAGTGTTGAAGAACCCTGTGAATGTGAATCTAAGCTCAGCTACTGCCGCCATGGACAGCAACAGTAGCTGTTGAAGGTGAATATGATTTAGGCGATTAAGTGATAGAATTAGTGTTTTAATGAGTTAGAAGTGATCATGAGTGATAGAGGAAGGTGATCAGCGAATTCAAAAGACAAAACAAGAGCTCTAGCAAGCTCAAGGAGCTCGCCAGAGTCGAAGAAGACAAACTCTGAAATGTGACATTAAACTACATTAACTACCTAACTACCTAGACTACTCCTACTCCTACCTACTGTTACCTGGATGAAGGAGGTAAAGGGACTCCGTCAACAGCTCATGACGGAGGAGGAAATCAGAGGGTATTGAGGAAGATCTCCGGCGGGCAAAAATGGATGGAGCAGAGGATCTCCTTGGTTGTCGCCTTTGTCCAAGGATACGATTGACCTCAGTGAAGTTCCTAAGCTGATCAGGATGGATGGAGGAAGTTGGAGATTGATGTGGAAGATCACCAGAGTTGTAGACGAATAGCCTATTGGGTCAGATCAGTGATAGAAGAGGGAAGGGAGCCAACTTACCAGAAATCGAGGGGGTGAGGGGCTATTTATAGTTGACGGTGATGAAGAGGGCGGTAGAGTCTGGGTGTGTGAGAAGCTAGAGGAGGTTAACCACCGACGTCGTCTTCGACGACGGTGAGGTTAACTCCCTCCTAAAATTAGGATTAAAGAATCATCCAGACCGATGGATGAGAATGGGATGGTTAACACAAGCTCCAGGAGCTTGGAGAAGGTGGAACAACGTCGGATGTGCGGTGATCGAGCGGTGGAAGCACCCTCTGTCGTCAACCGTTCATCTGGCTGAAGGAAGAAGAAGAAGAAGACAGGGACCCTTGTGCAATGAAACCTAAGGACCTATATGAAAATTAAGGACCCGATTGAAATGAGTAATAAGGATCTAAATGTAAACTCAGGTTTTAAAGGTTTATTTTAACTTAGATTTTTTTCAACTTTTTATATATGATTATAAATAAGGTAATTATTATGTTTACACCTTGAATTTACATTTTTGACCTTTTTAGGTTAATTTATTAACTTAGGTAAAGTTACTTAAGTTATTATATACTTTGGTATACATTATGTTTTAAGTTAATTAACTTATTAATTAAAGGAATGATCGATAAGATCTCGAGTCCAATTATTAATCAGATTATTAATAATATTATTTGAGTGATAAAATATCATTTTTAACTTATTTTAAGGTCCTTTACTATATATCCCTTATTTTATAATTAACCCATATATACTCATATCCTTAGCTAATTAACTAGGAAGACTAGTTAATTAGGGGTAATTAGAGATCATGATGAGTCTCTCATCAGATCCATGTTGGGTATTTTTGGGAACGTGTTCCCAGTGCTTTTATTGCTTATCGCTCTTGTATGCGGGAGCGTATTTTTGTGAGTGTGTTCCCATTTTATTTAGATTATAGGATTATTCGAATTGTTTGAAATGCATATAGGTTAGTTAGTTAGATTAGGTTTGTTTGCTTAATATTATTAAAAAAAGAAAAAAATCAAACTTCCTGCTAGAAGCTGCATATCAATAGGGAGACCATCTAGGATTGAATGAGCAGCATCTAGTTTATCTTTATTGCATCGCATACATTCTTGCACAAAGAAAGCTGGAGTAAGGTACGTCTTCTATTTAGCATCAACCTCCTGTCATGCATTTGCATTGGACTTAAATTCAAGACCACTAAAGTGTTTGAATAGGGTTAATTTAGTGGTCACTTTAAAAATTGGGACTGTTAAGAGATTGGACCATAAAATTTTTGACTTGAAATTGTGTGAAAAGGATCTTGTTTGCAAGATTTCAAAATTCAAAATGCGAGCATGAATTGCACACCTTAGACACTGTGCACATCACACATAAAGTCACTAGATAAATTTCTACCTCTCCTCTTTTACACCGCAAGGGAAGTTTGTTGGAAATCAACAAGCCTATCCACCAAGTTACTTCGGTTCCTCGTGTGTGGGCTCAATTCGAGACTTCCATCTCTTGTGAGTAGGTTGTAGTCAAAAGAATGTTCGTATCACTTTTCCATATTTTAAATTAACCTTGTTGCAGTATAGTTGAAAAAGCATATGAACAAATAACAATTTTTATTACTCGAAATTCAAAAATATTCCAAGGTCGAACTTAGGGAGCAAATTGGTATTTAAGAAGCAAAAATCACAATTCTCAAAATTTACTTGAAAGATAATGTTCAAGAATGCATTGTATATAAAGTCTAGAGAGTAAAAAGAAATAATTTTTTCTCTTTTCTTCCTTCTTCTCTTCTCTCTTTCTTTTTCTTTGCTTTCTCTCTTCCTTCTCTTATTTCTCTGTCTTTCCTCTCTCAGACGTCTGATTCTTTGAATCAGACACCTTAACTAAGTACTGCTACAGTGCCGAGCCTTCTTCTTCTTCCTTCCTTCTCCTTGGCTTCTGCCTCTTTGGCTTCTTCTTCTCTTCTTGAGTTGTTGTGCCTCCTCCTTCTTCTTCCTTGCCTTAGGCTTTGGCTGCGTCTTCAGCTTCTCCTTCCTTGGCCTCTACAGTTCCCTTCTTCTTCGGCTCCTTCCTCTGTCTTCTTCTCCTTCTTTCCATGGCTAAGTCCTTCCTTCAGCTGCTCTCTGCTACGCCTCCTCCTCTTCAGCAACACCTTCTTCTCCCTTAGCTGCTCCTGCCTTCTCCTTCTTTCCCTGCACAGAGCGAAGCAAAACCTACCCCTACCCTCCCCACGTCTCTCTCTCTCTCTATTTTGCTCTCAGGATAGCTCTCCCAAAGCCTTTCTTGGGTAAACGGGTTGGGTATGCGTGCCCGGGACCAGGCCCACTGGCGTGCGGTGGTGGGCGAGGGGTGCACGGGTAGTTAAGTCAGGCCAGGTCCGCGGAGGTGTGGGTCGCGAACAAGACCGAGTCGGGTGAGTGGGACCTCACCCCGTGTATCTGAGGTAACAAGGCTAATTCACAAATTCAATTTAAGTGGCGCCTCCCGCTCGTCAGCTTCCGAGGTGAGACTAAATTTCCCACCTTCTCGCGTGCGCCCACAACAGATGTCGCGCTCGATTGCAGCAGATGCAAGGGGCTTCAGCGCCAATCGCTTGGCTGGAGTTGTGCGCGAAGGGCTTCCGCACGACCTGGGGCACTTCACCTGGAGCGGAGAGACCTGGAGGAGCTTCCCAAGCAAGCTCCTTGCTGCGTCAATGGCGGTGGAGAGGGTCAACACCTGTCAACACAAATACAGCCTCACGGCCCTGTCAAAACACTCAGCAGGCTTCGTCGTGACACGACGAAGGTAGCCTGGTGGTCGGCGTGGCGCAAGGTGGCCTGGGCATGCGTGCCTAGGTCACCCTGTGGCTGTGCAGGTGGGTGTGTTCGAGGGGCGTGTTGGGAGCGTGTGGCGGTGAATGGAGAGGGGGGAAATGATCAGTGGATGGTGGCGGAGCTTCTGAGGGGTTTGGCGAGGTGGATGGATGCGTGGAGCAACGGGCACACCTCGTCGATGATCTGGTCGGAGGTGGAGACAATGGTGGTGGTTAGTGGCGGTTGGTGTGCGATTTGTGAAATTAATAAGGGGAAAATGAAGAGGGGAGAAGGAGGAACTTAACTAAGGGGCTTGGAGCGAAGGGGGGAGGAGAAGGGAGAGCGGCAGGTGTCTGCTGTTGCTGGATACGAAGGCCCTGTGGTGAAGAAGCGGTGATGAGGAAGAGGGTCGGAGGGGTGCGGGCTGGTATGGCGCGGCGTAGAGGAGCACGACGGAGATGGCTCTGCCACTGGTACGGTGGCAGAGCGACGAGAAGAGGGAGGGAGAGTCATCGGAGCCTGCAGGCAGTTGGCCGGAGTGAGGAGGAGACGAAATTGGAGGGTGTTCTCTGACCAAAATAGGCTTCCCGGAAGCGAAGGGATCAGGGCTTCCTTAAATAGGCATGGGTAGAGGGAAGAGTCGCAAGGACGTGGACGAAAGTCTTCGCCGGAGGTATGGCCGAAGTGAGACCCATACCTCTCGAGCTTTCGCACGAGAGGTATGGGGTGATTCATGGTTTGGGGAGCTGCTCATGTGGTAGGGGGCTTCGCAGATAGCTCCCCATGAAATCGAGGAAACCTCCGTGCAAAGTCACCGGCGGTATGGGTCCCTGTTGCGATGGAAGAGGGGCCAAAATGAAGAAAGTGACGAAGAAGCTGAGGGGGGATTTGCAAGGGTTTCCAAAAGTTAAGGGTCTCAATGTAATTTGGTGGACCAAATTGCAAAGTAGGTCAAGATGACCTTCCCTTAGGTCCAAATTTTGGTATAAACCTAATTTGGACCTAAGGAATCCAATGGTGAAGTTGGATTTTAGGTTTGACTATGTTTGACTAAACATTTTGCACAAAAACCAAAATTACATCAAATATTGGGCATGAACCCCAATATAGGTCAAAACAGGTTCCAAAGGTCAAATTGAAGGTTCTAGACCCTAGGGGATATTTTTCCATGAATTTTAGAGGATTTAGTTGATTTTTATCCTACCTGAAACCTCGTGAATTAAAATTAGTTTGTTTTAGGGTTACAGAATGTCATTTAATTCTTAAATTTCACGATAACCCTCTTCTGACTGAACCATCCCACTTTTTATCCTATTAAGTCCAATTGACCTATATCTAGATTCTTAGAAATCCCGTTGATGCACTACAATGGTAAAGTTATAATTTTACCCCTTGTTTCATGTTCTCTTCCCAGATTAGTAATTCCTTGAATTAAGCCTTTCTCTTGGTTATGTAGGAGCTTTTATTTTCTTTATTAGGTCAAAATATACTAGTTAGGGCTCATGATGAGGTTCTCATTAGGCACCAATGAAGACCGGCCTAGGGAACGTAATTCTTGCAAAATTTGTTTGGCCACCAACTGAACATTTAATTCTAAGACCTAGAATCTACTAAAAACAGATCCCATTGTTTTTGCATTTATTTTGATAGTGATAGAACTCTCTAGGAAGTTTCTGCTTGTGTTATGATTTCTTTTAAATTCTAAGAGAGTTTATCCTGTTTAATTGAAAGAAATGGACTATCCTTACTCCTATCATTTTAACCAGGATCCCATGCCCTGAGTGTATCCATCCTTTGATGGGTACATTGATAATTCATGGGATCATTCATATTCCTATCTTGGGAGTACTGGCCCGAAAGCTCCTACTTTTGAGCAGAGCCTAGGAGCGGGATTTTCCAACCCTGGAATCCCTACTACTATGCAAACACCCAACCCTCCCACCCTTCATGATTTTTCGTATCGAGGTTGGATCGATACCCCTAAGCAACCAGAGCTTGAGATTGACTATCCTCCCCAATCTAATAGTAGTAGGCTCTCCTCTTTTATGATAGAAATGCAAAAACAACAAAAGGAAATGATGGAATCTATGGGAGAGATGTTGAGGAATAGTCAACAATTGAATAAAGAAATTAGACAGCTTAGCTACGCTCTCCCTAGCAATTCTGATCCCTACCCATACGACCGTCATCATGAAAATAATTCTGAGGAAACAAATGACAATAGGGATCCCATTTTATGTAGCTATCACTTAGACTCTCCTAATGAGACACGACCACTAGAGGAGAATGATCCTAGTAATTATCCACCCGAGCTATATTAGAGTCAAAAGAAAGGGAAGATGGTACCTCTTGAGGACCTTGACCCCAATGATAGTATTTTCCTTACCCCTGATAACTCGGGTCAAGGTCGTATTGTTCATATCACATCCCCTATTAATTATCTGGTGGAACCTCATTCTACCTTTAGTGAGCCTAATCCTGACCCTCCACTTAGGGAATCAACACCTACCATTCAGCATTCTAAGGATTTAAATGCACCCAATGAAGGTGACCCTAAGGGAATGGAGGATGAATTAGATCAATTTTCGTCTCAGAGATATAGAGCCTATTTTAGAGGACGAGGATGACCTAATGGAGGAACCCAAACTGAAAATCTGGAGTGAATCACAAGGGGATTATTTTTTATTCGAGGACCTACCCTCAGAGGATATAAATAATCTGGTGAAATCCGAATTCCTCCCTTCTTTTGAGAGTCATCCTCCACTAAACCAAGAGTTGATATTAGAGGAAGACAAGCACAATAGTGAGAAGCCTAGGGGAGACTCTCGGGGACTATTAAGACCCGTACTATTAAAGCCCTTTAAGACATCTAGGATTTGGGTCAGACGTCTGGACGCTTTCCCAGACATTTGGAAATCAATTTTTTTGTGTACATCCTTGAGTCTGTGTGTGTGCCGCGTGCAGACAGTATGCAGTCGCATTTCTTCTCTCTCCTCTCGCCGATAGACCCTAACCTCACCCATATAAACCCCCCTCCTCTCCCTCACGCCACCCCACTTCCATCCACCCTTCTTCCCCAGCAAGAGCGGTGAGCAACAGGCAGTGCGTGGCGAGCGTGAGCGGCGTGGGAGGAGAGGAGCAACGAGGGGAAGAGAGGAGAGCGTGCGAGCTCGTGAGGGAGTTCGCCGGAGAGCTCATGGCCGGTCGACGCGTGTGCGAGGCGGAGAGTTGTGTCGGGGAGGTCCTCCCCGACACTGCTCCAGCCAGAGCAGAGGTCGAGCGAGCGCAACGCGGCCGTGCGCGGCGCGAGAAGGCGAGGGCAGTCTTTGGTTCTTGGTCTTTCCCAAAATCAGATGTCTGGATCTACATCCAGACGATGGAAAGGTAAATCCCACGACGTACACCTCCCTTTACGGATATGGCCATGCAGGCCATTCCACCGAGGCACTATTCCATGCCATTTTGAGAAGATTTTACATCGCGTGTGCAGGATTTGCTTCGGGAAGGTGCGGGACACGCCATCCCACGCAGTTCAGACATCTGGGCGAGGCACCAGATGGCGGGAAGCATCTCCAGATGTCCGGAGGCACTGTGGGGCAATGACTGTGACACGACAGACGAGGCCATAGCTGATAGATCGCATCATCACAGGATAGATGGCCAATCCATACTTGCAGTCGTTACAAGACAGAGTACTGTCAGGGGACCCTGGAGACTTCTCCTTTACAAACGAGGTGCTACGCATGAGGGGGCGTTTGTGCATTCCCAGGGATGAGGAGCTGTTAAGAGAGCTCCTGACTGAGGCGCACGGTTCCAAGTTCACCATACATCTTGGGAACACAAAAATGTATCATGATCTGAGATGCGACTTTTGGTCGAGGGGAATAAAGCAGGATGTAGGTGAATTCGTACAGCAATGTTTAGTGTGCCAGCAGGTGAAGGCCGAGCATCAGAGGCCTGCAGGGCCGTTGCAGCCACTTCCAATGCTAGAGTGGAAGTGGGAGAGCATCACCAAGGACTTTGTGGTGGGCTTGCCCGTTACCCAGTGAAAACACGACACAGTCTGGGTGATCGTAGATAGATTGACGAAGACGGCGCGTTTCTTGCCGATCCGAGTCACTTTGGGACTAGCACAGTTGGCTGAGAGGTATATCCACGACGTGGTACGCCTGCACGGATCTCCGATTGTATCCGAGCGGGATACCTGCTTTACGTCCTAGTTTTGGACTGAGTTTCAGCAGGCCTTGGGGACACGGTTGAGGTTCAGTACAGCATACCACCCCAGACGGACGGACAGTCAGAGCGCACGATACAGATGCTTGAGGACCTTTTACGTGCCTGTGTACTGGACTGGAGGGGCTCTTGGGAGGAGCACTTTCCCTTAGCGCAGTTTGCATATAATAACAGCTATCACTCGAGCATCAACATGGCACCCTACGAGGCTTTGTACGGACAGAGGTGTACTACACCCTTGAGTTGAGTTGAGGTGGGGACCAAGTGGGAGGTTGGCCCCAGGCTAATCCGGCAGAGTTAGGAGGTGATCAAGCAGATTCACAGGTGACTCCGCACTGTCAGGAGTAGGCAGAAGAGCTATGCAGATCGGAAACGCAGAAAGGTGCATTTTGAGGTTGGGGATCACGTCTTCCTTCGCGTTTCGCCCATGAAGGGCCTACAGCGTTTTGGGGTAAAAGGGAAGCTCGCACCGAGGTTTATGGGACCCTTTGAGGTCCTGGAGCAGGTTGGACCCGTTGCTTACAGGCTTGCCCTTCCTCCCCACCTTTCTAATGTGCACAACGTGTTCCACATGTCCAACCTTAGGAAGTACGTCGCCGTTCCCAGTCACATTCTGAGCCACGAGAGTGTCGAGGTGGGTGACGACCTGACCTACCTTGAGCGGCCAGTGCAGATACTAGATAGAGCCGTCCGGAGTCTGAGACGGAAGCAGGTACCCCTGGTGAAGGTCTTGTGGAGGAGCCAGCGGTACAAGGAGGTTACCTGGGAGTCTGAGGCGGCGATGCGAGAGCAGTGCCCGGAGCTCTTTGAGGGTACGTCTTTTCGGACCGGCTTCGATCCTCTTTGAGTTTGTTATGCGTATGTTGTTCTTTTTCCGCACCCTAGCAAGCACAAGTTTCAAGGAAGAAACTTCCATCAAGTTTGTAATGTTGTTAAGACTCGTACTATTAAAGCCCTTTAAGACGTCTGGGACTTGGGTAAGACGTCTGGAAGCTTTCCCAGACGTCTGGAAATCAATTTTTTTGTGTACGTCCTCGAGTCTGCGCGTGTGCCACGCCTAGACAGTACACAGCCTCATTTCTTCTATCTCCTCTCGCCAATAGACCCTAACCTCACCCTTATAAACCCCCCTCCTCTCCCTCATGCCACCCCACTTCCATCCACCCTTCTTCTTCCCCAACGAGAGCGGTGAGCAACAGGCAGCACGCGGCGAGTGTGAGCAACGTGGGAGGATAGGAGCAGCGAGGGGAAGAGAGGAGAGCACGCGAGCTCGTGAAGGAGTTCGCTGGAGAGCTCACGGCCGGTCGGCGCGTGCACGAGGTGGAGAGTTGTGTCAGGGAGGTCCTCCCCGACACTACTGCAGCCAGAGCAGCGGTCGAGCAGGCGCGGCACGAGAAGGCGAAGGCAGTCTCTAGTTCTAGGATTTTCCCAGAATCAGATGTCTGGATCTACATCCATACAACGTAGACGACGTCTGGTGGAGGCTCCATATGATTGAAAGGTAAATCCCGCGACGTACTCCTCCCTTTCTGGATACGGCCATGTACGTCGTTCCGCCAAGGCACTGTTTCATGCCATTTTGAGCAGATTTTCGTCGTGCGTGCAAGATTCGCTTCGGGAAGGCGCGGGACATGCCCTCCCACACAGTTCAGATGTCTAGGCGAGGCACCAGATGGCGGGAAGCATCTCCAGACGTCTGGAGAGGTGGTCGGACGTCTGGAACTAGGTCCAAATGGTTCAGCAGAGTCCCTAGACGTCTGAGGAGTAGCGCAGAGTTGAGGTAAGGTTCTGGACTTTTTAAGACGTCTGGAAGGTGTTCCAGACGTCTGATATGAATCAGAATTTTCTGTTTTGACCCATTTAGGGTCCGTTTGAGGTCTGATTTCAGCAATTAAGGTTTCGTTGTTCTTCGTATAAGTTCCTCTACTTGTTGGAATACTTTTTATCCTATTCTGAGTGGTTTCTTGTGTTTAATCCTTGTGATAGGACCTCATTCTATTACGGATTTGGGGTTTGCTGAGTTACGTGAACCTGCCGATCAAGCCCCCATTATTCCTGGGTTTACTGGTAAAGTGGCTTCCCCTAGTTTAATTACCAACATGAATGCATATTTGGAATGAATGATAGATCCTAGGGTATGGCATGAATCCTAGGACTAGAAGCACTAGAATAGCTGTATGGAATGTATGAATTACAGTCTTGAATGAATAAATAGAATAATAACAATTGCCTGTAAATGGATAACAGCTGCCTGTGAAATGTAAAGTACTGTTGTTAGCGACTGTTGCATGTAAATTCCTGTTGTTTACAATAAAATACGAGCTGCCTGTATATGAATTACTGAATGTTGGAAACACGAGCTACTCGCAAATAAACCTGGAATGTGAATAGAAAAGTTACATGCTACTTGTGTAGCACCTGAGAAATGGAAATAGAAATGATGAAACATAGTATGGCTTGGGCTGAGAAACATGAGCATGAACCCTACGGGGACTTAGGAGTAGAACTCCTGGAAATAAATGGAATGGAACTGGAAATAAGAATGGGGAAGTGAGTTGGCCCTTGAGTACAGAGTACTAAGGAGAGCGAATGTCTCCTTGTTTAGTGTAGAGCAGAGCTAGCCGCCCTAGGGTTGGGACCCAGGGTTAGGATTGGCCACTCCATATCAACTTTTTGGCCCTCGTGTACACTATACCGGGGAGAGCTACTAGTGTAGGGAGAGAGCTAGCCACCTGTTTGTTCGCTTTCGATCGGGTTTAAAGAGAATGTCATGTTGTAATATAGCCGACAAAGCGTTCAAACAAATAAAGAATTTTTATTACTCGAAAACCGGAGTATCGAAGGTCGAACACAGGGAGCAATTGGAATTTACTACTAATCTCAAATGTAATTGAACACTCTAATTTACTCAAAACATTACTTCAAATGTATTTAAAAAGTAATTCGGGCAAAAGAGTAAAATTGGACGTCTGATCTTGTGATCAGACGTCTTAAAAGTATTTTCCCTTCTTTGATTATTCTTCTTCTTCTGATATGCTTTCTTTCTGCTGCAGTCTTCACTTGGCCTCTTCTTTCTCTGCAGTCTCTCTTCTCTTTTTCCTTCTGCCTTCTTCTTCGTAGGCTCTTCTTCTTCTCTTCTGATCTACAGGTCTTCTTCTTTCCTTGATCTTCTTCCTACCTTTGCTTCTCTTCTCTGCCTTGCCTTCTGCAGTCCTTTCTTCCTTCTTTCTCTCTTCTCTTCTTCTTCTCTGCTTCTTCCTTGCGGCTAAGTCTTTCTTCCTCAACGTTCATCCTACCTACACAGAGAGCAAAACCTACCCTTTCCCCTCTACCTGAACGTCTCTCTCTCTGGAATTCACTCAAGGATGCTCTCCCAGAGCCACGGGTAATCGGGTCAGATTTCGCACCCAGGACCAGGCGCACCGGCAGGTGGGGTGATGCGCGATGAGTGCTCAGGTTAGGGTCGGGTCGGATCCCGCCAGATCCGCGAGGTGAAACCACGGACGAGGCGGGCGTGGGCCAGGTAAGGGACCTCACCCTTGTGCGTTCGGAGGCGAATAGCAGATAGCACAAATTCAATTTAAAGCATACCTACGCGTTGCGTTTCGCCGATGTGAGACTATCTGGCCTGCCCCAATCTCGCGCGCGCCCACAGAGCTTTCTTCGTGCAATTACCAAAGCTGCGGGCTTCGCAGTGCTCCTTGCTGGACCTGAGGGCTTCGCACTGCTCACGCAAATCTGCTATGCCTGAAGCTTGGAAGACCTGACGCCTGGAGCTGGCTTGAAGCTTCTTCAACCGTCAATGGCGGCAGCAGCTGGCATACTGTCAAGCACGAATACGGTCTATTGGCATAATCAAATCACCTGCAAACCTTCGCCGTGGCACGGCGAAGGTGGTGAGCCTTGCAGCAAGCCGCAGGATGGCCTAGGCGTGCGTGCCTAGGTCAACCTGTGGTCGGGGGTGTGGGTGTGTTCGGGGGACTGTGGTGGAGGCGTAGAGGGATGGTGGATGGGCGGAGAGTGTTCCTCGTGGTAAGGCGGAGCTTATGAGACTGTTGGCGAGCCGTGTGGAAGGGCGAAATAGTGGGAGCGGCTCGTCGGAGGTCGGTCGGAGGCTAGGAAGATGGAGGTGGTCAGCGACGGTCGAGGGTCAATTAAATGAAATAAAAGGGGGAAAAGAGAGAGGGGAAGATAGAGAACAATTCTAACCTACTTACAGGGACGAAGGGGACGGAGAGGCGGACAGCCGTACCTGCTGTCGCCGGAGAAGAAGCTACCCAGTGGGGGAGGACGGCGGCGACGACGGGGCTGAGGCGGTGTGCGCGAGTATTGCACGACGTGGAGGAGAATCAGGAAGATGTCTCTGCCACTGGTTTTGTAGCAGAGCGAAGAGGGAGGGGAGGGGGGCTCGCCGGAGCTCGCTGGGTTCTTGGCCGGAGAAGAAGAGACGAATTGGAGGTGGACGTCCGGCCAAGTCAAGCAGAAATTGAGCGGCCAGGTTTAGGGGTTCTTTCATAGGTATTCGGCCGTGCTTTCAGAGTGTGGAGGGCACGCCTGTGTCTCTGATGGCTCGCTGGAGAAGGAAAGAGGTTAGATACCCAAATCCCTCGTGCGTTCGCACGAGAGATTGGGTTCACACCAGAGATTGTGATTGGCCTTAGATGGAAGGAAATTCCTCAGAGAATCTCCCTTCCATTTCTGGGAGGGGATCTCTGAGGAATCAGAGAGTAATCCCTCTCTAAACCTCGCCGGAGGTTTGTTCTACCCTAACACTGGCGGCAGGACCTAATTGCAAAGGTGGTGATGAAATTAGGGGGCTCTCTGCAAGGATTTTCAAAAGATAGGGACCAAATTGTGATTTGGGTGTACTAAATTGCAAAGTAGGTCAAGATGACCTCCCCTTAGGTCTAAATTTTGGTACAAACCTAATTTGGACCTAAGGAATCCAATGGTAAAGTTTGATTTTAGGTTTGACCTCGTTTGACTGGAAATTTTGCGTAAAAACCTAAATTAGGTTACTTAAAGAGCTAGGACCCTAATCTAGGTCAAACTGAGTTCCACAGGACAAATTAAGTGTTATAAACCCTAGAGGATATTTTTCCATGATTTTTAGAGGGTTTAATTGATTTTTATCCTGACCGAAACCTTGTTAATTTGAGCGGGTCGGTTTTAGGGTTACCAAATGTCATTTAATTCCTAAATTGCACATGAACCCATTTATGATTAACTCAACCCACTTTTTATCTTATTTAGACCTTTTGACCTATGTTTTGCCTCTGAGAAATCCCATTTATGTACTGCAATGGTAAAATTACAGTTTTAACCTTTAATTCATGTTTTCTTCTCAGAGCACTTATTCCTTCATTTAGGCTTTCTTCTAGGTTATGTAGGAGCTTTTATTCTCTTTATTATGTCAAAATGAGCTTGTTATGGCTCATGATGAGGCTCTCATCATACCCCCATGCCTAGCTTTTGCTAGTCCCTCAGCAAAATTTCAAGGTTTTAACGTCCGTTCTAGACCCTGAGTGTAAGTGCTTTTCTTTTTTTCTTTTGTGATTAGGTAGGAGTGCCCACAATAGGCCTAGAGGTACTCAAGTACCAACCAAAATCCGGACCTGTTCCGTTTTAGCCTCAGTCCTCCGCAAAGGTTTCTAAGGCCCACAGAAACTAACCTAGGGTTTGTTGGACCCGCGGTTAAAGCACCCGTGCTTGAGACATTTTTTAGCCTAGGTTCAGTTTTGCAGTGCATTTTTGTAAGAGAGAGATAGAAGATTTATTTGTTTGGAGAGCTTTTCTCTCTCTTTTCTCTTTACTTCTAGCTTCGGATTAGCTTCTCAACACGGTCTATATCGGATTCCTCGTCCCCATCATCAATCCTCAAGGGTCCCTAGCTTTCGAGATTTCAAGATAATCCCGCCCATGGCAATCCCCAGAACCCTAGCTTTCGAGATAATCCCGCCTATGGCGTTCCGTGGCCGAATTCAGACCCTGGCGATCGACATTTCGTGATAATGCCACCCATGGTATCTGAACCAGCAGAGTGCTTACATGCCCCCAGTAGGATTTTTAAATATCCTAAGAGACAAGCACCGAGGAGACGATATGTTGTTACGCATCTTCGAGGGGAATTTCCCGCCTCTCCGCGCCGGGAACTCATTCAAATCAACTTGTGTTGATTGGCTGCTCCTAATCTAGGTGACTTTTGAAGAACATTAAATGCTTTTGTGTGATTTGATATTTATGCGCACTGAACCAGACTGTGTGTGAATTTGGGGTGCTTAGGTTACCGAATCCCGCAAACCGGAGATTAGTTAACAAGGCCGAATACTTCCTAAGCTTTAGACCTAATACTTAAGCTTCGCATTTTCCCCAACCTCTTGAAGATTATCCAGATTTGAGCGGATATGTGAATTTTTAAGCTAAAGATTCTAGCCCAAGAGGCCTAAGACCAGCGTTCCCGCTAATCTCTTGTTATGTCTCCTTAGCACTTTTCTTGATCTGGTCTAGAACTTCAGTTAATTCCTTAATCTTTTACTAATGACTGTTTCTTTTTCTCATTTTGTGCTCCTTTTTGTCATTTTTGCTCTTTTTCTCCTTATGAATATGTGGCTCACAAAATTTCCTCCCTCCCCCATTTTTTTGTTCTTTTTCATAATTTTTCAATTTTTTTGTGTTTTTGACATATGTGAATTTTTTGTGAGAATCCTTCTGATTTTTTTCTTGGTTTTGTATGTATGCACTTTGTCACCCCCCCATGCCTAGGTTTTGCAATGTCCTCATTGTAAATAGAGGGTGTGAATTAGTGTCGAGGTCAGTGGCTTAGAACAGGATACATCGGGTGGGTGAATGGTTCGAAAATGAATGATGCGGATGATTTTAAGCTCTGATACGTGTACCAGAGGTGGGATAAATTCTCTAAGGCTAAACTCAAGGTGCAATAAACGTGGAGTACAGACGGATACTCAGACGGGTCTCTGTTTTTGGGATGACAGGTTGCCTCCCGTTAAGCGCTAAATTTGATGCCTTCAGCCGAGCGGAAAATGGGGTGGAGAGGGAATGGTTAAATCAGTGGAGTTTTGGAAAACAAGCACCTTAATTAAGAGCCTGGTTGGTCCAACCAGGTGCTTGTTCAGATCAGTGGGCTGATGATGCAGCCCAAACCCAATGAGTCTAGTGGGTTGATAGATGTAGATCAGCAAATGTGGAACCCACCATATGCAATGAAGTTCTGATGGATATGGAAGTGAAAACTCGGGTTTAGGCTGAGTTGAATCAGCCTGGTCAAAGTAGGGTTCCGAAAAATAATCAATGTAAGGTGTGGAATCCCTACAGGGGTGATCAAAGAATGACAGCTCCTGTTTTTTGGTCTGATCAGTGCCCGATAACCAATATAGATATGGAGTTGAATCATCTGCAAACGGCTCAGTGAGAGGTGAATCGGAATAGAAATTGAGTCCGGTTGCGGGTCGGGGTAGAGAACGGGTTTTGATTGGTTCTGTATATATGTGGAGCAGGTGGCTTCAAGGAAAATTGGCTTGTTATAATCAGGAAGCAGATTTTCTCCAATGTTATGATCAGATTTGAAATCGTCGGAGAGTTTGCGAAAATCAAAATTTGAATGAGATTCAAGATCATGAGTTCCACCATAGAATAAATCATATGTTGCAGATTCAGCAGCCAGACTGGGGTCTAGCCTAAATGTTAATTCTGAGCTTAAAAGGGTGTCCCTATTGGGTAGAGGCTCAGGTTCCAAGTTAGTAGGGCAGACCCAATCGAAACCCCGCTCGTCCAACTCCTCGATTTCTGTGTCGTAGATTGGCATGACTTCCGAAAAATCGATTCGTTCCTCTGAGGATGTTGGCGAGGGATATTCATCAAATCGAGGCCCAAAATCATATTCTTCATTAAAAGATTGATCTTCTTCATATGGGGCCTTGAAATCTTCAAAATAGGTTTCAAATCTAGATTCTAGGCTTAGGATGTGGTTTGAATTACTAGAATCTAGGTCTGAATAACCTTCAAGGGTCACCTTATCAGAATAAGGGACAGAATTTATACCCTCGAGAGGTTCAGTTCTACTCTCATACTTGCAGGAGTTTTGGGATTCTAAAATGGGCTCATCATGGTATTTTCCTGCATTTGGAGCTTCCCAACCTTCTTCAATATCCGGCACATTGTACTCCATCTGGGTTGGGAATCCACAACCATTTTGTGCCTCCAACCCGAGATCCGATTTATCCTCGATGTTGTCCCAAGATAGTTCCTCCTCTATTTGTGGTATATATGGGTATTTCTGGTCAATAACTTATTTTACTAATCTCATTATCTCTTCCCATTTTTCAAGACTATCTTGGTGTTGCTTCCAAAGTCGAGGATCTGACATACATTGAAGGTATTCAATATTGTGCAGTTTTTCTATCTCAATGTATGCAGTAATGATCAAGTCACGGGTTGATCCTTTTGTGGCTTCTGCTAATAGTACTTGGGCACAAGTTATGATAAAGGTTGTGGTTGTTGGGACATCAACCTGAATGTTTCCTACTGTTGTTGAGGTTTCTTCATTTTCATAGAATTTCATGGCATCCTCAATCATTTTATCTCTCATGGATCTCTAGTATTCAGGTTTCTCGAATGGTAGTCCTAAGTGGTTTGGCTGCATATTTGGATCAGGTGGTGGAATCAAGATGTAGAATCAGAGTTTGAATCAAGATGTGTTATGAAGTGATCAGATCTGAATAACGAGTCCCACTGAAAATGTGTATGTGTGCTCTAAAGAGAAAAGATGAGGGGCTGGAGATGTTTTTGACCCAATCAAGACACCCAAAGATGTTTGGATGACTATGGAGGTTCGGGGCAGATGGACCCCTGGATCAGAAGATCGTCCACCTAAGAATTACTTGGGCAGCCAGAGAGGGAGAGTCCCGCAAAGACCCCTACACGATAGAGCGTCCCCACAGGTTACAGGGTTTCCCCCACTCGACCTCTCTTGTCACTGAGATTCCAGGTAGACCAGAATGGGGACCTTGACCTCTTAAGTCTACCACTTTTATTTCACAGGTGTTTTAGGGTTCTCACTTGAACTTTAGATGTTTTGATATTGTGACCTAATTTAGAGGTTGGTTGACCCAAGGGGTCAACTTCACCTGACCTATCCTATAGATGGCAGAATGATTCTAGGTTTGGAGCCTAGTGATCACCCTGATTTGACTCCCAGGTTATTAGGTCCAAAAATTTTAAGATTCAAGTGATTTTAGAGCTCAATTTTCTTTAGGGTTTGTCTTGTTAAGATCTCTTCAATCAAGGTCTTGGGTGACACACTGATGCGGGAAGGTTTATTTCCTTTTATACAGGCATGTGTGACTAACACTCCAAGATCCTACTGTAGAAACCCTAATTTGGTTCAATCCTCTTTTCTTTTTCACAAAAATTCTCTTTGGACTTGAAAGCAAGAAGTGTGTTGTCCACAGAGATTAAGCGTTATTTCTATTAGGCACATGAATTTGTGGGATGGACTCTAAAAATCGCCCCAACTTCAAGAACATTTGAAAAAATTTTCGCAAAATTAGGAAATGTTTGCCTTAAAGATGGTGATTACTATATAAAGAAGGCAATTGATTCCTAAATTGATTTTCTTCATTTTGTCTTTTCAGGATTAGGGGATGGTTTAAGGAAGAAAAGAAATTACCTACCCTGGAGTGGTTGACTTGCGGGGGGGGGGGATTCTCTCGTGGAATACCTGCAAGATCAAAACAAAGCAAAGCAGGGCAAGTTAGTGTTCAATATGATAAAAAGACTGTAGAGACTAGTGGTAAATTAACCGTTGCTCCCCAGCAACGGCGCCAAAATGTTTGTTCGCTTTCGATCGGGTTTAAAGAGGATGTCACGTTGTAATATAGCCGACAAAGCGTTCAAACAAATAAAGAATTTTTATTACTCGAAAACCGGAGTATCCAAGGTCGAACACAGGGAGCAATTGGAATTTACTACTAATCTTAAATGTAATTGAACACTCTAATTTACTCAAAACTTTACTTCAAATGTATTTAAAAAGTAATTCGGGCAAAAGAGTAAAATTGGACGTCAGATCTTATGATCAGACGTCTTAAAAGTATTTTCCCTTCTTTGATTATTCTTCTTCTTCTGATATGCTTTCTTTCTGCTGCAGTCTTCACTTGGCCTCTTCTTTCTCTGCAGTCTCTCTTCTCTTTTTCCTTCCGCCTTCTTCTTCGTAGGCTCTTCTTCTTCTCTTCTGATCTACAAGTCTTCTTCTTGCCTTGATCTTCTTCCTGCCTTTGCTTCTCTTCTCTACCTTGCATTCTTTCTTCTTGGCTTCTGCGGTCCTTTCTTCCTTCTTTCTCTCTTCTCTTCTTCTTCTCTGCTTCTTCCTTGCGGCTAAGTCTTTCTTCCTCAACGTTCAGCCTACCTACACAGAGAGCAAAACCTACCCTTTTCCCTCTACCCGAACGTCTCTCTCTCTCTAGAATTCACTCAAGGACGCTCTCCCAGAGCCACGGGTAATCGGGTCAGATTTCGCACCCGGGACCAGGCGCACCGGCAGGTGGGGTGATGCACGAGGAGTGCTCAGGTTAGGGTCAGGTCGGATCCTGCCAGATCCGCGAGGTGAAACCGCGAACGAGGCGGGCGTGGGTCAGGTGAGGGACCTCACCCCTGTGCGTTCGGAGGCAAATAGAAAATAGCACAAATTCAATTTAAAGCATACCTGCATGTTGCGTTTCGCCAATGTGGGACTATCTAGTCTGCCCCAATCTCGCGCGCGCCCACAGAGCTTTCTTCGTGCAATTGCCAAAGATGCGGGCTTCGCAGCCCTCCTTGCTGGACTCGAGGGCTTCGCACTACTCACGCGAATCTTCTGCGCCTGAAGCCTGGAAGACCTGACGCCTGGAGCTGGCTTGAAGCTTCTTCAACCGTCGTCAATGGCAGCAGCAGCTGGCATACTGTCATGCACGAATACGGCCTATTGGCCTAATCAAATCACCTGCAGACCTTCGCCGTGGCACGGCGAAGGTGGTGAGCCATGCAGCAGGCCGCAGGATGGCCTAGGCGTGCATGCCTAGGTCAACCTGTGGCCGGGGGTGTGGGTGTGTTCGGGGGACTGTGGTGGAGGCGTAGAGGGATGGTGGATGGGCGGAGAGTGTTCCTCGTGGGTGAGCCGTGTGGAAGGGCAGAACGGTGGGAGCGGCTCGCCGGAGGTCGATCGGAGGCGAGGAAGATGGAGGTGGTCAGCAACGGTCGAGGGTCAATTAAATGAAATAAAAGGGGGAAAAGAAAGAGGGGAAGATGGAGAACAATTCTAACCTACTTACAGGGATGAAGGGGACGGAGAGGCGGACAGCTGTACCTGCTGTCGCCGGAGAAGAAGCTGCCCAGTGGGGGAGGACGGTGGCGACGACGGGGCTGAGGCGGCGTGCGCGGGTACTGAGCGACGCGGAGGAGAATCAGGAAGATGTCTCTGCCACTGGTTTTGTGGCAGAGCGAAGAGGGAGGGGAGGGGGGCTCGCCGGAGCTCGCTGGGTTCTTGGCCGGAGAAGAAGAGACGAATTGGAGGTGGACGTCCGGCCAAGTCAAGCTGAAATTGAGCAGCCAGGTTTAGGGGTTCTTTTATAAGTATTGGGTCGTGCTTTCAGAGCGTGGAGGGCACGCCTGTGTCTTTGATGGCTTGCCGGAGAAGGAAAGAATTTAGATACCCAAATCCCTCGTGCGTTCGCACGAGAGATTGGGTTCACACCAGAGATTGTGATTGGCCTTAGATGGAAGGAAATTCCTCAGAGAATCTTCCTTCCATTTCTGGGAGGGGATCTCTGAGGAATCAAAGAGTAATCCCTCTCTAAACATCGCCGGAGGTTGGTTCTGCCCTAACAATGGCGGTAGGACCTGATTGAAAAGGTGGAGATTAAATTAGGGGGCTCTCTGCAAAGATTTTCAAAAGATAGGGACCAAATTATAATTTGGGTGTACTAAATTGCAAAGTTGGTCAATATGACCTCCCCTTAGGTCCAAATTTTGGTACAAACCTAATTTGGACCTAAGGAATCCAATGATGAAGTTTGATTTTAGGTTTGACCTCGTTTGACTGGACATTTTGCATAAAAACCCAAATTAGGTTACTTGAAGAGCTAGGACCCTAATCTAGGTCAAACTGGGTTCCACAGGCCAAATTAAGTGTTCTAAGCCCTAGAGGATATTTTTCCATGATTTTTAGAGGATTTACTTGATTTTTATCCTGACCAGAACCTTGTTAATTTGAGCGGGTCTGTTTGAGGGTTACCAAATGTCATTTAATTCCTAAATTGCACATGAACCCATTTCTGATTAACTCAACCCACTTTTTATCTTATTTAGACCTTTTGACCTATGTTTTTCCTCTGAGAAATCCCGTTTATGTACTACAATGGTAAAATTACAATTTTAACCTTTAATTCATGTTTTCTTCTCAGAGCACTTATTCCTTCATTTAGGCCTTCTTCTAGGTTATGTAGGAGCTTTTATTCTCTTTATTATGTCAAAATGACCACCCCACCAGGCCCGGGGTTCAGCTAGCTGCCCTACACCGACTTGTTAGGCCCACTAGGCAAACTAGGGTAGTCAGGCGAGGGTGCGCGGACTGTGGAGGGGAAAGACCCCTGTTTGGTTACTGTGGAGGGGTTAGACCCCTGTTACCGAGAGGGCTCTGCCCTATACTAGTTCCGTGCTGTGCTTTGGGCGCACCCGTTAACAGAAACGACTGACCGCGTGCCAGTGCGGGGTAGCTACCCATGCGTTTATCGTGCGTGCCGTAGTCACCGTTACATCTATCAGTGACCTTGGGGTGGTTGACTGAGTGTAGGACCACCACGGGGGACTCTCCCGGCGAGGAGAGCACCACGTGCTACTTCTACTCTTCGGAAAAGACTGCAATCAAGATCGTTCCCACGAGGAACATTTGAGATCAAGAAAGAGACCTGATAAATAACCCAAGTGATGAAAGAAAGAAAAAATTAGTTAAAGAAAGAAATTGAAAAACAACAGCTACCTATCCACTTTTTACTGCTTTAGTTAGCTGGTTGCCACTCTACTCAGTGTTCGCTGACGTTTTGTACTCGTAACCTTTTTCAGGTCAAGGTGTTGAGCATCGGGAGCCTACGAATGCTGAGGGTGCTGGGCCCAATAGGGCCCAGTAGTTGTACCTTTTTGTTGTACTCTGTTTCCTGTTGTAGTGGGTAACTTTGTTACACTTCTATACTCTTTTATTGTGAACTTTATATTCCTGTACCTGTTTAATTTTCTACTATTGTGGTGGTGTGTACTATAGTAGTTTACTTATTTACTGCTGTACTTTTGTTACTGTAAGTTGCTTGCATGGTGAATGTGGTTTATTTTACTGCTTTTTTGTTACTTTCTTGTTGGACGACTGGGTCTTTGGATCATTCGAGTCGGTCCGGTCGCATGTCCTTTCGGGATTCAGGAATCGGGTCGAAACAAGATGGTATCAGAGCAAGGTCATCCCAAGGAGTGAACCAACTAGTTGGAAAATAACCAATTCACATGCTTGTGACTAGAGTAACCACCACAACATACCTTTTGACACCGTCTTGAGTGTCCTTTGTTGAATGTCTATGGAAATTGACGTCTTTTCTGTTCTGTGTTCGCGTCTCCTTGCAGGAGATGCCTCGACGTGGGGTCAGCAAGGCGGGTCGCGGACGCAGTCGAGGATGAGGTCGGAGGTGCTGGCGCGTTGAGCTCGACGTCTCAGTGGACCAGCCACTACTTTCGGGCATTCAAGCCTAGGACCTCGCCCAGCTGATACGAGAGATCGTATGAGAGGAGCTCCACCCACCTCCACAAGCGCCTCTCCCTGGGGCTGCGGAGGGGGAGTCCTCTGTGGGACCACGAGACAAACGCAGTGCCGGACATGGGGAGGGGGTGGCCCTCCACCACCCCCACCTTCCTCCGACACTTCCGAGAACGAGCCCTCCTTACCTTGAGGCGTACCAGTTTCCCCACTTCAGCGCCATTACGAGCTTTTCGGACAGTTCCGAAAGCTGAAGCCCCCCTCCTTCAAGGGGGATGAGGACCCGCCCGAGGCAGAGGACTGGCTCAAGCAGATCGAGAAGGTGTTTGACACCCTTCGCCCCCCTGCGGAGCGCCGTGTGGCCTTTGCCACGTACCAGCTGGAGAGCGCGGCACACATGTGGTGGAGGGTAGTAAGAGGTCAGGAGAGGGCCGAGCTGACTTGGGACCAGTTTTTCACCCTCTTCTGTGAGTAGTACTTTCCCCAGACGTGGCAAGACCAGAGGAGGCGGGAGTTCCACACTCTCCGCCAGGGGACGATGACCGTGAGCGCTTACCGCACGCATTTTCTGGAGCTATCTTGTTTCGCCGTGACAGCGGTGTATCGAGGAGGAGCGCCTTTGGAGGTTCACCGAGGGGCTCTGGCCTGCTATTCGGGGGTATGTCAAACCCCTGAAGCTGCGTACGTTCTCGAGGGTGGTGGAGGCAGCTATGACATATGAGGAGACCAACCCATCCGCATGTGACACTGACAGCAAACGGAAGAGGCCCTACCAGCCAGACTACTCACAGGGTCGGCGAGAGAGGAGGCACGTGGCGCCTGCAGGAGAGTCGTCACACTTTGCGAGGCCGTCAGTGGCCTTTGGGAGCCCTCGACACGGGCCAGCTGCCCGCACCGGACCCTCACCTAGCCGTCAACAGGGACATACTGAGGGTAGGAGTCTAGTTCCCCTTTGCTACCAGTGTGGCCAGCCGGGCCACATCAGGAGGGACTGCTCGTCTAGGACTGGAGGTCAGCAGATGTTCCCCGCGTCGAGCACTGGAGGACGAGGAGATTGAGGTTCCCAGGCACGTAGGGGAGGACAGTAGTCGCAGGGAGGGTACCGGCCAGCGGCTTCCCGTCCGACGCAGAGTGCGGCTGCTTCGTCCGCACCTAGGGCGGAGGGGCGTATCAACGCCCTGACACACAGAGACACCAGAGCTTTAGGATCAGTGGTGGCAGGTATGGTTACAGTTTCCGGCAGACTAGTTTACACACTTTTTGATTCCGACGTCACGCACTCATTTGTCGCTACCAATTTTGCTATGACTTTGGGGCAGGACTGTGTGTTGTTAGAGGATCTGTTTGTGATCATAGGTCCGGGTGGTCAGCTATTTGTATCTGAGGACGTTTACACCGGTTGTGAGGTCAGTGTTGGGGGACACAGCCTCCCCGCTGATCTGATTGCGATACAGATGGAGGAATTTAGCGTGATTCTAGGGATGGACTGGCTGTCTTCTTGCCACACCTTGGTGGACTACTTTAAGAGGAAGATCGTCTTCCCCATATCGGAGTTGCCTTCTTTCGAGTTTCACGAACAGCCAGTGGACGGAGGCTTCAGGTGCATTTCTGCACTTCGGGCGGTGAGACTTTTGGGCCAGGGGTGTGAGGGCTTCCTAGCTTGTGTGGTTGCGGAGCCCAGCTCTATGGTAGACTTTCAGAGTATCCTGGTGGTCAAAGAGTACCCCAACATGTTTCCATATGAGTTGCTAAGACTACCGCCCAAGCGTGAGATCGAGTTTGAGATCTCACTGGTACCGGGGACCAGCCCCATTTCTACAACACCTTACAGGATGGCACCCCTTGAGCTGTAAGAGCTCGAGACCCAGTTGCAGGACCTTCTAGAGAAGGACTTTGTGAGGCCCAGTGCGTCTCTGTGGGGAGCCCCGGTATTGTTTGTGAAGAAGAAGGATGGTACCCTACGCCTTTGTGTGGACTACAGACAGTTGAATAGGGTTGCCATCAAGAACAGGTATCTATTGCCGAGGATTGACGACTTGTTTGACCAGTTGCGAGGTGCCACAGTATTCTCCAAAATAGACTTGAGGTCTGGTTACCACCAGTTGAGGATCAAGGAGACAGACGTCTCCAAGACAGCTTTTCACACCCGGTATGGACACTACGAGTTTTTGGTCATGCCATTTGGGCTGACCAACGCCCCCGCTGTCTTCATAGATTTGATGAACCGGGTGTTCAGACCGTATCTGGATCAGTTCGTGGTGGTATTTATTGATGATGTACTCATCTACTCTCGAGATTAGGTGCAGCACGGACAGCACTTGCGGATGATTTTGGACACAGTGAGACGACGTAGGCTGTACGCCAAATACAGCAAGTGCGAGTTCTACTTGAGGGAGGTGACCTTCTTGGGTCATGTGATCTCCAGGGATGGCTTGGCTGTGGACCCAGCCAAGGTTGAGGCAGTGCTCAGGTGGGAGAGACCATGTACAGTGATAGAGATCCATAGTTTCTTGGGACTGGCAGGCTACTACAGGCGGTTTATCAGGGGTTTCTCACAGATTGCACGTCCTATGACACAGTTGACCTGGAAGGACGTGCCCTTTTCTTGGACAGACGCTTGTGAGGCGTATTTTCAAGAGCTAAAGGAGAGGCTGACTTCGGCTCCCGTGCTTACCATCCCTGACAGCAGTGGCAGGTTGGTTGTGTACACGGACGCCTCTTTGCAGGGGTTAGGGGGTGTACTCATGCAGAGGGGACACGTTGTCGCTTACGCTTCATGGCAACTGAAGCCCCATGAGCGTGCTACCCTACCCATGACCTGGAGCTGGCAACTGTCGTCTTCATGCTGAAGAATTGGAGGCACTACTTGTTCGGTGAGACTTTTGAGATTTTCATAGATCATAAGAGCCTCAAATACTTGTTTGATCAGAAGGAGCTCAACATAAGACAGAGACGTTGGTTAGAGCTCCTGAAGGACTATGACTGCAGCATTTCCTACCATCTGGGGAAGGCCAATGTGGTGGCTGACTCCTTGAGCCGGAAGGTGCCCGCCCACTTGGCCAGTTTACAGGCACAGAGTTAGAGACTCATGGAGGAGATGGGTAGTTGGCGACCCCTAGAGTTACTAGGGCATTGTGGGGCAGTGACTGTGACACGACAAACGAGGCCAGAGCTGATAGACCGCATCATCACAGGACAAATGGCTGATCCGTGCCTGCAGTCGTTACGTGATAGAGTACTGTCAAGGGACCCTGGAGACTTCTCCTTTACAGATGAGGTGCTACGCATGAGGGGGCGTTTGTGTGTTCCCAGGGACGAGGAGCTGTTGAGAGAGCTCCTGACTGAGGCACACGGTTCCACGTTCACCATACATCCCTAGAACACAAAAATGTATCATGATCTGAGATGCGACTTTTGATGGAGGGAATGAAGCAGGATGTAGGTGAATTCGTACAGCAATGTTTAGTGTGCTAGCAGGTGAAGGCCGAGCATCAGAGGCCTGCAGGGTCGTTGCAGCCACTTCCAGTGTCAGAGTGGAAGTGGGAGAGCATCACCATGGACTTGGTGGTGGGCTTGCCTGTTACCCAGCGAGGACACGACGCAGTCTGGGTGATCGTAGACAGATTGACGAAGACGGCACGTTTCTTGCCGATCCGAGTCACTTTGGGACCAGCACAGTTGGCTGAGAGGTATATCCGCGACGTGGTACATCTGTACGGAGTTCCACGGGAGATTGTATCCGACTGGGATACCCGCTTTACGTCCCAGTTTTGGACTGAGTTTCAACAGGCCTTGGGGACACGGTTGAGATTCAATACATCATACCACCCCCAGACAGACGGACAGTCAGAGCACACGATACAGATGCTTGAGGACCTTTTATGTGCCTGTTTACTGGACTGGAGGGGCTCTTCGGAGGAGCACTTGCCCCTGGCAGAGTTTGCATATAATAACAGCTATCACTCGAGCATCGGCATGGCACCCTACGAGGCTCTGTACGGACGGAGCTGTACTGCACCCTTGAGTTGGGTTGAGGTGGGGACCAAGTGGGAGGTTGGCCCCAGGCTGATCTGGCAGAGTCAGGAGGTGATCGAGCAGATTCACATGCGACTCTGCACTGTCAGGAGTAGGCAGAAGAGCTATGCAGATCGAAAATGAAGAGAGGTGCAATTTGAGGTTGGGGATCACGTCTTCCTCCGCGTTTCGCCAATGAAGGGCCTGCAGCATTTTGGGGTGAAAGGGAAGCTCGCGCCGACGTTTGTGGGACCCTTTGAGGTCCTGGAGTGGGTTGGACCCGTTGCTTACAGGCTTACCCTTCCTCCCCAGCTTTCTGGTGTGCACGATGTGTTCTACGTGTCCAACCTCAGGAAGTACGTCGCCGATCCCAGTCACGTTCTGAGCCATGAGAAAGTCGAGGTGGGTGACAACCTGACCTACCCCAAGCGGCCAATGCTGATACTAGATAGAGCCGTCCGAAGTCTGAGACAAAAGCAGGTGCCCCTGGTGAAGGTCTTATGGAGGAGACAGCGGTACGAGGAGGCTACCTGGGGGCCTAAGGCAACAATGCGAGAGCGGTACCCGGAGCTCATTGAGGGTACGTCTTTTCGAACCGGCTTCGGTCCTCTTTGAGTTTGTTATGCGTATGTTGTTCTTTTTCTGCACCCTAGCTAGCGCAAGTTTCGGGGATGAAACCTCCTTTAAGTTTGTTATGTTGTTAAGACCCATACTATTAAAGCCCTTTAAGACATCTGGGACTTGGGTCAGACGTCTGGACGCTTTCCCAGACGTCTGGAAATCAATTTTTTTGTGTACGTCCTCGAGTCTATGCACGTGACGCACGCAGACAGTACGCAGCCTCATTTCTTCTCTCTCCTCTCGCCGATAGGCCCTAACCTCACCCTTATAAACCCCCCTCCTCTCCCTCACACCACCCCACTTCCATCCACCCTTCTTCTTCCCCAGCGAGAGCGGTGAGCAGCAGGCAACGCGCGGCGAGCGTGAGCGGCGTGGGAGGAGAGGAGCAGCGAAGGGAAGAGAGGAGAGCGCACGAGCTCGTGAGGGAGTTCGTCGGAGAGCTCACGGCCAGTCGACGCGTGCACAAGGTGGAGAGTTGTGTCGGGGAGGTCCTCCCCAACCCTGCTGCAGCCAGAGCAACGGTCGAGCGAGCATGGCGCGACTGCGCGTGGTGCAAGAAGGCATGGGCAGTTTCTAGTTCTGGGATTTTCCCAGAAACAGACGTCTGGATCTACATCCAGACGACGTAGACGACGTCTGGAGGAGGCTCCAGATGACTGAAAGGTAAATCCCGCGACGTACACCTCCCTTTGAGGATACGGCCATGCAGGCCGTTCCGCCGAGGCACTGTTCTGTGCCATTTTGAGCAGATTTTGCGTCGCACGTGCAGGATTCATTTCGGGAAGGCGCGAGACACGCCCTCTCACGCAGTTCAGACGTCTGGGCGAGGCACCAAACGGCGGAAAGCGTCTCCAGACGTCCGGAGAGGTGGTCGGACATCTGGAACTAGGTCCAGACGGTTCAGCAGAGTCCCTAGAGGTCTGAGGAGTAGTGCAGAGTTGAGGTAAGGTTCTAGACTTTTTAAGACATCTGGAAGGTGTTCCAGACGTCTGATATGAATCAGAATTTTCTGTTTTGACCCATTTAGGGTCCGTTTGAGGTCCGATTTCTACAATTAAGGTTATGTTACTCTTCGTATAAGTTCCTCTACTTGTTGAAATACTTTTTATCCTGTTCTGAGTGGTTTCTTGTGTTTAATCCTTGTGATAGGACCTCATTCTTTTGCGGATTTGGGATTGCTGAGGCACATGGACCTGCCGATCAAGCCCCCATTACTCCTGGGTTTACTGGTAGAGTGACTTCCCCTAGTTTAATTACCAACATGAATGCATATTTGGAATGAATGATAGATCCTAGGGTATGGCATGAATCCTAGGACTAGAAACACTGGAATAGCTGTATGGAATGTATGAATTGCAGTCTTGAATGAATAAATAGAATAATAACAATTGCCTGTAAATGGATAACAGCTGCCTGTGAAATGTAAAGTATTGTTGTTAGTGACTGTTGCATGTAAATTCCTGTTATTTACAATAAAATACGAGCTGCCTGTATATGAATTACTAAATGTTGGAAACACGAGCTACTCGCAAATAAACCTGGAATGTGAATAGAAAAGTTACATGCTACCTGTGTAGCACTTGAGAAATGGAAATAGAAATGATGAAACCTAGTATGGCTTAGACTGAGAAACGTGAGCATGAACCCTACAGGGAATTAGGAGTAGAACTCTTGGAAATAAATGGAATGGAACTAGAAATGAGAATGGGGAAGTGAGCTGGCCCTTGAGTATGGAGTACCAAGGAGACTGACTATCCCCCTATTTAGTGCAGAGCGGAGATAGCCACCCTAGGGTTGGGACCCGGGGTTAGGATTGGCCACTCTGTACCGACTTTTTGGCCCTCATGTACACTGTACCGGGGAGAGCTACTAGTGTAGGGAGAGAGCTAGCCACCCCACGGGGTCCGAGGTTCAGCTAGCCACCCTACACAGACTTGTTAGGCCCACTAGGCAAACCAAGGTAGTCAGGCAAGGGTAAGCGGACTGTGGAGGGGCGAGACCCCTATTTGGTTCTTAGGGGCTAGACCCCTGTTACTGAGAGGGCTTTGCCATATACTGGTTCCGTATTGTGCTTTGGGCGCACCCGTTAACGGAAATGACTAACCGAGTGCCAGTGCGGGATAGCTACCCATGCATTTATCGCGCATGCCGTAGTCACCGTTACGTTTGTCAGTGACCTTGGGGTGGTTGACTAAGTGTAGGACCACCACGGGAGACTCTCCCGGCCAGGAGAGCACCACGTACTACTTCTACTCTTCGGAAAAGACTGCAATCAAGATCGTTCCCACGAGGAACATTCGAGATCAAGAAAGAGACCTGATAAATAACCCAAGTGATGAAGGAAAGAAAAAATTAGTTAAAGAAAGAAATTGAAAAACAACTACCTGTCCACTTTTTACTGCTTTAGTTAGCTGGTTGCCACTCTACTCAGCGTTCGCTGACGTTTTGTACTCGTAACATTTTTCAGGTCCAGGTGTTGAGCAGCCAGAGCCTACGGCTGTAGAGGGTTCTGGGCCCAATAGAGCCCAGTAGTTGTACCTTTTTGTTGTACTCTGTTTCCTGTTGTAGTGGGTAACTTTGTTACACTTCTATACTCTTTTATTGTGAACTTTATATTCCTGTACCTATTTAATTTTCTACTGTTGTGGTGGCGTGTACTGTAGTAGTTTACTTCTTTACTGCTGTACTTTTGTTATTATTAGTTGCTTGCATGGTGAATGTGGTTTATTTTACTGCTTTTTGGTTACTTTCTCGTTGGATGACTGGGTCTTGGGATCAGTCGAGTCGGTCCAGTCGCGTGTCCTATCGGGATTCGGGAACCGGGTCGTAACAGGGACAAAACACGTCAATTAAGGATTTATGCCCCAAGAAGAACAAAGAATTGAGTAATATAGGCTTACTCCAAAATATTAAGATGGATCCTCCTTCAGAAATAATTGAGGATATTGATTCAACTCCTCTCTTTACTGGTGAATCACATATACACCCTGACAAAAACTCAAGTGAACCAAAAGAATCTGGGGATGAAATTAATGATAATGATTCAGTTGCTTCGACCTTGCCATCAAAGAAATTTAATTTGGAGTCCACCATTGATTTACATATACTAGAAGGTGAAAATATGACTCTGATCATTAATGATAGGAAGGGTGACTTGAATTTTTCTATAATAATTGTTAGGGAGAATACATAATCTGAATTGTTGTTGGAATTAGACTCAACGCCGACTAAGCCCTCATTGGACTTAATCATTACCTTCCAACACCACAAACAACCCTTACACTCCCTAACCGATCCTTGGCTCAAATCTCTGCTCATGTACATTCTTTCTAGGGAACATATCAGGCCAGCACATCCTTGGGTAGAATGGCAAGTGTGGATTGATGCTTGTACTTTTAGTCTCGCCATTCAAGGGTTTGAAATAATAATGTTTATATCTTTTAAAACCCTTCCTGCTTTAAAGGACCCTTGTTATCCTCCACTTATTCTATTTCGAGAGGTCCCTTTTCATATTCCTTTTGTTATTCTTAAACCTCCCCAAGTAGCCTACGAGGTTCTCTACTTTCATGTCTTCTGGCGAGCATTTGGAATCACACTTCATCATCAGCTCACCAACATCTATGGCTACCTATTTTCTAAGCCCGTGCTATTATACATATTCTTAGGGCCTAGCTCTTTCTGTTTAGAACCAGACTTACAGGTTCCCTATAAGTCTACCTGCCAACAAAAAATGCAGCGCTTGTTGGGAGGCAACCCAGCATGCAAAATAACACCATCATTAAGTGATTTCTTTCCTTTCTCCCCCTGTTTTAATTTTACAATGAGGACATTGTAGGATTTAGGCATGGGGGGTGCATTTTGCATTTTAGGAAGTATTCATGAATTTAGGTTAGCATAAAAAAAAATTCTTTTCTTAAGCTGAATTGGTTAATCCCTAGCAAAACATCTTTGTCATGGAGGTGTCATTAAAGATTTTTCTTCTTAAATTGTTTCTTAAGTTTAGAATCCAGTACATTTACTTCACTTGCACGTAGACTGGGTATAGATCTTTGAAGAAAACCAATAAGTATTTTTAGTCTACTGAACCCTTGGACAGTTAAAAGGGAGTCAAGCATACTATCTTCTATTAAATCCACCTCATATTTGTAAGAAGAAAGTAGAGAGATTACTGGTGCGCTAAGTCTAGTGCAAAGACTCTTAAGTTCTAGACAATTAGATGATGATACTTCAGAGTTAGGCATAGTTTTCGCTCTCTGTTCCTGTGTGCGTACATTGTGTGAATTCCTGAGAGTCATTAAATAAGGCAAATACGCAAAGATTGAGTCCTAATAAAACTATGACTATGGTGGATGGTTACGACAGTCCTTCATAGAGTCCTCGGCTGAAGGAGAGTAGTAATGTCAAAGGTCAAAAATATGCTTGTCCTATCCATTCCTTCCTAGTGCCGAGAATAGGTACTTCCACCAAATAAGCCACATAATATCCTCTTAACCATCATCATCCCTAATAATGCCTCATAAATAAAAGTTTGCGTCGTGTTATGTTGATTTATAAAGAAAGAAAAAGAAAAAAAGAAAAAGAAAAAAGAAAGAAAAGAAAAAAAAACAACAAAACAAAATAAAAAAAGAAAAGAGTTCAAGTTTATAGTTTTATCTTCGTGACGATGTTTCTGAGGCAACAAAAACACCCATCGCGATCCACCAAATATGACCCATACCTACCTTTCAATATTTCTGATCGCCCGAATACTGGCTGAGGACTCTAACTTAGTTGTAGAGTTATTAGGACTTTAGTTGAAGTGTGAATGCCATGTGAGGCCACCAAACAGTGAGTACATTTACTAAATCTGGTGAGATTTGTAATCTCAGAAAGAAAAGAAGGAAAATAGTGAGTACAAAGGAATATCAAGACAGCACAGTTGTTTAGCCTCTCTTCGAGTTGACTTGTTTAATAGTCTAGAGATCTAGAGTCTATAGTACTAGATTACATGTAGCACCAAATGAGTGTGTGCCACCAAATACGAATCCATTCAACTCAGTATCTCCTCCCTAAGCCAAAATGCTGGGGTCAAATTTCAGATTATTTTCTGCTTTATCCCCGAGTGAAGTAGTTGCATATCCTGATAGAAATATTTACCAAAAGATAAGTACGAACTGCAAATGTAAGTTGGTTATTTTCACTTGGATCCGTTCCTAAGTTACTATCACTTCACATTTGTCTAGATATCTAAATTTTTGGAATAAGGACAGAAAAAATCTTCTGCTTACTTCTATTATTTTTCATTTTTGCTCGAGACTAGCAAAACTTAAGCATGGGGGTATTTGATGAGTCTAATTTATTGGACTTCTATTATGCCTAAGAACACTTAAGTTGGGAATTGAACTATATTTTGAGCACGCATTATACTAGGATATTAATTAAACTTGAGTTTCGAATTTGTTGTTTTTAACTCGATATATATGCTCCAAGGATCATTGCTTATATATATTTATTTTATGTAATTTGATTTTATTATGAAATTTGTGGTGCTAAGTTGAAACAACCTCCTTTAACCTCCTCCCCTTTTCTCTCAACAGCATAATGCTTTTTTTTTCTAAAAAGAGTATCTTCTCCCAGGCATCATCATCCTCTCGAGGGGGGAAGCAAAACCTCTACCGTGCACCCAACGAACACTGTGGAAGCTTCTTACACTGTGGGCCGATGCTCTCCTCGCCTATCCTCCACTCGCCTTAACACGGTGGTGCTCAGTGATAGAGAGCACCACCACCGCCAGCCGTGCACCCAACTTCCTCTTCCTCACTGCCTTGGTCCCTGTTCATCCCCTCCACGCAGTAGAATAACCCAAACACACCATCCTCGCCCTCACCTATTCTCACCGCACCCGACCGTTCACCACAACCACCACCATCATCACCCCTGCCTACTCCCCTACGTCTTCTTCTTCTTATTCACCACTTGCAACTCACAAAAGGACCCAAAGCTGCATCAATCGTCCCCACGTGCCACCAGCCACTTCCAGCTACTCCACTCACCGCCAACACCTCTAAGAGGGCCGCCACCCTCAAGCACACCTCATCGACATTCACGAGGCAGTGGCAAAGACTATACCGCTGCACACCACCCACACACCGGCGGACTCAAGGTCACGTCGCCCCGCCGCCGCAGACCATCTCAGCCTACGTCATCATGGCCATAGTGAAGCTCCAATTTCAGTCCACCACCACCAGTAGCCACACCCCCAGCCATTGCCTCCACGATGCAGCCAGCCACGCCAACACCCCTCCCCTGTTTTTCAATAGTGGATGTCGTATTAGATGCAATGAAATGTTGAGGAGGTGATTGAGGCTGTGGATTTTTATTTATATATATTTATGTTTCTGAATTTGCTCTCTAGCCCCTCTCGTTCCCTCTATTCTGTTGCAAGTTCTCTCTACCTCTCATGATTAAGATGTTTATGAAGCAAGGAAATATTTATTAGATGAAAAGCACAGGGTGTTTACCTTAATTTTTGAAGTGGCAATTGCATGCAATATCCTTTAACTCTCTCATCCTCTATTATTTCATCTAACGAAAAGTGTTGATGGGAACAAGAGACATTTAAAGAATAATCTTGCTAAGCATATTTCTATGAAATCAAGACTAATGTGGAAACATTTGTGAGTTTATTTGGTTCGTACCTCCTTATGGATGCGGCATCTTTATTATGGTTTAATTTGATAACTGTTTTAATTTTTTATTGAGAGATTTTCCACCACATAAATCACAACGATAAATCATTCTATTACTATTGTAATTAAGCGAAATTCTCTCTATCAAGCAGCAACTAAAGAAGAGAGCCTATCTTAGTCCCACCTTGTATGCAACAAGAACACCGTAGCATATAAAACTCAAAAATGAAGAGGGCCCATTGCCTCTCCACCAGGGATGAGGTCTCCACGCCACACCCTTTACCACTCCTCACCTGCGACCCATTGCCCGTGGGTCTGGACCCAACCCGAATCCAATTACCCGATTAGCGATCCAATTAGGAGATTTTGAAAAGGGTAGGGGTAGGTTTTGAGCCTTAGTACTCGTGCCTGTGCACGCTCAGCACTTAGCGTCTCTGAGGCAGACTTCTTTTCTGTGCTTAGCATCCTTGAGCCTGTTCTAAGGCTTTGATGACTTAAGGCATCTAAAGCGCCTTCCTGACATCTAGTGCTTGGCTTTGGCTTGGAACGTTGATACTCTGGAATTATTTGAGAACATATTGGCTAACGTAGATATTTGCATAAGTGGTTCAAAACCACCGTTGAGAAATTGATTTGGATTGAGATTGCAATTTCCTTGGGATATGTGCTTGATTATGAGGATTAAGTGGTGATTCAAATCATCATTTTTAGGTCCTAACTATTCTTTTTATTCCATTGATTTTGAGAAATATTTTGACTTATCTTTGAATATATTGTTGAAGTGAATTATTCATTGAATATCTTTTTCTTAATTAATTGATTGGGCTCATTATTTCTAAATGCGAATAGTGTTGTGAATTCCAATTTACTTCCTACGAACGACCTCGGACTCACTTGTGATTTTATAGCACTTATAAATTTTAAATGTTGCTGCAATTTTCGTCACTATACTACGACGCTATACTTTAAACGACGATTCTCGCATGCAACAGAGGCATTCTAAGCCTTCAATTGCAAGGAATCCTTGCGAATTCCATGCAATTGAAGCAAGAAAACATCCTCTGATTTCACAAGTTCACTGAAGTTGTATTGTTTGATTCAAGATCTTTGATGGTTCTCAAATGGTTGGGGATCTTTCAATGAACAATCCCTCAAATTTTGGAGGGATTTGGCCAACAAATCGAGGAATCCTTAATTAAAGTCAGTGTTCTATGGGTTTGAAGCTTTGTTCAAACAACCACGATGGTAAGGGCATTTTGGAAAGAATGACAAAAACATAGGGGCATGGATGTAAGAACAATTGAAAGTTAAGGGTCTGAGTGTGAAAAATAGAGTTTTTAGGGCCTAAAATGCAAACTAGGTCAAGATGGACTCTAATTAGGTCCAAATTTTGGCGTTAACCTATAACTTAATTTGGACCCAAGGAATCTAGTGGTGAACTTGGATTTGAATTTTGACCACTTTTGACTAGGTAAATTGCACAGAAGCCCAAAGTAAGGTAAATTCCTATCTGAAACTTTATTCTAAGTCAAAATGGGTTCAAATGGTCAAAGTGAAGGTACCAAACCTCTTATAATATTTTTCAATGACTTTTAGGAGATTTACATTAATTTTATCCTGACCAAAACCTTTTCAATTTAAGTGGGGTGATAATTAGGATTTTTAATACTATTTTCACCCTTGAAATGCGTGAAACC
Source organism: Thalassia testudinum (assembly GCA_037157565.1). Taxonomy (NCBI): domain Eukaryota; kingdom Viridiplantae; phylum Streptophyta; class Magnoliopsida; order Alismatales; family Hydrocharitaceae; genus Thalassia; species Thalassia testudinum. Next base: position 11,029,024 of record JAZHRO010000078.1, on the reverse strand, counting down.
CTGATCCAATCAGTGTGAACTCACTTTTTAGACTTTTATTCTCAATTGACCTTAAATTAACCCTTGAGTAACCTCATGGTTAATCTGCATTTGTGGTGTGCTATTAAAACTGCAGAATTAACCTTATTTTCCTCTCTTCTTCTCAACTTAGATTATTGTAGAATTGTGACCCTCAGATGATCAAGTAGGAGCTTTTATCAATTGAATCTAATTAATCGTGGCTATTTAGGACCCGTGATGGTGTTACCATCACCTAGTCCCTCTATGACTTCTTTAATTGGATCTTCATCAAGTCTTGGCCTTCAACCAGCTCCTAGCTTGTAGCGTTATCTTTTATTCCGCCTTTATTCTGCATGGCTCTAAGTCAATCTAATCCTTCACCTACATTATTTGCAAAATACTAAAATTAGATAATTAGGCCTAAAATAAACATAATGCATATGATATGCATGCATGCTCTAAATGCAATATTCATATTCTAAATGCATGATTTTACTAAGGAGCTAACCCAAGATTAAGCCAATTAGGGTAATAGATTAAGCTGTTATCAGTTGGTCATTCACTCCCACTCCAATACTCCTTTCCCCCTTCATCCGCTACTTGTAACAGGGGTGGCACAACCTTCCCATCTTCACTCCTTGCCACTAGGGATCGTGCAACACCTAAAGGCAAACTTAGAGATCCACTAGTTGAGCTTTTCTTCGCTGGAGTCTTCTCTTCCTCCTCCATCACCAAAGCTACCAACCGTGGTCTCCTTCAGGTCCCATTCTTCCTTTAGATTAGGATTTTACTACTTTCTTAGAGTAGAATATATTATATTAGATAGTTTAGATTAGAATTAGTCTCTATCGATCTCCCCTCTCTAATTAATTCTGATTAAAGAGGTTGTTCCACTTGTTCACTCTGATTCATCAACCTTCCCCTTCATCTCATAATCATTTCCCATTGATTCCTCGATGCTTTAATTGCCTCAGCATTCCTCCATCATGGCAGCCAATAGATTTGAAGCTCTCTAGCTTTCAGATCTATTAGCATGCCAATCTCATTGAAGATTCTCTCCATCCACTTCAGATGATCACAATGACCTTCCCCTTGATGTGAATTGAGCTAACTTGATCGATTAAGTCTAATGTGATTTTCGATTTTGATTGAAGAATTTTATAAGCAATTTAATTTCAATAGATTTTAATTGATCAAATTGAGTTAATATTTGTTTGATTAGATTGATTGTGATGGATCTGAATTGGTTTGATTGGATTTTTCTTGATTAGATCAATTGCGCTTAATTTTGATTGTGTATTTTTTTTTCTTCATCTAGGTAGCAAGGATCGATGAAATCAATGCATTGATTAGAGGCTCTTGCAATAATCCAATGGGTACATAAGGATCGCAATGGATCCCTGAACGCTAACTAATAGTGTGCAGGAATCCAAAGTGAATAAATCATTATAGCGATTACTCATTAACAGCCTAAGTGGGTGACATCGAGTTCAACTCCAAATGGCTTTAGTCCATTCATCAAAGTTGGAATGAGGATTGATAGAGTTGAAAGAAGGTCTAGAATCGATTTGTAACTGATTTGGATGCCTAAGTTGTTCTTTCCTTTATATGTTGTCTATAGTGTAAGGATGGGAGTCAACTAGGGTTTCTAATGTTTATCAAATGTCAATTTGATTCTCATTGAGTTCTAGATCCTTTAGAGAGTAATTGCGATATTTATGATTGACCCTTGGATAGTTTTAATTCACTTTGCAATTTTTAGTCTCATTGAGGTGTTAAATGGAGTTTTGATGTATTAAATCTGATGCTGAGATAATTTCTTATATTCATAGATTTATCTGAATGAATTTATTGAGATTTTGAATCCTAAATGGAGAGTCTAAAATGTTTTGTCAGAAATCACAGATGTTCCTTCTAGATGAACATTCATGCATTTTTCTATTGTGGTTTTCAAATGGGTTATGATTAATCTAAAGTCTGTTTTGAATTTCTAGAATGAAATCTATTTACCTTTAGCTCTCTAATGTCCGAAGAAATTTAAGATGCATAGGTGAACTTCAGAGTTAGTGTATGAATCAGTAGATAGCTGTTGTTGGGTGAATTCTGACAAGATATATTGATGATGAATCCTAATGCTGATTAGCACCTAACTATGCTTTCTAAGCTAATCTGATGTTAGATCAAATCTTGAAAAGCATTCTTGTACCTTTGTTTGATTCAAGGTTGAACTGTAAAGCATTTTAAATCAACATGTAAACTCTTTGTCAGCAATTAGAGTTCTAAATTCTGTCCATATGTGCTTTAAATGAGAAATTCAATGATTAGTTCTTGCTTTTGAATTTGATTCTAATGAGATTCAATATCTGGAAGTTTTTAATGTTCAATCTTTGCTTTCCAGCAATGTTGGATGATTTTTATGGCTTGGAATTAATTTTCGATCACATATAGGCCATTTTCTAGCATTTTCCATAACATAATACTTGAAAAATACAAAAATATTGTAAATGAATAAATAAAAGTGCAGTGAGTGAGAATAACTTGTATTGAACTTGTGTGTATGATTAGATATAGGTTTTGAGGTGTCTCGTATAGAGAACATACCTGTAGAAGTTTTAGACTTCTCAGGTTTAGAAAATAAAATTCCTAAAACAAAAACACCAAAAAGAGTTGAAGTTCACTTTCCTAGGTTTCTCTCCTATTTCTTTCAACACTTAAAACTCAAAAACAAAATAAAAATCAGAAATACCCAAAAAACTCTAAAAATCACCCATGTACATAGTGTAAATACATGCATATATTTATATGTTAATAATATAAAGTGAGTTTTATATATATATATAGGTAATTAAGTTATAACACATAGTTATACTAAGTTATAGTGCATAGTAATATATATATGTATATTGTATATATATAAATTATATGAGTAAACATAATTATAGTGTGTGTGTGTGTGTATGTATTAATTACATAATCTAATATGTAAAGTAACATATCTATATTATTTATGGATATATAGACATACATAAGTTAATGATGTATATTAGTAAATTAAGTTAATTTAAGTTAATAGTTTAACTAATTAATATACTAACTTATTTTGCATTCTAATAATCTATATTTTAACTTATTTTAAATATATTTATTATAAATATGTATATAGTGTATAATTAATTTATATGTATATAATATATACGTGTATGTAAAATATGTAAATAATTAAATAAATATAATTAAATTATTTTAAAATATTAATTAATCATGAAAATATATTTATTAACTAAGTTAAACCTCAATTGAGTAATTTATTCATTAATTTATAATGTTTATAAGTAATTAAAGTTAATTATAATGTGTAATTACACCTAAGTTTAGCTAATTTAAAAACACATTAAAGCATGTAATTAACTTAAAATAACTATGCAAATAGATAGTCCTATGTATTATCTATATGACTATATAATTTATTTATAAATTATAACCATAATTATGCCCTAATTAAACACCTAAACTTTGAAATAAAACACAGCTGAAATCACAGCTTCTATGTCATTGATATAGTGCCACATCGGTGGCGTGTGCGCTGCTTGTGCTTTATTTAATGAATTCACCCTGCGTGTATCTAGGCAATCGCAGGACGATTCCCTTATATCTAGTACTTCCGAGCATGTTTGTGAAAGAGAGTAGTTGGACGGAGATAAGGTGAGAAAAAACTAAATGGTAGTGTTTTGTGTCAGTGATTGTGTATATAATATTAAACGTGTATTGTGTGTGTGCGCGTGAGTTTAGTGTATGATAATTTGTATGTATGTATCTTTGTAATATTAAATAAAATATTATTTTTACCTTATATTGTATATATATTTTTAAGGCTCTTCTATATATATATAACTATTTTTTCATTCTTCATGTTTAAACATGTACGTATATATGTATTATATGTGTATATATATAGTTTTGTGACTTGAGTATGCATAATTTTAAGCCATTACATAAACTTGTATATAATTCATTTAGTTCTAAATAATTAGATATTTATATATCTCTTAGTTTATGTATAGAGATTTAGTATGTAAATTAGACTTTGACTTTTGCCTTGTTTGTAGATATTATTTGAGGCATTGTTTCACTAACTTCAATTAAAATATTGTAACAAGTTCCTTTCGGAAAAAAAAAAAAGTTCTAACATGTAAAGAATTAACCTAGATTAGTTGATTTCTTGATTTTAATTTATTTTTTTGTATATAAACCTTAATACTTTTGGAATAAAAGATGATTTGGATAATAGAAAGTGATGTATATTAATAGCTGCCTCCCAATAAATAATCTAAAATAAATCAGTAAAAATTATAATTAAATAAAATAATATCCATCTGGATTATAATACTATACTACTACAACGATAATTAACCTTAATTAACAAGCTCTCCATATAGATCATCACTATCTCACCCCCAAACTACGAACATTTTTTGAACTACCCAGAATAGAAAAAAAAAGAAGAAACTAAATGTGACTCGGGGACTTTAAACTGGATAAAAGTATAAACCTTGGAAATACAGAAAACATAACTATATCATATAATATGCTAATAAAGGTTAAGAAACCCTTTCTTTCATTAGATGAGAAAATGCAAACAATACTAGTAGCATACAACTAAAAATTAGATAGATTTTTTAATAGAGAATTTACTTATTTACTTTGAACATGATAAATTTACATTATGATTTATCACAATTTGCTTTGGATTCTGAAAATCATTAATTAGTTGATCAATTTCATGTACGTTTCATCACAAATTAATTACATGTATGTTTTATCGCTTCATGTGTATCTTGAGATGACTATTGATTTAACTAATATCAGATGTGCTCATATTGATCAATTAATTACATGTATGTTTTATCACTTCATGTGTATCTCGAGATGACTATTGATTAACTAATATCAGATGTGCTCGTATTGATCAATGATATATGTCGTAATATGTATATATGGAGTCTGAGTTTTATTAGAATTATACTTTAGTAATTCTAATAAAGTTTGGTACATGACCCTTTTGTTTACCGGTGATGGCACAACACGTTGCAACTACATGTGGATCGGATCGAGCCAAATTTTGGGTTATCCCTGATTAAAGTTAATTTGGAGCTTATCAATGGATTGGAATGTCTATATGCTATAATTTTCATGACTATTTTAAAATGTTGTTTATGAGTTTTTCTACTTGCTATGTGCGGTGAGTTTTAAGCAGATTACGTAAACATCAAATAAAATTGTTACTGAAATCTAACAAAAAAAAATGTAATAAGGAATAATATCAATATCATATAAATGCTTGAAAAGAGAACAAAGAAATCCCACAAATTAGAAAAGCATATATGTAAAAGAAGACTGAGATTTGTTTTGTGTTACGGTCTTGGGATACGGGTGACCGAATTTAAGCATTTACTCTTCTTTTCTTACCCCAACTATCTTGTTACATCTTCAACAAAAGAAATGGATTGGGATGACAAAATGTGATCCAATATGATTGGATCCATCTGGGTCAAATTCAATAGAGCCTTCATTTAGATTGAATATTTTATCTGATTTTGTCTATATAGTTAACCGTTTTGTATTTACTGTATGAAGTCAAATCCCTTAAGAATACGTATCATAACATTGTGAATTTTGAGGAACAGAAAGTGTCAGTGTTCACATGGCTTCGGCTTTCAAGTAAGAGTTAAGGTAAGGTTAAAATGTCGAAATCCAAAAGGTCAAAAGGCATAGGTAAAATATATCAAAAAGTAGAGGTACGTTGAGTATGTAGCTGTAGATATTTGTGTAGGTGGGAATCTGTTCTGTGTCGGAGCACATGAGTTGTCATTTCCGCCGCATTTTTTTTAAAAGAGAATCTTCATTATTGTGGAAGGATCACCCCACGATGAGTCGAAAGCAGACGTTTAAAAATCGGGTTGGTCATCGAATCCATCAAGTTTTAATTTTAATTTTTAATGATTTAATCATTAATTTGAATCGATCAAATCGGTAATATTGGTATCATTAAAATTGGATGGAAAATAAATCAGATCAATCATACTTAAATTATTTAATTTGTATTGATTTATATTATTATCTTTCATGTGAATTTCTATTCAACGTTATTCTTTACTCTCTAAGAATATATGAATCATTAGATGCAATTAATGCTACAAAGACTCAACAACAAACACAAGATCAAATCAACAAATTGGAAACTCCTTCAATAAATCCAACTATTCCCTCCCACTCTTCATCAAATAGAGCGCACCTTTACAAGTCACATTCATCTCCTAGAACATGAACGGCAACAACTCACCACCCCTAAAGTAACCACATGGCGAAAAAGCAAAGACGATTCCACACTGTGAACATGAGCGAGAGTCGATCACACTGATCATGCGGCGATGGTGGGAGAGTCGGTGAAAGAGCAAGGACAGGCGGCACTACCATGGATCTCTTTGGCTACGAGGTGTAAAAAAAAAAAAAAGGGGAAATGGACATGTTCTTTATCGACCGCTAGGAAGGAGGATGCACTGTGGAGGGCTGGAGGCGCTGCGTGGAGGTGCTGCGAAGGGTCGGAGGCGTTGCTGTGCTACAGAGGTCGAAGATGGTTGGGGCGACCAACGGTCTTCGATGAGATGTTTGAGGAGGTCGGAGATGGAGGAAGGTGGGAAGTGAGGCAAGAAGGTGAGGTGATATCATTGGGACTTGGAGGGAGGTGTGGGTTGTGGCGGTGGCGAGGAGAGAAACTGAGAAAGGGAAAAAGGTAGGGAGGAGGAGTGACACGTGACGCGAGGGAAATTGGACGCTTTGTCCCTTCGATTTTTTTTTTTTTTTTTGCCAACCGATTGGAATGGGTGGACCGGTCGGTTCCAGTTCACCGATCAACCTGGTTGAACCAGGTTGATCGGTGAACCTTCCACCTATTCAAAACATCCAATTCAAAAATCGACTGGTTCGGTCGATTCATCGGTGGTTCTCGGTCCAACCGGTTGGACCGGCTGGTTCGATCCGATTTTTAAAACCTTGGTCGAAAGAGATGGAAACAATTCATCATTGCAATCAAATCCAAATCAAATTATTCTATTATATCATATTAATATCAATATATATTAAAATACATCTTTTTTAACATAATATATCTATTAAAATATATTTATTATATCATATCAACTTACTTATGCACATATCTTAATACTAAATAGATACCCACTAATATCACATCAACGCATCATTTATTTTATCTTATCACTTATCCCTCGAATTATTCCACCACTCACACAAACATCCTGAAGTTTGGCTCGACTACACCAAATGCCTTCTCAAATTTGTTAGCCAATCACTTCAACTTCTCCACATCTTTTCCATCTTCATACTCCTCACTTAAAAGTAGTTCCCAATCACCAAAAAAGCCTAATTCTAAGCTTCTATTAGGCTTAGCTTGGGTAAATCTAGGCTCTATTTTATTACTTATTACTTATATTTCATTACTCACTAGGTATATATTATGTTCTAAGAGTATTACATATTATCTTAATAATTTTGCTATTTGGTATGTCCATGTTCAAGTCAGTGGACCAAGTTTAAGTTAAGTTGGTGGACCTTGATCAATCAATAGCTTGGGTGGAGTAGGCATGCTCGACAAGAGGTGTCATCTCTCTTTTCAAATTACATCAGCTTATATATTTTATCAAATCCAATACAACCGACCCACTATCAAATCACTGTCTTTCTAACGTAACACTTGTCAAAACGTCTAAACATTAATGATCATCCAAATGTAGCTTTTGAGTTATGTATTCTGTTTGTATACAAGCATGCCAAAAAACATTAAGACCCCTCCAATTTGCTAACAGAAATTGATAACTAATTATATATACATTTAATATTGTTAGAATATTAGATTCTAAGAAATTTTTAGCCAATTATAGCCATTTTGAGCTCCTTTTGCCTTTCCAAGATGCGCCTGATATAGCAATAGTATCCTGTTTTCTATGATGGTGAAACAACCACTACAACAAAGAACGGCTTAGAACCCAATTAATGTCGCTAAAAGTTGTGTGGTAGAAAATTTTGATAACGATTCTACCTAAAATCATGATAAAAAATCTCAACTTTTCATCCCGATTTTTAAACTGCAACGAAAGTTTTCTAATCATGGCTCCACTTAGAACAATGACCACGCCCCCATCATTGGCTAGGTTTAAGAGACTTTGGTCACAATAATAAACCGTGACCAAAGACTTGTATCTGAAGACGAGATGAGGTAAAGGTTCGTAAATCATGACTAAAGAGCCTTTGACGACAGTTTGTAAACCGTCATCAAAGGTCTCTTACTAAGAAAAAAATAATACAACAAAAGATTAACTATGACCTCAATTCGGAAGAGGCCAGGTAACATTTGGGTTGTTATTCCTATATTTATGATTTGGAAATTCCTTCGGTTGTTTTCATGACATCATAATTAATAGCTGCATTAGATAATCCTTTGTGACTCTAATTTGGGCTATACATATAACAAAATCCCAACTTTATTTAAATAATACATAAATATTTTGTATGTAACCTTAGTAATGAAATAAATAAGTCAGTACAGTTCATTTTGAAAAATCTCATCAAAACATACTGCATATGATGCAGCTTTTTTAGGCATTAAAATAATGTATTTCAGTTAATCCAATAGCTCCTTGATCAGGCTCTTCTGCTGACTAATCACCTAGTTTAGTCCCCTTTCAAAAAGGATAGCAGGCTACAACAACTACAAGAAGCAACTATGTTAATTAAAAGGGCCTATAGAAAAGCTTGTTCTATTCCTAATTTCTATTAGGCATAAGACAAGAGATCTTGTTGAGTGAATTCAAAACTAATGGCAAAAAAAATCATACTTGAAGGATCACTGCCTTACCAATTCCCAAACTAAATAAAATTTTTATTGGGTAACTCCATTTACTCACAAGTTATTCAAAAAGTAAAGGCCGGTGCCTCACCACACTAATCATGGAACAATATTATCGAAGAGAGAAAAAAATACTATGGAAGACATTATTCCTACTTATTAATAAAACATAGTAGACCATCACTGGGACCTTGCTTTCTTCCCCTTGCCTATCCTCATTTTGTGTATGCATGTCTTCACCTTCGCATCTAACTCTGCCATCTCTGCCATTATCCTTTGTGCCTCCACTCCTCGTGGACAACCCCTACGCTTGTCCTGTAAGAAAAGATGCAATTAAATATCAATTACTGTCGTCATGCGGCATGCACTTGAGACAGGAGTTTCGTAGATCTGTAAATATACCTATCTATGCCTTTCTTTATTCCAAAATCATGCAATAGCTAAACTTAAGGTTGTTCACATTCGATAGTTTGGAGCCCTACCTACAAGACTGCAATTTCACGTTGGGCTCTCCTTATCTGTGCAACCCACCCCTCGCAGGCTCGATCGCAGTCATCTTGGAGCTTATACGTCTCCATCAGTGTCCTCCTAGCCATCTCCCCTGACTGGTTCCTCAAGCTCAAAAGCAGTCTGGATAACATTGCCTCCGTGCTTTTGACCTGGACGGAGATAGATAGGTGAAGATGGCATCCAGAATAGCAGTTTGAAAATTGGGCAAAGATGAGTGACAGACCTTCCAATGCGGCCATCGTGAGATTCCATGCTTTCAACAGATCTTTTTCGGGGCCGTTGTGCACAGCATGAGCTCCCAGGAGGTTGTTGTGCTTGGGAGATGGAAGCGGTGGGCTATATCCTCCAGCTTCAGCTTTCCTGCCCTCTCTCGCTAATTGAATCCCACCAGAACATAAATTTAATCCCACATTAAGCATAATTAGCTATTTTGTGCTATAGGATTATCTAATTGAATTGGCCATGTCTAGTAATGTTATCTGATGTGTATGCCTGGCTTTTGATGTTGGGGTAATTCCTTACTGTTGTAGGTTCCTTATTGCATGGGAACCAGTACTCATGTGTTACTGTTTGGAACACAAGTCCAAATGAGTACTCGTCAGTACTTATTATGTACCGATACTCATGATAAGTACCGGTACTGAATGAGCACTGGTAACACTCTAAGACCCGACTGGTCTCAACGAGTACCGGTACTTGTGAAGAGTACCAGTACTTATTGAGAACTGGCAAATTGCCTATAGCGAACGAGTACCGGTACTGGTGACCAGTACCAGTATTTATAAGCTACAGGTCCTGAAGTCCAGTACCTTACCTAGGATTCACTTGTACTAGTATTAAACTTTAGTACCGGTACTTGTTGACAGTTACATATTAGTTTCGTGCATTTTCTGGAATATGAAAGATTTTTTAACCAACACCAGTTTATGATCTAATCTATGCAGATATATGCACATATATGTCCTGAATAAATCAATTTAGAGGTCTATCTTCTCTTGTATACATGACTTTACAATATTTAGTTATCAGTTATCATAAAACATGCAATTAGACCTAGTCTTATCTATGGGAAAGACACATACCTATGCTCATGATAGATTCCAAGTAGCAGGACTATGGTTAGAGGTCTTCCAAGAGATCCCACCTCAAATCCTGATGGACTGCACAAGAAGATGACGATCTTCTTCAGCCGCCCTCCTTCCTCTTCAAGAGGTCTCTATCGCTCCAGATCTTCTTGAAAACGATGGGGGTTCTCAGAGATTAGGGTTGGTGGTTCTCTTGGGGACCATAACCCCTTAGAGAAATGCAATTAGTCTCACTAATTGCATGGATGATTTACACTTCTACCCATCAAGGAAGTATTAATCATAAAATAGGCCTCTACACATGTTTTAAACACCACACTATTCTCCTTGCATTTTATGCCCATGCCCTCAACAAAAACTTGAATTGATCACTTTAGTTATGGGCATTACATGACAATCCATTAACTTATTGTTATTTCATTATATCTACATGTATGTTTACACATACAAGTCCATACATTGGATTTTAATCCAACAATCTCCCACTTGGACTGTATGTGTAACATGTTAATCAAACATATGGAATTGAATTTGAGTTCAACTTTGTTGTCATATCCAGAAATGCATATCTAAAGATAATCCAATCTACCAGTTACACTAGTAATAGGGCCAAGGTAGCTTTCGCTACATCCCAATAACTAAACCAACAATGACCACGTACACTAATGCAAAGGTAACCAGAAACGTATGGATATGCAGCATGAAAGTTACATGCCAATGTGATCAATGCATGCCTATTCCCAACTGGTCCTCTAAATAGATATCATTTTCAAAACCAAAATCAAATTACTTTTCAGAATGGACAATCCCAATGAATTGAAAACTTTAAGTTTTGTTTATTTCATAATAGAAATGAAACTTTGCAAAACTTTATACATAACTAAAGAACTGAATCATTGAATTACAAAATTGTCTATCACAAAATGAGCACGATACAAATTACAAACTCCCACTAAAGTTGAAATTTCTATAAGGACACAAGACCCATAAAAGCTGTGTGTTCATGGAACATCTTGGGTGTTATTCCTTTAGTAAGCGGATTCGCAACCATGGAGTCTATACCGATGTGCTCTATAGACAGTTGTCCATTCTATATCCTTTCTTTAACAACCAGGAACTTGATCTCAATGTACATCGATTTGAAGGAGTTCCTATTGTTATTGGAGTAGAGAACTACGGACTGATTATCACAAAACATTTGTAGTGACCTGTCAATGCCATCTACTATGCACAGCCCCGATATAAAATTCCGCAACCATACTCCATGATTAGATGTCTCATAGCATGCTATGAATTCTGCTGCCATAGTGGAAGAGGCAATAAGAGACTGTTTTGCACTCTTCCAAGAGATGGCACCACTGGCAAGCAGAAATACATATCCTGAAGTAAACTTTCTACTATCTTGGCACCTGGCAAAATCCAAATCAGCATAACCACAGATCTGAAGCTTTTCTAACCTTCTGAAGGTGAGCATAAAATCCCTTGTCTTCTACAAATATCTCAGTACTCTTTTGGCTGCTCTCCAATGATCTTTTCCTAGGTTTGCTATATATCTGCCCAACATGCCTGTAATGTATGCCAAGTCTGGTCTAGTACAAACTTGGGCATACATTATATTGCCAATGGCAGATGCATAAGGAATTGTTTGCATCTCTCGTTTGACCAAATCACTTAAGGGGCACTAGTTGAGACTAAACTTGTCTCCCTTAGTCACAGGAGTGTCCAGTGGCTTGCAATCTTGCATGCCACACCGTTTGAGTACCTTATCAATATAACTTCTTTGAGATAAACCAAGAATATGGCGAGAACGATCTCAACATATTTCAATCCCTAGCACAAAAGAAGCATCTCTAAGATCTTTCATGTCAAAGTGTTTGGCAAGAAATTTCTTGGTGTCTAAAAGGATACTCATATCATTTGTAGCAAGCAGAATGTTATCAACATAGAGGACCAAGAGGATATACCTGCTCCCACTGAACTTATGATATATGCATTCATCAGCCAAATTCGCCTCAAAACCAAATGAGAGAATCACCTGATGAAACTTAAAATACCATTGTCTAGATGCCTGCTTGAGTCCATAGATGGATTTCCTTAATTTGCAAATCATACTCTTTGGATCACCCCTAACAAAATGTTCAGGCTGAACCATATAAATGGTTTCCTCAATGTCACCATTAAGGAATGCAGTCTTTACATCCATCTGATGTAACTCAAGATCAAAGTGGGCCACAAGTGCCATTATAATCCTTAGAGAATCCTTAGAAGAAACAAAAGAGAATGTCTCCTTATAGTCAATACCCTCCTTTTGAGTAAAACCCTTAGCGACAAGACGCGCTTTGTATCGCTCCAGTTTTCCTTCCGAATCCCGTTTGATTTTAAAAATCCATTTGCAACCAACAGGTTTCGCACCTTCTGGAAGTGGAACATCCCAAGCGTCATTGTCTTTCATTAACCTCATTTCTTTTTCCATAGTCTCAATCCACTTTTCATGATTCAGACTTTCCATTGCCTGATGGAAGCTGACAGGATCATCTTCCATCACCCTAATGCCCATCTCATGTTCCTAAAGGAATACCACATAATCATCTAAAATGGCACTCCTTTCTCTAGTGGATCTCCTTAATGGCACATTTTCTGTATGTGTCTGAGGCTGCTCTACAGGGGCTAACACTGTATCGTTGTCTTCATTGGAGTTATTTTGAGGTATGTCAAAGACATGTTCATCATCCTGAGTAACTCCACGAGGAATAATCACGTTTTCCTTTTCAGAGACGGTCTTTAACCTTGTCAACTTGGGCAGACTCAACACATTCAAAGAACTTGGCATTATCTGATTCAAAAATTGCCTTAGTTGTGAGATCATAAAATTTATATCCTCTTGACTTTTCAGAATATCCAACAAAATAGCAACTAACAGTCCTTATGTCCAGTTTCTTTTCATTTGGCCTATAAGGTCTAACATCAGCTAGACATCCCCACACATGAAAATGCTTAAGACTGGGTTTCCGCCCAGTCCATAGCTCATATGGTGTTTTGTTGGTTGCTTTAGTTGGAACTCTATTCAGAATATAAGTTGCAATCTTTAAGGCCTCTCCCCAGAGTAAATCTGGTAAGGAAGAATGAGCAATCATAGACCTTACCATGTCTTTAAGCGTCCTATTTCGTCTCTCAGCAACACCATTCATAGTGGGTGAACCTAGCATTGTGTACTGAGGAACGATATCGCATTCCTCTAGGAACCTGGCAAACAGTCCTGGACGTTGTTCACATGATCCGTCATATCTACCGTAGTATTCACCACCACGGTCGGATCTAACGGATTTAATCCTTCTGTCGAGTTGATTCTCAACTTCGACTTTAAAATTTTTTAACATGTCCAAGGACTGTGCCTTTTAATGAATTAGGTATATGAAGCCATATCTTGAATGGTTATCTGTGAATGTGATAAAATACTGTTGGTCATTCCACGCAGGCGTAGGCAATGGCCCACAGATGTCCGTATGAATCACATCCAAGACACCATTTGACCCGCTGGCTTCAAACTTCCTATTATTGGTTTGTTTCCCCTTAATAAACTCTACACACTAATCAAAATCAGAAAAGTCTAAGGGGTCCAAAATACTGTTTGACACAAGTCTCTCTATTCTCCTTTTGGAGATGTGACCTAATCTCTTGTGCCATAAAGTAGCTGAAGATTCATTTTCTAATTTCCTTTTCACACCACATGTATCCAAAAGTGAAGACTCATTATAAGAAGCTATAGTATCAAGACAATAAAGATTATCATAGCAGGGTAGAAAACTAGAACCAACCAAATTTAAATTTAAAAGCAAACTAACTTTTCAATCTCCAAATGAACAATGATAACCACATTTATCCAATACATAAATAGAAATTAAATCTTCTAAAATATGATACTACAAATGTTTCATCTAAATTCAAATAAGAACCAGTTTTCATTAATAATCTAAATTTCCCTACAGCTTCAACTTCTACAGCCTTCCCGTCCCCAACATAAATAAATCTTTCAGTATTAGTTGGACTTCGGCAGCTCAGGCAACCCTGCATAGACACACTTATGTGAGTGGTAGCACCCAAATCCATCCAGCAAGTGTCTAGCAACCGAAGCCAAATTTATTTCCAAACAAACCAAACTATGATCCATACCTTTCTCAGCACACCAAGCGTGGTAGTTGGTACAATGCTTCTTCTGGTGCCCCTCAGCTCCACAAAAGAAGCATCCTGATTTGGAAGACTCTACAACCTTCCCCTTCTGCTTCTTTTGTGAAGCTGTATTTGCAGCTTCTGTAGTTCTCTTCTTAGCCTTGCCTTTTCCTTTAGAGGAAGTGGCAACATTAGCACTTTTTGTCCTATCTTGCTTCATTCTCTCCTCTTGCACGCAGTGCGAGATGAGCTCATTCAGAGACTAGGTCTCTTTCCGACAATTATAACTCACCTTGAACTGGTTAAAGGTCGGAGGCAGAGATATCAAAACCAAATGCACCAACAGATCATAAAGATCCACTTTGAGTGCTTTTAACTTTGAAGCAACATGGGACATCTCCAAAATATACTCTCTAATGTTGCCCTTCCCCTTATACTTCATTGAAATTAGGTTAGCCAAGAGTGTACCGATTTCTACCTTTTCATTCTTGGCAAACCTCCTTTCAATTTCAACTAAAAAATCCTTGGCAGTGGCTATATCACTAGACATAGTGCCCTTAAAAGTCTCAGGTATGGCCCTCTTCATGATCATTAGCGAAATCCGGTTAGATCTCTCCCACCTATCCTTTTCTCTCTTCTAATCGAGAGTACTAGTGTCTGTAAGGACAGGAGAGTCTTCTCTAATTGCTAGATCAAGGTCCATCACCCCTAAGACTATCAGTAGGTTTTCTTTCCATGACTTAAAGTTAGAGCCACTCAACATGGGTATGGAGTTTAAAGTGGCGGTTATGTTAACAGAAGACATTTCTGAAAATAAATGCAGATAAACATAAGATTAAACTCCTTTAAATCATAATATGTCTAATCAATTTCTTAATCCCATCACATGTCTTAGTTAACTCCATCAAGGATCTCATCTTTGGATAAGAGGTTGACTTGTTATTAAATACATGGTGTGGTATGAAATGATTATTGATTCAAATCCAGGTCAGTCATGAACCTTCCTTTGAGTCGATTCAATGACTACCTAGAAATCCTAACAATCAACACCTCATTACTCCCATGTAAATGAGTGAAAGTAGATGGAGTATGCACTTTCCTTTGGGCCAATGCACACCCATCTACTATCACACATTCGTCCTTTTATTACTCACAGATAATCCTAGTATCCACAAGAGAGCTCACTTTGGTAAAATGCTACTTCAACTAGGTTGTCCTAGAGTAATATACCTTATTAATTAGACCAGACTAAAATATACTAAGTAGAGAGGGTTGGCTCTGATACCACTTGTTGGGGTAATTTCTTAAAACCCTTAGGGGCTAAGCTTAAATTAACCCACCTCTGACTTAGGATGGACCTGTATCTGATCTCAGTTGGACTTTACGTTGACTGGGTACCGGTATACCAGTACCGGTACTCATTACATACTGTTGTAGGTTTCATATTGCATGGGTACCGATACTGATGCCAAGTACCGGTACTCATGTGTTACTGTTTGGAGCACAAGTCCAAATGAGTACTCGTCCAGTACTTATTATGTACCGGCACTGAATGAGCACTCGTAACACTTCAGGACCCGACTGGTCTCAACGATTACCGGTACTTGTGAAGAGTACTGATACTTGTTGAGTACTGAAAAATTGCCTGTAACGAACGAGTATCGATACTGGTGACCAGTACCGGTATTTGTAAGCTACAGGTCCTGAAGACCTGAAGCCCAGTACCTTACCTAGGATTCACTTGTACTGGTATTAAACTTTAGTATCGGTACTTGTTGATGGTTACATATTAATTTCGTGCATTTTCTGGAATATGAAAGAGATTCTTTAACCAACATTAGTTTATGATCTAATCTATGCAGATATATGCACATATGTCCTGAATAAATCAATTTAGAGGTCTATCTTCTCTTGTATACACGACTTTACAATATTTAGTTATCAATTATCATAAAGCATGCAATCAAACCTAGTTTTATCTATGGGAAAGACACATACCTGTGCTCATGATAAATTCCAAGTAGCAAGACTATGGTTAGAGGTCTTCCAAGAGATCCCACCTCAAATCCTGATGGACTGCACAAGAAGATGAAGATCTTCTCCAGCCGCCCTCCTTCCTCTTCAAGAGGTCTCTATCACTCCCGATCTTCTTGAAAACGATGGGGGTTCTCAGAGATTAGGGTTGGTGGTTCTCTTGGGGACCATAACCCCTTAGAGAAATGCAATTAGTCTCACTAATTGCATGGACTCTTCCGCCCATTGAGGAAGTGTTAATCATAAAATAAGTCTCTGCACATGTTTTAAACACCACACTATTCTCTTTGCATTTTATACCCATAACCTCAACAAAAACTTGAATTGATCACTTTAGTTATGGGTATTACATGACAGTCCATTAACTTATTGTTATTTGATTATATCTACATGTATGTTTACACATACAAGTCCATACATTGGATTTTAATCCAACATTTGATACATAACATACAGAATGGATTTGAAGAAGGTTGGCCAACCCAAACACTAACAGGTTGCATAGTAGCAAATTGTATCTTGTTTCACAAAACTTTACCTGTGCAGCAATGATTGATTTTGGGGCTTTGACGGTAGGGCCTTCTTTCTCCCAGGACCTGCAGGTACTGAAGCTCTCTGTCGATGGTCAAACTATAAGCAAAATTCTTCATTTAATTGTCAAGCATGGGAGGTACGCTGTGTTTCTTCTATGTGTTGATTTTTTCTTTGCTTCTTATATGTATAGGTTGTTTATTAAACGGGAGTTGAAACTGGTAATTGCAAATTAACCCATTTAAAACAACTTTAACATGAATGTGGACATTGATGACTCTACAAGTATCGGTGCTAGTTCGAATATTTAGAGTCAATTCTAAGGGGTCGAATATTTAGAGTCAATTCTAAGGGCTTTAGCACATAAATATTACAATTTAGTTGGCTTAGAGCAATGCATGCATTTAGCATAGCTTTTATATAAATATTGGTTGAAACTAACCTCTAATGGCCAAGTTGTGAAAGTACATTTATAACAGGTCTCGAATGAGCAATCAAACTGCACGAATCGATTTAGGACGAAAATCAGAATCCAACAGCTCTGAAATCGCTTTAATCAAATCTCTGTAGCCCTTACAATGAGCTAAGATGTTTTGGTTGTTGATCATCTCTCTTTTCCTCCTCCTCCGTTGTTGTTGTTGAGAGAGATATCTCTCTCTTTTCCTCCTCCTCCGTTGTTGTTGTTGAGAGAGATTCAGGTGTGCGCAACACCATCCGTCGGATCTTCATCCAGCAACTCTCGAAGAGTCATGCCATCTGCATGATCATCCACCAATGGCCGAAATTTCCCCCAATCTACGCACAGCGCAACGGTTGTTCTCCAACACTCGAGTGTGGAGGGTGTGGGATCGAATTATGATCTATGTAGCCCTTGCCTCGCGATTTCATGTTATCACCACCGCTCGATTATCATCAGATGGCCCATGTCATGCCGCGTCACCAACCATCACGCGATCACGATCTAGGCAATCACACACATCCATCTCTACATCCATCCTCACTGTCCACGTGCAATCAACAAGTTCACAATACGCTACGTAGTCCAGCTCATACTAGGTGATCGCGAGCACGCAACTAAGTGCACGCTTAAAGGCATGATTGAGGAGTTGTCTCGTCCGTTAGATGCAAAACGGACAGTCGAGATGAAGACTGCGTCGCCACCACATGCCAACAAGCGTGCGCACGCGTGGGTGCCAATTCAATGCACGAGCGTTGATCCAAGTGTAGTTCAAGGGCAGTCCAAGGCCAGTTCTTGGTCTTTTTCACCTATAAAAGGGTCCCATGGCCCTCCCTTGCAACACACACCTCTCCTAGCCGAATTCCTCCTATCCTAAAGTGAAATCCTAGTCCCCGGAGTCATCGAGCCACCGACGGAGCCTCCTCCACGTTCGTGGTTGCCTCGACTTGCTTCTTCCTAACGATAAAACTCTCTTCCCCTTTAGTTTATGTTCTTATTTTTAGACAAGCTTTCCTCTAGTTTTCATTATTGTGTTTGCAGACAATTTCTGAATTAAACAATCATTTTGTTATCATTATGTTTTGATGATGAATGTTGATTGAAGTGAGTTTTCATTAATATCATGATTGGTTAGCGATGTTTATCATCAAATTTCTAACCCTATTCTCTCTCTCTCCTAGTGTTTACGTAAGCAAAGAGTCAAAATAATCTTGTGATAATAAATCTTAACGAAAGAATTTGATTTTCTACCTCCCTGTGCCTGACACTCAGATTCATCATCTGATTCTCTTTATTAAAATTAATGTCGTAATTGTATGCTACAACGAATGAATTAACTTAAGTGCAATTTTCAATGTTAATTTTTGGCACCGTTGCAGGAGAGGCAACGGATTTTTTTTGTCACTTTCATACTTACATTGGTGATATTCACAAGATCTAACATTCTCTTCTCTTAATCAACTGATTTGGTTGCAGGAACTCAGCGTGTAAGCGATAAAAGGGGTGCAGTCCAAGACGATAGATAAGGAGTAAAATGCTGTGAAGATCTTAGTAAGTATCACCTCACCTCACTAGTCCCATCTTTCTTTTATTTTAAAAAAATGGCATCTAGGTTCTTGCATGAATCTTAAGGTAGTTTGTTTGCTTGCTTGTTAAAAACATATCTTTAAAAAAATATATAAAAATCTCAAAAAATTGGCGTGGTAGAGTGTTTCTTGACCTACACCTTGAACCAACCACACAAAGAAAAAAATATTAAATTTTCTTAGAAAAAATCTTGAGTGCTCTTCTTTTTTAGTGTGTTTGCGAAGCCACCCATGTATTGTATTGGGCCACACCACTCACCCAAATTAAAATCAATTCACCTGGTAGACTCGCATGAACTTTAGGGGGTGAATACATTAGGGTTTATTTCTAGGGCCACATCATTATTAAAAAGGAAAATCGATTATCGCTCGTTGCATGCAAAACTTTGTGTACCCACTACAAACATTGTTTGAATATATTAAGAAATCACAATCCTAAAAATCATTAAAAGCAAGGCTGAATCATTAAAAGACACCACACCCCAAATAACCTTGCTTGAAAACCATGTTTTGGTTGTGCACACAAGCTCAAATTGGATTAATTAAGAGGCATGAACCCCCAACAACGACTCATCACATTCCTTGAGTACAAACACTGTCCTAACCCTAATTTAAAAAGCATTAGACATTGGCCCTAGGGTTAATTGAGTAGTTTCAAGATACACACCCACACCGTAGAACCGATCGGTGAAGTTTTCTTTTTCTGAAAGCAATTACGTTGGCAGGCATAATTGTCAAATGACTTAAGTCGAGCAGGGGTTTGGCATAATTAGCAACCCTCAAGATACGCTCCCCCTACTCTGCCTTGCCCAACATATTTGGCTTTTGGATTAAACACAACACCAATTTGTGTTGTGGTGAGAGTTGTACCTTAGAGGCATAGGTCATCTAAGGCAACACTGTAAAGCTTAGTATTGTTTGTCTTGGTTGTGCATGCTCAATTCTCTCATCTGCTCCCTTTGCATCTTTCCTGATTCTTCCCTAGTGTATGCTAGGAAGGCTCTCACTTAATCCTGAATTAGTTACACTAGAGAGGAATCCAAGGAGACTGAGTTATTCTAAGGCCAAGGTAGAGGAAATGGCTAACACAACAATTAAGGATGTGGAGGATCAACCTCAACTTGATGTGATGGCAATTATCCAAGCCCAAATTACTACCAACCACCAACTCCAGCAACAACAGATTTGGATTATAATGCGGGCCATACATCGACTTCAAAACCCTTAAGGGCAACCACCTCTTCAAGGGAAACCACCATGACCACCCCTTGAGGGCCAACCAAGGCCTCTCCATGTTTTTTATGACCCATCGTCTATTGCTATTGAACCATATCTTAAGGTCTCCGAAGGGGGAGATGATTTTGTGTTGGAACCCAATGTCCTTAGCTTGATCTAGAGTCACTTTAGTGGGAACTCAAATGAAGACCCCTTCCAACATCTAGAGGATTTAGGCCAACTTGATCGAACTATTAAACCTCAAAACATCAGCCTAGATATTGTTTTAATGAAGATGTTCCCATTCTCTTTTAAAGACATAGCTTCTCAATAGCTTAGAACAATAGAGAGACTTATCTCCACTTGGGAAAAGCTGAGGCATGTCTTCCTAAAGAAATTCTTCTCTATAGGAAAAACCAATGCCTTCAGGAGAACCATTACTACATTTAATCAACAAAGTGGGGAACGATTTCATGAGGCGTGGGACCTATTTAACGAATTATTGAGGAAATGCCCACACCACGAGGTTCCGAGGTGGCAATTGGTCCAGATTTTCTACCATGGTCTGGACAACACCATCAGGAATTTCATAGATGCCTCATGCCGAGGCAATTTTCTAAATAAGGATGAGGAAAGCACATTCGAACTATTTAAACTAATGAGTGAGAACTTGTTGAATCATGCTCCATGACTACATTCAACGGACCCAGACAACCTTGTGGTGGAGTTTTATGAGGTTCAAACTAATTCGAGTATGGTTGACATGGACATAATAGCCAAGAAATTGGATCAGGTTGAATTGGTGGACTAAAAGATACACAAACTCCTAAATCAATCGCGAGCTCCTAGGCAAGCTTTGTCTCTAGCCAAGGGAACACACAATGTTGACCTGGTTCAGTCTATGAATCAAGTAAACCTAGAACAACCCCTGACGGTGGATCTACACGATATGTAAATAGCGTTCATTGTATTGCGCAAACTCGCTAACAATTTTAAAGATAACTGGATTAGGAGTCCGGGTCGAACACGAAGAGACAAAAATAAAACTTCACTTACGTTTTTTTTTCATTTTCACTTCTAATGCAAAAGCAAATATGGACTCGACTAACTAAGATAATAATAATAAAGAGGGAGAAAGAGAGTAAGGGATGGAGAATAGATCATAAAAAGACATTTATTTCTACTAAAAGAATGATTACAACTAGAGTTTTTCATAAATCTAACTAGAATAAAAATAAGAGGAAAGTAGAAGAAGAATCTAGAGTAAAGTCACGGTGGTGAAGAGATCCGTCGATGGAGCTGAAGAAGATGTAGAAGAAGGCGACCAGTAGAGGAATGCTTGGTGGAGGAGGGAAGACCTAAGGGACGGAAGGTGGAGGAAGAATTTTTTGGAGGAGGAAATTGATGACCAGGGGGGGGCGTGCCTATGGTCTTATACAAACCTAAGTGGGTTTCTATTGGTTGGTTTCTAGAGCCTAGGATCAATGATGTGTAGGGCTAGGATTAGGTTATAAGAAATCAAGGGTTATGATCTAAAGTTAAGGTAGAACAATAGGTCGTTTTTGTTAGAATTCAAGGGATGGCTAGGATTGCATAGGTAGGAAGATGAAGGGTTAAGATTAAAGGAAGGGAGGATGGCTAAGAAGGGATTTGGTTCTTGGGGGCCGACACTAAGAGGATGAGGTAGGGTTTGAGATTTTTTCTTAAGGGTTAAGTAAGGGATAAGATAAGGTGGTTCTTGGTTTTGGGATTTAAATAGGCCCATTTAGCCAACCATAAATAGGTCTCCAAATAGGCCCTTGGTCGACCAAATTAGGTGGGTAATTAAGCTAGGTGGTCAGGTCTAGGATTAGAAAAGATTGGGTTCCTAATTAGGCTGGCTCTAGGGTTAAATAGGTTAAGGTCCATATGTAGAAATTGACTCGACCTCTTAATAAATGAGCTCAATCTTGAATCTCCTATCTACAAGGCTCGAAATTGCTCCAAACTTGATACCTACACATATAACACAAGAGACATCAAGGTACCGGATATAAGTTTGGGAAAAATTGCATAAAAACCCAAACTTATGCAATATTTACAAAATGCACCTATATGACTAAACTGACTTAACTAAATGCATTCTACCCTAATCAACCATCATATTAGCATTAGTTAGGCATAATTAATGTAAATATATATAATAATATCAACCCCCGACTGCTTTCCAAGGAGGGCTCTTTTCTCCCTTATACCCTGATTATTCCTTCCGTTCACCTTCGACACAGTCTACCTTTGAAGTCGTCAATGCCATTTAAGGTTACCCTATGTTTGATCCTCTCTAATACATATAATCCTAGATGGTGCAACCAGCCAAACTTTTCCTAGTCCAATCAAAATCGAACCAATTCCAAAACCAACCCAAGCCTAACCCTTCCTCCTTTCAGCAAGGATAGCCAAGTAGACCACCTTATAATCAGAATAGGATAGGTCCCACGTAGTAAAGCCAAATGGATACCCTAATAAAAATAATGGCTAAAATGAACCAAAAACATGAGGTGGAAATGGCTTTAGTAAAGGGACAATTGAACCAGCTGCTGGAATCAAAACAGCAGGGATCCCTTCCATCTCAGCCACAACCAAACCCGAGGAATGTAATGAACCGAGGCCACAATCCTAAAGGATTCCAACAAAATCAGGAGTAAGCCCATGTGATTTTACAAGCCCCTTAGACACCTCCTAGATTTACCTCTTCTTCTCAAGGGTCTAACCCTGGTTCCAATGCCTCAACCAATGTGGTTACGCTGAGAAGTGGTACCCAAATCCAGGACCTATAATGACCAACCCCTCCCGTAACTGTAGAACCCAAAATAATTAATGATTTCAAGGATGAACAAGAGGAACCCAAGGCCCAGGAACCTAACCAGATTAATACCATATCCCTTACATTGAAGCCTTGAATAAAGTTAAGAAGAAGAAAAATGTGGCTAACAATGAGGAGTTATTGGAGATATTCAAACAAATGCAAATTAACATACCTCTCCTTGAAGCAATGAAACATATCCCGGCTTATGCTAAGTTTTTAAAGGATGCCTGTGCACCTAAGTGTATGTCCAAGACTCAAGCACCTAGGAAGGTAGTGCTATCGGAACAAGTTACTTCATTGATTTTGACTAGCCTACCTCCTAAAAGGAATGACCCAGGAGTACCTCTGATTCTTGCAACATTGGGGATGTAACTTTTGATAAAGCACTCCTAGATTTAGGTGCTTCAATTAATCTGATTCTGACTACCCTCTACCACCAGTTTGGATTTAGAGAGGTCAAACCTACATCTGTGACTATCCAACTAGCTGACCGATTTATTAAAACCCCAAAGGAGGTGGTTGAGGATGTAATCGTTCGGGTAAAAGACTTCTACTTCCCGGTTGATTTTCTAGTACTTAACATGGAAGTCACCGAACAGTTGCAAAATACCTCCATCATCCTAGCTAGACCCTTTTGGATATGGCCAAAGCAAACATTGGTTGTGCCACGGGATGTATGGAAATTACTTTTGGAGATAAGAGAATGCAGCTAGATATCTTCAAGGCAACTAAGTCTTCTTATTGTGGCTAGGTTGAGAATGTGATCCCATGGATAGCTTAGTTGAGGAATGCATGACAATTAATGCTTTTAACCATCCAACTCAATCAAGTTTAGATTACCCTCAACCCCCTAAATCTCCAAAGGTTGCAGATCTATTCCGAGCTGACTTTAACCAGCAACCTCCACAATTAGAAATTTATGTGACCCAACTCCTTCCCTTCCCTTCCCTTACCCTTCCAACATTGTATCATCCACACCTGAACTCAAACCATTGCCCGATAACCTCAAATATGTCTTCCTAGGACCTAACAACACTTTTCTCATGATTATCAATGCACACCTAACCAAGGAACAAGAGCATAGGTTGACTATAACCCTAGCAGAGCATTAAGCAACTATTGGGTGGACAATCTCTGACCTTAATGGAATCATCCCTAGGTATTGCATATACAAGATTTACTTGGAAGACAGGGCATGACCTTCTCACCAAATGCAAAGGAGACTGAGCCCGAACATATGAGAGGTCGTTAAAAAAGAGATTATCAAATGGCTCGATGCAAGAATCATCTATCTAATTTCCGACAACCTGTAGGTGAGCCCTACACAAGTAAGTGGTACCAAAGAAGGTTGGACTCACTGTGGGTTACAAATGAAAAAGGCGAATCCATCCCTACCCGCACTACCACCACATGGCAGGTTTCTATAAATTATAGGAAGCTAAATGAGGCCACAAAGAAGGATCATTTCCCCCTACCTTTCATTGACCAGATTCTCGAACGTCTAGTAGGGTGGAACTATTTCTATTTCCTGGATGGATATTCAGGATATAATCAGATTGCTATAGCACCTAAGGATCAGGAGAAGACCACACTCACTTGCCCGTATGGCACATTTGCATTCCACCGTATGCCATTCAAGTTGTGCAATGCATTTCCATCTCTCAACGTTGCATGCTAGCCATCTTTTCTGAGATGGTAGGTGAATATCTAGAGGTCATTATGGATGATATCTCCATCTTCTGAGATTCATTTGACCATTGTCTTAGCAACCTAGAGAAAATCCTAAAGCATTGTATTGAGATCAATCTTGTATTAAGTTGGGAAAAGAGCAATTTCATGGTTCAAGAGAGGGTTGTCCTCGGTCACATCGTTTCACAAAGGGGCATAAAAGTAGACTGAGCTAGAGTTGATTTGATTTCTAAACTTCCACCACCTAGCTCAGTTAAGCAAATAAGATCTTTCCTAGAACATGCTGGCTTTTACAAAAGGTTTATAAAGGATTTTTCAAAAATATCCAAGCCCCTAACTGATCTCCTAGCCAATGATGCACATTTTGAAACAACACTTGATTTCATCCAAGCCTACAATTGAGGGATACTGTCTCGACTGCACATAACTTACAACCCCTAGATTGGTCTTAGGACTTCGAGATAATGTGTAATGCATCAGACTTTGTTGTTGGGGTTGCCTTAGGACAAAGGAAAGAGAAAAAGCCTGTGATGATCTACTGCACAAGCAATACCTTAGAAAAGGAATTGCTCATCGTAGTATTCGGATTGAAAATTTTCGATCATACCTTCTAGGATCCCAGGTGGTAATTTACATCGACCACTCAGCTATCCGACACTTGTTAGTCAATAAAGATGCCAAGCCCAAGTTGATTAAATGGATCCTGCTCCTATAGGAATTTGACCTGGAAATACATGACAAGGATGAATCCAAAAATGTGGTGGCCGACCACTTACCACGATTAAACCCGAAACATATTGAACCCTCGCTACAGTTGACTGACTTATTTCCAGATGAACATACTTTGGCTGTGCAAGGAAAGAATCTCCCTTGGTATGCCGACTTAGTTAATTACTTAGCAGTAGGGTAGATTCCGCATGGCTGGTCTAGACAACAACGGGATAAGTTCTTAGCTGAAGCCAAACATTATTTTTGGGATGATCCCATGCTGTTTAGACTTTATGTCGATTGGATAATCAGGAGATGCATTCCCGAGGATGAAGTCCAGAGTGTGCTATCCTTTTTTCATGATCAAGCTTATGGTGGCCACTTCTCAGGAAACAAACGACTACCAAAGTCTTGTAGTCAAGATTTTATTGTCCATCACTATTCAAGGATGCACACAATTTTGCCAAAACTTGTCCTAGATGCTAGACACTAGGGACTATGACCAAGAAGGATATGATCCCTCTCTAGCTCATTTTCATCGTTGAAGTATTCGATGTCTGGGGAATCAATTTCATGGGTTCCTTCCCACCATCCAACTGTTTCAAGTATATTCTAGTCTCTAAATGGATTGAAGTCATGCCTACCAAGAAGTGTGATCATGAGGCCATCATAGAATTTGTTATGAAGAATATCTTCTCCCAATTTGGGATACCTAAGGCCATGATCAGTGATGGTGGGAACCATGTCATTAATGCCCAGTTTCGTTCCTTGCTTAGCAAAATATGGGGTAACTCATCGTATTGCCACCCCATATCACTTGCAAACGAATGGACAAATTGAGGTCTTAAATAAGTAGATCAAAAATATTTTATAGAAGACTATCAGACCTAACTGGAAGAATTGGTCCACCCAACTTGGCAATGCTCTCTGGGCATGTCGGACCGCTTATAAGAACCCAATAGGCATGTCACCCTACCGATTGGTCTTTGGCAAAGTTTGCCATCTTCCGGTCGAGCTTGAGCACCGGACATATTGGGCTATCAAACAGTGTAATATGGATTCCCATATGGCTGGAACCCAAAGGAAGCTCCAGCTCACCGAGCTCAAAGAACTTTGCCGTGACACTTATGAAAACAATAGACTTTACAAGGAAAAGATGAAAGTTGTCCATGACCGACACATCCACAGAAAAACCTTTGAACCAAATCAACAAGTCTGGCTCTTTGATTCACGACTTAAGCTATTCCCGGTAAAGTTAAGATCCAAGTGGACAGGACCATATCGGGTGGTCAATCATTCTCCAACGTGGTGGTAGAAATTGCAGACCCTAAAATCGGGCAAACATTCATGGTAAATGGGCAAAGATTGAAACATTTCCTTGCCTGAGTACCCCATAAGGACATCGAGAGTCAAGTTCGAGCTGCGTCCAGCTGAAGGTAATAAACTCAGCACTTCTTGGGAGGCAACCCTGGGTTTCAAGCTGACCTATTATGAGATGATGCTCAGGTGATTTCTATTCTTACACCTTTGCATGCATTTATTTTCTAATTAGGACATGGTGTTGAATAGGCATAGAGGGGTGGTAATTCATGTGTTATGAGAATGGATTGTCAACTTGAATTTTTTGTGTTATTTTTTGAAAGAAAAAAGAAAAAAAATTGTAATAAAAATAAGAAGAGCTAGGAAGGAATCAGAAATGTGGGCACTAGATATTACCTACCCCAGGAAGTAATACAATTAGGATCTTTTCTCTTGGACTCTTCAGGCTAATGTCTTAATTAATCCTAATGTCCACTAAGATTTGGACTCGTTCCCCTAGTCCTTGCCAGCTTAAAATTTAATCTCAATAGAGTAAATAAATTAGGGTGATAAGTATGCGACTTATCAACTCACCCTCTGATTTGAAACGTTCTAAAAGTCTAAGCATTTGCACACATCACTCACTAACTCATTGTATGGACAACCATAGCAGAAATTAGGGAGCCAATAACCAGGCTAGGGGTGGTATGGTTGGCACGCTGCAGTGGGTAACCCACCATTGCTAGGTGTCCAGAGCCCAGCCATTAGACCTAACTCTCTTTAGCCGCTACCTTTAGGTACATCTCAAACTAAGGAAGTTGCTTGCTTGAAAAGAAAAAAAATATAGAAAAATACCCAAAAAAAGAAAAAAAAAGGTAGAAAGAAAAAGAAAGAAAAGGAGAACAAAAAGAAAATCACCCTTCACCGCACAGGTATGGCTGACAAGTTGCCGTGGGTAACTCCCCATTATCGTTTGTCCAGAGTTCAACCTT
This sequence comes from Thalassia testudinum, assembly GCA_037157565.1. Lineage (NCBI taxonomy): Eukaryota > Viridiplantae > Streptophyta > Magnoliopsida > Alismatales > Hydrocharitaceae > Thalassia > Thalassia testudinum. Next base: position 11,000,986 of record JAZHRO010000078.1, on the reverse strand, counting down.
ACCAAAAGCACAAATAAATCTCAAACTAAGGAGAAGCGGGGAAGTAGAAATAAAGACCTAGAGAGATATACACTAGGTTCGCCTGATGTTGACCCCATAAAAAAAATAGTAGGGAGAAAGCTACCAGGACAAACTTTTAGGTAGCAATAACTTCATTTTAAGGCCACCTCGAACTTATAGATACCTGAGGTCCAATATAATTGCTCGTATAGCAAGTCAATCACACAATAAAATGCTTAGCACTTTTCAATCTTTTCAAGCCTTGGGTGGGTTGGGTAGCCTCAAAAAGCTGCTCCAAACCCTAAACACAAAGAGAAAAAAATTATATACATATACGAATAAGGCAAGGACTAGGGTGATCCGCATCTTGGTTGACATCAGTATACTATTGAGTCTTAATAGTTAAGATCCTAGGTATTGAATTTTCTTTGGTCGATAAATAATTAATGCCTTAGCAGTCGCTCCTTGGCTCTGTATTCTTTTTGATTGAACTTGCTATTGACTAGCAAGAGATGGGCAAGGGGATATGATGACTCTACAAGTAATAGTGTTAATTCATTTATTTAGAGTCAATTACAAGAGCTTCAGTACTTAAATATTACAATTTATTTGGCTCAGGGAAATCCATGCATTTAGCATAGCTTTTATATAAATATTTCTTGAAACTAACCTCTAATGGCCAGGTTGTGAAAGTACATATTATAATGGGTCTCAAATGAGCAATCAAGCAGCATGAATGTATTCAGGACGAAAATCAGTGTCTAACGGCTCTAAAATCGCCCTAATCGGATCTCTATAACCCTCACAATGAGCCAAAGAAGTTCTGGTCATTGATCTGATGATCAACGGCCCCAATAAGTCACGTGGCACCTGCTCAGCCCTCTGTAACGTGCCTAGTAGCGCCCACTCCCGCTCTTCATTATGCGGGCAGGCACGACACCAACCATCAGATCTTCATACAATGACTCTCTAAGAGCTATGCCATCCGCCAACGCTGTCCACACAATCATCCACCAATGGCCGAAAATTCCCTCAAGCCACGCACAGCGCAGCGGTTGTTCTCCAACACTCAAGGCAATTTGCGTAGCCTTACCTCAAGATTGCGCGTTATCACCATTGCTCAATCGTCATCAAATGACCCATGTCATGCCGTGTCACCAACCATCGCGCGATCGCGATCCGGGCAATCACACGCATCCATCTCCACATCCATCCCTGCCGTCTGCATGCGATCAACGCGCTCACAATACGCCATGTGGTCCAGCTCAGATCACCCAATCGCAAGCACATGATTAAGCACGCAGTTAAAGGCACGATTGAGGAGTTGTCCCGTCTGTTAGATGTAGAATAGATGGTCGAGATGAAGGTTACGTTGCCACCACGTGCTAGCGCGTGTGTAGGGGCACCAATTCAGCATGCGAGTGCCAATCCAAGCGCAGTTCGGGGGTGGTCCAAGGTTGGTTCTTGGTCTTTTTCACCTATAAAAGGGTCCCCTGGCCCTCCTTTGCAACACACACCTCTCCTAGCCGAATTCCTCTTATCCTAAGGTGAAATCCTAGTCCCCGGAGTCATCAAGCCACCAACGGAGCCTCCTCCACCTCCGTGGTTGCCTCGACTTGCTTCTTCCTAACAATAAACTCTCTTCCCCTTTAGTTTATGATCTTATTTTTAGACAAGCTTTCCTCTAGTTTTCATTATTGTGTTTGTAGACAATTTCTGAATTCAAGAACAATCTTTTTGTTATCATTATGTTGTGATGATGAATGTTGATTGAAGCGAGTTTTCATTAATATCATGACTGGTTAGTGACGTTTATCATCAAATTTCTAACCCTATTATCTCTCTCTCTCCCTCCTACTTTTCATGCAAGCAAAGAGAAAATAATCTCATGACAATAAATCTTAGCAACCGGAAGAATTCGATTTTCTACCTCCCTGTGTTCAACACTCGGATTCACCGTTTGATTCTCCTTATTAAAATTGATGTCGTAATTACATGCTACAACTAACGAATAAATTTAAGCACAATTTTCGACATCAAACATGTATATGGAAAATGTATGAACTAGATGCATATAGGCATGCCTTTTCAAAAAAAATTGCATATGGGTATGAAAAAGTTATTTAGTGAAGGATACCTTGGAAAAGTGGCAAATTAAGAAAAAAGCAAATTGAGATGTGTTTCAATGGGTGTACAAATTACATTTCCTACTGTACCATACATACTACTCCCTACTTTATCTTGTTTTCCCTTTAGGACATCCTGATCTTGTAATCTACCAATTACAACCTCAAAATTTGATTCACCCCTCAATCTAATACATTCCTTTTTCTTTCCTCTTCTAAATAGTTTGACAGAAAACTGGTCCAACTGATCTTCGAGGACTTGTAATCCAATCAAATCCAACCTGATATCGTCAGGAATGCAATTGGGCAAATACCACACATACCAAAAATTTTGGATTAAATCCAAAACACACAAAATTTCATATACCACCTTATTGTGGAGAGCCAAATTTTACAATCCAGATTATTTGCATCAAATAAGATCTTGGAAGAAAGGGTACAGAATTTTACTAACGGGGAAACCCACAACCAACAATACCTGTAGGAAAGAGTCAGAAACTTCAATCCATAAAAAAGCTTTTAACTAATCTCAAAGAAGAATTTCCATCTTGAAGATATACATTCAACAATTGCAAGATAAATATGCTAAAAAGTATACCTTTTTTGCACTGATGAAAGGTCGTTCATCTTGATAAATATTTTTGGTAAACTTCATCATCTAGCAAGACAAGTTTTTCTTGATAGCAATATCTCACCAGCTCTCTTAGATTGCTTTCACTGAGGCACCGTCCAGTAGGGTTTCCAAGATTTATAATAAGCATGGCTCGAACCTGAATTATGAATTACCATATAATTAACCTCAAAATTGAATCCAGAGGAGTCTCAAAGAAAAAGGATGAAAATGCCCAAATTAGCATGAGGAGATGCTTTCAAAGATAAAAATAGGGCATTAATGCAATTGCCAAGTGCCATAAAATTTTAAATATGCATCCTTCATTGTGCTTTTTTTGGTTTAGGTATTCAATAAGAACACAACATACCTTTATCCAAGCTACAATAAATTGTGGATAATCTAGTTGGTATTGCACTGGTTAATAAAATACTGATTGTGGAGTAAAATGTCAGAAGAAAATTAATTGCAAATGTAGACCACCAGCTAGACCTGAAAGCGTATCAGCACCTTAGCAACATTGTGTAGTGAGACCATTCCTAGCTCTCATGCTTTGACCTTTCACGTAGACAAACAGCTGAGAGGTTTATAGCATGCTAAGCAACTGTGGACCTCCATTACCCTCTTGTACAGGTTAATCGAACTTCAAACCTATGCCTCAAGAATAACTCTATTTAACAAAGAAAAATAAAGGCCATGTAAACCTAGAGAAGTGCATTTTTTAAGCTATCAACTCTCACCAAGATGATAAATCTTATGAATAGATCAGGTGACATAATTGATAGGGAACTTATGAGAGCAACACTTGAAGTTGAGAGTTTCCAGTTGGTAGCACATTTGTTTAGGTGCTTGATCATAGCTTGCTACTATTTGTTATTTTTTTAGCATCTAAACCACACGGTTGTGGCAAATATTCTTGTCACACAAATTTGTAGCAGCTAACTAGCTGCAACTAAACCATAGTGAAATCTAAAAACTCAACTGCTTGGTGAAGAATCCTGTGGCAAGGACAAAGGACTACATAATACACAAGAGCAAACGCGACCTTAGTAGAATACCAGCAAGTGCATGGAATGCAATCTTGCTGATAGAGATAGCACACATGAGATAGAACTTCGAAGTGCATTAGATGGTAAAAAGAAAAAAAATTCTAGCCAGCTTCTATTTCTTGTTTGTTGGAGACTCTTAGCCCCGTGGTTTATGGCCAACATTCTCATTACACAAATTTGTGTAATATGCAATCTTTGAAGTTCCTTACCCCCATCTCTATCATTGTGGATTATAGTATTCAATATCTGCAACACACCTTTGCTAGCACCATCAGTCAGAAATATAGACTGCAATAACAGAGGATCATTGGTTAAACAATCACTTCGCTTCTTTTATTGATAACTTCAAGTTATCCTTGACCTAAACTAAAGCCAAAGTACCATCACGTCTTTCTGGCAACTCTGCAACTTCCTTATTGCAGAAAAACCACGAGAATCACCATATGCACCTAAATGATCAGGAATAGATAACTATTACTTTTAAGACTACAGTAATAGCCCCAGAAAAGGACAAATTGAAAGCATTTATTGATGGTCACTCTTAATTTAGGATCCGAGTTTGAAACAAATAAAAGATTACCTAAGTCACCTGAAGTTATTAAAGGGAAATGCTTGGCCCTTGCAATGGCATCAGCTGGGAATAGAAGCCCAACATTTGGATCATCCAGCAAAAAAGGAGCTTGGCATAATGCCACAACTTGCAAAAATTACTTCATGAGCATGATGCACTTGTATACAGATATTACTGTACTACTATGTTGCCAGAGAACGTAAGGTTAAGTCTACCAAATATAAACACAACCTCGATGGTGGTGACAACGGCATCCATGATGAAGATATGTTTTACAAAGAAAAAGAATTAACCAACGTCATACTTTGACCACAAATGCAAACATAATCATATCATTTTTTCCCACATTCATATACCATAAATGCAAATATATTTCTACCATTCATACATATATTCCACCATTCACCACATGCATAATATGCATTCGTCGATAAAACACATGTATATATCATATATTTTGAAATGTATGCATAAAGATTACACATGTCATGAAAATAAAAATAAAAAATGAGACAACTATGTAATGTCTTCTATGCCACCTGTCCCAGAACCTCTGCAATCATCATCAAGTGGATGAGATGGGAAGTGAAAAGAAGAATGATCTGCGTCACCTCGTCTGGCACTTTAGATTGCCTGCATCTGTCTCCATCTGTGCCCGCATTTGTTCCTTCATTTGCCCCCATTTCTTGTCGTGCTTCCTGTATCTATCATTCTAGTCTATCATTTGTCTTGTCCAACTCCGACGTAACATCGTTTAGTTTCTCCTAAAAGGTCTCCACCTGTGTCTATAACTGCTACAACCTCTTTGTAACCCCCGATCCCTTCCTTCCATACCAACTAGTAATAGTCTCACTCGCACCAAGACTACGAACAAAACCACTATGCTCGAGGGGCATAGCTGTCCTAAATGCTTACTCTACTGTCATAGGCTGTAATGGACTAACCTCTGATTGCTCATACATATCATCACTAGAAGGATACATCAACTTCATCATACGACGCTACACATAGTTGAGCTTATGGTAAGTTTTCCTAAATGTTTATCGCTAAGTTATTTATTATTGTTTCAACGAACTTGCATGTCTCTCCTGATATAATGGATCAATCCACGCACGGGGACCATCAGTAGTAGCCTTGCTATGACTCCTCTCATAGATCAAAACATGATCAAGTTGTGAACCATTATGGGTATCTAACTGCATATGTAAGATGTGATTATAAATTAAGTTATCATAAATTTTAACTTCTCTTAAGTCTCCTAACTTGTAAGTTTTCTAAAAGATATTATAATCAATAATTTTTAGATCACCAATTAAGCTAGTTAAATTGTACTTGTATAATTATCCCTCAAGGTATCTATTTTCATCCATCCCAAGCAGTGGGTTACAGCCAGAGCTTTTACCCTATTAGCTTCATTTTTCTCCGCTTGCTCCTATAACAATGAATTATGGAAATTGGTACTTAATCATTTTGCTTTTAAAAGAAAGTAATTAATTTGAAATATTATTTACCTTCATGTTATCCTGATCCCAATATTCGCAACACTCCACCCAATGACCAGCCTATACTCCTAGTTGTATGTCTCTCAATGCATCCTCAAAATTCTTACCAATAAAGAACTATTTATATATATACAGAAAAGTTAGCAACACCTAAAAGTAAATAGTTGTATTATTGTGTTATTATAAATTTTATATCTATGCTTATGTCTTACTTGGTCTTTAAGCTCTTCTCTCCAACTATGAAGTGCCATCAATGAATAAATATTATGATATTTATATATATGCAGCTCATTGTTCTGTTTCATTTCTTGCATGAGATTTCTAAACCAATCAATGAAGGCTTCTTTACATCTAGATGTGTACAAAGATTGTTGAAATTCGTCGTAAAAATATGAAATTTGCTTTAATATATTTATAAGCTAATCCTCGATCATATTTAGACATTGATTTAAATTCCATTCGTATGATTGGCCTTCCTCGAATATCAAATATAGAAAAATAATCTTCCACATTTTCACTGTTTCGTCTATCATCATTCCTTTCCAATCGATTGAATCAATTATCTAGACCATCCATATACATTACACAAAAGTTGACACATTCTTCTACAAGATATCCTTTAACAATTGAACCTTCTAGTTTGTCTTGTTGAAGAGGTATTCTTTTAATTTTTTCAAGAAGCACTCATCTAGATACATCCGCCTATACTAAATCGGTCCAGCAATTCTTGCTTCACTCACTAGGTGAAGTACAAGATGTACCATTACATCAAAAAATGCACGAGGAAAAATCTACTCCATCTTGCATAATGTGATCACAATTTACTTATCCCAATAATCTAACAATTGAGAATCAAATGTCTTTGAACATATAACCTTGAAGAATCAACTTATCTCTAGTACAAAATCAACCATTGGTTGAGGAAGCACTCCACAAATTGCTAATGGGAACAAGATTTGCATGTAGGCATTGAAATCTTGACGCTTTAAGCCACTTATCTTCTTCGATGCTTCATTTACACATGTAGAAAGTTGTGACGAGTATCCATCTATTTTCTAGAAAAAAGAATATCTTCAGTCATTGCTCATTTTTCAAAGTATATAATGCCTTAGGAAAGTCATAACTGGCATCATCTTTACGATTTACGTGTAACTCAGGATGAATGCCCAACTTCTTCAAATCATTACGGGTCTTAAATGAGTCTTTTGGACTATCTGTTAAGTTTAGCATATCTAAAATGTTATACATAATATTCTTCTCAATATGCATCACATCAAGATTGTGACAAACCATGAGATCTTGCCAATAAGGGAGCTTCATGCAGAATATATTCTTCTTTCTAAATCCAGATTAATTTACGTAAGTCTTTAAGATATTTCTGAAAGAATTGACCTAATCGGATATTACTAATATGTTGTAACTTCCTCGATTATGCTCAATTGGTAGGAATCTACGATGCCTTAAATAACACAATTTATTACTTTCAGGTAGACATAAGTAATGAGTATCATTCATAAATATAGGGTATGCCAACTTGCCTTTAGTGCTCCAACCAGATAAATTTGCATAGACTAGAAAGTCATTAATAATCCACAACAATGCTGCATGCATCTTAAAAAATTACTTTCTAACAACATCATATGTTTCAACCCCATTATATGACAACAATTTCAACTTGTCGATGAGTGGTTGCATGTAAACATTGATTGCATTTCCTGGTGTCTTTTTCCTAGAGATGAGAAGCTTCAACATCATAAATGAGGATCTCATACACATCCATGGAGGCAATTTATTTGTAAAGATTACCACTGGCCATATTAAATACGACAAATGCATGTTCTTAAAAGGATTGAATCCATCAGTTGTAAAACCAAGCCTAACATTGCGTGCTTCCTCTGCAGATAGAGCATATTTGTTATCAAATGCAAACCACTAATTAGAATCTATCGGATGACACATAAGTTCATCTCGTGATTTGTTATGATAATGTCATATCATCCACTTTGTCGATATGAAAAGATGTTGTAGCTTAGGAATCAAAGGAAAGTAACACAATACCTTCTTTGACCATTTATTCCCTCGTGCATTTGAACTGGTATTTTCTTCACACCTTCCTTCTCCACATTGCAGGCAACTATTCAAGCCTGCATTTTCTTTGATGTACAGTATACAGCCATTCTAACAAGCATCAATTTTTTCACTCTTCAAGACAAGTATGCAAAACTATTTTTCACATCATACTACGATTGAGGAAAATCTTGACGATTATTTAACAACACTTCTATGAACTTAAGAACATTAGACATTAACGTAGATGTTGCCTTATTCATCACTTTAATTTGAAACATTCTCAAAAGAAATGACAACCTTGATGTGGAATTAATTCTAAGAGTAATGGGTTCCTCTGCTGCCTTACATATTATCGTTAAAATGACTATCACCATCATAAAAATGACTATAATCCCCATACATATTATCATTATCTATATTCTCAGCATTTGCAGACCTCATTTCTTCTAACCTCTCTATAACATTATCACCTTTAATATCTTTGATATGATCGTCAACATCATTATCAATAGAAGGATAAGTGATTTCATCTCCATGTGAGGTCCAAACTATCTGGTGAGGCCACCAACTGGTACAAATGAGATGTTCAAACACTGTGTTACAGTCATGCATAAATTCATTCAAACTACTTTTGCATGGACAACAAATTTTCTCATAGAAGTCAACTCTTCTATATTGCTTCATATCTTCCTGGAATGCCCAACCTAAGAATAAAATCACTCCACTCTTATTTCGAAAATAATCAGAAATCCTCAAACTAATCCAAGACTTATCTATGGAAACCTATAATCAAATAAACACACAAACAATGAAAGTAAGTTACATAAAGAAACATCAGATGTTTATATATTTTAGTTATTATTTTTACTTGATAGCTCATCCTTGAAGATTTGATCACAACATTACTTGTTACATGCAACCCATGTCTGGAGAAATTTCAGCAGTATCTCCCTACACTTCTCCAATATGCCCCTAAGATTAACCTCAACTAAATTTCTTTAACACCCAATTTAAGGAGCTTAGGAAACCTAGGTAAGTTTAATTGGTATACTAGAGAAGTGTAGAAAGATGCCACCGAGATTTCTCCAAACACAGATTACATGTAACAAGTAACACCTAAGTTGTGATCAGATCTTCAAGAACCCTCCTTAGTTCAGATGTTTATCAAACTGAGGACGATCAAGACTTATGACATGTTATAAAGATAACACATCATGCATATATGTAAGATATACATTCATTAACACATTGTTCATATAACATGACAATAAGTCTTGAATAAGCAAGTATATTAACACAATTTAGCCCATCCTTTCAGCCTATATCCTAAGGGTTATATTTCTTATTATTTATCCTCAAGTGCATCTAAGGTTGTGTAACTATAGATATCTACAAATTACATAAATAAATACAAACGAAGACAACTGTCATAACATAAGTCAAAAATTGTGTTATAAAAATTTACAAAATCCACAATCATAATAACCACAATTCTCTTACCCTTCCAAATTAGGGTGATTGAGAGGTCATGGAAGGTGGATACAAAATAAGATAAAAATGAAGGGAGGTATGAGTCGAATCACAACAAATTCTTCCTTTTCTCTCACCTCACTTGAATATCCAAATGACAAATTTTTATTTCTTTCCTTTCCCTTAGATCCAAATATGAACTTAGATTATTATTGGTCATAAAAAAATAGATCTTGATTATTGGAGCTTCCAAGTTATTCAAAACTAAGATGTGAACTCATATTCCTACTCCAATATCAGAAGTGGAATTGGACTACTTCCATTTGATTCCACGTGATCAAGTGACCTCGATGTGATTTTCCCTGGAAGAGCGACTGTATTGTTTCTAAAATTTCAAGGATTTTCTAAAAATAATCATCCTGCAACCGTTAAATAGTATTCCTTGAGATAGTTGTAACATATATTCCAAAATCCTACTGTGATATTCGCAATCTCAATCCCTATAGAATGACAAACCAACAAAAGTAGGATATACTAACAGGAATGTGGATTTCTAATAGTTTCTAGATCTCTTTTTAACATTTGAGAAAGCTTAGAACAGAAGCATTATTCACAATAATGTTTCTCAAAGTTTTATGTACTCAATCATCCATCAAGAAACCTGAATGACCAAGTGTGCTACTATCACAACACTTCTTCAGAATAGCAGAATCGACAATCCTATTGGATAGTTATCAAAATTTCCAACTTAGCCATCAAAAACCAAACACTTTCATAACCACAGAGGCCTATAAAAGAAATTTCCCTACAAGATGGTAGGATTAAACATTCATGTGTGGGGTAGTCTTTTTGCCTCCAGGTGCAGGCCTCAATCTAATACATCGAGTGGTCTGCCTCAGTTTTTAACAACTTGAAGTCCTAAGGTATTATAGAGCACAAACCTCATTTGATAAATGTTTGTAAAATTTTTTGTATTTCAATCAGAAGCATGCTTTGCAACCTTTACAACCCATGTTCAATGTGAGACTACAAACTAATAAAGTGATGACCACTTTAAAAGTTGGGCATGTTTAGCAAAGATGTAAGACATCTCTCAGCTAAATCTTGTAAAAAAAGGATCTTTTCCAAAAAAAGGGGGAAAATCTTTCAGTAAAAAGTTTGACAAATGACACTTAGGAACAAAACATATATACAGATCAATAATATAATATACACATGTATGGACGCTGATGGGACTCCAGACATCTTTTGCATTATGTGGATGATGTAGTTGCTTTCACAGAAGAGTTAGTAATGGAGGACATAAGAATCTCCTATGATATGCTCGCTCAGGAAGACGACAAGCTTGCCAATTAACTTGGACAAACCATGTGTTGTCTACCATACTAAATGTCTCGAAGGTAGAGGTTGCAGGATACCATGAATGTCTCCTTGCCTATCAGTTATCTCAACTTAAACCTTATGGCTACTGGACAAATTTGTTATTAGCTCTCTTCGAAACTCAATCCTAAAGTTTAGAAGTGCTAACTAAAGGGATGGAGACCACATTATTTGGAAGTGGGGAAGGATGTTGCAACATATGGAACCATCCATGTCAATGGCAACATTCAGTGCTATGGAAGGATAGAAGCATTGCTTCAACTATGATAAGTGAAGGCTAACTGATGATGGACAGCATCTTTGGTGTTGACAGCTATTGAGCAAAACCACCTTACAACAACATAAATCACAAAGAAAATTACTTCGCCTCTATATCTAATTGATGACTTATGATTGAACCTCACCTGAAGTATTGAGAAGCACAAATCGCATCTGTTGATAGTCTCCAACTGGGAAGTATCCTGACGGGAATGAGGCGATGCTACGATCTTAGTGACAAATCTCACTCCCTCTTTTTGGTCACGATTTTAGGTGAAACCATGACGAAATAGCCATGACCAATTCTCATTCTTCTAGTAGAAAGCACTGAAACTGGCAACTTGAGTCAGAATCTATAGCTTGTGAATTGGATAAATGACTATTTAAGTAGTAAATGTATAGCTCGCGTTCTCGTACTTATTATGACAACATGATTGCTAACTTACGAAATAGATGCTATATTTCAACACATGGTTGATCTTCCTATGTGAGGGCTAGTTTCTATGCATACTAAAATTGGAAAAACTTTCCAAAGCAAGATAACCACAGCACCCACATGGCACAAGTAGTATAGACACATACAATTTGTATAATCAAATAGACATGAAAAGTTTTCCATGTTACTGAGCACCCGAATGTTGTAAATTTAGATACATCATAAATGATCAAATAGATATAAAAAAAAAAAAAAAAATCCATGCATAGAAATCAAGGGCATCGAAAAAGCCAAGAAATTTGATTAGAAAAAAATAGATCTTTCACCTTGTTATTAGAAATAAATTTACACGAAACCATAACAAAAATATAAAATAAACCAATAAATTAAACATCATGCAAAAAAATATCCGAAGGTTATAGATGTTATATATATAATCCAATATTACCAGAAATACACTACTAATATAGATCCTCCCATAAACATTTGTACTTGTTTATGCTATGAAAATATATATGATCTATGTGTATATTTACACATAAACAAGGGTTGGATGGTTCTACAAAAATGATAAGTACTGCATGGATACATAATTTAAGCATCACATGTACACAACCAACATATTCAGTATTAAGCAGTGCCACGAAATGGCATGTTCATTGGCTTCTAAATAAAACCACAAGCAATGCTTTAGAAAACTATACGATCACAGATTGTTGGATGAACAAGGAAATTACTCAATTGTTTCTTGTGATCACATTCAAATCAAACAATGCCCTAACAAGATCCCTAATTTTCTCAACCTGAAGCCTAAAGGAACCACCTCAATCACAAGAATTTATGGAGAAGCAAAAGAAACAAAATGAGACGAAGAAAGGATTGGGAATTGAGAAGAGAAACCAAGTCAGAGTACTGTGGAAATCAAAACTAGGGATACTGCATCACCATGTGGTTGAGTATTACGTCCGCGATACGATATGAGTGTCTATATTGCCTACCGGGTTATTTTATAATTAGTATGGTAACCTTACTCTGATACCATCTGTAATAAGCTGAGCTCCACCATGCAAACCAGATGATGGACTGCAGATCGTCGAGTACGTGAATCATATCGAAAGAGGTTCGTAGTCACCTAGCACATAATCATAAAATATAAACATATCCAAACAAACTAATCATATTACATTGAGAAAAGAAAATAGAGTAAAAAATACTATCCACAGTAACCACAAAACTAACAGCGGAAAGAAAAGTACTAAGAAGATTGTCTACTACATAACCGGGAAAATAGGAAAAGACTAGACGACAGGAACTTCCGACGTCACAGATTGTCTACGGGAACTAAAGTGGGTCTCGCACCTGTTGCTCTGTGTACAGCCACTCCCGACTGCTCAACAATACCTGAGTACGGGGTCCCAAAGTAATAGTCAGCAAACATTAAGTAGAGTAGTGCAAGTAAAGTGATAGAACAAAATAAATATGCAAAAAGAGGGGTACTAATTTTTTACTTTCTTTATGCCTTATCCATGTATTTATCAGTTATTTCACATTTTAACTTAATAGTGCGTGGCCTCAGACATTACAATCATAATTGTTCCATATCAATTTCTCGAAAGGCACGAGATCTCGCTGTGATATGCCGAGAGGTATAACGTGTGCGTAGTATCCCCTTGGTCGGGAAGAAACTTCACACTCACCCTACGTCCCGTTCCATTACCTCGGGATCCTAGCGTAGGTAATGTGGTAGCTGCATACCACAAGCTATACGCGTACAACACAATAGGCTTTTAGAGACGGTTGGGGAACTGTTACTAATCACCTTTAACCGTCTCTAAAAGTCTTTAATGATGATTTTACAATCATCCCTAAAAGTGGCATTCCAAGAGCTTGTTTGAGACGGTTACTAAAAACCATCGCTAAAGGAATCTTTTAGCAATGGTTTTTAACCATCTCTAAAGTTCAAACTAACATTTTAAATAACCGTAACTTTTTTTTTGTGACGTTTACAATTATCTCAAAAAATCATCTGAACCATCACTAAAGTTCAACTAACATTTTAAATGACCATTATGATTTTTTCTTGTGATGCTTACCACAACCCCTGAAAATCGTCACAAAAAAACTTTTCAATCGTCGCAAAAAAGTAATTCAAACATCGTTGTACCCTCTAATAACATTTACTAGAATTATTAGTAATATTTGAAAGAATAATATCTACTCAAAAATTATATTCACTTCTATTCAAGAAATTCACACTTTAAAAATAAGAAAATCATAAGAAACCGAATAAGAACTTATCTTCTATTCAAAAAAGTAACAAAAATAGTCTTCTATATGCATATCAAATTCAAAAAAATCAAAGTTACATAAAACTAAAAATTACATATCTAAGCTATAACAAAGAAATGCATCATTCATTTTTTAATAAATCTATAGCAAACTAAGATTTTGACGATACTTGTCCTTCAACCATGCTCTTCAATCTATTCAAATTCTCTTTCATGAGTTTTTGATTGTGAAGAAGCTCTTCAATTTTTTTATTTGCTTCTACTAATTATGTATGCTAAGATGACATTATTGCCTCGAGATTATGATTTTTTTGTGATTGTGAAGAGGATCCTTGACTTCCATACCAATTGGTGATTGTGGCTCCACGACCACTCCACTTTACATATTCAGGATGCTCATCTGGTAAGACTTTGCCAAATGCTTCTTCAGAAGAAAATGGTTCAATAGTATGACCTGCTACATCATCTTCATTGGGAATTGGATTAACAAGCACCAACATTTCCTCCTACAAGACATTTTAACATAATGTAAAATTGTTGATTAGTTTTAGCATTGAAAAAAAATCTAGAGATAAATTTAGTGAGAAACAAAAGTCCAAGCACCTCAATATGACCTCAAGGTTACATCAAACAAATGAAAGGAAAGTGGCACAACCAACCACACTGACATATTCATTTCCAATTTTCCATAAGGATTTCATATTCGTATTTTGACAATTAAAAATGGATCAAAAGAGTGTGGATGGAATTAACAGGGTGAGATATATCTTATCTTCTTATGATGTTTAGCCATTACATGAATAAAAAAATTCTAGTGATTGCTAGTTATTTATTACATGTTAAATAAAGATCATATTACTAGTTAAATAAAGTTTTGATCTCTTACATGTTTTATACCAACCAATGGCAAACATTCATGGATTTAGCAATTAATAAATCTACTTATAAACACTACAATTAATCTAGAATATATGCAACTTCAAAGGTCTTTTTGTTATCCTACTATTTAACCCATAGATAATTCTATCATGACATAAATTATGTTAGAAGAAACTTACAGTTAACTACAAGAAACCTACTAATCAAGGCCCTTAGAATAGGAACCTCGACTCAACAAACAATCGTAGAGAATATATGCATGAGATTTGATGACCCAATACCACCAAAGAAAGGTGCACGTCTAAGGATCAATTTTCACTAGTTGTCGAATGGTACAAGCTCTATGTATCTCTCTCTGATTACGTAAACCCTAAAAGCTAGTTCACCCACAGTATTTATAGGGTGGACATCCCTCGATTGCAAGTCTCTTTTCTGCTTCCACAATCTCGAGATTTTGTTATTAGCATGTCGTGCAGTAACCGACAGGCAATCATATGTCGGTGTCGTACTTCATAATTTTTTTTCTTGATTACAGTGGACAGCCTGACGGATGGTTGTTATCCAGATCTTGAGCGACCGGCTATTCTATCGGGTACATAGACCCAGGTAAACAAATCTATCCTGGAGTGTCAAGTTTCCACTATTTGTCAAGCAGCCAGATCCTCCGCATGGCCTAACTTACCCTATTCTTTCTATTTATGTCTCCAACTTGCCTCAAAATAGCATTATCATTGAATGTATTTCTCTCCCATGAATAAACAACATGCGACAAATATAAATTTTACTTAAACATAACTTTTTTACAATATTTAAAGTTTATGAGTTGATTATTTTTACCTCAATCTCTCGTAAAAGACCATCCCTTTACACACTTATTACATCCCTCCAATCTAATATAGATATAATAATGTGGGAATGTACAATGGTCCCCAACCAATTAGCAAATTTTTTGTAATAATGTCTTACAACAACACCACTCTTGTCAAACTTTAAAGGACAACGCTCTGCAGGAGCCACATACTCAAGGTTCCTGTTAACAGCTTTTCCCCTACTACGTCGTAATATAAAAGAAATAAAGGTCAATTATTTTCATTAATGCAACAAATAAAATAAAACAAAAATATTCATAAATGCAATCACAATTAGAAATGGAATCTTGAGGGTCATGACGAGTACTTATTACACGTCTTTCAGAGTGCATACGAAAATAAATAATAAAAAAGTAAGATTTATTTCAAATATAAGATTGCATATGAAACAATAAAAATAAATAATAAAAAGTAATAAAAATAGTAAGATTTTATGCACCATGCTTCATCCATATCAATGTTTGAAGTGCCTTGAACTGAAGTAATGTCAATGTTAGTTACATTAGTTGGAGTCATCATGTCATCTCAAAGGCAAAAATTGTCTTCCTACATCACAAAGAAACCTTAGACATCTCCAATATAGAAAGGTTTAGCTCCATATAAACCTTGGTCTTTACCTCCCATGCTAGTGAAGGTCCATTGGAAGGAGGAAGAGCTACTTAGTTATAAAACAACTTTAGCATCATTAGTTGAGAATCTTGTTCCAGCCTTAAGGCAAATGGTGGTTGGAAATACCATATTTAGAATTTTTTCCTAAATCAAGCCTTGAATAATTATAGGCTAGAGTATACAACAATACTATTAGCATTTTGCCCAGAATCACAAGGGAGGGTGTAAATAATTGGCTGTGTGGATGTAAAAATTACTTGAGGTATAACATCCCTTCACATCCGGATTTTACAAAATCCTTCTTTCACAACCTTAACACTATTTTGCAAAACCTAACTAGGTTGAGTGATAAGCTAGAGATTTTAGCTACCATACAACTATAAACTTGGGACAAAAACTGTATATTCAAACATGGAAATGGACAATATGTTGGAATTAGAAAAAAAGACAAATTGGTCGTTCATCAAACCATGATTGATCACATGGAACCCAAACTTTCAAAAAGTCATGTATGTTGATAAGTAGATGTACTAGAAATCGTGAAAGGAGAAAGCTTTAACATATCAAGCTTTAACATATTGCTTCAGGATGATTCATATTCTATTGCTATTGTATGCCATCCACATCAGCGGTGCCATCCATAATATTAAATTATTCTCCACTAAATCTGTCACGAACTATTAGTATAAAGACTCATTTCTGTCACTATCATTTGCACTTCTTATTAGTTGATGTTCTTGTTTCTAATGTAATTGGTATAGAAAAAGTAAGGTGAGTCAATGGTGATGGAGTTTGGAGAGGGAGTGAGGAGGGCACTCAGGTGGAGACATCAATAGGCAGAGTGGAGATAGGACGGGGTCTTTTCTGTTGTTGTATTTAATGTATGGGTAATATAGAAAAGGACATGTGAATAGAAATAAATGTTAATATTACTTTTCATTATTATTAGTATAAAAATTTGCTGATATAAAATTAATCATAGGGCCCATATTGTGCTAATTTTTTCAAAATTAAGATAACAAGCAATAACCACATAATTAGCATAAGTATAATTTCAAGGGCATTCACAAAGAAATAGCATATCTATTTTTAAAACTACTTAAGCTTTCTCGAGGACCTTCCATTTATCTTAGTGGCTTTGGAAAATGTTGTCAGCATTGGCTACATGGAATAGCATAAACTGACAGTGGATGAACTTCACTCGTTCAAATAATAGGAGTTTTAAAGCAGCTCTTATTATGCAGGACACTTCTCCCAACATAAAGCTACAAAGGTCCCTGCAACCCCTTTACTGCCAACAGCATATGTTTGGCTGTGACTATGTATTTCAAGTTCAAACTATCATTGAAAAGATAATTGAGGAAGGCCAACAGCATATGTTTGGCTGTGAGTATGCATTTCAAGTTGAAACTATCATCGAAAAGATAATTTGAGGAAAACCAACAAGGAATCATCTTTCCTGAGGACAAGTCACTGCCATTACATATCCTAAAGCACGCCCAAAACAGCCATAGCATTACCAATACCTTTCCCTGACGAGTACATCCCAATTTTAAAGAAAAAATTTGAATGATTCATGGAACCATGTGCATTCACTAATGAACTGCAACACAGTGAACTGAAAGTTAACGATGAAGTGAAATTTTGAACTGCAACATAGGGAACTATGTTTGGCTGTGAATTTTTCCTACAGGTTGTATTGCATTTTCACACAGCATTGGAGTATTGGCTGAAATTTCAGTTTATGGTGAACTGAAATTTGAAACAACTCACCATATGCTAAATTCTTACTCTCAACTTCAGTGGATGTGAGGTTGAGGCAGGCCCAGGAGATCATAGAAGAACTGCTGAAACCTGTGGTATGTGCTCTGATTAACAATCTCGGTGCTCCCTTGTGTGACTAAGGTGATAATATCAAACTGAATTTATTATGCTTGTGTCTTTGGCTATTCTTCTACTCTGTGAATAAACTACAAATTACTTTTCAATCGATAATATTGAATACATCACATTAAAACCAATATTTGGCATGTCTGGACGAATGTCTAGCTTAGATGTAAAAAAGAGATGATTGTTTTTTTCATGGGAGAATTGCTTCGAACATATTGCCACTTTTATCTCATCATTTTACAAAGTTTATTTCGATTTCCAAATACTGAATGTAATGCATAGTAGCAACCTGAAGGCGCGACAGAGGGACTGCGCTGTGATTATTGGAGCGATCGGATGGTGTCGGAGGTGAGCGAACAGAGCGTGTCGATCAGAGGGAACGGTGCTGCGATTGAGAGGCGCCGGACCGCACTGAGATGGAGAGGTTGATCGGCGGAGGGTGTGACTGGTGGCTGATCGGAGGTGCTGTGATGGAGAGGGGGTTGCGCGCACGATCGAGTGGGCACTGCGTGCACGATTGAGAGGGCATTGTGCGCGCGATCGAAGGGGCTGTGACGGCCAACGCAGGAGAGGGGATCGATCGAAGGGGCTGCGATGCAGGAAGGTTAACATATATGCATACATCTGCTGATCCCTACCTCTCTAATCCCCCAACCACCTTAGCCAAACCATATCGTCCAGTTGTCCGCATTATCAATTCCATTATATACACATGTTCATTTTTTACGACGATAACTATCAATTAACAATTTTATATATAAATTAATTTCACAATTTATCCTTTAATAGAGGAGTTATCATATTATTTCTTTAATTTAACAAAAAAAATAATATATATATATTCATCAAAATTGACACATCTATTTATTTCATAACATTCTCAATTTAATTATCTAATTTTATAAATCAATATCAATTGTATAAATAGGACATGAATTATTAGATTATCAATATCTTCATTGTATAAGTTATTATTTTATTTAAACTATTATTCTAATATTTATAGTACCTACGAGAGGATAATCAAACAACATAATATTTCATGAATTCCAAAAGTTAACAAAAAAATAGAAAAATAATGACTACAACAGAGAAGGAGCATAATAATAACTCCTAACAGAATATGACAAATTACTCTACCTAATGTCACTAAAGGGTTACGGTGACTCCAAAATATGCATCAAAGATTTCTCATATTCCGTATACGCTTCATGCACCCATCTTTAAATTAGACACAAGAGAACAAGTCAGAATATAAATAATAGGAATTTCAAGGGTAAATTTGTAATTGACCCTGAAAATGACCCTTTCAAAGGATTGTTTAGAGTTTCTTCAGAAAGTTAGGGGCATGAGCAAAAATTTTGACCCCTTGAGTTGAGTGTGTGGGCGTTGCGGGAAGAAAGGTTTAGCGGGGGAGGTTCCGCAACTTTCCCTCTCTCTCTCTCCTCCCACACCTCACACACTCACCACCCCTTTCCTCCCCAAAATCCTAACCCCACTTCTACTTAAAACCTCCCACACCCCTCTCCACCTTCACACCCTCACAACCACCTCCACCTCCTTCCCTTGCAGTCGACGCCCACCACCAACAGCCTTCCCGCCTCCACTTGCAGCCACGCGTGGAGGAGAGGAGCTTGCGAGGAAGGGGAGAGCGAGGGAGAGAAGGAGAGCGAGGGCGTGGAAGGGAGGAGAGAGGGCTCAGGGGAGCTCGACGTGCGCAGCCAGAGGAGTTCGAGCAAGAGAGCTCGCACACGAGGGAGCTGCGGTTGCAGCCGCGAGGATCTTGGAGGTGAGAGGACCTCCGAGGAGTCCAGGGGTGTGAGAGGGAGGAGGAGCGGCCGGAGTGCAGCTGCGGGAGCTCGAGAAGGGGCTCGTGGGAGAGAGGAGATGCCGGAGGAGTCCTTGACCTCTTGCAGCTGTAGGAGTCGCTGCTACGAGCAAAGGCCCGCGAGAAGACGAACGTCGCGAGGAGATTCTGTTTACTGGATTTTCCAATATCAGATGTCTAGAGCATCTGCCAGACGTCTGAAGCAGCAGCAGATGTCCGAAGCTGAAGCCGGACTTCTGAAAATACGTAGAGTGCCGAGGTATGAGTTTTGTACACTCATGCCCGTGCGTACGTGAAGTACATAAATATTTGCTGTCGTAGTTTTTGAACTGCATTTGCATGCGCAAGTACAGGCCTCGAAAAGGCACGTAAGCACTCTCTTCGAGGTGCTTTAGGACGTCTGGACGTCTCCACAACCATCTGATAGACCTATCAAATGTCCAGATGCCCGGACGCACGACTGTAAAGGGGTTCCAAACGTTCGCCAGCAACTCAGAAACACAAGGTAAGTTACTGATGTAGTTTAAGACATTCGGGCCTATTTCCAGACGTTTGATTTCAGCCTATATGCACATTTTTGGCCCATTCGGGGCCTAAACAGAGTTAGATTTACGCAAACGAAGTACCATTGTTTTCCGCTCGACTTTCTCTATGTGTTAGTATCAATTATATACTATTTGAAACTTGTCTAATGTGACATAGTCACTGGTATAGGTTTCCAGCCTGTAGCGTGTTCAGGGCCCGTGGAGACGAGGGGATCTGCGTTTCAGGCCCTGTTATTCGTTGCGAGATCGATGTTTTAAATAATCGCGTTGTAGGATAGTTGAAATCACTTTGAAAACAAATATAATTTTATTACTCGAAAAATGTTCTAAGGTCGAACACAAGGAGCAAATGAAATTCACACACTAAACTTAGCAATTAATGCAAATTGAACACATAATATTACTCAAAAATCGAATAGGAATGTAAAGCATATGAGTATATGAAGAGTAAAAAGAGTTTTAGACAAAATAATGGTGATTTGAATCACCAATTATAAGTCATAGAATAGTTACTCAAATTGACTAAAGAAGGAAATATAAATTCAAATGTCTGATTTTACAATCAGACGTCTTAAATGACTTTGCTACAGTCCTCCTCTTCCTTTCTTCTTCTCTTTCTCTGATTCAGCTTCTTTTTCTTCTTCTTCTCTATCTCTATGTACTTCTCTTCCTCTCTTCTTCAAATTCTATCTTTGACTTCTTTTTCCTTCTTCCTTTGCCTTTACGAGCCCTCTCTTCGTCTTTCTCTTCTTTCTTCTGCCTTCAATTCTCCTCTTCTTCTTCTTAAGCTTTCTTCTTCTCTAGCCTTTGCGAGCCCTCTCTTCTTCTTTCTCTTCTTTCTTCTGCCTTCAATTCTCCTCTTCTTCTTCTTCCTTAGGCTTTCTTCTTCTCTGGCCTTCCTGCCTTCTGAATCCAACTAAGTGTCGAAGACAAACTCTCCAGGGAAAAAACCCCCCTTCCCCCACGCAACTCTCCTCTCTCTTTCTCTCTTTCTATTTCAGTCTTGCTCTCCCAAAGCCACAGCCGATCGGGTAATTGGATCTAACGCATACCCGGGTCCAGGCTCACGGACGTGTGTAGTGAGCAGGGAGTGAAGTCAGGCGGGTAGTCAGGTCGGCTAGGTCCGCCGGGGCAATATCGCGGACGAGTCCGGTGAAGGGGGGAGGAGGACCTCACCCTCAGTGTTGGAGGCGAATAGCCCTCTTCACTTTTTCACTTTATGCGGCTAAAAGCATCCCTTCGTTTTCGAGGTGGGACTAAATGTCCCACCTTCGTTCCCTTCGTTTCTAGCTGAAAGCAGGGTCGCCGTGGCATGGCGAATGTGACGGTGGTCGTGGCGTGGAGTGAGGGTGGCTGTGGTGGCCAGACGGTGAAGGGAATGGATGGTGAGAGTGGGTCTGTTCGGGGTGGTGTTCAGGTAGTCGATGGAGTGATTGGAGTGAGGGGAAATGATCAGGGAGGTGCGGTGGAAGTTGTAGGGTGGTCGGCGTGGTGGATGGACGTGCATAGCGGTGGGAGCACCTCACCGGAGGAGTCGCCGAGATGGAGGAGGTGACAGTGGTCAGTGGCGTCAGTGGTCGATTTTGGGAAATAGAGAAAGAGAAAGAAAGTGTGAGAGAGAGGGAACTTAAAAACCTACTTCTAAGGGATGAAAGGGAAAGAGGTCCCACGCCGGTGTGGTTGCCGGATGATGAAGGGAAGATGAATCTTCGTAGGTGAGATGGCAGCGAAGATGGGGCAGGAACGACATCGGCAGGTATTATGCGATGCGGACGGTGGTGGAGATAACCTTGCCACTGGTATTGTGGTTGGGCAACGAAAGAGCTAGGGAAAGGCTATCGGAGCTTGTGGAGGGTTGTGGCTGAAGGGGAGAGAGGAATAGAGGAGAAACCGGCTCGATTTCAAGCTGAGGAGATGGTTGGACCCTGGGGAGTCTTTAAATAGGGATATGAGAAGGTTTTGTACTTGGAAGCCAAGCTTCCAAGCAAGGAATGTTTCACCAGAGATGGAAACATCAACTGACCCAAATCTCTCATGCGTTCGCATGAGAGATTGGGAAAGATTCAGGGCATCTAACTGGGTTCATATTCGAGGGAATTTCTCAGAGAATCTCCCTTCCAATTTTAGAGAAGATTCTCCAAGCAATCAAGGAGAAATCTCTTTTCAAAGGTTGCCGGAGTAGAATTCCTCCACGATAATAGTGGAGGAACCTATTTGTGAAGATGATGAAGAAGTTAGGGGGCTGTTCGCAAGGGTATTTGAAAGTTAGGGGTAGAAATGTAATCAGACATGACCTTTTTGCAAACTAGGAAAAGATGAATTCTCCTTAGGTCCAAATTTTGGTATAAACCTAATTTGGACCTAAGGAATCTAATGATGAAGTTGGATTTTGGTTTTGACCACGTTTGATAAGGTAATTTATGCAAAAATCCAAATTGGGGAAATATCTGTCTGAGACCCCATTCTAGGTCAAGATGGATTATAATGGCCAAATTGAAGGTGCTAAACCCTAGATAATATTTTTCTATAATTTTTAGAAGGTTTAAGTGAATTTTATCCTGACCATAACCTTGGCTAATTAAGTGGGTCTATTTTTAGGGTTTCAAAAGTCATTTAATTCCCAAAACATACACAAACCCTTTTTCTGTCAAATCCAACCCACTTGTTATCTTATTAAGACCATTTGACTTTTGTTCAGCCCTTGAGAAAATCCATGGTTGTACTGCATTGGTAAAATTACAGTTTTAACCCTAGTTTCTTATTTTTCTCTCAGAAAGGTTATGCAGTGAATTATGACCTCCAATTGGTTATGTAGGAACATTTATTTTCATCATTGGGTAAAAATGAGCTAGTTATTGCTCATGATGGTGTTCCCATCACACCCCCATGCCTAACTTTTGCTAATCCCTTAGCAAAATTTTAAGGTATCAACTTTGATTCTAGACCATGCAATCTTTTGATGCTCAAAACTGTGATGTGTGCTTTCCTTTGTAGATTAGGTTAGAATGCTAATAGTAGGCTTAGAAGTACTCAAGTACCAACCAAGATTCGGACCTAACCAACTCTAGCCTTAGTCTACCGTGAAGGTTTTTAAGGTCCACAGGAATTAACCTAAGGTTCGTTGAACTCCACGGTTAAAACACCCGTGCTTGTAACATATTTTAGCCTTGGTTCAATTTGCAGTGCGTTTTTGTCAAAGAAAGATAGAGGAATTTTCTTTGTGGAGAGTTTTCTCTCTTTTTTCTTTTTATGTCTAGCTTCGGATTAGCTTCACAACATGATCTGTATCGGATTCCTAGTCCCCATCATCAATCATCGAAGGGTCCCTGGCAATCAATGCTTCAAGATAGAACTGCCCATGGTAACCCTAGAACCTTGGCTTTCGAGATTTCGAGATAATCCCGCCCATGGTGTTCTGTAGCTAAATCCAAACCCTGGCAATTAACATTTTGGGATAATGCCGCCCATGGCATCTGAACCAGCACAGGGTGCTTACATGCCCCTAGTAGGATACGTAGATATTCTAGGAGACAAGCACCAAGGTGATGATATGTTATTGTGCATCTTTGAGGGGAATTTCCCGCCTCTCCGCACCGGGAACTCGTCCAAATCAACTTGTGTTGATCAACCGCTCCTAATCTAGGCAACATTTTTTAGAACAAATTAAATGCATTTGCATGATTTTGATACTTAAGTGCACTGAACCAGACTATGTGTGGATTGGGGTGCTTAGGTTACTGAGTCTCGCAAACCAAAGGTTAGTTAACGAGGTCGAATACTGCCTAAGACTTAGACCTAATACTTAAGCTTCGCATTTTCCTCAACCTCTTGAGGACTATCCAGATCTTAGTGGGTACTTGAATTTTTCAAGCCTACGATTGCAGCCAAAGAGGCCTAAAATCAGTGTTCCTACTAATCTCTTCTTGTTTCGTTATACTTTTCGCTTATGCTCCTTTTTTGATAGTTTTAACTTCTCTTTTTCTCCTCGAAGCTAATATGCTCTCAAAATTCTCTCCTCTCACTTTTTTTTGTTCTTTTTCAAGAATTTTTCATTTTTTTGGTATTTTTGGGATATGTGATTTTTTTTTATGAAACCCTTTCTTGTAAGATGATTTTCACGGCATTTTGCACTTTCATATCCCCCATGCCTACGATTTGCAATGTCCCCATTGTAAATTAGGTGGGTTCGAGTTCAGCTTAGATCGTTCATTAGAACAGGTGTTGGGTGGGTGTATGGGTCGGGATGACTGTTGCGGATGATTTCAAGCTCAGGTACGTGTATGACGTGTGCGTGACGCGTGTGTTTAGAAGAGTCGTTACAGCTTGCGCTCGCAACGTCGGTTTTAAAATGAAGAAACGGATGTGAATCCGAGTGTCGATGTCAGGGAGGCATGAAAATCGGATTTTTCTTGTCACTTAATGTCACAAAAATCACAGGGTTTTGCTTGCGAAAAGACGCGGGTGAAAAGCGAGTGAGAGAGGGAGAAAGAGAGTGAGAGAGAGAGGGAGAGAGAGAGAGAATAGGGTTAGGATTCTTTTCATTCACAGCATGCAATTCGAACATAAAAGAGAACAAGCAATTGAATAGAAAACAACTTCATTTTACATGCAACTTTAGTTCATAATTACAACACTAGATGAATGCTTGAACATGAGTAAAGTAAAGCTCAAAAGAAGGAAAGAGAGAGAGAAAGAAGACGGTGAGGCAGCCACGGCGATGGAGGAGGGCTCCGTCGATGGCTCATCATCTCTGGCGATTACAAAGAGGGCTAATGGTAGCTAGGAGGGGGTAGAACAGTTGCAAGTGGAGTGAATGCCTTGAATGGGTGGTTGGAAGGGGTTTAAATAGGGAGAAGGTCTTTCCAAATGAAAAAAGGGTTTTAGCGACGTCTGGGACGTCGCTAAAACCCTTCCCAAATCGTCGGTGAAGCCCCTTGCCCGGCGGTCGCTCACGCACGCCTTGTGCTTCTTCGCGCCTGATCCGCGTGCGCGCATCGTAAGCCATCCGATCAAAGATCGGACGGTTGAGATTCCGCGCAGGGCGCACACCTGGATCGCACCCACACTCCCCGCGTCATCGCGAGCGTCAGCTTTGGACGTGCGAGATTGCGCAGCGTCGCTCCATCCGCGTTGTCTACTACTGATCAGGCGGTCCAATTTCCACGCAGCGTGCTTCCAACCCGCGTCTCGTGAGTGCGGGTGAGCACTTCAACCGTTGCGCTGCGCCCGCTGCCTTGTCTCGGCGAGGACGGGCGCACGCGTGGCTCTCAGCCGTTCGATCGAAGATCGACAGCTGAGATTCATCCTCCGGGTGAAGGTGGAAGCGGGCGGTGGTCTGGATGCAGCAAGCGAGCGCCACGTGGTGCGCCGTGGGCCGTTGATCATCAGATCAATGGTTAGAACTTCTTGGGCCCATTGTAGGAGCTCCGGATGTCGGATTTGGCCGATTTCAAGTTCGTTGGACTCCGTTCGTCGCTCTGAATCCATCCGTGCAGCCCAATTGCCCATCTGAGGCCTGCTTTGACAAGTAAAATGGTCATTAATACTGTTTTATAAGCAATCTTGATGTATGATGCATGCAATGCTCCCATTCTATTTATGATGTGTTATCTATGCATTTTGTTCTTAAGATGGACCCCATTTAACAGAATTATCACACCAAGATGCAGTGTTATCATACCCCCATGCTTACTCCTTGCTAGTCCCTAGTAAGGTTTATTCTAGCCTTTATTTCCAGTCAAAATTTAAGAAGTAACTACTTAGACATTTCGTCACTTGTCAATAGGAGGAAATATACTAAGATCTTAATCTACAAAGACTAAGTAGCACCTGGGTGTCAGCCAAAATACGAATCGCCTGAATCCTTGCTTTAATGTATGTAAATATATATATTTTTTTCTTATTTTTAGATTTTTTTGACATTAAGAGTGGGTTGGTCACTTTTTACGACTACCCAACCCACCCAAAACTCGGATAAAACTCTAAGTGCTAAGCATCTTAGTGTGAAGATCATGATAGACTCACTCAACGATAATTTAGACAGACTCCGGGTTTCTACGCCCCTAGGTGACCAGAAGAGGAAGTGTTTTGCCTGAAGGTGTATTTGTTCGATCGGTAGCTTTCTCCCTACGTTTGTCTTAATTGGGGTCAACACAAGAATTTTTCCAGTGTATATCTCCCCGTCTTGTACTACTTCCCCGCTTCTTCCTTAAGTGTTTTGGTTCTTTTTTGTGCATTTACTAAGCTGGGCTCTAGACAACCGACCAATGGGTTGTTACCCATGATCACTTGCCAGTCATACTCATGCAATGAAGTGTGGTTTATTTTGTTCTCTTTTTTCTCCTTTTTTTTATATTTAGTAGGTGGCTTCCCTGATCTCAAATTTACCTAGAGGGAATCAAGAAGAGGTGGTCCCATGGCTAGGCTCTGGACAACCTGCCAATGGGCTGTTACCCACGACAACTTGCCAGTCATACCACCCTAGAGAGTTCATTAGCTACCCAATTTCTGTCAGAATCTCCAAGGAGTGAGTCTGTGCAAAAATGTGTGCAGATGCTTAGACTCAAAGTCTTTCTGAGTTAGAGGGTAAGTAGATAAGTTGTATACTTATCACCTTATTTAGTTGGTGGATTAGAGTAGCTTAAGGTTGAAAGGATTTGAAGCTAAATCCATATTTTAACGGACACCAGGACTGATTAAGCCTGAAGGCCTGCAAAGTCTAAGTGTTCAAGTTCTTTTTATATTATTTCCCATTATTGACAAATTTCTAATGCCAAAGTTTCTTCCTAAATTCAATTTTTTTTTTAATTTTATTCTATTCAAACTAATTAAATGAGGTTAGGATCATGCAATTTATCACCCTCCCCCATGCTTAAGTTGGACAATGTCCTCATTAGTAAATACATGGATGCAACAGGGGTTCAAAAAGATATTACCTGAGTGACGTAGAATACTGGATCAGTCTGAATCCTCTAGTTTGCCTCCCAAGAAGCGCTGAGTTTAACGCCTCTAACTGGGCGGTGCTTCGTGTCATCCCTCAATGAGGGTGACACTCTCCTTTGGGGGAACCTGGGCTAGGAAGCATTTCAATCTTTGACCATTAACTGTAAAAGTATGCCCAATGTTCGGTTCAGCGATTTCAACCGCCCCATTGGAGTGGGGCATGACCACCCTAAATGGTCCAGTCCACTTGGACCTGAGCTTCCCTGGAAAGAGTTTTAGGCAGGCATTGAAAAGCCAGACTTGCTGGTTTGGCTCAAAGGTCTTTCTATGGATGAGTCGGTCGTGGACAACTTTTATTTTCTCCTTACACAGTAGACTGTTCTCAAAGGAATCCCGACGAATTTCTTCAAGCTCAGAGAGTTGTAGCGTCCTCTGCGCACCGGCTAACTGGGAATCCATGTTACACTATTTGACAACCCAGTAAGCCCGATGTTCCAATTCAACAGGAAGGTGGCAGGCTTTGCCAAAGACCAGGCGATAAGGCAACATGCCTATCGGGGTCTTGAAAGCGATCCTGTATGCCCATAGGGCATCATCCAGTCGTGTGGACCAATCTTTCCTGTTAGGTCTCATAGTCTTCTGTAAAATGTTCTTGATTTGTCTATTTGAGACCTCGATCTGCCCATTTGTTTGTGGATGATACGGGGTAGCAATGCGATGGTTAGCCCCATATTTTCTAAGTAGGGCACGGAATTGGGAGTGAATAAAATGACTTCCACCATCACTGATCATGGCCTTTGGTATTCCAAATCGGGAAAAGATGTTCTGCTTGACAAAGTCCATGACAGTCTTATGATCGCATCGGCGGGTGGCGACGGCTTCAATCCATTTAGAAACATAGTCTACCGAGACTAGGATGTACTCAAAGCCGTTGGATGGTGGAAAGGGGCCGATAAAATCAATACCCCAAACGTCGAAGATCTCGACAATCAAAATGGGCTGGAGGGGCATCATATCTTTTCTGGTCATGGTCCCCAGTGTTTGGCAGTGTGAGCAAGTCTCAGCAAAGTTGTGTGGATCCTTAAATAGGGAAGGCCAGTAAAATCCGGACTGCAGAAACTTCGCAGCCATTTTCTTTCCAGAGAAGTGGCCACCACAAGCTTGGTCATGACAAAAAGATAGCACACTTTGAACTTCGTTCTCGGGGATACACCACTTGATGATCTAGTTGGCACAGAGGCGAAACAGCATGGGATCATCCCAGAAATAGTGCTTGGCCTTGGCCAAGAACCTGTCCCGTTGCTGTCTGGACCAGCTGTGCGGGGTCTGTCCTACAACCAGGTAGTTGACATAGTTAGCATACCAAGGCAGTTTCTTGTCTTGCACAGCCAGAATGTGTTCATCGGGGAAGGTGTCAGATAAAGACAGGGAGGGTCCGATGTGGTTTGGGTGAAGTCTGGATAAGTGGTCGGCCACCACATTCTTTGATCCGGCTTTGTCGCGGATTTCCAGGTCAAATTCCTGCAAGAGCAGGATCCATCTGATGAGCCTGAGTTTCACGTCCTTTTTAGCCAACAGGTAGCGGATGGCTGAATGGTCAGTATAGATGGTCACGTGGGATCCCAATAGGTAAGGTCGAAACTTCTCAAGTCCGAAAACTACAACGAGCAATTCTTTCTCTGTGATCGTATAATTTCGTTGGGCCTCGTCCAACGTTTTGCTCGCGTAGTAGATCACCACGGGTTTCTTGTCTTGTCTTTGTCCCAGGACAGCGCCTATGGCAAAATCTGATGCATCACACATAATCTCAAAGTCCTAAGACCAATCCGGGGGCTGAAGTACAGGTGCTGTGGAAACTAAGTCCCAGAGGGTGTGGTAAGCCTGGATGCAATCAGAGGTCATGTGAAATATGGCATCGTTGGCCAGAAGGTTGGTTAAGGGTTTGGAAAGCTTGGAAAAGTCTTTGATGAACCTTTGGTAGAAGCCAACATGTCCCAAGAATGAACGGATCTGTCGAACCAAGCTAAGCGGAGGAAGTTTGAAAATCAAATCAACCTTAGCCCGATCCACCTCAATGCCCCTATACGATACGATGTGACCGAGGATGATTCCTTCTTGAACCATAAAATGGCCCTTTTCCCAACTTAGCACCAAATTAACCTCGATACATCGTTTCAGGATTTTCTCCAAGTTGCTCAAACAGTGGTCAAATGAATTCCCAAATACAGAGAAATCATCCATAAAGACCTCCAGGTATTCACCCACCATTTTTGAAAAAATGGCTAGCATGCAACGTTGAAAGGTAGTAGGTGCGTTACATAACCCGAACGGCATTCGACGGAATGCAAACGTGTCGTACGGGTAAGTGAATGTGGTCTTCTCTTGATATTCAGGAGCAATTGCGACTTGGTTATATCCTAAATATCCATCCAAGAAGCAAAAATACTTTTTCCCTACCAATCTTTCAAGGATCTGGTCAATGAATGGCAAGGGGAAATGATCTTTCTTGGTTGTTTCATTGAGCTTCCTGTAATCAATACACACCTGCCATGAGGTGGTGGTGCGGGTGGGGATGGATTCGCCATGCTCATTGGTAACAACGGTGAGCCCAGCTTTCTTTGAAACCACTTGAGTGGGACTCACCCAGGGGCTGTTAGAGATGGGATAGATGATGTCGGCGTCAAGCCACTTGATAATTTCTTTCTTAACGACCTCCCGCATATTTGGGTTTAACCGTCTCTGCATCTGGCGGGAGGGTTGTGCCCCGTCTTCCAGGTAAATCTTATGAGTGCAATAGGCGAGGCTAATTCCTCTCAAGTCTGAAATGGTCCATCCAATGGCGGCCCGATGTTTCGTAAGGGTCGTGGTCAACCTGAGTTCCTGATCCTGGGTTAGATGAGAGTTAATAATCACAGGGAAGGTCTGGTCAGGTCCTAGGAAGACATACTTAAGATTCTCAGGTAGTGGCTTTAGTTCGGGTGCGGGTGGAACAACAGTTGAAGGGAAGGGGAAAGGCGGGAGTTGATCAACATCAATCTCCTCAAATGGTGTTGTTTGATGGTAATCAACCATACAGAGGTCCATGGGTAGAGATGGTGATGAGTCAGCACAGTCATTACAGGATTGGTGGTCTGAGACAGAACTAAGGGTGAGGCATTCCTCGACCAAAGGTTCCATGGGATCATGTTCCTCAACACAATCGCAATCAAAAGACTTGGTCGCCCGGAAGATATCCAACTGCATTTTCTTGTCTCTGAAGGCGATTTCCATACATCCCATGTCACAATCGATGTTCACCTTAGCTGTAGCTAAGAAAGGTCTGCCTAAGATTATGGGTGCGTTCTGTAGTTTTTCAGGGACTTTCATGTCGAGTACCAAGAAGTCGACAGGAAAATAGAAGTCCTTGACCTGCACAATTACGTCCTCGACAACCCCCTTCGGTGTCTTCACAGATCTATTAGCCAGCTGGATGGTGACAGGCGTGGGCGTCAACTCTCTGAAACCAAATTGGTGGTACAGGGTTGTTGGAATCAGATTGATGGAAGCACCTAAGTCCAGGAGCGCTCTATTAAATGTCATGTCCCCGATATTGCAGGATATCAGGGGTGCTCCAGGGTCAGTTCGCTTGAGTAGAAGGTTGCTTGATATTATGGAACTTGCTTGCTCGGAGAGCATAACCTTCCTAGGTGCTTAAGGTCTTGGCTTACGTTTGGGTGTACAGGCATCCTTTAAGAACTTGGCGTAAGCCAGGATGTGCTTAACGGCTTCGAGGAGCGGAATATTAATCTGAACCTGCTTAAAGATCTCCAAAAGTTCCTCAGTTTCCACAACACTTTTCTTCTTCTTGATTGTTTCCAAGGCCTCGGGGTAAGGTGTCTGAACATAGATAGGGTCTATTTCGGGGTCCTTGGGTTTTTCCAGTGCCTCTTCTGAGTTGGGTGTTTCAGTTGGTGAAGTCTCGGGAAGAGTCAGCCATTTGGGATCCTGGGTTTTGGTGCCGCTTCTCAAGGTTACCGCATTCACAGAGGCATTGGGACCATGGGTTGATCCTTGAGAAGATGAGGATGAAGAAGCACCAAACCCAGGGGGTGTTTGTGGGGCTGGCTGGATCATGTGAGCCTGCCCGGGATTGCCCTGGAACCCTTGCGAATTAGGGCCTCTGTTAATCACGTTTCGTGGGTTTGGTTGTGGCTGGGAAGGTAGGGATCCTTGTTGTTTACAGTCCAAAAGTTGGCTTAAATGTCCCTTTACTAAGGCCATTTCCTCCTGATGTTTCTGGTTCATTTCAGCCATCATCTTTATCAGGGTGTCCATTTGGTTCTGCGGGGGAGGGGCTGCCCTGTTCTGATTGTATGGGGGTCTAACTGGTGGTCCTTGCTGATAGGGGGCAAGTTTGGCTGCTGGTTTGGCCTGGGCTGGTTCTGGAATTGAGGTGTTTTCTGGTTTGTCCAACCAAAGTTGGGGTGATTACGCCAGCCAGTGTTGTAAGTGTTGGAGAAAGGGTCAGGTTTAGCATAACCTTGGACAGCTTGCACATCTTCAAGGATAACAGATGTCGATGGGGAGGGAAGAGAGTAATCAAGGGTTGAGGGAGAAAAGGTCCCTCCCTAGAATGTGGTCAGTGGTTGTTCCAGGTTCAATTGGCTCAAGGGCCGGACCAGGTCAACATTGTGAGCTCCCTTTGCTAGGGAGAAGGTCTGTAATGGGTTCCTGGTCTGGTTCAGTAGCTCATCAATATTTTTATCCACCAATTCCAGTCGATCTAATTTCTTGGCAATGATGTCCATGTCAACCATTCCAGAATTTGCTTGTACCTCATAAATCCCGCCATGAGGTTGACTAGATCAGTTAAACTGGGTCATGGAGGCATTGTTGAGTGAATTTTCGCTCGTAGATTCAAAGAGCTCAAACGCGCTCTCCTTATCTTTGTTCAGGAAGTTCCCTCCGCATGAGGCATCGACGAAGTTCCGTAGGTTGCTATCCAGACCGTGGTAGAAGATCTGGGCCAATTGCCACCTTGGTACTTCGTGGTGTGGGCATTTCCTCAAGAGTTCATTAAATCTTTCCCACACCTCATGGAACTGTTCCCCACCCTAGAGTGTAAAAGTAGTAATGGCTCTTCTGAGGGCATTGGTCTTTCCTATAGGGAAGAATTTCTTTAAGAATGCATGCCTCAGTTCTTCCCAGGTGGTGATAGGTCTACCTAGGGTTCTAAGCCAATGAGATGCCTTGTCTCTTAGTGAGAAGGGGAACATCTTAATCAAAACAATGTCAAGGCTAATGTTCCTAGGTTTCACAGTTTGGGCTATCCAGTCAAGATCCTTTAAGTGCTGGAAGGGGTCCTCATTTGAGCTTCCATGGAAGTGGCTCTGAATCAGACTCAAAACATTTGGTTTTAGCTCAAAATCATCTCCCCCTTCGGGGATCCTAAGGTGCGACTCGACTCTAATAGCGGAAGGATTGTAGAAATCGCGGAGGGGCCTCGGTTGCTCCTAGAATGGTGGTAGATCAGGTGGCGATTACCCTTGTGGGCCTTCGAAAGGTGGTGGTGGTTGCCCTTGTGGGTTCTGCAACCGGTGTATGACTTGCATGATAGTGTGGATCTGTTGCTGCTGAAGCTGGTGGTTTGCATTAATCTGGGCTTGGATGATGGCCATTGTGTCTGGTGGGGGTTGGTCCTCAACCTCATCTACCCTATGTTCAGCCATGTTTCTAGTAGAATCAAGTTGCCTGGATTCCCGTCCCAAAACAAACAACTCGGGATGCAGTGAGCGTCTCCCGTGCATACACTAGAGAAGACCAGGAGGGGATGCGGAGAGCGACAGATGCGAGAAGTATGTGTTCAACCAAGCAAACAAGCCTAGTCCTTATGGTGTATTCCTTAGGGGACCTAGAAATCTCCAAAAGGGTAATTAAGTCCGTAAGCACTGGATTCCCCTTCCCAAAGCTAATCTGGCCAGGTTGATTACATGGGGATTGTAGGGAAGGTTCTTCCTTTGGCTTGTGCCGCCGGTTCCATAGACTCCACAACCGCGATCGTTTGACACTGCCTCGCAGCCTATTCACCAAATTCTACTAAGGGAATGAAAGCCAAGTGCCCAGTGAACAAAACCTCGCCTCTCGAGACTTAACCCAGTCCTGCCTAGGGCACGTCTACTCTGTTTTAAAAGGGCTAGGACAGTGTTTGTGCTAGGGTTATGTGATGAGGCGTTGATTGAGGTAGTGCCTCTTAGTTTTCCATCTTCAGTGTGTGTGTTCCTATCAAAACATGGTTTTCAAGCAAGGATTTTTTTTAGATGTGGTGTCTTTTAATATTTTATCCTTACTTTAGTGTCTTTTAGGATTGACGTGTCTTAATATTTTCAGACAAGTTTCAGTGGGCACGTCAAGTTTTGCACACAATTCGGTGAAAGTAGATTTTCTTTTGTTATGTAGAGGCTCTAAAACCCTAATGTACTCATCCTAGTGATCATGCAGCTTCTATTGGATGAGTCACTTTTAGGGTTGAGTGGTGCAACCCAAGTCAATTCAAGGTGGCTTCACAAACACCACTCAAAAAGAAAAAGAAGAATACTCCAAGAATTTATTCAGAATGTTAGAGTGTATTTTTTTGTTGGGTGATGTGTTAAGGATATGGGTCAGGCAATCATACATCACGCCAATTTTTTTTCAGTTTTACAATTTTTTTTTTAGATTTTTAAACAAGCAAACAACCATGAGTGAAGAAATACTCACAACCGGTCCATGTTGCGCCTACTCCCATGTTACCGTCATGAGTTGCACTACTTCGCCATCCAAGTGTCGAATTCCTGCAACCATCAAGTAGAAGGAGACAAGGTGTTAGACGATGTGAGCATGGATGTAAAATGGAAGTGACAAAACAAATCCTTTGCCTCCCCGGCAACGGCGCCAAAAACTGACGTGCGCGTGACGCGTGTGTTTAGAAGAGTCATTATAGCTTACACTCACAACATCGATTTTAAAATGAAGAAACGGATGTGAGTCCAAGTGTCGATCTCAATGAGGCATGAAAATCGGATTTTTCTTGTCACTTAATGTCACAAAAATCATGGGGTTTTGCTTGCGAAAAGACGTGGGTGAAAAGCGAGTGAGAGAGGGAGAAAGAGAGCGAGAGAGAGAGGGAGAGAGAGAGAATAGGGCTAGAATTCTTTTCATTCACAGCATGCAATTCAAACATAAAAGAGAACAAGCAATTGAATAGAAAATAACTTCATTTGACATGCAACTTTAGTTCATAATTACAACACTAGATGAATGCTTGAACATGAGTAAAGTAAAGCTTAAAAGAAGGAAAGAGAGAGAAAGAAGACGGTGAGGCAGCCACAGCGGTGGAGGAGGGCTCCGTCGACAACTCGTCGTCTCCGGCGATTACAAAGAGGGCTAATGGTAGCTAGGAGGGGGGTAGAACACTTACAAGTGGAGTGAATGCCTTGAATGGGTGGTTGGAAGGGGTTTAAATAGGGAGGTCTTTCCAAATGAAGAAGGGGTTTTAGCGACGTACGGGACGTCGCTAAAACCCTTCCCAAATCGTCGATGAAGCCCCCTGCCCGGCGGTCGCTCACGCGTGCCTTGTGCTTCTTCGCACCTGATCTGCATGCACGCGTCGTAAGCCGTCCGATCAATGATCGGACGGCTGAGATTCTGGGTGAGGCGGTGCCTGGATCGCGCCCACGCCCCCCACGTCATCGTGGGCGTCGGCTTTGGATGCGCGAGATTGCACCGCGTCGCTCCATCCACGCCGTCCACTGCTAATCGGGCAGTCTAATTTCTCGCAGCGTGTCTTCGCCTCGCAATTTCCGCGCAGCGCGCTTCGAACCTGCGTCGCGTGAGCGCGGGTGAGCGCTTTAACTGCTACGCTGCGCCCGCTGCTTTGTCGAGGTGAGGGTAGGCGCATGAGCGGCTCTCAGCCGTTCAATCGAAGATCGACGGCTAAGATTCGTCCTCCGGGTGAAGGTGGAAGCGAGTGGCGGTCTCGATGCAGCGAGCGGGTGCCACGTGGCTCGCCATTGGCCACTGATCACCAGATCAATGGTCAAAACTTCTTGGGCCCATTGTAGGAGCTCAATATGTCAGATTTGACCGATTTCAAGTCCGTTGGACTCCGTTCGTCGCTCTGAATCCATCCGTGCAGTCTGATTGCTCATCTGAGACCTGCTTTGACAAGTACTTATACAAATGGCCATTAATACTGCTTTATAGGCAATCTTGATGTATGATGCATGCAATGCTCCCATTCTATTTATGATGTGTTATCTGTGCATTTTGTTCATAAGATGGACCCTATTTAACAGAATTATCACCCCAAGATACAGTGTTATCAGTGTACCAGAGGTAGAGTCGGCTGTTTTAATGGATGAACCCTAAAGTGCAATATGAGTTTAGCATAAGAATGTCAAGAAAGGTTTCGAATTTTTTCAAAAATGACGGGTTACCTCCCGTTAAGCGCTGAGTTTTACGCCATCGGTTGGGCACAATGAGCTCAGGGAGAATGGAGGGCAAAAGATGTCTCAGCCAAATTTGTATCGGTAAGTTCAATGAACGGTTTGAGTTTCTGACCGTTCACAACAAAAGGTTCTGAATCGTGGCTGAGTTGACTGATTTCAATGGCTCCATTTCCAAAGATTCGTCGAACAAGGTAAGGTCCGATCCATTTTGATATGAGTTTTCCTAGGAATAGTTTGAGCTTAGCATCAAAGAGTATGACTTTTTGACCATAGAAAAAGATCTTTCTGGATATGTGCCTGTCGTGAAAGGCTTTAACCCGCTCTTTGTAAATTTGCAAGTTCTCATACGTGTCGTGGCATAATTCATCAATCTCGCTCATTTGAAGCTTTTTGTGGGTTCCTGCCTTAAAAAGATCGAGATTGCAACTCCGTACTGCCCAATAGGCTTTGTGCTCCAATTCAACGGGGAGGTGACATGCCTTCCCGTACACCAATCTGAAGGGAGACATACCTAGTTGGGTTTTGTGGGCGGTCCTATAAGCCCATAAAGCTTCCGGAAGTTGGGATGACCATTCTTTCTTGTCAGGTCGAACAGTAACTTGGAGAATTTTCTTGATCTCCCAATTTGATAGCTCAGCTAGACCGTTAGTTTGGAGGTGATAAGGAGTAGAGAGATTCAGTGTGACACCTTGTATTTGGTCATCAGTGACCTGAACTGAGCATTAGTGAAATGGGTTCCTCCATCAGAAATTATAGCACGTGGAATCCCGAATCGAGAAAAGATGTTCTGACGAATGAATTTGGTAACCACCTTATGATCATTGGTTCAAGTCAGAATGGCTTCGACCCATTTGGACACGTAGTCAACAGCGAGTAGAATGTACTCAAAATCGTCCGAAACAGGAAAGGGTCTCATAAAATCCGTCCCCCAGACGTCGAAGATTTTGCATACGAGAATCAGTTGTAAGGGCATCATACCACGATGGCTGATGTTGCCTAAGGTCTGGCGACGAGTGCATGCCTTACAGTGATTGTATGCGTCTTTGAAAATAGTGGGCCAATAGAAGCTGGACTGGAGGACTTTAGCTGCGGTTTTTTGACCAGAGAAGTGTCCACCGCATGCCTACTCATGGCAGAAGGACAAGATGCCCTGAATTTCCACTTCTGGGACACACTGTCGGATGACTTGATCAGCACCGATGGGGAAAAGATACGAGTCTTCCCAGAAGTAGTACTTGGCATCGGAAAGAAATTTGTTCTTCTTGGCCTTCGGCTAATCGGACAGGATCTGATGTGATGTCAGGTAGTTTACTAGATCAGCAAACCATGGAAGCCCTGTATTGATAGTCAAGAGGTGCTCATCAGGAAATGTTCCGTAATGGGTCCGGAAGGGTTGATAATGTCAGAAGGAAGGCGGGACAAGTGTTCAGCTACCACATTTTGTTTTCCCACCTTGTCACGAATCTCGAGGTCAAACTCTTGCAACAGCAAGATCCAGCGAATTAGTCGAGGTTTCGCATCCTTCTTTGCAAGGAGATGCCTCAAAGCTGTGTGATCAGAGTAAATGATAACACGGGACCCCAGAAGATACGATCTGAATTTTTCTAGGGCAAATACTATGGCTAGCAGCTCTTTCTCAGTAATTGTGTAGTTACACTGAGCCTCATCAAGTGTCTTGCTAGCATAGTAGATGACCACGTGTTTCCTGTCAATTTTCTGCCCAAGTACTGCTCCTATAGAGAAATTAGATGCATCGCACATGATCTCAAAGGGTTGAGACCAATCAGGGGACTATAGGATCGGGGCTTGGGTAATTTAATCACATAGGATTTCAAATGCTTGAGTGCATTCCTTGGAGATTTCAAAAGGAACATCCTTAGATAGTAGAGTAGTCAGGGGGCGCACGATTTTCGAGAAATCAGGAATAAATCGACGGTAAAAACCAACGTATCCCAGGAAAGATCGGATGTCCTTAACCGAGCTAGGCATAAGGAGTTTGGAAATCAGATTCACCTTGGCTCGATCAACCTGGATGCCTTTTTCTAAGATGAGATGTCCCAGGACAATTCCTTCAGGCACCATGAAATGGCTCTTTTCCCAAAAAATAACTAGATTCATGTCAATGCACCACCTGAGGATCTGGACCAAGTGCAGGAGGCAATTGTCAAATGATTCGCCAAACACTAAGAAGTCATCCATGAAGACTTCCAGATAATCACCTACCATATCTGAGAATATGGCAAGCATGCACCACTAAAAAGTAGCAGGTGCATTGCAAGGATCGAAAGGCATCCTTCGAAATGCATACGTCCTGAAAGGGCAGGTGAAAGTGGTCTTCTCTTGGTCCTCAGGATGGATTGCCACCTGGTTATAGCCGGAGTACCCGTCCAAAAAGTAGAAGAATCTATTTCCCGTTAGTTTCTTGAGGATCTGATCAATAAGCGGTAGTGGGAAATGATCCTTCTTTGTGGAGGTATTGAGTCTTCTGTAATCAATACAGACTCTCCACGAATTCGCCACACAGCTCGGTATGATTTCTCCGATCTCAATCGTAATCACAGTGAGTCTTACCTTCTTAAGCACAACCTGGATTGGACTCACCCACCGACTGTCGGAGATCAGGTAGATGAACCCAGCATTTAACCACTTGATGATCTCCTTTTTCATGACCTCTTGCAGATTAGGATTTAGACATCTCTGCATTTCACGGGAAGGTCGTGTACCCTCTTCAGTATAGATGCAGTGTGTGTAGTAAGAGGGGCTAATACCAGTCAAATCATCGAGAGTCCATCCAATGGCTCTTTGATGTTGCTGGAGAATAGAAATCAGATGGGATTCCTGATCAGGTGTAAGTCTGAAATTGATAATCATAGGAAACGTCTGATTAGAACCCAAAAAGACGTACTTTAGATGATCGGGAAGAGGCTTTAGTTCCAAGACAGGGTTATCAACAGCAGTGGGTGATTCAGGGTGTGTGTCAGAAGCAAGGGAAGGAGTGATGGGTGTGTCTAGGTTAAGTTCAAACTCCTCTGATTGCAAGTTTTGATCCTCTTGTGGTTGATTAGAAGTAGTCATATTTTCCTTAATATACGGATCGTCAACCACAACCTCAATGTCACATATTTGTTCTATGACTCCGCAATTAATCCATTGATGGGCCTTAAATATGTCGATTTTTAGTGTTTGGTTCCCAAATTTCAGTTCAATTTGGCCCTCCTCACAATTAATGTTGGCCCCAGCAGTGGCCAGAAAGGGTCTCCCTAGTATGATTGGTGTGTTCCTTGGATTTTCTGGAGCATCCATATCGAAGACTACGAAATCCATCGGGAAATAGAAATCCCGAACCCTAACAATGACATTTTCAAGAACTCCTTTAGGTGACTTAATAGATCAATCTGCCAACTATAATGTCACCTTTGTCGGTTTGAGCTCAGATTCCTTAAGATGGTCAAGTAGGGATATAGGTATTAGGTTTAT
Organism: Thalassia testudinum; assembly: GCA_037157565.1. NCBI lineage: Eukaryota > Viridiplantae > Streptophyta > Magnoliopsida > Alismatales > Hydrocharitaceae > Thalassia > Thalassia testudinum. Next base: position 10,961,722 of record JAZHRO010000078.1, on the reverse strand, counting down.
GGAGGCTCCTAGATCCAATAATGCTCTATCAAATTGGATATCACCAATTGTACAGGAAATCAGGGGAGTACCTGGGTCTTTTGCCTTAGGTGAGAGTTTGCTCAAAATGACAGAGCTGGCTTGCTCTAACAATACAATTGGGCTCCTACTTTTGGTCCGCGGCTTACACTTAGGTGTACACATGTCTTTCAGAAATCGTGCATAAGCCGGTACATGGTGAATCGCATCCATCAAGGGGATGTTTATATGGACTTGTTCAAAGAGCTTGACTAGGTCCTCTTCAGGTGCCACGGGTTTGGTTGTCCTCTTTCCCTTGGTCAAGGCCTTGGGAAATGGAACCTTGGATGGTTCCTCTAGAATAGGTCTAGGTTCTTGATCTGGAATAGGGGTATCCTAAATGACTATCCTTGGGTTTGGGTTACTACTAGGCTGAAAGTGGCTTGGGTAAGGTGGGTCTTGTGTTGCTTTGCCACTACGGGTTGTTACTGAATTCAATCCTGCCTGGTTCGAGTTTGGTGTAGGTAAAATAGGTGGCTGCTGTTGAAATCCCGAGTACGATGTCGAAGCTTCCATCCTGTCGGGCGATGGAGCAGAAGGGGCTTGGCCCGGATTTGGGTTCATAACGCGCCTCTGGTTCAGCACGTTATTTGAATTAGGCAGAGGTTGTGAAGGGAGTGTACCAGGTTGGCGAGAATTCGCCATCTAGGCAAGTTGGTTGTGAACCTCTGTGATCTCGTCTTTGTGCTGTTTTTGAATAGCCACATTCGTCTTTTGAATGTCAGCCAGAGTCTGAAGGATGAGTCATTTGATCTGTCTAAGTTGGCCCAGATTGATAGGTGGGGTTGGCCCGAGGCTGAGGCGGCTGATATGGACGAGGAGCTTGTGGACAGGGTTGATATGGTGGTCTCTGATTCTGATTGTTTCCTGCCCATAGGAAATTAGGATGATTCCACCATCTAGGGTTATAGGTATTAGAGAATGGGTCATTCTGGATGGCGTTGAGGTCTTCGCAGCTCTGAGGAACCTTAGAAAAGTCAGAGTACGAGGGTTCAGAGTTCCCACAACTAAAGTAGGCGGGGTCAGAGTTTCCTCTGGCACTAGAGTCAGACGGGGGTGGATACAGGTCCATCCCTGAGAAGATTGGCGATAGATGTTATGCACAGCTTCCCTTCTAGAGGGCGGCTGTGCGTATGGGTCTTGCGCAGAGGTGGCTCCCTGCAGATGTCGAGTTAGCACATCCACCTTCTTCTCAATGATAGAAACCTTATCCAAACGATTGGCCATCAATTCCAAGTTGACAGATGCGGATAGGCCCTGTGTCTCATGTGCTCCCCTTGGATTCGTCGATGCGTGGGCATTTGTCCGGTCAAATAAGCCCATGGAGTCATTATTGATGGAGTTCTCGCATATATTCTCGAGAATCTCCCACACAGTGTGTTACGAACGCGTGCCCCGGACGTATTTTAAGACGTCTGGGAGGTGGCCCAGACGTCTGACCAGACGTCTGGGATCACATCCAGACGTCCTGCAAGACGTCTGGGATGGTTTACAGACGTCTGAAAAACAGTTATCGTCCACACCCGCGAGTCGTCTGCGCGCCTGCGCGCGCAGACCGCATATTCGTTATTTCCTCTTTTTCTTCTGCGGCTGCAGACGCCTGCCGCGCCTTCTCTCTCTCCTCTCCGCGCGGCATTAAAAAGGGCCACGCCTCCCCTCCCGTCTCCACCGTCTCCTTCTTCTCCTTCCTGTGCACGAGAGCGAGCGAGCGCGAGGGCTGCAGCGGCGGCCGCAGTGAGTGCGGAGGAGGCGCGGCGTGCGAGGGCGGAGCTCTGCCGTGAGGGCGAGCTCGCCGGAGCGGCTTGGCCTGCCGGCGGAGGGCGCAGGGGGCGTGGAACGACGCGGAGAGGGACCTGCTGCAGTCTGAGCAGCAGGAGCGCGAGGTGCGACGCGGGCGGCATCGCGAGCAGAGTCCGGGTCGCGCCCTGATTCTGGAAAAATTTCCAGAATCAGACGTCTGGGTTGATAGGCAGATGGCGAGGACGACGTCTGGTAGCTCATACCGACGTCTGAAAGGTGTGTATTCCGCTTTCTTCTTCCTTCCTGTCGATCGACCGTACTAAGGAAGGAGTTGGCTGTGCGCAGGTTCGCTAATTCGCCATCCTTTGCGAATCAGATGTCTGGAAGTTGTACCAGACGGCGGGAGTGACCTCCAGACGTCCGGGGTGACCATCGGACGTCTGGGAGATAGGACAGACGTCCCCGCAGACTTCTGGACGTCTGGGAAACCACGCTGAACAGGTAATTCTCTGATCCACTATTTAAGACGTCTGGAAGAAGTTCCAGACGTCTGATTTTGTATAGTATCGTCTTTTTCGACCCGTTTAGGGCCCGTTCGACTTCGTTTTCCACGATTCGACCCGTTTAGGGACCAGGTGTTGAGCAGCCAGGGTCGGCGGCTGCAGAGGACGCTGGGCCGAGTAGGGTCCAGTAGAGTTTACCACAGTCTTTTGTACCTCTTTTGTTTCTGTTCTAGTGAGTAGTTTTTGTTTCCGCTGTACTTTCTTTACCTGCAGTTCTTGTTATATGATAAATGTTGTTCTACTGTTGTGGTGGTATCTACTGTAGTAGTTTCTTTCGTTACTGCTGTACTTCCTTACTGTTAGTTATATTCATGCTGAATGTGGTTTATTTTACTGCTCTTTTGGTTACTTCCTCGTTGGACGACTAGGTCTTGGGATTAGTCGAGTCGGTCCGGTTCTCGTGTCTTGTAGGGACTCGGGAACCGGGTCGTTACAAGATGGTATCAGAGCAAGGTCGTCCCGAGAAGTGAATCAACTGACTGGAAAATAACCAATTCACATGTTTATAGCTAGAGTAGCCACCACAACATATCTCTTGACATGAGCTCTTAGAAGTTTTGTTAGGTACCGTCTGTTTTGACGTTTCCGTTTTGTTTCGCGTCTCCTTGCAGGAGATGCCTCGTCGCGAGACTGGCCGCGGGCGCGGCCAAGGGCGGGGTCGGCGAGGTGGACGTGCTGTCGTTGACGTCTCGGTGGACCAGCCACCACTCCCTGGCATCCAGGCCCAGGACCTCGCCAGACTGATACGGGATATTGTACGAGAGGAGCTCCACCCACCGCCCCGAGCACCTCCTCTTGGGGTTGCAGAGGGGGAGTCCTCTGTGGGACCACGCGACGGACATGGCGCTGGACACGAGGGAGGGGATGGGCCCCTGCCGCCCCCACCTTCCTCCGACACTTCTGTACACGAGGCACCTTCGCCTGGAGGTGCACCAGCACCTCCCCTACAGCGCCACTTCGAGCTTTTCGGACAGTTCCGGAAGCTGAAGCCCCCCTCCTTCAAGGGGGATGAGGACCCGACCGAGGCAGAGGACTGGCTTGAGCAGCTGGAGAAGATCTTCGACACCCTCCGCCCCCCAGTGGAGTGCCGCGTGGCCTTTGCCACGTACCAGCTGGAGAGTGCGGCACACCGGTAGTGGAGGGCGGTCCGGGGACAGGAGAGGGACGAGCCGACATGGGACCAGTTGGTCACCCTCTTCTGCGAGCAGTACTTTCCCCAGACGTGGCAGGACCAGAGGAGGCGGGAGTTCCACACCCTCCGCCAAGGGACGATGACTGTTAGCGCGTACCGCACGCGTTTCTTGGAGCTGTCCCGCTTTGCAGCGACAGCGGTAGCCACTGAGGAGGAGCGCCTTTGGAGGTTCACCGGGGGGCTCCGGCCTGCGATCCGGGGGTATGTCAAACCCTTGAAGCCGCCGACGTTTTAGAGGGTGGTAGAGGCAGCTATGACTTACGAGGAGACCAACCCGTCCGCGCGAGAGACCGACGGTGGGCGGAAGAGGCCCTTTCAGCCAGACTTCTCACAGGGCCGGCGAGAACGGAGACACGTGGCGTCCGCAGGAGAGCCGTCACGGTGTGCAGGGCCATCAGTGGCCTTTGGGGGCCCTCGACAGGGGCCAGTCGCCAGCACCGGACCCCCGCCTAGCCGACAGCAGGGACTCACTGAGGGCGGGAGTCGGGTTCCCCTATGCTACCAGTGTGGCCAGCCGGGCCACGTCAGGAGGGACTGCCCATCTAGGGCAGGAGGTCAGCAGATACTTCCCGTGCAGAGCACTGGAGGGCGTGCAGGAGGCCGCGGTTCCCAGGCACGAGGAGGAGGACAGCAGTCGCGAGGAGGGTACCGGCCAGCACCTACCCGTCCGACACAGAGTGTGGCTGCTTCGTCCGCACCTAGAGCTGAGGGGCGTATCAACGCCCTAACACACAGGGACGCCAGAGCATCGGGATCCATGGTAGCAGGTATGGTTTCAGCTTCTGGAAGACTCGTTTACACGCTTTTCGATTCCGGAGCTACGCACTCGTTTGTCGCAGCCAGTTTCGCGGTTAGTTTGGACCAGGATTATACACTGTTAGAAAATCCGTTCATAATCAGAGGTCCGAGTGGTCGGCTGTTTGTAGCTGAGGAGGTGTACACGGATTACGAGGTCATCGTTGGAGGACATAGCCTGCCAGCTGACCTGATTATGATCTAGATGGAGGACTTTGGTATGATTCTGGGGATGGATTGGTTGTCCGCTTACCACACCTTGGTAGATTATTTTGAGAGGAAGATTGTCTTCTCCATTCCGGAGTTGCCTTCTTTCGAGTTTCACGGGCAGCCAGTGGACGGAGGTTTCAGGTGCATTTCGGCACTTCGGGCGGCGAGACTTTTGAGCCAGGGGTGTGAGGGCTTCCTAGCCTGTGTGGTGGCAGAGCCCAGCCCTGTGGCAGACTTCCAGAGCATCCCGGTGGTCAGAGAGTTCTCCGACGTGTTTCCAGACGAGTTACCAGGACTACCGCCCGAGCGTGAGATCGAGTTTGAGATCTCACTAGTACCAGGGACCAGCCCCATCTCCACCGCGCCATACAGGATGGCACCGCTTGAGCTGCGAGAGCTCAAGTCCCAGTTGCAGGACCTTTTGGAGAAAGGTTTCGTGAGGCCTAGTGCGTCTCCCTAGGGAGCCCCGATACTGTTTGTGAAGAAGAAGGATGGGACCCTACGCCTTTGTGTGGACTACCGACAGCTGAATAGGGTCACCATCAAGAACAGATATCCGCTGCCGAGGATCGACGATTTGTTTGACCAGTTGCGGGGTGCCACGGTGTTTTCCAAGATAGACTTAAGGTCTGGATACCACCAATTGAGAATCAGGGAGACCGACGTCTCCAAGACAGCTTTCCGCACCCGGTACGGACACTACGAGTTTTTGGTCATGCCGTTTGGGCTGACCAATGCCCCCGCTGCTTTCATGGACCTGATGAACCGGGTGTTTAGACCGTACTTGGATCAGTTCGTGGTGGTTTTCATAGATGAAGTGCTCATCTATTCTAGAGATCGGACGCAGCACGGACAGCACTTGCGGATGGTTCTGGACACTCTGAGACGACGTAGGCTATACGCCAAATACAGCAAGTGCGAGTTCTGGTTGAGGGAGGTGACCTTCTTGGGTCATGTGATCTCTGGTGACGGCCTGGCGGTGGACCCCGCCAAGGTCGAGGCAGTGCTCAGGTGGGAGAGACCGCGTTCAGTCACTGAGATTCGCAGTTTCCTGGGACAGGCAGGTTACTACAGACGGTTCATCAGGGGATTTTCACAGATTGCGCGTCCTATGACACAGTTGACCCGGAAGGACGTGCCTTTCGCTTGGACAGACGCCTGTGAGGCGTGTTTTCTGGAGCTGAAGGAGAGGTTGACCTCGGCTCCCGTGCTCACCATCCCTGACAGTAGTGGCGGGTTCGTTGTGTACACGGACGCTTCCTTGCAGGGGTTAGGAGGTGTGCTCATGCAGAGGGGTCATGTTGTCGCTTACGCTTCGCGGCAACTGAAGCCCCATGAGCATACCTACCCTACCCACAACCTAGAGTTGGCAGCTGTTGTCTTCGCGCTGAAGACCTGGAGGCACTACTTGTACGGTGAGATCTTCGAGATTTTTACAGATCACAAGAGCCTCAGATATCTTTTTGACCAGAAGGAGCTCAACATGAGACAGAGACGTTGGTTGGAGCTCCTGAAGGACTACGATTGCAGCATCTCCTACCACCCGGGAAAGGCCAATGTGGTGGCTGATGCCTTGAGCCGTAAGGCGCCCGCACGCTTGGCCAGTCTACAGTTACAGAGTTGGAGCCTTTTGGAGGAGGTGGGCAGTTGGCGACCTCTAGAGTTACGAGGATACTGTGGGGCAGTGACGGTGACACGGCAGACCAGGCCAGAGCTGATAGACCGTATCATCACAGGACAGATGGCTGATCCGTACTTGCAGTCTTTACGCGACAGAGTACTATCAGGGGACCCAGGGGACTTCTCTTTCACAGACCAGGTGTTACGCTTGAGGGGACGGTTGTGCGTTCCCAAAGACGAGGAGCTGTTGAGAGAGCTCCTGACTGAGGCACACGGTTCCAGATTCACCATACATCCCGGAAACACGAAAATGTACCAGGACTTGAGACGCGAGTTTTGGTGGAGAGGGATGAAGCGGGATGTGGGTGAGTTCGTGCAGTAGTGCTTAGTGTGCCAGCAGGTGAAAGCCGAGCATCAGAGGCCTGCAGGGCCGCTTCAGCCGCTTCCAGTGCCAGAGTGGAAGTGGGAGAGCATCACCATGGACTTGGTGGTGGGCTTACCTGTTACCCAGCGGGGACACGACGCAGTCTGGGTAATAGTGGATAGATTGACGAAGACGGCGCGATTCTTGCCGATCCGAGTCACTTTGGGACCAGCACAGTTGGCAGAGAGGTATATCCGTGATGTGGTGCGACTACACGGAGTTCCGCGGGAGATCGTATCCGACCGGGATACCCGCTTTACGTCCTAGTTTTGGGCTGAGTTTCAGCAGGCCTTGGGGACGAGGTTGAGGTTTAGCACGGCTTACCACCCCCAGACGGACGGACAGTCTGAGCGCACGATACAGACACTTGAGGACCTTTTGCGTGCCTGTGTACTAGACTGGAGGGGCTCTTGGGAGGAGCACCTGCCCCTGGCGGAGTTTGCATACAACAACAGTTATCACTCGAGCATCGGCATGGCTCCCTACGAGGCTCTGTACGGACGGAAGTGTACGGCACCCTTGAGTTGGGTTGAGGTGGGGACCAAGTGGGAGGTTGGCCCCAGGTTGATCCGGCAGAGTCAGGAGGTAGTTGAGCAGATCCACAGACGACTTCGCACTGTCAGGAGCAGACAGAAGAGCTACGCGGATCGCAGACGCAGAGAGGTGCAGTTCGAGGTTGGGGACCACGTCGTCCTTCGTGTTTCGCCCATGAAGGGCTTACAGCGGTTTGGGGTGAGAGGGAAGCTCGCGTCGAGGTTCGTGGGGCCCTTTGAGGTCCTGGAGCGGGTTGGACCCGTTGCTTACCGACTTGCCCTCACCCCGCAGTTTTCTGGTGTGCACGACGTGTTCCACGTGTCCAACCTCAGGAAGTACGTAGCCAATCCCAGCCACGTACTGAGTCACGAGAGCGTCGAGGTAAGTGACGACCTGACCTACCCCGAGCGGCCAGTGCAGATCCTAGACCGAGCCGTCCGCCGGTTGAGACGAAAGCAAGTACCCCTAGTAAAGGTTTTGTGGAGGAGCCAGCGGTACGAGGAGGCTACCTGGGAGCCTAAGGCGGCAATGCGGGAGCGGTACCCGGAGCTTTTCGCGGGTACGTCTTTTCAGACCGGCTTTGGTCCTCTTTGAGTTTGTTATGGTTATTTGGACATCTTTTTCCCGCACCCTAGTTGGCGCAAGTTTCGGGGACGAAAATTCCTTTGAGTTTGTTATATTGTTACGAACGCGTGCCCCGGACGTATTTTAAGACGTCTGGGAGGTGGCCCAGACGTCTGACCAGACGTCTGGGATCACATCCAGACGTCCTGCCAGACGTCTGGGATGGTTTACAGACGTTTGAAAAATAGTTATCATCCACACCCGCGAGTCGTCTGCGCGCCTGCGCGCGCAGACCGCATATTCGTTATTCCCACTTTTTCTTCTGCGGCTGCAGACGCCTGCCGCGCCTTCTCTCTCTCCTCTCCGCGCGGCGTTAAAAAGGGCCACGCCTCCCCTACCGTCTCCACCGTCTCCTTCTTCTTCTCCTTCCTGTGCACAAGAGCGAGCGAGCGCGAGGGCTGCAGCGGCGGCCGCAGTGAGCGCGGAGGAGGCGCGGCGTGCGAGGGCGGAGCTCTGCCGTGAGGGCGAGCTCGCCGGAGCGGCTTGGCCATCCGGCGGAGGGCGCAGGGGGCGCGGAACGATGCGGAGAGGGACCTGATGCAGTCTGAGCAGCAGGAGCGCGAGGTGCGACGCGGGCGGCATCGCGAGCAGAGTCCGGGTCGCGCCCTGATTCTGGAAAAATTTCCAGAATCAGACGTCTGGGTTGATAGGCAGACGGCGTGGACGACGTCTGGTAGCTCATACCGACGTCTGAAAGGTGTGTATTCCGCTTTCTTCTTCCTTCCTGTCGATCGAACGTACTAAGGGAGGGAGTTGGCTGTGCGCAGGTTCGCTGATTCGCCATCCTTTGCGAATCAGACGTCTGGAAGTTGTACCAGCGGCGGGAGTGACCTCCAGACGTCCGTGGTGACCATCGGACGTCTGGGAGATAGGACAGACGTCCCCGCAGACTTCTGGACGTCTAGGACACCACGCTAAACAGGTAATTCTCTGATCCACTGTTTAAGACGTCTGGAAGAAGTTCCAGACGTCTGATTTTGCACAGTATCGTCTTTTTCGACCTGTTTAGGGCCCATTCGGGCTCCGTTTTCCGCGATTCGAGTTGCGTTCTTTTCAGAATTAATTCCTCTACCCATCTACAGTAGCTATACACAGTTTTGAGACACTCCTTGTATTTGATCCTTGTGATAGGACCTCGTTCAGTTGCAATCTTGGGAGTCGCGGAGGCACGCGGGATTCCCGATCACACCCCCATTACTCCCGTTGTACCTGGTAGAGTGGCTTAAGCTATTAAAATCTGTTAAAGTATGAAACCTTAACTAGAATCTAGGTGTTGCATGAATCCTAGGAATGAGAAATGTATGGAATAATAGCTCCTAGGTGTTGCATAAATCCTAGGGCTGGAAAATTAGATTGTATGATAGATCCTAGGATATGGCATGAATCCTAGGATGGAAAACTAGTGGAATGTATATACTGCAGTCTTGGAAAATGGAAAGAAATATAAGGCTGCCTGTAATTTGAATTAACAGCTGCTTGTTGTGAACAGCTAACGAGGTTGAGAACATGGATTGTAAGAATGTGAAACTGGGAAGTGAAACCTGGATCTTGAGTAAAAAGGATGGAACCCTACGGGGAAGTAGGAGTGGAACTCCTGGAAAGTGAATGGAATAGTTTTGGGGAAGTGAGCTGGCCCTTGAGTACGGAGTACCAAGGAGAGCGACTGTCCCCCTGTTTAGTGCAGAGCGGAGCTAGCCGCCCCAGGGACCCAGGGTTAGGACTGGCCACTCTGTACCGACTTGCTGGCCCTCGCGTACGTAGTACCGAGGAGAGCTACTAGTGTTAGGAGAGTACTAGCTACCCCACTGGCCCCGGGGTTCTGCTAGCCTCCTTCACCGACTTGTTAGGCCCACTAGGGCAAACCAGGGTAGTCAGGCGAGGGTGCGTGGACTGTGGAGGGGCAAGGCCCCGGTTTGGTTACTGTGGAGGGGTTGGACCCCTGTTACTGAGAGGGCTCTGCCCTGGTTCCGTGCTGTGCTTTGGGCGCACCCGTTAACGGAAACGACTGACCGCGTACCAGTGCAGGCTAGCTACCTATGCGTTTATCGCGCGTGCCGTAGTCACCATTACGTCTGTCAGTGACCTTGGGGTGGTTGACTGAGGGTAGGATCACCACGGCGGACTCTCCGGCCAGGAGAGCACCACGTGCTACTTCTACTTTTGGAAAAGACTGCAATCAAGATCGTTCCCACGAGGACATTCGAGATCAAGTAAAGGATCTGAGAAATAAATGAAATAGTGAGAAAATTGAAAGACGTGAATAAAGGAAGTAATAGAACATAACAGCTACTGTACTCTCTACTGTTGCCTTTAGTTAGTTTGCCACTCTACTCAGCGTTTTGCTGACGTGTTACACTCGTTACCTTTTCCAGGACCAGGTGTTGAGCAGCCAGGGTCGGCGGCTGCAGAGGACGCTGGGCCGAGTAGGGTCCAGTAGAGTTTACCACAGTCTTTTGTACCTCTTTTGTTTCTGTTCTAGTGAGTAGTTTTTGTTTCCGCTGTACTTTCTTTACCTGCAGTTCTTGTTATATGATAAATGTTGTTCTACTGTTGTGGTGGTATCTACTGTAGTAGTTTCTTTCCTTACTGCTGTACTTCCTTACTGTTAGTTATATTCATGCTGAATGTGGTTTATTTTACTGCTCTTTTGGTTACTTCCTCGTTGGACGACTAGGTCTTGGGATTAGTCGAGTCGGTCCGGTTCTCGTGTCTCGTAGGGACTCGGGAACCGGGTCGTTACACAGTGTCTTCGTGTTGACCCATGATGTTTCCTTCGCAAGTTGCATTGACGAATAAACGAATATCTTCATGGAGTCCCTGGTAAAAAGACTGGACTTGTTCTATTTAGGAACTCCGTAATGGGGGCACTTTCACATGAGATCCAGGAAATAATTCCATGCCTCATGAAGTGGTTCTCTAGGCTGCTGTGTGAAGTGCGTGATCCGATGTCGTAAAGCATTTGTCCGACCAACTGGGAAAAACTTTTTCAGAAACTCGGATTGTAGTTCAACCCATGTGTTGATTAGATGCATTTGAGTCCGATACCAGTGAGCTACTTTGTCCATGAGAGAGAAGGAGAACATCTTCATGAGAAGAATGTCCCGATTTTGAACATCTGACCCGAAGGTTTGGGCCAGATGCTTGAGCTGTTTGATGTGCTGAAAAGGATCCTCCTAATTGAGCCCATGAAATTTTGGAATAGCATGAATCATGTTGGGCTTGAGTTCAAAATCAGAACCTCCAGCCGGGATTTGGACTCGAGGTTCGATCGCCACCGTAGTGGGATTGTAATTATCTCTCATCATAAGACGTTGCGGTGGATTCACAAAGGCTTCGAATAAATCATTAAGGCATTGAAGTTGGTTCTCAAGGTTATTCTCTTCTTTTGCGGGTTGTGCCATGATGATGGATGAAGGAGAATTAGGCTCAGATGAATCAAAGGAGATATCTATGTGATGGGGGTTACTGCACAAACACGGAAGTCAAGACCTAGCCTCAGTGGGAGTGAATGACTAAAGGAGGCCTCAAGGATGGTCTTAAGGACCTCCTACTAAACATGCACCGATGGTCTGGATGAGAATAGAATGTGATGGACCCAATCAAGACACCCAAAAAATTTGGATGACTATAGAGGTTCGGGGCGGATGATACCCCTTAGTCAGAAAGTCGTCCACCTGAGAATTACCTGGGCAGCCAGAGAGGGAGAATCCCGCAAAGACCCTTACAGGTAGAGTGCCCCCACGGGTTACAGGGTTTCCCCGCACTCGACCTCACTTGTCACTGATGTTCCAGGTAGACCAGAATGGGGACTTGACCTCTTAAGTCTACCAATTTTATTTAAGAGCAAAGGCGCTTAGAATTTCACTTGAACTTTAGATGTATTGAGTGCAAAAGTGACCTAATTTCAAGATTGGTTGACCCAACAAGGTGGGTCAACTTCACCTATTTGTCCTTTGATAAGTTTTAGGTCCCTCTTTTAGGATTCAAGTGAGATTAAGAGCGTGACTTTTAGGGTTTTCATGAATAGATCAATTCAACCAAGGCTTAGACACATCATTTTGGAAAGTTGATTCTTGCTTATATAAGTGTGTCTCTAAAAACCCTAACTTGGAATCCTTAATTGGCTCTAATTTTAGTCTAATTTAGTTTGCCAAATGTGGTATCTAGGGCTCAAACAAGAATGTGGTAGCCCTAGTTACCTGAAGTGGGTGCACAAATCAGGTTTTGTTGTTGAAATCAAACCAGGCAGCTTGATGAATTATCTAAGAATGTAAAGAAAGTATCCCTAATTGATTATATCCTTTTTAACCTTTTCAAAATGAGGGGCTTAAGAGAGAGTAATCAGATTTTACCTGCCCCTGGTGTGTTTGATGTGTGGCTGACTTTCTTCAATGTATCTTCTCCCTGAAATGACCGCAACAAAAGAGAGATGGCAAGTTAGTTTCTGTATCAGAAATTGTAATCAAGAATTCTAAATTGTCCGTTGCTCCCTAGCAACAGCGCCAAAATGTTAATCGAAAGCGAGATCGATGTTTTAAATAATAGCATTGTAGTGTAGTCGAAATCGCTCTGAAAACAAATACAATTTTATTACTCGAAAAATGTTCCGAGGTCGAACACAGGGAGCAAATGAAATTCACATACTAAACTTAGTAATTAATGCAAATTGAACACATAATATTACTCAAAAACTGAATAGGAATGTAGAGCATATGAGTATATGAAGAGTAAAAAGAGTTTTAGACAAAATAATGGTGATTTGAATCACCAATTATAAGTCATAGAATAGTTACTCAAATTGACTAAAGAAGGAAATATAAATTAAGACGTCTGATTTTACAATTAGACATCTTAAATGACTTTGCTACAGTCCTCCTCTTCCTTTCTTCTTCTTCTCTTTCTCTGATTCAACTTCTTTCTCTTCTTCTTCTCTGTCTCTGTGTACTTCTCTTCCTCTCTTCTTCACCTTCTGTCTTTGGCTTCTTCTTCTTTTTCCTTCTTCCTTTGCCTTTGCGAGCCCTTTCTTCTTCTTTCTCTTCTTTCTTCTGCCTTCAATTCTCCTCTTCTTCTTCCTTAGGCTTTCTTCTTCTCTAGCCTTTGTGAACCCTCTCTACTTCTTTCTCTTCTTTCTTCTGCCTTTAATTCTCCTCTTCTTCTTCTTCCTTAGGCTTTCTTCTTCTCTGGCCTTCCTGCCTTCTGAATCCGACTAAGTGTCGGAGCCAAACTCTCCAGGGCAAAAACCCCCTTCCCCCGCGGAGCTCTCCTCTCTCTTTCTCTCTTTCTATTTTAGTCTCTCTCTCCCAGAGCCACAGTCGGTCGAGTAGTCGGATCTAACGCATACCCGGGTCTAGGCTCACCGGTGTTTGTGGTGAGCGAGGAGTAAAGTCAGGCGAGTAGTCGGGTCGGCCAAGTCTGCGGGGGCAATATTGCAGACGAGTCCGATGAAGGGGGAAGGAGGACCTCACCCTCAGTGTTGGAGGCAAATAACCCTCTTCACCTTTTCACTTTATGCAGCTGAAAGCATCCCTTCGTTTCCGAGGTGGGACTAAATGTCCCACCTTCCTTCCGTGCACACAACAGCAGGGTGTGTGGCCGAACTGGCAAGGCTACGACTGCTGGAGCCCCTACATGAAGACTTGGATGCGTGCGGGCTTCTATTCCGCGCAACCTAGTGATAGCCCTGGGGCGTAACAGGACCTGGAGCAACAGTAAGCAAGCTCGAAGCTTTGGCAACAATGGCAGCCGTTGACTTGCTACCTGAAATCAAGAACAGGGGCCTAATGGCCGCATTAGAACGCTTAGCAGGGTCACCGTGGCACGGCGAATGTGACGGTGGCTGTGGCGTGGAGAGAGGGTGGTTGTGGTGGCTGGACGGTGAAGGGAATGGATGGTGAGAGTGGGTCTATTTGGGGAGGTGTTTGGGTAGTCGATGGAGTGATTGGACTGAGGGGAAATGATCAGGGAGGAGCAGTGGAAGCTATAGGGTGGTCGGCGAGGTGGATGGAGGTGCATAGCGGTGGGAGCACCTCGTCGGATGAGTCACCGAAGATGGTGGTGACGGTGGTCAATGGCATCGGTGGTCGATTTTGGGAAATAGAGAGAGAAAGAAGGAAAGTGTGAGAGAGAAGGAACTTAAAAGCCTACTTCTAAGGGACGAAAGGGACAGAGGTCCCACACCAGTGTGGTTGTCGGACGGTGAAGGGAAAGATGAATCTCCATAGGTGAGGTGGCGGCAAAGATGGGGCAGGAATGACATTGGCGGGTATTACGTAACGCAGATGGTGGTGGAGATAACCCTGCCACTGGTACTGTGGTTGGCCGACAAAAGAGCTAGGGAAAGGCCGCCGGAGCTTGTGGAGGGTTGCAATCGGAGGGGAGAGTGGAATAGAGGGGAAACCGGCCCAATTTCAAGCTGAGACGGTTGAACCCTGAGGAGTCTTTAAATAGGGATCTGAGAAGGTTTTGTGCTTGGAAGCCAAGCTTCCAAGCAAGGAATGCTTCGTCAGAGATGGAAACTTCAAGAGACCCAAATCTCTCATGTGTTCGCATGAGAAATTGGGAAAGATTCAGGGCATCTAATTGGGTTCATATTGGAGGAAATTTCTCAGAGAATCTCCCTTCCAATTTTGGAGGAGATTCTCCAAGCAATCAAGGAGAAATCACCTTTCAAAGGTCGCCGAAGTAGGATTCCTCCACGATAATGGCAAAGGGACCTATTTGTGAAGATGATGAAGAAGTTAGGGGGCTATTCGCAAGGGTTTTTGAAAGTTAGGGGTAGAAATGTAATAAGACAAGACCTTTTTGCAAAATAGGTCAAGATGAATTCCCCTTAGGTCCAAATTTTGGTACAAACCTAATTTGAACCTAAGGAATCCAATAGTGAAGTTGGATTTTGGTTTTGATCACGTGTGATCAGGTAATTTATGCAAAAACCCAAATTAGGGCAAATATCTGTCTGAGACCCCATTCTTGGTCAAGATGGATTCTAATGGCCAAATTGAAGGTACTAAACCCTAGAGAATATTTTTCTATGATTTTTAGAGGGTTTAAGTAAATTTTATCCTAACCAAAACCTTAGTTAATTAAGTAGGTCTGTTTTTAGGGTTTCAAAAGTTATTTAATTTCCAGAACATACACAAACCCTTTTTTGTCAAATCCAACCCATTTGTTATCTTATTAAGACTATTTGACCTTTATTCAGCCCTTGAGAAAACCCGTGGTTGTACTACATTGGTAAAATTACAGTTTGAACCCTAGTTTCTTATTTTTCTCTCAGAAAGGTTATGCAGTGAATTATGACCTTCAGTTAGTTATGTGGGAGCATTTATTCTCTTCATTGGGTCAAAATGAGCTAGTTATGGCTCATGATGGTGTTCCCATCAGACCCCCATTCCACCCGTGAATCCCGATAGAGTGGTTTACTTCAATATTAAGATTTAAATAAATAAAGTGCATGTTTAGAATAACTTGATTTAACCCTAGGATGTGAACTAAACCCTAGGGTAGAAGCGAATGAACATTGCTTGAGCTACACTGTTTACTTTGAGATACTTGTTAAACCTTAATTGCTAGAAATTGTATAGAAACATAATGTGATACTTCTTCAGTTGTAAAAACATGAGCTACCTGTTATATAAATGAAAAATCGAGATGTGAACAATGAGATCTGAATATTGAGAAACGAAATGAAATGAATACAGTGCATGAACCCTACGGGGAACTAGGAGAAGAGATCTTGTATACAAAAAGAATCTCGTATGTAAACAGGAAGTGAGTTGGCCCTTGTGTATACAGTATCAAGGAGAGCAACTGTCCCTTTAGTGTAGAGGGGAGCTAGCCATCCCTTGGGTTGAGACCCGGGGTTGGGACTAGTCACTCTACACCAACTCCTATTTGGCCCTCGTGTACGTGGTATTGAGGTGAGCTACTTAGTGTAGGGAGGGAGCTAGCCGCCCCACGGGACTCAGGGTTAGGACTAGCTACCCTACACCGACTCTTGTTAGGCCCACTGTGCAAACCGGGATAGTTGGACGAGGGTATGTGGACTATGGAGGGGTGAAACCCCTGTTCTATTCTGAGGGGAGAGACCCCTGTTCTGAGAGGGTAAGGCCCTATGCTGTTCCATGCTGTACGTTTGGGTGTACTTGCTAGCAGAAACGATTGACCATGTGCCAATGCAGGGTAGCTACTCGTGCACTTATCGGGCGAGCCGTAGTCACCACTACGTCGCGATCGTGACCTCAGGGTGGTAGACCGAGTGTAGGACTACCACGAGGGACTCTCTCGGCCAGGAGAGCACCACGTGTACATCCTACATTACGGGAAAAACTGCCATCAAGATCGTTCCCTTAAGGAACAGGCAAGATCAAGAAATGTATGGATCCTTAGTAGAATAAACGAATCAGAAACACTAGTTGAGATAAATAGAAATGAATAATTAATTAGTTGCTTGTCTTATGTTAATTACATGTAAATGGCTTAATCACAACTCTACTCAGCATTTGTTGACCACGGATTTTGTAACCTTGTTCAAGTTAGGGAGTTGAGCAATCAACATCACCGGCTAGAGAGGGAGTTGGGCCCAGTCGAGCCCAACCTTAGCTGTTGTTCCCTTTTTGTTTTCGAGCTTCTATTGTTGTAGTGAATACTTTGAAATATGTAATACTGTTTCTGTTACATTTCCGTTCTACTTTTCGCTGTTGTAGTTGTGATGACATGTAATATTGTGAGACATTTCCTTTTGTTTCCTTTACTGTCTTTTAGTTATTTCTGCTTAGTTACATTGCATGTGTGGTTGCGGAATATTTTTTGCTTTTGGTTATTTCTCGTTGGACGACTGGGTCTTAGGATCTAGTCGAGGTGAGCCGATCTCGGGTCCTGTAGGGAGCCAGAATCGAGTCATAACAGACCCTTTCAATGGAAACTTAGAACCTATGGCGTTAAGGTATGTCTCACTGCGATCATAATGGCATGTGGTTCGCTGAAAACGGACTTCAATTGCACTCTAAATTAATTAAGCAAAATAAACAACCCTTGTGACCTAAAGACAAAAATGAAAACCTAAGATTTAAAAGCCAGAAGTTTTCTAGACTGTAACATCTTCTTCCTCCTCCTCCTGTGCCTTTGTTCTTTTTAGTTTCACACTGTTCACATGTGAACGTGCAGGCCATGCACGGCCAATCCTCCCGCCGATGTTCTACCCTTGTCGGCCACCCCTCACCTCGCCAACGTCATGCCAGCCTCCACCGACTGTCGGCGGCAACCGACCACCCCTCCTTCTCCTTCTTCCTCTTGTCGACGTGCATCCAGGGAGAAGGACCCATGCATGCATGTCCACCGACCATGGCAGCTAGTCATTCGTGAGCCATTCTTCTCGCAAGTTCAATCAGAACTTTAGTCGACCTTGCGAGAAAGATCCATGCTGGCCCTCACCTTTGACTGCCTGGTTTCCTTCCTCAACTCCTTGACGACGAAAACAAGAAATGAAGAACGAGGAACATCCAATACCTTGTTGCCCGCTCTCCTCGTGCTACTACGAGCATGGTCGATCCCACGGCCATAGTCCTTTGTCAGAGATGAAGTAAGAAGGGAGGAGGCTACAGTCTGCCCTCTCCTCCTCGACCTCTCCTCTCTCTCTCTCTCGTGAAGGAAACAAGGGTGGCGTCTGCATATGGATTTAACGCGAGTTTGGTAGGGGTGACAATATATATAAGAGAGTTCAAAGAAGATAACCAAGATTGGAGGAGGGAAAAAAAAACAAATGGAAGGATAATAAGTGAAAAAAAAATAAAATCAAAACGAAAGGATAATATGTTGACTAACTTACATTTGATACTACATGCTCCTTTCATTTTTATACTAATGAACTCTGATTTTTGTTCAATTAGTCCCATTGGAAAATTCAAGACAAAAGAAACCCATTAGTATCAAAGATGACATCATTCACTATTTTATTTTTATTTAGGGTTGACTAGAACCCAAAATTTCTCATTTTCAACTACGTTAACCAGATTCGTACCTGACTGGCATCGACGAGTTCGTCTGGACACGGTTAGCCCTAGAATGATCTCAGAAAATAGGTTCAGAACTTTACACTCCTTGCATGTTTATTGCATGGACAGTAGTCACCACTTCACTTCGTTAGCTAAGACCATAGGGTGGTTAACTAGGTGGTAGGGTGGGTATAGATCATCCCTTCGACCAAAGGGGTGTAGCATATGCAATATATCATCTAGGATACCACAACGAAACCTCCTCAAGCCTTTCTAAGAAGTTGATTTTTGGGCAGGAGTGACTAGACTATATGAAGACAAATCAATGGAGTAATATAACAAAAAAACTTAAATAATTAAGAACAATACTCATTTTCTTTGTTTCTTGCACTTGCTTACCTGAACTCTTTCTTTTCTAGTTTACCACTCTACTTTTAACGAGAGAAATCAATGTTACAAAAGTTGCATCGTAGTATAGGTCAAAATCTCTTGAAAATAAATAATCTTTATACTCAAAGGAAATCCGAGGTCGTTCACTGGGAGCAAGTGGCAATTCAATCTCAAAATCACAATTCTAAGTAAAAGATATGAGCAATTGTAATTAGAATTGATTCAAAATGATATAGTAATAATTTCTAGTAATGTGCAAAAAGAAGAGGGTAAAATGGTAATTTGAATCACCAAATTACCCTACAATATTAAGCTTTGCAAGTTACTCAACTAATAGAATCGTATAAGCCAAGAAAATATCAATTTAACCAACAAAACCAAGGTATCAGCAGATATCAGACGACAGAATAGACACTTAGACGCCTTAACCGATGCTCAGTAGACAGAGGCAAAGACCTCTTCCTTCCTTCTCTTCAAGCCTTAGGGAGAGGCATTGGAACAACAGCTTTAGAAGTGAAGGCCTCCTAATCAGCTAAGTGTAGAGAGGGCGTGAGGCAAAAACCCCCCTTCTCTCTCTTTTCTTCTCTTCCCTCTCAGAACCCCGCTCTAATTGGGGAAATAGCCAGGTAACCGGATCTGGCCAGACCTGCATGGCATGACCGCAGGTGAGGCGTGCGTATGGGCGTGCATGTGGGGACCTCACCCGCTGTGTGGGCTGAGGCGAACAACCTACAGCACAAAAACAATATATGTCACTGCGCCGCTTCTGGTGTTAATGATGTGGGACTATGTCCCCAAGTCTTTTTTTCTCGCGCAAAATCCGCAAGTGATGAAGCTCTCAATTGCAATAGCTACGAAGGATAGGGTCTTCAATTGAGGCTTTGGAGATATTCCTGGAGAGATTCCATGCACCCTGGAGTCAAGACTTGGAGTTGTAGGTCAAAAGAAGGTGCTTCAAGCCTCGTTCGAAGCTCTGCGGCAATGGCATGGCACCTGAAACCTAAAACTCAAGAGATAGCCTCTCAGCCTCGTCAAAACAATTTAGGAAGCATCACTGGACTTTGTAGAGTGCAACGGTGGTGGTGCGGAGGTGATTGGCAGAGTGAGGAGTCTGACGACCTCTCAAAGGGTGGTCGGAGGTGGGTCTGTTCGGTAGAAGATTTGGAGGGGCAATCAACCTAACTAGGTTAGGGCTTTTGCTCCTGGGGTCACGGCGGAGGTTTTGGCGATGTTGGCGGCAAGAATCGAGAGGTGTAGCGGCTGATTGGTGTCGCCAGAGCGGAGGGAGATCAAGAGGGTACAGGTGGTGCAATGAGTGTGAGTGAGTTGTGAGTGCAGGAAAAGAGCAGTAGAGTGAAAGAGAGAGCGATAGAGGGACTTAGCTAGGTGAGAGAGAGACGGAGGCGGCCGATTTTAGTCGACTGGCGTCGAAGAAGACGGAGAGATCGTCAAAGCAGCAACGAGTTAGGCAGAGGCACGTCCTCCCTTTGGTCGGGGAGGATCATGACGAAGAGGAGAGTCGTGAGGACTAACCAATTTGGTCGTTGGACGATCGGAGGAAGGGAATCGAAGGAGGTCTCCAGAGTAGCGGTCATTGGTGGCCGGATGAGGTGATTTAGGGGTTGTTAACTAGCCAAGACTTGCTGAGAAGCACGGTAAGGCATTGGGTGTTCTTATATAGGCCATGGGAGGTCTTTCCAAGCTTGGAAAGAAGCTTCTAAGCTGGGAAGGTCTTCGCGAAATAGGATACTCGAACCTTTGAAAGGTTCGCATGACCTTTTGGGAATGAATTGGAGCTTAAGACATGCCTCAATTGGTAGGGAATTTCACAAAGAATCTCCAGTTCAAATTTGGGATTGTTTGATTGAGAATCAAGCGAGAAAATCTTGCTCGAATCTCATCGGAGCTCAACATGTTCATACTAATGGTGGAAGGGGACCCAAACGTGAAGATGATGAAGAAGTTAGGGACCTATTTGTAAGAAATTAGAAAGTTAGGGCCATGTGTGTGAGAGAAAAGATTTAGACAGGATCAAATTGCAAACTAGGTCAAGATGATCTCAGATTGGGCCCAAATTTTGATACAAACCTAATTTGGACCCAAGGAATCCAATGGTGAAGTTAAATTTAGGTTTTGACCAAGTTTGATGGGATAAATTGCATAATTATCCAAATTAGGGTAAAAGTCTGTCTGTGTCTCTGTTTTAGGTTAAGACGGGTTCTGATGGTCAAATTGAGGCACTGAACCCTAGAGAGTATTTTTATATGAATTTTATAGGATTTAGGTGAATTTTATCTTGACTAGACCTCAATAGGTTAAGCAGGTTTGTTTTTAGGATTTCAGATGTTCATTAATTCCTGTAACCCATGAAAATCGTTTCGTTCTGTATAAACCCTCTTAATAGACTCTAAAGCACATTTGGCCTTTGTTCAACCCTTGAGAAAACCCATGGATATTCTATTTTTGTGATAGAATGGTAAATTTGTAGAAATAACCCTATTTTCTTGCTTTCTTCTCAGATCAGTGTTTTGTGCCCTTAAGACCTTCTGATTGATATGTAGGAGCTTTTATTCACTTAATCAGATCAAATTGAGCTAGCTATGGCTCATGATGGTGTTCCCATCATCTACTTAGCGTTTACTGACATTTTCTGTGGATCTATGTACTTAGGTCCTAATGAGATACAATCAAACTCTGTAATTGTAGGAGCTGACAGTGCTAGTCCGAGTGCAGCACCATGGTTTGGTAGTTGTAGTCATAATTTCTAGTTTTGGTGTTCTTTCTTTTAGTTTTATATAGTATTTTGTTTTAATTCCTTCCAATACTTTTGTCCTGTTTTCTTTGGTTACATGCCAATACATTGATGGCTATGATTATTCTAGTAATATGTTTCCAGTTTAGCTTTTCCTATTGTTTCATATATATATCTGTAATGTGATACACTGTGAATGATATTGTTATTCTATGTTTATGTGATGGATGACCAGATCTTAGGAAAATTGGTAAATCGACTCGACTTTCTACTAGGATGGAGGCTCGAGTCGTAATAGATGGTATCAGAGTAAGGTCATCTCGTATAGACATAAGATAGTCTGAATGGATCAGTGCATCAGTTATAGATCATAGATCATAGCCATCAATTAAGTCATGATTTAGAGTCCCTAAATCATTCCTTGTTCCACTATTCTCATGTCTCTAATTTGATAGGCCATCTACTGATCATGAGATGGTCTGAAGAATCTCAAAAATTGAGCCCTATCATGAAAATTCTTATTAACAAAAGAGCTTGATGTGATTTTGTTAATATGTACTCCAAATCTAACTCATTCAAGTTATGATTCCTGAAGGTGATGTTAGTCAAGCTCTCTATAATCTAAATTCTATCCTTCACCTAAGCCTTCTCTTTGCCCTTAATTGTAGCATAATTGATGTCTCCTGAGTTGAATGTCAAAAGTACATTGCCTTCAAGCTTTGTATGGATTGATTTAAGTAAGGAATGAGTGATAGAATTGTCCTAAGTGACCCATCCTTTTTAGTCAAGAGGCCCTATGAGCTATAGGCTTATTAGCATCTCTTGATGGATTGGACTCCTGAGGCATGAACATAATAGCCTCCTTTGTGTCATTTGGCTAAATAGAAGTGGTTCCTAATGTTAACCCTCCAAAGATTGAGCCCCTTATGGACTGGTGAAAGAAATTACTGGGAAGTTCTATCTCGTGAACTTGAGATTAACGAAGGTTGGAAAATGCAACCTAGCCTGTTGGAATATGTATCAGAGGAAAGAATTGATTGGGATTTGTTTAAGCATCTAAGCCAAATGTTAATGCATCAAGGATAATTTTATGATGCAGATTAGCAACACTCTTGCAAGGAGGATGAACTAGTGATGAGTGCACTCATTGCAGCTTGAGTTGGGTCTCAAAGATTTTCTTATTTTTCTATTCATTATACTTAGTACTCTTGGCTACAAACCTAGCCAGTAATCCTTGCATGGTGTAAGTATCAAAGGAATAAGTGTATGCCATAAGGATAATCCCTAATGATCGAGAGATCAGGGGGCTCCTGTGAATCATTGTTAGGTGGTATCTCTCGATAGAGTGACCTTGTTGAGTATGGATGGAATATCCTCCATGTTTTTGCCTAACAAGATAGGGGTGGTTTCTTGATGCAAATCCTTCAAGGCTGAGTCCCTTCACGAAATCGAGAACAAAATCATTGGATGTTTTCTATCTTACAAGAGATTGAGAATGATGAAAATGTCGATAGTAGCCTAACGTGATGGAATATGAATTAAAAAGGAATTTTTGGCATGACCAATTGTTCACTTATGAGATTGTTTACAGAAATACACATTGTACTACTTCAAATTGAGTGACACGTTCACAAAATTTTTAATTCGAACTCAAAAGATACGTGTTTTTGAATCAAAGTCCGAGTCATCTCAGGGAGGCAATTTAGATTGTCTTGCTTTCCTAAGTCCAATATACATATTTTTTTCATTTTTACTTTTATGATTTTTTTGGCCTTTCTAATAATGAAAAGAATAAGAAACTAATATAAATTATGAACTACAAAATCACATAAAGGAGACGCACAAAATAGATGAAAGATTTTTTTATTGAAATTGTAGAAGATGTTTTACAACTAAGACAAAAGAAAAAACAAAAATAGATGAAGCAAGTAAATAAAATGGAGCCCCGAGATGAAGCTATGTTGGAGAAGCAGAAGTCTAGAAGCGAGTGCAAATCCAACGTACCACTAGAGACTGGCAACTATAACCTCAGGTAAAGGAAACTCACGCCCAAGGTTGAGGAAGAGGAGGGTGGATGATGTAAACATATTTATATTACATAAGATGTCTATTTATGCATGTTCTTAAGCATAGAATTGCATTACATACTATAAATATTGCATAGCATGCATCATCTTGCATTTAGATTAGTTTGAATAAAATGGAGGTTAACTGTCTCCTTTTATGTTCAGGGATAGGGCAACTTTTATCGGGGCCTCGGATCAAAGATCCAACTGTACAGATTTGATCAAGGCGACGATTGGAGTTTAACGACTCCAAGATCGCCCTAATTAGACATATGCAGCATCAAATAGAGATTAAGGGACCCTAGAAGATCAAGGGCCAAGATGGTGTGAATCAGCACTTTAGACGACAAATCCAACCACATGGAAGAATTCGGATCGACGATCGCAGGCTAACAGCGCGAAAATCAACTCAATCCAACAACTGTGGTACCATCTACATCATCCAAAAGATGGACGGCCAAGATGGCGCCACTTGGTGCACTCAGTCGCCCAACCGATCGCTGCACCCACCGCACCTTCTCTTCTTTAATCTGATCGTCGCTTCTCAGCCGTTGGATGCTCATCCAATAGTTGTGGGGCGCACGCGCACAACTCATAAGCACGACACAAACGTGCTGATAGCACGTTGGTCGAACGCGCTTGTGAGAAGGCGAGGCGCGCGTTCAAGCCTTGAGGAGAGGATGCTGAGGCGTGGCAAGCGGGCGCGATTGAGCGCTCGATCGCGATCGAGTGGCTCCGATCGCGATCGAGCGGCTCCGATCGCGATCAAGCGGCTACGCTTGCTCGATAGAGCTCATGCTCCATCAAATGCTCGCGCGTAACACGGGATCTCACACGGCAAGCACCCGATGAGGAGGCGTGGCGAGGATGCGAACGGCCGAGATTTCAGGAGTGTGAATGAGTGTTGCGCTTGAGGAGGCGAGCGGGCGCGTGCGCGCTGCCCCCACTACGCCCACGTTCGGACCTTTAGCGACGGATTTATTCGTCACTAAAGGTCCTGAATTAATGATTTTCAATTTAAAAAGACCAAATTGCCCTCACTCCTTGCAACTATAAAAGGAGACCCCCTCCATACAAAATTCTCATCCCTTCTTTCTCTTCTCTCCCTCTCCAAAGCTCAAGAGAAGCTTGTCCCACACCTGGGATGCTTCTCAAGAGATAAAGTCAAATTTTAGCCCCCATTTCGGAAGTGGATCTTGCGACGACAACGACGTGCTGCCCCGTTCCCCTTCTTCCCGCTTCCTCCTCCTTCGTCCTTCTCCGTTCCCCGTCTTCCAAGCGTTGTCCCGTCCGGCTCATCCTCCAAGTGACCGTCGAGGAGGATATCTCTCTCTCCATTCTTTTTAATGCTTTTTAGAGTAGATTTATTGCTTTCTACCGTAATCAGTTTCTGCTTTCTAGTTGTAATGAGTAGTGTAACGAACAATCTCTTTGATAATGAATTCAATGTTCATTCTACATCTCTTTTTGTTTTTGTTTGTAATATTCTCTCTCTCTTCTATTTCTTGTAAATAAATAGATAGTTTCTAATCAATTATTCTACTTCGTGACAAATAAAACAAACGCGTATTTTTAATCAAACGTCCGCCACCTTGTGTTTGACCCGGGATTTCTATTCCGGTATAAATTTTATTTGTTGAACACGAGTTCTTCGCTTTCAAACTACAACGATAGGTTTTTCAAAACCAAATGCGATAACGTAGTAACTCATAGCTTCAACATTTTGGCGCCGTTGTTGGGGAGGCGACGCTCTTTGATTTTTTTTTACGTTTTACAACTTACGAATCATTTACTTCACTTCTCTCCTTTCTTATTGTGATTGTAGGTACTCTTTTGAGATGAGTAAAAGTGGTAAATTGGAGCAAAGTGCTATTGAAGGTTCTGTAAATTTTCCCCCACCTCCCAACCATTAGTTTTGCATTTCACCACGTAATAACACAAACATCAATCAACCTAGGTATTCTTATAAACTCTAAGGTTAGTTTTGTTTGTTTGTTTGACGTCTACACCCGCCTCAACCTCCGCATTTAAAAAGAAAAATTAAAAAAAAATCTCACAGAGGTACACAACCTCATCTGATTTTCAAACTCAACCGATAAATTGATCTTTGGAACCGGTACACACATCCAAACACAATTCAGTAGAAATCAGATTAGGTAATCGCTTGTGTGCCTAATTAAGTGGTGCAACAGGTCGATTGTTTGAGTTGATTGGGCTGCACCACTTCAATTAAAATCGACTCATCAAGTAGCTGCCACATAGGTTCAACTCTTAGGGATTTACCAGGCACTCCACATTCTTTTAAGTTTTAAAGGAAAACATCTTCACCTGTGCTTTCAAAACCTGGTGTGCCAACAAAACTTGTTTGAAAATACCTAAAGTTGAATCCTAAAAGCTACTAAGCAATATTTGAACCCTAAAATTTATCGCATCAAAAAATAATCATGCTCGAAAACCATTGGTTGTGCACGCACACACAAATCAATCAATCATTAAAGGCACAACCCAGATAAAGGGCACATCACATTCCAAGGCTCATTCAAACCTAACCCTAAATAAAACAGAGTAAACGTTGGCCTTAAGGATTCGACTTGCTCTTTGGAGCCCAGAACGAGATTATTTTCGATTAGTCTATTTCTACTGTTCAATCTAATGTCTAGCTAGGGGAGCAGAATCAAATGATCGTGGTTGGGGGGTACACTAAGAACCGAAGGCGAAAACCAAAGGAAGAACATTCTCCCCAGTCCCTCCTTCTAACTGGTTGGATTGAACAGACAGAAGTACATCAAATCGTTTCTTTATCTCAAGACAGGTTTTGGGAGTCTGTAGGTCCTTTAGGCTAGCCCACTTAAGGATAGGTTTGATTACTTGTATTGCAGGGCGCCTTTCTTCCTCCAGTCAATCATGAATCCTTCCACATTTTATATGCATTCCTGCTCTTTCCCTCCTATTATGAGTTATCCTCAACATGACGATTATCCTGACTCATACTGTAATCAACCTTCAGTTAGTTGGGATAACTCAGATTGGGGATACAGTTCCAGACCTCTGTGTTTAGGGTCTAACCCTGAACACCATTATTGTGATTTCTATCCTTCTCAAAGCCACATCGATTATAGATCGTCACTCTTTCATGGACAACCTAATACGATCTACAGTTAAGGAGGATACATTGATCTTTACCCATCCTCTGATTACACTGCCTTTAGGTCATCACCACCTTTTGAACAATCCGAGATGACCTATTATCAGGAAGGGTATCATGGATCTTAATTTGTTAACTCCTCTGTACTGATCCCAAACCCGCCCAACCCTGAAACAAGTCATCTGGTTCAGGGTAACCAAGTTCAAGATAAGGTTCTGGCTAACTTGAGGAATATCATACAATCTTTAGAAGTTCAGCCAATACCTTGCATTGAAAAATTGGAGCCCCTGATTGAGATGATTGATGATTTGAACAAGTATTTGTTGGATTGGCTCCATGATGTTAAAGATAAGAATCCGGGTGAGTTTTTACTTAGGAAGTTATCGAAATTGAGAATGAGATCTATGGTTGCTTTAGTTCAATAATGGGATGATTCCCAGGATGAACCCCCTTCAGGAGAGCCCATGTTAGAACTCGCTCAGGCAAATGTTGGGGGAGACACGTGTTACGAGACTGACCAGATTGAATTAGAGCAACCAGTTAAGGATGATCTAATTTCTTCACCTGAAATCTTTGAGCCGGGGTACGAGGAAATGTATGTCTCCATGGACCAAAAAATGGCAGATGATTTTGGAACATACATTAATACGGATTTTGATTTCTTTGATTCTGATGGTGAAGATTCAATTTGCGAAGTCTCACGCGAGTTTACAAAACACGATTTCTGTGAGACGATTGGGCCTGAAGAATCTAATAGATCATTTGATAGCCCAATAACTGAGGAAACTGATCTTATTTGGGCTCACATTATGGATCCAGAATCGCATTTTCTGGAGGATTCAATCCAATGCCCTGATTGTCAGTTACACCCCATTGAGCTTATTGAAGATTCTCTTTTTAAGATAACTAATCCCAAGTCAATTCTGATTCAGTCACATCTTTTAGACTTGGAAATTTCAGACGGGGTGATTAATATGCAGGAGGTCTCGAAATTTGACATTCTGAATGAGGAGGATAGGAGCTGGGAAATTTTAATTTGGGAAGCAAACTCTGGAGGAAATAGAAGATCGAGTCTAAGGGTTCCAATTCATCTGAAACCATCAAACCAAAACCCTTATGACATTTGTTCTAAGGATGTTCAACCCAAGCATACATTAATTAATTATCCTTTCGATATTGAATTCTCTGTAAACCGACTCTTTGGTCTTGGGTTGCATCCTCATAAATCGCAGCTCGACTCCGTTTGAATACTAATTTTAGGTTTTGGGTAGTTTTTGTCCAGAACCTTAGATATTTTCGATTATGGGGTATGGGTCTGCACCACAATCTGGTCCACATTTGTGGACATCTGTTGGTAGGTCAGAGGTTTCATCTTTTTATTCTGATTCTGACCTGCACCTGTGAATTCTTTATTTCTCTTCTTTGTATAGTATGCCTAGCTGAAGGCACTAAATTCAGCACATATACAGTTTTTTTAGTCTTATCTCGGAGCGGACTCGACATTCACAAAATTCAGGTGCTTTCTACTCTATTCCACTCTGTTTTATATCTTTTTAATACAATGAGGACATTGCATTAGATAGGCATGAGGAGGTGGATATTCATCTCTGAATTAATTCATCAGCTCCGTAGATTTATTTTATTTTCTTTTATTTATATATTAAAAAAATTGTGGAATTAGGAAAGAGAACTTGGGCTTAAGAAAAATTTTCAATCTTAAGAAATATTACATTAGGATCTGAACACAGGGCTTAATTGCCCCGGGTATCCACTAAAATGTGGATTTATTTTTCGAGTCCTCGCCAACCTGAATTCTATTTTAATTTGAGTAAATAAGTTTGGGTGATAAGTACACGACTTATCAATTCGCCCTCTGATTTGAGGGAACTTTAAGTCTAAAGCATCTACACACTTTCTTTTCATTGACTTGTTGATCGACGGTTTTAACGAAAATTGGGTAGCTAATGAACCTTCTAGGGTGATATGGTTGGCAAGTTACGGTGGGTAACAGCCCATAGGTAGGTTGTCCAGAGCCCAATCACTGGACCATTCTCTTCTTGATGCCTTTAGGTAAATCTTAGACCAGGGAAGCCACCTACTTAAAAAGAAAGTCAAAAGAAAAGAAAAAGAAAAGGAGAAAAGAAAAAAAGAAAACAAAAGAAATAAGCCACACTTCACCGCACAAGTATAGCTGGCAAGTTGTCGGTAGTAACAGTTCATCGACCGGTTGTCCAGAACCCAACTCGAGAAATGCACTTAAAATTCCCAAAACACTTAGGAAGAAGCAGAGAAGTAGAATAAACCGAGGAGATATGCACTGGATTCACTCTTGTGTTGATCCCATAAAAATAAAAGTAGGGAGAAAGCTACCGGTTGTAAAGATACACCTTTAGGCAGAACTCTCTTTTTAAGGTCACCTAAAGGAGTAGAAACCCGCAGTACGTTCTAATTGCCGATCAATGAGGCTATCACATTCACAATAAGATGCTTAGAACTTAGGGTTCTCATCAAATTTTGGGTTAATTGAATGGCCGTAGAAAGCCACTCTTAAACCCTAAACTCAAAAATCCAAAAAAATTAGAAAAGAAGAAAAAGAGAAAAAGAAAATTTTCTTTGAATAAGGTGAGGGCTTGAGATGGTCTGCATTTTGGCAGATACTTGGGCACTGTTGTGTCTTTGAAAGTTCAGATCCTAAGTAAACATTTTCTTAATGATTGAAAATAACTTATGCCCAAATAATCCAACCTAATTCTTTTATAAATAGCATATAGTTTTTGCTAGGGACTAGCAAAAGATAGGCATGGGGGTGTGATGTAAACATATTTATATTACATAAGATGTCTATTTATGCATGTTTTTAAGCATAGAATTGCACTACATACTATAAATATTGCATAGCATGCATCATCTTGCATTTAGATTAGTTTGAATAAAATGGAGGTTAATTGTCTCCTTTTATGTTCAGGGACAGGGTAACTTTTTATCGGGGCCTCGGATCGAAGATCCAACCGTACAGATTTGATCAGGGCAATGATTGGAGTTCAATGACTCCGAGATCGCCCTAATCAGACATCTGTAGAATCAGATAGAGACCAAGGGACCCTAGAAGATCAAGGGCCAAGATGGTGTAAATTCGCACTTCAGATGACAAATCTGACCGGACGGATGGATTCGGATCGACAATCGTAACTTAACGGTGCGAAAATCGACTCAATATAACAACCGTGGCACCATCAACAAAATCCAGAAGATGGGCGGCCAAGATGGCGCCACGTGGCACCATCTCAACCACTGCACCCATCGCACCTTCTCTTCTTCAATTTGATCATCACTTCTCAGCCGTTGGATGCTCATCCAATGGTTGTGGGGCGCGCACACATAACTCATAAGCACAACACAAATGCGCTGACAGCGCGTTGGTCGAACGAGCTTGCGAGAAGGCGAGGCGCGCATTCGAGCCTTGAGGAGCGGATGCTGAGGCGTGGCAAGCGGGCACGATTGAGTGCTCGATTGTGATCAAGCGGGTGCGCGCGCTCGATAGCACTCACGCTCCATCAGACGCTCGCGTGTAACACGGGATCGCACGCGGCGAGCGCGCGATGAGGAGGTGCGGCGAGGATGCATCTCAACTGTTCGATCTCACGATCAAACGGCCGAGATTTCATGAACGTGAATGAGTGTTGCGCTTGTGGAGGCGAGCGGGCGCGCGCACGCTGCCCCCACTACGCCCACGTTCGGACGTTTAGCGACGAATTTATCCGTCACTAAAGGTCCTGAATTAATGATTTTCAATTTAAAAAGACCAAATTGCCCTCACTCCTTGCAACTATAAAAGGAGACCCCCTCCATACGAAATTCTCATCCCTTCTTTCTCTTCTCTCC
The DNA here is from genome assembly GCA_037157565.1 of Thalassia testudinum. Lineage (NCBI taxonomy): Eukaryota > Viridiplantae > Streptophyta > Magnoliopsida > Alismatales > Hydrocharitaceae > Thalassia > Thalassia testudinum. The sequence continues at coordinate 10,931,736 of JAZHRO010000078.1, read as the reverse complement.
CTCTCCAAAGCTCAAGAGAAGCTTGTCCCACACTTGGGATGCTTCTAAAGAGATAAAGTCAAATTTTTGCCCCCATTTCGAAAGTGGATCCCGCGACGACAACGACGTGCTACCCCATTCCCATTCTTCCCGCTTCATCCTCCTTTGTCCTGCCCCATTCCCCGTCTTCCAGGCGTTGTCCCATCCGGCTCGTCCTCCAAGTGACCGTCGAGGAGGATATCTCTCTCTCCATTCTTTTTAATGTTTTTTAGAGTAGATTTACTGCTTTCTAGCGTAATCAGTTTCTGCTTTCTAGTTGTAATGAGTAGTGTAACGAACAATCTCTTTGATAATGAATTCCATGTTCATTCTACATCTCTTTTTGTTTTTGTTTGTAATATTCTCTCTCTCTCTTCTATTTCTTGTAAATAAATAGATAGTTTTTAATCAATTATTCTACTTCGTGACAAATAAAACAAGCGCGTATTTTTAATCAAACATCGACCTTCCTGAGTTCGACCTAGGATTTCTATTCCGGTATAAATTTTATTTGTTGAACACGAGTTCGCTTTCAAAGTACAATAACAGGTTTTTCAAAACCAAATATGATAGCGTAGTAACTCGTAGCTTCAACAGTAGACGACTATAAGACTAAGTTAATTAGGTGGAGCACTAAGGTACACTAAGGTAGAGAGAGTAGTTAATGTTTGGAGTGATGGAGGTGTACTCCTTTTCATAGGAATTGTGGGAAAATGTGGACTATAGGATCTTAATCAATGGCTAAGAGATTGCCATCGACTCAAGTGTGAAGGGAACCTTAGGATGGGCATCTAAGGGCTAAAGGAGGGGGTGACTAAGAGGAGATTAAATGTAGGCCTTTGGTTGATGCATAAAAGGCTTGGATGAAGTGTGGCGTTGTGGAGTAATTAATTACTAACTAAGGTTTGAAATGGGTCATTGGATGATAGATCTGGGGATGAGATTACATTAGGTTTCAGATAGGTTTTAGACTCATCATATAGGCCATCAAAAGGAAGATCAAGTGGGGAAAACACACTATAGTGGCTGGCCATTAAGCTTCCAAGAGAAGCTTCCTTGTGCCACATGAAGTGGATAGGTTCTTTGGTTTCTATTTTTGGCAAAAGAGTTTTAGGCCTTAGGATTGTTGATCAATGGTGGAGGTTTGTAGGTGGCTTTCCTAAAATAGGTTTATTACATAGGTTTTGGATAAAAAGGTTGTTTTAAGGTCTAAATGGTGGAGGGTTTAGGAGGGTGCCATGTGTCTTCCCTTGTCATTATTTCTTCTCTTGTCGCTATTTCTTCTATAGCTTTGTCCTTTTTCCTTAAGCTTTGCCTTTGTTCTACTAAATTCTTCATTATTTGACTTCCAAAAGAGTTCTTCTCCTCCCATAAATGGTTCTCCATCTCCTTAGCTTACTCAATATCTACATTATTCATAAGAACTCATAATTAGATGCAAGTTAAGTACAAAACATATGCATGACCTAATTATGCATGTATGATTATAACGCAAAATATGTACAACCTATATGCACTATGTTAGCACAAAATAGGCAGGTTATCATCAATAATTATGCACTTATCATACCCCCATGCTTATCTTTTTCTAGTCCATAGCAAAATAGAAAATAGAAATTAAGCGAGAATTCGATAATTGAGTTTGAGCTTAGCTAGATTGAGAATATCGATATGATTTTTCTCCAATTCAAAGGAAATCATACACAAAACCTTCATGACAAAGACTGAATAGTTCTAAAGTACCAACTTAAACGCAAACCGCCTAAGTCTAATTAGAGATTTTATTAACCTAGGACATGGGTATCAGGAGAAACTTTTTATAGCTTTGTCAACCCACCCAAGGTTTAAATCGGATGTGAAAATTAAGTATCTTGTGTGTGTAAAAAGTGACTCGTCAAATGGGCAATTAAGTTGACTCCAGGTATTCGATAAGGGTTAGAATATCTTCTCGCCCTAATGGACATCGTTTTCATATTAGCCTTACTAAGACTTGACAGCTTTCTCTTCACCGATTTTTATCCCGAGGTCAACATTCTAGGCATATATTTCTCCGATGGGATCCTAGGTCACTTTTCCTAATTATTTTATCACTGTATTTTTTTCTTTTTTAAAAAGATAGCATTGATATGTAACTAGGTGCAAATTTATTTGTAATGTCCCTACTTCACATTTTCTCTCTTTTTTTTATTATTCTGCAAATCATTTTTCTAAATGAGTGGCTTTCCTTCATCTGTTCAAGAGCATTTCCTAAACAAAGATCCAAAATCTAAAGATGTGAAGCTGGGATTTGGACATTCTACATCTGGGGAGCATGCCCAGTGAAACGTGCAAGCCATACTTGCTAGGATCAATTGACCCTCAAACTAAACCTTATTGACTACTAAGAGTTCAACGAAGGTCACCCAAAAGATGAGTCAGTGCAAGGTGCAGGTGAATATTGCTTAAATCTCAAAGATTCTTTAAACCAGAGGGTGGGAAGGTAAGTCACGTACTTATCACTCTTTTCGACTTAATACTTTCGACTTTTTTTCAAATCTCCTCAAGAACTAAAGAAACAAATTTGTATTTTAGTAAATACTTAAGATGGTTAAGTCGGAAAAGTGACCTGAAGAGTCTAAGAGAAAAGACTTTGTTTATACAGTTCTTAAGATTGGTAAATTGTCAAAATAAAAAATTTTTAATCTTTCTTAGCTCAAACTCTAAAAACACTGATATTTTTTTCTTCTTTTGCAATTTTTTCAATTTTTTTTAAAACTAATTTTCTACAACATAAAATATATACAAAAATATTAAGACAAAAAGTGACTCACTCATAATTATCTACCCCCATGCCTATTTCATGCATTGTCCTCAATACATGCAATAAATATAAGTGAAAAATAGATATCACCTAATAATCCAAGAGTTCTGAATAAATAAGGCTCAACACCTCCAGACATGAATCAATTTGCAAAATAAAAATAGACTAGCCTAATTCGTTGGGTTGCCTCTCAACAAGCGTTGAATTTTATGTCTACAACTAGACACATCAGTATTGCAATAAAGAAATATGAATCATCTGGTGTCCACAATTATAATTTGTGTGAATGATATAACCTGGTAGCTCAGGTACGAGGTGTCCTCGAAAGTGAATCGATTGGTGATGTAGCTCCATTCCAGAGGGTCGAGTACAGGATAAATAGATCAAGTGTAAATGTACCCACTAACTTTCAGAGTCAAGGTAATGGGGTGCATTTCTAGGTTTTGATACATGAAACGCAAGTCTAAAAGGTTGGCCATTTGATAGAAATATTTTGGAAAAGGTTCGAGTCCAACAGTCATTAAGTTTGAAATGGTGATCTTGTGGTTGGATAATCTTGGGTCTCAAGGAATCAAATTTGTAAAAATCATAAGGGTCCTTAAAAGATGTTGGATATTTCAAAAACAAAGGTACCCTGAAAGCCAAAGATTTATTTCCTTTTGATTTTTCCCTCCAAATTATTTCTTTAAAATTTCCAATCTCCTTTTTAAAATCCAAATCCTTGTTATGAAAGTTCAGCTTTGAATTAGCTTCATCAAGTTCAAAATCAAGTTCAAGAGTGAATGATTCTAATTCTGGCTTTCAATGCTTGATGAAAAAGTGAAGTTAGTCATTTAGATACCATCAATTTCCAAAATGGATTCCTTCACTTCCCCTACTTCCATAATGGGATTTTCATCTAATTCAAACACAAAACTTTCATACTCAGGCTCACATTGTGATTGATCCTTAAAGTAAAATGTCTCATAGTCAGGTTTGTTTTCAGTTCTCAATTCTTCAATTGAATCTTTATTTTATACTAAGACATTTTCTTTTCTTTTCATCTCAAGATCAACGCATTCATCTTTAAACTCATGAGCTCTCCCAGTTTTATCATCCACATCCTCTATCTTGTTAATTTCCTCAATATACCCAAAAATTTCATTTAAAGTCTTAATTGCCTTAAAAACATTCAATTCCATATCTTTATCTCCAAAGGTAATTTTCAAATCCCATATTCACAATCAATTTTGGCCTTGGCTGTAGCCAGGAAAGGTCTTCCTAAGACAATTAGGGCCCTTCTCATATCTTCAAGAATTTCCATATCTAAGACAATGAAGTCCATGGGATAATAAAAATCATTTATTCGAAAAATGGCATCCTTTATCACTCCTCGTGGACTCTTCAAGGATTGGTCGGCTAGCTGGAGGGTGACTAAAGTGGGTTCAAGCTCCTCAAGTCCAATTCTTTCATAGATTTGCATGGGTAGGAGATTGATGGAGGCCCCCAAATAAATTAAAGCCCTAGCAAACACTAAATCACCAATATTGAAGAAAATCAAGGGTGTCCTTAGGCCTTTCTTCTTAGAATGAAGGTTATTAAGGATGATGGAGCTAACCTGTTCAGTCAGTACTACCTTCCCAGAAGTAGATTTGGTCTTACGCTTTGGTGGTCAAATCCTTTAAAAGCTTAGTGCAAGAGGGAATATGTTCAATTGCATCAAGAAGTGGAATGTTGATATGAACTTGTTTGAATAAATCAATCCACTTCTCAACATTAGGCCGGGCCTTCCTAGGCTTATACTTACTCAGGAACTCAAGAAACGGAATTGGGACATCTTGGCCCAAAGGATTAGGAGTCATAGTGTGTTTTTTCTTTATTTCTTTCTTGGGCTCTTGAGTCAAATCAACTACACCTTAACCCTCAGGATTTGGGTTAGGTGTCCAGAGTGGGTCTTGAGTGGTCTTGCCACTCCTTAGAGTCACAACATTAATAGATGCATGAGAAAATTGATTACTCATTGACAAGATGACTCTTGCAGTGAAGTATAAGTCAGATTGATCCCTTGGTAAGATTGATTTGGAATTTGATTAGGAATCTGATTAAATCTAGGTGGAATCAAGGGAGCCTGATGGATTTGATGCGCTTGATTAGGCTGCTCCTGATCTTAGTTGGACCCCATAGGTGCTTTTTCTTTATCAGGCATGTTCTTAGGGTTTCGAATTGGTTGGAGTGGTAAAGCTCCTATAGGCCTAGGATCATTTTTAGTTCCTATTTGGATCTTCAAGTCATTAATGGACCATGTCATTTGTTGCATCATTTGCAACATCGAGGATTGCATGTCCATTAATTGCTTGTTTTGGGTTTGTAGATCCACTTCAATTTGGCTCAGCTGGTTAAAAGGCAAGGATTAGTAGGTTGGACCTTGATTATAGGTTTGGAAATTTCGGTTTGGTTGATAGGATCTAGGTTTTGCAACAAGTTGGTTCCCTTGTCCCTGGCCTCTGCAAGAGAAATTCAAGTGATTTTTTCAACCTGGATTATAAGTGTTCAAGTATGGGTTAGTGCTAAGATTCCCTTGGATTGCCATGACATCCTCATATCCCAAGGATGGAGTGAATCAGGATAATAGGGATCAATGGCCCCTATTTGGAACCCCTCAATTGGGTTCTGGGTCAGATGGCTCACAGATTGAGCCAGGTTTACATTATTCATAGATTTCCTCCCTGTGGTAGCCTAAATAGCAGTGGTTGGGCAACTAACTCCTTTTTGGTTCATCAATTCTACCAATTGCTTGGACACCAAATCAACTTTGTCCAATTTTTGGCAAATCAACTCCATATCAACCTGTCTTGAATTATCCTGAACCTCATTAATTGATGCTCTGGGTTGATTGGACCTACCATAAGTATCCATGGAGGCATTGTTAAGGGAATTTTCACTCATATTTTCAAACAGCTCAAATGTGTTGTTTTCATCCTTACACAGGAAGTTACCTCCACATGATTCATTCACCAAATTTCTTGATGGTTCATTCAGCCCTTGATAAAAAATTTAGGCTAGCTACCATCTTAGTACTTCATGGTGTGGGCATTTTCTTAATAGGTCCATGAACCTCTCCCAAGCTTCATGTAATTGTTCTCAGGGTTGTTGAGAAAAGGTAGTAATGGCCTTCTTAAGTGCATTGGTTTTACCAATACGGAAAAAATTTCTAAGGAAGGCATCTCTAAGAGCCTCTCAAGAATCTATAGGTCGCCCTATGGTTTGATACCAATGGCTGGCTTTATCCTTTAAGGAGAAAGGAAAAAGATTCATCTTTAGGATATCTTCGCTCATATTATGAATCTAGACTATTTGGCTAATGGTAGTTAGCTCCTTAAGGTGCTGAAATGGATCCTTTGAGCTATTATTGCCATAAAGTGTGGCAACATGGCAATAGTAGTAGGTTTAATCTCAAATTGACCATCACCTACGGAACCCGTACATAGGGTTCAGGAGCAACATGGGAGGGATTATAGAAATCCCTCAAGGCTCTAGGTTGTTCTCCCTGAGGTGGATTCTGAATTAATTCAATTAGTTTCCTCATTCACTTCCTATGGTTTATCTGAAATTAGGTGAATTATTCCTTTAGGAAAGTAATTTGAGTGGTAGGGTTCATAGGTTTACTACTAGAAAATTAGCATATGCCGTCGGTTTCTAAAATCGACGGCAAAAATATTTTTACCGTCGGTTGTTAAAATAAGCGACGGTGAAAGCATATACTCGACCTACTATCAATTGAAAAAAAGTGACAGTTACTGTAAGAAGCAACGACTAAAGGACGACTAAAATTGCTGCCTAAAATTTGGGTGGATTTAGTGGTTTAATTTTGACTTTTGTCGTCGATAGTGGACGAAGTGACAGTGAAAAGTGGGTTAAAATTAGTAGCCAAAATTTGGGTGCGATCGAGGAGGGATTTAATTCATCCTTTACCATCGGTTTAATAGAGAACCAATGACAAATGTTGTGAAGTGACATTCACCGTCACTTATTGATTGAACCAACGGCGTATCTTGCTTCATCTATCACGTGCGATGCACATTTGTCGTTGCTTCCTCATTAAATCGATGGTACATATGCCTAAATCTATCACCGCGCAACACCCCCCATCAAACTGTTCATCTTCCCTACAAAAACCCAAACCCTCCTCGCCGCCCCTCGTCGTGGTCTTCCTCCTCACCGCCCCACCTCGCGCATCGCCGCTCCTCCTCGCCAGTCATCCTCTCCTCCTGCCCTTCCTCCTCCTCCCCCTCCCCGACACCCTCCTCCTCTTCCTCCGACGGCCTCCTCATCCTCCTCCCTGTCCCTGTGCTCGTCCTCCTTACACTCCTCGACGCCCTCCTCCTCTTCCTCCCCAACAGCCTCCTCCTCCTCTTCCCCCTCCCTAACGCCCTCCTCCTCCTCCTCCTCCTCCTCCCCCTCCCCATCTTGTCACCTCCCTCCTCCTCCGTGACCCCCTCCTCCTCCCCATCCTACCGCCGCTGCCTCCTCCTCCTACCAACCCCTTCCTCCTCCTCTTCCTCCTCCTCCTACTACCCCCTCCTCATCCTCCTTCTCCTATGGTTGTCTTTGTCCAATGCCCTCCTCCTCCTTTTCCCCCGCTTCCCCCTTCCTCCTCCTCCTTCTCCTACTGCTACCTATGCACCTACCCTTTCTCCCCCTCTTCCTCTTATCCTCCTCCTCCTCCCCCTCCCGTTGCCCTCCTCCTATTACCACCATCTCTATTCTATAAGTTGTAAATTTTTGAATAACATGATAATGTGTTATTTAATTAATTGTGTTTATGAAATTATAAGTTATCGGTGATGGCCATTCTCAGAAGCTGTAGTCATTCGAGGTATAATTTTAATGTTTTTAATTTATTGTAATGATGTATAGGCTTTTGTTAGATGTGGGGTGTGCCCACATATTGTTGTTCATTTCATTGAATGGATGTAGGGTGTACTCGCTTGTATGATTTATTATGAATGTGGGGTGTGCCCACTTATTTGATTGAAATGAAATGTAATGTAGGATGTGCCCACTTTTATGATGAGTATTATTTTGCTATACAGGTTTATAGAAAACTTCAAAATATAAGGGGAAACTCTGTGAAATTTTTTTGAAAATTGTTTTAATGTTTAGTAGGGTTTAAGGTTTTAGGGTTTAGAATTTAGGCAGCGAACCTGGAACATTGCGTTCTAGTGATCAATCTCTCTTCTTTTTGAGTTTAATGATTTCGTAAGATCATAGAAGGTCTACTAGATCATTAATTTGATTGGAACTATTAAGGATCTAAAAGTCAATTTTTAGTCCAATGCTAGTCAACCCGAAGCTACAATGAAGCTTGGAGCTTCTGATCTTACTTCTGATAGACGTGAAATGATCTTTAAGATGAAAGAAATTTGTTAGAATAGATTATATGAAGTTCTGAAGTTACTTGTCTCTGTTACCAATTTATGTTCACGTACATTAACACAAACACTTCACATTCATACCACCATACTACTATCTTCACTCCTACAACCAGACACATACATGCCCACTCATACTACCACCATCTACTCACTAAACACCACAATCTTCACATCTACACCCTCGACCTCACTTAAACCCACGGCCACAGACCATATTATCAACACCACTATCAAACCACCTCCACATTTCCATTGTCACGCACCTTAGCCACCCAACACCCCCATAATACCTCTGATCGCCACCAATACCAACAACCAGCCCTACTATACACTCCCTAATCCACACCAATACCCATGCCACCACATATCCCATATCATAAACCCAAGTACCCCTTGTCCCAATCCCAACACCTTGTCCTAACCACACCCACCACCATCTCCCAACAAACACCTTGTCTTAGACACATACACACCCACCTAATCATTCCTCTAGGTTCCATTACTACTAGAAAAAGGGCTAGGGTTTAGGGTTTAGGATTTGATTTGGGCTATGGTTTGGACGTTTGGTTTGGGTTAGGGTTTAGGGTTCGAGTTATGCTAGGTTTAATTTAAGGTGGTTGCATTGTGTTAGGGTCTAGGAATATGATTGTGTTGGGTTGGTTCAGGTTGTGCTATGGTTGATAAATCATTCTTAAATTATCCTTTTGTCTTCCATTTAAGCGTGGCCTTCATGGTCTGACTCCTAAGTTGCAAGTTTAGAAAAGAGGGGAACAACTTACAACCTAATTACAAGTATGATTCTTAAGAAGAAATTGACCAAAGCCCTTCTTTATCGAGCTCTATCGGGTTTGTGGATAAGGGAAAGGTTTGCTCAAAAGAACAAATAATCACAAATAGGATAAGGATTTGGTGATTCGTCTTCACCTAGAATGGATGTGCATTTGGGAAGGATACATATGATCACTTGTAAATTTTTACCAAGCTCCTAGAATGAGAATATATTTGTTATTAACATTTAAGATTATAATTTGTTATTTAATTAATTTTACTTTTAAAATTGCAAGTTATCAGTGTTGGGTACACTCAGTGGCTTGAGTAGTTTGAGGTATATAGACATTCAATCTTTTTAATTTAATTGAATGATATTTTAGTTTTTTGGTAAATTTCTTTAATGTTCAAATTAGTTATTATTTAGATACACACACTTGCTAAAGAAGATATATGCACGCGAGGCCAAACATTAGGTATTCTAACCCCTAGGGTAAAAGTCCTCCAAGTCAAATTGTGTCCAAATTACTCGCTCGTAGAGACTTATGATCATGTTATACGGATAATACAAGAAGTGTTTGTATACCTCACTTACATGCATAATATGTTGTCTTTATAGCATACCATAAGACTCGATTGACTTTAGTTCGGTGAAATACTGAACTAAAGAATGACCTTAAAGATTTGAAGACAACTTAGTTTTGCTCGTTACATGTAACCTTGTGTAGTGAAGTTTCAGTTGCTTCTTCCTGCTCTTCTCTAGTATACCAACTAATCTTATCTAGCTTCCTGCGGTGCCCTTAATTGGGTGTTAAAGAAAATCTAGCTAAGGTTAGTATTTGAGGGTATACTGAAGAAGTGCGAAGAGATGCTACCGAAATTTCACCATACTAAGGTTACATGTAATGAACAAACCTAAGTTATGATCATATCTTTAAGGATGGGCTATAAAGTGAAAATCTTAATCAAAATACACATCATTTAGTCATTTCCATTCCTAAGTTATTTGTTTATATTAAATTTTAGGTTATAATAGATAAATCTTGGAGTGGATTGTGGAGTTTAGATTACACCAGATATAAGGATGGAGTAATTTCATTCCTGGATTGGGCCTTTGATGACGATAGGAAGATATTTAGACAAGGAAGTCAACTTGATAATATCTTCTACCAATGTAGAAGATGTTTGAATGGTTCCTTGCATGATCATAATACTGTGCTCGAGCACTTAATTTGTAATGGGTGGTTGCAGCATTACACTACTTAGGTAGCTCATGGAGAGGAGTTGACTAAGAAAGTCATAAACAATGAGAACACTGTTGATGAAGAGATCAACGAGGAAATTGCTGATAGTGGAGGTGAAGAAATACAAGAAATGTTAAACGAGATGAGAGTAGGAGAGGATAAAAATACAGATGAGGAAGATCCGTTCAGTTGTGATCTGTTCTATGATGCTGTTAAGGCGACTGAGGATCCTATTGATCCCAGTGCTACGAAAATGTCAAAGATATCATTTTTGTTGAAGATGTTTCAACTGAAGGTTACGAACAGAGCTAGTGCTAAATTCATGTTAGAAATATTTCAGTTTATTGTTGAGTTGTTGAATAACCCTAATGGTTTTCCAGCTTCATGGTATAAGGCAAGGAAACATACTTGCAAGCTTGGTTTGGACTGTTAGAAGATCGATGCATGTCCGAATGACTTCATTCTTTTCATAAATGAATTCGCAAACTTGAGTAACTGTCATGTTACAATCCAATCCGATTCCACTGGGAAACCCGGGTCGGTTCGCGTCACCTACCCCAAATAAGAAATAAATCGAAACCAAATGTTTTCCACCCATGCACCATATCTAGAAACATAATGAAATGACAGAAAAGCTGTAAGGTAGGTTGTAACTGGAAACAGTACCACGAGAGAATAGCAAAATTTACGTCATAACCATCACAACCATAATAGAAAGACGGGAACTGAACTACTAGTTCCAAAATAAATACTCACGACAACAAAAGAAGAGTCAAACTACAGCAGAAGGGAAAAGGAACAACTAAGGCTGGCTTGGCTAGGCCCAACCCCCTCTACAGCCGGTAGAACTGGGAACTCACCTTCCTGTCCTGGACACAAGTGGTAAACATCAACAAAAGTTGAGTAAAGTGGTAAGTGTACATTCAACTAACACAATTTAACTAAAGAGAAAAGCAGTAAACATGCCAGGCATCAATAAACATTTTAAACATTTTCATATTTTATTTCTATTTCTAGGTACTAGTTGTTTTGTGATTTCGGTTATTCTAACAAAAGGTCTATTATCTCTTGGTTCAAATGTTCCCTAACGGAATGATCTTGCTGCAGTTTTCCCACGATGTAGAACGTGCACATGGTGCTCTCCTAGCCAAGAGAATAACCTGTGTTTGTCCTACACCCAGTCTACCACCCCGGGGTCATAGTCCCGACATAGCGGTGACTGCAGCAGACGCGATAAATGCATGGGGGGCTACCCCGCACTAGCACGCGATCAGTTGTTTCTGCTAACGGGTACACTCTAAGTCGTACAACGCAGAACATAATAGGGGTTGTGCCCCTCACCAGTCTGCATACCTTCTCCCAACTATCCCGGTTGGCCCCGTGGGCCTAAAAGGAGTCAGTGTAGGAAGGTCATTCCTACCCTGAGTCCCCACCCGAGGGAAGGCTAGCTCTCTTCCTACACAAGGGGTGATTTGCTCTCCTCGATATACGTGCACCCGAGGGCCAGTCCACCCTCTACACAAAGAGATGATTAACTCTACTCAGTACATGCCTACATGAGGGCTAGTTCACTCCCTCAACTGTACTCAACGTGGCCCGTCTCGACCCCACCATTCCATTTTCATTCCACAATTAGGGATGCCTTTACTTTGCATTAAGGTTCAAGAGAGACCCCCTAATTTATTTCTAACATTCTCGTTGTTGTTAACTTAGATAATTCACAAGTCGCCATTAGCTAGATCTTTATTAGTATTCAACAAGAAACCATAACTTCATACAAGCACAATGCATGTAAAAGTATAATTCTATGAAGCAAAAACATACATGCACTTGCATATGTAAAAGCACCAACATACACTTAGAATGCGTACACGCACACACATAAATAAACATACCAACAAACATACTGAATTTCCATGCGTGCACAGTTACATACAAATACAATTTCATAAATACGAATTACATGGGTAGACCACCACCCTTACTTCACCCTAAGGTTTGAGTCGAGACCTCATTCGATTTCTGCTTTGGTTGTTAATTAGTCTGTGCATTGGTAACTCCTATCACATGCAAATAAAACATCTACTTTACCTTAGGGTTTCTAGTAAGCCTCTATTTAACTACCAGTAGGTTTAACAAGTTGTATCGCTCGACGTGGGGTATACTCACACCATCATCTCTAGCTTACCCTAAGGTTCATAAGTAATCCTGTTTCGAGTTTAACCTGTTTCATTCATAGATGAGTAACATACGTCATCATATAAATGTGGATTTCTTTCTACGACACCCTAACACATGCATTAAGTAATGAGCATTGGTTTGCATATTTAGTGTTTATGTTTACGGCACATGCTCCATACATTACTCACAAGTGTAACACTTGTAAGGTACATTATTTGAAATTTTAGGGCATGCGTGTACCCATTCATTAGATAAAAACAACATTCCAACTCTGAACTAACATCTCATGATTAGATAGCTAATTATTTTGTTTAACTTATAGCATTAACTCATTCCCATAGGAACACAAGGCAAGGAAAAACCACTCTACCTAGCTGTATGGGAGATATGGGGGCACGAGAAATAGATCTGAATGTTCCCGCAAGTCCCGCACATGCCCTGGGCTCAGAGCCTGTCGTGCAGGGTCTTTGTCGGGCACTTGCATCGATCCCGGAAGCAACTCTCATCAACAAGTATTTGACTAGAAGAAACAAACAAATAATAGAAACTTACAACAAATAGAGAACTACAATGAGTTGTACTTTTACAAAGTTCCTAATCATAAAAACTCTCTCACGACTTTTGGAACAAAATATCTCAGCTCCTGTGTAATTGGCCAGACCCAAATGGCCAACTGAGAAACTCATTAGCAAAGACCATAGACAAAAGGCCAGGTATTAATCTCATCTTCAAGGTCTAAAAATTGAAGAGGCAAGAACCTGGAATTAGAAAATGGTCCACAATACTGATGATATTTTCAACTGCAAATGTAAGAAACAAATACCAACAACAAAAACAAAATCACAGAATACTAAATTAACAAAAAAAAAACAAACAAACCAACATTCCTACCAAACATCTATCACCCATCCAACCACACCAAATCAGAAGATAGGAAAGATACCAGAGCAGCCACTTTTGCACAATTTCCTCCACTAGAAATCCAACAACACCAGCAAACCAATCCTTCCATCCGAAGCAAACCCAATGTTGTAAACTATCAAAACCTGAATTGGGTTCCCATCATACCTTGCTACAGATATCACCCACGGCGTCACGAGCTAATCCACGGTGGCATGGTCCTCACCATAGTTGTCCCGCACGGCACCGAAGGCCGCCGAGTTCTGATCCACCACCACCGATCAGAGGGGTGGATGGCGCAAGGGTCGAGGGTATTTTAGGGGGTTATGGTAAGGTTTTAGGGGTTTTGGGTGGGTTCGGGTGTTTTGCAGATTTTTTACCCCAACGATTTTGTTTTTCACGTAAAGTCTCCAAAATAAAATATTAGGAAGTAAAAAGAAACAAAGGTCCCTACATGAGTGCTCTTTATATGCAGAATTTACAAACAATGCCCCAAAGTTTAGGAATAACTGTTGGGACTATTAGACATTAACATTAACACATAGAAATTTTGGTCAACCCCCTATAGTCTAAAAATTACAAAGTGATCCCCAAGTCATTTCATGTCCCGAATGTGAACATGAGAGATATAAGGAAGGTAAAAACGAAAGTAAGAGGAAACAACCTTAGAAGGTTCTTTGTTACTTCCCACTAACACCTAAGCTTCAATGCCCTTTTATATCAACTAAAACTGCATGATGGATGACATGGCACCATGATTGTAAATCTTAAGATGGAAGAATACGTCATCCTACTGATTCAGAGGAGTGGAAGAGATTTGACGAAAGAAATAATTCACTCACTTTAGAAGCAAGGAACATGAGGTTGGGTCTTGTAAGCGACGGATTCAATCCATTTAAGAGTATGTACCCATCGTACTCCATATGGCCAGTGGTAATGGTCATTTATAACTTACCTCCCTAGTTGTGTATGAGATCATCATTCATGATGTTGACCCTATTAATCCCCGGTCCAAAACAATCAGAAAATGCAATAAATTTTATCTCTAGCCATTAATCGATGAATTAAAACAGTTGTGGTACATCGGCGTGAAGACGTATGATGCAAAAAAGAAAGAATTTTACAATATGCATGTAGCATTGTTGTGGACCATAAACGATTTCCTGACATACTTAAATTTGTCAGGTTGGAGCACTAAAGGAAAACTTACTTGCCCAGTCTGTAAGGAAGAGACTCATCACCTACAACTGTTGAAAAGTAAGAAATTCTATTACTTAGTACATCGCAGATTTCTATCTATTGAATATAGATGGTGAACGTCACAGTCCAGGAGTAAATTTGATGGCAGGACGTGTCGGTATTCAAAGAAAAATCCAAAGAATAAACTTACTACAAATTCTATTAGGTTGCAGGGTCAGGTTATAATAGAGAGATTACAAGAAATAGTTGAGATATGGTTGGGTCGACCATTCAAACAAGACCAGACAACCTCAAGGAATTCTGGATTTCGAAAGAAAAATATTTTCTTTATGGAGTTGTCATACTAGAAAGATCTTACAATACCTTATAATTTAGATGTTATGCACATCGAAAAAAATGTGATGGATAACATCTTAGACGTATTAAATCTGACCAACGATCCAAAGGATATGGTGTAAACAAGAAAAGACATGAAGAGTTTGAGGATACATCCGAATTTGCATATTCATGAGGATGATGGCTACTTCCCACCTGCTATTTATAGCCTGAATCAGGACTAGAAGAGTGACTATTCTCCTTGTTAAAGGAAATTCGGGTGCCAAATGGGTTTTCGTCGCAGTGTTCTCGTTGTGTGAATGAAGCACATAAAAAGGTATCTGGCTTGAAAAGTCAAGACTCCCACATTTATATGCAAGTATTGATTCCACTAGCGAAATGGGGGATACTGCCAGAACTAGTTGATTCATTCACAGAGATGAGTAGGTTTTTCAAAGCTGTTTGTTCGAAGATGCTACAAAATGATACGCTGTACCACTGGAATAAACAAAGAGTCATTACTCTTTATAAGATGGAACAGATTCTTCCCTCAGCCTTCTTCGATGTAATGGTTCATCTCACGCTACATCTTGCAAATGAAGCAAGAATAGGTGGACCTATACAATTCAGATGGATGTATCCTATGGAGCGATTTTTGAAAAAGCTTAAAGATTATGTTTTGAACAAGGAAAAGCCAGAAGGATCAATTGTAGTAGGGTATCTCATGGAGGAGTGTATAAATTTTACCTCCATGTACATGAACGAAACAGACAACCGCTTTAATAAACCTCAAAGGAGCTATGAGGGGGAATATAATGACAGTGATGAAGAATGTTTGTCAATTTTTAATATCAGAGGAAGGTCAATCCTTCATACAAAGTACAAGGCTATTTCATAAAATAACAGACGTTGGGCACATTTATATATTTTAAAATAAATTCCTGAAATTGATCCATTTTACGAGGAATTTGAGCGATTACCTCTTTCAAGGACAACCGAATTTGGCTTCTTAAATTGGTTTAAAGACCGAGTTAAACAATTGAAAAAGGATAAGGACCCACAATGGATACCAGATTTTGATATAATTGTCGATACACCATTAAATTATGCACCTTACCACTCTGGGTATATAATAAATAGGTTAAATTCAGAATAAAAGAAATTGATGATAGAAAGGTTACACAACAGGCCAGAGTTGTTGATTCAGATCTTTCCACCGGTCCTAATGGATACTATGGTGAAATCAAGAAATTGTGGAGATCAACTTCAGATTTGATCGCAGAGTTGTCCTATTTAAATGTCATTGGTTTGATATTTTTAAAGAGGGTACTGATTTCAAAATTGACAAGAAACATAATTTCTTGAGTTTAAATCCTAACTGTCAAATTCTTCAGTCTGATGAACCATTTACATTGGCATGTCAAGCAACACAAGTTTTCTATGTCTCCGATAGTTGCCAAAGGGGATGGGTTATACTAATAAGAATAGTACCGAGCAATCATTTTGACGCACAGTCTAAAGTATACCAAGAATTAATGAAAGAATGTCATATAGATTCAAATGCAGTAGATGTGGACATCTAAGGTTAGTAATAATTTCTTTGCTTTGTTTCATTTTTGTTTAAATTAAATTCATGTTCAAATTTAAGAAACCTAAACTTTTACTGGCATTTTCTATATACTATAAATACCAAAACTTAAACCAATCACATACACATGTTCAAAATATGTTACTCTTATGATGAGAGCCTCATCATGAGCCCTAACTAGATCATTTTGACTTAAGAAAGTGAATAAGAGCTCCTACATAACCTAGAGGACCTAATTCAAGGAAATAACGTTCTAAGAAGAAAACATGAAACAAAGGTTAAAACTGTAATTTTACCATTGCAGTGCATAAATGGAATTTCTCAGAGGAAAAACATAAGTCAAATGGTCTGAATAAGATAAAAAGTGGGTTGGTTCAGTCAGAAATGGGTTATTGTACAATCTAAGAATTAAATGACATTTTGTAACCCTAAAATAGATCTGCTTAATTCAACAAGGTTCTGGTCCGGATAAAAAACAACTAAACCCTATAAAATTCATGGAAAAATATCCTCTAGGGTTTAGAACCTTCAATTTTGCCTTTGGAACCTAGTTTGACCTAGATTGGGGTCCTAACTCATTATTTGACCTAATTTTGGTTTTTGTGAAAATGTCTAGTCAAATGTGGTTAAAACTAAAATCCAACTTCACCATTGGATTCCTTAGGTCCAAATTAGGTTTGTACCAAAATTTGGACCTAAGGAGAGGTCATCTTGACCTACTTTGCAAAATAGTCTACCTAATTACATTATGGCCCCTTACTTTTGAAAATTCTTACGTAGACCCCCCTAACTTCCTTGCCACTGTTACAATCAGGTCCCTCCACCATTAGAGCGGAGGAATCCTACTTCGGCAAGGAATGGAGGGGGATTACTCCCTGATTTCTCAGAGATCTCCCAGATTTAGAAGGGAGATTCTCTGAGGAATTCCCTTCCATCTGAGCATGGTCCCAATCTCTGATTCGCACCCAATCTCTCATGCAAATGCACGAGAGATTTGGGTCTCCAACGGTTTCCATCTCCGGCGAGGTCTCTTGTGCTTGGAAGCTTGTCTTCCAAGCATAAGAGCCACTGCCAATGCCTATAAAAGGTCCACCACCTCCGACCGCTCCAAATTAGCTTGACTTGGCCGGAGAAATAACCCCAATTTCGTCTCCTCTCCTCCGGCCAAGGGTCCAGCGAGCTCTGGCGAGCCCTCCTCTTTCTTGTCACTCTGCCACAGTACCAATGGCAGAGCTACCTTCACCACCTTCCTCCGCGTCGTGCAACACCCGCGCACGCCTCTCCAGCCCCTTCGTCATCGCCACTCTCCCTCCACTGGACGTCTTCTTCTCCGGCGGTGGCAGGTACGACCAGCCATCTCCTCTCTCCCTTCGTCCACTTAGCTAGGTTAGAACTGCTCCTCTCTCACCTCTCTTCATTTTCCCTCTTTCTATTTCCACTTTCGACCCCTCGACACCGCAGACCACCTCCATCTTGTCCACCTCCAACCGACCACTGGCGAGGCGCATCCACCGCTCCACACCTCCACACGCCTTGCCAGACACCTCATCACCTCCGCCATCACCCACTGAGCATCATCCGCCCTTCCATCGACCGCCAACACCTCCCTAAATGCCTCTTGACCTAACCCACATTCACGACCACAGAGTGACCTAGGCACTCACTCCTAGGCCGTCCCGCGGCCAGCCACCCACCGTCTCACCTTCGCCTTGACACGGCAAAGCTCCTCAGGTGTTTTAATGGGGCCACAAGGTCGTACTTGTGTGTTTCAGGTTAGGCTCCTGTTCCGCCATTGATGCATGAAGCAAGCTTGCTTGCGAGCTTTGCCCCAGGTTGCTGCACTCCAGGCAAACAAGCCCAAGTGATGCGCGATGAGTGTGTGCACGTCTCCAGCCAAGTGAGTGGCTCTGTAAGGAGCCTTACTGCCCCAATTAGGCGAGAACTTCCCGCAGGCACGAGCGAAGAAGCGGGTGGGACTTTTAGTCCCACCTCGTAAACTCAGGAGTAAGGCGCGTTGTTTATATTATTTCTGTGTTCTTAGCTTACCGCCTCCAGTACACGGGGTGAGGTCTCTTGCCCACATACGCACGCCTCATCCGCGACCTCTGCCCCGCGGATCTGGCTGACCGACCCGATTATCCCTCGCACTCCTTACGCACTACACCACGCCGGTGTGCCTGCACCCGGGCATGTGAAACCCGAGCCGATTACCCGACTTTGGGGGAGTGTACCTAAGAGAGAAATAGAGAGAGAGTGATGTGGGGGAGGGTAGGGGATAGGTTTTGCTCTTCAGTGTGTGCAGGGAAGAAGAAGGAAGAGGAAGAAGCAGCTGAAGCTAAGGCAAGGTGAAGCTAGGCCAAGCAGGGAAGGAAGGACTTAGCCGGAGCAAGGAAGGAAAAGGAAGAAGAAGAAAGGCAGAAGCCAAAAGAAGAAGAAGCACTGTAGCAGAGGTGCAGCTAAAGAAGAGAAAGGCAAAGGCAGAAGATCCAAAGAAGAAGGAAGGAAGAAAGAAATCAAGGGCCGAGAAAGCTAAGTCAAAGAGGGAAGAAAGAGAAGAACTAAAGAGAAAGAAAGAAGAAAGGCAAAAGACAGAAAATAAGAAAAGCAGAAAGGAGAAGGCGGAAAGAGAAGAAAGAGAGCCAAAGAAGAGAGAGAAGCATATCTTTTAAGATGTCTACTTATAGAATCAGACGTCCAATTCTTTTGTTGGCTACATTTTAATTCATAAACTTTTGCATGATATTCTGAATTCGATTTTGAGTGTTCAATTACATTGATTGGGATTAGTGAATAAATTCTATTTGCTCCCTGTGTTCGACCTCGGATACTTAGGTTTTCGAGTAATAAATTCTTATTTATTTTCGAGGCGATTTCATCTATACTGCAATGAACATCTCTTTTAAAATCACGATTTCGCCTTCGTTAACATCTTACTCTACTAGCATTTTAATTACTTTTTTTTTTTCAAATTATAGGTTGCCGGTGATGGGTATACTCAAAGGTTGTTGTACTTAGAGGTATAATTTCAATGTCTTAAATTTAATTGGATGAAATTATAGATTTTTGCTAGATGTGGGGTGTGCCTACATATTATTTTTTATTTCATTGAATAGATGTGGGGTGTACCTACTTGCATGTTTGCATGTTTTATTTGGATGGATGTGAGGTGTACACATTTGTTTGCTTTATATTTTGTTAATTTGAATGGATGTGGGGTGTACCCACTTATGTGCTATGCAGGTTTATAGAAAAACTTCATATTTTAAGGGGAAACTCTACCAAAAATTTTTAAATGACATTGCCACATCACCTAAAGGTAGAACCTAGAGACTAAAGGTAGAACCTAGAGGGGAGAACCTAACTACTAGAATGGAGGTAGAACCTAGAGGGGAGAGGGAAGAAAGACTAGGCTCTATTCTCTATGGGAGAGGGGGTGGTTAAGCCAAATGATGGTATGAGAGGGTGTTTATATAGAGAAAGGACCCCTTGGACATGTGAATTGTGATTGGTTGGGGAAGGTGGAGATAGATTGATTACTTGGCTACATGGATGACCCTTAGATGTGGATGAATGGTTTTGGAGTTGTCACAATAACTTTTCAGCAACTTGTAAATACAATCGACAATTTCAAGTCCTGATATAAAATTTTACTTTCTTTCATTCTAAATCACATTTGGGGCATTGCATAAGATTGGATTTGTCTCCTTTTTAGATCAAAACATCCTTGCAAAGTGCTTTTTCATTTTGAATCTTTTTAAAGCTTTCTTAATATATGCCTCATGAAACAATTCCAGAGATACCATGACTTACTCATGTCCTTCATTTCAAAGTTCTTATAAAGAAACTAACAAGACCAAATCTTCCCAAGTCACCTAATGGTATTCAAAGAAAAATCTGAGCTTGAAACTAGGACGAGATAAGCCTTTTTGAACTTAGATGAAGCTAGCCAACTTGAATTTGAATAAGTTGCATTTGCTTTGAGTTGTAAATATGCAAGTCCTTGTGGTTTGTCTTTGCACTTTTTTTTTGTGTGGGGTGTGTCCACTTTCATTTTAATATGCAGGTTTATAAAGAAACCTCTAAATTTAAGGGAAAACTCTATCAAAATTTTTGAATATTTTTTTTATGTTTGGTAAACTTTTTTCATTAATGATTTTCAACTATATTAATTATTGTATTTTTTACTTGTTACAGATGAAGTTGTTTAAGAAAAAACCCAAAAAAAAGGGTCCTCCTAAGACATAGCCATCCACCCAGCCCGATTCGTCACCTCAGGCTCAGCCACCCCCCCGACAGTAGGTTCAGTCACCCCCTGGCACCAAACTCTCCCCTAGTCACATTTCCTACGACCGAGGGAAATGACACGTTTACTACATGCGGGGGGAAGGAAAAGGGGAAGGAGATGGCTCAGACCTTGCCAGAGCGAGTAGAGGATGATCCAAATTATGGAGCATCAAATGAGGAGGGGGAGGACGCAGAGGATGAGATGGTGGGGAGTACGTCCCCACTTCATGTGGACCCCTTAGTGGCAGGCACAAGTTTTGGTAAAAACTGATATATCTTTAAGAAGTAAATTACTTATATATTTTAAAGTTTATTATAACTTTAAAAATATATAATAAATATGATTAATGTTTACGCAGGTAAAGTAAGAAGAGCATGAGGGAAGATAAGGAATCTAGACCTCCAATGTATCTCTGAGGGCTTGAGAATAACGATCAGGCTTAGAACCACAAGGGAGGCGGAGAATTCCCTAGGCTTCATCAGTTGAGTGGGCACAATTGTTAAGTCATTGTGCTCATTTGCTACTTCGACTGGACGAAGGTCCCTGCTGAGCTGAAGAGGCAGTTCCTCCGTCAGTTGGAGGTAATTTCAATTATCAAAGTTATTTCTTTTATAACTTTATCTTAAAATTATTATAAAGTAAGATTGACATTTTTTTAAAAAAAATTAACGTAGGCAAATTACGATTAGGGTGACAACCCCAATGCCTCCCAATATATCCTTAAGCATGATGTCAAAATCCATAAAGATTGGAGGACAGAGACCAAGAGAAATGTAATAATTTTTAAACATTTACATTTTTATTATATACATAATTTCATATATTATTTCTAACAATTTATATTTGGTATTTAGTTTTTCTCGAACTACAGTTCACCCGAGAAGGCAATGGAGAATTATCCTTCTGATGTCATGCTTGACAATTGGAAGAAGGCATGTGAGCATTGGTTGAACCCCAAGACGAAGGTTAGTAAACAATTAAAAATTATTCTATTAATTTCATATATCTTAAATTCATAAAAAATATTGTTGTATATATCTACATGAGCAAGCAAGAAAAAATAAGGCCAATAGAGCTAAAGCCCCACCACAGACCCATTGTTTGGGTTGAAGGAGTATCAAGATGGTCAAGAGCCATTACGTAAATGTTGGAACTACTTTTCAGTTGAATATTACTTAATTTTTAAGTTATTTTAACATAATTGTACCATTTTTATATTTTCAGTCTGCTACACATGATGGGATGGAAATGAGTAGGATGGATATCTACGAGGTCACTCACAGTAAGGCTACAACTGAGGGTGCACGTAAGTAAATTCATGAGTCATACCAAACGAAACACGTGAGTTTTCTAAACTTAAAAAACTTATAACCTTGTATATATATATTATAATAATATTTTTTAATACATGTAGGAGCAGATGATACACTTAGTGCATCCCCCCACTAACGAGACCTCCGACAGCATCCACTAGCCTTTAGATCCAAAGGAGGCATTTAGGAGAGTGATGCCACCTGACCACGTTGGTTTCATTCGTAGTGCAGGAAGGGCACACACATTTTCCACCTGTATGGGAGGAAAGGTGTCGTCTAATCTAGTGTCGTCGATCAACTGCATCAAAAAATCGACACACTACAGAGACGAGAGGAAGAGAGTGAGAAGAGAGAGATAGATATGAAGAATCAAATGGATGCCATGCAGTCACAGATGAATAGGATGAATAGTAAGATCAAGAGGCTTCTAACCTTTCTTCTGAAGAAGGGTCAATCAGAGCATCCGTCTTCATTAGATCCCAGCATCTATAGATGAGACGACGACGATAACATGGGTGGTGCAGGTGGAGCTGGTGGCATCGAAGTAGCTGCATTTTGATTTTTATCCATTTTCTTTTGTTATATTTTTCATGTTACCTTTTTTATGTAAATATTTAATTTTCAAACTTTTTATGTACTAGACTTTATATTTATGGAATATAAACTTCTCTTCATTTTCATTAGTTGATTTTGTATAAAAGCAAGTCTTTTAAGTAGGTTTAGTAGGTAGTTCCCATCATTTTCTAATTTTTTTTTAAAAAAAACCTATACATTTGCTGTTGCTTATTTGAATAACCGACGGCATAGATGTGACGGTAAAAGTATTTTTCCCGTCACTTCTCGTAATAAGCGACGACATATAAGATTCGAGAGAATCACACCTCTTTTATGTTGTTACTTATTATGGAAAGTGACGGCAAAAATATTTTTACTGTCACATCTATGTCGTCGCTTATTAGGCGAAGTGACGCCAAAAATGTTTTCGCCATCACCTCTATGCCGTCGCTTATATAAGCGATGGAAAATTTACTTAAATGGCGGAGAAAATTAAGAAAGGGTGCGTACAGGCTAGAAAAAGTGACTTATAATTTCCATCGCTTATGAAATAAGCGAAGACAAATACAATTACCATCGGTTCTAAAACGACGTCGAAACATCCAATCTGTCCTATGGTCAAGCACTATTTGCCGTCACTAATGAAATAAGCGATGGCAAATACAATTACCGTCAGATTTAAAACGACATCGAAATTTCCAATCCATCCAAGGGTTGAATACTATTTTGACATCAGATGTGCCCTCTAACTGATAGGAAAAAGAAACAGCGGCGATAATAACAGCGTCGCTTATTGGCTTCGGTTATATGGGTTTTGCCGTCAGATTCCAACTGACAGTAAAAGTAGAGTATGTTGTAGTGGTTGTTCAGGATTTTGTCTCCCAGAGGAACTTGGTTGTTTGGAGTCCATTGGATCAGAGTTGATTTGCAAATTAGGTTTGGATTCAAGATTTTCAAAATCAAGTTTTCTCCTCCTCGATCTAGTTAGAGTGCGATCCGTGGGTCCTTCGAGTCTAGGATTTTGAGACCTTGTAGCTCACATACAATTGGAAGAAGGTGTTAGACATGAGAGGAGAACAGATGAGGGAAATGAGTGCGCAATTCAATCAAACAATTCTAGCCCTATTATGTGCACCTATTGACCTAATCCAAGTTAACCAAGGCTCAATCACCCTTAATGTCGCTTGACTTAGTTGGCTTGCTAGAGAATAGGGACCCACTAGGAAAACTAGCATGGTGGACCCCCATTAGTGGTTAATGCAGTTACTGCACTATATTCTCTTGTCATGAGTTGTTTCACCTAAACAAGGCCACTCCAAGAATGATCTTACTTTGACCAAATTGAAAAGATTTTTCCTTCCTGGGGCATGTCTATCATATTAATTAAGCTTAGGCTTTAATGTGTACGGAATTTAAATGATGGGCATGAGGGGGGTGGTTGCTCAATTTAATTAGTTTCAAAATGTGTGTGCATGCCAATCAAGGGTCCACAAGCAATTTTATTAATCGTGTATCTTTTAAAGTCCAAATAATTAAGGGTACATTTTAGGGTTGCACTTGTGAAATATTTTCAAACAAGTTTTTGTGGACAACTAATTGTTTGCAAACAAGTGAGATGCTTGTCTCTTTCCTTTGAATTTTTCAAGTCTAGTGCACCCTAAAGTGGAACCCTAATTATGCAACTTTTATATGAATTGGTTTTATTCATGACCCAATGGTGTGGCCCAAACAATGCAACTATGACTTCTCAAGCACCACTTGATTAGGCACACAACAAATTTTTTTCTAATTTTTGAAGTCCATTTTATATTTTTCCCAAAATTTTCTTGTGTACTAAGGTTTAAAAGCCTGAAAAGACCCCAAGGTGCCCAAAAATTCCCAATATTTTTTCAGAGAATGAACACTTAACTAAAAATCTAATGTAAATGATTTTAGTTAATTTGGATTTGTATAAAAATAATTAAAATTTAGACAATTTGCCAAAACAGTAGCAGATCGAATTTTTGATAGGGGTCTATTCTGCAAATTTTTCAATTTTTTTCTACAAAGAGTTAGTAGCAAAAATTTCAAAGATTATTCCTCACTTAAAAAGGAATGTCCAACAGAAAGTTGATGATGTTTGGACTTTTGTATTAACGAAAATAAATTTTTGAAAATTGAGTTTCCAATCTACCCCAACTCAGAAAATTGGTTTTAGAGATATGCTTGAAAACTTATCCGCTCAAGTGAATTTTTTTTCCAAAATTATTATTTTTTTCTAATTTCTTCCAATAAATAACTAAATATTGCAAGTAAACAAAACAAATCTAATCCTAATGTTCAACGGACACCTAAGTAAACAAAAACTTTTTTTTTCTTTTCATTACTAAGCACACAAACAAGCACAAGAACAACTAATCTAGAAAATAAGGATTTTTTTAAAAAAAATAGATGGAGTGCAATCAAAAATTGCCTGGAGATCTTCTCGAATGGTCTAGAGTTGCAATTAACTGCTCCGTCTTCTTTTCAAATTCCCTGCACATAGAAGATCAAACAAAGCAAATGAAGTTAGTATTCGGATCGCACGCACCAAGAAAAGCAAGAAATATTGTTGAGTGCGGAAAACCATGTGATTAGAATTAGATTTTGAAAACCCGTCATTGTAGTTAGATTAGCGAAGCAATCCGTCAACAAATAAAATTTTATCGAAATTCGTAAAGAAATTTCGGGTCGAATACAAGGAGGCTACGTCGATCTAAAATCCGCGATTATATTTTTTTGGTATTTTTATTTGAAAGCGAGATAATTACAATGGAATTGATATAAACACTAAGAGAGAGAGCAATCACTTGAAATATGAATATTGTTTTTACAGCTAGAAAGCAGGAAATGATTACAACTAGAAAGTGGGAATGATTATAGCTAGAAAGCAGGAAATTCCATTCTAGAAAGTAATAAAAGAAGAGAGAGATGTCATCCTCCTCGACGATTGCTTGGAGGACAAACCAGATGTAGCAACACCTGGAAGATAAAGGACGGGACGGGAAGAAGGAGGACGAAGCAAGAAGAAGAGGGAACAAGGCAGAACGTCATCGTCGACGTGGGATCCACTTCCGAAACGGGGGTGAGAAAACTTTGGATTTGGCTCTAAAGGAGCATCCTAGGTTTGGAACAAGCTTCTTAGAGCTTTGGAGAGGGAGAGAGGTGAAGGAAGGGATGAGAATCTCATAGGGTAGGGGTCTCCTTTTATTAAATGCAATGATTGGGGGCAATTTGGTCATTACATATTTAAAACATTAAATAAGGGGGTCTTTAGTGACGGATTTAAGCATCACTAAAGACCCCAAGTCGCCATAGCTTTGCGCGCGCCTACCGTCTTCTCCTTTCCCACGCACCTAATGCACACACACATCTAAGTAGTCTCAGCCGTCCGATTGTGAGGTCGGACTACTCAGATCGCTCCTCAACCGCTTCAGCTTCTCACACCCGCGCATAAGATCAGGCGTGAAACTGGGCAACCAATTACGCGTGCGCCAAATTGGATGATCTAGGCAGTTCGCAACTGATCACGCAGTCGAGATAGCATGCGTCCATGCGAGGAGAAGCGCTTCACGATAGCTTGATCTCATGCTCTTTGCACGAGCAGCGCCTTAACCACTACGCTACGTAGCGGTTTGAGGCGCAGCGCTAGTTTTGCACTCAACCAATCTTGGCTGTTGGATCTTCATCCAATGACCAAGATCTCACGTCACACAAGCCTTCAGGAGTTGAGTAGAGGGAGGCAGCTGGGTGCGGATGGTTGGGATGGTGCCACGTGGCACCATCCTGATTGTCCATCTTTTTTGTGTTGTAGATGGTGCCACGAATATCAGATTGGATCAATTTTCGCACCGTTAGGTTGCGATCGTCACTCCAAACCCATCCATGCGGTCGAATTTGTCGTCTAAAGTGTGGATTGACACCATCTTGGCCCTTGATCTCTAAGCTTCCTCAGACTATATCTGGTGCTACGGATGTTCGATCGGGGCAATCTTGGAGTCGTTGAACTCCAGTCGATGCCCTGATCAGATCTGTACGGTTAGATCCTCAGTCTGAGGCCCTGATTAAAAGTCGCCCTGTCCTTGGCCATAAAAGGATACAATTACTATACAATTTGTACAATTTGACCTAAATGTATGATTATGCATATTATGCAATATTTACAATGCATGATGCTAATATGATACTAAGAACATGCATTAATAGACATTTTTGGCTATTTAGATGTATGCACATCACACCCCCATCCTATCTTTTGCTAGTCTTTAGCAAAAACTGCATGCTATTTATAAAATAATTTGGATTGGATTACTCGGGCAAAAGTCATTTTCAACATTAAGAAATTTTTACTTAGGACCTGAACTTCAAAGACACAACAGTACCCGGGTATCTACCAAAATGCAGACCGCCTCAAGCCCTCACCTTATTCAAAGAAGGATCGCTTTTTCTCTTTTTATTCTTTTCTAATTTTTTTGGATTTTTTAGTTTAGGGTTTCAAAGTGGCTTTCTACGGCCACTCAACCCACCCAAGACCTGATGAGGATCCTAAGTTCTAAGCATCTTTTTGTGAATGCGATAGACTCGTTGATCGGCAATCAAAACAAACTTTGGGTTTTTACGCCCCTAGGTGAGCTTAAAAAGAATTCTGCCTAAAGGTGTATCTATACAACCGGTAGCTTTCTCCCTACTTTTATTTTTATGGGGTCAACACAAGGTTGAATCCAGTGTATATCTCCCCGGCTTATTCTACTTCTCCGCTTCTTCGTAAGTGCTTTAGGAATTAAACATGCATTTCTTAAGCTGGGATCTAGACAACCTACCAATGAGCCGTTACCCACGATAACTTGCCAGCCATACTCGTGCGGTGAAGTGTGGCTTATTTCTTTTGTTTTCTTTTTTTATTTTCTCCTTTTCTTTTTTTTATTTTCTTTTCTTTTTGGACTTTTTTTTCTTTTCTTTAAGTAGGTGGCTTCCCTGGTCTAAGATTTACCTAAAAGCAGCAGGAAAAGAATGGTCCAGTGGCTGGGCTCTGGACAACCCACCTATGGGATATTACCCACAATAACTTGCCAGCCATACCACCCTAGAAGGTTCATTAGCTACCTAATTTTCGTTAAAACCGCAGAACGAGTCAGTGCGAATAGTGTGTAGATGCTTAGACATAAAATTCCCTCAAATCAGAGGGCGGGTTGATAAGTCGTGTACTTATCACCCCAACTTATTTAACCAAATTGAAATAGAATTCAAGATAGCGAGGACTTGATGAACAAATCCAGATTTTAGTGGATACCCGGGCTGATTAAGCCCAAAGATCTGAAGGGTCTTAGTGTTCAAATCCTACTGTACTATTTCCTAAGATTGAAAAGTCCTAATGCCCAAGTATTCTCTTCTAATTCTTTTTTTTTTTGAGAAAAACAAGTAAATTTACAAGAATTCCACAGAGCTGGCAAAATGATTCAGAAATGAATCCACCCCCCCATGCCTAGCTGATGCAATGTCCACATTGAGAATAAAAGACATGAATGGAAGGGTAGAATGTAGAAGATATCACCTAAATATGATGCTCGGGTCAGCTCTGACTCAGACTGTACAATTGCTGAGTTTAATGCCATCAGCTAGGCGAAGTCCAGCCAAAGAAATCACAATGTGATTAGAGCAACCATGTCTGAGACGGGTTCTGGAACAATACGGTCAATAAAAGGCTTTAGACGTTGACCGTTGACTTTTAAATGAATTACCCATCTTTGGGTCAGAGATCTGAACGGCCCCATTTGGAAATATCTGATCCATGATGAACGGGTCGTTCCAGTTTGAATTAAGTTTGTCGGGAAAGAGCTTACGTTGAGAATCAAAGAGCCAGACCTTTTGGTTCAGCTCAAAGCTCTTGCGGGATATCAATTGGTCATGAAGAGCTTTAGTCCGAGCCTTGTAGATCTTGGCATTCTCATATGCGTCATTTCTAAGCTCCTCCAACTCAGATAGTTGGAGTTTCCTAGTCTTTCTAGCTAAACTCAAATCTAAATTACATTGCTTGATTGCCCATAATGGCCTATGTTCAATTTCTGCAGGTAAATGGCACACCTTTCCATACACCAGATGAAATGGTGACATGCCGATAAGCATTTTGTATACCGTACAGTAAGCCGAAAGAGTGTCCTCAAGCTTTTGAGTCTAGTCTTTACGATCAGGCCTAACCATTTTATGAAGAATATTCTTGATCTCTCAATTGGAGATGTCGGCCTGTCCATTCGTCTGGGGGTGGTAAGGTGTGGAGATTCTGTGATTTACCCCATATTTTTCTAGTAAATTACGAAACTGGGCATTAATGAAGTGAGTACCACCATCGCTAATGATGGCCCTCGGAATCCCGAACCAATTGAAGATGTTTTTCTTAACGAAATCGATGACCACCTTGTGGTCATTGGTTCAGGTGGGAATACCCTTGATCCACTTGGACACGTAATCAACAGTGACAAGAATGTACTGGTGTCCAAATGAAGGAAGGGTCAAATAAAATCGATGCCCCAAATGTCGAAGATTTCGATGGGAAGAATTGGGTTTAGAGGCATCATGTCTCTCTTGGTTATGCTCCCAAGTGCTTGGCATCAGGAACACGACCACGAGAATTCCTGGGCAACCTTGAATAAAATGGCCAATAGAATCCAGATTGCAAAATCTTTGCAGCCGTCTTTTTCCTGGAGAAATATCCACCACACGCAGATGCATGGCAGAACTCGAGGATACTTTTGAATTCATCCTCCAGAACACATCGACGAATAATCTGATCAGAGCTGATGTAGTACAATTCAGGGTCCTCCCAGAAGTAATATTTAGCCTCAGATTTGAGTCTATCTCGTTGTTGCTTGGCCCAATCCTGGGGGATTTGACCAACGGCCAAATAATTTACAATGTCAGCAAACCACAAGGTTTAGACACCTGATACAGCAAGGATAGTCTCATCCGGAAAAGTATCAACAATCAGAATATCCAGACAAGAAGAATCACTCAGAAGTCTCGAAAGAAGATTCGCCACTACATTCTGTGCCCCAGATTAATCTTTGATTTCAAGATCGAATTCTTGAAGCAGAAGAATCCATCGGATAAGTCAGGGTTTGTCATCCTTTTTGGCCAAGAGATGTCTCAAGGCCGAGTGGTCGGTATATACTATGACATGAGACCCTAAAAGATAAGCCCTAAATTTCTCCAAAACAAATACTACAACTAGTAATTCCTTCTTAGTAACAGTGTAATTCCTCTAGACCTCGTCCAGAGTTTTACTAGCGTAGTAGATGATAGAGGGTTTCCTATCGATCTTTTGACCCAAAACAGCCCCAACTGCGTAATCAGAAGCGTCGGTCATGATCTCGAATGGGGCTATCCAAACCGGTGGTTGCAACACCAGAGCACAAGTGACTACCGTTTTAAGAAAATCAAATGCCTTACGGCATGATTCGTTGAAATCAAACAGCATATCTTCGACGAGAAGGTTGCTCAGAGGTCGAGCAACCTTAGAGAAGTCCTTGATGAACCTCCTATAGAATCCCACATGACCAAGAAATGATCGAATTTGTTTGACAGATGTGGGAGGAGGAAGTTTAGAGATAGCATCAACCTTAGCTTTATCAACTTCGATTCCCCGTTCAGAGATTACATGACCCAAGACGATGCCTTCTTGTGTCATGAAATGACTCTTTTCCCAGCTAAGGACCAATTTTGTTTTGATGCATCTTTTAAGGATTATTTCAAGATTAGCCAGGCAAGAATCAAACGATTCTCCGAAAATAGAGAAATCATCCATGAAGACTTCCATAAACTCTCCCACCATGTCAGAGAATATAGCTAGCATACACCTTTGAAAAGTCGTGGGTGCATTGCATAAGTCGAATGGCATCCTACGAAAAGCAAAGGTTTCGTAGGGATAGGTGAAAGTCATTTTTTCTGATCCTCAAGATGGATAGGGACTTGATTGTATCCTAAGTAACCGTCTAGGAAACAGAAGTACTACTGCCTGGCTAGTCTTTCCAGGAGTTGATTGATAAAGGGCAAAGGGAAATGATCCTTTTTTGTGGCTGTGTTCAGCTTCCTGTAATCGACACAAACCCTCCAAGAGGAAGCTGAACGAGTTGTGATAGATTCTCCTTTCTTGTTAGTCACAACAGTAATCCCAGCTTTCTTGGGAACAATTTATACGGGACTTACCCAAGGACTATCTGAGATCGGATAAATGATTCCTGCGTCAAGCCACTTAATTATTTCCTTCTTAACCACTTCTTGCATATTAGGGTTTAATCTTCTCTGCATTTGGCGAGAAGGGCGGGATCCATCTTCCATGAATATTCTGTGATTGCAGTAAGATGGCTCGATCCCCCTAAGGTCATGAATGGTCCAATCAATTGCCTCCTTGTGTTCCTTTAGGGCCTTGATCAGTTTAATCTCCTATTCCTTAGTTAATCTAGCACTGATAATCACAGGAAGCATCTTTTGAGATCCCAAAAATTGATATTTCAAAACTCTCAGGCAATGCTTTCAATTCGAGCTGGGGCGGGTTTAGGATGGAAGGTAAGGATGATGCTGATGAAGATTCATCAAGAGGAAGAGGTTGAAAGTGAACAAAATCAATAACCTCTTCAAAATGTGGCGAGTTTACCACAGAGGGTTGGGTCAGATCCATCACAATAGGAGGAACTTTCAATTGTAGAAACCACCAAACATGTTTCAATATTCAAGTTATCTTCCTCCAGTTCCTCTATAAATCCATAATCCTCAAATTTGTTAATCACCTTAAAAAAATCCAATTTCAATTTCTGATCCACAAAGGCAATTTCCATGCTACCGCTCTCACAATTGATATTGGCCTTAGCTGTAGCTAGGAACAGACACCCCAGAATGATGGGCGTGTTCCTTAAATTCTCAGGTACATCCATGTCAAGGACAAGGAAATCTACAGGAAAATAGAAATCCTTAACCTTGACAAAAACATCTTCAATAATGCCTCGTGGATTTATGACAGAATGGTCCACTAACTGTAGCGTTACTGAAGTCGGCTGAAGTTCACCTAATCCGAACTTCTCGTAAAGAGAAGTCGTAATTAGGTTAATAGATGCACCTAAATCCAGAAGTGTCCTATCAAAAGTGTAATCTCCAATGACACAAGAAATCAAAGGAGTACCTGGATCTCTCTTTTTCCGAGGAAGGTGATGCAGGATAACAGAACTAGCCTACTCGGAGAGTACCACCTTCCTCGGAACAGATTCCCTCAACTTACGCTTCTGTGTGCATAATTCCTTTATAAATTTAGCATAAGCCGGTATGTGTTTGATAGCATCGAGGAGCGGGACATTGATCTTGACATTCTTGAATATATTCAAGAGCTCCTCGTTACTATCAACAGGCTTCTTCTTCTTAGGTTTAATCCAGGCCTCTGGAAAAGGAACATGAGTTAGATCTTTGGAATCAGGTTCCTGAGCCTTGATTTCTTCCTCAGAGTTCTCCTTTCTATCCTCAGGCTCTCCAGGATTTGGAGGATCAAAACAGCGTGGTTGTGGATCCTGAGTTTATTTTCCACTCCTTAAGGTAACTGAATTAGCAGATGCATACAGGTTTGGGTCTTGGGTAGGGTTAGGAAAGATTGAAGGGGCTTCATTAGCCAGAAACCTTTGATTTGAAGAAGAAGCAGAAGAGGAAGGACCCTGCTTAACCACCTGAGCATGTGTGTGTAGATCCCTCTGATTCCCGTACCCTTGGGCTTAATTACCTGGATTCTGGATATTATGCGGGTTAGGTACGGGTTGAGATGACAGAGATCCGGGTTGACGAGAAGTAGCAATGAACCCGGTTTGCAAGTTGTCCAGCGAAGTTTTCATTTGCTACATGAGTTGGAGCATAGATCCTTGCATCTCTATCATCTGACAGTTCAAATCAGCCTGCCCTACAAGTTGACAGGCATTCCAAGTTAGCTGATTGACCTGATTTGGGGGCAGTTGAGTGTAAACATGACCCAGACCCATTGATCTTTGCGGAGCATAGTTGCTGGGTCAGAATTAGGTCTGCTGCCTTGGGTTTTTCCAGGAGAAGTTAGGGTGGTTCCTCCAACCCAGATTATAAGCATTGGAGTAAGGGTTGGGCCTAACATTCTCTTGTACAGCATAGACATCCTCATAGGGTGAGGATGGAGAGAAAGAAAGGGAGGGATCAGAGAAACTAGGATCAAAGGTCCCAGTTTGGAACCCGTGGGGTTCCGAACAATGCTGGCTCACAGGTTGAGCCGCATCTAGTTGATTCACAAACTCCCGTCCAAAAGGAGCTCACGACGAATGGAATCCCGAATTTTGGGATTGAGTGGATCGAAAATTGTTCGTTAAATTTCCAGCCATCCACTACTCCATCCTTTTAGTAACCAGGTCCACCTTATCTAGTTTATTGCAATTCAATTTCATATTGACTGAATGAGAATCGTGGACATCATTAACATCCGATCTGTGTTGTTGGGACAGGTTAAAAGTATCCATGGAGGCATGATTGATTGAATTTTCACTCATCTCCTCAAACAAATCGTGCGCATTATCTGCGTCTTTGTTGAGGAAATTGCCTCCGCAAGAAGCATTCACGTGATTTCTGAGTTGCTCAGTCAACCCGTGGTAAAAGATCTACACGAGCTGCCATTTCAGCACCTCGTGGTGTGGACACTTCCACATAGTCCTGGAATCACTCCCAGGTGGTCGGGCCCGGATAGGTTATGTTAATATGGTGATTTTATCGTTGAAATGAGTATAGTGGTTAACCTAAATCGAGCCTAACCATCTCTTTACAAAATTTTTTACCTGGCTTACTTGATTTTATCTTGGTTACTTTTAGGCCTAGGGTTGAACTCAGGGAAGTGGGATTAAAGATAAAGAAGTTTCTACGCCTTTCCTACAACGAATCTCTTCCGTTTGTTTATTATGTTTTTGGTGTTTTTCTATTTAATATTTTTTCTCTGATAATTTTTGTCCTTGAGGTACACCCTCAAAATCAGGTTCTTGGCTTTGAGCCAAATTAGGGTTTCAAAACTGGTCTTGCTATTCGCAAGATGGAGTACCTGCAAGTCAAGGATTATCTTTTCTCTTTTGTATATTTTTTTATCTTTTTAATGGCAAGAAAGAGAAACAGAAATAAAGTAAATATAGTATATATATATATATGTATATATTATATATGTATATAGGGGTGGGGGTGGAGGTGGAAATGGAATGTAGCACGATGTCGAGTCAGTTGTCGTCTAGGAAGACGCAACCAACAGGACGAAGTGTCGCGTGGAGTGTAGGATGGATGGTGGAAGATGTGTGCGAAAACACTTTCTGTATGCGTGTATTGGGGAATATCAGCAACTGGTGTAGATATTCCCGCGATACAACGTATGGTAGGTGATATGAAAATATATATATATATGTATGTAAATATATCTATATGTGTATATATATATGGTTATAATTATATAGGTGTATATGTAGTTTTGTATATATATATATATGTATATATATAGATATGTAAATATATGTATAGATAGATGTATGTATATGTATATGTATATATATATATATATATATTTATTTATTTATTTATTTATAATTGTATATATATGTATATATATATATGTATATATATACTTATACTTAGTTGTATGGGTAATAATATATGTATCGATATATATATATATATTTATACGTATATAGATATATGTATATATGTAACTATATATGTGTGTATATATATATATATGTATAAGTATATAGATATATATATATATATACGTATGTATGTATGTATATATACTTATATATAATTGTATAGGTACTGATATGTGTATATATATATATATATGTACATATATATATATAAATATATATAGGTATATATATATAAGTGTGTATCTGGGCGTGTACAAGTGAGAGAGTGTGTGTGTGTGTGTGAGGTGAGTGTCTGTGAGAGAGAGAGAGAGAGAGCGTCTGCTAAAGATGGCGCGGGCATTAAGTCGTCCACACACAGCTGCCGTCGTCTGATGCCACGCGCATGCGCAGGCGTGTAGGTGCGCGAAAAGGCGTGCGCATGCAGGAGGGAGTGAGCGCGAGGGAGAGACGACAGTGCACTACGCTGCGCAGTGAGGCACGTGCGGGTGAAGGCGCTATGCATTGAAGCAGGCGAAGACGAGAGTGCAGACGGGTGCGGGCGAAGGCTTACGTGGGAGCGGGCACAGGGAGAGACGTGGGCGTGGGTGTGCACGGACGGGTTGACGCCAGTAGCGGCGCGGAGAGAGAGCGCCAGGTGACCGGATAAGTGAGAAACTTACCGGTCACCGCACTGTAGCCACAGTGTTCTGCTGAAATGCGTGAACAGTGGCTATAGTGCGCGCTCGGCTCGCACGACCGCCTGCTGACGGTTCTGTGTGTGCGGGCGCCGCTAAGCGAGCTGGCGCGCGTGCGAAAGGTCTGCGCCGGTTGCTGGCATGCGTGAAACTGGCTGGGCCGCGGGTGGAGCTTCGCGACAGGGCGCGCGGGGAGGGGCGAGGGCGGCCTGCTAGCGCGCGCAGAGGGCGCGGAACAGGCGCCTGAGGTGCGTGGAGGGTTGCGGTGCTGCTGCTGATGCCTTGCTGCTGCTGCTGCGGAGCTTGAGCTTCAAAGCTTGAAGCTCTTGTGGCAATGGCGGAAATGCTTTGAACGATGAAATCAGAGTGGGGAACCACCACGCCCACCAGCTCTTTGATGAGCTGGGCGGTGGTGGGACTCACGGTGGTGGTTGTGCACCACTGTGAGTTGCTCCTGCCTGCAACGTGGCTCTTCAAGGAGAAGAGAGGCTGCATATGGAGGGGAGAGGGGAGGAGACGGCCAGGAAGGAGGGAAGCTGCTGTGTGTTTTTTGGTGTTGGACCAGGCTCCTCTTGCAAAGAAGCAAGCCGTGACTTTTTAAAGAAGAAAGAGGCATGCACAGCCATGCCCTGGCTGTGCATGGCTCTGCATGGCTGGCAGGGAGTGCTTGCTGCAGAGAATGGTGCGAGGAAGGTCCAGCCATGCCATGCATCCGCGGAGAAGAAAGTCAAATAAAAATAAAAAATAAAAATAAAGATGGTGAATTTGCGAGGCAGCACTTGAGGAATACGTTAATTTCAAGGCCATTTTATTCACTCTCCTCCCCTCTCAAATAAATGCATGCATGTGTTTATTTTTACACATGCGACTGTGGCTATCTAATCTACACTGGCAATGCTTGGAAATAGCACAAGATGGCACAATTGTTTGTGTATTTTTGCTGTGCAATCACCAGGAAACATAAAACGGCTCTCCCGGCCGTTGGGTGAAGGTAGTAAGCACCCATCTCAGAGCATTGGTACGTCCGACAGGGAAGAATTTCTTAAGGAAAGCCAATTTCAGATCGTCCCATGTTGCGATCAACCTTCCTATGGTCCTGTACCAATGGGAGGCTTTATCCCTAAGAGAGTGGGGAAAGAGCCTCATGATTATCTGCTCTTCATTCACGTTTTGTGCCTTGGTGGTCTAGACCAAAGTGGTCAAGTCCTCCAAATGCCGAAACGGGTCTTCAGAGCCAAGCCCATGAAAGTGTTTGATCAGCCCTAATAACTGGGGCTTGATTTCTACATCTCCGGTAGGAATTTGGATGCCAGGACGTTCCCCGTAATTTGAAGGATCATAAAAATCCTTCAAGGGTTGAGCGCCTTGCATTCCCTGGAACCATTCTTGCATCTTTGCATTTGTTCCAACTGCTTTTGAAACATCTCCTGTGGATTCTGAGGCAGAGGAGGTTGTTGATCGGTCATGGGATCAATTTTGCCAAAATCCAATCTATGCCTCCTAGAATACTCTAGTGGTCCTTCCAATTGGGAATTCAATGACCTCCTTCCAAGCATAAATTAGGAAGAAGTCAGGACTTGGGATAAGAACCCTGCAGCACAACAAAACAAGTCTGTCCTTAAGTGGGGTAGCCTAAGGATCTATAGACTCTCAGAATCCGTCTTAAGATCATAGACGATTTACTCTACTTGCGTCCAATCAATCCAACCAATTAGAAGGAGGGAGTGGGGAGAAGGTTCTTCCTTTAGCTTGCGCCTCCGGTTCCTAGTGTATCCCCCAGCCGTGGTTGTTTGACGCTACTCCCCTAGCTAGACATCAGATTGATTAGTACAAGCAGGTTAATAGTAAGATATCTCAGACTGGGCCCCAAAGAGCGAATCAGTCCTTAAGGCCAACGTCTACTTGATTTTATTTAAGCCTAGGATTGTAATACTTATGGAATGTGGTGGGACCTTAAGATGGGTTGTGCCCTTAATGATTAATTGAGTATGTGTGAGTGCGTGCATAACCAGGATTTTCAAGCAAGATTACTTTTGATGAGTGGATTTTAAGGTTCAAATCTTGCTTAAGTAGCTTTTAGGGTTTGAAATTAGGTTAATTCAATCAAGTTTCGAGGCAAACCAAATTTTCAAGAATGGGTAAAGATCTTTTTCCTTTTGAAATCAAAAAGTAAAGTGGAGTGCCTGGTATTGACCTAAATTGAAAACCCTAAAGGAAAGCTACTTGGTGAGTTGATTTTAGGTTAAGTGGTGCAGCCCAAACAACTCAAACAATTGGCCAAAATTGCACCACTGAGTTAGGCACACAAAATGATTGACCTAGACTGATTTCTACTCTTTTATATGTTGATTTGCATGTACTGGTTCCACATATCAGAATCCTGGTTGAGTGGATAAAAATCAATTAGGTTGTGTGCCTTCAATGTGGGTGTATGTAGTGTGTATGTTGATTTATCCCACAAGAAGTATCTTTTTGTTAATTTTTTTTACGAGGGTGAGATGAATGTGGGTGGAAATCCAAGCAACCAAACTAACCCTAGGATTTATGCAAACACCTAGGTTAATTGGGGTTTGAATTAATGTTGTGAAACGAAATCTATGGAGGGGGGGAGAATGGGAAGCACTTACAATTGTCTTCAACTGCACTTTACTCCAAATCTACCGCTTGAAGATTCCCTGTTGAGGTACTTGCAAAACAATAGATGAGAAATAAAGCAAGTTAGAAAACAATAAAGTGCGCGAAATGCAGAAAGAAAATCGAGAGTCGTTGCCTCCCCGGCAACGACGCCAAAATGTTGAGTGTGGAAAAATACGCAATCGAAATTGGATTTTGAAAACCCATCATTGTAGTTCAATTAGCGAAGCAATCCGTCAACAAATAAAATTTAACCGAAATTCGTAAAGAAATTCCAGGTCGAACACAGGGAGGCTATGTCAATCTAAAATCTGCAATTATATTTTTTTGGTATTTTTGTTTGAAAGCAAGATAATTACAATGGAATTGATTAAACACTGAGAGAGAGAGAGAGAACAATCACTTGAAATAAGAATACTATTTTTACAACTAGAAAGTGGGAAATGATTACAGCTAAAAAGAGGGAAATTCTATTCTAAAATGCAATAAAAGAAGGGAGAGAGATGTTATCCTCCTCGATGATTGCTTGGAGGACGAGCTAGACGTAGCGACGCCTGGAAGATGGAAGACGGGGTGGGAAAAAGGAGGATAAAGCAGGAAGAAGTGAGAACGAGGCAGAACATCATCGTCATCGCGTGATCCACTTCTGGAATAGGGATAAGAAAACTTTGGATTTGGCTCTAAAGGAGCATCCCGGGTTTGGGACAAGCTTCTTGGAGCTTTGGAGAGAGAGAGAGGTGAAGGAAGTGATGAGAATTTCTTAGGGTAGGGGTCTCCTTTTATAATTGCAAGGATTGAGGGTAATTTGGTCATTACATATTTAAAGCATTAAATGAGGGGGTCTTTAGTGACGAATTTAAGCATCACTAAAGACCCCACGTCGCCATAGCTTCACGCACGCCTACCGTCTCCTCTCTCGCGCGCCTAACGCACGCGCATGTTCAAGTAGTCTCAGCCATCCAATCGCGAGATTGGACGGCTCAGATCACTCCTCAACCGCTTCAGCTTCGCGTATCCGCGCGTGAGATCAGGCCTGAAACTAGGCGTCCAATTACGCGTGCGCCCGATTGGACGATCTGAGCCATTCACAGCTGATCGTGCAGTCAAGATTGCGCGCGTCCACGCAAGGAGAAGTGCTTCACGGTAGCTCGATCCCGCGCTCTTTGCATGAGCAGCGCCTTAACCACTACACTACGTAGCGGTTTGAGGCGCGGCACTAGTTTTGGCTCAGCCAATCTTGGCCGTTGGATCTTCATCCAACGGCTGAGATCTAACATCACACGAGCCTTCAGGAGTTGAGCGGAGGGAGGCGGCCGGGTGCGGATGGTTGGGATGGTGCCACGTGGCGCCATCCTGACCATCCATCTTCTTTGTGTTGTAGATGGTGCCACAGATGTTGCATTGGACTGATTTTCACGTCGTTAGGCCGCGATCGTTGCTCCAAACCCATTCGTGTAGTCAGATTTGTCGTCTGAAGTGTGGATTGACACCATCTTGGCCCTTGATCGCTGAGCTTCCTTAGACTATATCTGGTGCTACGGATGTCCGATCAGGACGATCTTGGAGTCGTTGAACTCCAGACGTCGCCCTGATCAGATCCGTATGGTTGGATCCTCGGTCCAAGGCCCTGATTAAAAGTCACCCTGTCCTTGGCCATAAAGGAGACAATTACTATACAATTTGTATAATTTGACCTAAATGCATGATTATGCATATTATGCAATATTTACAATGCATGATACTAATATGGTACTAAGAACATGCATTAATAGACATTTTTGGCTATTTAGATGTATGCACATCAAATATGCTCTATGCCTTCCTGGCAATGGTGACAAAAACCGTTCGGTTACGAGATCGTTTACGGAAATACGCATTGTAGTATTTGAAATTGAGCAACACTTTCACAAAATTTTTAAACCAAATTTGAAAGATACGTGTTTTTGAATCAAAGTCTGAGTTGTCTTAGGGAGTCAACTTAGATCGTCTCACTTTCCTAAGTCTAATATTTTTTTTCGTTTTTACTTATATGATATTTTTGGTCTTTTTAATAATAATAAGAACAAGAAATTAATATAAACTAAGAACTACAAAGCACATAAAGTAGATGCACAAAATAGATGAAAGCTTTTTTTTTGAAATCACAAAAGATGTTTTACAACTAAGATAAAAGAAAACAGAAAAATAGATAACGCAAGTAAACAAAATGGAGCCCCGAGACGAAGCCATGTTGTAGAAGTAGGAGTCTGAAAGCGAGCGCGAATCCAACGTACCACCAGAGACCGGCAATTATAACCTTAGGTAAGGGAAACCCACACCCAAGGTTGAGGAAGAGGAGGGTGGACGGCTATAAGACTAAGTTAATTAGGTGGAGCACTAAGGTACACTAAGGTAGAGAGAGTAGTTAATGTTTGGAGTGGTGGAGGTCTAGTCTTTTTATAGGAATTGTGGAAAAATGTGGACCATAGGATCTTGATCAAAGGCTAAGAGATTGCCATCAAATTAAGTGTGAAGGGAACCATAGGATGAGCATCTAAGGGCTAAAGGAGGAGGCGGCTAAGGGGAGATTAAATGTAGGCCCTTGGTTGATGGATGAAAGGCTTAGATGAAGTGTGGTGATGTGGAGTAATTAATTACTAACTTTTGAAATGGACCATTGGATGTAGATCTAGCGATGAGATTACACTAAGTTTTGGATATGATTTTTGGATAGGTTTTAGATTCATCATCTAGGCCATCAAAAGGAAGATCAAGGGGAGAAAACACACTATGGTGGCTGGCCATTAAGTTTCCAAGAGAAGCTTCCTTGGTTGGCCACTTGAAGTGGATAGGTTCTTTGGTTTCTATTTTTGGCAAAGAGGTTTTAGGCCTTAGGATTGTTGATAAATGGTGGAGGTTTGTAGGTGGCTTTCCTAAAATAGGTTTAGGACATAGGTTTTGGATAAAAAGGTTGTCCTAAGGTCTAAATGGTGAAGGGTTTATGAGGGTGCCATGTGTCTTCCCTTGCCTTTATTTCTTCTCTAGATTTTTCTTTATTCCTTGAGCTTTGTCTTTATTCTTCTAAGTACATTATCTGACTTCCAAAAGAGTTCTCCTCCAATAAATGGTTCTCCATGTCCTTAGCTTGCTCAATATCTACATTATTCATAAGAAATCATAATTAGATACAAGTTAATTATAAAACATATGCATGACCTAATTATGCATGTATGATTATAATGCAACATATGTACAATGATGCACGAGATTTTTTATGCTAAAAGATTGAGTTAAAAATCCGTCATTGTAGTTGCATAAAAATCCGCTATCAGATAAATCTTACCGAAACACAAAATGAGTCACGGGTCGAACACAAGGAGGCGAACGTTTGATTAAAAATCGCGTTTAGAATTATTATCACAAAGTAGATTAGATGGTCGAATTAAATCTACACTACCTATTCTACTTAAATAATAAACAATAGAAGAGAGATAAAATAATAAAAAGAATGAACAATAGAAGGGAGAAAATGAACAATTATCTTATAGCTATAGAATTATGTCCATTACATTTACTTGCTACAACTAGAAAGCTAGAAATCTATACTAGAAAGAAATCAAAAGAGAGGGATGAGAAAATCCTCCTGGACGGCTGCTTGGAGGATGAGCCGCGTTGACGGAATGCCCGGACGAGGGTGGTGAGATGCTGGATGAGGGAGAACGGAGATGGAGGACAGAGGACAAAATAGGGCGGCATCGCAGCGGGATCCGCTTCCCGAATGGTGGTGAGAAGATAACCACAGGATGCTCCACAAAGGGGGTGAGAAGATGGGAAAATTATTTTACTCTAGCTCTAGTGAAGCAACCCAGGTATGAGACCAGCTCATAGAGCTTTGGAAGGGGTGAGAGAAGAGAGAAAGGGAAGATAAGAATGAGGGGTATAGGGTCCCTTTTATAGGCAAAGGGGAAAGGGATAAAAAGTTCTTTTTAAAGCCTTGAAATTAATGGGAGGGTCTTTAGTAACACTTGACACCTGCAAGCGTTACTAAAGACCCCACGTCGCTCAAGCTCGCGTGGGAGGAGGGTCGTGTGTTCAAGATCGGACATTCCACATGAAGCCACGTGGCCCGCCTCATTGCCTTCAACTGTTAGCGCTCAGATCGCTCCACATCACTGTCAGTCATCTGATCATTCGAATGGACAGCATAAAATGCACGTTGCCTCGCACTGCTGAGAGAGAGTGCATTCAATCGCGCGTCTATGGGGCATTATCACACACGTGTATGCGCTCGCCCATCTGCGTCACCACGTCGTCTCTTCCATAGTCACTTGATCGACATCCAACGGGTGAATTTCTCCCACGCTCACCTTCAGCGAATTTAATTCGCTTGCAGAGGCTCATTGTGCGTCGCTGAGTTACGCGTGGAGGCGTTCTCCATTGTGCTATCTCCAAGGATTGTCGCGGATATTTTTCGATGCCCGCACTCTCTCAGCCATTGGATGAAGATCCAACAGTAGAGATCTCACAATGGAGAAGCCTTTGAGGAGGAAGGGTGAGCAGATGGTGCTCTTGAATGGCTGGGATGGTGCCATGTGGCACCATCCTGGCCTTCAAACTTCTTTGGCTTGTTGATGGTGCCACAGATGTCGGATTGGATCGATTTTCACATCGTTTGGCTGTGATCACCTATCTGAACCCATCTGTGCAATTAGATTTATCGTCTGAAGTACAGATTTTCACCACCTTATCCCTTGACCTCTAATCTTCCTTGGACTGCTGATGCTACAGAGGTCCAATCGGGACAATCTCGGAGGCGTTGAACTCCGATTGTCGCCCTAATCAGATCTGTACGGTTGGATCTTCAATCAAAGGCCCTGAAATGATATCGCCCTATCCCCTAGCTACAAAATGGGCAAATTAACCTATATTTTGTACAAACTAGTTTAAATGCAGAATAATGCATGTTATGCAATATTTATAATGCATGATACTTATATGGATCTAGGAATGTACATAAATAGGTATTTTAGGCCAATTACATGTTTTCACATCACACCCCCATTCCTATCTTTTACTAGTTCCTAGCAAAACTATATGCTATTTATAAATAGAATTAGGATCAAATTACTTGGGCAATAGTTATTTCTTGACACTAAGAAATTTCTATTAAAGACCTGAACTACAAAGACTCAATAGTGCCCGGGTGTTTACCAAAATGTAGACAACCCAAGCCCTCGCCATATTCAAAGGAAATTTCATTTTTTTTTTCTTCTTTTCTAATTTGTTTTAATTTTCGAGTTAAGAGTTTTAGGGCAGTTTTCTACAGCTACCTAACCCACTCAAGACTCGAAAAGAACTCTAAGTGCTAAGCATTTTTTTGTGTAAATATGAGACTTACTTATCAGCAATCAGAATAGACTTCGGGTTTCTACGCCCCTAGGTAACCTTGAAAAGAAATTTTGCCTAAGGATGTATCGATCTGACATGTAGCTTTCTCCCTACTTTTTATTTTTATGGGGTCAACACAAGAGCGAACCTAGTGTATATCTCCTTGACTTATTCTACTCCCCCGCTTCTTCTTAAGTGTTTAGGAATTATTTGTGCATTTCATAAGCTGGGTTCTGGATAATCAGTCAATGGGCTGGGTTTCTACACCCCTAGGTGACCTTGAAAAGAAATTCTGCCTAAGGATGTATCCGTCAAACTGGTAGCTTTCTTCCTATTTTTTATTTTTGTGGGGTCAACACAAGGGCGAACCCAATGTATCTCCCCGGCTAATTTTACTTCCCCGCTTCTTATTAAGTGTTTAGGAATTATTTATGTATTTCGTAAGTTGGGTTCTGGATAACAGACCAATGAGTTGTTACCCACGACAACTTGCCAGCCATACTCGTGCGATAAAGTGTGACTTATTTCTTTTTTTCTCTTCTTTTCTATTTCTTAGATTTTTTTTTTGAATATATATATTAAGTATGTGACTTCCTTTATCTACAATTTACCTAAAGGCAACAAAAAGAGAATGGTTGTGTGACTGGGCTCTGGACAACCGACCAATGAGCTGTTACCTACAACAACCTGCCAGCCATACCACCTTAGAAAGTTCATTAGCTACCCAATTTCCATTAAAACCGTCGAAAAGTAAGTCAGTGCAAATAGTGTGCAGATGCTTAAACTATAAGTTCCCTCAAATCAGAGGGCGGATTGATAAGTCATGTACTTATCACCCCAACTTATTTAACCAATTTATAAATGAACTTAGAAATGGTGAGAACTCGAGAAATAAGTCCACATTTTAGTAGACACCCAGGCTGATTAAGCCCAAAGACTTGAAGAATCTAAATGTTCAAGTCCTATCGTATCATTCCCTAAAGTTGGAAAACTCTAATGCATAAATTCTCTTTTCCCAATTCAATTTTTTTTTCAAAAATAAAGAGAAAATAAAAAGAATCCATGGATCTAACAAAATAATTCATATAAAGATATCCACCCCCCCATACCTATCTAATGCAATGTCCCCATTGTATTAAAAAGACATGAAAAAGAGCGGAATAGAGAAGAAAGCACCTGAAGTTCGTGATTAACAGGTCAGCTCCGAGATGAAAACAAACTGTATAGGTGTTAAATTTAATGCCTTCAGCTAGGCACACTATACAAAAAAGGGGAAGAAATAAAGAATTCATAACTGCAGCTCAGGATAAAAAGAAAAAGATTAACCTCAAGACCTGCCAGCAGAGAATGTCCACAGATGTGGACCAGGTTATGATGCAGACCCATGCCCAAGGGTCGAGTGTATCTACAATTTTGGATAAAAATTACCCAGAACTGGAGATCATTGTGTAAGCAGGGCTGGGCCTGCGGTTTGTGAGGATGCAACCCAAGTCTAAACAGTCAGTTAATAGAAAAATCAAGATCAAAGATTCTTCACCTTCAAAATTATCTTCCTCAAACTCAGGTGAGACTTCACATAAAGATTCTTCACCTTCAAAATCAAAGAATTTTGGATCTGCATTAATATATGTCTCAAGATCATATGTTGTTCCTTAGTCCACAGAGACATTTTTCTTAGTACCCTAGTTCAAGGATCTCGGGTGAAGAAATCAATTCATCTTGAATTAGTTGCTCTAGACCAATC
Source organism: Thalassia testudinum (assembly GCA_037157565.1). Classification (NCBI taxonomy): domain Eukaryota; kingdom Viridiplantae; phylum Streptophyta; class Magnoliopsida; order Alismatales; family Hydrocharitaceae; genus Thalassia; species Thalassia testudinum. Next base: position 10,887,052 of record JAZHRO010000078.1, on the reverse strand, counting down.
TGGTCATCCCCAGCTCGTAAAATGTGTCCCCCTTACAGGTGCCTGAACGAGTTCTAACATTGGCTCTCCTAAAGGGGGTTCATCCTAAGAATCATCCCAAGATTGAACTAAAGCAACCACAAATTTCAACCTCAATTTTGACAACTTCCCAAGTAAAAACTCACCTGGGTCCTTATCCTTAACATCTTGTAGCCAATCCAATAAATAGCAATCATTTGAATCAGAGGCTCAAATTCTTCAGTGTAGGGTGTTGGCTAAGCTTCTAAAGATTGAATGGTATTCCTTAAGTTAGCCAACACCCTATCTTGGACCTAGTTCACCTAAACCAAATGGTTTGATTTAGAGTTGGGTGGGTTTGGGTTCAGTCCATGGGAGTCAAGACATTGAGGTTCCTAGGTGCCTCCCTGATAATAGGTCATTTCTGATTGTTCATAAAGGGGTGGCGACCCATATGCATTGTAATCCTGGAGAGGGTATTGGTTATAATCATCATATCCCTCTTGATTGTAGATCATATTAGGTTGTCCATAGGAGGGCGATATAGGAGGGCGATGATCTATAATCGATGTAGCTTGGAGAAGGATAAAAATCAAAATCATGATGTCCAGGGTTAGACCCTGAACACAGAGGTCCAGAATTGTATCCCCAATCAAAGTTATCCCAACTAATGGATGAACGGTCAAAAGTCAGGTCGGGATAGTAATCATCTTGGGAATAAGTGGTTGTAGGAAGGTAGGAGTGGAAATGTGAGTTGAATCTGGAAGGATCCATGGTAATGCAGGAGGGAAAAGAGAAAGAAAGTTGCCCTGCAGTACAAACAATAAAACCTATCTTTAGGTGAGGTAGCCTAAAGATCTACTGATAAACGCCAGTTTATCATCATTCTTATGCATTAAAACAAACCTAGCTCTTAGGATTTTGCTTCGCCAATGGATTTTTGAGGTACATTTAGGCATAATCTAGGATTAGGCATGCATTGCATTCTTTTTTTTGTATTTTTAACATCCCTACTTGAGTGTTAAGGTTAGGCACTTATTCAGAACATCAAAACCCTAGCATTCAAGAAGGAAGAAAGTGAAGAAGAAGCCCAAATCAGCTGAACCCTAGCTAGATTCAGCTCATCTCAGCTGAATTCCAACTCACATTGGCTAAAATTATCTCATTTTAGCTCTACCAAGCTCATCTTGGCTAGATGGCAGCTCAAAGTAGCTCAACTTAACTAGACCAACCTCAGCTCAGCTCTAATCCAGCTCAACTCAGTTGGGTCTAGCTCATCCTAGCTCCAATCAATCCACTGGTAGATCTAGCTAGCTCAACTGAGTTGACTTGAGTCCACCTCAGCTCACCTCAGCTCAAGCTCAGTTCACCTTAGCTCTAGCCAGCTCATAGTAGCTTAACTCTAAGCTAGCTGAGCTACTACTTGTCAACTAGTAGCTTAGCTATCTCTGGAGTTCTCGTCAGAGGCAGTTCCAACTCAACCTAGCTCCAACTAGGTTAGGGCCAGTTCAACTACCCAAGCATGGCTACTTGCATAAGAACTAAGAAGCTAAGCTCAGTAGTTGAGCTCCCCTTGAAGCTGCCTCAGCAGTCCCAGCTCCAGAGTACCTGATACTAGCTCCAGAATACTCTTCTTCAGCTCTCCTCCATGAAACCCTAATTCCTCGACCTCCAATCTACTAGCTTAGCTAGTTTATCTAAACCCTTCGCTCCACCAAAAAATGCAATGGCCGTCCACTTCTCCACCTTAACCCTAACCTAACCCAACCTTTTTTTGGCACCAACCCACACCAACCACCACCACTCACACCCCTTCAAGTTGGCACCAAAAACACCACATGCACCTCTTCCTTTTTGGCGCCAACTTCCCCTTAAATCCTAACCCTACACATCACCACCTAAAGTCATCCCTACCACCCACCTAACCCCTTCTAGAAACCTACACTTAGCGCCAACCTTAACGACCCTAAACCACACCCCCTCATTTTGGCACCACCTATGTCTACCCTTAATCCCATAACCACCACCAAATAAAGCCATCCCAACCCTTCCTAAAACCCATGCCACCTAACCCACCTAAACCCCCCTTTAGTTGGCGCCAAAACACCTAACCACACCTCCACACATCCCTATAATTGGCACCAACTAAACATAGCCATCCATCTCCTAACTACCACACTATGATCTAATCTTAGCCCTACAACACACCTAACTAAACCCTTAACCCTGGCAACCACCTAGAGTTGGCGCCAACCACCAAGTGCCCTTCCATATTGGTGCCAACAACCCTAGCCCTAGGATCCTATAACCACCATCTAACCCCCATCATAGCCGTCCATCCTATAACTAACCCTACCCCCCTCCTACTCCTATAAAAACCCCCTACCACCACCATTAAAATCCAACCTCGGCTACATTTTTTCTACCCATATTGCCACCTACATAGAAGGTCAGGAGAAGAAGAAGAAGAAGAAGAAGAAGAAGAAGATTAAGGGGATACTTTATCCCCTTGGTGCCTTCCCCTCTTCTCTTCTGTCTTGTACCCACACCAGCCAAGGGAGGAAGCCAGGCATTGGAAGACAACCTAGGGTACACGCCTACATAAGGGAGAGGAGGATTTGAGGGTGGTACACTACCACCCTTGGAGGAAGAATCAAAGGTGGTCCACGCCACCTTAAGGAGGAGTTCCTGGAGTGGGAGCCCTCCACTCTAGGAAGGAGAAGGCACGGCCATCTAGGGTTTGCCTTTGGAGGACGTCCAGGAAGGAGCAAAGGAATCCTTTTAATCTTGGGGCAACCAGGACTAGAGCAGGAACTTCAGGCAGCACCATCATCATCATAAACATCTTCTAAGCTTTCTTCTACTCTTTTGTTGTTTGGTTGCATAGTAGTTTAGTGCTAGATTTCTACTTGGGTGGAAATTATAAGTGGAAACTCTTTTCACTTGTGAGTTTTCCATTCCCATTGTAGAACTATTTTGATTAAGAAGCATTCTTCTACTTTAAGTTTAAAAGCTTGTGTTTATTTTGTGGCTTACTTCTTCATTACACTGGGCCTTTCGTGCTTAGGGTGAGTTGAAGAAGTTAGGCACTAGTTGCCTTACAATTTTCATAACATAGATTTTCAACTTTCTCTCCACATTTCTTTTTGCTCTATTCAAAAACCAAAAAAAATTTACATATCCCAAAAACCCTAGAAAGACATTGATTTCCAAAGATCAAGCGAGAGTTTTGATTTAAAAGCTTACTTGCCTCTATTGGGATGACCCGAATACTTACCCAAGTACTCGGATTCTATAAATTTAAAAGCGATCCAATTTACGTGTTACAACAACATAAAAACCCACTTTTATAAATCACGCATTTTAGCGATCACCTACAAACTCTCAGAACCTACCTCGAGATGAAGGAAACGATTTGGTTTACTTCTTTCCAGTCAATCCAACTAGTTAGAGGGAGGGATTGAGGAGAAGGTTCTTTCCTTGGCTTTCACCTTAGGTTCCTTAGATACCCCCCAACCGCGGTCATTTGACACTGCTCCCCTAGCTAGACATCAAATGGACTAGTAGAAGCAGATTAATCGAAAATAATCTCGATCTGGGCCCTGAAAAGAGTCCAATCCTTAAGGCCAATGTCTACTTGATTTTAGTTAGGCTTAGGTTTGAATGTGCTTGGGAATGTGATGGGCCTTTTATCTTGGTTGTGCCCTTAAAGATTGATTAATATGTGTATGCATGCATAACCAATGATTTTCAAGTAAGATTATTTTTAGATGTAGTGAATTTTAGAGTTTAAATCTTGCTTAGTAGCTTTTAAGGTTGAACTTTAGGTTTATTCAATCAAGATTCAGTTGGCGCACCAGGTTTTGAAAGCACAAGTGAAGATATCTTCCTTTAAAACTTAAAAGAATGTGGAATGTCTAGTTAATTCCTAAAAGTTGAATCCTATGTGGCAAGCTACTTGATGAATCAGTTTTAACTTGAGTGGTACGACCCAAACAGATCAAACAATTGGTCGAATGCACCACTAATTAAGGCACACAAAATGATTAGCCTAATCAAATTTCTAATCAGTTATTTGTATAAATCGTGTAGGTATACTGGGTCCTTAGGTTGGATTCCTGGTTAAGTGATTGAAATCAGAGGAGGTCGTGTACCTCTATGGGTGTATGTGATGTGTAAATTTAAACAAATCCCACAATCAAATTTTTTTTTTTTTAAATATATATCTGTGAGGGTGAGGTGGCTAGGAGTGACAAACCAAGACTATCCTTAGGGTTTATATAAGCTCCTAAGTTAATTAAGTTTTGCGTTATTCAGTGGTGGAATGAAATCTAAGGGGTGGGTGGTGGGGATATACTTACAAACAATTCAACTGCAAATTTTCTCCAATCTACCACTTTTGCCCTTCTCAAGAGAGTACCTGCAATCACAATAAGAATGGAGACAAGTGAGGTAAATGATAAGTAAGGCGGAAAACACAAGAAATCAAAGAGCGTTGTCTCCCCAGCAATGACGCCATAATGATGCATGAAATTTTATATACTAAAAGATTGAGTTAAAAACCTATCGTAATTGCATCAAAATCCGCAATCAAATAAATTTTACCGAAACTCAAAATGAGCCCTGGGTAGAACACAAGGAGGTGAATGTTTGATTAAAAATCACATTTAGAATTATTGTCACAAAGTAGATTAGCTGGTCGAATTAAATCTACACTAGCTATTCTATTTAAATAATAAACAATAAAAGAGAGAGAGAATAATACAAAGAATGAACAATAGAAGGGAGAGAATGAACAATTATCTTATAACTATAGAATCATGTCCTACATCTACTTCTACAACTAGAAAGTTGAAAATCTATACTAGAGAGTGATAAAAAGAGAGGGTTGAGAAAATCCTCCTGAATGGCTGCTTGGAGGATGAGCCGCGTTAACGGAGTGCCTGGACGAGGGTGGTGAGATGCTAAATGACGGAGAACGAAGCTAGAGGCTGGAGGACGAAACAGGGTGGTGTCGCAGTGAGAACCGCTTCCCAAATGGTGGCAAGAAGACAACCACATGATGCACCAGGAAGGGGGTGAGAAGATGGGAAATTTATTTTACTCTAGCTCTAGTGGAGCATCCTGAGTATGGGACCAGCTCATAGAGCTTCGGAGGGGGTGAGAGAAGAGAGAAAGGGATGATAAGAATGAAAGGTATAGGGTCCCTTTTATAGGCAAGGGGAAAGGGGTAGAAAGGTCTTTTTAAAGCCTTGAAATTAAAGGCAAGGTCTTTAGTGACGCTTAAAAGCGTTACTAAAGACCCCACATTGCTGAAGCTCACATGGAAGGAGGGTTGTGTGATTGAGATCGGACACTCCACATGAATCCACATGGCCCGCCTCCTCTCCTTCAACAGTTAGTGCTCACATCGCGCTGCATAGCTGTCAGTCGTCCGATCGTTCGATCAGATGTCTTAAAATGCATGTTGCCTAGCGCTGCTGAGAGAGAGTGCGCTTGATCGTGCATCTATCGAGGCATTATCAAATGTGTGCGTGCGCTTGCCCATCCGCGTCGCCATGTCATCGCTTCCGTAGCTGCTTGATCGCCATCCAATGGGTGAATTTTGCCCACGCTCGCCTTCAGCAGATTTAATCCACTCGCAGGGGCTCAATCGCGTGTCTCTAAGCTGTGCTTGGAGCCATTCTCCACTATGTTATCTCCGCGAATTGTCGCAAAGATGATTCGATGCCCACACTCTCTCGGCCATTAGATAAAGATCCAACAGCTGAGAACTCATGATGGAGAAGCCTTTGAGGAGGAAGGGCAGGATGATGATGCTCTTGGATGGCTAAAATAGTGCCACGTGGTACCATCCTGGCCCTCCAACTTCTTTGGCTTGTTGATGGTGCCACAGATGTCGGATTTGACCGATTTTCGCACTGTTGTGCTACGATCGTCGATCCGAACCCATCCGTGCAATTGGATTTGTCGTCTGAAGTTCGGATTTGCACCACCTTGCCCCTTGACCTCTGATCTTCGTCAGACTACGTCTGATGCTACGAAGGTCTGATCGGGACAATCTCAAAGGCATTGGACTTCGATCATCACCCTGATCAAATCTGTATAGTTGGATCTTTAATCTGAGGCCTCAAAATAATATCGCTTTGTCCCCTAGCCACAAAAAGGGTAAATTAACCTATATTTTGTACAAACTAGTCTAAATGCAAAATGATGTATGTTATGCAATATTTATGATGCATGATGCTTATATGAACCTAGGAATATGCAAAATAGGCATTTTAGGCCAATTAGATGTTTACACATCACACAACCTATTTGCACTATGGTAGCATAAAGTAGGCATGTTATTATGAATAATTACATACTAATCACCAATTAATTAAAATTCAAAGGCATCTATTAATCTTGAAGATATATTCTTAAAAAACTATGAAACTATTCTGGGTGACTAATAAGTGAGCATAATTATATGTTAACATGTTTAGTTTTGTTGGTTTTGGGTGTTAGTTGCATTAGATTTAGGTCATTATGTACATAATTGCATGCTAGGGGTAAAACTATTAGTTTGAACCTATTTTGTGCTAATTTGAGATCTTGCTATGTGCAGGAATCCTTTACTCATGCTCACGAGAAGAAGAAGCAAGAATACAAATCACCAAAGCTTCAATTTAGGGGTGAAGAATCCATTCAAGCCTTAAAAACTCTAGCCCTAACCTTAGTTAGAACCTACCTATTTTAGCCTCACTTGAAATCCTAATCCTAACCTTAAACCAGCTTCATTTAACTCCCTAAGTCCTTGCCTTAACCCTAGCCTTCATCCTAAACCTAGTCCTAAAAACCTAGCTCAAATTCCAGTGACACTAGCTAAATCCTAGTCCTAATTCTATTTTCTAAAAGTCTCTACTTTATCCACATGTGCCACATAATTTTTCTTCACTAAATTGCAAAAAATATTCTTTTGAATTAATTTATAAAATGTGGCAATCAATTTAATTAGGTTTCAATCACATCCCATGATTTTAGCCAATCAAGTTCCAAATCCCAATCCTAATCCCGAAATTCGTGATAACCTGGCACATCTTCAGTATTTTAGCCATAACTTTCTCATTGTAAATCCAAATTGAGTCATTCAAGTTGTATTTGAAAGTTGATTTCAAGGGATACAACTTTATTTTTATGTGTAACTTCAAATTCGGAGCATATAGCAACCTAAAATTGAAAACAATTAGGGATTCGTACTTTCCTACTTAGATAAATCCTAAACCTAAACCTAATTTCCAAATCCAAGACCTAAGCCTTGCCCTCCAAGCCTATGAACGTTCACCCCCTCTCCTTGTGCCTATATAAATACCACATGGCCTCCATTAGTTCCATACAACTCTCCTACTTTCTCCTTAGGTCTTCTTCTACCTCCTTAGCCTCTTCCGCCTCCATAGCTTCTTCCTACCTCCACCTCCTTCTTCCTAGATCCTCCACCTTCCTCCACCTTCTAGTCCCTCCTTAGGTCTTCTAGTAGCTTAGGATTTCCCTCTCTCTACTTAAGTTCCCTAGCCTTCTCCTTTTACCTCATATTCTTCTACTCCAAGATCTTATTCAACTTCTTCTTCAACTTCTTCCACGACTTCTTCTCCAACCATCTTCTGAAGCTTTCCTCTACCTCAAAGGGCTTATGGTGGTGCTCTCCTTCGACCGTCTCGATCTTCCTCGCATCCATAATCTCTACGGCTACTTCTTTACTCTCTCTCTCCTCCTTCTTTCTCTACTTCTTCTTCTTGTTCTTCTTAGTTCTAGATGTGAACTTTTGATTAGTAGTGATATATTCATTGTTTTTCATCTCTCTCTATCTATTTGATTGTTAAGCTAATGATATATTCTTTAAATCCAAAAAAGTGTGTGTGTAGTGTTTTCATAAATCCTCATTTTCGCACTATTTCGCAAACCCACTTTTTGAAATTCATCATGACTTTTCCATAGTTCCAAAAATCACCCAATTTTGTCAGTACTCATACTTAGGATTAGTTAGAAAGTAAGCTACCCAGAAGCCTCCCAGAGATACATGGACTCCTAAATATTACAATTTTATTCGGTTACAAGTTCAGAATTTTAATTTGAGCGATTGCGTATTCTTGCGCTACAATGACAGATTTAACCTTTAGCGAGTTTCGCACATCACTTTTTGGCACCATTGCCGGGGAGGCGACGTGTTAGGTTACTTTCTATTGCATACATTCGTATTTATCTTGCATTTAGTTTGCATTCTTAGTACTAATTCATTTGCCTTTATTTTGGTTGTGGATTTTTGAAGTTAGTTACTAGAACCTGAAGGGGAAATTGACTACTGCTCTCACACCTACCATATTAGATAGTGGTGGTAGATTCCTAGTGCATTCAGATGCCTTGTAATTGAGGTTTAAATTGTATGCTAAAAGTTTAAAGTATTTATTGATCAGAGGGTGTTGAACCTGAGACAACAACATTAGATGAAGTTCTTAAAGGAGTACGACTGCACCAATACTATATATGAACCATCCAAGGAAGGTAAATGTGGTCGCTAACGCACTAAGTAGGAAGCCACCAATCAGATTGGATAGCCAGTGCACGAAATCTGCTAAATGATAATATCATCATTGTAGCACAAAAATCATGACTATTTTAATATTTATGTCATCGAACTCTTAAGGAATCACAAGGAGGCACAGGATATAATTACTTCCTAATTACTGTATCTTTTGTATTTTTTATTTTTTATATTTTTTTGGTAATTTAAATAGGGAAGAGACAAAGGGACATCAAAATAGGGACTGAAATGTAGCAGTGAGAACCTAAATGTAATTCACATAAAAATAATTTTTTTAAAATATAAAAATTATAATAAAATTATTATAACTACTCCACGGTCGAACTAAAGTTCCTACCAAATTTTATGCAAAACTAATATCTAAAACATGCATAATAAATATAGAAATAAACTATAGGGACTAAATTACAATATAAACTATAAATAAGAATAGCACCAAAATAGATTCTTTATTGCTAGCAAAATTGCATTACAAATGTCATCAAAAACTACAACTAATATTAACTATAAATGTCTTAAAAATAGAACTAGAGAAGAAGAAGAGAAGGTAGGCGCAAGGAGAAAATTGCTGTAGCAAAGAAGATGGATTGACTCATGGCGGAGGTGGAGAGTGCCACCAATGACAACCGAAGTAGCTTGCCTAGAGAAGAATCGAAGTGTAGGATCTAACAGAGGAGGTGAGATTTGCATGATATAAAACAAAATGCGGAAAAATAATAAACAATCGCACAAGAATGGCAATCACAGGAACATAAAGGATTTTTAGGTGGAAACCTAAATCCAAGTAAAAACCACCACTTAAACCTCTCAATTTAAGATTTCTTCTGATCGACCTAGTTGACCAAATCTATTAACGCACTACTTAAACAAGGGTAGTACAACCTCTTACAACCACGCTACTTTGAACAAGGGTAGCGTACCTAAAACCCCTCCTCTTCACGAGGAGTATTTTGTCTCGCGAAGGAGATGAGAATTCTCAAAGCGAATACCCAAACACAAAAGGAAATTACAATGGTCCTATAGATCCACAAAGTTCTAATGTTAATCTATCTACTATAGGAAAAAAGAAACTTCCCTAAGATGGAAGTGAAGTGCAATATGAAGTTAGCAACGTGACGGTGCTCTCGGATGGATGCTCGAGGGCTTGGCGAGCAACAACATTTTTCTAAGTGATTTCCTTCTTCTTTTGGACACAAATAGATGTGGAAATAGTTTCTCAAGGTGTATGTAACAAAGGAAGGGTCCTTCTCTATTTATAGATGGCTTAGGAACTGTTATGAACGCGTGCCCCAGACATATTTTAAGACGTCTGGGAGGTGGGCCAGACGTCGGACCAGACGTATGGAATCACTTCCAGACGTCGTATAAGACGTCTGGGATCGTTGCCAGACGTCTGGAAATCTGCTATCTTTGACACGCGCGGGTCGTCTGCGCGCCTGAGTGCGCAAACCCGCACATTCGCTTATTCCTTCTGCGGCTGCAGATTCCCCTGCCGCGCCCCTTCTCTCTCCTCCTCGCGCGGCCTTAAAAGGCCACGTGCTCTTCCGTCACCACCGCCTCCTTCCTCTTCTCCTTCAGCCAGTGAGCGCGAGAGCGAGCGCGAGGTTGCAGCGGCAGCGGCGGCCGCAGTGAGTGCGGAGGAGGTGCTGCGTGCGAGAGTGGCGCTCAGCCGTAAGGGCGAGCTCGCCGGGGCTGCCAGGGCCGGCCGGCGAGGAGCGCAGCGGGCGCGGGGCGACGCGGGGGGACTGCTGCGGTCCGAGCAGCAGGCGCACGAGGTGCGACGAGGCGCGGCGTCGCGAGCGGAGGGCGAGTCGCGGCCTGATTCTGGAAACATTTCTAGAATCAGACGTCTAGGCTGATAGCCAGACAGCTGGGGCGACGTCTGGAAGACCATCCAGACGTCTGAAAGGTGAGTTCTTCCGTCTTCTTCCTTCCTGTCGACTGACCGTACTGAGAGAGAGAGTTGGGTGCGCGCAGGCTCGGTGATTCGCCATCCAACGCGAATCAGACATCTGGCTGTGGTGCCAGATGACGAGAGAGACCTCCAGACGTCCGGGGTGACCATCGGACGTCTGGGAACTAGGCCAGACGACCCCGCAGGCTTCTGGACGTCTGAGAAACCACGCAGAACAAGGTAATTCTCTGATCCACTTTTTAAGACGTCTGGAAGAAGTTCCAGACGTCTGATTTTGCACAGTGTCGTCGTTTTCGGCCCGTTGAGGGCCCGTTCGGGTTCCGTTTTCCGCGTTTCGAGTTGCTTTCTTTCCGGAATTAAATCCTCTACCCGTCTACAGTAGCTATACACTGTTTTGAGACACTCCTTGTGTTTGATCCTTGTGATAGGACCTCGTTCTGTTGTAGTCTTGGGGGTCGCGGAGGCACGCGGGATTCCCGATCACGCCCCCATTTCTCCCATCGTACCTGGTAGAGTGGCTTTTAAGTATAACCTGTTAAATTGTGGAATCATAAATAGAACCTAGGACATTGCATGAATCCTAGGAATGAAAAACAGATTGAATGATAGATCCTAGGTGTTGCATGAATCCTAGGGCTGGAAAACTAGATTGTATGATAGATCCTAGGATACGGCATGAATCCTAGGACGGGAAAACTAGTGGAACAGATGAATACTGCAGTCTTGGAAAAATGGAAAGGAACAAATAGCTGCCTGTAATTGAATTAACAGCTGCCTGTTGAATAAATAAACGTGTTTGAGAACATGGATTGTGATAACGTGAAACTGGAAGGTGAGACTTAGACATTCTGAGCTGGAACCCTACGGGGAAGTAGGAGTAGAACTCCTGGAAAGTGAATGGAATAGAATTGGGGAAGTGAGCTGGCCCTTGAGTACGGAGTACCAAGGAGAGCGACTGTCCCCCCTGTTTAGTGCAGAGCGGAGCCAGCCGCCCTAGGGGCCCGGGGTTAGGACTGGCCACTCTGTACCGACTTGCTGGCCCTCATGTACGTAGTACCGAGGAGAGCTACTAGTGTAGGGAGGTACTAGCTACCCCACGGGCCTCGGGGTTCTGCTAGCCTCCCACACCGACTTGTTAGGCCCACTGGGGCAAACCAGGGTAGTCAGGCGAGGGTACGCGGACTATGGAGGGGCAAGGCCCCTATTTGGTTACTGTGGAGGGGTTGGACCCCTGTTACTGAGAGGGCTCTGCCCTGTACTGGTTCCATGCTGTGCTTTGGGCGCACCCGTTAACGGAAACGACTGACCGCGTGCCAGTGCGGGTTAGCTACCCGTGCGTTTACCGCGCGTGCCGTAGTCACTGTTACGTCTGTCAGTGACCTTGGGGTGGTTGACTGAGAGTAGGATCACCACGGGGGACTCTCCCGGCCTGGAGAGCACCACGTGCTACTTCTACTGTTCGGAAAAGACTGCAATCAAGATCGTTCCCATGAGGAACGTTCGAGATCAAGTGAAGGATCTGAGAAATAAATGAAATCGTGAGATAATTGAAAGACTTAAATAAAAAAAGTAACAGAACTTAACAGCTACTGTACACACTACTGTTTCTTTAGTTTTAGTTGCCACTCTACTCAGCGTTTTGCTGACGTGTTACACTCGTTACCTTTCAGGACCAGGTGTTGAGCAGCCAAGGTCAGCGGCTGCAGAGGATGCTGGGCCGAGTAGGGTCCAGTAGAGTTACCACTGTTTCTTGTACCTCTTTTTGTTCCGTTATAGTGAGTTGTTCTTGTTTCTGCTGTACTTTTCCTTACCTGCAGTTCATATTTAGATATGAATGTTGTTCTACTGTTGTGGTGGTATATACTGTAGTAGTTTCTTTCCTTGCTGCTGTATTTTCTTACTGTTAGTTATATTCATGTTGAATGTGGTTTATTTTACTACTCTTTTGGTTACTTCCTCGTTGGACGACTAGGTCTTGGGATTAGTTGAGTCGGTCCGGTTCTCGTGTCTCGTAGGGGCTCGGGAACCGGGTCGTTACAAGATGGTATCAGAGCAAGGTCGTCCCGAGAAGTGAATCAACTGACTGGAAAATAACCAATTCACATGTCTATAACAAGAGTAGCCACCACAACATATCTCTTGACATGAGCTCTTAGACGTTTTCGTTAGGTACTGTTCTGTACTGACGTATTTCGTTGTTTCGCGTCTCCTTGTAGGAGATGCCTCGTCGTGGAACTAGGAGGGTGGGCCGCGGGCGCGGCCGAGGTCGGGGCCCGAGGGACAGATGTGTCAGGCTTGGAGTACATACTACCCCTCCTCTTCTCCTGAGCATACCGTCTCCGGACATCGTCGAACTAATTCGAGAGGTGGTTCGTGAAGAATTTCAGCTTCCATCCACATCGCCACCCCCTCCTCCCCCTTCCGAGCGTACGATAGGGGAGTTGGTGGTGGAACGAGATTTTCACCGTCACACTAGGCGTGTTAGGAGAACTCAAAGGAGACACGTGGCGTCTGCAGGAGAGCCGTCACATTTTGCAGGGCCATCAGTGGCCTTTGGGGGCCCTCGACAGGGGCCAGTCGCCAGCACCGGACCCCCGTCTAGCCGACAGCAGGGACCCACTGAGGGCGGGAGTCGGGTTCCCCTCTGTTACCAGTGTGGCCAGCCGGGCCACATCAGGAGGGACTGCCCGTCTAGGGCAAGAGGTCAGCAGATACTCCCCGCGCAGAGCACTGGAGGGCGCGCAGGAGGCCGCGGTTCCCAGGCGCGAGGAGGAGGACAGCAGTCACGAGGAGGGTACCGGCCAGCACCTACCCGTCCGATGCAGAGTGTGGTTGCTTCGTCCGCACCTAGAGCTGAGGGGCGTATCAACGCCATAACACACAGGGACGCCAGAGCTTCGGGATCGGTGGTAGCAGGTATGGTTTCAGTTTCCAGCAGACTCGTTACACGCTTTTCGATTCCGACGCTACACACTCGTTTGTCGCAGCCAGTTTCATAGTTAGTTTGGACCAGGATTATACACTGTTAGAGAATCCGTTCGTAATCAGAGGTCCGAGTGGTCAGCTGTTTGTAGCTGAGGAGGTGTACACGGATTGCGAGGTCAGCGTCGGGGGACATAGCCTGCCAGCTGACCTGATTATGATACAGATGGAGGACTTGGGAGTGATTCTGGGGATGGATTGGCTGTTCGCTTACCACGCCTTGGTGGACTGTTTTGAGAGGAAGATCGTCTTCTCCATTCCAGAGTTGCCTTCTTTCGAGTTTCACGGACAGCCAGTGGACGGAGGTTTTAAGTGCATTTCGGCACTTCGAGCGGCGAGACTTTTGAGCCAGGGGTGTGAGGGCTTCCTAGCTTGTGTGGTTGCAGAGCCCAGCCCTGTGGCAGACTTCCAAAGCATCCCGGTGGTCAGAGAGTACCCTGACGTATTTCCAGACGAGTTACCAGAACTACCGCCCGAGTGTGAGATCGAGTTTGAGATCTCACTAGTACCAGGGACCAGCCCCATCTCCACCGCGCCATACAGGATGGCACCGCTTGAGCTGCGAGAGCTCAAGTCTCAGTTGCAGGACCTTCTGGAGAAGGGTTTCGTGAGGCCCAGTGCGTCTCCCTGGGGAGCCCCGGTATTGTTTGTGAAGAAGAAGGATGAGACCTTACGCCTTTGTGTGGACTACCGACAGCTGAATAGGGTCACCATCAAGAACAGATATCCGCTGCCAAGGATCGACGACTCGTTTGACCAGTTGCGGGGTGCCACAGTGTTTTCCAAGAACGACTTGAGGTCTGGATACCACCAGTTGAGGATCAGGGAGACCGACGTCTCCAAGATAGCATTCCGCACCCAGTACGGACACTACGAGTTTTTGGTCATGCCGTTTGGGCTGACCAATGCCCCCGCTGCTTTCATGGACCTGATGAACCGGGTGTTTAGACCGTACTTGGACCAGTTCATGGTGGTTTTCATAGATGATGTACTCATCTATTCTAGAGGTCGGACGCAGCACAGACAGCACTTGCGGATGGTTCTGGACACTCTGAGACGACGCCGACTGTACACCAAATACAGTAAGTGCGAGTTCTGGTTGAGGGAGGTGACCTTCCTAGGTCATGTGATCTCTGGAGACGGCTTGGTGGTGGACCCAGCCAAGGTTGAGGCAGTGCTCAGGTGGGAGAGACCGCGTTCAGTTACTGAGATTTGCAGTTTCCTGGGACTGGCAGGCTACTACAGAGGATTCATCAGAGGATTTTCACAAATTGCGCGTCCTATGACACAGTTGACCCGGAAGGACGTGCCTTTCGCTTGGACAGATGCCTGTGAGGCGTGTTTTCTGGAGCTGAAGGAGAGGTCGACCTCGGCTCCCGTGCTTACCATCCCTGACAGTAGTGGCGGGTTCATTGTGTATACGGACGCCTCCTTGCAGGGGTTAGGAGGTGTGCTCATGCAGAGGGGTCACGTTGTCGCTTACGCTTCGCGGCAACTGAAGCCCCATGAGCATACCTACCCTACCCACGACTTAGAGTTGGCAGCTGTTGTCTTCGCGCTGAAGACCTGGAGGCACTACTTGTACGGTGAGACCTTCGAGATTTTCACATATCACAAGAGCCTCAGATACCTTTTTGATCAGAAGGAGCTCAACATGAGACAAAGACGTTGGTTGGAGCTCCTGAAGGACTACGACTGCAGCATCTCCTACCACCCGGGAAAGGCCAATGTGGTGGCTGACGCCTTGAGCCGTAAGGCGCCTGCACACTTGGCCAGTCTACAGTTACAGAGTTGGAGCCTTTTGGAGGGGGTGGGCAATTGGCGACCCCTAGAGTTACGAGGGTACTGTGGGGCAGTGACGGTGACACGGCAGACCAGGCCAGAGCTGATAGACCGCATCATCACAGGACAGATGGCCGATCCGTACTTGCAGTCCTTGCGCGACAGAGTGCTTTCAGGAGACCCAGGGGACTTCTCTTTCACAGACCAGGTGCTACGCTTGAGGGGACGGTTGTGCGTTCCCAAAGACGAGGAGCTGTTGAGAGAGCTCCTGACTGAGGCACACGGTTCCAGATTCACCATACATCCCGGAAACACGAAAATGTACCACAACTTGAGACGCGAGTTTTGGTGGAGAGGGATGAAGTAGGATGTGGGTGAGTTCGTGCAGCAGTGCTTAGTGTGCCAGCAGGTGAAAGCCGAGCATCAGAGGCCTGCAGGGCCGCTTCAGCCGCTTCCAGTGCCAGAGTGGAAGTGGGAGAGCATCACCATGGACTTGGTGGTGGGCTTACCTGTTACCCAGCGGGGTCACGACGTAGTCTGGGTAATAGTGGATATACTGACGAAGACGACGCGATTCTTGCCGATCCGAGTCACTTTGGGACCAGCACAGTTGGCAGAGAGGTATATCCGTGATGTGGTACGACTACACAGAGTTCCGCGGGAGATCGTATTCGATCGGGATACCCGCTTTACGTCCCAGTTTTGGGCTGAGTTTCAGCAGGCCTTGGGGACGCGGTTGAGGTTTAGTACGGCCTACCACCCCCAGACGGACGGACAGTCTGAGCGCACGATACATACACTTGAGGACCTTTTGCGTGCCTGTATACTGGACTGGAGGGGCTCTTGGGAGGAGCACCTGCCCCTGGCGGAGTTTCATACAACAACAGTTATCACTCGAGCATCGGCATGGCTCCCTATGAGGCTCTGTATGGACGGGGGTGTACGGCACCCTTGAGTTGGGTTGAGGTGGGGACCAAGTGGGAGGTTGGCCCCAGGTTGATCCGGCAGAGTCAGGAGGTAGTTGAGCAGATCCACAGATGACTCCGCACTGTCAGGAGCAGACAGAAGAACTACGCGGATTGGAGACGCAGAGAGGTGAAGTTTGAGGTTGGGGACACGTCTTCCTTCGTGTTTCGCCCATGAAGGGCTTACAGCGGTTTGGGGTGAGAGGGAAGCTCGCGCCGAGGTTCGTGGGGCCCTTTGAGGTCCTGGAGCGGGTTGGACCCGTTGCTTACAGACTTGCCCTTCCCTCGCAGCTTTCTGGTGTGCACGGCGTGTTCCACGTGTCCAACCTCAAGAAGTACATAGCCGATCCCAATCACGTGCTGAGTCACGAGAGCGTCGAGGTGGGCAACGACCTGACCTACCCTGAGCGGCCAGCGCAGATTCTAGACCGAGCCGTCCGCAGTTTGAGACGGAAGCAAGTACCCCTGGTAAAGGTTTTGTGGAGGAGCCAGCGATACGAGGAGGCTACCTAGGAGCCTGAGGCGGCAATGCGGGAGCGGTACCCAGAGCTTTTTGCGGGTACGTCTTTTCGGACCGGCTTCGGTCCTCTTTGAGTTTGTTATGGTTATTTGGACATCTTTTTCGCACCCTAGTTAACGCAAGTTTCGGGGACGAAACTTCCTTTGAGTTTGTTATATTGTTATGAACGCGTGCCCCAGACGTATTTTAAGACGTCTGGGAGGTGGGCCAGACGTCGGACAAGACGTCTGGAATCACTTCCAGACGTCGTATAAGACGTCTGGGATCGTTGCCAGACGTCTGGAAATCTGTTATCTTTGACACGCGCGGGTCGTCTGCGCGCCTGAGCGCGCAGACCCGCATATTCGCTTATTCCTTCTACGACTGCAGATTCCCCTGCCGCGCCCCTTCTCTCTCCTCCTCGCGCAGCCTTAAAAGGCCACGTGCTCTTCCGTCACCACCGCCTCCTGTTGGTGCTAGAGCACCACGATCATTTGTTTTGATGATAACAAAACACGTGTCATTTAATATTTGCGCTTTGAGTCCTAGATTTCAGGTCAATCGCAAATGGATACGTGATTAGACGGAGTTCGAGCTCGCATCCAGGACGGGTTGGACGAGCTTAATGGAAAATAGAAGAGATTCGCGAGGAGCGATAGATTAAGATGGAAGGAAATGAAGAATAGGATAGATTTCGTTCTCTTGTACTTGTTGTATTTTTCGTTTCTTTTGTTGCTCTTTATTTCCTTAGAAAATTATGTTAAAGAGCCTCAAAGTACCCTAACAGTAGTCCTAGGAACACCTGCACAACCCTAGGATACTTAAGTTTTCTGTAGAACACTTAGAAAACCAATATAGGGTTCAAACAAAGTTTCCAGACGCCTAATTACAAAATCAGATGTCTGATAAAGTATTTTAAGACGTCTGACTGTTGTTTCAGACGTCTGATAACTATTAGGCTGGACATAGTTAGTTCTGTCTGATGAAATCAGACGTCCAGACCTTAGACCAGACGTCTTAGGAGACGTCTGATGGATTTGCCAGACGTCCAATTAGTGGACCGTTGGCTAGCTTAGCAAACACTCAAGATATGACCGTTAGAGCCTTATCAGACGTCCATAGGACTTTCCAGACGTCTGATAATTGACCGTTTTGCCTCGGCTGACCCAAAATCTCTTCTCAGAGATTTTCTAGCCGTTGCAACGTTTGGAAATCCATTCCCACAGAAGAAGTAGGTTTCCAGACGTCCATACATAGTGCCAGACGTCCTATATGTCGTCTAATGGACTTGCACTAGAACCCTGTTTAGATCTGATCTAAGTCAGGAAGAGACCCGCCCAAAATCAGACGTCTGACCTTGAAATCAGACGTCTTAAAGTGAACTTCCAGACGTCTGATGCCAGAATTAGACGTCTGATAAGCCTGTCAGAACAATGATTGTTCCTGATTTCGGGCTGATTCTCTTGGGCTTTGCACCCAACAGCTATGGAAGCTTTTCTAAGCCTTCCAAAGCCTTCCTAAGGCCTCTATAAATTGAGGGGAGCCCTTGACACACCAACACACACTTAAAGAGACCAAGAAACACTAAGAAACACCTAGAGACACCTAAGCAACATAGTTTCACTCTCTTGTGTCCTAGATAGCTCTTGCTCTCCAAGCTCAAGCTCCATTCTCTTGAGAGCATCAAGCTGTTGCGCACCCGCTCTCCCGCCGTTGTTCACGAGAGCGACGTTGCGCCGTCGCGTGGTACACGCATCCGCGTCGTCGACGCACTCCTTTCAAAGGGAAGCATCCTATTTCCTATAGAAGCTAGGTTTAAAATTACTTTGCTGGCTCTATAGGACTTGTTGTTTCTTTTATCTTTGTTATTTGGTTGGGTATTCGCTTTGCGAATTCCCGTCTCCTTCGTGAGACAAAATCCTTCTCGTGGAGAGAAGGGGTTGAGGTATGCTACCCTCGTTTAAGTAGCGTGGTTGTATTGAGGTTGAATCACCCTCGTTTAAAGTGATTCGGTTTAGTGGATTTTGATCAACTTGGTTGATCGGAAAATCCTAACTCGAGAGGGTTAGGTGGTGGTTTTCACCCGGTTTGGGATTCCACCTAAAAATACTTGTGTACTTGTGTGATTGACTTTTTGTGAGTTTGTTTATTTTATTTCTGCAATTATTACGTCACGCCCTCCTGGTAGGGCCGGAAACTTCACCTCCTTCCTCTTCTCCTTCTGCCAGTGAGCGCGAGAGCGAGCGCGAGGTTGCAGCGGCAGCGGCGGCCGCAGTGAGCGCGGAGGAGGTGCTGCGTGCGAGAGAGGCGCTCAGCAGTGAGGGCGAGCTCGCCGGGGCTGCCAGGGCCGGCCGGCGGGGAGCGCAGCGGGCGCGGGGCGACGCAAGGGGGACTGCTACGGTCCGAGCAGCAGGCGCACGAGGTGCGACGAGGCGCGGCGTCGCGAGTGGAGGGCGAGTCGCGGCCTGATTCTGGGAACATTTCCAGAATCGGACGTCTGGGCTGATAGCCAGACGGCTGGGGCGACGTCTGGAAGACCATCCAGATGTCTGAAAGGTGAGTTCTTCCGTCTTCTTCCTTCCTGTCGACTGACCGCACTGAGAGAGAGAGTTGGGTGCGCGCAGGCTCGGTGATTCGCCATCCAACGCGAATCAGACGTCTGGCTGTGTTACCAGACGGCGAGAGCGACCTCCAGACGTCCGGGGTGACCATCGGACGTCTGGAAACTAGGCCAAACGTCCCCGCAGGCTTCTGGACGTCTGAGAAACCACGCAGAACAAGTAATTCTCTGATCCACTTTTTAAGACGTCTGGAAGAAGTTCCAGACGTCTGATCTTGCACAGTGTCGTCGTTTACGACCCGTTGAGGGCCCGTTTGGGTTCCGTTTTCCGCGTTTCGAGTTGCGTTCTTTCCGGAATTAAATCCTCTACCCGTCTACAGTAGCTATACACTGTTTTGAGACACTCCTTGTGTTTGATCCTTGTGATAGGACCTCATTCCGTAGCAATCTTGAGGGTCGCGGAGGCACGCGGGATTCCCGATCACGCCCCCATTTCTCCCGTCGTACCTGGCAGAGTGGCTTTTAAGTATAACCTATTAAATTGTGGAATCATAAATAGAACCTAGGACATTGCATGAATCCTAGGAATGAAAAACAGATTGAATGATAGATCCTAGGTGTTGCATGAATCCTAGGGCTGGAAAACTAGATTGTATGATAGATCCTAGGATACGGCATGAATCCTAGGACGGGAAAACTAGTGGAACAGATGAATACTGCAGTCTTGGAAAAATGGAAAGGAACAAATAGCTGCCTGTAATTGAATTAACAGCTGCCTGTTGAATAAATAAACATGTTTGAGAACATGGATTGTGATAACGTGAAACTGGAAGGTGAGACTTAGACGTTCTGAGCTGGAACCCTATGGGGAAGTAGGAGTAGAACTCCTGGAAAGTGATTGGAATAGAATTGGGGAAATGAGCTGGCCATTGAGGACGGAGTACCAAGGAGAGCGACTGTCCCCCCTGTTTAGTGCAGAGCAGAGCCAGCCGCCCTAAGGACCCGGGGTTAGGACTGGCCACTCTGTACCGACTTGCTGGCCCTCATGTACGTAGTACCGAGGAGAGCTACTAGTGTAGGGAGGTACTAGCTACCCCACGGGCCCCGAGGTTCTGCTAGCCTCCCACACCGACTTGTTAGGCCCACTGGAGCAAATCAGGGTAGTCAGGCGAGGGTACGCGGACTGTGGAGGGGCAAGGTCCCTGTTTGGTTACTGTGGAGGGGTTGGACCCCTGTTACTGAGAGGGCTCTGCCCTGTACTGGTTCCATGCTGTGCTTTGGGCGCACCCGTTAACGGAAATGACTGACCGCGTGCCAGTGCAAGTTAGCTACCCGTGCGTTTACCGCGCGTGCCATAGTCACCGTTACGTCTGTCAGTGACCTTGGGGTGGTTGACTGAGAGTAGGATCACCATGGGGGACTCTCCCGGCCAAGAGAGCACCACGTGCTACTTCTACTGTTCGGAAAAGACTGCAATCAAGATCGTTCCCACGAGGAACATTCGAGATCAAGTGAAGGATCTGAGAAATAAATGAAATCGTGAGATAATTGAAAGACTTAAATAAAAAAAGTAATAGAACTTAACAGCTACTGTACACACTACTGTTTCTTTAGTTTTAGTTGCCACTCTACTCAGCGTTTTGCTGACGTGTTACACTCGTTACCTTTCAGGACCAAGTATTGAGCAGCCAGGGTCAGCGGCTGCAGAGGACGCTGGGCCGAGTAGGGTCAAGTAGAGTTACCACTATTTCTTGTACCTCTTTTTGTTCCGTTATAGTGAGTAGTTCTTGTTTCCGCTGTACTTTTCCTTACCTGCAGTTCATATTTAGATATGAATGTTGTTCTACTGTTGTGGTGGTATATACTGTAGTAGTTTCTTTCCTTGCTGCTGTATTTTCTTACTATTAGTTATATTCATGTTGAATGTGGTTTATTTTACTGCTCTTTTGGTTACTTCCTTGTTGGACGACTAGGTCTTGGGATTAGTTGAGTTGGTCCGGTTCTCGTGTCTCGTAGGGGCTCGGGAACCGGGTCGTTACAGGAACCTTTTGGAAGGCTACAGAAGCCTTAGGTAGTCGTTGGAAACAAATCCAAGGCTAATCAGGCCGAAGTCAAGGCTATTAATGATTCTGACAGTATTATCAGACATCTGAATCTATTATCAGACGTCTGGGCCATCGTCTGATCTTAGAGATCGATCATGTGATCTAGAAGGGCGAAGATCTAGACTGGGTTAGATCAAGATGGACGTCCTAAGAGGTGTTTTAAGACGTTTGGGAATCTAATCAGAAGTCTAATTCTAGATGGGTTTCCTTCCTATTTTGTCCAGACCTAAACAGAGTTCTAGGCTAAGTTACTCAAATGACAGGTTGGATGTCTGGCAATATGTCTGGATGTCTGGAAATAAAAATCATTGCGAGAATGGATTTTTCGAGGCTCAAACGGCTATAAGGTCTAAAGAAAGTAATTAGGGTCAAATCTTAGCCTAATGTCTACTTATCAGACGTCTAAGATTCTCTAAGGATGTCTAAAAATAAATGTTAATCAGATTAAGGGTTGATCCTCAATGATTAAATCTAACAAGCCAACGATCCTCTGGTTAGATGTTTGGCAAGGTCCTCAGACGTTCTCTAAGATGTCTGGACTAAGGGCTTGTCGTCTGAAATCAACAAACAGAGAGCACTAAGTCCAGCCTAAGTGTTTGGACGTCTAATCAAATAGTCAGACGTCTTGACATCTAAGATCAGGCATGCCCAGATTGGACATCTGATCAGGCTGTTTGAAACCTATTTTGCTTTTCTAATCTCTCTAAGAGTTTGTCTAAGTATCTTAGGGTTGAGTAAGTGTTCCTAGGACTACTATTTTGTTACTTTGAGGCTATTTAACATATAATATAAACAAAATAAAGAGTAAAGAATAAAGATACAAAAACAAAGTACAGAAAACAATACAAAAAGAAATCTATCATATTCTTCTTATCTTCAAGCTCCACGCGAAGCTCCTTCTCCTCCAACAAGCTCCTCCAATCCACCATGGATGAGAGCTTAAGTTCCTTCACACTTGTATCCATTTGCAAATATCTTGAAACTCATAAACTCAAATTGCAAATGTTAAATAACAAGTGTTTTGTTATCATTAAATTAATGATAGTGGTGCCCTTGCACCAACATGAAGGAGGAGAAGCTTAGGCCTATGATGGTAGAAAGGAGAGGTCCTAAGCTAGAGAAGAAAGGAATGGTTAGGAGGGAAACATAGGGTTTCTAAAGAGAGGGAGAGGGGACATCCATGGAGATGGAGAGAAGATGGTAGGTGTAGGAGATATTGGGAGGAAGAAGATGAGAAGAGTTGGCATGGGATGAGGGGGTAGGGGTGGCGTGAACATTAGGGATAGGGTTTGGGTTTAGGGTTTGTTGAAGGATTTTTGGTGAGGTAGCTAGGCCTAGGTGGCGAGATGTGACTAGAAGAGATGGCTAGGATTAGGTGTCATGGTGTAGTTGGAGGTAGAAGGGAGATGTAGATTAATGAAGTGGAGGAGGGTAGCGAGCGCTAATGGAGGGCTAGGATTGATTTAAGTGATGTGGACTCTTATATGAGGGTTTGGTTGGAAGGGATAGAGGATAGGTTTTAAGTGGCATGCACCATTGCATGGAAGGGCTAGGTGGTGTGGGAATTAAGATTTGGTGGTGTGGAATTTGTAAGCACCTTTGTTTTGATACACCAAAATTATGTTTATTGCTAAACAAACATTTCAGGACTGTCTCAGATGAAAGCATCAAAGCATCTTTCAAGTCAAGTGAAGATAGTTGTTGATGTGTGTCTTTTTATCTTCATTTGAGTCTAGGATATTATTGTAAGAAACCTCAAATAAAACTCAAAAATGGATTTTTTGCGTATCTTTTCAAAACTAAACTTTTAGGGTTATTGATCGACCAAACTAGCTAATTGTTCGACCAAATCACCTTGATCGACCAACCAACTTCATTAACCAATCAAATCAGCCCATTTTAGGAAGTTGAAAAAAATCCTTTTAATCGACCAACCAAGTTAATTAACCAACCAATCAGTGATTGACCAACCATCTTAATTGATCAACCAAATTGCCTTTTGATCGACCAATTAACCTTAATTGATCGACCAATTTAATTTCCTATTCAGGTAAAACTTTTAATATAAATAGAGGTCGTATGTAGCCCATTCTTTTATAACTTTCAAATAGAAATACCATTCAAAAATAGAGCTTCTTGTGATTATTCCAAAGGCTTTCGCACCCCGTTCTTCACGTTCTTCAAAAGCACGACACCTCGAACCTCTATGAAAAATCAGTTTGATCCTTTATTGAGGTTCCATAAAAGTTATTCATGTTATTCTTTTTTGTTGTTTTGATTTACGAATCCCAAGTTTGTTGGGTAGATCTGTGGTTGTTTTTGCTTCTCTTTAAGATAAAAAGGGAAGTGGTTGTAAGAGGTTGTGCCACCCTCATTCAAGTGGTACGTCCAGTGGATTGACTAGCTTGGACTAGTCGAAAAGATCCTAAGCTGGGAGGCTTAGGTAATGATTTTCACCTGGATTGGGTTTCCACTATAAATCATGTATACTCTGTGCATGAATCTTTGGTGCTTAATTTTTTGATCTGTGCATATATTTTAAAAGCAATACTATTCACTCCTCTCCTCTAGTATTTAGTTGCAATCCATAGGATATCCTCCTACTCACACTTGGTATCATAGCAGATAGCAGTACCTCCTCCGTTCCCGCCTTATGAGCATTTCACTACGACATGTCCTCCTCCAGTGAGACCATCTCCATCTTTCTACGACTAGGATTGGAGCCTCTTGGACCGACAGCTCTCAGGCAGGGACTCTGTGACTATTCAGGATGTGACAAGTGGTATCTCTTTGATGATGCATCGATGGAGAGAGACGAATTTGATGATGATGCACCATGGGCATCAGGTATCAGACTACCTGAATGCTCAGAGTCAGTTCCTGGACAGACTTGGAGAGTCCATCCATGACATTCAGTAGCAGCTCCACCGACCTTCTCGACCTCGCCGACCTACTACCATGGCTCCATCCTCTACAACACCTCCTCCTCCACCTACTACTTCAGCAGCAGCATCAGCAAATCAACAAGTTACTCTACCGCGTAGGACATCTAGGCAGCCTACACCCAGGTCATCAGTTCAACGTCACCTTTGTCTTGGTCAGCCTACATCTTTAGAGAGATCAGATTCGCTGGACCCCGAGTAGGACACTGATCTTCAGAGCATTATGGATGCCTTCATGGCATCATTAGATGATTAGATTATCTTTTCTTAGTTATTATTGATTGGCATGTATAACTTAATTTTTCTCAGAACATTTATATTCTATGCACTGTTTATCTAGACTCTTTATTTATGCATGAAGATTATCTCTCTCAATTTTGTATTTCTCTTTAGCTCTCTTATATTGCATGATATTTATGATGCTTGAATTACTTGTTTAAGGGGGAGTTAAATGTAAAATCACAAGTAACATGTTTTACTTTTTGCTGAAATAAAATGAGGGAGATATTATGTAAAAACTATTTTCTATTTTTCAATTTCATAATTATAATTTTATTGTCATCAAAAAGGGGAAGAATGTAAGCACCTCTGTTTTGATATACCAAAATTATGTTTATTGCTAGACTAACATTTCAAGACTATCTCACATTAAAGTATCAAAGTGTCTTTTAAGTCAAGTGAAGATAGTTGCTGATGTGCATCTTTTTATCTTTATTTGAGTCTAGAACATTATTATAAGGGACCTCAAATAAAACTCAAAAATAGACTTTTCGTGTATCTTTTCAAAACCAAGCTTTTAAGGTTATTGATCGACCAAACCAGCTAATTGATCGACCAAATCACCTTGATCGACCAACCAACTTCATTAACCAATCAAATCAGCTCATTTTAGGAAGTTGAGAAAAATCCTTTTGATCGACCAACCAAGTTAATTGACCGACCAATCAGTGATCGACCAACCATCTTAATTGATCGACCAATTAACCTTAATTGATCAACCAATTTAATTTCCTATTCAGGCAAAACTTTTAGTATAAATAAAGGTCGTACGCAATTTATTCTTTCATAACTTTCAAATAGAAATACCATTCAAAAAAAGAACTTGTGCTTATTCCAAAGGCTTTCGCGCCCCATTCTTCAGGTTCTTCAAAAGCACGACACCTCGAACCTCTGCGAAAAATCGGTTTGATCATTTATTGAGGTTGAAGTTATTCTTATTATTCTATTTTGTTGTTTTGATTTACGGATCCCAAGTTTATTAGATAGATCCGTGGTTGTTTTTGCTTCTCTTCAGGATAAAAAGGGAAGTGGTTGTAAGAGGTTGTGCCATCCTCGTTCAAGTGATACGTCTAGTGGATTGACTAGCTTGGACTAGTCGAAAAAGTCCTAAACTGAGAGGCTTAGGTAGTGGTTTTCACCTGGATTGGGTTTCCACTATAAATCAGGTATACTCTATGCATGAATCTTTGGTGCTTTATTTTTTGATCTGTGCATATATTTTAAAAGCAATACCATCCACCCCTCCCCTCTAATATTTAGTTGTGATCCACGGGATATCCTCCTACTCACTAACTTAAGGGCTAAAGGATTTAGCGTTGCGTAGGGTGTTGGTGGAGTGGAGGTTAGGTGATCATGTGATCGGGAATAAGATAGTTCTGTCATTATAGTTGCAAAAACAAAACACATCATTTTAAAATTTATAAAACAATATCCTAAAGATCTAAATGATATGGGTCATCTCACAGGAAGGCGAATGACCTAAGTTGCTTTTTGACCAATGTGGACACTAACTAATTTTCTTTTTTAGAAGTTTTAAAGGCTTCTTTTTTTTTGGATTTTTGTTCTCCAATCAAATCAAAAGGACTATGCTGACTCTCTTGGAATGTAACAATTGAAACCTAGAGCTACGAGCATCTAAAAAATCACCCAATTTTATTTTAGATTTTTTATTTAGAGGGCGAAAAATTGCAATAAGTTTTTTGTGATTTGGATAAGTGAATAATTTAGGAAAAATCAAGGAAGTTAGAAATTTAATGTACGATTTGGCAGGCTGACCCCTTGTTAATAAGCAATTTTTATAAACTAAGAGTTAGACCCTCAAATTTGGTGATGTGAAAGTATACTTGAATACCAAATAACTGAACAAGTTTGGCAAATTTCAAATGACCATAAAGAGCAAAATCAATTTTTTAATCAACCCTTGGTTCTAGACCTTATACGAATTTACAACTAAACCCTCCGGCGATGCTCCTGCGTGACCTCCAAACCACTACACTTCACAAAACATCTTGCCGCCACCTCCACGAGCTTCGCCGTGCCACCCCCGTGAAAAGCCCTCTCATAATTTGGGCTTTCACCCACCAAAACACCTCCCTGAACTCGAGCACCTCCGCTTCACTATCTCGAGGTCGTCAGGCCTCCAGCTTCACTCGCACCACACGTCGCACCCACAGTTGCACTCGCCGCTTCACGGCAAAGCTTCTAAGTGTGTTTGACTTGGCCACAAGGCTATGTTCGTGCTTTCAGGTGATTCACCGAACCCCATCACTGCTGCGATTCCTCCGACCTCATCTTCAGTCCTCCGGCCACATCCGCTCCAAGCTTCATAGTTTATGATGAGTTTTACGTGATTTGGATTTTAAGGTGTGTGTAGATGGGGGAGAGGTTGGTGTAGGAAATTAAGGTATTGGTGATTGGGTTGTGATTGGAATAAATTAGGTTTATAAAGATTTGATTGGGATTAATGTAGGATTTTGTTTGGATTTAGTGTAGGCACACATGGAAATGGTTTTAGGATTTGTAGAGATGAGGTGGCATGGTGATGAGGTGGAAGGATGAAGTGGGTGATGATGTGGATAACACTTGCAAAGAAGAAAATTTTCCCATTAATTACCAATACATAAAATGATATATAATTAACCTAAGATGCATGCATGCTCATCTAAATGCACCTATGCATAATATGCAATATTTATAATGCAACTATGCCATCAATGCTATGAAACTAACATAAATTAAGCATGTTGTGTATGATTATCATGTATTCATCACTAGAGTTAGTGGAATTAGGGTTTAGGTTTGTGGTGGTGTGGAATTTAAGGCTAGGTGGGCTTATTTGGTGGAGAGGGGGCTAGGATTTGTGCAGGAATTAAGGATAAAGCTAAGTGGCCCCATATGT
The DNA here is from genome assembly GCA_037157565.1 of Thalassia testudinum. Classification (NCBI taxonomy): domain Eukaryota; kingdom Viridiplantae; phylum Streptophyta; class Magnoliopsida; order Alismatales; family Hydrocharitaceae; genus Thalassia; species Thalassia testudinum. Next base: position 10,859,546 of record JAZHRO010000078.1, on the reverse strand, counting down.
TAGCTTTCAGTATTCACTCCTCCTTGGTTTAGCTTAGTTCAAGAAAACTTGCAAAGAACAGAATCGATTATTAATAGTTATGAAATAATTGAGATTAATCATGCATTCTTAACTTCAAGATGCATGCATGCACTAATGCCTAAAAATGTTCTAGTTCTAATGCAATTAATACTACAAAACTAACATAATTAAGCATGTAACTTATTATCTTATGCTCATTACACTCCCGTGCCTAACTTCTGATAGTCTTCGAGCAAAACAAAATCGAAAAATGAATTCAAGACATGAAAACCACCGACGAAAAAACTATATAATCGAGTTTGAGCTAGGGTATCATTATTAATGATGAGGCATCAATCCTTACTAATCAAAGGAAAACATACTTAAGATCTAAGCTACAAAGACTCAACAAAACTAGAGCATCGACCAAAATGCAAATCACCTAATCCTATCAAAATTCTATTAGTTGTAGTTTTAGGCCTCAAAAGCAACTTTTTTTGGCTTGTCAATCCACCCAAGGTTTGAATATAAAATAAAATTCTAAGTGTTTGTGCTCATGGTGCTGACTTGAAAAGTGGGCAACTCGCTTAAAAAAATCAAATTTTCCTTAAGACATAAGACTACCTCGCACTTCACCCAAACCTTGTCTTCCGATTTGCCTTACTACATACGAGTAGCTTTCTCCCTCCCTTTTTCTATCCCAAGGTCAGCATGAGATTGAAATTAGTATATATCTCCCCGACTATGCCATTTGGCATCTTTTTTTATTTCTTACTACCTAACTCACTCTATTTTTTTCCTTTGACTCTTTTATTATTATTTCTTTCTTTCTTTTCTTCCTCCTAGTACTTTATCTCTTATTTTTCTACTCTTTTTCCTAGGGTAGGTGGTTCTTCCGAATCTGGTTTATGAACATCTCCTAAACAAGAATTTGAAGAAGATTAGAGTGCAAAGATGGGATTTGAACACTCTACCTATGGGGAGCATACCTAACAAAACGTGAAAGTCATAACCTGTAAGGGACTATGAGATTAAATTTCAAAGAATAGATCCTCAGATCTCACACCTTTTAGAAAACTTAGCTTTCTACCACTAATCATCCATAAGTTAGTCAGTGTCTAGGTGCAAAAGGTTAGATGCTTACTTTCCAAAATCACTCAAACGAAAGGGTGGAAAGATAAGTCACATATTGATTACCCTATTGGCTTAATACATTAGCTAACAAGATTCCTCAAGGACTTAGAAAATAGATTTGCATCTTAGTAAATACTTAAGTTGATTAAGTTGACAACGACCTAAAGAGTCTAGGTGACAAGACCTTAATAGCTATCCAAGGAAGAACCAGCTACAATTCATATTCTAATACCTACAACCTAGGATGGAGAAACCATCCCAACTTCTCTTGGAAGAGCCAAGGGTAGGACAACTTTCAAAAAACTCAACCCAAAGCCTACCCCATGCACCAGGCCCCAAGTCAGTCATACCAGCCTCAACCTACCTTAGGATTCAACCCTCCTCAAACCACAACCCAACCACAGAGTACTCAAGTTGCCACCAACAAGCTTCTAGAAGAAATGAGTAACTCTATGAAATTGATGGCATAGCAAATGTAGCAATCTTTTTCTAATCTAAGGAATTACTTAGGGCCCCAAATTGATGCCAGACAATAAGGAGCCCTTCCATCCCAATCCATCCCAAACCCAAGAAACCTGAATAATCGAGGAAATTTTCCTTAAGGGTTCAATCAACCTCAAGCCCACATAATCAACCCTGCTCTGTTAGCCCCACCTGGATTCAACCAACAGGACCCACCTATTCTACCTCACCCACCTTAGGGTCCAACAAACTCGTACACCTCTGCAAGTGCTATCACCCTAAGGAGTGGTACCCCAACCCAGGACCTCACTTGGCCTACTAATACAACACCTAGGAACCTTGGTGAGCCTAACCCGAGGGAAGAATCTAAGGAATTTGAGGAAGAAGAGGAAGAGGTTAAGTCTCAAGAACCTGTAACTCAAGATACCATTCACATACCTTTTCCTGAAGCCTTGGAGAAAGTCAAAAAGAAAAGGGCTCAGGCCAGCAACGAGGAACTAACTGAGATTTTTAAACAAGTACAAATTAATATACCACTCCTCGATACTATCAAGCATATACTGGCCTACGCAAAATTCTTGAAAGAGATGTGTACTCCAAAGTGCAACGCCAAAACAAAACTCTTAAGAGGGTAGTACTAGCTAAGCAGGCAATGTAACATCCCGAACCCGGATTTCTAAGTTATTTCAGACTAAGCATGTCAAGACAAACCCATCGACACTTTTCGTATCCAAATCGAAGCTTGCACGAATTTAAATGCAAATTAGATTAAAAAACTCACGTGTTTTTCATTTTTGCAATTTGGATCTCAAATAGACGATCCGAAAGTATTGTTAACTTTCTGGTGTCACAAGAATTTCTATAGTATGTTTCATGTGGCGATCGGACCTCGGATGTGCAAAACGTGTGTGAACTGCGAGCAAAGTCACGTGTGATCCGCCTTGGGGATCACATGTTGCAAACGACCTCCATTTGGAAATATGTAAATATCACTGGATTCTCTGTCTTGTAACGATTCCGGTGAGACGTGTTTCGTTGAAATTGGAGCTCGTTTGATCCTGTTACGAGAATGCACGTTGTTATAAATGAAAAAAAAAAGGAACCCCTTAATCCTAATCAGTCTTATCATTTTATTTTATTTTATTTTATATTTTTCTCTCCTAAACCACCATCGCCTCTCTCTCCTCTCTGTTGCCCTATAAAACCAAACCCTTTCCCCCTGTATTCCCACACACACGAAAGAGAGGGAGAGAAAGAGAGAGAAGAGATAGGAAAAGAGAGAAAGAGAGAGCAAGAGAAAGAGATGGAGATCAAGAAGCGGAAGGAGGAGAGGCTGGAGAGCGATCGACCGATGTGGGGAAGGTCGCCGGAGGTCCGACGAATCATGGGAGGATCGGCAGTGTGAGGTCCTCTCCTCCATCCTTTCCATATTCTTCTTTTCATCTCTCAAGCTTACATGGGCACGAGAAGGGGAGAGAGAGACAGGGAAGAAGGAAGAGGGGAGAAGGGAGGAGGAGATACTAGTTGGAGGCACAGAGCAATGATGGAGATAGGTTAGATGACGGCGAAGAGGGGGAGCGATGACCGGAGGCATTGTCACTGTTGCAGGTCGCACGAAGAAGAAGACCGAAGGAAGAAGAAGATAAGGAAGAGGAAGGAATAGGTTAAAGGGTTAGAAAATTTATGTTTTTAAAATAAAACTTTTTAATATTTCCTTTCAGTCCATGTGAAGGGATTCCTTATCCTATGAGATCTGACGTCAACTTTATTTTGCTTAGATCAGGGGCCTCTAAGATCGAGAATCAAGTGATCCAAGATTCGATCTTGGGGTTCTCGAGGGTGTTGGATGCATCCGTATGGTTGGATCGGGCAGGTTCTGCTTCGATTCTCGAGGGGTGTGGAGAAAGGACGTACGTGCGTGATTGTTGCTCTGATCCGTTTCGAGGTCAAACACTGTCTATTTTTCGCATTCTAGGATCCGTTGGAAGCGTCTCACCACAAACTACGCATGAGTAAATTATAAACCTGGTTTTGGAAATTAATTGTTACATGAAAATTTCAATAAAAGATTGACATTTTAAATTATTCCTTTCGTGTCTCGACGTTGCTCTTGCCCTCAGTTCACTCATGGATTTCGAGGCAGGCATGGATATTGCCCCAGACCCGGTGCGCATGGATTGGAGTCACTGTGATCCTCTGGTGACATTAGGTAGAGTAGTCTCTCTCTTCTCCCATATAGTTTATCTACATAGTAATTTCCTTCGTGTATTACACTATTTAGTGTACGTTCTTACCTCTTACTAAGATCGGACTTGTTTACGCATTCTTGTTGCTCTAAGTACTAAAATACTATATATAAATGATAAAAATCAAGTAGTTGACTTGGATGTGAATAACCTAAGTAATATTGTTAACTAAAGGATTAAAAGGAGTTAACAACAGATTATTTAATCATTTTCATGAAATGAATTATAAAGCAACGAAGCATTATTAGATATGGCTTTATCATCGCATGTATAAAAGAAACTCTATTTTTAATAAAATTTTCATCATCAGGATGGTTAAATAATGATTTGATTAGATCCACAATCAGAAATTGAAAATTTCTTGGAAATTGATAAGTTGGAAGATAATGTGAATATTGGTTAATTCCATAATTGATAATGTAAAATTACTAAAGATAGTTTGAAACTTAAAGATACAATTATATGGAAATGAGATATATAATACGACGGATATATCAGGAAAAATAAAAGGAATAGATAACTGATTTTCAGCCCTGCTACTTGTCTGGATTTCGACCGTAGCTTTAGGTCTTTTCAGACTAGGTTCAAGGGCTGATTTAGGGAGTTGCTGGCCTCCCTACGACTCTTTGGTTAGGCTTAGTGGCCAACTGAGATAGCGGATTCATAGGGATCGAACTTTGGAGTAGTTCTTTCGACCGACAGGTGGGTCATTGGTTGTCTATGGCTCAACATACATAGCGCGTGTACATGTTCACACTATACGATGTAGCCACCACCCTTTTCCATGATGACCTCAGAGTGGCGGAGAGTGGTGACTCGATGGATATAAGCAGCCCTCTCATCCAGGAGGGTGGCTTATATCGATTTTGCACCATAGGAAGTTACACGAAATTGTCTCATGTCCTGAGACGACTAATAATTTGTGAACTATAATAAATTTGGCTTCCAATGTACAAAACGGAATCGGATAATGAGATGTCTAATAAATAAATCAATCAAAACTATAGTACCCATTTTCTCGTGCTTGGTTACTATTGCACTCTGCTGTTGTTATTTCTACTCTACTCAGGTTTCGTTGGTTGGCAGAACTCGAGTCGTCACAAATGATATCAAAGCAAGGTCACCCTACTAATCATAAAATAACCCGAAAGGGCCATTCAGACGTTCATATTATATCACAGATGGGACACTCAGCTGCACAATGGCATAGTATCCCTAGTCTTGATCTTCCACACTATTCTGATTTGATCCTCTTGACTCCTGATCATTTCTTTGTCCCGTTTAGTCTTCTCGCTTTCGCATCATTAAGGTCATTCCTCTAGCTGTCAGGCTGAGCAAATTAGGGGTCTCATTAGGGCATCACTTGATCTGAATGTGATCTTAAGAAGTAAATGAGTAACTTTTTGCTTCATCTATCATTTCTATGATTGTATGATTTTTTGGGGCTTTGCTTGTGGTTTTGTTCGTTCATAAACTTAATTACCAGGTCGACAAACACGTCAATTCGTAGTACTTCTTGATATGTTGGTTGTACATATTTGTGATGCTTAATTTACATACCCACGTAGTAATTACCCTTTTCATGGAACCACCCAACCATTGGTTATGTAAATATACACATATAGCATACATATTTTCATGAGATGATCCATAGTAGTGTATTTTGCATTAAGAATAGAGTATATATAACTGACATCGATCACTTGAAAAAGGGAAGTTATTCTTCGTAAGACACACGATACTGCAGATTTTGTACCTATTTTCTGTACTTATGGTTATTTAACGATAATTACGTGGTAGTTTGGACTTTCTTTAGAGATATTGCAGCAACTTGGAGAATAGTTAGTAATGGTGAATAGCAAGGGCCTCAACTATTGGTTGAGATAAAGTAAAACAAAAAAACCTTCATGCCCTCTAATCAATTAAATTTAATTATGATCTTGCTGGACCAAGTTCTGATAGTAAATGCTAGGCCAGTGTTATTAGACGAATTACATGGTTACTTGTCCTGATACTTAGTTAATAATAGCATGACGTGATTTCTGTTCTTGTAAGTGTAAGATAATAATAATAATAAGATATTTTTTTCAATTTGACTTGTAAAATACTAGCATATCAATATATATATAGAAAGCATGTGAGGTGTTAAAATAGGAATTCGTTATTCACCACACGATAAAATTATTTTCCTAAATGACCAATTGTTACCTTAATAACTATTAAAGGAAGATGTCTATCCTGATTTCTAACGTTGTTGGTAACGAATATTACCTGTGAGGCTTAATGTTAAATTCTTGTGGAAGTTAATTTGGTAAAACATTTTTTTTTAGATCAAATTGAACTTAAGTTAATACTATCTGGACTAGAATAAAATTAATTAATTACTATTTGGATTAGCATGGAATAATTCGATGATTGTCCCTGTACTGTAATCTCATTATTAATTGAATAATGGTTGGATGAATACGATGATTTTAATTTCAGGCACAGTTGATTATACTTGTTATAAATTAGGGTAAAAGGTATAAACAAAACATTGTCTCACCTGTATGTTGTAATAAAGAGAAGATTCATTATATTGTCACCCATAATTGTATACATAAGGATAGGATAAATGTATTTTCACTATGTGTATTGCGTTAATCCTTAATCTTGATGTATTTCTATCATGTTATTGATGATAGACTTGCATATGATAAATGAGGAAAATATGGTTATGTTTTAGTCTTTTTTTTTCACTAATTGCATTGTCAAAAATATTTTTATAAATAAACAACCACTTATACATTCAAGAAATTGGTGAACTAATAATTCATATCCCATTATAGAGTTAGTATTAATTTATAAAATTGGAGAATTAGATTCAGAATGTTATAGAAGAAGTAATGTGTAAAATTGCTGAGTTGAAAAGATATATACATTACTCCTCTAGATTAAAGGGATAATACATTCCCTCCTGTTATTAATCATATCAAAGGATAAGTCGTGAAACTGGGTTATACTTGCAATTGTCAATTGACGATTATCCTAGTGGTACGAGAATGTGTGGATAACGATGGAATTGACAATTAAATCACACAACCGGATGAGACTCTAATCAGCCTAGGTATTAATATTTCTGTCATTCTTCTTAAGAATTGAAATATATTCTTGCTTAAAGTACATAACTTACATTTTACTCGTCAATTATAAATGTCTTGGTTAATTACTTTGGAAACCTAAGTTGTACCTTTGAAAGTGCTTAAAACTTAAAATTTTTATATTCCGTGATGCTCTATGTTTTTTTTTCAAGTTTAGAGTCCAGGATCGTTTCCATCGCATGGATCTAAAAGTTTAGGAGATTGTGTTTTACATTGAAATTTCTACGTAAATTTGAAAGCATGTTCCTATGTAATACCTATTAGTCATATGTAACTGAATTTGTCTTAACAAAGTTTATAAATTGACACTATCATTATTGACATGGTCATTGGACCTATGGGCATGCTGAATCATAATTTCTTCAATTTTTGACACCATATTTGTAGGGGATCACAAATTCTCCATTGACTTGCTCCATTAATTGTTAAAAATTGATAAAATTTGGCATTAGTCGATACCGAATTCTTTGTTTAATTTTCGCTTGTTTGCATAAGCACGCAGGTCATTTTGTATAGAAACCCTTTGAACAACTTAATCATTTCTTGCAAGGTTGTCATTTCAGTGTTTGTTTGCCTAGGGTTTCTAAATAAACATTACCATCCTTGTGATTTTTACGATCATCTCATTACAAAAGATAGTGATATGAAATGGTTTAAAAATTCTAAAATAATATATTGGTGATTAATTTTGATTTTTTTTTTAATTTTAATAAAGATATTGAGATATCAAATGAGGAGATTGCTAACTTATGCCCATTTTTATAAAGTCACCTGACAATTGAATAACCTAATTATATTAATGAAAAAATAGCTTTGTCTAACTATTATATCATCACTAGATGCACCACTCATTTGGTATTCTTTTAGTACTCTACGGGAGGATAAGAAAGTTGATATGTTGCAAGTATGGGGCTAATGATTATAGCTTAATCATTTTATACTTATGGATGAATTTACCTTAATACTTGGTTAGTAACTGGCTAGGCTAATGGATTGCCTAAAATTAGCAAATTTTGGTTGTAAAGGTGGGAAAATGAAAGTTTTAATCATTGTTGACACTGGTTGATTTTATGGAATCCTCATGCCTTGCATACCTCTCATTTTAGCCTAGGGATCCTATAGTTACTTTACAACCACATGCATTCGGAATAATTTTCTATATTTCTTCTTTTAATTTATTATCAAGAAAATACATTTCTTGTCTAATTAGGATGCAGGAGAGGTATCCCGAGTTGTTTCTAGTTCCGATGAGTCCATAACACCTGTTCGTCGCTCTGAAATGTGTTTTAAAATTGTCGCGTTATTGTATAGCTCGAATCAGTGTAAAAACATTTAAAATTTATTACTCGAATGAAATCTGAGGTCAAACACAGGGAGCAAATAGGAATTCACACACTAATCCCAATAATGCAAATGAGCACAATAATTTAAACCACAAAAATGATACTCAATAAATACTAATCTGTCACTTTAAATATTCAATGAATTCTCATGTATTTTGAGGCAATAAAAAAGTAGAGAAGATAAAATGATAGTGATTTAAATCACCAATTATTCTCTAAGCATACATATTAAGTATTCAATATCTCAACAGTATCAAGTATCAAGCCTCAAATCAGACGTCTGCTGGTAGGATCAGACGTCTTAAACGTCTGATTCTACAGCACTTCCCTAGCACTGTTTCTTCTTGTTCTCTTTCTTTCCTTCCTTGGCTTCTTCCCTTTCTCTTCTTTAGCTTTTCTTCTTCTTCTTTTTCTCTTCTTTCCTTCTTTGCTTTCTCTTCACACACAAGCCTCCTTACTTTCTTCCTCTTCTGCCTTCTTTTTCAGGCCCTCTTCTTTTCTCTTCTACGGCTCTTCTCTTCTTTATTTCCTCACACACAGGGAGCAACCATCTCAAATTTCGGCTAAGTGTCGCACAGGGCAAAACCCTTCCCTGCCTCGCGCACTCTCTCTCTTTCTCTCCTCTTAGGTTCTGCCCTCCAAGGCCCAGTCAGGGTAGTCGGGTTATCAGGTAGGTGTGCACCCGGGTCCAGGGTCATCGGCGTGGTGTAGTGACCAAGGAGTGAGGCTTAGGCAGGTAGTCGAGTGCACCAGGTTCACGAGTGAAGTGTCGTGGATGAGGCATGTGAGGTGCGTTGGATCACACCCCCTATGTGACTTGAGGCGAATAGCTAGAGGCATAAAATCAATTTATCTGCCTCTTTGTGGCCGCCCGCTTCTTAGGTGGGACTAAAGTCCCACCCTTCCTCTTCGCACAGCAGCAGGTGGTAGCGTCTGCAATTTGAGTGACTGCTGAGGATGTAGTGCCTAATCGAGGCTTTGGAACGAGACCTGGAGTGTAGCCGCGTCTCCTGGAGATATCGCCTGGAGCTGCAGGTGCTGAAGATAGCTTCAAGCTTCTTTTGAAGCTTTGCGGTAATGGCGCGGAGGAACAAAACCTGGGAATCAAAAATACGGGCTCACGGCCACATTAGAATAGCTCATAAGCATCACTAGACCACAACGAAGGTAGTGGCGGTGGTTTCATGGAGGATGGTGGTCTGTGGTGGCCGAACAGAGTCGAGATTAGCGTGTGAAGGTGGGTTTGGTCATTGATGTGTTTAGGTGAGTGGAGTGGCGAATAGGTAGAGGACTTTTGATGAGGGGAGTATGGCGGAGCTTGTGGACTAGGTGGCAAGGGGGATGGACGTGTGTGGCGGATGGGAACCCTCGCCAGAGTGGTCACCGAAGATGGAGGAGATGAAGGCATTTGGTGCCGTCGGTGGTCGAATTTGAAGAATAGAGAGAGGAGAAGAGAGTAGGGGAGATGAGAAACTAAACGACCTAATCTAAGGACAAAAGGGGGAGATATTCCCACACTGATGTGATGGCCAAACGTGGGGAAGACAAACCTCCGAAGGGAGAGATGGCGAGGAAGAAGGGGATTTAGTAGCCCTTGATGTGGTCGTTGAGAGGCAGAGGAAGTCGGGGAGAAAGAAGACGCTCCCAATTTGGTCGTTGGGAGGCCGTGGGACGACGGGGGAGGAGCTCACCGGAGCTAGGTCAGAGGAAGCTGGAGGTAGGGTTAGGAAGAGGGTTTTGTGGCCAAATACTAGCTGAAGAACACGGCCATGTCCTGGGGCTCCTTTTATAGGGTTCAAGAGGTCAGTTTGAGCTTGGAAGCCAAGCTTCCAAGCTTAGGAAATGTCGTCGGAGACGGAAGTTTTAAGATACCCAAATCTCTCATGTGTTCGAATGAGAGATTGGGAAAATTTTAGGGCACATGGACGGATTCAATGGGAAGAGGACTTTTCAAGGAATCTCCCTTCCAATTTTGGAAGGAATTGATTAAGCAGAGAAGGACTTCTCTTCAATCAAAGGTCTCCAGAGTTGGATTCTTGAGCGATAATGATGAAGGGACCTTTCTGTGAAGAAGGAAAAGAAGTTGGGAGGCTATTTTTAAGGAAATTCAAAAGTTAAGGGTCTGAATGAGATAAAAAGAGTGACTAGACCAAAATGCAAACTTGGTCAAAATGATCTCTAATTGGGCCTAAATTTTGGTACAAACCTAATTTAGACCCAAGGAATCCAATGGTGAAGTTAGATTTAGGTTTTGACCTCGTTTGATTGGGTAATTTATGCAAAAACCCACATTAGGGCAAGTGTCAGTCTAAGACTGTTTTGGGTCAAGACGGGTTCTAATGGTCAAATTGAATGTACCAAACCCTAGAGAATATTTTTCTATGAATTTTAGAGGATTTAGGTGAATTTTATTCTTACTAGAACCTTAGTTAATTAAGCAGGTCTGTTTTTAGGGTTTCGGAAGTCATTTAATTCTTAAAGCACGCGAAAACCCATTTCTGTCTGTACTAACCCACTTGTTAGACATTTAAGGCCATTTGACCCTTAATTACCCTCTAGGAAAACCTGTGGTTGTGCTGCATTCATGATATGATGGTAAAATTCCAATTTTAATCTTGTTGTCTTGTCTTTCTCTCAGAATGATTATGCAATAAATTACAGTCGTCTGGCGGTTATGTAGGAGCATTTATTCCTTGATAATGACTAAATTGAGCTAGTTATGGCTCATGATGGTGTTCCCATCATACCCCCATACCTAGCTTTTGCCAGTCCCTTAGCAAAATCTCACGGAATTAACTTAAATTCTAGACCACATGTTTAGATCTCTGATGTGTGCTTTCTTTTGTAGATTAAATCAGAATGCCGATAATAGGCCTAGAGGTACTCAAGTACCAACCAAGATCTGGACCTAACCAGCTTTAGCCTCAGTCCGTCGTGAAGGTTTCCAAGGCCCACAAGAACTAACCTAAGGTTCGTTGAACTTCACGGTTAAAGCACCTGTGCTTGTACATGTTTTAGCCTAGGTTCAATTTGTACTGCATTTTTGTAAGAGGGAGACAGAAGATTTTTTTATTTTTGGAGAGTTTTCTCTCTCTTTTCTTTCTTTATTTCTAGCTTTGGATTGGCTTTACAACACGATCTGTATCGGATTCCTAGTTCCCACCATCAATCCTCGCAGGGTCCTTGGCAATCGACGCTTCGAGATAGCATCGCCCATGACAACCCCCAGAACCCTAACTTTCGAGATAATCCCGCCCGTGACGTTCTGTAGCTAAATCCATACCCTGGCAATCAAAATTTTGTGATAATGCCGCCCATGGCATCTGAACCAACACAAAGTGCTTACATGCCCCCAGTAGGATATTTAGATATCCTATGAGATAAGCACCGAGGAGACGGTATGTTATTGCGCATCTTTGAGGGAAATTTCCCGCCTCTCCGCACCAGGAACTCTTCCAAATCAACTTGTGTTGATCAGCCGCTCCTAATCTAGGTAACTTTTTCTTAGAATAGATTTAACGCATTTGTGTGATTTTGATAATTAAGCGCATTGAACCAGACTATGTGTAGATTGGGGTGCTTAGGTTACCGAGTCCCGCAAACCAAAGGTCAGTTAACGAAGTCGAATAATCCCTAAGCCTTAGACCTAATACTTAAGCTTTGCATTTTTCCCAACCTCTTGAGGACTATCCAGATCTTAACGAATACTTGAATTTTTAAATCTAAAATCACAGCCCAAGAGGCCTAAGATCAGCGTTCCTACTAATCTCTTTTGTCCTTTAGCATTATTTGTCTTTCATTTTCTTTCTTTTTGATTTGGTCTAAAACTAAGTAGATTCCTTAATCTTTCACTAATGACTATCTCTTTTTTTTTAAAATTGTTCTCCTTTTTGACATTTATATCACCACCCCTTTTTCTCCCTCAAGAATGATATTCAAAATATTTCCTCTCTTCTCCATTTTTTTGTTCTTTTTGAATTTTCTATTTTTTTGGTTTTTTTGGAATATGTATTTCTTTTGTGAGAACCCTTCCGAACTTTGATTTTTGTATGTTTGCACTTTACGACCCCCTCATGCCTAAGTTTTGCAATATCCTCATTGTAAACGAAGGGTGTGAAACAGTTAGGGTTCAGGGTTTAGAACAGGATTATCGGGTGGGTGAACAGGTCGGGAATGACTATTACGGATGATTTCAAGTTCTGGTACAAGTACTAGAGGTGGGATCGACTGTTCTAAAATCGAACTCAGAGTGCTATAGACGTGAAGTACAGAAAGATAATCAGAAGGATCTTGGGTTTTTTAGAATGACGGGTTGCCTCCCGTTAAGCGCTAAATTCAATGCCTTCATCCTAGCAGAAAATGGTATGAAGGAGTGGTCAAATCAGATGAGTTTTATAAAATAAGCACCTTGATTAATAGCCTAGTTGGTCCAACCAGGTGCTTATTCATATCAGCAAGCTGATGATGCAGCCCAAACCCAATCAAGCTGGTGGGTTGATAGATGTAGATCAAGAGATACATAACCCACCATATGTTGTGGAGCTCAAGAAGATGTGGAAGTTCATAGCTAGGGTTTGGCTGAGTTGGATCAGCCTGATCAGAGTAGGGATCCTCAAATGAAAAAGAATCAGTGGAGGATGTAGGAACCCTACAAGAGTGATCAGAGAAGGATGGGGCGTGATTTGTAGTCTGATCGATGTCCGAAACCCGATTGGAATGTGAAGGAGAATCATCTGCAACTGGCTCATTGAGAGGAGAATCAGAGTAGTAATTGAGTTCGGTAGTGGGTCGGGGTTGAGAACGGGTTTGGGAAGGTTCTGCATGTGATGTGGAAGAGGTGGCTTCAAGAGTAATTGTGTGTGAGGGCTCCTCTAGAAAGGATTCAAAGGTGGGTTCATTTAGAGAGTCCTCATAGTAGCCATCAAAATCAAAGGTAAATGCCTAAAGAGTGTTTATAGGATCAAGAAAATCTAAATCAAGAAAAGATTCGAACTATGGGTTGTACACACTCTCGGCAATTTCTATTTCTCATTCCTGAGGATCAAAAAGAAATGATTCTATTTCAATGGAATCTAATTTTGAATCAATGATCTCGGGATCAGGGACCTCAGAGTCGGAGTTGAAGAATGGATCATGTATGTTGAGGTCATAAATTGGCTCATAGTCGTCAGGAAACAAGGGTTCTCCAAAATCGTAGTAAGATTCGAAATCGTTGAAGAACTTGTGAGAATCAAGTTCTGAATCTGATTCGAGATCAAAGGTTCCACCACAGAACAAATCAAAAGATGTAGACTCAGCAGCCTAACTTTGGTCTAGCCTATTCCCATATTCCGAGCTTAAAAAGGTATCCCTATTAGGTCTGGGCTCGGGTTCTTGGCTTGTAGGGAAGACCCAATCAAAACCCAACTCTTCCAACTCCTCAGTTTCTGTATCATAGATAGGCGTGACTTCCAAAAAATCAATCTGTGTTTCTGAGGAGTTTAGAGAGGTGCACTCATCAAATAAAGGCCCAGAATCATGATCCAAATTCAAAATCTGATTTCCATCACACGAGGCCTTGTAATCATCCCAAGAAGACTCAGATCTAGATTCTAGGTTAAGGGTGTGGGATGAATCACTAGAATCTAGGTTGGGCTCTACAAAGATGTCAGAATTGTCCTCGAGGGTCACCTTATCAAAACAAGGAGCGGAATTTACACCCTCGAGAAGTTCTGATTTGATTTCATTATTACAGGTGTCTAGGAAATCTAAGCCTGATGAACCATTCTTTTGATTTTCTAGGGCTGGTTCAAAATCGTGATCACCTGTAATCAGATCCTCCCAACCCGTCTCAAGATCAGGGATGTCAATCTGTATATACGTTGGATCATATTTCATTTGGGTTGGGGGTCCACAACAACCTTGATTCTCGAACTCGGGATTTGAAAAACTAGATTGATCCTCAGTATTGTTCCAATATGTTTCGCTAAATGCTTGAGGAATGTACGGATATTTTTGATCGATTTGTCATGCATTGGAGATTTTCAAAGTTATGTAATTTCTCTAACTTAATGTATACTGTCATAAGAACATCCCAGGTTGAATCATTCGCTACTTGTGTTATAATTACTTAGGCACAGTTTATGATAAAGGTTGTTGTTATCGGCACATTAACCTGAATGTTGTCAGTTGGTTTTGAGGTTTTGTTATCAATCTTATAAAATCTAAGAGCATCCTCAATCATTCTATCTTTCATGGATATTTGAGATTCGAGTTTCTTCAATGGTTTTCCTAAATTGCCGGGCCGCATTTTGAATCAAATGGTGGAATCAAGATGTAGAATCAAAATTCAAGATTAGATTGAAGTTGATCAAATCTAAAAGGGATTCCCAAGAAAATCTGTGTATGTGCTTTAAATAAAAGGGATGAGGGACTGGATGTGAATTTTTGACCCAATCAAGGCACCCAAAGATATTTGGATGACTAAAGCAATTTCGAGGAGGATGATACCTCTGAATCAGAAATTCGCACAACCGAGAAATACTTGGGCAGCCAGGAAGGGACAACCCTGCAAAGACCCCTACATGGTAGAGCGTCCCCACGGGTTACAGGGTTTCCCTCACCCAACCTTCCTTGTCACTGAGGGTCTAGGTAGACCAGAATGTACGAACTTAAGTCCTTAAGTCTACCAATTTTATGTCTTGATTTGTGCCTTGAGTTTCACTTGATTAGAGGTTGATTCAACTTATGACCTAATTTGGAGGTTGGTTAGCCTATAATGTAAATCAACTTTACCTGACCTGCCCTAAAGATGGCAGAATGAGATCTAGGTCAAGACCTAGAAATCACCCTGATTTGACTCCCAGGTTATTAAGTCCAAGAATTTTAGGGTTCAAGTGAATTTAGAGCCTACTTTTAGGGTTTTTCAAATTAGATCTTTTCAACCAAGGGCTTGTATAGCACACAAATGCGAGTGGGTTTGTTTCCTTTTATGCAGGCAAGTGTGAACTAACACTCCAAAACCCTAAAAATTGAAACCCTAATTGGCTCTATTTCCAAGTCCAATTAATCTTGATATGTTCACCCTGGGCTTCAAGCAAGAAATGTGTTAGCCCAAAGTAATTTAGAATTTAAGCGTTGTCCTTAATAGGCACAGAAAATTTATGGTAGGAAATTCTAAACAAAATCATCTCAATCTTCAATTAAATTTGAAATTTTCGCAAATCAGGAAACTTGCCCTTTAAATAATGATTACTAAGAAAAATAAGGCAGGTGATTCCTAATTAATTGGTTCATTTTTTGTCTTCCCAAGATTAGGAAGTCGATTAGGGAAGAATAGAGAAGTTACCTGCCCTAGAGTGTTGTTTTGCACTAAAGATCTCCTCGTGAAGTACCTCGCAAAAACACAAGAAAGTAAACAGGGCAAGTCAGTGCTCAAATATAATCAAACAATGTAGAGAATAGTGGTGAAATGTGCATTGCTCCCCGGCAACAGCATCAAAATGTTCGTCGCTCTGAAACGGGTTTTAAAATTATCGCGTTGTAGTATAGCTCAAATCAATGCAAAAGCATATAAAATTTATTACTCGAATGAATCCGAGGTCGAACACAGGGAGCAAATAGGGATTCACACACAAATCTCAATAATGCAAATGAGCACAAGAATTTAAACCACAAAAATGATATTCAATAAATACTAATCTGTCACTTTAGATATTTAATGAATTCTCATGTATTTTGAGGCAATAAAAAGGTAGAGAAGCTAAAATGATGGTGATTTAAATCACCCATTATTCTCTAAGCATATATATTAAGTATTCAATATCTCAATAGTATCAAGTATCAAGCCTCAAATCAAACATCTACTGGTAGGATCAGACGTCTTAAACGTCTGATTCTACAATGCTTCCCTAGCACTATTTCTTCCTGTTCTCTTTCTTTCCTTCCTTTGCTTCTTCCCCTTCTCTTCTTTAGCTTTTCTTCTTCTCTTCTTTCCTTCTCTGCTTTCTCTTCATGCACAAGCCTCCTTCCTTTCTTCCTCTTCTGCCTTCTTTTTCAGGCCCTCTTCTTTTCTCTTCTACGGCTCTTCTCTTCTTCTTTCTTTCCTCACACACAGAGAGCAGCCATCTCATATTTTGGCTAAGTGTCGCACAGGGCAAAACCCTCCCCTGCCCTGCGCACTCTTTCTCTTTCTCTCCTCTTAGGTTCCACCCTCCCAGGGCCAGTCAGGGTAGTCAGGTTATCGGGTAGGCGTGCACCCGAGTCCAGGGTCACCGGCATGGTGTAGTGATCGAGGAGTGAGGCTTAGGTGGGTAGTCGGGTGCACCAGGTCTGCGGGTGAAGTGTCACGGACGAGGCACGTTATGGTGCGAGGGACCTCACCCCCCTATGTGACTTACGGTGAATAGCTATAGGCATAAAATCAATTTAAGCACCTCTTTGTGGCCGCCCTCTTCCGAGGTGGGACTAAAGTTCCACCCTTCCTCTTCACGTAGCAGCAGGTGGTAGCATTTGCAATTGGAGTGGTTGCTGAGGATGTAGCACCTAATCGAGGCTTTGGAACAAGACCTGGAGTGTAGCCGCGTCTCCTAGAAATATCACCTAGAGCTCCAGGTGCTGAAGATAGCTTCAAGATTCTTTCTAAGCTTTGCGATAATGGCGCAAAGGAGTGAAACCTGAGAATAAAAAATACAGCATCACGGCCACATTAGAACAGCTCATAAGCATCGTCGGACCACGGCGAAGGTAGTGGCGGTGGTTTCGTGGAGGATGGTGGTCTGTGGTGGCCAAACGGAGTTGGGATTAGCATGTGAAGGTGGGTTTGGTCGTCGGTGTGTTTGGGTGAGTGGAGTGGGTAGAGGACTTTTGATGAGGGGAGTATGGCAGAGCTTTTGGACTAGGTGGCGAGGGGGATGGATGTGTGTGGCGAACGAAAACCCTCGCCGGAGTGGTCACCGGAGATGGAGGAGATGAAAGCGTTTGGTGTCATCGGTGGTCGGATTTGAAGAATAGAGAGAGGAGAAGAGAGTAGGGGAGATCAGAAACTAAAGGACCTAATCTAAGGATGAAAGGGGGAGATATTCCCACGCCGGTGTGATGGCCGGTAGTAGGGAAGACGAACCTCCAAAGGGAGAGACATTGAGGAACAAGGGGATTTAGGAGCCCCTGATGTGGTCATCGAGAGGCGGAGGATGTCAGGGAGGAAGAAGACGCTCCCAATTTGGCCGTTGGGAGACCGTGGGACGACGGGGGAGGAGCTCGCCGAATCTAGGTTCGAGGAAGCCAGAGGTAGGGTTAGGAAGAGGGTTTTGTTGCTAAATACTAGCTAAAGAACATGGCCATGCCCTGGGGCTCTTTTATAGGATTCAAGAGGTCAGTTTGAGATTGGAACCCAAGCTTCCAAGCTTAGGAAATGTTGTCGGAGATGGAAGTTTTAAGATACCCAAATCTCTCATGCGTTCGCATGAGAGATTTGGAAAGTTTTAGGGCACATAGACGAATTCACTGGGAAGAGGACTCCTCAAGAAATCTCCCTTCTAATTTTGGAAGGGATTGATTGAGCAGAGAAAGAGTTCTCTTCAATCAAAGGTCGCCAGAGTTGGATTCTTGAGTGATAATGGCGGAGGGAACTTTCTGTGAAGATGAGAAAAAAGTTGGGGGGCTATTTGTAAGGAAATTTGAAAGTTAAGGGTCTGAATGAGATAGAAAGAGTCTGACTGAACCAAAATGCAAACTTGGTTAAGATGATCTCAGATTTGACCCAAATTTTGGTAAAAACCTAACTTGGATCCAAGGAATCCAATGGTGAAGTTAGATTTAGGTTTTGACCTCGTTTGACTAGGTAATTTATGCAAAAACCTAAATTAAGGCAAGTGTCAATCTGAGACTCTATTTTGGGTCAAGACGGGTTCTGATGGTCAAATTGAATGTACCAAACCCTAAAGAATATTTTTCTATGAATTTTAGAGGGTTTAGGTGAATTTTATCCTAACCAGAACCTCTGTTAATTAAGCGGATCTATTTTTAAGGTTTCAGAAGTTATTTAATTCTCAAAACACGTGAAAACTCATTTCTATCTGTACTAACCCACTTGTTGGACATTTAAGGCCATTTGACCCTTAATTACCTCCCGGGAAAACCCGTGGTTGTACTACATTAATGATATGATCGTAAAATTGCAGTTTTAACCATATTTTCTTGTCTCTCTCAGAATGATTATGCAATGAATTACAGTCCTCTAGCGGTTATGTAGGAGCATTTATTCCTTGATAATGACTAAATTGAGCTAGTTATGGCTCATGATGGTGTTCCCATCAACACCCTAGTTTGTTCTTTTAAGGTTGTTATGGACTTCTTACTGGTGTGCCTCTCCTCGTATCTACCCTCTTGAGTTTCGGGGGTGAAACTCTCTTTAAGGTTGTTATATCTATAACGTCCCAAACCCGAATTTCTAAGTTATTTTAGATTAAGCGTGTCAAGACAAACCTGTCGACACTTTTCGTATGCAAATAGAAGCCTGCAAGAATTTAAATGCATAATTAGATTGAAAAATCCGCTGTTTTTCATTTTTGCAGTTTAAATCCTAGATCAACAATCCAAAAGTACTATTAATTTTCTGGTGTCACAAGGATTTCTACAGTATATTCCGTGTGGCAATCGGACCTCGAATTCGTAAAATCTGGTGATCTACCTTGGAAATCGCATGTTGCGAATGACCTCCGTTTTGAATTCTGTAAATATTACCAGATTATCTATCTCATAACGATTCCGGTGATACGTGTTTCATTGAAATTGGAGCTCATTTGATCCTGTTACGAGAATGCACGTTGTTATAAACGAAAAAAAAGGAACTCCTTAAGCCTAATCATTCTTATCATTTTATTTTATTCTATATTTTTCTCTCATAAACTGCCACTGCCTCTCTCTCCTCTCCATTGCCCTATAAAAGCAAACCCTTTCACCCCATATTCCCACACACACGAAAGAGAGGGAGAGAAAGAGAGAGAAGAGATAGGAAAAGAAAGAAAGAGGGAGCAAGAGAAAGAGACGGCGATCGAGAAGTGGAAGGAGGAGAGGTTGGAGAGTGATCAATTGACATGGGGAAGGTCGCCGGAGGTTCGACGAATCACGGGAGGACTGGTGGTGTGAGGTCCTCTCCTCCATCCTTTCCATATTCTTCTTCTCTCAAGCGTGCATGGGCACGAGAAGGGGAGAGAGAGATAAGGAAGAAGGAAGAGGGGAGAAGGGAGGAGGAGATACTCGTCAGAGGCACAAAGCCACGATGGAGATTGGCTAGATGACAGCGAAGAGGGGGAGCGATGACCAGAGGCATTGCCGCTATTGCAGGCCGCACGGAGAAGAAGATCAAAGGAAGAAGACAAGAAAGAAGAAGGAATAGGTTGAAGGGTTAGACAAATTACATTTTTAAAATAAAACTTTTTAATAATTCCTTTCAATCCCTGTGAAGGATTCCTTATCCTATGAGATATGATGGTCAACTTTGTTTTGCTTAGATCAGGGGCCTCCAAGATCGGAATCAAATGATCCAAGACTCGATCTTGGGGTTCTCGAGGGTGCCGAATGCATCCGTACGGTTGGATCACGTGGGTTCTGCTTCGATTCTTGAGACACATGAAAAGAGGACGTACGTGTGTGATCATTGCTCTGATCCGTTCCAGGTTCAAACAATGTCCGTTTTTTCACATTCCAGGATTTATTGGAATCGTCTCTCCACAAACTACGCATGGGTAAATGTTAAACCTGATTTTGGAAATTAATTGTTACGTGAAAATTTCAATAAAAGATTATGACATTTTAAATTATTCCTTTCGTGTCTCGACATTGCTCTTGCCCTCGGCTCACGCACGGATTTTGAGGTGGGCGTGGATATTGCCCCAGGCCCAGTGCGCATGGTTCGGAGTCACCGTGACCCTCCAGTGACATTAGGTAGAATAGTTTCTCTACTCTCCCATACAGTTTATCTACATAGTGATTTCCTCCGTGTATTACACTATTTAGTGTGCGTTCTTACCTCTTGCTAAGATCAAACCTGTTTACACATTCTTGTTGCTCTAGGTACTGAAATATTATATATAAATGATAAAAATCAAGTAGTTGACTTAGAATGTGAATAACCAAAGTAATATTTTTAACTGATGGATTAAAAAGAGTTAACAACAGTTTATTTGATAATTTTCATAAAATGAATTATAAAGTAATGAAGCATTATTAGATATAGCTTTATTATCGCATGTACAAAAAAAACTTTATTTTTAATAAAACTGTTATCATCAGGATGATCAAATAATGATTTGATTGGATCCATGATCAGAAATTAGCAATTTCCTAGAAATTGATAAGTTGGAGGATAATGTGAATATGGATTAATTCTAGAACTGATGATGTGAAATTACTAAAGATGGTTTGAAAATGAAAGATACTGTTATCTAGAAATGAGATATATAATACGACGAATATGTCAGAAAAAATAATGGGAATAGATAACTAATTTTCTGCCTCGCTACTTGCCGGGATTTTGGTCGTAGCTTTAGGCCTTTTCAGACTGGATTCAGGGGCTGGTTTAGGGAGTTGCTAGCCTCCCTACAACTCTTTTGTTAAGCTTAGTGGCCAACTGGGATAGCGAATTCACAGGGCTCGAGGTTTGGAGTAGTTCTTTCGACCGGTGGGTGGGTCATTGGTTGTCTATGGCTCAGTGTACACAGCGCGTGTACGTGTTCATACTATACGATGTAGCCGCCACCCCTTTCCACAATGACCCCAGGGTGACGAAGTGTTATTCACTCTGAAATGGGTTTAAAATCATCACGTTGTAGTATAGATCAAATCAGCATGAGAAACAAATAATATTTATACTTGAAAGAAATTCAAGGTCGAACACAGGAAGCAATCGGCAAAATACTTCTCAAGATCTCAATTCAAATGCAATATAAGAATTTCAAACAAGAATGATATATAAATGAAATCTGATGTCAATAATGCAAAAAGAAGTGAGGGTAAAATGGTGATTTGAATCACCAAGTTACCCTATAATGTTAAGCTTTGCAAGCTACTTAAAGTAACAGATCATATAAGCCAAACGAATTTCAATTTAATCAACAGAACCAAGGTATCAGCAAATATCAGACGACAGAATAGGCGCTCAGACGCCTTAACAGAGGCAAAGGCCTCTTCCTCTTTCCTCTTCAAGCCTCAGGGAGAGGCGTAGACTTCTCTCTTCTTCTCTTCTCTTTTCCACCTCCTTCTCTTCTTCCCTCAGCTTCAAAGAAGGCACAGCAAAGGCCTCTTTTATATCTCACAAGAGTTGAGAGGAGGGCAGCAAAGCAAAACCCCCCCTTCTCTCCTCTCCTTTTTCTCTTCTTCCTCTCTCAGAACCAGCAAACCAGACATACCTGGGTATCCAGGTAAACGGACCAAGCCCAGACCTGCGAGGCATGAGCGCGGGCGAGGACGTGCGTATGCACGCGGGGACCTCACCCCCTGTGCGTGCTGAGGCGATAAGGCATAGAGAGAAAAACAATTTATGCCGCTGCGTCTCTTCACTCGTTTTCGAGGTGGGACTAAAGTCCCACCCCTTTCTTCTCGCATGGCACAGCAACTGTGTTCTAATTCCGATCAAAGAGCCGATCAATGGTTTGAATTGGCTCCTTGGATGTGCTCTTGGATGGGTTCCACTGAGCCTGGAGCAAACACCTGGGCTTCAACTACAAGAACAAGGACTGGAGCTCGGTTGAAGAAGCTTCGTTAATGGCGTGAAGACCTGGTACCTGAAATCCAAGATACGGCCTTTCGGCCTTTGTTAAAATAGCTCAGGAAGCATCACTGGATGTCGTGGAGTGCAACGGTGGTGTTGGTGTGCTGTGAGTGCATGTGAGGAGGTCTGACGACCTCGAGAAGAGTGGCCGGAGGTGCGTGTGTTGGGTGGAGGGTTTGGAGGGGCAATCGACTAGGAAATGTTAGGGTTTTGTTCGTGAAGTCGAGGCGGAGGTGTAGGACGTGGTGGCGAGGCGAATGGAGGGGTGTAGCGGCAGATATGCCTCGTCGAAGTGGTTGCCGGAGATGGAAGAGATGAAGTGCAAGAGGGCGGTGCAGTGGTCGCGAGTGGTTTGTGAGTACAAGGGAAGAGAATAAAGGGAGAGAGGAAGAGATAGTCACTTAGGGGTGAGGTAGAGAGGCAGAGGGCTCTGGTGTTGGTCAACCGGTGCCGGAGAAGGAGGTAGAGGCGGAAAGGCGGTGATGAGGACAGAGGCAGAGGCACGACCTCCCTTTGGTTGGGGAGGGTCGCGACGAAGAGGGTAGTTGAGATGACCGACCAATTTAATCGTTAGACGATCGGAGGAGGGTCAAAGAGATCACCAGAGCAGGGTTCTACGATGGTCAGAGGTAGGTTTCTAGGGCCTTTTGACATGCCAAGACTTGCTGGGGAAATGCGCAAGGCCATGGGGGTCCTTTTATAAGGCTCTAGACAGCGTTTTGGGCTTCGGAAGCAAGCTTCCCAAGCTTGGAAAGCTCACTGGAGAAAGAAATCCCAAGACACCCTAATCTCTCATGCATTTGTATGAGAGATTGGGAAGGTTTGGGAGCTTAAGAATTGAATCAAAAGGAAGGGAATTCCTTTACGAACTTCCCTTTCAAATCTGAGATGGATTCGTCAAGGAATCAAGGAGAACTTGTCAAATTTAGGTCACCGGAGTTTGTAGGAATAGGATTGATGGTGGCAGTGACCTTTTTGTGAAAATGATGACAAAGTTAGGGGCTTTTTTGTAAAAATTTTGAAATTTAAGGGCATATGTGTGATATAAAGAATCAGACAAGATTAAATTGCAAACTAGGTTAAGATAGTCTCAGATTGGGCCCAAATTTTGGTACAAACCTAATTTTGACCTAAGAAATCCAATGGTGAAGTTGGATTTTGATTTTGACCTAGTTTGGCTGGGTAATTTATGCAAAAATCTAAATTAAGGCAAATGTCAGTCTGAGGCTCTGTTTTGGGTCAAGACGGGTTCTGATGGTCAAATTGAAGGTACCAAATCCTAGAGAATATTTTTCTATGAATATTAGATGGTTTAAGTGAATTTTATCCCGACCAGAACCCCAGTTAACTAAGTAGGTCTATTTTTAGGATTTTAGAAGTCATTTAATTCTCAAAACACGCGAAAACCCTTTTCTGTCTATATTAACCCACTTGTTGGACTTTTACGACTATTTGACCCTTAATTACCCCATGGAAAAACCTGTTGCTGCTCTGCATTCAAGATATGATGGTAAAATTGAAATTTTAATCTTATTTTCTTGTCTTTCTCTCAAAATAATTATGTAATGAATTACAATCCTCTGGCGGTTATGTAAGAGCATTTATTCCTTGATAATGACTAAATTGAGCTTCTATGACTCATGATGGTGTTCCCATCATACCCTCATGCCTAGCTTTTGCTAGTCCCTTAGCAAAATCTCATGGAATTAAATCAAATACTAAAACAAATGCCTTTTTATGCTCAGATTTATGTTGTGTGTTTTCTTTTGTAGATTAGACAAGAATGCCGATAATAGGCCTAGAGGTACTCAAGTACCAAGCAAGATCCGGACCTTACCAGCTTTAGCCTCAGTCCACTTGGAAGGTTTCTAAGGCCCGCAGGAACTAACCTAAGGTTCGTTGAACTCCGTGGTTAAAGCACCCATGCTTGTAACATATTTTAGCCTAGGTTCAGTTTGTAGTGCGTTTTCGTAAGAGAGAGACAATTTTTTTTTTTTTTTTTTGGAGAGTTTCTCTCTCTTTTCTTTCTTTATTTCTAACTTCGGATTGGCTTTACAACACAGTCTGTATCGAATTCCTAATTCCCACCATCAATCCTCACAGGGTCCCTGGCAATCGATGCTTCGAGATAGCACCGCCCATGGAAACCCCTAGAACCCTGGCTTTCGAGCTTTCGGGATAATCCCGCCCATGGCGTTCTATAGCTAAATCCAGACCGTGGCAATTGACATTTCGTGATAATGCTACCCATAGCATCTGAACCAACACAAGGTGCTTACATGCCCCCAGTAGGATATTTAAATATCCTAGGAGATAAGCACCGAGGAGACGGTATGTTATTGTGCATCTTCGAGGGAAATTTCTCGCCTCTCCGCGTCGAGAACTCTTCCAAATCAACTTGTGTTGATCAGCCGCTCCTAATCTAGGTAGCCTTTTCATAACAAAATTAACGCTTTTGCGTGATTTTGATAATTAAGTGCACTAAACCAGACTGTGTGTGGATTGGGGTGCTTAGGTTACCGAGTCCCGTAAACCAGAGGTCAGTTAACGAGGTCGAATAATCCCTAAGCCTTAGACCTAATACTTAAGCTTCGTATTTTCCCCAACCTCTTGAAGACTATCCAGATCTTAACGGAAACTTGAATTTTTAAGCCTAAAATCACAGCTCAAGAGGCCTAAGATCAACGTTTATACTAATCTCTTTTGTCCCTTAGCACTTTTGTCTTTTTATTTTCTTCTTTTGATTTGGTCTAGAACTAAGTCGGTTCCTTAATCTTTTACTAATAACTTTCTTTTTTTGTTTCAAATTGTGCTTCTTTTTTACATTTATATTATCTCTCATTTTCCTCCTAAAAAATGATATGCAAATTGATCTCTCAAAATTTCCTTTCTCCATTTTTTTTCCACTTTTTCAGTTTTTTATTTTTTTGGTTTTTGGAATATGTAATTTTTTTTTATGAAACCCTTTCTTATGAAGTGATTCTCACAGCATTCTGCACTTTAATACCCCCCCATGCCTACGATTTACAATATCCTCATTATAAATTAGGTGGGTTCGAGTTCAGCTTAGATCATACATTAGAATAGGTTTAGGTGGGTGAACGGGTCGAGGTGACTGTTGCGAATGATTTCAAGCTTGGGTACGGGTACCATAGGTGGGTCGGCTGTTCTAATGGACGAACCCTAAAGTACAATATGAGTTCAGCATAAGATGTGGCAAGAAAGGTTTTGGGTTTTTCAAAAAGATAACGGGTTGCCTCCCATTAAGAGTTGAGTTTAACGCCATTAGCCGGGTGCAATGAGCTCAGGGAGAATGGGGGGCAAAAGATATCTCAGCCAAGTTTGAGTCAGTGAGTTCAACGAACAATTTGAGTCTCTGACCATTCATGACAAAAGGTGCAGAATCAAGGCTGAGTTTACTACTTTCAATGGCTCCATTTTCAAAGATTCGTCTCACCAAGAATGGTCCAATCCATTTTGATCTGAGTTTTCCTGGGAACAGTTTGAGTTTGGCATCAAAGAGTAGAACTTTTTGACTAGGGTGGAAAGATTTTCGTACAATGTGCCTGTCATGGAAGGCTTTGACTCGTTCTTTGTAGATACACGAGTTCTCATAGACATCATTGCGTAGTTCCTCGATCTCGCTCAATTGCAACCGGCAGTGTATTCCAGCCTTCATTGGATCCAGATTGCACTTCCGTACTACCCAATAATCCTTGTATTGCATCTCAACAGAAAGGTGACATGTCATTCCATACACTAATCTGAAGGGAGACAAGCCTAATTGCGTCTTGTGGATGGTCCTATAGGCCCACAATGCTTCTAGAAGGCGAGTAGACCAATCACTCCTATCAGGACAAATAGTGCCCTAAAGGATCTTCTTAATCTCTCGATTCGATAATTCTGCCAATCCATTAGTCTGGGGGTGGTAAGGAGTCAAGATACGATGCAACACCCCGTACTTTTTCATCAGGGACTGGAAGTGCGCATTGCTGAAATGAGACCCACCATTGCTGATGATGGCCTTAGAAACCTCAAATCTTGTAAAGATGTTCTCTTGGATAAATCGGAGGACAACTTTATGATCACTAGTTCTCGTGGGGACGGCTTCGATCCATTTAGAGACAATCAACAGCGAGTAGAATGTGCTCGAAGTCGTTAGATCCAGGAAAGGGTCCCCTGAAAATAATTCCCTATATGTCAAAGATTTCGCACACAATAATCGAGTTCAAGGATATAATATCCCGTGGGCCCATGTTGCTGAGGGTCTGACAACAAGTGCATGCCCTACAATACATCTGTGCATCTTTGAACAAAGTGGGCCAAAAGAACCCACACTGGAGAATTTTTGCTGCGGTTTTACGCCCAGAGAAATGGCCACCGCAGGCCTGGTCGTGACAAAATGAGATAACATCATTGACCTCATCATCAGGAATGCATCTTCGGATCACTTGATCACTGCCAATGTGGAAGAGGTATGGTTCCTCCCAAATATAGTACTTGGCCTCGGCAATCAATTTGTCCCGCCTGGAAGTCGCCCAATCTAGTAGAACTTTCCCCGTAACCAAGTAATTTACAATATCAGCAAACCACGGGAGACTGTGAATGGCTAGCAGGTGCTCATCTGGAAAATGCTCGGTGATTGGACCATACAGGTCGATGACGGAAGAAGGAAGACGGGACAAATGGTCAGCTACCACATTCTGCTTTCCTGCTTTATCACGAATCTCGAGATCGAATTCTTGCAACAGCAAGATCCATCGAATTAGTCGAGGTTTCGCATCCTTCTTTGCGAGGAGGTGCCTCACTGCAGTGTGATCCAAGTATATAATGACGTGGGAACCCAAAAGATAAGATCTGAATTTTTCCAGGCCAAATACGACGGCTAGCAACTCTTTCTCCGTAACTGTGTAGTTACGCTAAGCCTCGTCAAGTGCCATGCTAGCGCAGTAGATGACCACGGGTTTCTCGTCTATTTTTTGCACAAGTACCGCACCCACAACGTAATCAGATGCATCGCACATATCTCAAAGGGTTGAGACCGATCAGGGGATTGCAGGATAGGTGCTTGGGTAACTCGATCACATAGGATCTCAAATGCCTGAGTGCATTCCTCAAAAATTTCAAAGGGGACATCCTTAGATAGAAGATTAGTCAAGGGGTGTGCGATTTTCGAAAAATCGGGAATGAATCGAGGTTAAAGACCGACGTGCCCCAAAAAGGATTGGATGTCTTTGACCCAGCTAGGCATAGGGAGTTTGGAAATCAAATTCACCTTGGCTCGATCAACCTGGATGCCTTTTTCAAAGATGAGATGCCCCAGGACAATTCCCTCAGGTACCATAAAGTGGCTCTTTTCCCAAGAAAGAACCAAATTCACGTCGATGCACTGCTTAAGGATTTGAACCAAGTGCAAGAGGCAATCATCAAAAGATTCTTCAAATACCGAGAAGTCATCAATGAAGACTTCAAGGTATTCACCTACCATATCTGAGAATATGGCAAGCATGCACTGTTGAAAAATAGCGGATAAATTGCAAAGACCGAACGGCATCCTTCGAAATTCGTATGTCCTGAAGGGGCAGGTGAAGGTGGTCTTCTCTTGGTCTTTAGGATGGATTGTGACCTGGTTATAACCGGAGTACCCGTCCAAGAAGTAGAAGAATCTATTTCCTGCTAGTTTCTCGAGTATCTGATCAATGAACGGTAGTGGGAAATGATCATTTTTCATGAAGGAATTGAGTCTTCTGTAATCAATGTAGACTCTCCACAAGTTTGCTATACGGGTCGTTATGGTTTCTCTGATTTCAGTCGTGATGACGGTGAGCCCTGCCTTCTTAGGCACAAGTTGAATTGGACTCACCCAATGACTGTCGAAGATTGGGTAGATGATCAATGCATCTAACTACTTGATGATCTCCTTTTTCACGACATCCTACAGATTTGGATTTAGGTGTCTCTGCATTTCACGGGATGGTCGTGAGCCCTCTCCAGTATAGATGTGATGTGTGCAATATGAAGGGCTGATACCAGTCAAATCATCGAGAGTCCATCCAATGGCTCTCCGATGCTGTTGGAGAACAGAAATCAAGCGTGTTTCCTAATCAGGTGTGAATCGGGAGTTGATAATTACAGGAAACGTCTGATTGGAACCCAAAAAGATGTATTTGAGATGATTAGGGAGGGGTTTCAATTCCATAACAGGATTATCAACAGCAGCAGGTGGTTTAGGGTGGGTGTCGGGAGCAAAGGAAGGAGCTATGGGTGTGTCTAAGTTATGTTCAGGCTCCTCTAATTGCAGGTTTTGATCTTCCTGTGGTTGATCAAGAATATTTGGGTTTTCCTCGATACCTAGATCGTCAATCATGGCCTTGATATCACAAATTTGTTCTATAACCCCGCAATTAATTCCTTGTTGGACCTTAAAGATGTTGATCTTCAGTGTCTTGCTCCCAAATTTTAACTCAATTTGGCCCTCCTCACAATTAATATTAGCCCTAGTAGTGGCCAGAAAGGTTCTCCCTAATATGATCGGTGTATTCTTCAAGTTCTCAAGAGCATCCATGTCTAAGACAATAAAATCCACGGGAAAGTGGAAATCATGTACCCTAACTATGACATCCTCAAGAGTTCCTTTTGGTAACTTAATAGATCGATTGGCTAACTACAAAGTCATCTTTGTCAATTTAAGCTCAGATTCCTCAAAGTAGTCTAGTAGGGATGTAGGTATCAAATTGATGGAAGCTCCTAGGTCCAATAAGGCTCGGTCAAACTATATATCACTGATAGCATAGGAGATTAGAGAAGTGCCTGGGTCTTTAGCCTTAAGCGGGAGTTTGCCCAAAATAATGGAGCTGGCTTGCTCCGACAGTACGATTGGGTTCCCGCCTTTGGTTCGCAGCTTACGCTTAGGTGTACACACGTCTTTCAGGAATAGTGCGTAAGCCGGTACGTGGCGTATCACATCCATCAAGGAGATGTTTATTTAGACATGCTCAAAGAGCTTAACCAGGTCTTCCTCAAGTGCCACGGGTTTGGCTGTCCTCTTTCCCTTGGTCAAGGCCTCGGGAAATAGAACCTTTGCAGGTTCCTCTAGAATGGGTCTAGGTTCTTAATCTGGGGTAGAGGTATCATGGATGACTATCCTAAGGTTTGGGTTTGTATTACCAGGCTGAAAGTGGCTTGGATAAGGTGGGTCCTATGTTGCTTTGCCACTACGGGTAGTAACAGAATTTAGTCCTGCCTAGTTCTGGGTTGGTGTGGGCAAAAGAGGTGATTGCTGCTGATAATCCACGTATGATGTCGAAGCCTCCATCCCATCAGGTGATGGAGCAGAAGGGGCCTGATAGACAAAGTGAGCTTGGCCCTGAGTCAGGTTTATAACGTACCTCTGGTTTGGCACGTTATTCAAATTAGGCAGAGGTTGTGAAGGAAGTGCACCAGGTTGGTGAAGATTTGCCATATGGGCGAGTTGATTGCGAACCTCTGTGATCTCGTCTTTGTGCTATTTTTGCATAGCCACATTTGTTTTCTGAATGTCAACTAGAGTCTAAAGGATGAAAGTCATCTGATCTTCGTGAGTTGGCCTGGATTGATAAGTTGGGTTAGGCTGGGGCTGGGGTGGCTGATATGGACGAGAAGCTTGTGGTCGGGGCTGATATTGAGGTCTCTGATTTTGATTATTCCCTGACAACGTGAAATTAGGATGATTACACCATCCAGAGTTGTAGGTGTTTGAGAATGGATCATTCTGAATGGCATTGAAGTCCTCGCAGGTCAGAGGAGCCTCGAAAAGGTCAGAATACGAGGGTTCAAAGTTCCCCCAACTAGAATAAGCGGGTCCAGAGTTTCCTCCGAACCCTGAATCAGATGGGGGTGGATTTCGATCCATCCCCTGAGAAAATCGATGGTAGATGTTATGCACAGCCTCCCTACCAAAGGGCGGTTGCACGAACGGGTTTTGCACAGAGGTGGCTCGCTGTAAGTGTAGAGTTAGCTCATCCACCTTCTTCTCAACAATAGAGACCTTGTCCAGGCGACTGGCCATCAGTTCCAAGTCGATGGAAGAGGACAGGCCCTACGTCTCATATGCTCCCTTTGGATTCATCAATGCACGGGAATTTGTTTGGTCGAACATGCCCATGGATTCATTATTGATGGAGTTCTCACACATATTCTCGAGAATCTCCCACACGGTGTCTTCGTGTTGACCCATGATATTTCCTCCACTGGTCGCATTGACGAATAATCGAATATTCTCACGAAGTCCCTGGTAAAAAGACTGGACTTGTTCACATTTAAAAACTCCGTGGTGGGGGCACTTTCGCATGAGATCCAGAAAATGATCCCATGCCTCGTGAAGCGATTCTCCTGCTTGCTGTGTGACATGCGTGATCTGGTGCCGTAGAGCATTTGTCGACCAACAGGGAAGAACTTTTTCAGAAGCTCGGATTATAGTTCTGCCCATGTATTGATTGGACATAGTTGGGTTTGGTACTAGTGAGCAGCCTTGTCCATGAGAGAGAAGGAGAACATTTTCATGAGTAAGGCATCCCGATTTTGAGCTTCAGACCCGAAGGTCTGGGCCAGATGCTTGAGTTGCTTGATATGCTGGAAAGGATCCTCGGAATTATACCTATGGAATTTGGGAATAGCATGAATCATGTTGGGCTTGAGTTCAAATCGAGACCTCCAGCGAGGATTTGGACTCGAGGTTCGATTGCCACCACAGTGGGATTGTAATGATCTCGCATCAGAGGATGCTGCGATGGGTTCACAAAGGCTTGGAATAGATCGTTGAGGCGCTGAAGCTGATTTTCAAGATTGTTTTCTTCTGCTGGTTGTTCCATAATGATGGATGAAGGAGAGCTAGGTTCAGATGAATCAGAAGAGATATTGATCTGGTTGGGTTGTTGCACACATAGGGAGGTCGAGGCTTGGACTCAACTAGAATGAATAGCTAATGGAGGCCTCAAGAATGGTCATAGAGACCTCCTCCCGAACATGCACCGATAGAGTAGAGGAGAGGTAGAATGTGATGGACCCAATCAAGGCACCAAAAAATTTTGAATAACTATAGAGGTTTGGGGCGAATGATACCCCTTAGTCAAAAAGCCATCCACCTGAGAATTATCTGGGTAGCCAGAGAGGGAGAGTCCCATGAAGACCCCTACATGGTAGAGTGCCCCCACGAGTTACAGGGTTTCCCCCACCCGACCTCTTTTGTCACTGATGATCCAGGTAGACCAGAATGGGGACTTGACCTCTTAAGTCTACCAGTTTTAAGTTAAGAGCAAGGGTGCTTATGATTTCTCTTGAACTTTTAACATATTTTTGTGCAAAGTGACATAATTTGAAGATTAGTTAACCAAACAAGGTGGGTCAACTTCACATGTTTTGTCTTTTGAGGAATTTAGGTCCCTCTTTTAGTGTTCAAATGAGATTAAAAGCCTAATTTTAGGATTTGCTTGAATAGATCAATTCATTCAAGGCTTAGGCACACACTATTTAGGAAGATCAATTCTTGATTAAGCAAGTGTGTTTCTAAAACCCTAAACTGGAAACCCTAATTGGCTCTGATTTGTCTAATTCAATTTTATCCAAATGTGGTACCTAGGGCTCAAGCAAGAAGGTGATAGCCCTAGATACCTTAAGATCCTAAGTAGGGGCACAAATCAGGGTTTGGATGTTTCTCTAGAATGTATCAAATCAGGCAACTTGATGATTTGTCTAAGAATAAAATGCAAGTAGCCTTAATTGATTTTTTTCCTTTTTTAGCTTTTTAGAATAAGGAGCTTAGAGAAGGGTGAATGGAGTTTACCTGCTCCTGGAGTGGCTGATGTGTAGCTGATCTTCTTTCAATGAGTCCTGAAACAGATCACAATCAAAAGAAATAGAACAAGTTAGTACCATATTAGATATTGCAATCAAGAGATCAAATTATGCGTTGCTCCCCGGCAACGGCGTCAAAATGTTATTCGCACTGAAATGGGTTTTAAAATTGTCGCGTTGTAGTATAGATCGAATCAACACGAAAAACAAATAATATTTATACTCGAAAGAAATCAGAGGTCGAACACAGGGAGCAATCAGCAAAATACTTCTCAAGATCGCAATTCAAAAGCAATATAAGAATTTCAAACAAGAATGATATATAAATGAAATCTGATGTCAATAATGCAAAAAGAAGAGAGGGTAAAATGGTAATTTGAATCACTAAGTTACCCTACAATGTTAAGCTTTGCAAGCTACTTAAAGTAACAGATCATATAAGCCAAACAAATTTCAATTTAATCAACAGAAGCAAGGTATCAGTAGATATTAAACGACAGAATAGGCGCTCAGACACCTTAACAGAGGCAAAGGCCTCTTCCTCTTTTCTCTTCAAGCCTCAGGGAGAGGCATAGACTTCTCTCTTCTTCTCTTCTCTTTTCCTCTTCCTTCTCTTCTTCCCTCAGCTTCAGAGAAGGCACAACATAGGTTTCAGCACGCCAGTAGAGGCAAAGGCCTCTTTCAGATCTCACAAGAGTTGAGAGGAGGGCAGTAGAGCAAAACCGCCCTTCTCTCCTCTCCTTTTTCTCTTCTTCCTCACTCAGAACCAACAAACCAAACAGACCCGGGTATACGGTAAGCGGACCAAGCCCAGACCCGCGAGGTGTGAGCGCGGGCAAGGGGGTGCGTATGCGCATGCGTGAGGGGACCTCACCCCCTGTGCGTGCTGAGGCGATAAGGCATAGAGAGAAAAATAATTTATGCCGCTGCGTCACTTCACTCATTTCCAAGGTGGGACTAAAGTTCCACCCCTTTCTTCTTGCATGGCGCAGCAACCGTGTTCTTCTAATTTCGGTCAAAGAGCAGGTCAATGGTCTAAATTGGCTCCTTGGATGTGCTCCTGGATGGGTTCCACTGAGCCTGGAGCAAACACCTGGGCTTCAACTGCAAGAACAAGGCCTGGAGCTCAGTTGAAGAAGCTTCGTTAATGGCGTGAAGACCTGGTACCTGAAATCCAAGATACGGCCTTTCGACCTTGTTAAAACAGCTCAGGAAGCATCGCCGGACGTTGTGGAGTGCGTGTGAGGAGGTCTGACGACCTCGAGAAGAGTGGCCAGAGGTGCGTGAGTTGGGTGGAGGGTTTGGAGGGGCAATTGACTAGGAAATGTTAGGGCTTTTCATGAAGTCAAGACGGAGGTGTAGGGCATGGTGGCAAGGCGGATGGAGGGGTCTAGTGGCAGATACGCCTCGCCAGAGTGGTCGCTGAAGATGGAAGAGATGAAGTGCGAGAGGGCGGTGTAGTGGTCACAAGTGGTTTGTGAGTACGAAGGAAGAGAATAGAGGGAGAGAGGAAGAGATAGAGTCACTTAGGGGCGAGGTAGAGTGGTGGAGGGCTCCGGTGTTGGTCAACCGGAGCCGGAGAAGGAGGTAGAGGCAACGAGGCAGCAACGAGGACAGAGGCAGAGGCACGACTCCCTTTGGTTGGGGAGGGTCGCGACGAAGAGGGTAGTCGAGATGACCGACCAATTTGGTCGTTGGACAGCCGGAAGAGGGTCAAAGAGATCGCCGAAGCAGGGGTCTATGATGGTCGGAGGTAGGTTTCTAGGGCCTTTTGACGTGCCAAGACTTGCAGGGGAAATGCGCAAGGCCACGGGGTTCCTTTTATAGGGCTCTAGACGGCGTTTTGGGCTGCTTCGAAAGCTCGCCGAAGAAAGAAATCCCAAGATACCCTAATCTCTCATGAGTTTGCATGAGAGATTAGGAAGGTTTGGGAGCTTAGGAATTGGCTCAAAAGGAAGGGAATTCCTTGACGAACTTCCATTTCAAATCTAAGAGGGATTCGTCAAGGAATCAAGAAGAACTTGCTAAATTTAGGTCGCTGGAGTTTGTAAGAATAGGATCCATGGCAGTAAGGACCTTTTTGTGAAAACGATGACAAAGTTTGGGGCCTTTTGTAAGGATTTTGAAATTTAAGGGCATATGTGTGATATAAAAGAATCAAACAGGACCAAATTGCAAACTAGGTCAAGACAGTCTCGGGCCTAAATTTTGGTACAAACCTAATTTTGACCCAAGGAATCTAATGGTGAAGTTGGATTTTGGTTTTTATCTAATTTGACTAGGTAATTTATGCAAAAACCTAAATTAGGACAAATATCAATTTGAGACTCTGTTTTGAGTCAAAATAGGTTCTAATGGTCAAATTGAATGTACTAAACCCTAAAGAATATTTTTATATGAATTTTAGAGAATTTAGGTGAATTTTATCCTGACCAGAACCCCAATTAACTAAGCGGGTCTGTTTTTAGGGTTTCAAAAGTCATTTAATTTTCAAAACACGTGAAAACCCTTTTTTGTCTGTATCAACCCACTTGTTGGACTTTTAAGACTATTTGACCCTTAATTACCCCCTAAAAAAACCTGTGTTGTTCTGCATTCAAGATATGATGGTAAAATTGTAGTTTTAACCCTGGTTTCCTATCTTTCTCTCAAAATTATTATGCATTGAACTATGGCTCTCTAGCAGTTATGTAGGAGCATTTATTCCTTGATAATGACTAAATTGAGCTAGTTATGGCTCATGATGGTGTTCCCATCACGGAACGTGGAAACTCGATGGATATAAGCAGCGCTCTTAGCTAGGAGGATGGCTTATATCGATTTTGCACCATAGGAAGTTACATGAAATTGTCTTGTGTCCTGAGACATCGATTGATAATTTATGAACTATAATAAATTAGGTTTCCAATGTACGAAATGTAATTGAATAATGAGATGTTTAATAAATAAATCAATCAAAACTATAGTACCCATTTTCTCTTGTGCTTGGCTACTGTTGCACTCTGCTGTTATTTCTACTCTACTCAGGTTTCATCGATTGGCGGGACTTGGGTCATCACAGGCAAGTTAAGTGATATTATAGAAACTACACCCTAAAAAGAAAGACCCAGGAGCCCCCTTTATCTCTTGGGTAATCAATGATATAACTTTTAATAAAGCTCTCCTAAATCTTGGTGCTTCCATCAACCTGATTCCTACAATCCTTTTAAGAAATTCAGATTTAGTGAACTGAAGCCCACATCTCTCACCTTAAAGTTGGCTGACCGATTCATGACAACTCGTAAGGGGGTATTAGAGGAAAGGACTTCTATTTTCCTATTGATTTCTCATATCTTGACATCGAAGTGACCAAGAGACTAAATCACCTAACGTTCAACAATCATTAGAACTTGTACCTACTTAATACCCTAATTACTTGCTAATTACCCTAGGTAGATATTATAGCCAGACATCCAATTCCCATCCAAGGTCCATCCAATCCAATTCAAAGGTGTTGTCTGATACTATTTATCCAACAACTTATGACCTTGAATTTCCAAGTTTAGGGATTCAAGAACTAAGAACACTTTAGTAACTAGATGATTGGCTGTCAACCATCTAGTATAAAACCAAACGATTGACCTTCATCCAACTAATGAAGACCAATCTTTGACTCTACCCTTGTTGCAGGGCATCGACCAAAAGTTCACATTGGTCAACTGACCTCGTTCTGGCACACCAACCAAGTGTCAACCAGGTTCGATTGTCTGATGAGTCTGCTCAATTTTCTACATTTCGACTCACTTTCTAACCACCTTTATTGTCTAATGAGTATTTCTCTTGTTTCTATACATCTAAATTATTCTTAGGACCTCTATATATATCTCAGGACACACACTCTTGCACATACATAAGAGAGAAGAAAATCAAGAAGAAAGGCCACTGAGTGCCCAATTTTTCTTACCATCTTCATTTAGAGAGAAGATCAAAGTCAATCATTGTCCAAGCTACTCTCTAAGCTACTTAAGCATTCTCTAAGAGCACCGACATACTAAGGTTCCATGCCGATCTAATTCCACCTTAGGGAAGATTATTGTCCTATAGAAGCTACTTATGTAATTTATTATAGGTTCTTTTGCATTTCATTTATAGTTTGTTTGGGTATCCATGTTAGTAGATTCTTGTCTCTACTCTTTTTGGAGAAGAGTGGTCTTAAGGTATACTACCCTCAGTCTAAGTAGCATTGTTGTATTGAAGTTGCGTCACCCTCGTTTAAGTGGTACATTAGTGTTTTGATCGATTTGTTCGATCAAGAAATCCTAAGGCGAGGTGACTTAAGTGATGGTTTTACCTAGATTGGGTTTCCACCTAAAAATCTATTATTCATTATGGTGAGTGAATGTCATTTGTGTGATTGCTATTATTTTGATTTGTTCATAATTTATTTTATCGTACTATTCACCCCCCCTCTAATGGGAATCTACATGATCCAAAGGGCTTGGATTGCAACTAATTAATGTTTGGATACTAAATCCAAACATCCCATAAGTTGTTATGGGCTTAGCCTACAAAATTTAAGTAGGAATTGATCCCATCCTTTGGATGGAGGTCTAAGGGATCCCATCAAATTATGATTAGCTTAGGAACTCCTATATATATCTCTCAAAGCAAACCCTACAGCCCTAATCAATCTCCAATTTCCTCCCTACCGTCAAGGAGAGAGAGAAAAGAAGAGCGTCGGTTGCCCCCTCCCATCCTCTCTTCGTCAAACGTCCAAAGGTTTGGAGTGTGTTCTGGAAGTTTGGCAATCGTGTTAGACTTCTAGAAGCTCTTAATTGGATGTGTGATTCACACATCACACTTCTAATTTCTGGAGTTTCCTCTTTATGCTCTCTTGAGTATCAAGACATCTCGCCAAGGAAGAGATTCCTACGAAGGAGTTCGTAAGATTCGTCATAATTGATCATTCTCTATCGGAAGGACCTCATCCACCCATTGAGGAGGGGGGTTCTAGGGTGCGTCGGGACTCATTGTAGAAGGCACTGCCTGTGTGGTGTTATTCTACACCACCCACAAAGGTATATTAAGAATGATTGGAAATTAATTCCAATCATGTGGTTCCATATTTTAGGGTATTTTATTTAATCTCTTGATCAAGTTTTGGCATCAATTCGATCATATTTAAATTTTTAAAAATGCTTGATTTACACTATCGCAATGACACCATATGATTTGATCGTACACCTACAACAAGATCTAACGATTTTCATGGCACCACATCAGCTCCTCAAGTTCGAATAACGCTCCTTGCATGGTGATTGCAAATTACATTACGATCATAATGTGTTTTTTTTTTAGGGTTTAGGGTCATAATGTGTTACTTGGCTAACAAGGCTTCCAAGGTAGAGTCGTCCCTTTTCTAGTGAAAATAGCCTTTAAGGTTTCCCACTTAGGCATGGATTATTAGAGCCTACACCTTCTAACAAGTGCCTAGGTGATGCCTTAAATTGTACTAGAGGGGAGGTGAATAGTGAATTTAAAAAATATTGCGAGATGAAATACAATCACAAAAAGGAGGCACAAGATTTTTTAGGTGAAAACCACCACCTTAGCCAATCCCTTGACTTAGGATTTACGATTACAAAGTGATCAATCCAATAGCCACACTACTTCAACGAGGGTAGTGTACCTCAATTACAAATCCTACCTCCAATCCCTAAACAGAGATTTCTCCCTTCAAAGTGAAGAGACGGGGATCCGACAGGCCGGATACCCAACTACAACAATCAAGTAAAATAAAATGTAAAATACACCCTATAAAACACCCCAAAATATGAATAATTTGCTTATCTACTATGGGTGAAGGAAACTACCTGAAGATGAAAATATGTAGCACAGTAGGAGTATTGGTTTGCCCCAAACAGAGTGATTGCACAACACAAGGGCAAAGGAAGCAATGAGCAAGTGAGCAAGTGATAATCTAAGTGAATTATATCTCAAGAGGGTGTGTGTTGCCTAAGAGGGGTTATAGTGTATTTATAGGCAAGTTTAGAACCATCAAGAAGGCTTAGGACAGGGCTCCTGACTGTTGGAGGCAAGTCCCAAGAGATTAGGACGAAATCCAACTCAAATAAGGATAATTATGATTCTGACAGCAGGATCAGACGTCTGATATTTGGGTCAAACGTCTAACTATAATTATAGATGTATGATTTTATGAGTCAGGCTTACTGTTTTCATTAGATCGAAGCAAGGTTCTAGGTGGACTTTTGATATGCTATTATAAGACATCTGGTACAAAAATTAGACGTCTAATTATAAGTGAGTTTGTTCCTGTTTTGATCAAATCCAAACAAGGTTCTACATTTTAAGGATCAGACGTTAGTGTGGACGTCTACCCAGTGTCCTAGACGTCTTGAAAGTGATTAATAACTTGCTTAGGTAATAAAAAAGTGAGATTTGGTTTCTGACAAGTCTCCGCAAAGTAAATGGGTAACGGTCCATTATTAGACGTCTGGAGACATGTCCAGACATCTAAAAGTGTATCTAACCGTTAGTATTGCAAAATAATGAAGGAAATAGTAAGCGGAGTCTAACGATTGGTTTAAAGACGTCTGAGGTATGTATTCGACGTCTAGATAAGCCTATGGACATCTGATTGGAGGTTGCATCGACTAGAGGCTAAATGTTCAGACAATGCTATAGGTAATTAAACGTCTGAAACTATGATCAGACGTCTTAAAGTTGAATATCAAACGTCTAACAGGTATGTTGGACGTTTAATATATGTTTTGTGTTAGGTTTTTGTTCCTAATTTTTCCTAAATGTAGAGAGCCTAAGTAAGCTAAGAGTATGTTATCTTTTGACCGCTCTTTACAACATTTCTAGACTCAACAAAAGAAAATTACAACCTTTTGAATGCATACATAAAAAAGCCTAAAACCTATAACATGATGCGTCTTCACGCTCCTAATCATCTGTCTTCGAAAATCCACGAGACATGCAATTATATCATGACGGAGAAAAATATGTTATTTCTATGTTTTATATCTTTTTTTTTATTTTTGTAAAATCATCAAAATATTATTTATAAAAGGTTGAACTAACAATGCCTACCTGGCAATAAGCGTTTCAGCTTAGTTACACCAAGTGGCCAAGAGAGCATCCTAGCAACACGGTCATCTTAGCAAGCCTACCCCTTCTCGAGAACCACATCTTTCAATCAACAAGCTATTGTATTGGGGAACCATTTGGTACCCTTGTCCCCAACATTTCTACTGATGTTAAGCGAGCTTGTTCCCTTTCCTTTATGGTATTTGTACCATGTTTAGGGATCTTTTAGCCATTCAAGCTCCTTGTTATATGCCATGCACATGGTTTCTTATAAGGGCTAGTTTTTCTCTCATCACATAATATAGGTCGCTTCTTTATATCCTATATTTATAATATGTTCACTTGATGCTTGTAATAAATTGTTTCTTAGACATATGTTGGCATTCACTTGTAAAAATTTAGGTGAAAACTAATAATGAGTTAATATGTAATTGGTAATAGGTTTATGTTGTACTTAATTAGCTCGGTAGTGCAATATTAGTAATCAATCAACGCAACACTTATTGGGGTAATGGAAATCATTAGATCCTCATGAATGTAATGGCACTCGTTAAACCTTCTCAATGCAAATTATTCCATTGCGTTACGATATTAGAATTATCTATATCAAAAAACCAACCAACTTCATATTAAGCAAAATATGTAAAAACATGGAGATAACTTAACAAAACAAAAGCAAAGAAAATGATTTGTATTGTACAAATATGAAAACAGAAATTGAAACATGAATAAAATAGGAACATGCATGATCCATCTCTTAAAAATCTAGTTGGTGCATCTCTTCATTACGTACAATCATCATAATGAATGAAAAATGAATAAATCTTAACAAAATATAGTTTCAATAGTCAAAGAGGTAGGAAGATTAATCTACTTATTGATCCAAACCAAACATTGAAATTCTTACAAGTGAGACATCATGGGATCTGATGAATAATGAGGCATGGAATGTCCCCACAAACGTAACTAAGATGAAAGAATTTGATGGAACCTTTAGGATGCAAATAAAAGCCATTTTCCAATAATTTTGGTTGACTTTTTAGGTGTAATAAATTAATTAATTGGTTTTCATTTCTAAATGGTGATTTTACAAACCAATGCTACAAATATAAGGTGGTTTTAATCAAGTCAAGGACTAATCCTTATTGAAATGAACCCAACGTCCATTTGATACTTTTATATGTGTCAAAAGGAAAAGAGCATCCACAGTCCTCTCCCACCTAGGGCTATCAAAAAATTTTCAGATTTGACATTCGTATAGATTTGATTTGTTAAAATTTCAATTTAGATTTGGCTCGTAAATAAACTAATGAAATCTAAACTTATTTTAGGTTTGTTTAGATAAACGAATAAAATCTAAACAACATAAGTTCATTTAGGTTCAATTTACTAAAAGTTTGATATATATATATATATATAATTTGAATCCACAAGGACCACAACCAGTCACTACTACTTCCGCTACTGTCGCATTCCCACTCCCAAAGTAGAGACTCTTCATCTCCCAAGATTGAAACATGTCTTGAAATGTTTACAATGTAATTTGTATATTTTTTAAATTTTTGCTCTATGTTTTACTTTTTTAATTATGCTTAATCAAGCTTGCATTTATAACAAAATACTATACTTTAAAGGAATCATAAACAAACTTTTAAACAAACCTAAATGAATCGAACCTAAATTAATAGTATTTCAAACTTTATACTTAAACGAATAATAAATGAAACAAATTGTAAATGAATAAACCATACCTTCAATAATAAAATTGAATCGAACCTCATTCTTATTTTTTCTCATGGAACCCAAACTCAAACCTTGAAAACTATTATCAAACCTAATTGAACCTAGATAAATTTACTCAAGCTTGATTCATTTTACGCCACATGTTCCCCACCCCTCCACTCCCTGCAAAGTAGTCAGCAACCACCTAAGAAATTTGCCTCTTCCATGCAAGGAGAAAGGGTAAGCTTCGTGTACGTGGAATGAGGA
This sequence comes from Thalassia testudinum, assembly GCA_037157565.1. Classification (NCBI taxonomy): domain Eukaryota; kingdom Viridiplantae; phylum Streptophyta; class Magnoliopsida; order Alismatales; family Hydrocharitaceae; genus Thalassia; species Thalassia testudinum. The sequence goes on along the minus strand of JAZHRO010000078.1, from coordinate 10,818,559 downwards.
TAAAAGGACAATTATCCCATAGATTTTATTATATATATCATAAAACCCTTCTTATACACATTGTCTTTGCAAACTTAAATCATAAAACTTAAGAGCACTCTCTTGACGTCTATAAAAAACCATACAAAATCGACATGCAAGGCAAATTTTTTAGATAATTCCTGATTTGACCATCCATAGGTATATTTATTTGAATTTCTTAAAAGATGTACTGCACACATCTAATCAACATGATTTTTCGTGAGTACTATCTAAATAAACCTCCTTAAATCATATGATTGAATGTTACCAAAGAATCGCATATAAAATTTTCTTATTTTCTTCCACAAATTTTTCTGATAAGATCCATTGCTACTATCATAAAGTTGTTCTAATGAGAAATCAGCATATGTCTTCCTAGCCCCACTATTTCCATAGCACCTATATCTATACTCTATGCTAAAGGCAGGTTCAAACCTGCCACGGGTCAGATCCACCCCTCCCACGCCCCCGCTCTCTCTCCATCCTTTCCCCCTCACCCCGTCACTCGATAACCAACTCAGCGATTGGTTCTTTTATTTTCTCTCAACAAATTAAACCCTCCCACGCCCCCTCACACACACACACCACCCTCTCTCTCTCTCTCTCTCTCCACTTGGTTTCTATTTTTTAAGTCATTTAGTTAAGTAGGTTATTCACAATTTATATCCATTTCTTAGTGTAATAATTTGAATTACGGCCTAAACTTTTGATAGGGAATAAAATTATCCTATATTGAAGAAAGATAATACGAAAATCAAATTTAACCAAGTATCTAATATACATAACAAAAAATTTTATTCTCAAGCATGAGGAATAGGTTTGTAAAATACGTAGAGGAATAGTAAAAGAAAATCTCAGAATAAAATTATAGCATAAGTGGGTTTTAATTTTCGATAACTTTTGATGTATTGTCAATAAATAAAATGAAGTTATTCCAATAAGATCAGTGATTTCTCATGGATGCATATAATTTAGTATTGGAGTATAATAAAGTCAAATTTAGTTAAATTTACATATTTATTTTTAAATTTAACACCCATGGATGCATATCCCATGAATTCCCACGCCTCTCTTTTCTTCTTCTTTTTTTTTTTTTTTGTTTCCCTCGTCAATCCCACGTCAAAGTGCAAGACCAAACGTACTATCATACTCTAAAATGAGGTGTGTTAGCACCCATCCGTCAACATGGCTACAATCATGTCTTTTCTCTTCCCCATCACCGAAAATCTTCCTCTCATTTACGTCTATACATACGCTAAAATGAGTTGCGCTCCACCCAATCTCACCATGTGCCCACAATCATGTCTCCTCTTCCCCTCCATAGAAAATCTTCCACCGATTTCCTTTTCCAAATGGTGCAACTCACCCCTCCCTCTCCCTCCATCCCTCCCCAGCCCCCACCTCTCTCTCTCTCTCTCCCTCTCTCCCTCACGCTCCCTAAAATATCCTACGTCTCCACTCACCCTATTTTTTTTTCCTCCTCTTTTTTAAGAAAAAAGAGAGAATCTCCGATTCTTATCTCTCCCTTAAATTTTTTATAAATCCTTCCCATTAAATAAACAAAAAAATGTCATTTTATTTCCTATAACTATGGAGTACCAACGAAACCACATTATTGTAATTTATAGAATCTCTATTTAAATGAATATTTTCGATATAGTATATGCATAAATAAAAGTATATTTCTTTCACACATTTACATGTATTTTTATATTCAAATGCATACAATACAATCCAAAGATATATAACTGATGAGAAAAATGGAAGTTATTTTAAATTTTTAACAAATAGAGTTCGATTGAATTATTTCAATAATAGGAACTTTGTATTGAAATTACCATAGAGAAAATGACCTTATAAACTTAATATAATACATATGTATATATACATTGATATATTAAATAATTTATCATAATCACATATTAAATCTAGAATAGATACCATATGTCCTCTAACCACAGATTTAAAGAAAATATATAAACATATAAACATAAGGACTTTAAAATAAAATCAAAGGAATAAAACATTTGATCATAACGTATTATATACAAATGTACGAGGAATTTCTTTCAAAAAAAAAAAGAGATGCAACCCCCTTTAGATATATAAGATATATATAATAAATTAGACATGCGTTAAGAAATGTAAAAAGTAATGTATAATGTTGTAAACGTGATCTCTACCTGATATATCTCTTTTTTATGCAAAAAAATATTCAGATGTGATGAAATCCAACACTGTTAAAATCAACAACAAATTACTTTTGTACAGATGCAAACACTCAAATAACCTTCGAAATGACTTTACATCTTCAAAATAATTTTACACCAATGCAAAATTAAAATTCAAATATTTATTCACCTATGACAAAAGATTTTACGATTGAAAGAAATTTTTCACCTTAAAGTTTAAAATTTAGTCTTTAATATTTAGGGTTTAACCCTAAATCCTAAACCCTAAGATAAAAATTCATATTTTAAGTGAAAAATCACTTCTCATAAGTGAAACTACTTTTCATAAACCTAAACCCTAAATCCTAAGCTCATATATCAAAATCACTTTCCACAGGTACAAAATCACTTTACACAAATGAAACCACCCTTAAAATAATTTTACACAAATACAAATTAAGATTACACAGATGTAAAGACACTTTAGAATAATTTATCACATATACATTTTAACTCTAAGTGATGTGATTTTTTTAAATATGTTAAATACATCACGCAACAAACCTTACATTCTTCTATTTTTTACATTAAATATCAATTATCAAGTGAAATCTACATTCACACCAACTTACATCCTTTGAAATCCCTAAAAATCCCTCCCTAATAAATTATTACTCTGAAAACCCCTCCTTTGAAATCCTAGCAAGATACCATTTAAGCCATCTCTATTGCCACTTAATTCCTCCCTCAAATTAAAAGAACTTCTTCCACACCTTTCATGGTAAAGATTACTCTCACAACATGTCAAACCTCCATGTCATTTATGCACTACCTTTCTCTTCATTTTAAAATATGAAATAACAAAGCTATAATGTAAAATAATAATTAATGAATTGATAATTTATCTCATTCTTACACTTCTTAATTGAATATATATGACATCATGATTCATTAAAAATTACATAAGATAATTTTTCCTCACATGAATCAATTATAAATTATTTAAATTATTATTGTAACTAAATATACTTAGTATGCTTAAAGTACATCTTCCAATATATTGAACTTGAATAAATATTTTATAAAATGAATCTCATATGCTTAGTAATTTTTTCCATAAATAAAATATATTTCAAATAAATTCATATTTTTTTCAATCTCCTACAATATATAACCTTCTGACCACTTTGATCTCTTACAAAGCTTCTAAAATCTCGAATGCTTTTAACCGTAATTAGAATAAACTTTTTTAGATGTTTGACCAAATCATATATCTACAGTAAGATATTTGAAAATTTTATAAACTGCCGCTGTGAAAGTGTGGACATCGTCACTAGCGTAGAACTAAATGCCAACAGACCACGGCAATCGACAGATAAAACAAAGGATGCTTGCTAATTTTCAAGGAATGGAATTCAACGACCTTCACAATAGGCAATCTGGTAGACGTACACCACAGCCGAGTAGCTCTTACCTTAACGGGTGCAGTTGTGACAGAGAGATACGAGGTCGAGCAATGCAAAAGATTCTTGATTATTATCGACTGAATAGTGACAAAATTTGATCAGCCGGGGCAGATTCGCAATACTCCAGCTGCTTGCTAAGGACAAAGTATTTTCAGAGAGAGTAACAATACCTCGATAGAAGATTGAAGGCGCTAATATAATGCCATGACTTTAGTACAGGCTTGTAAACACAAATACCATCTAAAGTAATCACTCCCTCCACATATCGGCAAGCTCATCACCCTCCATTGGATTGGACAGTTCGTGCATTTTTCTGCGAGTTTTGGCCTTAATCTTCTTGGCATATTTTCCAGCCTTGTGCTTCTTCTCCAAAGCACGAATCTGCATTAAATCGTTTGAATCTATGAATATCCCATGAATTGACTTGTCAAACCTACCTTCTACACAGTAGGAAATGAAATATTTTCCAGAGAAAGAAAAGCAGGAATGGAAACATTTCTAAGAATCTAAGAACCAAAGCTATAAGAATCCAAGAACCAAAGCTATGGGACTAAAGACTCCTTCCTTGGGATTTAGTCCTAATAGTACTAATTTCCAATCCAAAGTCATACGTTGCTCTTTTGAAAAAAAAAAATCGAAGTCATGTAAACAGTTCCTCTAAGAACCATTAAGATAAACAAAGGATGACATTGCCCAAAAGTCAAGTATCCACCTTCCACCAAATCCTTAAGAAAAATAAATGACACAAAACATAGATGCCACTCTTAAAGAAAGACAACTACTATGGCCAGTGTGTTTCCACCTAACTCCAATTTGAACCAATGGCTACATGAAAGCACTCAGTGCTTCCCATGTCCTGTTAGTAAGAAACTAGTAAATATCATACCTGGTTTGGGGAGACATAAAACGGGTTCTCATATAATGTGGGACCACCAAAGCTTCCACCAAATATCTTAATTGGATTCAAGCAAAATCTTGGACCAACCTAGCATCGCAAAAAATTTACTTTTCAATATTAGAGAGAGAGAGAGGGAGGGAGGGAGAATGATGGGATAAGTTGGTGCAGAAAATAAACCTCAACAAGGGTTGTCTTGTCGATACCACCCTGGTTTACAATCTGCATAGTTGAATTGCCATGTGATAACGTACGAAATTTCAGAACCTCGTTTTCCGTCATATATCAGTTTTTTTTTAATTTTTGAAAAGGAACAAATGTTTCAGTATTGCATTCTCAATTATAAATTTTGAAAGGATATATAACTATCAAAATATATTATTTCCAATATATCAGTACAAAGTTTCAGAAACTTGTTTTCCATAAGACATCAGTATAAAACATTACCTGGAAATTTCGAAACCATATATGATCATCTGCAACAGTGAAGGAAAAGACATGGTCGATGAAGGGCTTAGATTTTCGGTGATCCTTTGGTGTTCCAAATATCTGTACACAGTTGTAGATGGAATTATGCTGTTCAGAAACAGCCAAAATGATTTTGGAAAGGCATAAATGCTCAGCCCACAATGGCCATATACGAGAAACACATATGAAAGAAGAAAGTTCAAATAGAAAATGTGCTTAATCCAAAATAACCTGCATAATTAATTCTTTCAAAATCTGCCAGTGAGGGTCTTTATCAAAACTTGAAGAAAATGTCAAAATTGGGCGTGAACCATTCAAATGATTCCCTGTAAGTTTCAATTCTTCCATCGTGTGAACTGCAGTTGACCATCGGAAGTTCATTGGTTAAAGGTCTCAGATACAACTCAATAATCAATAATGAACTTCACATAGGCTGCAGATGCAACAGCACACATCAAAACCAACAAAAACCAAGATTTCTAAAGTAGATTCAATGAAAATTAAGCAGAAGAGGAATTTACAGTATACCAGATAATGGTGAGGATGAAAAAGATGCAAGAAAAACAGCATACATCAGAGCTTGAGCTTTATAGAAAAATTGAAGGTTGACTTTAATTTTTTGACAAGGTGATGACTAACTTTTATAAGCTAACCACAACAAAATTTGCATTGACTCCATTCTCTATCTTATCAACATAATAAGATAGTTGGATCTTCTACTCATATTTAAACAGTCCACTTCTACTAGATTACACACTAAAAAAAACCTACTACTGCTAAATCTATAAGCATAATTGTCAATGCAATTGCAAACACCCCCTGAAATGTAACTATTAAAACTGCTTTCAGAGGAAGATAGTCAACAAGCAAGATTAGTTTATTCCAATAAGAGAAAAGGTGAGGGAGCCAACCATTCTTCACTTGTTCAAAGTTAATCTGAGACAAAAATATATCCTACCAGCATTGACTAAAAACTTGACAGAAGGTCCATTGGGACATTTAGCCATCCAGAGATACAGGTCTTTGAGTTTCCTGCACTGACGTAAAGAATAAATGTATGGATAAGTTAAAATGATAAAAAAGGAAGGCTCCAAAAAGGAACTATAACCAACAGAACAAACGTAAAAAAATCAATGTGAAAGTGAAACAGGCTTAAAGATCCACAGGAAGAAAGGATTCCTGATTAAATTGGTTATGCATCCAAGACAATATGCAGTATATTTACTATTTTAAATGATGTCCAAACTCCAAAGCTACTACTTGATAAGCAATTTGTGCAAATTGGCTGCTAACTACATTCGCATCCAGTAAATGTGTTTAAGCTCCGTATTGTGTACACTTGAGTTGTCTGCACAAAACAAGCTAATTGAACCTTCCGTGCAGGCAACAAGAATTCTTCCTATCCTACTAATACAGAAGGTATGGAAGGAAAGACGGTACAAATGGCAGAAAATTACCAACAAAGACTTTTTTTGAAAAAAAAAGGAGGTATCATTTAGTTTACCCAAAGAAAAAAGCAGCAGACAAATACAATTAGTGTTTTTAATACCTATTTTTGACAAAAGTTCCCAGACCCCTATGTCAAAAATAGACCATCGTTCCTCTCCTTAAGCTTTCCTGATCAAGGAATCCTCCTGCAATACTCAATTCCCATGTCTGTAACTTACGATGCACTTAGAAAAACATGATTGCAGAGCTCAAGCCCTGCCAACACTTCCTTGAACACTTCACCTGATAGAACATTCAACAGATCGTGGTCGAGATGCTCTTACTGATAGAACATTCAACGGGTCATGGTCTCTCTTACTGCTGTTGCCCTCCTCCTTACTTGCCTGACCAGTACTCCTCATGGCCACTTATTGCATTTCGGTGCCCCAGTAATCCTAGGCAGTCAAGCTCATTCCTTGGCCCTTTTCCACCATCTTTCTTATGCGCCATATCATCCAATATATTTGCTGAGGTTCACTGGAGAACAATTGTGACCACAAGACTAGATGACAGTTACTGTTGGAACAACCTTTTTTTTTTTTTTTGAAATAGACCAATATTTTATTTTCATGTTTGCAAAATGCATAGTGCATGATGTGATTGAATGGAGATTACATGAATAATACTTAATATATACATTGAGATTGATCTAGTGTGATTACAAGCATATACACAAGTTTATGAATATTGCAAGAAGTTGAATGAATTCATCTGCAACAATGATCACAATAAGTTCATTGAAGAACATGATTGAATGACATGATGATGACAAGGATTTAAAGAGATGATGAAACGTAAGCATGCGAAGATTTACTCATGACAAAACCAAAACCTATTGAAGGAGAATCATATATCTATTGAAGTTTTATCCTTACATTCCATGTTAAAGTTTATATGATTTGCGAATGCAGCATTGCTGACTTCAAACTATATTAATTGGACTAAAGCATATGGAATTTTGCAAACCAAGTCTATGTGAAGTTTAGGACCATTAAAAGATCCATTTACCTACTTATCTTACAACCTCTACTCGCCCCTTGCAACCAAAATAGGCAATGAAAACAATCAATTCAAACTCTATCAACAGGCTCAAACTATGTTTTAGCCATTGGCTATTCAAATAAGAAAATATACAGAGATATGATTGACATAATCCTAAGGCTATATGATTAATATGATCCGACTGTCCTATTTGCCCTCCCCTTGTACCTGCTATGGAAGCTATATTGAGTCATTTTTCAAAACTCTCTACATTTATAGATCGAGGACTTTGGGAGTTGACACAAAAAACTCAAGAGAAACACTTTAAAGACATTAGTCTCTCACAGGATTATGGAAGTTTGAAAAAATAAAATTTTTGCAAGAAAATGATTCTGGAAAAATCTTTGGTGATTCAAGATTGTTGATCTAGGGAGGAAAGCCATTTCACCAAGCTAAGGTTTTGTCTTCCCAATGCACTTCTCTGTTCGATATTATTGCTCTTATATTTTTAGATTCTAGAGAAGCATGGTGCAACCTAATCAACTCCTAGCAGTCATGATAAGATCTTCCTTATTGTTATTTGATTACAGGATTGATTATAAGAACTATTTATGTTTTTCTTTTACATTTCTATATAGTTTGTAAACAGGGATAATAAACCTTCAAGAGAAGGGTTTGGACTCTCGAAGAGTGTTCTTGAGACTCATTTTTGTGAACCATTGGGTTGTTTTGTTTGAGCCATCAATAGAGAGTACTCAGGATTTAAGGTGCCCATTAAAAAGCTCGTGGCAGTTGCTAGCAGTTGAGTTTGTTGGAGGCCACAACAAACTCAACATGCTACTCGAAGAAGCACATGAGAACAAAGATGGAACCAAAAAGAAACTTGACAAGGAGAACTATATTATGATGAACTGAATTATGAATTCAGTTCTTCCTGTCCTCGCCTCGAATATGTTGTACAAAAAAAGCACATACAAGATCTAGACAACCCTGGAGAAGAGGTATTCCCAAAAGTCAAGCAATGCAAGCATCACTGACCTCTACACGTGCATATGGATAGCCAATCAAGGAGATCTTTCCTTGCCTAATTATTATACGAAGATAGAGGCACTATTCAAGGAACTAGATATCTACGAGCTCATCTGTTGCGATAAACAAGAGGAAACATGTGCTCAATGGTAAGAGGCCAAGTTCTTGTCAGGATTACAACCCCGCTATCATTCAACATGTCATCAAATTCTTGCATTAGATTGAAAGATGGATCTTAAAACCATATTTAGTCGTCTTAAGCATCGTTTTAAAAAACATGCCTCAAGGCGCCACAGGTGTACGCCTCGATGCGAGGCAGCAAGAAAAGGCCGTGAGGTGGTAGCCTCAATTTGTCCCAACGATGCGTGCGCCTCAATTGAGTGAGGCGTAGTTGAGGCAGTGAGACGCTGAGGCATCACCTCAATGTATGAGCCTTTAAAAATAGTCATGTGACAAGCACGACACCTATTCATGGTTTAAAAACCAAAAATGATAGAAAAAAACCCTCCGAATCTCAAAACTCATCTCTAAGACTCCAACTCTCGACCAACTCTCGACCCCTGTTGAAACCATCATCGGAGTCACGTGCTGCAGCGTCGTCAGAGTTGTTGCAATGTCGCTGGAGTTCCAGCTATGCCGTCGAAGGTCAAGCAACGCCACTAGTGGTCGAGCAGCGTCGCCTTAGCTTCGCCCTAGCTTTTCTTCTAAGTCTTCTTTGGTTTGAACTTTAAAACTTCAACTTTGATTTCCCATTTCACTAATTAAGGTCATTTAGGTTCCTTCATTTCACTGGTTTAAGTAATTTTTGTTGGTGGTTCATTTTAACTCAAAAGGATTAAGTTATCTCATTAATGATTACTGATTTCTTAGATTACATTTGATGGTTATTTATTTGATTACTAATTTCTTAGATTTAGGCCATTTATTTCTTAAATTGAGCTCATTTAAGTTATTTATTTTGATTTCTTATAGATTATATCACATTACATGTTTTTAGTTGTTTTAGGTTAGGTCATTCAGGATCATTTCTTTGTAGGTTACCAACTTACCATGTTTTTGCATCATACATGTTTATGATGTTAGGAAAACAAATGTTACAATTTTTAATTGAATTTTGTGATCCAATTGTTATGATTTCAAACGTGGCGCCAAGGGCAAGAAGAGGTGGAAAAGAATGATCCATTGGCAAGTCTGATCCTAGATGGAAGTATTGCACGGAAATCAACCTTCAGGGAGCTCAAAAGGAGAAATGATATAAATATGTGAAATGAAATTTCTGTGGGAAGAATATCACAAGTGGTATTGCAAGATTGAAGTACTTAGCAAAGACACAAAAATGTGGGACTATGTGCCAAGGTACCACCTGAAGTTGATACTGAAATTAAGGCATTATTGGCAAAGAAGGATGTTGGTAGAAGAAGAGCACTTGAAGAAATGAAAAAAATTCGTCACATATGTGCATATATAGTAAAAGGTCCATCTGGCCATAATGAAAATGCACCTACAAGATCAAGTGGTGCACAAGTGGTGAGGGATCCTATGGATTTATTTGTTGCAGGAGTTGGATAGAAAGCCAAGCCTGGAAGTGGACTTGATAGTACTCCTCAAGGTCCTCCAAAGCAGGATACTTTGAATTCTTCTTGGAAAAAAAGACAGAATGAGAATGTCTTAGTATTGAGAGATTCTTCATTAAGAATGGTTTGTCATTTAATTTGGCTACCAGTTCGTCTTATTGGCAAATACTTCAAGATGTAACTATGGAAGGGGATTCAAAGGTCCTACAATGCATGAGTTACGAACTTGGATTTGAAAGAAGTCAAGACAATAACTACTATGGCTGACCAAGCAAAAGCCTCTTGGGTAGAGATTGGATGTAACATAACGTCTGATGGTTGGACAAATACAAAAGGACATACCTTGATCAATTCTTTGGTCAACCCAAAAGGTACATAGTTCCTAAAATCTATAATATCAAGAATGTTGATTGTCTCTTCAAATTAATGCATGATGTTGAAGAAGTGTGGGAAAGCAATGTTATCCAAGTGATAAAAAAGCTGAAGAGAAATTGGTGGAAAAAGGGAAACATTTGTATTGGACTCCATGCGTTGCTTATTGCATTGACCTTATGTTGGAGGATATCATGAAGTTACCTCTTTATGACTGTTTTCAAGAAGGCTAAACGAATCATCAATTACATATATGCGCATGCTTAAGTGGTGACCATAGTAAAGAAGCATGGAGGAGACTTAATGAGACACATTGTCACTCGGTTTACTACTGCTTACCATACTAAGATTACCAATGTCAAAAGATGCTCCTTAGTCATTTTTCACCTAAAAAAAGTGGAAGGGTAGCAACTATGCATTGAAGATTACAAGGCAAGCTATACAAAATATTATCCTCAAAAATAGAATATTTTGACATGGTGTAACCTATAAGGACAATCAAACCGTTGCTGATGGTTTTATGAATGGACGCTAAACGATATCTACTCATGAGATTTATTTATGAGGCTATGGATAGGACTAAGGAAAATATTGCTAAAAGTTTGGATAAATGATGAAAAGAAGTGCAAGGCAATCTGGGACATCATTAACACAAAATGGGATAGGCAATTGCACACACACTTGCATGTTGCTACCAATGTTTTGAATCCCCAATGCCAATATGAACCAACATTTTCAGTTGATTCAGAAGTAAAAAAGGGCTTGTACTCATGCTTCCAAAGGTTGATTCTTGGCAAGGATAAGAGATTGAATGTGGATCTCTAAATAGATGCATGTGTTAATGGAAGAGGATTATTTGGATGGTCCAATGCCATTAAGACTCGGAAGAAGAGGAATCCTGGTAAAGTCATTAACTCCTTTCTATAATTCCATCATTTAAATTAATAAATTTTATGCAATTTTTTTTTATATACTAAAAAGACACTCCATTACAGCAGATTGGTGGAGAGCATTTGCTGATGAAACACCTGAATTGAAAAAGTTTGCCATGCAAATTTTAAGTTTAACTTGTAGTGCATCCGCATGTGAGAAATTGGAGTGCTTTTAATCAGGTAAAAAGATTGTATTTGTATTTTAAATTTCAAGTAATATACAATCATTAGGCCATAATTATAAATAATTTAATGTCACTTTTCATTGAGTAGGTCCATACTAAAAGGAGGAACATATTGAAATAAGATAAACTCAATAACTTGGTTTATTGTATGTTCAATTTGAAATTGAAATACAATGAGGTGAAGAATAAGACAATGGAGGATCATCTATGCTTAAAAGAAGTGGACTCATATGATGAGTGGATCGCTAAGCTACAACTTTGTGAAACAGACATTGACGAGCTTGATGCAACTATAGCTCTAGAAAAGTATCTTATTGATCTTAAGCAGTTAGTAGGAACAGTGGGAAGAATACAAGGAGGAAGCAGAAGAAAGAGGCAAAAGAGAAGACAAGGGTAAAGGTAATATGTAATTTTATATTTTGTTGAACTATAAATTTATAAACTAATGTTCTAAGAAATATTGTTTAAAATTATTTATCTTTTAAGCAAAGCTGTTATTGACGTTGATGAGGAAGAGTTTCAAGAGAGTGATGGAAATACTGAGGAAGATGTAGAGGATGAAGTACACGCATGACTCTTGGGATGATGCGAACAGCCCTAGCGACAACATTGATAAGCTCGACTTTGATACTGTTTAAGGAGGAGACTAGAGTCTAGAATATGCTTTAGCTCTTTAACTTCTTTTGAGTTTTTGATATGGATGTCTCATGTATCTTCATTTTAATGTATGTTTTAACTTTTAAGTCTCCCAATGATTTGGAAAGTTGATTTAGTTGTGTTTTAGTTGTGGTTTCTAATCTTCTATATTGTATGGATGCTTATCTTTTTATTTTAAATGTCACCTCTCATTTAACTTTACTCTTTCAATGTTGTAATAGAGAAAAAATGGTATGAAAGTGTTTTTTACATTATTATTTCCTTATCAGCACTTAACATGTATATGTCATATTACTTTTCCATATTTTCTATGCAAAGCCTGAGGCTCACGCCTCAACTACCTCAAGGCATACGCCTCACCTCAATGAAGACAAACCGTCTCGGTACCGCCTCGCATTTTTTAAAACCTTGGTCCTAAGAAGATGGAGGTCTCAGAGGTAAAAGCTATTGCAAAGAATGACATCTCCGCCCTTGCTATTCCGAAAGTTGGTGCTGGCATGGGAGAGGACGTGACTGAGGCTTAGGCCAAATCTATCCCCCATGTCAACATTGTGGTAGCACCAATCACCCGCAAGATAAGTGTAAGGACAAGTATGGGAGGCTTGTTTCTAGAAGAAAAAGAGAAGAAAACTGTAACAGTCATCGCGATGACTATTGAGGTTGCCAAAAAGGCAACTTCAAAGGTCGCAAGATGTTACAATGTGACTTCCACAAGCAACAAGTTGGAGAGCTCTGGACTCAAAGAAGATGAAGAATGGTGGGGCATTTAGTCTAACGGAATCGAAGAGCAAGTCATTATCCTCTCGACATTTAACTTGAGAGGGAGTGTGAACAATAAGAGGTTAAATGGCAGTGCAATGTGGTACAACGTTGCCATGTGGCAGGTCTGTTAGTCACCAAGGAGCACTAACCCTAAGGGATTTGGTTGAAGTTACTTTGAGTCCAAGTTTACTATTTTTAGTATGATTAGGTGTCAATTAATCAAGTTGTTAGTATGATATTTACTATTTTTAGAGATTTAATTGTTACTATTTTCCTTATTTAAAGATTAGGAGTATCTATATAAAGAGAGAACATATGTAATCTATTTGAGTTGAATGCCATTATATTCCAACACCTCTCTCAACTACTCTCCTCTCTCTGACTCTTCCCCCCCCCCCCCTCTCTCTCTCTCTATCCACATGCCTTCAACCTCCATACATGCATCACCACGCCATGGAGCCTCCATGCTGTGCCAAACTCCACGATATAGAAAGGGGATTAACAAGCAATCCCAATCCTAATTCTACTAACTAAAAATACAAATAAACTCAAACCTCCTCCATCCTAATCAAATCTCTAAAAATAAAAAGAGATAAAACATAATTTTTAACTAGTCCTAAAATGCTCTTTCCTAAATTCTCTAACAGTCCTTCCAAGTTGGACCGTACAACGTCTAACTTGTAGAAGGCACAGCAAAAGGAAAACTCCCTCTAACGTAGGCAATTGAAAGAACATGAAGTTGTGCAAACTGTTGTAGCAACAGTTGCCATAAAGTATTAATTGTAGCAAAGTATAAACATATGACAATGACCGTAGCAACAGTAATGGTTAGAAACAAGAGAAGTAGGGTTGTAATAGAAGTAACAACCACTCAATAGCCGTAAAAGTAGCATCCAGATATCAGGAAACATTCCCAAGCACATGGTAGTAAAGGTGGGAGAGCCTTGCTCAAAGTCCCCACCAGTCAACTTCAGTCAAGAAGCCAGATGTTGGATCAAAAGTACCAGCACCTTCATCAGGAGAAGCAGTAAGGGCTGCAACCATGGTAACTATAGAGGCCTCACTCAGGAGAAACGACAGATGCTCTATTTCTGCGAAGTAAACTAGAGAGAATAGCATACACGTGGCTTGCACGCAAAACAAGAAGACCCATGCATAGAGGTACAATGAGCAGATAGTCTTGCACGTAGTGTTATAAAAGTTGATAGTCGATATTCAGTCAATCAGGTCACTAAGGAACATACAGTATGCAGGGGAGCAGTTGGAGAGTTCTCGGTCTGGCAATATATATATATATATATATATATATATATATATATATATATATATATATATATATATATATATATATATATATATATATCGAGAGGTAAAATATAATATTCCATAAAAGTAAACCATTTTCAAAGACAGGGTTATAAAATAAGCTACAAACAACAAATTCCAACGAAATAAAAGCACAAATTCAAAATAAAGCACAAGTTGAAGTATCTACTTATCAAAACAACAAAAAACACATGAGTGCACATCTCTATGCAAAAATCGACCTAGTACTCAACAAACTACATCGACTACTCGACTACCTAGTAGTCAGTGTTGCCGACTATAAGGTCGACTATGGAGTATTCAGTCGAGAGGATGTTGCCTAAGATTACTCGACCGATTACTTGACCGAGTAGGCTGATTTTACATCAATGCCTGTACATGTGTGCTGCAAGCATGGATATGAAGTATAGCAATGGTGCGCACACAAAGAACATGCAAAAAAGACCGCATGCAAAAGAGAGGGTCGACAATCTCGAGAATTCCCTAAGACCGCTCCTATTCTGATACCAGGTTGAAAAATTCTAGAATTTACATTTTATTATAATAAGAATTGATAAAAAGAAAATAGCATAACCCCTCTTTATATATAGGACAGGTTACAAGCAATCCCTATCCTAATCCTACTCATTAAATATAGAAACAAACTCAATCTCATCAATCCTAATCGAATCAAATCTTTAAAAATAGAAAAGAGACAAAACACAACTTTTAACTAATTCTAAAATAATCTTTCCCAAATTCTCTATCATTTTTAAAAAATTATACTAAATGTTCAACCCAAAAAAGATCTAAGAAGAAATGCAAATGAAACAAATAAAATTTCCAAAGTACACCCTTTCTCCCCTAAAAACCATGCCATTTCTATCCAAGCAGATCCCTTAGAGAATAGCTAGCACTTTTACCTTTTTCTTTTTTAGATCTGAACGTGAAGGGGGCAGGTTGTCTTCTCCCACTCTCAATGACACCCAGAAGCTCCATTCCCAAGTAGTCAACCCAAGCAAGGTTGAATTTTCTACAAAACCGCTGCAAAAACATGCACTCCAAAAATAAATGGTTCGCATCCTTGACCCCTGTTTCACGAGGAGGGAATGAATAATCAGCATTTGGCAACCATTTGGATCGTAGTAGTTTTGACATCAAACTTCCTCTTCACAATAACCAATCTTAGATTTTGACTTTCAAAGGACAATGTGCTGACCAAACTAGACTGCAGTCTCTTATCAAATCATCAGCTCACAAGTTCCCCTCAATCTGTTGTAAGCTTCTTTGGCACTAAAATTTCCAGAGTAAAAAAAAATGCATCAAATTGCATGTCTGGGAAAAGATTAGCAATGTCTTCCAACATCTGTGTTAATGCAGTTGTTCATTGATCAGATAATGAGCCAAAGAAAGTAGGAGACCACACTACAAACCAAGAAGAACAATGGCTTCCTTGTCAATAGAAAGAGCATACTGCCTAGGAAATAAAACCCTCAAGGGACCATTCCCAGTCCAGTCATCCAGTCATCTTTCCAGATTGAGAGACATTCTCCATTACCAACCTTGGATGTGAAAAATTGCGTAACTTTTGTACAGCCCATTGCAACACTTCTCCAGAAAGACCCTCACATTTCTTCATCGCACTTCAGAAGCTGTTGCAGATTGAAGCTGTTGCAGATGATTAGATCACATTGCAGGGCTCAAAGAGGAGATATCACCTGCTTCCAGTTTTGGATTGGTCTCCTGATAGGATCCTTTCAGATGTGTACCCTAGACTGGCAACTCTGGCTCTGAATCAAAGGATCTCGGTCGCATATTGCTTTCAGGATGGACAGTGGGACCCGCCACTACCCCAGGCCTTTTCTGAGTTCACCAGGGCTGAAGATTTGCTCCTTGTACTTCAGACCATCAGGAAGATTGCACCCCACCGGGCCAAGGATGGTTGAATTTGGCAACATGGCAGGTTCCCAGTCAAGGGAGCCTACTCATCCTTCTTGAGGGATGTGCAGGACTGTGCACTGCCTACTTTGGTGGCAGATTGCAGAAAGATTTGGAGCACCAAGATCCCTTGAAAGTTAATTTTCTTTCGGTGGCTGCTGCGCAGGAGGATCATCGCCCACGAATATGGATGACGATGAGCACGTCAAGATGATTCTATTTGCATCCTTTGTGGCAGTGGGAGCAAAGATACAAATAATCTGTTCTTTGATTGCCAGTTCGCCCAAGCTTGTAGGGAAGCTGCTTTGGACTGGCCTCTTGACACTACCTCCGAGGGAGATTTTTGGACAAGTATGCATGGGGCACTCATCAATGCGAACACGTCAAGGAGGGCTTTTATTTTGCTTTGGTGTATTTGGCTTGAGCACAACAAGGTGATCTTCCGCAAGGAGAGATCTTCTGTCGATGGAGTGCTTCATCCCTTCAATTTTCTTTCTATATGCCAATGTAGCAGACCCCTTTCTTTAATGATGGCAGGGGTTAACATCTCTTGCTAAACCTTTTTCACTTTTCAAAAAAAAAACTTCTCCAAAAAGTACACCTGGTCAAGATCGTCCTCTGCTCCCAAATCATAGTTTTTCCATAACAAGCGTGGAAGAGATTGCTCCAAAGACTTAAACCGGTCCCATAAGTTTCACCAACCATGGGGGGAGAGTCATGAGTCGGGAGGTAAGAAGCCTGGCGATGGGGAGACTGGCGACCGGGAGACTGACGGATAGGATGGGGAGAGGCCCTGGCTGGACAGTGGTGAGCAAAAAGTCGCGGAAGGGAGCAGAGCCGGTGAGGTGCTTCAAATGCCTCGGGAGGGGGCATGTGGCGGCAGAATGCAAGGACCCGAGCGGTGCTTGCGTTGTGGCGTTCTGGGGCATCGGAGGTCGAGTTGCGGGCTCCGAGGATCGAGTGGAGTGGTCTCTTCGAGGAGGGAGGGGACACCTCCGCCCCCTCCGGAGGGGGCACCCCTCGTGGAGGTCGAGGCGTCGTGGTAGGAGTTTGGAGCGTTGGAAGGGAGGCTGGCGTCGGCGTTAGTAGTGATGGTTTTGGAGGGGGAGGTGGAGGTGGGGGCTCTGAGAAGGGCGGTCACCGCCTTCTTGGGGTCTGGCGGGGGACCTTTTGGGGTGGCCTCCCTTGGAAGTGGGTGGTTGGTGCTACTGGGGCTTGGTCGGGAGGAGCTGCGGTGGCCAGTCTTCAAGGTGCTGCAATGTGGTCGAGTGGTGCGGTGTCGATGGTCGGTGAGGTCGGATGGCGCTCTAGCAGAGAGACCGCCAACTGACGCGAGACGGAAGGTGCTGGTTGAGGGGGTTCCCCTCTTCCTCCACACGGTGGAGGTGGTGGCGGCGATGGTTGCCCCTTTTGCGAGGCTGCGGAGCTGCGAAGGCCTGGACCTAAAGTCCGCCGATCTGTTGCGTATCAAAGACTGGGTGGAGATGAGGCTGGGACAGCAGCTTGTGGAGAGGTTGGTGCTCAAGTGGGGGAGCTCCTCCTGGCTGATCCGCATCTCATGGGGATCCGGGAGCCCTAGGTCTTTTGCTGAGGCGATGGTTGGCGGAGCGGCGGCGGCACTTGGAGGCGGTGGTGGCGGGCAGGCGGTGGAGGGACAGGCTACTTTTGGGAAGGCTGAGGGTCGCGGCGTGGATTGCGGCGAGGATAGTGCGGCTGTTACGATCCCCGTGGTGCAGTCAGTGGTAGATGAAGGGGCGGGGATGCGGGAAGCCGGTGCGGATCTTGCGGAGGGGTCGAAGGAGTCTGCAGCGCTTAAGCTGAGCGATCCCGCTGATTGCGGGTGCGACTGTGGCGCTGAGGTGGCCCCAGGTTATGTGGGAGGCGCTCATGGTGGACCTGGGTCGGGTAGGCGTGACCCGTTTACAGGAGATGAGGGCTTGGGAGCTGATGTCGGTTCGGGTCTCCCCGTGAGCTCAGATCTGCGACCTCAATTTTCTGAAGATGGAGGGCGGGGTGCTGTTGCTGGAGGGTCGCGACGCACCGCGGCCAGATCGGACCTGGCGGTGGGGCGCGGTGCGATTGGCGAGGAGGGACGCGGGCGGCGACAGGAGAGAAGGTTGTCTGGCTCGCAGCGGCTCATCTACAGGCCGCAATGGTTCTACCGTAAGAGGCAAGCTCAGAAGGTTTCAGCTAGGAGCGTTGTTGGGGAGAGCCGACGCCGGACACAGGCGGAGCTGGGCGTCGCCCCGCTCTCCGGAGGAGGAGACGCGGCGTCTACGACGACCCTAGCTGGGGGCGATGATGGGGTGATGTCTGTTCCAGGGTCCCTTGCGATGGTGGAGGGGCGACGGGAGTGGGAGCTGGTGGTGACGCTGGAAGTTTGAAGGATGTGGTAACGATGCAGAGGGCTGGTGCAGTGACTGGGCTGCCTGTGGGGGAGGTCCTGACGCTGGGGGACACGCAGGTGCTAGCTGCAGACGGTGTCGAGGATGCGGGGCAAGGAGGATCGGAGGGTGGCTGTGAGGGGAGCTCGCGTGGTCAGTGTTTGTTCATGGAAGAGGATGGAGTGGCCGCGGTGATGGGGTTTAGGCGGTTGACGCAAGGAGGAGGTTTCCGAAGGTCTTCATGACCAAGGTCCTGTCGTGGAATGTGAGGGATCTGAATGACCCATCGAGGTGAGCGGCTTTGCGAGGGTATATTCAAAGATGGGGGCCTGATGTAATCTTTCTCCAGGAGACGAAGTAGGGGGGCTGTGATGGAAGGTTGTAGAGGGAGGTAGGGGGAGGAGATTTTGGGGGTTTCTTGGCCTTGGACGTGGATGGAAGTGCCGAGGGAATTGTTGTGGGGTGGAAGGATGATGAGTTCTCCTTGTTGGACTCGTTGGTTGGGTCCCATGTTGTCACTGTCAGACTTCAGAGACGTCGAGATAACACATGTATGCTCCTTTCCTCAGTCTATGGCCCGACGGAGGATCGGAGAAGGCAGGCCTTGTGGGAAGATCTGAGCCAGGTCGCAGCAGCTTTTCAGGGGACACATTGGTTGGTTGGTGGCGATTTCAATGTTACTCTGCTAGCAGAAGATAGACCAGGTGGCCGAGGGGGATTGGACCAGGGCTCTGAGGCGTTTGCGGGCTCTGTGGCGGAACAGGGGCTGGTTGACATGCCACCTTTGTCCTGTTTCTTCACGTGGAGGAGCTCTGGAGGACAGCGATCCCAGATCGACAGATTTCTTGTCTTAACGGCAATGGCAAAACTGTTCCCGATGGCGAAGATTAGACCCCTTGAGCGACCATTCTCAGATCACACCCCTTACTGTGGGTGTCGAACGAGGGATGAAGGCATGGTACGTACTTTAAGTTCGACAGGGTGTGGCTCCTGGAAGAGGGTTTGAGGGGGTTGGTAGAGGAACAGTGGAGGTCGATTCATGTGGATGGTTCGGCGGCTGCCAGGTTGGAAGCTAAATTGCGAGATTTGAGATCCTTCTTGAAGATCCATATCAAGTAGATTAGGGAGGAACATGGGAGGAAGAAAGAGGAGGCTCTTGGTGAGATTGCACGTCTGGACAGGGTAGAGGATGTTGGTCTCCTTTCAGACGCTAACAGGGTTTACAGAGCAAGACAGTTTCAGGTGATATAGGAGGAAGATCGGAAGGTGGAGATGGAGTGGAAGGTGAGGTCTAGGCAGAAGTGGCTGAAGGAAGGCGATTCCAACACCCGATTTTTTCATATGGCTGCATCAGGTAGGAGGAACTGGATTGACAGATTGGTGGTGGATGGGGAGGAGTTTATGGGAAGGGAGGCGGTGGGAGGGGCAGCTGCGAGGTACTTCAGAGACTTTACTGGGAGAAGACGGGGGGGAAGGTGGAGATGGTTAGGGTCTGAGGTGCCGCAGATCGGGGAGGCAGAAGCCAGCTTCTTGACGGGCTCGTTTGGTGAGGATGAGGTCCATAAGGCAGTATGGGGGTTGAACACAGATGATTGTCCAGGACCGGATGGCTTTCCAGTTGCCTTCTACAGAGAGTTCTGGCCGGTGGTGAAGGAGGACGTGATGCAAGTGGTGCAGGAATTTAGAGCTGGAAATTTGGGGTTCAATAGGCTGAACAAGTTCTACATGTTCCTGCTGCCGAAGAAGGAAGGCGCTGAGGAGGTCCAGGAGTATAGACCAATAGCCCTCTCGAATGCTATCTACCTGGTGGTGGCGAAGCTCCTGGCGAATAGATTGAGGACTCTAGCTGGGATTGTAGACTCGGTGCAGACAGCCATTGTTCCTGGCAGAAATATTTTGGAAGGTTATGTGTTGGCCTCGGAGATCCTTTCGTCCTGGAAGAGAAATAAGAAGAAGGCCTTCCTGTGGAAGGTCGATTTCAGCAAAGCTTATGACTCGGTCCAGTGGTCGTTTCTTTGGGCGTCCTTGATGAAGAGGGGTTTCCCACCAGTGTGGATTGACTAGATGAAGAGATGTGTCACCACGACGTCGTTCTCGGTTCTTATCAATGGAAACCCAGCAGGGGGTTGGATTCAGCCAATGAGGGGGGTGAGGCAAGGATGTCCGTTGGCCCCGATGCTCTTTGTGATTGCCGTGGATGCTCTTGCAAGGGCAGCTAAGAGGTCGTGTGAGAGGAATCTGATGAGAGGTTTCTCCTTGAGAGATGGGACGAGTATCCCATTACTTCAATATGCGGATGATACGATCTTCATTGAAGGTGGAGAAATGGAAGCCAGAAGAATGCGGTTCCTTATCTTCTTATTTGGTGAGGTGTCAGGACTGCAGATCAACCTAGCTAAATCTAATTTTGTCCCTTTCAACTTGACTGAGGCGGAGGCGAAGGGGTGTAGTTTGGATCTTGGCACAGAGCAGGTAAACCTCCCGATTAGATATTTGGGTTTACCGTTGACGGATAGCAGGATTCTGGTGAGAGATTGAGCCCCCCTGGTGGAGAGACTAGAGGGGAGATTGGAAGGGTGGGCGTCCAGGATATTGTCAAGGGGTGGAAGGTTGGTCCTGCTCAAGGCAGTTCTGTCAGCAATGCCATCGTATTTCACTTCTGTGCTGAAGATGCCTCGACAGGTAGTTGGAAAAATAGAGAGATTTATGAGGAATTTCTTTTGGTCCAACCAGGGGACGAATGGATCGGGTGCCAGGTTGGTTGCATGGGAGGAGGTCTGCAGACCGTTGGAAGACGAGGGGCTCGAGGTGAGGGATTTGGGGAGGTCTAATGACAGTCTGTTGGCAAAATGGGTAGGAAGCCTGTTGAAAGGTAGGGGGAATTTGGTGGGCAAGGTGTTCGAGACGACGTGTGGTGGCCCGATGCGGTGGGATCTCCTAATGTCTCCACCAAGGGATGCCTCTCATTTTTTGAAAGGCCTGTCGATCGTGGCTCCTAAGGTGCGGAATTGCTTTGTTCCTGTGATGGGAACGGGGGAGATTTTTAGATTTTAGCAAGATGATTGGACCGGAAATGGAGCGCTTGCCAGAAGATTTCAGAGGTTGTTTGCCCTGTCCCAGAACAAAATGACGTCCGTGGCTGAGGTATGGGAAGATGGGTGGTGCCCGCGCTTCGTAGGAAGCTTGTCAGATGCGAGAGCACATGATTTTCAGGTTCTACTTGAAGAGTTGGAGGGGCTGCAACCAGCATCTAGTACAGATATGTTTGGTTGGGATGAAGGTGAGTTTTCGATAGCGGCTGCATACAAGAGATTGTCCACTGGAGATCCTGTGGTGGAGCTGGATCTGGTGAGGGACTGCAGACAGATTTGGAAAGCCGCGTGTCCCCTAAAGGTCAAGATTTTTGCTTGGCTTCTTAGGAGAAGGCTTGTGACCAAGGTTTGGAAGGCGAAGTGGGCTCCTGGAGAAAGTAAGGTCTGCCCTTTGTGTGGAGGTGGTGAGGAGGAGATTGACCACCTTTTTTTCACTTGCTCGTTTGTGGTGCAGATTTGGGACAGGATGGGAGGGGGTGGTGGAGTGTCGACTATTTGAAGACTTTTGGCACAGCTTCAGAAGCGGAGGTGGTGATGGTGGACAGTTTGTCTTTCGTACAAAGGAGAAGGCCAGACCGTTGGCAGTGCTTTGGGGTATTTGGTTGGGCAGGAATGCGGTGGTTTTCAGGGGCCAGAGACCCTATGTGGAAAATTTTGTTGAGTCTATTAATTCCTTGTTTATTCTTTGGGTTGATTCCTTGTGAGTGGGGGACCTTGGGGTCTGCCTGTTGTATTGGTGGAGTTCGTTGATTCTATTATTTATATATTTGGGTAGTTATCACTCTGGATAACCACCCTTTCCTTTTTCAAAAAAAAAAAAGTTTCACCAACCATTTAGATAGATGAGCACCATTCATTGTTCGCAAGTTCCTTACACCCAAACCTCCTTCCTTGAGCAGTTTACATAGCCCTTACCATGGCACAAGTCTCGACCCCATACTAGTTGTTTCATGGTTAGTTCAAAAAAACCTTGCACGAGCCTAACTAGTCTCTTCTCTGTTTTCTAAGGCATCCAAAACATGGAAAGAAAATAAGATGGTAGAGAAATAAGGATAGATTTCGGGAGAACTAACCGACCTCCTCTTAACAATTTTTTAGGCCCATCCCGCATTTTCCAATCTTTCAATCATTGGAGTGCATTCTTCTAGAGATATAAAGATTTGTCAGTTAATGGGAGACTGAAGTAAGATAGAGGGAAAGCACCCTTTGGAGTTTTAAGAGCTCTACTGCATTCTTCTGCCTCATCATCATCCATCACAACGGAAACAAAAGTTGATTTATTGTAATTAATCATCAATCTTGATGTTGCTCCAAAAAATTCCCACAAACATAGTCTCCTTGCCTCCATAATTAATCTCTCCATAAAAAAGTAAAGTAACATCGGCACATTGAAGGATAGGAATCAAAGATGTTTCTTCATTTGGTGGAAATCCACTAACCAAATTTGCCAAACAAATGGGGAAAGTCGAGCAGGCTAGAGCAGCTAGTACAAATACTGTTGCGAATCACACAAGGAGCGTGGAGCAAGGTTCGAAATGTCGATTTCGACGCCGTGCAAATGAAATTCTAAGTGTGCATTTCGTGAGCATGCCAAAGGCATGTCATGAAAATGCCCGTTTTCGATGGCCATGCCAATGGGTATGCCGACAAAAAATCACATAAATACTAACAATGATGTTAAAATGTGTGTTGTGTGTGTGTGCATGCATGTGCGTGTGCATGTGGGCCCAATTTCGAATTTCAAGCCTCAACCTTCCCTCCCAATTTTTCAATTTCGAAATTGCCGCCGGTCTTTCCCGCCTTACCAGCAGCAGCATCAACCAGCATGCCGGCAAATCGACACTATTATCGTGTCGGCACGACCCCCTACCAAAAATAGCCTTGCCGACAACATGCCGACAGCATGCCATCGGTATTTAAATCACTGGCGTGGAGGCTCTTCCACGAAAGGGAGAAAGGCAACAACAAGGTGCTACCACCAGCCCCTGTTCACGACAAAGGAGGAAGAGAGAGAGGGCTACAGTCCACGTTGAGAGAGGAAGAAAGGGCGAGAGGGGGAGTTAATGTGTTTAGAATCAAATATTGTATTAACTCAACTCAAAACAATTACAAGAGGAAGGCTCTCTTTTATAGAGAGAATATATCCTCTAAAATAAAAAACAAATCCAATCCTAATCTTTAAAATAGAAAGAACAAATCCTCTTGACTTTCAAAAAACCAAAATACCATACTAGAAACAACCAAACTTAGACTCCAAGTCAAACCACTAAACCCCCCTTAGGGCCAGTACCCCTTGGGTGGACCTGACCTGCCATGTAGCACTGCCACGTGTCCAAACTGATCTACCACATGGCATCTTATTCCCAACACTCCCCCTCAAGTCGAAGTCGGGAGGACAATGACTTGCTCTACTTGTCTCGTTGATGGTGCGGCACTATAAATCCTCTTGCCATTTCTGTAATCGTTGCTTCTCTAGCAACCTTTGTAGACATGACTATTGGAGCAGTTGTCACTTCTTTGTGCAACTTGATAAACTCTCTTCTCCAACTTCTTCTACTTCGTGAAATCCTTAGTCTCAGTTTCTTCTTCCAGGAGGACATGCAACTTGTCATGTCCTCCCATGAATATTTTGAACACCTAAGCCCATAGGATGTAGTTGGAGGCACCTTGAAGTGCAATCGTCGTGCCTTGAACTATCACCTTTCCTTCCCCGATGTTGATCTGATTCACGCCTTCAGCCATCTCCATCTTCAACAACGAGCCTTCCTCCACTTGTACGCTTCGCGTAAGGCGCTTGGATGCGTGAGAGAAACCACTCGCCTGAGTCCCCTACTTGACTCCTTGGGCCTTGCGTAAGGTGCCAAAGACCTTCAAGAAGTTCTTTGAGAACTAATGTCGACAAAGATTCCTCAACACACGAGGTTCGGATACCTGCGGAAATTACACACAAGATGGGACTTCTTGTGCGTGACCCAACGGGAGGAAAGGGCCACATGTGGCTGCTGTCCACCAGGGAAAAAAGTCACAAACAGCATGATTTTTCTTCCCTTCTTCCTATGTGTGCAGAAATTCCCCCTAGAAGAGTCTATATCGCAGGCTTTGATACCATGCTACGAATCGCGCAAGGAGGAGCATGGAGGCTCTTCCACGAGAGGGAGAAAGGCAGTAACAGGGTCCTCCCACCAACCCCTGTTCACGACAGGGAGGAAAAGAGAGAGGGGTTGCAGTCCAAGTTGAGAGAGGAAGAAACAAACTCAATCCTAATCTCTAAAAATAGAAAGAACAGATCATTTTAACAACTTTCTAAAAACCAAGATACCATATTAAAAACAACCAAACTTAGACTCCAAGTCAAACCACTAAACTCCGCTTAGGGTCGACGCCCCTTGGGTGGACCTGACCTACCACATGAAAAAAGTCACAAACAGCATGATTTTTCTCCCCTTCTTCCTATGTGTGCAGAAATTCCCCCTAGAAGAGTCTATATCGCAGGCTTTGATACCATGCTACGAATCGCGCAAGGAGGAGCATGGAGGCTCTTCCACGAGAGGGAGAAAGGCAGTAACAGGGCCCTCCCACCAACCCCTGTTCACGACAGGGAGGAAAAGAGAGAGGGGTTGCAGTCCAAGTTGAGAGAGGAAGAAACAAACTCAATCCTAATCTCTAAAAATAGAAAGAACAGATCATTTTAACAACTTTTTAAAAACCAAGATACCATATTAAAAACAACCAAACTTAGACTCCAAGTCAAACCACTAAACTCCGCT
Source organism: Thalassia testudinum (assembly GCA_037157565.1). NCBI lineage: Eukaryota > Viridiplantae > Streptophyta > Magnoliopsida > Alismatales > Hydrocharitaceae > Thalassia > Thalassia testudinum. Next base: position 10,793,072 of record JAZHRO010000078.1, on the reverse strand, counting down.
TAGGGTCGACGCCCCTTGGGTGGACCTGACCTACCACATGGCATCTATTCCCAAACAAACAGCATGGGTGCTAGTGGACAACCCTGTCGTAATCCTCTTCTTGGTTGGATCACAATATAATTACCAGGAACAAAGTGAGACTGAACAGGGTTGATGACATCACAAAGTAACCCTCTAAGGCGATCGGTCAACGCCTTAGTGATAATCAAAAAGATAGCATTTGATAATGCTATGGATTTGAAATCCTCAACGGCAGATGCTTCTTCCTTCTTGGGAAGATGAAACGTGAAAATTTTTTTCAACCTATTAAAGCCCAAATTGCTTTCCACAAAATCATGTAGAGCCACCATAACTCCTTTATCTTATTATAGAAGAAAATTGGAAATCCATATGGACTTGGTGAACCTTTTTCATTCAGCCTCCAAACAGCCATCCGGACTTCATCTTTTGTAAAACTCACTATTAGCATCATTTTCTGATCCTTGGTTATGGTGATGGATATTCAGGTTAGTCCACCTCTGTTGCCCTATCCATGCAAATGCAAACTCCTTAGAATATTCAGTCAGTGCACTCCCCACCTTAATTTTTCCTGTGACCTTAGTCCCATCAACTACAACTTTATCAATGTAGTTTCTTCTCTGTTGCCTGCTAGCAAAAGGATGGAAACATCTTGTATTTGTGAGCCATGTTTGCTTTATCATTGCCTCCACTTCCTTCTTATCTTCTTCATGTATCACCGCAAACATGTTAGCACAAGCTTGTTGCTCTGCTGTCAAAATCTCCCATTGATCTTCTGTCTTTTTTTTGAGAGAGAGAATCTTCTCTGTCTTAGACTGTAAATTTCATCCAGGGCTTCTTTCTTTCTTCTATTCCTTTGCTCTTGAATCCACTTTCTGTACTCTTTTAGAAAACTTCATAAGTTGGATCAAATGTTGTAGCCTTGCTACTGCCAAACCTGCTGGATTGAAACTCCTTCATTTTTCCTCAACAAGGTTCAAATCCAAAAGCCACGATCATTCAAATTTGAAATATCAACCATGTTTGAGGGATCCTTCCCCCGTTGGATCTCCACAACAATGGAGTGTAATCCAAAATGGTCTGTCCGTGGGGCTTACATCAGACATCAGAAACACCTTAGTGAAATCAACATTGCATAGGAATCTTTCTATGCCGGATTTTATGCTAGGTCCCACTAAACTTCTCCGTGTGTATTTGCATGAGTAGATAGAAAGATCAATCAGCCTATAGAGGGCAATAAAGTCTGCAAATGCCTATGATCCTACATCTCTCCCTCCTCGTTCTCCTGGTTTGTCCTTTGTATTAAGTGTAAGAGTCTCTTGCAATCAACCATGGGACTCCCAAGAATGGAGTAGCTATATCTGGCAACACTTCCCACAGCAACATCATGTCTGCCTCATTGTTAGGGCCATAAATCATCGACATAAGCATTGGAGTGCCATCACTCAATCTCTTTCCTCTGGTTGTAAGTACACACCTTCCCTGTGATTCCTCTACTTTGAATAACTCCTCCTTCCAGTCTATTAGTATGCCTACAGATCTTCTAGTTGCTTTGAGCTTAGAGAAGTCATCTAGGTACTGACCCCTAACCTCTGCCCATGTCAAGCTATCACATTGCTCGAGTTCCGTTTCTTGCAGGAGAATGATATCAGCCCCCTAAGATCTCAGATAGTCCCTTAACACCAATCTATATGATTGCTAATTAAGGCCTCGCACATTCCAAGGGAGAACCAATGTCATCGTGGACCATGTTCTACAATTCTGGCCTCCAGATATGAAGAGGCAACACGATGAAAGCCCCTCCCAACTGCTACCCTTGTTTTTTATTCATCCGAGTCTTCATCATCACCTCTGCATTCAAACACCTGAGAGGTTGTTCTCCATCACCCAAGCACCCAAAGGATTATAGATGTCAAAAGAAGCCTCCAGTCAAGCCCCACCTCTACTCACAACCACATCTCCACCTCTACCGGTGGCCACTCCAATCTGCTGGACAAAGGGTGGACCAAAGGTCCCATTGTCCCTGAAGTTGAGCTGTGTCCACTTCCTGAAGTCAAGTCAAAGTAGCCCTTGTCGGTCTGTTGGGCAGAAGGCCCATCACGTGAAGTTAAATCGGCAATGCCTTCTCCGTGCCATTGGCAAATTACGAGAGACCAAAGGCTCCACATCTGCCTGAAGCCAAGTTGCGAATACTCTCCATTACCACGTGATTGGAAAGAGGCACCAAGGCAGAGTCTTCATTGCAAAAGGTCCTTTCTCCAAAAATTGTATCAAAACTCGATCCCAATGAGTGTTTATGGGGACACTGAATTCTCCACCAGTTGTAAGGGGTGAATCAGGGTTTCCATAAAAGCCCCACTAAAAATTGTAGGAGAGGCTTTTTGTGAACCTTGCAAATTTTCCACAAAACCCCCCAAGTCAGCCATCAGACAGGAAGCTGTAATCCTATCATATCTTTCAAACCAGCCATCACAATTTATCCTGTTGAAATACAGCTACCTTCTCTCCTTTCAGCAACCATAAAGCAGAAGCTTCTTACGATCAACATAAGAGATGAAAATTCCACATTCCTTCATCTTCTTCTCTACTTCCACAATTGAATCCCACAAATGCTCCCCTTCAGCCACATCTCTGATCAAGCATCCACATAGAGTTTGATCATTCCTTACAAAGCCCTTTCCCAATGGTACCACCGCCTCCAAAAGCTTCACTGTCAATGGAACTAACATGCGTGCACCCTCCATCTCCTTCCTTCTCTCCTTTTTTGGGCATGAAAGAAGATTCCATGGCGAACCCCGGGACCCCCTACACCCCAAACACACCATTGGATCTCGACACACCCGTGTGACGTGTCCATGGCCATGATGTTGATAACAGATCAAGTCGCTCCCCTTGTCTTCTTACTTTTCCTGTCATTGCACTCTCTCTCTCTCTCTCTCTCTCTCTCTCTCTCTCTCGACCAGTGTCACCCAACCTCTGTAGTTCCTAATCCCCTCCACATTGCTCATCTAACCACCTTGGTTTATGAATGATTCAATGGAACCTAGCAAGAAATTCTTTCCCTTATTCCATGGCCTCTGGAATGCCATTTGGATCATCATCCCTTATTGCTTACATTTTTTACGAACTCCAAGACATCATTGTCTTAGTGATTTTATATATTATGACTGCAAGATTATTACTTTGATGATATGGAGTGTGGACGTTCAATGAGACACATTAATATTGTGAATTTTTTTAAAGGAATATTGTGAAAATTTAATATAAATTAATCAATTCAAGTTGGAGTCATAAGGAACCACTTCTCACTTCCTCAAATGCTACCCAATCTTCACCTGGCATCAAAACTCTGCAGGTTACATGAGACATGCATGAAAATTTGCAACCAATGATCCATGTAGCATACAACTCTTATACAAGGTTCAAAGTGCCGACGGCATTCCCACAGCATACCGACGATATGCCTAATTTCTAGTGATGGGCATATCGACATGAATTATATATCGACTTGCAGGTGCATCACCGATGTTGACAGCATGCCGGTGGTCATGCTGATGGCTGCCAGCTATTGCTACCCAACTGCTGCTGTTACGGCATGCTACTAGCTGCTGTTGCTCTCAACGGTGCCATATAAGTTGCTATCCCTCTTTCTCTTATCTATGTATATGTCATATGATCCAACTATCTCCCCATGTTAAGCAAATTCCTCAATTTGAGGATATCTATAACTTAGTCATTGTAATTTTTCTAGTAAAATGGTAAGATATGTCCTTGGTCTGCTCTTGCAATTTGGATTAATGATTCTTTTTTTTTCCTTATATTTAATAATGACTCTATATAGAGAAAGAGATGTATTGTCTATGACATCTCTTATTTCAATGATACGAATGGGATATTCCGTGAATGGAATCGGGATATAGATGATACATAGTGAAACTAGACACTTCAAGGTTCCCTATGAAACAAGACATGAAATAGAGCAATGACAAAGAAGTTGTGGGAGTTACCAAAGAAGTTCTGAATTCATACCATTCATGGATTAAAAAGGGGAGTATATATTGATTCAAGGTTGTATTACTTTAGTTATTATTCAATAATAGTAGAGGCTTTATTTGAGTATGTATTGATTCAAGGCTTATGTTTTCATATGTATACCCTACTTGCATAACCTTTTAAAATTTTTAGTTAGTAATTTGTGGTTTACCAATAATTTTAATCATTCTAAGTGAATTCAATCGACATACGTCGACATGTGTCGACACACCATCAGCATGCTCTTGATATGGATAACTTTGGGCCATTGATAACCTTGATAACCCGATATTGATACACAGACGTTTCCACAACATGCCATCGATAACCACACTTATAAATTTATCGGCACGACATCAATATCAACACTTACACCCTTACTCTCATACGGTAATCTCATAGCATTGATGAAAAATCTTTTGACCACCATTCTTCCTAAGCTGTTGGGCCATGCAAGGCAACAAGCTTCTTAATTAGCCTGAGGCAATAGACACCAAAAAGGCAATCGTCCGATTAAATGGAAACACGTCTTTTTAGTTTTTAAAAATATTAAATATGCCCAACTAACTTATGCGATATCATCAACTTTCATAAAAAAACAAATGATGCAACCATTTAAGTGATAAAAACCAATGAATGTCCTCCATTGTGTATACATATATATTATATGTATAATTTCAATCCAAATCAAACAACTAAAACATATATTATATGATTCTATCAAAACAAGCCAATGAGATTTTCTTTCTTTGAAATGAAAAAGGGAGAGTACCTCGAATGTAATCACCCAGGATAATGAGATAAATTACATATACTATATGTATAATATGATGCAAACTTTTTATCTTAAAAATGAGTGCAACGTGATGACTTCCTAGGAGATCACCCCAACCTAACATTACTCTCACCCAAGCACACTTAACTTCAGAGTTCTAATAGGATCCAATGCATTAATGCCTGTATGATCGAACCCTAGTACGATTCAAATTTAATACCATAAATTATACATATATTGTTATATATCATTAGACCATAACAAATATATATAATATATATTATTAAACTAACAAACTCCATCTATGTTGATGTTTTTACGTCTTTTCATTAGCGATACCAAGCCTAGGTAAAGGAGGGTCATGCTAGATAGCCGACAGCCAACAATAACTTGTTAGATCTTTAAACATAGGCATTCCCTTCTTCCAACACGTTGCATCGACGCCCAGGTGTAGTGAAAAATTGGCAAGGGTTCTTGCATGAGAAACTCATGCCAGTAAAGAAGCTAATTCCATTGCATCATCGCCTGAATGTAATCCAAAATGAGCAAAGGTTCTAACATGAGGAATACATGCAATTAAAGAAGTTAGTTCCACCACTTCGCCATCAAAGTGTGCCGCAAAAGTAGTTGATTTGGTAATTTGAAAATTAGTACCTTTTTTTTAAAGGTGTAAGAGAATTAATATTTTGATGGGCAAGCTCATGAAGATTGTGGATGTAATGATAAAGATAAATATTTAAATTCTTTTTTTTTTTTTGAAAAAGGAAAAATTAGTTATCCAGTATGATAACTACCCAAATATATTAAAGAGAGAATCAACGGCCTCTGCCAATACAAAGGGCAAACCCCAAGGCCCCCCACTCACAAGGACTCACTCCAAAAATTAAACAAAATAGTAACAGACTCCACAAAATTCTCCACATAAGGCCTCTGGCCTCTGAAGACCACAGCATTCCTGCCCAACCAAATGCCCCATAAGACCACCAACGGTCTGGCCCTCTCCTTCGTACGAAAGATATTTTGCCCAACATTACACCCTCCACCTCTGAAACTGCACCAAAACCCATCAAAAGACCGGTAATTCCACCAGCCCGCTCCCACCCGGCTCCAGACCTGCACAACAAACGGACAGGTGAAGAAAAGGTGGTCAACCTCTTGCTCCTCACCTCCGCACAACAGGCAAACCTTACTCTTCCCAGGAGCCCATCTCATCCTCCAAACCTTAGTCATGAGTCTCCTCCTCCTAAGCAGCCAAACAAAAATCTTGACCTTCAATAGACACGCAATCTTCCAAACCTGTCTGCAATCTCTCACCAGATCCAAGTCACCTGTGGAGTCTCCGCTCGACAATCTCCTGTACGCAGCCCCCACAAAGAATTCACCTTCATCCCATCCAAACATATCATTTCCGGAAGCCAACTGTAGACCTAATTCTTCAAGCAGTCTCTGGAAATCATGAGTTCTCGCATCTGAAAGATTCCCTGCAAAGGATGAGCACCACCCACCTCCCCAAACTTCGGCCACAAACGCCTCTTTGCTTTGGGACATAGCAAACAGTCTCGAAAATCTTCTAGCGAGCACACCTTGCCCTGTCCAATCATCCTGCAAGAACCTGAAGATCTCTCCCGTCCCCACCACCGGTACAAAACAATTCTGCATCCTAGGAGCCGCCACCGACAAACCTTTCAAGAAATAAGAAGCATCCCTCAGCGGAAATATCAGGAGATCCCAACGCAGCAAGCAACCATAAGTCGTCCTGAACACCCTGCCCACCAAATCCTCCCTACACTCCAAGAGGCTCCCAACCCACTTCACCAACAAGCTGTCATTAAACCTCCCCAAGTCCCTCAACCCAAGCCCCCCTCCTCCACCGGTCCGCAAACCTCCTCCCATGCTACCAACCTGGCACCAGGTCCATTCGTCCCCTAATTGGACCAGAAGAAGTTCCTCATAAGCCTCTCTATCCTCAAGACAACCTACTGGGGCAACCTCAGGACAGAGGTAAAATACGACGGCATTGCCGCCAGAACCGCCTTGAGCAAGACCAGCCTTCCACCCCTCAACAAAAGCCTGGACGCCCACCCCGCCAACCTCCCCTCCAGTCTCTCCACCAAGGGAGCCCAGTCCTTCACCAGAATCCTACCATTCGTCAACGGCAGACCCAAGTATCTGATCGGTAGCTTCACCTGCTCTATTCCAAAACCCAAGCTACACCCCCTCGCCTCCGCCTCTGTCAAATTGAAAGGGACAAATTCTGATTTAGACAGGTTAATATGCAGACCTAAAGCTTCACCAAACAAAAAAAAGCAAAATCCGCATCCTCCTGGCTTCCACTTCCCTGCCTTAAATAAAAAAATCGTATCATCCGCATACTGCAGTAACGGTATACTCGTCCCATCTCCCAAAGAGAAACCCCTCACCAAGTTCCTCTCACACGATTTCTTAGCCACCCTCGCAAGTGCATCTGCTGTAATAATAAAGAACATCGGAGCCAAAGGACACCCCTGCCTCACCCCCCTTCTTGGCTGAATCCAACCCCCTGCAGGGTTTCCATTGATAAGGACCGAGAAAGACGTCGTGGTGACACACTTCTTTATCCAGTCAATCCACACCGGTGGAAAACCCCTCTTCATCAAGGACGCCTAAAGGAAAGACCACTGCACTAAGTCAAAAGCCTTACTGAAATCGACTTTCCACAAGAAAGCCTTCCTCCTACTACTCTTCCAAAATGACAAAATCTCCGAGGCCATCACATACCCTTCCAAAATATTTCTGCCGAGGATAAAAGCAGTCTGTACCGGATCCACAATCCTAGCCAAGGTCCTCCTAAGCCTATTCGCCAAGAGCTTAGCCACAATCAGGTAAATAGCATTCGAGAGGACTATCGGTCTGTACTCCTGGATCTCCTCAGCACCCTCCTTCGGCAATAGGAACATGTAGAACTTGTTCAATCTATTGAAGCCCGCATTTCCATCTCTAAACTCTTGCAAGACCTGCATTACATCCTCCTTCACCACCGACCAAAACTCCTTATAGAAGGCAACCGGAAAACCATCCGGACCTGGACATCCATCAGCATTCAGCCCCCAAATTGCCTTGTGAACCTCATCTTCCTCAAACGAACCCGTCAAGAAACCAACTTCTGCATCCCCGATCCGTGGCACGTCGGACCCCAACCACCTCCACCTTCCCCCATGTCTTCTCCTAGTAAACTCTCTGAAGTACCTCGCAGCCGCCCCACCCACCGCCTCTCTTCCCACAAACTCCTCCCCATCCACCACCAACCTATCGATCCAGTTCCTCCTCCTCCTTCCTAATGCAACCATATGAAAAAATCGAGTGTTAGAATCGCCTTCCTTGAACCACCTCTGCCTGGATCTCACCTTCCACTCCATCTCCACCTTCTGATCTTCCTCTTGTATCACCTGTAATTGCTTCGCTCTGTTTACCCTGTCAACATCAGAAAGGAGACCAACATCCTCAACCAAGTCCAGCCGTGCAATCTCACTAAGAGCTTCATCTTTCCTCTTCCCACGCTCCCCCTTAATCTGCTTCTTATGGACCTTGAGGAAGGACCTCAAGTCTCGCAGTTTAGCTTCCAATCTGACAGCCGCCGAGCCATCCGCGTGAACCGACCTCCACCGCTCCTCTACCAGCCCCTTGAACCCATCTTCAAGGAGCTAAGCCCTATCAAACTTAAAATACGTTCCATGTCTCCAGCCCTCATTCGTCACCCACAACAATGTGATCCAAGAACGGCCGCTCCAGGGGTCTAACCTCCGCCACAGGAAACAACTATGCCATCCTCGTCGAGACGAAAAATCTATCAATCCGAGACCGCTATCCTCCAGAGCTCCTCCAGGTGAAGTGACAAGATGAGGGTGGCATGTCAACCAGCCCCTGCTCCGCAACAAATCCCACAAAAGCCTCAGAACCTTGGTCCACCCCCCCAAAGCCATCTGGTCTATCCTCCGCCAGCAAAGTGACATTAAAATCACCTTCGATTAACCACGGTATCCCCTGATACGCTGCCGCGACCTAACCCAGATCCTCCCACAAGGCATGCCTCCTCCTACCCTCCGTCGAACCATAAACTGAGGAGAAGAGCATGCACAGATTGTCCCGACGTCTCTGTAACCTGACAATAACATGGGACCCGACCATCGAGTCCAACAAGGAGAAAACATCGTCCTTCCACCCAACAATAATCCCACCCGTACTTCCAACCGCATCCAAGGCCAAGAACTCCCCAAAACCGCTCCCCCCCACCTCCTTCCACAGTCTCCTATCATAGCTCCCCCATTTTGTCTCCTGAAGAAACACCACCTCAGGACAACACCTCTGAATATACCCACGCAAAGCCACCCGCCTTAAGGGTTCATTCAATCCCCTCACATTCCACAACAAGACCTTAGTTTTGGAGAACCTCAGGAAACTCCTTGCATCATACGCCTGAACCCCACCTCCGCAGCCACCCTGTCCACCTCTCCCTCCACTTCCACTAGCCTATCGGGCAACCCCCTCCCAGCGTTGCCCCCCGGTCCACCTTGTCCCACAGTATCTGCCCTAACCACCTCCAGCGCCTGCCCCCCCTGCGAGTCAACCCCCTCCACAGGCTGCACCTCCGCTTCACCAGCCCCTCCCACCTCTGCTGCACCCTCCACCGCCCCAGCACCTCCCTCAAGATCCCACCACTCGCTGCCTGACCTCTCCAACAGCAGCCCCCACCCCAGCCCTCACCTCACCTCCGCCCCCTACCAAGCCCACCGGTGGGCGAATCGACGCCCAACTCCACCAGCCTCCGACGCTGGCCAACCCCAACCCCGCTCCTAGTCGGAGCGGTCGCAGCCCGCCCCCTCCGGTAAGACCACCGCGGCCTGTATGTGAGCCGCTGTGGTGCCAGCTTCCTCGGCCTCCACCTCCGCATGCGCCCCACCTCGCCATCCGCATCACACATCGCTGCCCAGTTAGTCCAGTCGAGGTCATGACGAAGGCTCGCATCCACAGCCCCCAGACTGCGGCCTTCACAGGAGGGTTGTCCCGGATCTTCACGCGAAGCGGGGCTCAAACCGAGTACCCCTCTGAAGCCACCGCTCCCCACTATCGAATCCAACCCGCCCGACCCGGATCTGCCACGACAGCACTCCACAAGAACCCGATCCACCTCAGCAGAGTCCACCGCCCTCAGCACCGTAGAGTCCACTGCCTCCTCCGCAAATCCTGCACCATCCTCCGAAACCCTCACCCTCTCGTCAACCTCAGATTACGCCGCGGGGATCGCAACTACCGCGCCATCCTCGCCACGACCTTCGGACTTCCCAAAAGCAGCCCACCCACTGTCCATTCGCCCGCCACCTCCGCCACCAAGCACCGCCGCCACACCACCAACCACCACCTCAGTGGAAGACCTAGGTCTTCCGGATCCCCGCGAGACCCGAACCAGCCAGGAGGAGCTCCGCAATCTAAGGACCACCTTCTCCGTCAGCTGCTTCCCCGGCTTCATCTCCACCCACGCCCCGAACCTCGACAGGTCCACCGATCTCAGACCCAAGCCCTCGCAGCTTCGGAGCCTCGCAAATGGAGTGACCACTGCTGCCGCCACCTCCACCGTACGGAGGAAAAGGACCCCCTCAATCAGCACCCTCTGCCTCGTGCCAGCCGGCGGTCACTCCTCCATAGCGCCATCCGACCTCACCGACCACCGACACCTCACCACACCCCGGCCGCACCGCAGCTCCTTGAAGGCCAGGCGTCGTAGCTCCTCCTGTCCAAGCCCTGATGTAAACACATTTACACTACTTAAAATGTCTATTTATGCATGTTCTTAAGCATAGGATTGCATTTCATAATATAAATATTGCATAACATGCATCATCTTGCATTTAGAGTAGTTTGAATAAAATGGAGGTTAATTGTCTCCTTTTATGTGCTTGGACAGGGCAAACATTTAATCGGGGCCTCGGATCAAAGATCCAACCGTATGGATGTGATCAGGGCGACGATTGGAGTTCAACGACTCCAAGATCACCCTAATCAGGCATCCGTAGCATCAGATAGAGACCGGGGAACCCTAGAAGATCAAGGGCCAGGATGGTGTAAATCCGCACTTCAGATGGAAAATCCGATCACACGGATGAATTCGGATCGACGATCGCAGCCCAACGACACAAAAATCGAGTCAATCCGACATCCGTGGCACCATCTACAACTTCCAGAAGATGGACGGCCAAGATGGCGCCACGTGGCACCAACCCGGCCGCCCAAACGGCCGCCTACACTCTATGAAGACCGCGCACCCATCCCCTCTTCGCCGTTGGATCTCAATCCAACGGCTGTGGACGCATCGTTTTAAAAGCATCTGCGCGACCATTTGGGCGAGGCAGCGCAGCGGTCCAGCGCCTTATCGCGAGGCGCTGGCGCGCGTTCGAGCCTCGCCAAGCAATTTCTGAGGCGAGCGGGTGCGCTCCAATTGACCGCACGATCGCGATCCAACGCGCCCGATAGCGCCGACGCGCAATTGGACGCTCTGGTGAACGCGCGATCGTACGCGCAGGCGGGCGGGCGGCAACGGTGAAGGCGCGATTTTAAGCCGTCCGATCTCGCGATCGGACGGCTGAAAATCAAGCGACGTGCGTAGGCGTTACGCGTAGGCAGCCGAGCGAGCGCGCGTGGGCGCGGAGGCTACGCCCACGTTGAGGGCTTTAACGACGGTTTTATCCGTCACTAAAGACCCCTTATTTATTATTTTGAAGATGTAATGTCCATTTTGCCCCCACTCCTTGCAACTATAAAAGGAGACCCCCTCCATACGAAATTTTCATCCCTTCCTTCTCCTCTCTACCTCTCCAAAGCTCAAGAGAAGCTTGTCCCACACCCGGGATGCTTCTTGCGAGATAAAGTCCAAATTTTCGTCCCCCTTCGGAAGTGGATCCCGCGACGACGACGGCGTGCTGCTCCGTTCCCGCTCTTCTGCTTCGTCCTCCCTCGTCCTTCTCCGTTCTCGTTCGTCCAGACGTCGTCTCGTTCGGCTCATCCTCCAAGCGACCGTCAAGGAGGATAACTTCTCTCTCCCATTCTTATTTACAGCTTTTCTAGTGTAGAATTTTCCTGCTTTATAGTGTAATTGATTTCCCGCTTTCTAGTGTAACTTTCATTTCGTTTGCTTGTATAAACAATTGAAATATTGAATGCATGTTCTTTCTCTCTCTCTCTCAGTTTGATTACTCCATTGTAATTATTTCGTCTTGTTTATCAAAAATCCTAAAAAAAACATAATTGCGAATATAGATCAACGTAACCTCCCTGAGTTCGACCCGGAATTCTTATTTCGGTATAAATTTTATTTGTTGAACTCGAATCCTTCGCTTTTGAACTACAACGACGGGTTTTCCAAAACCAAACACGTTAGCGTAGGTTCGTAAACCGATCTCAGACCCAAGCCCTCGCAGCTTCGGAGCCTCGCAAATGGAGTGACCACTGCTGCCGCCACCTCCACCGTACGGAGGAAAAGGACCCCCTCAATCAGCACCCTCTGCCTCGTGCCAGCCGGCGGTCACTCCTCCATAGCGCCATCCGACCTCACCGGCCACCGACACCTCACCACACCCCGGCCGCACCGCAGCTCCTTGAAGGCCAGGCGTCGTAGCTCCTCCTGTCCAAGCCCCAATAGTGACAAGCAACCGCTCCTGAGGGAAGCCACACCAAAGGTCCCCCAGCCAATCCCCAAGAACGACGCGACCGCCCTTCTCAGGTCCCCCACATCCACCTCCCCTTCCAGCACCACCGCCACCATAGCTGGCACCAACCTCCCCTCCAAGGTCCCGATCTCCTCCGACCACGGTGCCCCAGCCTCCACGAGAGGCGCCCCCTCCGGGGGGAGGTGATAGCATCCTCGCCCTCCTCGGAGAAGCCCCGCCACCTAACCTTTACATTTAAAAGACTGTGGATAGGAGAAAAAGCAAAGGAAATTGAGATAACATGTTTCAAATTATGATACTCAAGAAGGGACAAAGGTAGAAATGGAGTTGGTATTGTAGTTCATAAAGACTTATAGGAGAGCATGGTTGAGGTTAAGTGGATGGGCGATCGAATTATTTCGATAAAATTAGTGCTAAAATAAGGGATCCTAAATATCATTTCAATTTGTGCACCTCAAGTTGATTTTGAGGAAGGAATAAAGAAAGAATTCTGGAGGGAGATTGATATAATAATTCAAAGAATCCTACATGGGATGGAAATTATGATTTTGGTAATAGGAATGAAGAATGGAAGACTTTCCTTAATTTTACAATGACTTATGATCTTTTCATACTAAATACCTTCTTCAAAAAAATAAGAGCATTTAATCACTTATAAAAGTGGCCGACCTAACAAGAACACAAATTGATTACTTTGCTTTGAGAAGAAGAGATTGATTATGCTATAAAGATTGCAATATTATTTTAGAAGAGAGTTTAACTACAAAACATCGTCTTTTAGTGTTGGATGTGCATATGAAGAAGTCCAACAAGAGAAAATTGGTATTTAAGAATATGAGAATTGTAAAGAGTAAAATATGCATCATCATTGAAAAGAGACCCTAGCCTCTCTTTTATAATAGAGGTTTGGGAAAATTACACAATCATCCAAAAATAATGTATAATAGCAAATACATCCCAAAGCTCAACACTCTCCCTCAAGTTGAAGCGTAGATATCAACGAGACCCAACTTATCACACAAAAAATCAAGATGTTTCTTAAGAGTCTTGGAGAATATATCCGCTAGCTAAAGCTCAGAGAAGAGATAAGTGTTGATCTTCCCTGTAAGGACTGCATACGAATATAAGATGGCAATCTACTTCAATATACTTGGTCATGCAAGACGAGATTCGAAGCATTATATGTGGCTAACTTGTCACAAAAAAGTGGAACTAGTATGGTAATCTGAATGCCCAAGTCCTGCAAAAAGGAGACAACGCACATAATCTCAAAAGCAGCATAAGCCATCACTCGACACTCAACTGCTGCACTCAAGCAAGCAACAATACTTTACTTCTTACTCCTCCAAGAGACTTGGTTCCACTAAGATAAACTACAAAGCCTGAAGTAAAACGTCGGTCATCTACAGACCCAGCATAGCCTGCATTAAAATAGGCTTGAATGTCCAGACTGTCGCCATCTATGTAGTAAAGTCATCTGCCTGGTGTCCCCTTGAGGTACCTAAGAATAAGGCAAACCTCATACCAATGATTATATCGTGAAGTCTACATGTGATGGTTGGCTCTTCTCGCTGCGAAACTAATATCAAGCCTCGTAATAATAAGGTAAAGAAAATATCCCACTATACTACGATATCAGGTAACATCTTCATATAGTGGATCCTCCTCAGAAGAATGTGTAAGCAGCGGCTCAACAGGTATACCAAATGGCTTGGTCCCAAGCAAACTAGCCTCCTTAAGGATCTGCAACGTATACTGCCTCTGTGACAAAAAAAGACATGACCCCTGTCAAACTACTTCAATCCCCAGAAAATATTTAAGATCACCAAGTCCTTGGTAACAAATGTGCACTGAAAAAGGACTTAGCCTAGATAATTTCATCCTTATCATCACTAGTAAGAATCATGTCATCTACATAAACTGCAAGAATGACAACTCGACACAATCTCCATACCTAATCTTCCTAATGAATATAAAATGGTCTAAACCAGAGCACTGGAACCTAATCTTCTCAATCTCTGAGCTGAAGCTCTCAGACCAAGCACGAGGACTCTGCTTCAACCCAAATATAGCCTCCCTTAAGCGACACACGAGCTCCCCGACTACTGTACCCTAATGGTTGTCTCATGTACACCTCCTCAGATATGTCACCATAAGAAAAGGCATTTTTAACGTCCAACAGATATAAAGGCCAACTCCTTACAACTTAAATAGAGATGATAATCCTAACAGATGTAATGTAGTCCATAGGAAAGAGTCTAAAGATAGTCTATCCCATATATCTGAGTAAAGCCCTTGACAACAAGCTTGGCCTTATATCTGTCCACAATCCCATTAGCTCTATACTTGATAGTATAAACCCATATGCAATCAACAATTGTTACACCCGGAGGACATATGATATAAGATCTCATGTCTTCCAAGATTGTAGAGCCCACATCTATTCATTCATTGATGCACATCACCTAGAGTCCTGAGAGGCCTGAACAAAATCCCGGAGGACAACTATTGTGGTAATGGCTAAGGCAAACTGGCTCCTCTAGGTGGGCAACTCATGTATACTAAGATGGAAAATGAAGAGTACTTGCTCTACTAGACATCCTCGAAACTTATTGTTGCTCAATACCTGAGCCACTCTCATCTGACATGATAGGATTAGGCACAACATCGGGTGAAGTTTGTAGTCTCCGAAGGTAAACCTGTGTCTCCTCTAAGGCGACCTATATAAAGGTTCCTTCCTATGAGATGTATGGAATCTTTTCAAAGAAAATAATATCCACTGCAACAATATATCTCCTGCGGATTAGGTCATAACACATGTATCCCTTCTATGTCCTAGAATACCTGAGGAAAACAAATTTGACAGCCGAGGGGAAAAACTTGTCCTAGTTGCTATATGCCTAAACAAAGTACATACACCCAAAAATCCTCAATGGAAGAGCAAACGACCTGGTACAATCTGGATGAATCACCTGATACGGAATCTATCCTTCAAGCACAAAGGTACCTGATTAATTAAGCTGCAGTAAGTATAGCATCTCCCCAAAATTGCTAAGGAACCTTCATGTGATTCATTAAGGTCCTAGTAATATCAAGAAGATGTTGGAGCTTTCGCTCAGCCACATCACTCTGCTAGGACGTGTAAGCATAAGATGTCTAGTGAATAATGCCTCTAGAAGAGAAAATATCTTGTCTCACTGCATAAACCCAAATGCATTGTCACTGTGGAAAACTATGACTGTGGTAGTATACTGGGTCTGAGCCTCTGAAAGAAACTGATGTATAATCTAAGGAACCTCTGAATGTGCCTTCATTAGGAAGACCCAAGTAAGACGGTTGTGATCATCCACCAAGACTACATAATATCGATTTCCTCCTGAAGTGAGAACTCTAGATGGCCCCCAAACATCACAGTGCACAAGGGAAAAAGGAACAGCACACACCCCAACATCTCTTCGTGGATACATACTCCTATGATGCTTCCCAAGCTGACAATCCTGACACTACAGAATCAAGGAGTCTAGCAAACAAAACACATCTGTCGCATCTTCTTAAGTGATGGGTGTCCAAGTCTCTTATGCTATAACCAAGGGTCAATAGCTATGGAAACGACTTTGGTAAACAATGTAGGCGTGTCAAGGTAATAGAGACCATCTCGCTCTATACCCCCACCTATAATCTCTCCCATCCGACAGTGTTGGAAGTAACAGTGAGCCTCATCAAACACTACACGATATCTAAGGTCCTTACGGATGTGACTCACGGACAACAGGTTCCTTGAAAAGTCACAAGCACAATGAACATCTTCAATCACCATCTTCAAGGATGTGCGTACGCTTCCAACTACCATGATTGGTGATGTCCCGTTAGCCACTCTGACATCTCGATCCCATGTGGGTTTGTGGGATTCACTAACTACTTTACATCTCCTGTAAGATGTATAGAAGCACCAGAATCAACTATCCACATGCCTCTAGCCCCTAGCTTCTTCTTCGAGTCTCCTTGGGTTGCACATGCATGCCCTTGCAAATCTGAAACAGACCCTTCAAATGTCCCCATCACATCTTCTTTGCATGAGAGAAGGCACATCATGCTTGAGAAGGGAAGCTTCATCAATCAAGATGAGAGGACTCATCACCACATGTACTAAGTGTGAGAGGAGTCTCATCACGCAAATCACAACACCAAGAACTGGAACCAACAGCCACCCCACCGGCTTGCTGGCTTATCGACGTTGAGTCTGCTGACAACGCCACCAGTAGCACCAACAGGCCTTGCAGCAGCAGCAGCGACAGTGACATTGGCAGATGCTTCTCCCATGTTACTGTTGCTGCTACTACTATCATGTGCCTTCTCCTCCATTGAATCACCCTTCTATTGGTGATTCGATTATCTCTTGGGTGGGTATTTGGTAGAATATCGAAGTACCAACCTAAAATCGCTGCTCTAATACCATGTGAAGAGTAAAAGATGCATCATCATTGAAAAGAAACCCTAGGCTATCTTTTATGGTAGAGAGGTTTGGGAAAATTACACAACCATCCAAAAACAATGTAAAATATCAAATACATCTCTAGGCTCAACAAGAAGTAAATAGTGAGATCTTAAGAAAGAGCAAGAGAGATTTAAAGAGAAGATGATCCAACAAGAGACTTAGGATCTTAACGAAAGTACTGGTGACTTATGAGTAAATATGACAAACTGTATTTAAAAGGTAGTAAAAGAGGTGTTAGACGTGTCTAAAAAAGAAGTTCCAAAACAAAAAAGAAGCTTAGTAGTTGAGTAAGGAACTGCAGGAGAAGCTTACAATTAAACAAGCTTGCTTCAAAGCCTTACATCTAGATAAGATTGATGGAAACATGGAAAACTACCAAGGAGAAAAGAAAATAGTTAGTAAAGCAAAAGCAAAAGCAAAAACTTAGAAACATTTTTATAAGAAACTTAATTCTAAAAAAGGTGACAATATATATCTTCCAGCTAGCTAAAGCAAGAATTTGGAAAATAAAAAAAATATACGCACATAGGGTGCATCAAGGACGAAGAAGAAAGGATACTTATAGCTAGTAAGGATATATAAAGGTAAGATGAAAAAATTATTTTCATAAACTTTTTAATGAAAATCAAAAGGAAATACCATCTTAAGGGAGTTAGCCAATTCAAAAGATTACATGAATTAGGCAAACTATCAAAGGATGCAAAAGTAGTGGATGCGTTAAAGATGATGAAAATTAAGAGGGTTGGGCATAATGATATTCCTATAAATGTTTCGAGAGTGATTGGAGGAGGCTATAACTTAGCTTACAAAATTATTTAATACTACTTGGAGAGGCAAAAGGATGCCAGAAGAATGGAGGTAAAGTTTTGTGATATCTTTATAAAAAAACAAAAGAGATACAAAATTGTTCCGACTATAGAGGTATCTAACGGATGAATCAAATGATGAAGCTTTGGGAGAGAAATTTAAAGAAGGCTGAGGCAACTCTCCATAATAATCGAAAACTAGTTTGAATTTATGCCACGTCAGTCTACTATTGAGACAATAAACTCCATCTAAGGCATATGATGGAGATCTACAGAGCTAAAAAGAAAGATTTACATATGATCTTTATTGATTTGAAAAAGGCCTATGACTCTATCCCAAGAGATATCCTATGGAGAATTTTAGAGAAACAAGTACCAATTCTATATGTCAACCTCATAAAGGATATATACACTGGAGCTGCAACTTGTGTAAGGACTATAGATGGATTGATAAACTACTTTAATATCACCAATCGTCTACATCAAGGATCAACTTAAAGCCTTTACCTCTTTACCTTAGTCATGAATGAGTTGACGAAACATATCCAAGCTGAGGTGCCATGTATGCTTTTGGCTGATGACATTGTGTTGGTTGATAAGATAAGAAATGAAATAAACAGAAAACTTGAACTTCAAAGAGAAGCTCTAGAAGTTAAAAACTTGCACCTAAGCAAGACAAAGCCTAAGTATATAAAATGTAAGTTTAGTAGAAAAAACAACGAAGGGATGGATGTAAAAACTGGAGAAGAGTGCATTCCAATGAAAAATGCTTTTAAATACTTTGGATCCATTTTTCAACAAGATGGTGAAATTAATGGAGATGTTACACATAGAATCAATGCAAGGTGGTTGAAATGGAGAGTTGCATCAGGTGTAATATATAAAAGGGGTTCCCTAGAAAGTTAAAGAAAATTACTATCAAGCAACTGCAAAACATCATGTTGTATGGTTCTAAATGTTAAGTCATCAACTATAGGCATGTGCAAAAGATGTCTATGGCAAAAAATTAAGATGTTGATATGGATATGTGGTCATACAAAGACGGTATTTCAAATGAGATTATTTGAAAAAAGATTAGAATGGCATCGATAGAGGATAAAATGGGAAAGACATGTAAAGTGATTTGAACATTTGCAGAGAAGGCCACTAAATGCTCCTGTCAAGAGATGCAAGACAAAGAATTTATATAGCTAACCCCACTTAATGTGGGAGAAAGCTTGGTTGTTATATATCATTAAACTAACAGCATATATCATAGTTAGCATTATAGATTTACATGTATGTCACAATTGACAAAAATAGTCTAAGTTAATAAGACATATCAAAGTATAAGACAAACTTGAGAGTATATCAAAGCTACCAATAACACATATATACAAATATATAATGTATACAATAATATATATAACATTGAGGATTACATCAAAGAAAGGGGATGGCTAGTGACGTGGGTGGGGGCTAGAGAGGGAACGGGCCATTCTCGTGGCCCTTCTACTGCAAGAAAGAATCGTCGAGAGATTATTTGTTACAGATGTAGGATGCTTGCCCATGTCACCTCCATATGTAGGGATCCTGTGGTGTCTGGCTTAAAAAAAGGTAGGTCATAAATGTGACTCATGTAAGAAGATTATTTCATGCGCGAGGAAGATGGTAGGGGTCTCATCAATCCTGCCACAGTTTTCTCATCCTTCTTTAGAGATCAAGGCACCATGGTCCCCGTCGATGAGTTCCAATGACTCTACCTTATTTAACTTGCTGGTAGGGGATGTTTTGTGGGATCATGTGTCCCTTGATGGTGTGAAGTTTGCACTTTCTGGTAGTGGCTTTCTATCCAAAGACTGGAAAGTCGCTTCTTTGACAATGAATTTGATCCTTCTTTTCGGGCTCGATGACGAGGATCTTGTAAGGTTGAAGGGCAAAGAGTTTGTAGTGGGTGACGCAACTCTCCTTTAAAGATTCCCCCCCAAATACATGAAGGAGCTTTGAACGTTAAACCCTCTATAAGGTTGGATCTACAAGCTCGGATTTGGGGCATTCCTTTGAGGTTATGCACTATAGAGGTTGTGCATGATCTATGTGTCAGTTTGCAAGGGTTAAAAGGTGTGTTGCAATTCAGTTGGAACAGGATGATGTATCATGTATTGAGGTGATTGGTGAGAGTATTAGTGACCGAGAAAGGCCGCAAGAGGCTATTTTAAGGCTTGAAGGATCTTTTTTTGTTATTGAGTTCGAGTATGTTGATGATAATGGGGTTCATTTGAAAAGTATATCTTATACAGCAATGGTAAACGATAATTGTCTAGCAAAGCCACCAAAGAAGAAGCATGCTCAGCAAGAATGGAGGTTGGTAGCCAAGCACCAATTCCTGCATTTTTCCAAATTCAAAATTGAGAGTCGATTTCAAATTTCAAATTTTGAATTTGATATGCACGCACATCAATCACCTACTGATTTTGTGTGATTCTACAGCTTTAGATTTAGAGGGAGAGCCAGTTAGGAATGGTTATTGCCATTCAAATTCTGATTTCCAATGTTACTATTTTTTAGGCACAGAAAACCAGGCAGGAAATCACGCTCCAGTGTTTATCAGTTATAGAGATGGGTTTCGGGTGGATATTATTTGTACCAATTAGGGCTGCTAATCGAATTAAACCATTCAAATTCGACTCAAATTCGTTCGATGAAATATTCGATAAAAGTTCATTCGAAAAAAATGGACTAAACATGAATATTGAAATTACGTTCATTAGCTTAACGAACCGAACATGAATATAATGTATGTTCATTCAATAAAAGTTCAAGTTCGAACATTCATACATATAAAAATGTGTGGATATAAATATATATTTATGTAAATATAAAATTTTCATTTGATTAATAAAAAAAATTAACCCTTACCTTCCCTCCACTCCCACTCCAAGCCTCAAAAGCAAAAAAAAAAAAGGAAAAAAAAGCCAAAAAGACCAATAGTCCATCCCACCCCCGCTCGAGTACTAAAGTTTCAACCCCCTTTCCCCACTCTCCCACTATCCATCAACAAAAGTAAAGTCTAAAATCCTAATTGCAACTCTGGTTCTCCTAAATTTCAATCTCCTCTCGCCATGGCCAATGTCAGTGCACCGCCATCTTCTTCCACTAGCCACCGCCCAACCAACCAACACCTACACCCCTCTGTTCTCTCTCCTCACTGAGCGAAGCAGCAGAAGCAGGCGTGTAGGGTGAGGGGACATGGCAATGAGGGACCTCGTGACGGGCGGTGCAGCCTGCACCGTCCCTGGGAGCTCCACCTCCTCCAACCCCCTCGACGCCGTCACTAATGCCCTCATTGACTCCTCCAAGGTGCAGGTTTGCTCCCCCCACCCTCACACGCTCACCTTCCACTCAATCGCCAAAACCACTTCCCTTTCCCTCCCTCTTAAGCGGAAACCACGCGATCACGGCTCCCATCACTTCGTTGCTGATATCCGAATTCGATTGCGTCTTTTTACCCCTTAACCTTTGATATCGAAGTTAGGGTTTTGTCAGTTATAGTTGGTTGTGTGGTGGGGATCGAGTCTGCTATATTTTAGTTGTTTTAGTATTTGATTCAACGACTTGGGTGGTCTCATGTTGGTGGTGTATTGGGTGGTCTTTCGAACCCCTATAGTTAAAGTTAGTATTTATCTTAGTTTGTGCTGAGGTGACGCGGATGAGGTTATTGTAGAGGTTGTTTAAACTAACATGAGAGAGCATTAAATTAAAATATGTGACGTTGCAGTGCCATGCCATAGTCCAGGTATGATTCTCGTTAGCTTGGAGTTATGGGCCTTGGGGGTTTGTTTGATAGTTGGGGGAATCTATACTATAGTCTAGAAATGGTTGGGAGTGTAAAATTTGAGAAAGCAGGTGGTATCAGTGGTGAAATGGGATCACCTGTTCTGAGGATGGGAATTGGTGATGGTGTTCTGAAGCAATTATGATGGTATTGATACGATTGAAATCTATTGTCTACAAGTGAAGATTCTTCAAGTGAATTGGAAGAAAGCAAAAAAGAAATTTCTGCTATGATTCTGAGTTTGGATGGAAAGTGAGCAAAACTTTCCAGAACCACCAAATTTCTTGGAGATATGCTTCATGTGTGTTTTCCTTCTACCTTTTTGTTTTGGCAAGGAAGTCCTTGAAACTACTTTGACCTGCAAATCCTGCTTGCAGTCCTTGCATGATTCATGTGGCAAATGTACAATACAACATGCCGGTGCTTTCTTTGTTATTATTGTAAGAACTTATTTTTCTTTTGTAGATTCACAAGATGGATTGGATCGGACTTGATTAAGTGGTTCATCTCCGTAAGGGGGTTTTTCAAAGGTGCCCTTTGAGGGGTTCTTTCTAGACATAAAAGGAATGGATGGAATTATTTGCTATTTTTTTGGACACTTTGGCTTCAAAGATTCAGTATAATTTTAAGGAGGAAAGAGCATTCATTGAGAATATTTGTAGGAATGTGAAGTGTTTTAAGGGTTTAGGGATATCCATGTAAAAGGTCATTTTTTTGCCCACTTCAGTTTAAGCTACCAACGTACGTACATGAATCCATGTGTATGAACTTACTGATATCGAACATGTTATCGAACTTAATCAAACATGTTCGTTCGAACAAAGCAAATGAACTAATAACAAACTGAACTCGAACATCTGGTTCCGTAATTGAACCGAACTCGAACATTTGTAACCGAACACTTAACAAACTCGAACTGAACTTAAACATCAAATATTTTATCGAACTCGAACTCGAACATATCTATGTTCAAGTTTGTTCGATTCGATTAGCACCCCTAATACCAATGGCTCTTTTAGAAAGGATTTTAATGGCAATCACCATCTAGGAACTACTGGGAAATGTGAATAATGGAGCCAACAGCAGTACAGTAGATCGCATCCAACCTGTTTCCTTGGATTTTGATCCAAATCTATTTATGTTCTCGGATTATGGGGAGGCCAACAAATAAGAACCATATCTTCCCTTCCCTGCAATGGTGCCAGAGGTGCTCGTATTGGAGGAATTTGAAAGCAACTGTGATTCGATTTCAACACAATGTCACTTTCTTGATGTTGATTCAAATCCAATCGTGGGTATTTCAACCTCTACATTTGTTCAACGCGAAGAAACTCAAAAGTGCTTCTGTTTCCCTCCTGTATTGGAGGAAGATACAGATCCTCGTATGAATTTTATACAGTGCAACTAACCTAACCTCTCTCACCTCATTCTCCTCTGCAAACAAGGCTAGTCTAAGGTACAAAAAGTTCTATATCCAAACCTTCCGTCTCCTTGATATCCTGACTTAAGCATTGACTAAGTTGGCATTTCTTATTTGCAAGTTTTTATAGAGTGTTATTCACCAAATGGTTAGTCATCCATAGCTATGGTTCCAATAGCTGGGACTTGAAGGAACATTTTAATTTCCCTGGTGTTTTAGACCCCGGTGTTCACCCCTTAGATTGGGATGTTTAGTTTTAGTCGGTCCACATGGACTAGAAACTTGGAATCAAGATGTGTTTAGGAAATAAACAAATGAAAAATCACAGTTTTTGCTTGGAGTTCTGCCCATTCATAGTTGGAACCAATGTCTTGGCCCATTCATAGTTGGAATCAATGTCTTGGCCAAATAAAGATTTACTTGTTTTCTTAAAAAAGATGAAGGGTTGTTATCCGATTGATAACCAGTAGGAAATTATATCAACCAAAGTCCAAGAACTGACACTTCACAAATCGGAGGCCCATAAATTGGTCAAAGAAGAAACACAAGCAGCAAAATTCTTGGTATAAGGGGTCTAGCCCTTGAAGATAACGACATTTCTTTCAAGCCAAATGCCCCAAAGAACTATCAAGACCTTCCCTTTCTAATTGCTTGTCTTAAACACATTCTGCCTACCATTCTGGTTCCTACATTTGAAAGCTCTCCAAAAGACCGTAAAGGCAGCATGGGATACCTACTCTAAAAAAGTTGTCTCCAGACCTGCGCTGAAAAGAAACATCCGAAAAATAGGTGGTTAGCATCTTCATCTACTACAAGGCAAAATGAGCAGATCTTCTCTGCCTTTAGCACCCATCTGGCCCTCCAAACTCTTGTCATGAGTCTACCCTTCTAAGTAGTCACGCAAAGACCTTGACCTTCAACTAACAAGAAGTCAACTATATATGCCTGCAATCCCTGATGCGATCTACATCCATCACTGACCCACCACCGCCCAAGCTTCTATAAACTTCCTTTATAAAGAACTTGCCCTATTCCCACATGAAAGCATCATCACCATCTTCAAGTCTAATCCCTCCAACTCCTGTAGCAATACTCGGAGCTCTCCAATCCTCTGATCGAACAGATTTCCCACAAAGGTAGGGCACCACAAATTCTCCCAACATTCAACCTCTTGGACCTCCTTACAAGTAGCCATCACATATAGTCTCGACAACCAGTCCTTCAGCTTTCCTTAACCCATCCAGTCATCCAGCATGAAGCAAAACACATCACTCGTGCTAATAAGTGGAACAAAAAAGGATTGCACCTTCCACAAAATACCAGAGATAAACCTTTACAAAAATAAGAATAGCCACTCTGAGGATACATCAAAACGTCCCAAATTGCAGAGCCCTCATAGCAAATATGCATGACTCTTCCCAGGAGATCTCCCCTCCACTCAAACAACCTATTGATCCACTTAGTCAAAAGACAATCATTCATTCTCCCCAGGTCCCTCACCCCAAAACCTTCCTTCAACAGCCTATAGATCTCCTCCCCCCAAACCACCAATCTCACTCCTTTCCTCGTTGAGCCTTAGTTCGTCCAAAAAATATCCCTCAAGTTGAAGATCTTCTTTTCAACCTTTTTTTGCAGCTTCAATACAGGTGTGAAGTAGGTCATAAAAGCCAAGATCGCCTTAAGTAGCAGCAACCTTCCCCCTCTGGACAAAACCTTGGAGGCCCACCCTACCAACCTCCTATCCATCCTATCAATCAAAGGCACCCATTCCTAAACCGACACCCTCCTATCGGACAGTAGGAGACCAAGGTAGGAAATGAGTAAGCTACCCTTGACCATATGTAACTCGAAGCTGCACTCGCCAGCTTCCTCAAGCGACATTTGAATCAGGACAAAAGTTAATTTAGAAAAGTTTTTTTACAAGCCAGAAGCCTCACCAAACAACTCCATAAGAAGGCACATTCTTCGTGCTTCAACCTTTAATCCTTCCACAAAGAAAATAGTATCATCAACATATTGAAGCACCAGAACCTACACCCCATCCCCTACTAAGAACCCCTTGACCAGATCCCTCTCACAGATCATAACAGTGGATCTTGCTAGTGCATCTACCGCCAGAACAAAAGGCAAAGGTGCCGACGAACACCCCTATCTAACCCTCCTTGGTTGAATCGATCCACCTGTCAGGTTCCCATTAACAAGAATGGAAAAAGATATCGTCACACACCTCTTCATCCAATCCACCCATTGAGCAAAGAAACCCATCTTCACCAAAGATGCCCAAATGAACAACCACTAAACCAAGCCATATACCTTATTAAAATTAACCTCCCAAAGGAACACCTTCCTCTTCTCCCTCCAAAAAGTCAATCTCCGAGGCAATTATAAATCTATCTAGGATATTACGACCCAAGACAAAAGCCGTCTACACTGTTGACATAATGCCATCCAAAACCCACCCTCAACTTATTCGCCAACACATATAGAACATTAGACATCACGATGGGTCTGAAGTCTTTGATAGCCTCCACTCCATTCTTCTTCGAAAGTAGGGACATAGAACTTATTAAATCTATTGAATCCTTAGTTGCCATTAGCAAACTCGAAAACAACCTACATGACATCTTCCTTAACCAAGGTCCAGAATTCCTTATAAAAATGCATCACAAACCCATCAAGGCCCAAGCATCTATCTGCATTCAATCCCCAAATCGCCCTTCAGACCTCATCCTCGGCAAAGGGCAAAATAAGACCATCTACTTGCTCCACCGTTAATCCCAATGTCTCTACTCCTAACCACCTCCCACACATCCTCCTACTCGTGAATTCCCTGTAGTATTCTATGGTCGAACCACCTGTAGCTTCCCTACCCAAAAACTCTGCATCATCCTCACGTAGCTTCTCTATTCAGTTCCTCCTTCGTCTCCCTAAAGTCGCCATATTGAAGTACCTAGTATTAGAATCACCCTCCTTCAACCGCTTCTACCCCAACCTAGTCTTCCACTCAACCTCTTCCTTTTGATCCTCTACCTATACCGTACACATGTGTGGCTCTAGCAACCCGACCAACCTCAAATAGATTCCTTGTATACTTCTCTCTGTCAAGCCTAGCAATCTCTGATAACGCTTCATCCTTCCTCCTACTCTGTTTCTCTCTAACCTGCTTCCTATAAGTCCTCAAAAACACTAGCAAGTCCCGCAACTTGGCCTCCATCCTCGCTGCCGCTGAGCCTGTCAGTTGAGATGACCTCCACTGCTCTTCCACCTTCCTCTTGAAACCCTCCTCCAAAAGCCATACGATCTTTCAAATTTAAAGTACGTCCCAAATTTCCTTTCCTGATTTGGCAGCCACATCAGGGGGATATGATCTAAAAATGACCTCTCCATAGGTCAAACACCTACCAAAGGAAAGGCTTCTGTCATTTCCACACTGGAGAGGAACCTATCAATCCGAGACATCTAGCCCGTCAAACTCCTCCAAGTATATGCGCATGAGCTGGGAATCACATCAAGGAAGCCATGAATGCAATAAACTCCATAAACATGTCCAAACCACGATCTCTTCCCCACATCACCAGGCCTATCCTTCGGAAGCAATATAACATTGAAATCTCCCACAATCAACCACGGACAACCAAGGACTCTTTCTACTACCTGACTTAAAAGTTACAAACATCAAATGTTTATAAAGCATTAAAGGTCTAAAATTTAGAAGTTCTCTCGGGTCTCCCATCGTTGATCATTTCAATTCATGCTCCATGCTCAATCTTCTCTATCTAGTATCCGTGCCTACAAAAAGAAAGATCTATGTTAGAAAAAAGTAAGCTTTTTTACATTTAGAGGCATATTGAACAAAGGGATTTCTTTGAGGTAAAGAGCTTTATTTGCTCAACAAAGCAAATAAATGTGTATGAAAACAGAGATACCCACACATGCATACACTGATCTAATGCTCGCCTAAAACAGTAATTAAAATACAATGTATATTAGAATCCAGCTTTATTTCTTTCCTATAATACAATAAGCTTTTCCTGCAAGGCTATATATGAGCAGTTAAGTAAATTATTTACAGTGATGGATGTCAAAAGATCAATTCATTGTAGATGGTGGTAGTATTAGTTCAGTAGCATTTCAGAGTACCCACTTAACGGTGAAGCTTCCATTTGGCACAATCAACTGAATAAAGCAGAATACGAGCCAATATGTTAACTTCTCACTAACAAATCATTCAAAGAAAGGTATTCCTTCATGTATCCTGCAAATGCATCATTGGAAGATGCATTATCCAATGTAAAACAAAAGACTTTCTTCTCAAGTTTCCATTCATTTATTATCTCCAAGATTTTCTCATATATAGCCAAACCCATGTGAGGTCAAGGAAGAATGGAAAAATTCAACACCTTCTTTTGTAATTTTCAATCACTATCAACATAATACGTCGTGAGGCATATGTAACCATCGGTGTTTATTGAAGTCAATAAATCAGTGGTAAAGCTAATTCTTCCATAAATGGAAGATAAGCATGATTTAAGAGATTTTTTTTCCTTTTATAAATGTCCATCACATCAGATCTAGCATCATTGCGTGATATCACTCTTATGTCTTCACACAACTGAAAATCTCTCTTATACCCAGTGATTAAAATGCCGACGGCAAGGGCATCTTTGGAAAACCTCCTTGCCGACATGCACTTTGTGTCGAAACGCAGGGAAGCCGACAATATAGTCAGCATGCCGCCAAGTGCCGACGAGTCTAGTGAGTTTTTGTGCTGGCCGAGTAAGGTTCGAGGTGTGGATTTAATGGGTAAGGATCTACAAGTCTGGGTAAGGGCACGCACGCACGCATGCATGCACGCACATGATTTTGGGCTCTGAATTGACTCGTCAAAACCTTGGGTACGATGAGTATTCTTGGGCTCTTATTGTTACACAATTAGAATTTTTTGAAATTGATATCATTTTGACTACTTCTGTGATTTTTTGTCGGCATGGCCATCGAAAAATGGGCATTTCCACGACGTGCCTTCGTCATGCCTATGAAATGCACACTTAGAATTTCATCGACACAACGTCGAAATCAGCATTTTGAACCTTGCTTATACCATCATACTCCACAAAAGAAAATGGAAGATCATGCTTAATAATACCACGAGATAATAGCTCTCGAAATTTCTTCTGATCAAGAACATTACATCTCATTGTCATAGATCTTGAATCACGAGCTAGAACAAGTTGTCCAATATCCTATGTGTCTCTTCTAGGGCATGTATCATCGATATAATGCAACAAATTTGTTGTCCCATGCGTCTTACTCTCACAAATCAACTCAATACAGCAATGCTTACACCTATCCTTTTCGGGGTCATCTTTGTTTTTCCTTTAAACTATATCAAAATGTTTCCATGCCCTTGAGGTTCTTTTCCTCTTGCATTTTTCCTTTTGTTTCGTTTCACGAACATTCTTTTTCTTGCTAGGTCCAACATTCTCAAAAGTGACTTGTGTACTTAGATTATTCTCATTTTTATCATTTAACCTATAAATTTAAAAAGCATCACCATTAACAATCTACAATGACATATAGATATAATAGACAACACATTGAATTATATTAAGACAATCCACCTTCCACAATTTTTCTTCCATAAAATAATGCAGAGTATTATGCAGATTCACAATTGGTTACAACCAAGATCTATTGAATGGATCTTGATGCCTTATTATTAATTTCATGAATTCTTTAATTCGAGGTAGCAAACTCGAGAGGTTGAGAAATCACTATCATCATGTGCCCTTTCATGAACACCAATAAAGCTCGACAAGCGGAAAGAGAGAGAGAGAGGAAAGGGGAAGGAAGGAAACAAGAAAGCCTCCCAAAAAAAAAAATTTGAAGAGCACGTAAACGTCCATATGAAGTTGCTTGTTACCTATATATTCAAGTCCATACCGAGGGCAGGACAATGGAGGGGCACCTGGGCTGCTGCCAGATTCGGTGGCAATGAGGTACACACATAGCAGAGGGACAAGGCGTGCCACCATCACACGCACTTGAGCTGTTGAGGGAGAATATCGATTGTGGTGAGGAAGAGGGGGAGGGAGAGAAAGGGAGAGGGAGAGTCGGAGAGAGACTAACCGACGTAAGGAGGCGTGACTGTGGTGAGGTCACTAGAGGTTGCCTTTCCGCACTTCAGGAGGCGTCAGCGTCACGCAGCCGTCGGAGGAGGTGGTGGTCGTTCCTTGCAGCCTGGCAGAGTTGAAGCTGCAACACCGCAACTGTCGTTGTCAACGTCGCTCTGGAGTTTGGAGATTGTAGTGGAGCCGACGATGTGGAGAACCTCGAGCCTGGAGGAGGCACCGCTGGGGGAAAGGGAATGGGGATGGGAGTGGTGGTCGAGTGGGTGGGTTAGACTTAGGGTTTGTTTTCTTATTTGTTAGCGAGGGGGTAGTGCAGTGTCGCTAATCGTGTGGGGGCATGGCCGCATAAGGGGGGAGGGGGGACTTAGGTCTGGAATGATTGGGGACAGTAATCGGGTTAAGCGTGTACGTGACCCTAAACCCAAACCCAACTTGTTTAATAAACAGGTTAAATAGGTTTAAACTCGTTTATTGTTAGCGGGTCCGGATCCATTAATCGAGTTGGGTTCGGGTTGGGTTACACGAGTTCAATTTTTTTTTACAGCCTTAGTGGGGCGAACACATATGATAGTGATGTTGGTGGTAAGGCGAAGGGGCTAGAAGCACTTAGTAAGAATGGAGGTCCGAAGGCGAAAGCCTTGGATGCTGGGCAGGATGGGGGTCGACAGTAGCATATCATAGTGCATGACGGGGACGCCGACTTGGAAGAACGACAGAGAGTAGCGATGTGGCAGTGTTCAGACATGTGTCTGGGGATGATATCTCAGTTGCCTTACGACTAAGGTGCTTTCCTAGAATGTGAGGGGGTTGAATGACCTCTCTCAGAGGGCAGTGCTCAGTGAATACATATAGTTTTAGGGGCCTGAGGTGGTGTTTTTGAAGGAAACCAAGCTTAGGAGTTGTGACTAACAGATCTGGAAGGAGATTGGGGGAAGCTAGGTGGATAGTTTTGTCATGTTGGACGTCATAGGGAGATTCGGAGGGGTTATCATAGGGTGGAAAGAGAATGCATTTGCTAAGGAAGATTCGTTCTTGGACTCTTGTGTCGTGATAGTGCGGCTTAGGAGGCATCAGGATGGCCTTAAGCTAGCCTTCTCGACGATGTATGGGCCAAATGACAATGGGGCTCGTCAATAGCTATGAGTGGATGGCTTGCTTTATTATGAACTTTATTTTAAATGTAGTTTCAAAGTCTGGTCTTTGTATGTGGTTTTAAGTTTGGACCATGCATGTTGTTTGAAAAACTTTTGGTCAAGCATTAGCAACTTATTTAATTTACTCTCGTGATATGATATACTTGTATAACTTAGTTTGGACTATGTATGTGGTTTTCTATGTGGCATTGCCAATTATATAAGGATAGAATTTTATGTCTATTGCCCTGGTATGATACAATTTTATGTCTTTTTTTAATGAAGGTCATTCTGTGAATTATGCATGTGTTTTTAGTTCAAACAAATCATATTGGAAATAACCCTATAAACTTTATTTAATCCATTTAACTTGTTTACCCATTTAACCCATCTAATTCATTTAACCCATTTAATTAAAGGGGTTAAACAGGTCGAGTCAGGTTTGGCGATTAAAAACGGGTCGATTTTGTGTTGAAGTGTTTGGACCCATTTATTAAATGGGTTGAACCCGACCTGACTCGTTTCTAAACAGGTTTGGTTTAAATGGGTTGGGTTGGACCCAACCTGACCCGTTTGACAGCCCTACACCCCACCTCCAAAAAGGGCCCTCGAAGAGATCCCCCCTTACGCTTCTTTATGTCCTGGCCCCCTCTTTTCCCCGAAGGCCCCACACCAACCACCACAGCATAATCCTCTCCCTATCGCCCACAATAGCTCCACTTTGACCTGAATCACAACCTCAGCTCACAATGTCCCGAGGACCACCACTGCACCAACCGCAACTTTGCTCCATCTCTCACAACTTTCCCTATGTCGCGTTCTCCCAAAGACCTAAGGGGCCTCTTCAAAAACTCCTCTTCAAACATTGTCAAAAGGCACTCATGCTCCCAACAAGAATTCTCATCTGGGCCTCCAGAACGAATCGAATTTAATGGGCCTAGAGTTGGACCCCCACCATCAAACTCCACCGCTAGATCTTGTTCCCCTTTGAATCCAATTACCAAAGGTGGTGGCTCCAACTCAGCCCCACGAGATAACTCCCCCGCATCAGCTACCAACATACACATCTCATCTCCCTCGTAATCTCCTCCCACAAAAATCAATGCGCCCTCATTAATTAGGCCACCATCTTCAAGAAGCTCAATCGATCCTCTCAATTTCCGACTTTGCAGCAAACTCCAAGCATCGCAACCGATCCCTTTGATCTCACACCTCCACTACAAATCTTCGCGTTGGCCCTTCAGTTTCCAAATCTTCATCAACAACTTCATGGTGGCGTCACTTGCCATCGGTGCACCTAAAGGACCACCAACCTTCACCTTCCGACCACCTCCAACAAGGGCAAGCACATATACGACCTCCCAGCAACATCGACAAGCATGATCGCCACCACCCAAGATGACCCTCCCAGGTGCAACATAAACTCCGGGGTCATCTTCTTGGTCGATATGAACTCAACCATTGCCCTAATGGTTGTCATATCTCCATCGACGAGACCAAGCCCGGTGCACAACCTAATTCTCACAAAGGGTTCCACAACTGCCTTAAGCACCTCCCTCATGCAAAGCCACAATGGAATCCCCTCGACCATCACCATGACCTCCACCCTTCGCGATGGCCTCTCTACCGAGGCGCCATCGTGGATTGGTGTCCACCTTTACCACACCAAAGCCCCCTCCATCGAGGAAACCTCGAAGACAAGCTTCGCGCCATCTCTAGCCTTAAGCCAAACAGCAGGAACCTCGAATGGGAAATCCTCACCACCTTAGGAGTGATCTCCGAGCTAAGCAAAGTCACCAAGCCCCTCTTCAACACTGACCTCTTTAGTTGCCCATGCACCACATCGCCAACTAAGGCTCCCTCAAGTTCCCCCTCAAGCGACTGAACCTACGCCGGCCAAGGAACCAACACTTCTATCTCCAGGACCCCCTCCGAAGGAGGAGGGCTCCTAAGACCCCCTTGCCTGCTCCACCCAGCAGCACACATTCTCCTTTGATGACCAACGCCATAACATCTAAAGCACCGAACCAAGTCCTGACAATTCTCTGCAAGGTGCCCTAAACCAAGGCATTTGAAGCACCTCACCTCCTCCCACGACCTCCTTCTTGCCCTCCTAAATTGAACCTCCACCCACCCTGCCTTGCCATCCTTCAACACCCCACCCCTCTCTCTCACGCTTATTCCCAAGGTTGGTTCTATGCCTACATTAATTCAATAAATATTTACTTGTTGATTTCAATATTTTTCCCATGAAGGATTTTAAGTTCACATCTAAAGGCAATGTCCTGGATGCCAATGGCATGGCCACATTATGCCAATGAAATGGCTTTTTTTTCTTATATGAGACCAATTCAAGACAAATATAATGTCGAAATGCATGAATGTCAACAATATTTTGCAAAATTCTGATAGAATGTTGACAATTTCAACGAAATGGGTGGTGGCATTATGTATGATTCTTAGATTGCTTCTGTATTTTTAGGTTGAAATTGGCAAGCTAATAACACATTCAAGGGTGCAAAAATCGATCTATGCGGTTGATTAATCGGTCGCATAATCGTATATGATCCAAAACAAACCGAGTACCTATATAGCCCTATAGTCGGTCTACCCGATTAATTGTTTGATTATCCAATTAATCAACTAATTAATCGGCTGAGTAAATTTTAAGGTTTCAATTTTTTTTAGCTTTAATGCACATGCAATGCACCCCCAAACCAAAACCCAACTAAACCCAACACCTAAATGCACCCATGGTTTTAAAAATCGCACCTCGAGGCTATAGAGGCGTATGCCTCGAGGTGAGGCGGCCCCAAATAGCCTCGAGGCGATAGCCTCAGGGTGCATTCAAGAGGCCTGCACCTCGGTCGAGCCGAGGCGGTCTGAGGCGCTCGAGGCGGTGAGGCGCACATGAGGCGCCGCCTCAGCGAAAGGAGAGCATTGCCGGTGGTGTGCGATGGTGCTGCTGCTGCTGCATCGTCGAAGCTTGAGGAGCATCGCCGCAGCAGCATCTCGAGGAGCAGCATCGTCACAGCAGGTTCGGAGCTCGTGGAGCAACATCGCCGCAGCAGTGTCAGAGCTCGAGGAGCAGCATCGCCGCAACAGCGTCGGAGCTCGAGGAGGAGAAAGAGGCATGAGGAGAGGGAGGAGAGGGGAAAGCATCAATGGTGTAGGATCCACATACGAGGCACATACGCACACCCACCAGAGGAGGAAGAACGACTATGGCTTCCTACGGAAGCCAATCAACTTCGTGTGGGGAACTTCCCCTTGTTTTTTTTTTTTAAAGAGCCCTTCAACCCAATCTTGAGCACCAAATAAGTCCTCCCCATAATTTTTTTTTCTTTTCACAAAAGCCCCTTGTCAACATTAGTTAGGGCCAAGAGAGAAATCGAAAAAAACAAAAACAATAAAATCTAAGGGGGAAGATCCTATCCTCCAACCTTTTTTTTTTTCTTTCGATGGATTTGCCTAATTTTGAAAATTACTCATAGGTATCTTCAGGTCCTTACACTTGGAATGTGATGAGGCATTCCAAGTGTATATAATATACACTTGGAGCCCTCCGGCAGGTTGCTCCACCTCTCCAGTGCCCTCTAGCACAGTAATATATATTGTTATATGTATGTATACGTAGAACTATATATATAATATATACTATTATATATGTATGTATACATAGAAGTTTATATATAATATATACTATTATATATGTATGTATAGTATACATAGAAGTATGTATATGTATGTATATATACTTAACAAGTATATATCATATCAATTTTCTATGTTTTTTATCCAAAACCTGAGGCTTACGCCTCGAAGCTTACGCCTCGCCTCGATGAAGACAAACCGCCTCACATTTTTTAAAACCTTGAATGTACCTAACTAAACCCGACTTCTCTCATTACCACAAGTTCCCAACACATGAAAACCTCAGCCCTAAGCAAAACCCTCGGTCCTGAGTCCCTCTTCTTGTCTCATTTACCCCAACTTGACTCCTTTAAATTTATAATGCACCAATCTTAATTTATTTATCTTATTTTATGTGTTGTGATATTGATAGCTACTTACTAGAAGCTATATTGCGAGAATATGCATATCAAAAAAATATTATTAATATATATATGATACTTCAATTCATACATATGTATACTTAATATGTATAATGGTATATATAATTATATTTAAAATTTTAAATATTAAAAAATACTACACCCATTAATCCCTGATTAATCACCTGCATATCCTATACTCCTTAGTCGGTGACCTCACCGACTAAATACCGACCACCGCAACTATGAACACATTTATATGATTACATCCATTGCATTGTTGCATGTTTGTTGGGACGCTAAGAACTCATTCAAGGATTTCTCCCTCTATTTATTAGATCTTTCAGGCATTTTAACTTCTCCAAAGTTAAATGGTATCTATTTCTTATTATTTAAGCTAGATTTAAGTCACAATCTCTACATTGATTAATCCTTGAATGGGTTTTAAGAATTAGATTTATAGACCCATGAGGTTATGGTAGGTTAACTAGTTCTACAATTATTTGATCTATGTTTTATAAAGTTAACTTGTTAAGTGTTCGGATTTAATGCCTAAATATTTTTTTTGATAGGATTAATGTTTAAATGTTTATCAAGAATTGGAAGCACAATCATATGAATTTAATACAATGAAATCATTCTCATAGAATTCCTAAATTTTCTCTACATGCCTCCAAAATGCCTACTTTTTGAGGTGTTTAAGTCATTGAAATTCAGTGTCAAAATTCTAGTATTTCTTCAGCTCAAGGGTGCAAAAATCAATCTATGTAGCTGATTAATTGGCTGTATAAACATATGCAGTCAAGAAATGAACTGCTATATTCAACCCTATAGTCGATCTACCGGATTATTTAGTCAATTATCCGATTAATCGGCCAACCAATGTTTAAGGTTTCAAATTTTTTTAACTTTGATTCACATGCAATGCAACCCTATACCAAATAACACCCAAATGACACCCGACTTCTCCTAATGCACGAAAGCCCTAAGGACAAAACCCACAGTCTCTTGCAAGGCTTTTCTCTAATGCTCTCGCCATGACCCACCGCCGCCCAGAGCCTCTTCACGAGTCACCGCTCAGGCCAGCATGTGTTCAATCGTCACCGCACCACCCAACCCCTCCTTCACTGCTAGTGAGCGATCTCCAAGGTGGTTGCTGGCAGTTGCTATCATTGTTGTGGTTCCATCACCAATGAGCAGTGCGCCAGTGGCTATTGCCCTCTCCACCGGTGGCTGCTACTCTCCATAATCTACCGATAGCCATTGCTTCTCTCTATTCTCTTCTTACCAATGGTTGCTTCTTTCTTAACTTTCTTTCATGTTTAACGATTTTGATTTCTTTCAAAAAAATTGTTTAATGATACTATTTTAATTATTTTCTTGCACATGTGATTTTAGATTGGTTTTTGTTATTGTGAGTTGCATATATTATTTTAGATTGGTTTGTGAATTGCATTTTTTTTTATTTGATTGCATAGTAGCATATGTTAATGCAACTGATTTTTATATTTTATGCTTTAGACTTTATGCATAGTAGCATATGTTACTGATCTTTAGATTTTATGCATAGAAGCATATGTTCCCTTATTTCTAGATAAGAAGGATTGAATCCTAATATTTTCTTAAGATGTTTTTTTGGGAATTTGCTATTTATTTTATACTTTTTGTGGCATTTAAAACTAAAAACTTGTCTCTTTTAGATTTATGATGCACTAATCTTAGTTTATTTGTCTTATTTTATGTGTTGTGATATTAGTAATTATTTGTTAGAAGCTATATTGAGAGAATATGTATATCAAAAAATAACACTAATATATATGTGGTATTTCAATTTTTATATATTTATACTTAATATATATAATGGTATATATAATTATATTTAAAATTGTAAATATTAAAAAATACTACAATTAATCCCCGATTAATCACCTGTATACCATATACTCCTTATTCGGTGACCTCACCAACTGAATATCAACTGTCAATTTCTACAACCTTGCTTCAGCATGCCTTAAGCATGCTTCTAAATTGATACTTCCATAATCATCAAATTAGCTTTGCAATCAACATTTAAAACCTTGACTAGAGGTTGGACACACTTGTCATTGTAGCAAGCTTGAACAAGGTAAAGGTGCACTTAAACAATCAAAAATTGAGTAACAAATTTGCAATTTGTAAGCACATATTTTATCTTCATAATTGTTTTGGAGAGTCTGCCATCATTTACAACACTTTCCAATTGATTTTTTAAACAAACCAACTAGTACACAAGATAACTGAATTGGCAAACTACCACGCCTGCATGATGATCAAATAGATAGCTACAACTTGACCATAACAATTATTAAATTAGTTCACACAATTCTGTTCATAGTAGGTAATTGCAATTGTGGAGAATAAAGTGACATGTGGCAATGACACGTGGCAGGTCCCAGCATGCACCCTTGAGTGCCGGCCCTAGGGAATTTTGTGAGGGTGTCTTGAAGTCCAAATCTCTTATTCTTAGTAAATTAGGTGTCAATTAGTTGAGTAATTAGAGGAATTTGATATTCCCCGATTTTAAAAGATTTGATTGATTGTGATTGGATTTATTTCCTATTTGAGAGATTAGGATTAATTCTCTTTATAAAGGAGACTCTATGTAATTATTTTTTCTTAAGTTAATGCAATATCTCTTCCCAACATAACAACTCCCTCTCTTCTCCACTGTTGTCTTGCCATATCTCTCTCTACTATTAAGTGTGTGCAGCCTCCATTGGCAACCTATTGCTGCCATCTCTTCCCACATGAAAGAGACTCCACACTCCATAGCACCTAAATCTCCACATGGCATCAGAACCTTCAACCTAAGCTCTTCCCAGGGATTTTTTTTCTATACGCATAGGAAGGAAGAGAAGAAAATAAAAGCCACGCACAACTTGTGCGTAACATTTTGTTGGTGGATAGCAGCCACGTGCATGGCCTTTCCTCTTGTCAAATCACGCACAAGAAGCCCTAGCTTGTGCGTGACATAACTGATTATACATTGCCTTCAAAGTGATGTAATGAGCCCTAAGATAACCTCATGTAACAAAATAGAGTCTTGGGGAGATCAAATAACAGCTAATGAAATATTTGACAGTAATACTTAAGTAACAAAAATGAAGCTGCCTTGTGAATGCCAATAGTAATGTAAAAACGAACCGCCATCATAGTACAATACTGTACACCAGTAGACCACTGTAAGTAACCCTCTCTCAAGCATACTGAGAACCCTTGTCACGTTGAAAATTACTTCTTTCAAGCAATTAGTGGAAAAACCCTCATATTGTTACATATGTCGCTGATTAACTTTGGTGAACTTGATGACTATTGATGTGCAATACCTATGATGTATTATTCCTTGCTATGGGATGTATGGGTTACAACTAAAGATTGAAGAAAGAGAGCATTAAAGAAGGAACCGTATATATAAATATATATATATAACACCTCAAAGAAGAGGCAAGAAGAGCAGTTCCTGAGCTCGACCAACTCGTTGAGGGTGGCCCCTTTGGTCTCCTTGGACTCGACCTTATTGTCCTTCTTGCAATGCGGCAGCAGCGAGACAACGTTCAGCATCAGATGGCGGTACCTGAAGGCGAAAACAACCCAAAAAGAAACCGCATCGCAACGGATAAAAACGAAAGAAAGAAGGAGAGAGAGGGAGGGTGGGGTTGGGGGATGGGGAAGGGCGTCCTTTTTCAAGTGAACAACACACCTGTACGTGATGCGGCGGGAGCAAGTGACCAACACCTTCTCCCTGTTCCTGAACACCACCGCGCCACCATCGTTGTCGAAGTTACTCTCGCCGCCTGCGGCTGCCAGCTTCTCCTTCCACCCCGTGAGGGTCCTTCTTGGTCGAGGACGCGGAGGTGCCTCCAACGTCTCGTCCTTTCCGGGCACAGGCGCCGCCGCTTCGCCGTGCTTTCGCTTCTTCCCCATAGCAGCAGCGGTAGGTGGAGGCCGTTCGCGCAGCGACGTGGGTTTTACGGGGCAGGAGGACTAGGGTTTAGGAGGGTAGGGAGGGAAAGGAGGGGAAGGAACGCGAGCTTGTATTAAACCTCAATTTCCTGCCCCTTTACCTTTCGTTGGCAATGTCTTAAAAATTACTTAAACCGGCTAGTCGATTTTGCTTCGTGGTGGTACAATCGGACCAGTCAAACTGGTAATGACATGTCACTTGAAAAGAAAGCCGACTCACAAGATCTTCCGCTTGATTTGTGTTGATCTAATTAAATTGAAGGAGCGTTCAATAAAATTAAATAAAAATATATAATAAAATTTATTATTTTATCAAGTCAAGTATACTGTATCTAAATCATCGTAAGTTAATAAAATCTCCAATTTTACAACAAAAAAAAAATCCATCTTACATAATTGAGTAAAACTACCTAGGAAAGTAGAAAGTTAAGTTCGAAAATATCCATAATTATGATGATCAATGAATAGTAATGATAGAGAGTGGATAAATCAAAATAAAAAGTACCATATAACATGTCCATCAACCTTCATCCATCGATGATCAAAACACTGCACAACATTAAAAAAATTAAAACGTTTGATGCTAAAGCTTTCATTTTGAAAAGGATTAACACACCAATGAAGCAAATTACAAACACAAAGCACCACAAACGATGGCCCTGTTGGAGTTGCATGTCTTAAGCAAATCAACTCGAGTCGAATCACTGGATCGATGATTCAGATCTGAGTATTAGATAAGGTGGACACACTAATATACCTAGATGGATCTTTCAGTATAATTAGTATAATATACTATGCTATGTTGGATATATCGATGATGGGTATTGAAAGACCCAAATGGTTTGGATCAAGGATTTCAATAAGTCATCAAAAATCATTGTAGTATCCAACTATTGTCTCTAATCTAAGAAAAGTGATAATTTTTTCTAGAGATGGTTGCCTAACCGATGCTCTTGATACACATCCTTTGCATGAGAATATAGATTCAGGACTATCGCACAAGTTAAGAAGTTAACTCAACATAATAGAGATGTAAAAGTCTTCCTCTTATTATTGACACAAAGAAGGCATATCCTTAAACCTGACACATATATGTGTCTCTATTCATAAACACATACATTTGATGGACCATTAGTAGATGCAACCACCTTACTGCTGATACTAGAAAGATGGTGCATATGAGAAGGGACAATAAATACATGATCTTCCGAAGGGATCACACAAATCCATTGTCGTAGATGTATGCAGCAGATCGGGAGACTCAAGCACACTCCTTATATGTTGGAAAGCATGAAATTTCATCAATGCTCATATGGGTCCTGATCAGGCCCATATATGAAGAGAAGACAGACCTTTAGCAAAGTCTTTGGTCTTCATTATAGTCCCAATGATACAAAGAGACTGTGAAAAGCATGTAACTCATAATGAGATAGACTGTGACGACTCGAGTCTCGTCAATCGACGAAACATGAGTCATTAAATGCTAATACCAACCAACAATACAATAAACAAAATTGCAATCACCCAACACATAGTCATAGAATATTAATAGCCAAATTTTTAATTCAACCTCTCCTAATTATGTTTTGATGATTTAACAAAATACCTAAAAGAAAAATAAAATTAGATAAACCACTATTTCTATCTCCGTCATAACCCCATTGCAGGTATCTTAGAATCTTAAAGACAAGAAATGAAGAATGAAGATGTCATTAGTCTAGATCTTAGGATTTGATGTATAAATCTTATGAAAAGTTATAATTTTATTTTTGTTGAGTCTAAGATGAGTTGTAAAGAGCCCTCATCTAGCTATAAGAACTCTAGATGCAAGCTCACAACACTTAGGCAAAACTTAAAAACAAAACCCAACTTAGAAATAAACATATACCTTAGAATCAGACATCTGCAGGTGTTCCCAGATGTTTGATATTGAAAGATAAGTCATCTGACGTATGTATCAGATGACCAGCTACCATATATAATGCCTTAGGGTTTTGCACACTTAGGCTTCAGATGACTATATACTATCATAGACATTCACAGGAGTCCACTCACCCTTAGTTGCTAAGATTATCTTTATATCTATTTGGAGAGCTCTATAAGATGTCTTTTATTTTCATCTTTACATCTTGTTATACTTGGGTATCTGATTTAATTTTTGCGGTAAAACTTGAAACTAATATTTTTGATATTTTTTAATAAAAAGATGGAGGTGAGAAAATTGAATATTAATCACGAAAAATAATAAAAAGGAAATTGAGAAATATGGATTTCAAATAAAATGATTAGAAATATAACTTTATTGTTACTTAAATAAATGTAAAATTTACAACTAGTATTGATTAGAACATGAAAAAAAATAACAAGAATTAAAAATAGAGATGCAGAAAAAGATGGGTCGAAACGTAGTTCGTTGTTGCAACAAAGATGAAGGCGGAGTGGAGTTGAGGTGGAACATAGATGCGGAAGAGAGATGGGGAGAGGAGATGAGAGTTGGAGAACAGATTTTTTATTTGGTGGAGAGGGGATGGGAGAATACGGTGACGAGGGGATGGGAGGGTGTGTACCGTGGTGAGAGAGATTGGAGAGGATGGGAGGAGAGGGGACCTAAGTAGGGAGTTGGTGATGGTGGGATTCTTGTTGGGATGGGAAAGGCCATTGAAATGAGATAAAATAGAACGTGGGATTCTTGTTGGGATGGGAAAGGCCGTTGAAATAGATTCAGTGGTATTTTAGTGAATTATATATATATATATATGAAAAATTATCTTTTGACTACTATGTTCAAAAGATTAAAAATGAACACATAATATAATTTGTTTGATCCTATATATTATTTTTCAAATTTGTATTCCCTTTTCCATGATGGTATCGGAAACCACTATTTATATCGTTGTAGTTTCCTTAAGTCACAGAAGTAATCAATTAATATGTTTTTAATTCAGTTACCATACATAGATATCATTCTGTTATCAATTAATATCAGAAACCACCATTGTTATCATCATTTTTATCTCAACCAAAAAAAAAAATCGTGGTGCTCTCATTCTGTTTAATCACGATGCTCCATGAATCGATGGTGCTCGAGTGAGAATATTGATGCATCTTTTATTGTTGAAGATAGTATTCAAGATATTTATCCATGAAACGTGGTAACATGGTTGATATATATATATATATACTTTTTGTTTTTGAAACAAAGAAGAAAGACATGACCATTGTATTATGCATTACAACACTCTCGTTTAACATGACACGCATTATGTCTCACAAAATAGAGCATTCGTAATGAAGATGATAGATTACAGTTATAATATGAAGAAAGTCGTATTACAAACATTGTAATACAACATATGTGTTTTACAACCGTTGCATTACAATGCACCTATTAGAGATGATACACATTATGTCTCTCAAAATAAAGCATTCATAATGAAGGATAATAGATTACTGTTATAATAAGGAGAAAGTTGTATTACAAACATTATAATAAGGAGAAAGTCGTATTACAAACGTTGTAATACGACATATGCGTTTTACAATTATTGTATTACAATGCACCTTGTTAGAGATGATACACATTATGTCTTTCAAAATAAAGCATTCATAATAAAAGACAATAGATTGTTGTTATAATAAGGAGAAAGTCGTATTACGAATGTTGCAATACGACATATGCGTTTACAACATACACAATAAAAAATATAGCATTCATAATAAATAATACTAGATTATCGTTATAAATAGAAAATTATTGTATTGCAAGCGTTGTAATACGACATATGCATTTTTACAATCGCTGCAATACAACATTCTTGATCATTTTATAATATTCTTATTTTACAATTATTTTTACAATTGTTGTAATAACAACCATTGTTATTTTTGTCGTTATAAATGGAAAATTATTATATTACAAGCATTGTAATATGACATGTATTTACAACGTTATCATATTCTTAAAATAGAGCATTCGTAATAACACAATTTTAAAAATTGTTGTATTACGGTTATAAACACATCAATGTTTGGATATGTCACTGGTTCATTTTATTACACCATACGACTACTTTATGCTTCGTTATAATATGTCATTATCTTCATTACGACTACATGAATCACCCGTTACAACCTTTTATATCTTATATTATGTACACAATACAACAAAAATATAAGATGTACCATATTTTACACCATTTATGTTTTGAAATTTGAATTTCAGTCATGATTTAGTTGCTACATTAAAGGAATTCCGATGTTTATGAAAGTAACGTATCTCGTTTATCATTTTTTCTTTTTGGAATGTAACATATTTAATGATAGGGTTACTTTTTTTAAAAGGTTTCCATTTTTTTTGTATCATGAAACCACTTTCGAGTCAAAATAGTGGTTTTATATAAAACCACTAGATTTTATATAGAGGGAGGGAGGGGAGAGACCCCACCCCCTCGAGGGTCCCCGAATTTATCTCTTGCGATGGAGCGCCTCTGTGATCTTAGCCACGACCACTCTCCGATGCCACGTCGAGGTAGGGACAACATCAATGATGTGTCCTGAAATGATCCGCTGCCATTTGGGTTGGATAAGACATCTGAATTATCATCAGACGTCTGTCTAAACGTCTGGATAGAGAGTCGGACGTCTGAAAG
The DNA here is from genome assembly GCA_037157565.1 of Thalassia testudinum. Classification (NCBI taxonomy): domain Eukaryota; kingdom Viridiplantae; phylum Streptophyta; class Magnoliopsida; order Alismatales; family Hydrocharitaceae; genus Thalassia; species Thalassia testudinum. The sequence continues at coordinate 10,750,045 of JAZHRO010000078.1, read as the reverse complement.
TAGAAAGATCGTACCTTGTTTTCTTTTCCCGCACGCATACAACACTCACACCCCCCTCTCTCCTCACCCCAAAGCCTAATGTTCCTATTTAAACCCCACACCCACACCACTCTCCCTATCTCCACTAGCCACCACCTCCATCTTTCCCTCTTGCAGGCCGCCACCTTCCTCCCAGCCACCATCGCGGCAAGTGGAGAAGAAGAGGAGAGACGGGACTCGGAGGAGAGGGGAGCGAGAGCGTGGGAGGAGCTCTCGAGGGAGTCGTGGGAGCTCGAAGGAGCTTGTGCGGGAGGAGTCGAGGATGCGTGCGAGGAGGAGCTCACGAAGGTGAGCTTCGCGACCTCCTGAAGTTGCTTGCGTAGCAGCTGTGGGCAGTATGGAGGGGTCCGTGCGGAGGAGAAGGCTCGCGAGAGTTCGACGTACTGGATATTTTCTAGTATCAGACGTCTAGAGCACATCCCAGACATCAGGAGTAGCAGGGGGACGTCCGGAGCTAAAGCCGAACATCTAAAAGCACGCGTAGTGCCAAGGTACGTGCTTCTGCATGGTTTCCGACCATGCAGGCCTTACCGCAGGAGATTTGTCCAGCCGTTTTTAGGTCTGCATGTACGTACGCAAGGGGCAGAGTGTTGGAAAGGCGCGGGGTGTGCTCTTCGAGGTGTTTTTGGACGTCTGGACATATCGCTAGACGTCTGACTGTACCTTCAAACGACCGAAAGGAGAGTCTGATGTCTGGAACTCTCCTCAAACGATTGCGGAAGGATCCGAACGTTCGAGGATCCAAACGATCCGTACTAACGTCTTTTAAGACGTCTGGGGCTAGTCCTAGACGTCTGATTTTGAACAGTGTGCGTGTTTTTAGCCCGTTTATGGCTCAAACGGAATCGGATTTCCGCAAACGAACTACTATTTTTTTCGCTTGAGTTTCTCTACGAGTTAGTGTTACTTGTATACGGTTTTGGACTCGTTTGATGTGGGGGTTGATTGTATAGGTCTCCAACCAGTCGAGTACGCGGGACCCGCGGAGGCGATGGGATCTGCGATCTGATCCCCCATTCCTCCCATGTTTTCCAGTAGAGTGGTTTACATTAATATTATGATTTAAATAAATACACTTCATGTTTAGAATAACTTGAATGAACCCTAAGATGAGAATGAACCCTAGGGCAGGAACAAATGAGCATGGTTTGAGCTACAGTGTATACTTGAGATACATGTAGAACCCTAGGATGAGAATGAATCCTAGGGCAGGAACAAATGAGTATGGTTGAGCTATATTGTTTAATTGAGGTGCATGTAAAACTCTAAATGCTAGCAAATGTATTGGTTACTTTCATGTGATGCTTTGTCAGTTAGAAAATCACGAGCTGCTTGTTTTAAGAATGAAACCGGTAATGTAAATAGAGAGATCGGAAAGTTTGGAATATGAAACGAAAGGAATACTAGCATGAACCCTACAGGGAATTAGGAGAAGAACTGTAGACAGGAAGTGAGCTGGCCCTTATGTACACGATACCAAAGAGAGCAACTGTCCCTTTAGTGTAGACTAGTCGCCCGTTAGGTTGAGCCCCGGGGTCAGGTCTAGTCATTCTACACCGAATTTGTTTGGCCCTCGTGTACGTGGTACCGAGGTGAGCTACTTAGTGTAGAGAGGGAGCTAGCAGCCCCAGGGGGCCCGAGGTTAGGACTAGCCACCCTACACCGATTCTTGTTAGGCCCACTGGGCAAACAAAGATAGTCAGAAGAGGATACGCGGACTGTGGAGGGGCGAGACCCCTGTTCTGTGCTGAGGGGCGAGACCCCTATTATGAGAGGGCAAGGTTCTGTATTGTTCCATGCTGTACCTTTAGGCGTACTCGCTAGCGGAAACGACTGACCGCATGCCAGTGCGGAATAGCTACCCGTGCACTTATCACACGTGCCGTAGTCATCGCTACATCGCAACCGTGACCTCAGGGTGGTTGACTGGGTGTAGGACTACCATGAGGGACTCTCCCGGCCAGGAGAGCACCACGTGCACATCCTACATCATGGAAAAGACTGCAATCAAGATCGTTTCCGTGAGGAACAGGCCAGATCAAGAAATGATTAGATGAATAAAGGAGCAAAAAATTAGAACTACTTGGCTGAGTTAAATGAAAATGGATAGTTACTTAATTGCATTAATTAATTAATTACTGGTCTTAATTACATGTAAATGACTGAATTACCACTCTACTGAGCGTTCGCTAACTCCAGAAATTTTATAACCTTGTTCAGGTCAGGGAGTTGAGCAGCCTACACCACCGGCTGCAGAGGGAGCTGGGCCCAGTTGAGCCCAGCCATAGCTGCATTTTCTTACTGTTTCTCCTAGCTTCTGTTGTGGTAGTGAGTATATTGTTCTATATAATACTATTTTAGTTACTTTTCCACTGTACTTTTCTCTGTCGTAGTTGTGATGGCCTATATTATTGATAGACTATTCGCCCTGTTTCTTTTACTATCTTTGGATTATTTTTTGCTTAGTTACATTGCATGCGTGATTGTGAATTATTTCCTGCTTTTGGTTATTTCTCGTTGGACGACTACGTCTTGGGATTAGTCGAGGCGGGCCGGTCCCGGGTCCTATAGGGATCTGGGATTGGGTCTTAACAAGATGGTATCAGAGCAAGGTCGTCCCAAGAAATGAACCAAATGGTTTGAAAAACAGCCACTCACATGCTTGTAACTAGGATAGCCATCACAACGTATCGCTTTGATCTTCACTTTGAGTCCTATTTCTCGATGTAGTCTGCTATCATTGACAGTTACTGCTCTTTTTCCTGTGCCTCCTTGTAGGCGATGCCCCGTCGAGGAGTTCCCAAGGCAGGCCGTGGACGTGGTCGTGGGCGGGGTCGAAGGGGTGGACGTGCCGGACTTGAGGCACCAGCTGACCCACCTCTCCTTCCGAGCATCCAGGCCCAAGATCTCGCCCAGATGATCCGAGATATAGTACGGGAGGAGCTCCAGCAGCCTCCTCGGCCACCCCTCCCTTAGGACGTGGAGGGAGAGTCCTCCGTGGGATAGGGGAACTGCCATAGCGCCATACAAGCTAGAGGGGGAGGGGTTGATCCTCCACCACCCCCACCACCCTCAGACACTTATGAGCACGAGCACTCCTTACTTGGAGGCGTAACTATTCCTTGTTGCAGCTCCACCACGAACTTTTCGGGCCAATTCCGGAAGCTGAAGCCCCCCTCCTTCAAGGGAAATGAGAGCCCTTCTGAGGCAGAGGACTGGCTAGAGCAGATAGAGAAAGTGTTCGACACCCTCTGGTCTCCTGCAGAGTGCCGTGTGGCCTTTGCCACGTACCAGCTGGAGAGCGCAACCCACAGGTGGTGGAGGGCAGTCAGAGGCCAGGAGGGGAGAGAGCCGACATGGGATCGGTTCGTGGCTCTCTTCTGCGAGTAGTACTTTCCGCAAACCTGACAGGACCAGAGGAGGCGAGAGTTCCACACTTTTCGTTAGGGGCAATGACAGTTAGCGCGTATTGCACGAGTTTCCTGGAGCTGTCACACTTCGCCTCGACAGCTGCATCTACTGAGGAGGAGCACTTGTGGAGGTTTATTGAGGGGCTCTGACCTACGATCCGGGGGTATGTGAAACCCCTGAAGTTGCCCACTTTCTCTCGTGTGGTTGAGGCGGCCATGACTTATGAGGAGACCAACCCAATCGCACGAGACGCTGAAGGCGGATGGAAGAGGCCCTAATAGCCAGAGTACTCACAGAGCCGTCGGGAGAGGAGGCACACGACGGCCGCAGGAGAGTAGTATCCTTCTATGGAGCCACCAGTGGCCTTTGGGGGCCCCAGATAGGGACTGGCTACTAGCACCGAACCCCCGCCCAGCCACCAGCAGAGACCGACTAAGGGAGGAGGCTGTGTTCCTCTCTGCTACCAGTGTGGACAGCTGGGCCACATCAGGAGGGACTGCCCATTTAGGGCCGAAGCATAGCAGATGCTCCCCGCACCGAGCGCTGGAGGCCGAGCTAGCGGCCGCGGTCACCAGGCACGTGGAGGAGGATAGCAATCACGAGGAGGGTACTGGCCAGCTGCTACCCGCCCGACCCAGAGCGTGGCCGCTTCATCTGCACCTAGGGCCGAGGGGTGTATCAATGCCCTAACACACAGAGACGCTAGGGCTTCAGGTTCTGTGGTGGTAGATATAGTTACTGTTTCTAACAGATTAGTCTACGTTCTTTTCGGTTCTAGTGCCACACATTCTTTTGTCTCGAGTTTTGTTGTTAGTTTGGGATTGGGCAACATACTGTTAGATGTTTCATTCCTGATTATCGGGCCAGGTGGACAGTTGTTCGTAGTAGAGGAGGTTTTTACAGACTGCGAGGTCGCTATAGGGGGACATAGTCTTCCTGCCGATCTGATTGTAATTCCGATGGAAGACTTTGGCGTGATCCTGGGGATGAACTGGCTGTCTGCATATCACGCTTTGGTAGATTGTTTTGGGAGGAAGATCGTCTTCTCCATACCCGAGTTGCCTCCCTTTAAGTTTCACGGCCAGTCGGTGGACAAAGGTTTTAGGTGCATCTCCGCGCTTTGGGCAGCAAAGCTTTTAGGCCAAGGGTGTGAGGGCTTTCTGGCTTGTGTTGTAGCAGAGCCTAGTCCTGTGGCCGACTTTCAAAGCATTCCGGTGGTTTGTGAGTACCCCGACGTTTTCCCAGAGGAGTTGCCAGGACTACTGCCTGAGCGTGAGATCAAGTTTGAGATCTCACTAGTACTGGGGACTAGCCCCATTTCTACTACACTGTATAGGATGGCGCCACTTGAGCTGTGAGAGCTCAAGTCACAGTTACAGGACCTGTTGGAGAAGGGCTTTGTGAGGCCCTGTGCATCCCCATGGGGAGCCCCTGTGTTGTTTGTGAAGGACGATACCTTACGACTTTGTGTCGGCTACCAACAATTGAATTGGGTCACCATTAAGAACAAGTACCTGCTGCCTCGTATCGACGACCTCTTTGATAAGTTGAGAGACGCCACAGTGTTCTCTAAGATAGATTTGAGGTTAGGTTACCACTAGTTGAGGATCAAGGAGACCGGCGTCTCCAAGATAGCTTTCCGTACACGGTACGGGCACTACGAGTTCTTGGTCATGCCGTTCGGGCTGACCAACGCCCCCGCTACTTTCATGGACATGATGAACCATGTTTTCAAATCGTATTTAGACTAGTTTGTGGTGGTGTTCATCAACGACATCCTAGTCTACTCACGGGATTAGGTTCAGTATGGACAGCATTTACGTATGATCCTGGATACCTTGAGACGACACAGGCTGTATACCAAGTACAACAAGTGCGAGTTTTGGCTGAGACAGGTGACTTTCTTAGGCCACGTGATTTCGGGCGACGGATTGGCTATGGATCCAGCCAAGGTTGAGGCCATGCTCAGGTGGGAGAGACCACGCACAATGATAGAGGTATGCAGTTTTCCAAGACTGACAGGCTACTATCGGCGGTTTATCAGAGGATTCTCTCAGATCGCGCGTCCTATGGCTTAGCTGACCCGGAAGGACGTGCCCTTTTCCTGGACCGACGAGTATGAGGTGTGCTTTCAGGAGTTGAAGGAGAGACTGACTTTAACCCCTATACTTACCATTCCAGACAGTAGTGGCGGGTTTGTGGTTTACACCGACGCATTGTTGCAGGGGTTGGGTGTGTGCTCATGTTGTCTCTTACACCTCGCGGCAATTGAAGCCCCATGAGCATAATTAGCGTACCCATGACTTAGAGTTGGAAGCAATTGTCTTCGCGCTGAAGACATGGAGGCACTACCTGTATGGTGAAACTTTCGAGATCTTCACTGACCACAAGAGCCTCAGGTACCTATTTGACCAAAAGGAGCTCAACCTGAGACAGAAGCATTGGTTAGAGCTCCTGAAGGACTACGACTGCAGCATCTCCTACCACCCAGGGAAGGCCAATGTGGTGGCCGATGCCTTGAGCCGGAAGGCGCCCGCCCACTTGGCCAGCTTGTAGGCACAAAGTTGGAGACTCATGGAGGAGGTGGGCAGTTGGTGACCTCGGGAGTCATGGGGATACTGCGGGGCAGTGACAGTGATGCGGCAGGCACGACCAGAGCTGATAGACCGCATTGTTGCAGGACAGATGGCTGATCCGTACTTACAGACACTGCAAGACAAGGCGTTAACAGGGGACCCATGAGACTTTTCCTTCTCAGACGAGATATTGCGCATGAGGGTACACATATGCGTTCTTAGAGACGAGGAGTTATTGAGAGAGTTCCTGACTGAGACGCATAGGTCCCAATTCACCATACATCCTGGAAACACAAAGATGTACCATGATTTGCGATGCGACTTTTGGTGGAGAGGGATGAAGTGGGATGTTGGTGAGTTTGTTCAGCAGTGCTTTGTATGCCAACAGGTGAAGGCCGAGCACCAGAGGCCTGCAGGGCTGTTACAACCACTTCCTGTGCCAGAGTGGAAGTGGGAGAGCATCACCATGGACTTAGTGGTGGGTCTACCAGTTACCCAGCAGGGACACAATGTAGTTTGGGTGATAATAGACCGGTTGACGAAGACGGCACGGTTCCTGCCGATCCGAATCACTTTTGGGCTAGCACAGCTAGCAGAGAGATACGTCAGAGATGTGGTGCATTTGCATGGAGTCCCTCGCGAGATCGTATCCGACAGGGATACTTATTTTACCTCGTAGTTCTGGGCAGAGATTCAGCAGGCATTGGGGACCCGTCTTAGGTTCAGTACCACATACCACCCCCAGACCGACGGACAGTCAAAGCGCACCATACAGACACTCGAGGACCTCCTACGCACTTGTGTACTAGACTGGAGAGATTCCTGGGAGGAGCATCTGCCCCTGGCAGAGTTTGCATACAATAACAGCTATCATTCGAGCATTGGCATGGCGCCTTACGAGGCTATGTACTGGAGGAGGTGTACCGCACCCTTGAGTTGGGTCGAGGTGGGGACCAAGTGGGAGGTTGGCCCCATGCTGATCCGGTAGAGTCATGAGGTGATAGAGCAGATTCACAGGCGACTCCTCACTGTCAGGAGTAGGCAGAAGAGCTATGCTGATAAGAAGCGCAGAGAGGTGCAGTTCGAGGTTAGGGATCACGTCTTCCTCCGTGTTTCGCTCATGAAGGGCTTGCAGCATTTTGGGGTGAAAGGGAAGTTTACGCCAAGGTTTGTGGGACAATTTGAGGTCTTGGAGTGGGTATGACTCGTTGCTTTCCGGCTTTCTCTTCCTCCCCAGCTTTCTGGGGTGCACGATGTGTTCCACGTGTCCAACCTCAGGAAGTGCTTCGCCAATCCCAGCCACGTTCTGAGCCACGGGAGCGTCGAGGTGGGAGACAACATGACCTATCCCGAGAGGCCAATACATATATTAGACAGGGCCATCCGGAGTTTTAGATGGAAGCAGGTATCACTGGTGAAAGTTTTATGGAGAAGCCAGCGATATGAGGAGGCTACTTGGGAGCTTGAGGTGGCAATGTGAGAACAATACCCGGAGCTTTTTGAGGGTATGTCTCTTCAGATCTACTTTGATCCTCTTTAAGTTTGTTATGCGCTTTTACGCTACTTTTTTCGCACCCTACTTGGCTCAAGTTTCGGGGATGAAACTTCCTTTAAGTTTGATATGTTGAAATGACCTGCAGCCATTTGGGTTGGGTAAGACGTCTGGATTATCTATCAGATGTCTGTCCAGACGTCTGGATAGAGGGTCGGACATCTGAAAGTAGGACCGTACCTTATTTTCTTTTCCCACGCGCACACAACATGCACACACCCCTCTCTCCTCACCCCAAACCCTAACCCTTCCTATTTAAACCCCACACCCACGCCACTCTCCCCATCTCCACCAACCACCAACTCCATCTTTCCTTCCTGCTGGTTTCCACCTCCCTCCCAGCCACCAGCGCGGCGAGTGGAGAAGAAGAGGAGATGCAAGACGCGGAGGAGGGGGAGATAGGAGCGAGAGCGTAGGAGGAGCTCACGAGGGAGTCGTAGGAGCACGAAGGAGCTTGTGCAGGAGGAGGAGCTCATGAAGGTGAGCTTCGCGACCTCCTGGAGTTGTTGGCGTAGAAGCTGCGAGCGTGCAAAGGGGTTCGCGTAGAGGAGAAGGCTCGCGTTAGTTCGGCATATTGGATATTTTCTAGTATCAGACGTCTGGAGCACATCCCAGACATCTGGAGTAGCAAGGGGACGTCCAGAGCTGAAGTCGGACGTCTGAAAGCACATGTAGTGCCAAGGTACATGCTTTTGCACGGTTTCCGCCCATGCAGGCCTTACCACAGGAGATTTGTCCAGCTATTTTGAGGTCTGCACATACGTACGCAAGGGGCAGAGTGTTGGAAAGGTGCGAGGTGCGCCCTTCGAGGTGTTTTTGGACGTCTGGACACGTCGTCAGACGTCTGACTATACCTCCAGACGACTGGAAGGGGAGTCTGACATCTAGAACTCTCCTCAGATGATCGCGGAAGGATCCGGACGTCCGAGGAAGCCGCAGGAAACCCAAGGTGAGTACTGACGTCTTTTAAGAAGTCTGGGGCGAGTCCCAGACGTCTGCTTTTGGATAGTGTGCATGTTTTTGTCTCGTTTAGGGCCCAAATGGAATCGGATTTCCGCAAACGAACTACTGTTGTTTTTCACTTGAGTTTCTCTATGAGTCAGTGTCACTTATATACGGTTTTGGACTCGTTTGATGTGGTGGTCGATTGTATTGGTCTCTAGCCAGTCGAGTACGCAGGACCCGCAGAGGTGACGGGATCTGCGATCTGAGCCCCCATTCCTCCCGTGTTTTCCGGTAGAGTGGTTTACATTAATATTATGATTAAACAAATACACTGCATGTTTAGAATAACTTGAATGAACCCTAAGATGAGAATGAACCCTAGGACATGAACAAATGGGCATGGTTTGGGCTACAGTGTATACTTGAGATACATGTAGAACCCTAAGATGAGAATGAACCCTAGGGTAGGAACAAATGAGTATGGTTGAGCTACACTGTTTACTTGAGGTGCATGTAAAACTCTAAATGCTAGCAAATGTATTGGTTACTTTAATATGATGCTTTGTCAGTTCGAAAATCACGAGCTACCTGTTCTAAGAATGAAACCGGTAATGTAAATAGAGAGATTGGAAAGTTTGGAATATGAAACGAAAGGAATACCAGCATGAACCCTACGGAAAATTAGGAGAACTCCTGTAGACGGGAAGTGAGCTGGCCCTTGTGTACGTGGTACCAATGAGTGCAATTGTCCCTTTAGTGTAGAGGGGTACTAGCCGCTCGTTGGGTTGAGTCCTAGGGTCAGGCCTAGTCCCTCTACATTGACTCTATTTGGCCCTCGTGTACGTGGTACCGAGGTGAATTACTTAGTGTAGGGAGGGAGCTAGCCGCCCCAAGGGGCCCAGGGTTAGGACTAGTTGCCCCACACCGACTCTTGTTAGGCCCACTGGGTAAACTGAGATAGTCAGAAGAGGGTACGCGGACTATGGAGGGGCAAGACCCCTATTTTGTGCTAAGGGGCGAGACCCCTATCATGAGAGGGTAAGGCCCTATATTGTTCCATGGTGTACCTTTAGGCATACCCGTTAGCGGAAACGACTGACCGCATGCCAGTGCGGGATAGCTACCCGTGCGCTTATCACACGTGCCGTAGTCACCGCTACATCGCAGCCGTGGCCTCAGGGTGGTTGACTGGGTGTAGAACTACCACGGGGGACTCTCCTGGCCAGGAGAACACCACGTGCACATCCTACATCATGGAAAAGACTGCAATCAAGATCGTTCCTGTGAGGAACAAGCCAGATCAAGAAATGATTAGATGAATAAAGGAGCAACAAATTAGAACTACTTGGTTGAGTTAAATGAAAATGGATAGTTACTTAATTGCATTAATTAATTACTGGTCTTAATTACATGTAAATGGCTGAATTACCACTCTACTCAGCGTTCGCTAACTTTGGAAATTTTATAACCTTGTTCAGGTCAGAGAGTTGAGCAGCTTGCACCACCATGTGTAGAGGGAGCTAGGCTCAGTCGAGCCAAGCCTTAGCTGCATTTTCTTACTGTTTCTCCTAGCTTCCGTTATGGTAGTGAGTAAATTGTTCTATGTAATACTGTTTCAGTTACTTTTCCGCTGTACTTTCCTCTGTCGTAGTTGTGATGGCCTATATTATTGATAGACTATTTGTTCTATTTCTTTACTATCTCTGGATTATTTTCTACTCAGTTCCATTGCATGCGTGTTTGTAAATTATTTCATACTTTTGTTTATTTCTCATTGGACAACTAGGTCTTGGGATTAGTCGAAGCGGGTCGGTCTTGGGTCCTGTAGGGATTTGGGATCGGGTCTAACACATCCCCCCATGAGGTCGCTATGTGCGTCTGGGCATGCCACGGGGGATCAAACCCGCACAGCTCGCACAGGGAGTGCCTTATAGGGAGCGGGGGCACCAACTGTGCTACCCCATGACCCCTAGAACCACTGGATTTTAATCGGTTGGTTGTAAGGCGTAGCTCACAAATAGTAAAATGAGCACAGTGCGTATAGGATCTGCCCACTATATATATTTTATTAATGTGTAGGTAGGAGTGTGTGTGCATGTGTTGAGGTGAATGGGTATGGGTGTGCATGTGTGGAATTGGATAGGGATGGGTTAAGGTTTATGTAGGATTGGTATTTATTTATTGCATAAAATAGGGATATTGTTGGAAATGTATGTAAAATGAACACAATAAAATAGGGATATTGTTGCAGAAAATAGGATTGGTAGTTTGTGTAAACGCAGGTGAGTATGGGAATTGAGTTTCTAAATAAGCTAAGGTCTAATTAGGTCTAGGTTTGGAAAATAACTCGATGTCTCTATATAAATTAGCTCAATCTTATTTCTCCCTTCTATTATGCTTCAATCAGATTTATACATGCCACTTGCACACATATAAACATTGACATCAAGGTACCAGATACAAGTAGTATATAAAATTACAACTAAACCCCTAAAAAAATGCAATATTTATAAAATGATGCCAAGTGACTATTCTAACCTAATATGATGCAATGTGAACTAATTTACCTCTAAACTAATAATAGTTAGGCATAAATTATGTAAATAAATATGGATACATCGCTATGCATACTGAAAGCTCCGGATGAAGATGTGGCTTCAAGACAGTGACTTCTACGTTTAGGAGAAGTGCGAATCCTGCTACGAGATCCCCGACAAGCCAAAGATGGGATACACTGTGGAATGAATCCACCATCTCAATCTCAATGCCAAGGCAATGAACTCCCTATTATGCACCCTTAGCTCGGAGGAGTTCAGCTACATTAGCCAATGCCAAACTGCTTACAAAATATGAGGACTCTTGAGGTTACTCATGAAGGTACGTCGAAAGTCAAAACTTCTAAAAGTAATCTTTTATTACGGGAGTTCGAAGCCTTCACTGTGAAGGAAAATGAGAGATTTGGGGATATGTATACCCATTTCACGTTGATTATGAATAACCTTAAGTCTCTTAGAATGACATTCATTCAAGGGGAGCTTCAAGCCAAGCTCCTTCACTCCCTTGGACCGGAATGAGAGCAAAAGGTCATGACAATAGAAGAAGACAAACAAGTAGAGGATCTAGACATGGATGATTTACTTGGAAATCTAATGGCTATGAGACCAAGTTGGACCAAAGACGGAAGTCCATCACACCTGAGCCGAAGAAGAAGACCTTGGCCTTTAAAGCGATTTTGAATGATGAGGTAAGTACCGACGATGAAGATTTCTTGTTATTAGCTAAAAAATTTAAAAAGTTTCCCAAGAATAGGAGAAATATTAAGAAAAAGAAAAGGGAAGATGAGCCTCTTGTGTGCTATAATTGCAAGAAAAGAAGGAATGCCCCTTATTAAGAAGGGATGAAGAGAAGAAAGGCAAAAATAGAATGGAGCACAAGAAAATTTCCAAGCCAAAACCCTTCAAGAAGAAGGCATTCCAAGCGACTTGGGATGACATAAGCTCTGAAGAAAAAGAAGAGGAGGAGGGTTCAAATGAAGAAACTGTGTGCTTGGGTCTCATGGCAACAAGTGAAGATCCCAACTTTGGATTTGACTCCGAGGAAACCAAGGAACTAGAAGACCTACAAGGAGGATGGCAAAGAGACCACCACCAAGGAGGTCGATGGGTGATGTGTGACGGCCTGAGTCCCACCAATTGACGAAACTCGAGTCGTCATGTCCTAACAACCAGCACAACCCAACCACAAGATTGCAGTTACCCAGCACATAATCATAAAATATAACATAGCGAAACAAACTAATCATATTACATTAACTAAATGAACAGAAACTTAGTACTGACTAGAAGGTTTACTGCAGAACAAAAGTATATATAAGCTAAAGAGATGCAGAATGGTAATCACCTTGTGAGCTACCAAATACACTTGAGTACGGAACCCAAGAAACATGTTAGTGAAAAGTAAGTAGAGTAACAACAATAACAGAGCACAACAGTACTAGAGAGCAAGAGAAAATGGGTGTTATAGCCTTAATTAATTCATTTATTAAACATCTCATTATCCACTTCCGTTTTGTATATTGGAAGCTCAAGTTATTATAGTCAACAATCTATCAATCGACGTCTCAGGACACGAGACGATCTCGTGTAACTTCCTATCGTGTAAGACCGGTATAAGCCACCCTCCTGGTCGAGAAGATGGCTTATTCCCATCAAGTCACCACTCTCTATCACCCTAGGGTCATTGCGGAAAGGGGTGGCGGCTATGTCGTGTAGTGTGAACACATACAAAAGCTATGTACGCTGAACCACAAATAGCTAATGACCGACCCACCAACCAAGAAAGAAACTACTCCCAAACCCTGAGCCATGCACCCCACTATCCCAATCGGCAGCTAAGCCTAACAAAAGAGTCATAGGGAGGACAGCAACTCCCTTAACCAGCCCAGAACCAGTCTAACAAACCAAAACTACAACCAAATCCAGCGAGAGCGAGCTCAAACCAACTGTTAAATTTATTTTTGACCAATCCGTCATCATCAATTTAATAACTTATTTCCAGATAACTAAGTTGACAATGTCTTTTAATCAATCCACAAGTCTCATCATTTAAAAATCATTGATTCAAAGTTATGAAAGGGCTAAGATCTCATCACTTCAAAATTAACTGTTAATCGGCTTGGGTAGGGGAAAGAAGGAATCGAAAATGGAATACATGGTGTTAGTTTTAGGATTTTCATAAATATATATTTATTAAATTTCCTAACCATGCGCATTTCCAAAATTGTCAAACAAGCCTCGATTCTTGCAAAACATGTATCGTCAAAAACATTACAAGATGATGAATCCAACAAAATTCACAGATTTCTAAATGAAGGTTGTTTACACAGTGAGATTCCTACAACGGGTCGCCCGTGAGTTTACTCATGGTTCGCACACGGTTCATATATCTGAGATTCGATTGTCGCACGGAATATATTGTTGGAAACCTCATGACACCGAGAAGCTAACTATACTTTTGGGTTGTTGATCCAAGGTCTGGATTGCAAAAATGAAGCACACGGGTTTTTGATTCAATCACGTGTTTTAAATTCACTCAGGCTCTAACTTGCACACTAAAAATGTCGACGGGTTCATCGTAGAACACTTAAGTCCAAAATGACTCTAGAATTTGAATTTGGGGCTTTACATGATGGATTCAGGATGTTCCAAGCATATGACAAGAGACAAACACCTATTCTTAGACCTCCAACCTACGGATGGGGGAACGGTCACCCTTGGCAATAACCATAAGGGCTATATTATTGGCCTTGGTAAGATAGATAGCCCTTTTCCTATTTCAAATGTTTCTTTAGTTAAAGGATTTAAACACAACTTTCTAAGTGTTGGTAAAATTTGTGATAAGGGATATAAGGCAGTCTTTACTTCTAAGATGTTTGAAATTATGCATGCCTTAATTATTGAAACCCTTCTTAAGGGAACTAGGTATAAAAACATTTACATTGTAGAATTTGATAAAAATGGAACTTATGAATGTCTTATTCCAAATGATGAAATAGATATTTGGCATAGGAGACTAGGACATTTTCACATGAGGTTAGTCACAAACTAGCCAAGCATGAACTAATTTGAGGAATTCCTAAAAAGAAACTTGTAGAAGATTTTACTTGTGATTCATGTCAATTAGGAAAAGTCATGAAATCTAGCTTTTAAAATAAATAAGTAATTTCTACATCTAGACCTTTAGAATTGCTTCACTTAGATTTATTTAGACCAACAAAGTATAAGAGTCTTAGTGGAAGCAAGTATTGCCATGTCATTGTAGACGATTTCTCTCGATTTTCATGGGTCTCCTTCATGGGATCCAAAGATTGAGTGTTTTTTGTATTTTCTATTTTTTGTAGGAATGTTCGAACTGAAAAAGGTTACTATATCACTCAAATTCGTAGTGATCATGGGGGCGAGTTTGAAAATTCCTTGTTTAATGATTTTTGTCAAGAGTATGGTATTGCTCATGAGTTCCCTTTCCTCCGGTACCTCAACAAAATGGGGTGGTCGAGAGAAGGAATGTCACTCTTCAAGAGTATGCTCAAACATTGCTCATAGACTTTGGGTTGCTGAAGTACTTTTGGGCTGAAGTGGTTAACACGACATGTTACGTGTTAAATCGCATCTTAATTCGATCCGGTTTGCAAAAAACTTGTTTTGAACTATATTATGGGAAATTACCCGAGATTAATTATTTTAAAGTTTTCGGATGACGATGTTTTATTTTGAATACTTGCTCTAATTTATATAAATTTGATGCCAAAGGTGAATAAGCTAATTTTGTTGGTTATTCTTCACATAATAAGGCATATCAGATTTTTAACAAGACCACATTGGTAGTGAAAGAGATTCTTCATGTCTCTTTCGATGAATCACCCAACTCTTCTTCTATTGACTGTGCCAATGTTGAAGATGAGGATGATTCTTTTATCAATGTGTCTAACATTCAAGACTTTAATATCCATAGTCTCTCTAAAGATAGGATATTTAAAATGGATTATCTCAAAAGTCAACTCATTAGGAGTATTTTCGATGTCATTAAAATCCGATCTAGATTTAATTGCTCTTTCGATCTTTCCGCCTTTGTATTTCAAGTTGAACCAAAGTGTGTTGAGGAAGCATGCTCCAATGAGCCCTGGTTGATGGCTATGCAAGAGGAACTCAACCAATTCCAAAGGAATGAAGTTTGGGACCTAGTACCTAAGCCTGAAGGGCAAACAGTAATAGGAACCAAATGAGTATTTCGAAATAAGTTGGATGAATCTGGTATAGTTATTCGCAATAAGGCTAGGTAAGTAGCACAATGATATAACCAAGAAGAGGGGATTGACTTTGATGAGACCTACGCTCCTGTAGCTCGATTCAAGTTGATTCTCATGCTTCTTGCTTATGCCACCTTCCTTGGCTTCAAGCTCTTTCAAATGGATGTTAAGAGTGCCTTTTTTAATGGTTTCATTAAGGAGGAAGTTTTTGTTAAATAACCTCTTGTCTCATGGTAAATCAGATTTTGTCTACAAGTTGAATAAGGCATTAGATGGATTAAAACAAGCTCTTAGGGCTTGGTATGAAAGACTTAAAGATTACTTGTTAGGTGCAAGCTTTTTTGTAGGAGAAGCCAATTCCATCTTTTTTATTAAAAGAAATGGAAAAGAAATTCTATTAGTTCAAATTTATGTAGATGATATTTTATTTGGTGCTATGATGTGCATACATCTGAATAGCCAAAAATGTCTATTAATGCATGTTCTTAGTATCATATAAGCATCATGCATTGTATATATTGCATAACATGCATCATCATGCATTTAGGTCAAATTGGACAAATTGTATAGTAATTTCTTCTTCCTGGTGGCCAGGGACAGGGTGACATTTAATCGGGGCCTCGGATTGAAGATCCAACCATATGGATTTGATCAGGGCGATGATTGGAGTTCCACAACTCCAAGATCGTCTCGA
Source organism: Thalassia testudinum (assembly GCA_037157565.1). Taxonomy (NCBI): domain Eukaryota; kingdom Viridiplantae; phylum Streptophyta; class Magnoliopsida; order Alismatales; family Hydrocharitaceae; genus Thalassia; species Thalassia testudinum. Next base: position 10,734,023 of record JAZHRO010000078.1, on the reverse strand, counting down.
TCGGACTTCCGTAGCATCAGATGCAGTCCAAGAAAGATTATAGATCAAGGGCCAAGGTGGTGCAAATCCGTACCTCAGATGACAAATCCGACCACGTGGATGGGTTTGGATCGACGATCGTAGCCCAACAGCGTGAAAAGTGATCCAATCCGACATCCGTGGCACCACCTACAAGCATATGAAGATGGATGGTCAGGATGGTGGCACATGGTACCATCCTAACCATCCGCACCCAGCCACACCCCTCCGCTCGACTCCTGAAGGATCTTGTGACGAGAGATCTCAACTGTTAGATGAAGATCCAATGGCCCAGATCAGCCGACCATGAAACCATCCACACGCCTCAAACGCGGACACAGCGTATTGGGCGAAGGTGCTTTCACGGAGCTAAGGTCATGAGTTTGAGCCCTCGTGTGCCTCAAATTAAGGCGCGAGCGCGGAAGCGGCTCAATTCAACCATTGGATGAAGTGTGAGCGGCGTAGGTGCGGGCAACGTGGTGCGATGGATGGGCGAGGATCGCGCATGTGCGCGATGATGCGAGATCCAACGCGCCATCGCATGCACAAGTGTGCGATGAAGTGCGGGTGCGGTGCGTTTAAGTTGTCTGATCTCGCGATCGGACGACTGAGATCATGACATCGTGGCTTATGCATTGAGTGCGAGGAGGTGCACGCACATCGCCCACGTTCAGGGCTTTAGTGACGAATAAATTTGTCACTAAAGACCCTGCATTAGTGTTTTGAGGTTAAAAATGACATATTTGCCCCCAACCTCTACACCTATAAAAAGGCCTATGCCCTCCCCCACATATCAAGCATCCCTTCCTTCACCTCTCTCCCTCTCCAAAGCTCTAAAGAAGCTTATCACAAACCTGGGATGCTCCTTTAGAGTTAAAATCAAAGTTTTTCTCGTCCCCATTTCGAAAGTGAATCCCGCGACGACGACGCCCTGGCTTGCCCTCGGTTCTTCCCGCTTCGTTCTCTATCTTCCGTCTTCGCCCTCCGTCTTCCAGGCGTCGCCCCGTCCGGCTCATCCTCCAAGCAGTCATCGAGGAGGATAACTTCTCACCTCCTTTCTCTTTACTGCTTTCTAGAGTAGATTTTACTGCTTTCTAATTGTAACATTTTCCACTTTTTAGTTTTAAAACATCATTCATATTATAATGTGTTTGTTCTCTCTCTCTCTCATTAAATTCATTGTGATTATCTCACTTTCTAAATAAAAATAAAAAAAATATAATCGCTGATTTCAAATCGACGTAGCTTCCCTATGTTCGACCTGGAATTCTTTTCGAGTTTCGATAAAATTTATTTGTTGACGAATTTCTTCGCAAATCACACTACAACGACGGGTTTTCGAAACTCAACCTTTTTGCAACGATTTTCCAATTCAACATTTTGATGTCGTTGCTGGGGAGGCAATGACTCTCGATTTCTTTCCGCATTTCATGCAGTTAATTATTTTCTAACTTGCTTTCATTTCTCTTCTATTGTTTTACAGGTTCCTCAACAGGGAATCTTCAAGCGATAGAATGGAGTAAGTGCAGTTGAAGACAACTATAAGTGCTCCCCATTCTTCCCCCCTCCATAGATTTCATCCCACAACCCTAATTCAAACCCTAACTAATCTAGGTTTTCGCATAAACCCTAGGATTAGTTTGGATTCTTTGATTTCCACCCTTCGCTCATCTCACCCTTGTAAAAAAAACAAACAAGCACAAGAATACTTCTTGTGGGACGAATTAACATACACACTACATACACCCACATTTGAGGCGCATAACCTAACTTGATTTTTATCTACTCAACAGGAATTCCAACTTGTGGAACTGATACACACACCCAAACACATAATCGAGTAGAAATCAGAATAAGTATCCACTTGTGTGCCTAACTCAGTGATGCATTAAGGCCAATTGTTTGAGTTGTTTGGGCCAGACCACTCCATCTAAAAGCAACTCATCACGTAGCTTCCCCTTAGGGTTTACAACTTAGGTCAATACTAGGTACTTTACTTTACTTTTGATTTCAAAAGAAAAAGATCTTCACCCGTGTTTTGAAAATTTGGTTTGCCTCTTGAACTTGATTGAATTTACCTAATTCTAAACCCTAAAAAATACTTAAGTAAGATTTGAACTTTAAAATCCACTCATCCAAATAATCTTGCTTGAAAACCCTAATTGTGCATGCACTCACACATATCCAATCAATCATTAAGGGCACAACCCATTTTAATGGCCCACCACATTCCATAAGCATTACAATCCTAAGCCTAACTTAAAATTGATTAGACGTTGGCCTTAATGACTAATTCGCTCTTCGGGGCCCAGATTGAGATTGTTTATGATTAACTTGTTTGTACTAATCAATCCGATGTCTATCTAGGGGAGTAGAATCAAACGATCGCAGTTGGGGGGTACACAAGGAACCGGAGGAGTAAGCCGAAGGAAAAACCCTTTCCCCAGCCCCTCCTTCTAATTGGTTTGATTGACTGGATACAAGTAGAGTAAATCATCTATAATCTTAAGACGGATTCTAAGAGTCTGTAGATCCTTAGGCTATCCAACTTAAGGACAGACTTATTTTGTTGTGCTGCAAGATTCTTATCCCCAGTCCTTCCGACCTCTTCCTAATTTATGCTTGGAAGGAGGTCATTGAATCCCCGATTGGAAGGACCATTAGATCATTCTAGGATGTGTAGATTGAATTTTGGCCAAATTGATCCCATGGCCGATCAGCAACCTCCTCTACCTCATAATTAACAAGAGATTTCAAAGGCAATTGTAACAAATGCAGATAATGCAAGAATGGTTCCAAAGAATGCAGGGCACTCAGCCCTTAAAGGACTTTTATGATCCTTCAAATTACGGGGAATGTCTTGGTGTCCAGATTCCAGCCGGGGACATTGAAATCAAGCCCTAGGTGTTAAGCTTGATCAAACATTTTCATGGGCTTGGCTCTGAAGACCCGTTTTAGCATTTGGAGGACTTAACCACTTTAGTTCAGACCACTAAAGCGTGAAACGTGAATGAAGAGCAAATGATCATGAGACTCTTTCTCCACTCTCTTAGGGATAAGGCTGCTCATTGGTGCAGGATCATAGGAAGGCCGATAGCAACTTGGAATGATCTTAAATCAGCTTTCTTAAAGAAATTCTTTCTAGTTGGGCGTACCAATGCACTAAGGCGGGAGATTACTACTTTTGCCCAGTGGCCGGGGGAGCAGTTTCATGTTGCCTGGGAACGATTCCAGGACTTATTGTGGAAGTGTCCACACCACGAGGTGCCGAAATTGCAACTCATGCAGATCTTTTACCACGGGTTGACTGAGCAACTCAGAAATCACATGGACGCTTCTTGCGGAAGTAAGTTCCTCAACAATGACACAGATAGTGCGCATGATTTGTTTGAGGAAATGAGTGAAAATTTAATCAATCATACCTCCATGGATACATTTAACAGGTCCCAACAACCTAGATTGAATGTTAATGAGGTCCATGACTCTCATTCATTCGATATGGAGCTGATTTGTAATAAACTAGATAAGGTGGACCTGGTTACCAAAAGGATGGAGGAGTGGATGGTGGGAAACTCTGCAAACAATTCTTGATCCACTTAATCCCAGAATTTAGGATTTCATTCTTCGCGAGCTCCTTCTGGACGAGAGTTCGTGAATCAACTGGATGTGGCTCAACCTGTGAGCCAACATTGCTCAGAACCCCACGAGTTCCAAATTGGGGCCTTTGATCCTAGTTTCTTTGATCCCTCTCTTTCTTTCTCTCCATACTTGCCCTACGAGGATGTCTATGCTGTATAGGAGAATGTCAGGTCCAACCCATATTCCAATGCTTATAATCCAGGTTGGAGGAACCATCCGAATTTCTCTTGGAAAAATTTGGGACAGCAGACCCAATTTTGATCCAGTAACTATGCTCCACAAAGACTAATGGGTTAGGGTCATGTTTATATTCAGCTGCCCCTGTATCAGGTCAATTAGCCAGTTTGGAATGCTCGTCAACCCGTAGGGTAGGCTGATTTGAACCGTTAGATGGTAGAGATGCAAGGATCTATGCTCCACCTCATGCAACAAATGAAAACCTCGCTGGAAAACTTGCAAACCGGTCTCATTGCTAACACCCGTCAGCCTGGATCTTTGCCATCTCAACCCGCACCCAACTCGCGCAACATACAGAATCCGAGCAATCAAGCCTAAGGGTATGGGAATCAGAGGGATCCACGCGCACATGCTTAGGTGATTGAGCAGGGCCCTTCCTTTTCTGCTTCTTTATCAAATCCGGGGTTTTTGCCTAATCAAGCCCCTTCGATCTTTCCTAACCCTCCCTAAGACCCAAACCTGTACACATTTGCGAATGCCATTACTTTGAGGAGTGGATGGCAAACCCAAGACCCACACCTACCTTGCTCTTGTCAAGAAAATTCTAGTGAGTCTGAGGAAAGAAAGGAGAATTTTGAAGAAGAAATCAAGGCTTAGGAACCTGATTCTGAAGATCTGACTCATGCTCCTTTTCCTAAGGCCTTGATTAAACCTAGGAAGAAGAAGCCTATTGATAGTAACGAGGAGATCTTGAATGTATTCAAGAATATTGAAATCAATATCCCCCTCCTCGATGCTATCAAACACATACTGGCTTATGCTAAATTCTTAAAGGATTTATGCACCCAGAAGCATAAGCCAAGGGAATCTGTTCCGAGGAAGGTGCTACTCTCTGAGCAGGCTAGTTCTGTTATCTTACATCATCTTCCTTCGAAAAAGAGAGATCCAGGTGCCCCTTTGATTTCATGTGTTATCGGAGATTACACCTTTGATAGGGCACTCCTAATCTAGGTTCATCCACTAACCTAATTCTGACTTCTCTTTACGAGAAGTTCGGATTAGGTGAACTTCGGCCGACCTCAGTAACCCTGCAATTAGCAGACCGTTTGGTCACAAATTCGAAAGGTGTTATTGAGGATGTTATTGTCAAGGTTAAGGACTTCTAGTTTCCTATAGATTTCCTTGTCCTTGACATGGACATACCTAAGAATTTGAGGAACACGCCCATCAGTCTGGGGCATCCGTTCCTGGCTACCGCTAAGGCCAATATCAACTGTGAGAGCGGTAGCATGGAAATTGCCTTTGGGGATCAAAAATTGAAACTAGATATTTTTAAGGCGATTAACAAATTTGAGGATTGTGGATATGTTGAGGAACTCGAGGAAGATAATTTGAATATTAAGACATGTATGGCTATTTCTACAATTGAAAGTTCCTCCTCTCTCGATGAATCCAACCTGCAACCCTCTATGGTAAACCCGCCACATTCTGAAGAGGTTATTGATTTTGTTCACTTTCAACCTCTTCCTCTTGATGAATCTTCATCAGCATCATCCTTACCTTCCATCTTAGACCCGCCACAGCTTGAATTGAAACCATTGCATGAGAATTTGAAATATCAGTTTTTAAGACCTAAAAAGACACTCTCTGTGATTATCAATGCTAGATTGACTAAAGAGCAGGAGATTAAATTGATTCAGGTCCTAAAGGAATACGAGGAGGCAATTGGTTGGACCATCCATGACCATAAGGGGATTGAGCCATCTTACTGCAATCACAGAATTTTCATTGAAGATGGATCCCACCCTTCTTGCCAGATGTGGAGACTAAACACTAAAATGCGAGAAGTGGACGGGAAAGAAATAATTATGTGGCTCGACACATGAATCATTTATCCAATCTCAGATAGTCCTTGGGTAAGTCTCGTGCAAATTATTCCTAAGAAAGCTGGGTTTATCATTGTGACTAACGAGAAAGGAGAATCTATCACAACTCGTTCAGCTTCCTCCTGGAGAGTTTGTATCGATTACAGGAAGCTGAACACAGCCACCAAAAAGGATCATTTCCCTCTGCCCTTCATCGATCAGATCCTTGAAAGATTAGCCGGGCAAAAGTACTTATGTTTCCTATATGGTTACTCAAGATACAATCAAGTCCTTATCCAGTTTGAGGATCAGGAAAAAATGACTTTCACTTGTCCTTACGGAACCTTTGCTTTTCGTAGAATGCCATTCGGCTTATGCAGTGCACCTGCGACTTTTCAAAGGTGTATGCTAGCCATATTCTCTGACATAGTGGGAGAGTTTATGGAGTCTTCATGGAGGATTTCTTTGTTTTCGGAGAATCATTTGATTCTTTCGTGGCTAATCTCGAATTGATCCTTAAAAGATGCATCAAAACAAGATTGGCCCTTAGCTAGGAAAAGAGCCATTTCATAACACAAGAAGGTATCATCTTGGGTCATGTAATCTCTGAACGGGGAATTGAAGTTGACAAAGCTAAGGTTGATGCTATTTCCAAACTTCCTCCTCCTACATCTGTCTGACAAATTCAATCATTTCTTGGTCATGCGAAATTCTATCGGAGGTTCATCAAGGATTTCCCCAAGGTTGCTCGCCCTCTGAGCAACCTTCTTGCCAAAGATACGCGGTTTGAATTCGACGAATCATGCTGCAAAGCATTCAATTTTCTTAAAACGGTAGTCACTTGTGCTCCGGTGCTGCAACCACCGGTCTGGACAGCCCCATTTAAGATCATGACTGATGCTTCTAATTATGCGGTCGGGGCTATTTTGGGTCAAAAGATCGACAAAAAGCCCTCTGTCATCAACTACGCTAGCAAAACTCTGGATGAGGCCTAGAGGAATTATACCGTTACTGAGTAGTTACTAGCTATAGTATTTGCTTTGGAGAAATTCAGGGCTTATCACTTAGGGTCTCACGTCATAATTTACACTGACCACTCAGCCTTGAGACATCTCTTGGCCAAAAAGGATGCCAAACCCCGGCTCATTAGATGGATTCTTCTGCTTCAAGAATTCGATCTTGAAATCAAAGATAAATCTGGGGCACAAAATGTGGTGGTGGATCATCTTTTGAGACGTCTAAGTGATTCTCCTCGTCTGGATATTCCGATTGCTGTTACTTTTCTGGACGAGACTATTCTTATAGTGTCAAGTGTCCAAACCTCATGGTTTGCAGACATGGTAAACTATTTGGCCGTTGGTCAAATCCCGTAGGATTGGACCAAGCAACAATGAGATAGACTCAAATTTGAGGCCAAATATTACTTTTGGGAGGACCCTGAACTGTACCTCATCGGCTCTGATTTGATTATTCGTCGATGTGTTCCAGAGAATGAATTCCAAAGTATACTTGAGTTCTGCCATGCATCTGCGTGTGGTGGATATTTCTCCGGGAAAAAGATGGCTGCAAAAATATTGCAATCTGGATTCTATTGGCCGTCTTTATTCAAGGATGCCCAGGAATTCTCGAGGTCGTGTTCCCAATGCCAGGCACTTGGGAGCATAACTAAGAGAGATATGATGCCTTTAAACCCAATCCTTCCCATCGAAATCTTCGACTCTTGGGGCATCGATTTCATGGGATCCTTTCTCTCTTCATGTGGACACTAGTACATTCTTGTCGCTGTTGATTATGTGTCCAAGTGGATTGAGGCTATTCCCACCTGAACCAACGACCACAAGGTGGTCATTAATTTTGTCAAGAAGAACATCTTCAGTCGGGTCGGGATTTCGAGGGTCATCATCAGCGATGGTGGTACTCACTTCACAAATGCCCAGTTCCGTAGTTTACTGGGAAAATACAGGGTAAATCACAGAATCTCCATACCTTACCACCCTCAGACGAACGGGCAGGCCGAGATCTCTAATTGGGAGGTCAAGAATACCCTGCAGAAAATGGTAAGGCCTGATCGAAAAGATTGGACTCAAAAGCTTGAGGACGCTCTTTGAGACTACTGTACGGCATACAAAATGCCTATCGGCATGTCACCATTTCGTCTGGTATATGGAAAGGCATGCCATTTACCCATAGAGATTGAACATCGGGCATTCTAGGCAATCAAGAAATGCAACTTTGATCTAAGTTTACCCGGAAAGACTAAGAAGCTCCAATTATCTAAGTTAGAGGAGCTTAGAAATGATGCATACGAGAATTTCAAGAACTATAAGGCTCGGACCAAAGCTCTTCATGACCAACTGATTTCCCACAAGAGCTTTAAGCTGAACTAGAAGGTATGGCTCTTTGATTCTTGGCTTAAGCTCTTTATCAGCAAGCTTAGGTCAAAGTGGGATGGCCCGTTCATCATCGATCAAATATTTCCCAACAGAGCCGTTGAGATCTCTGACCCAAAGACGGGTAATTCTTTTAAGGTCAACGGACAACGTCTGAAACCTTATGTTGACCATGTTATTTCAGAACTCATCTTTGATAAGGTTGTTTTAACCTTAATGTGATTTCTTTGGCTGGACTTTGCTTATTTGATGGCATTAAACTCAGTACTTGTATAGTTTGACTTAGAGTTGACCCGAGTATCATGGAATACAGGTGATCTTTTCTTCATTCTACCCTGCTTCTCATGCATTTTATTTTCAATGAGAACATTGCATCAGTTAGGCATGGGGGTTGGATTCAATTCTGAATCATTTTGTCAGCTTTGTGGAGTTCTTGTAAATTCTACTTATTTTTCTCTTTATTAAAAAAGAAATTGAATTAGGAAAGAATAATTGGGCATTAGGATTTTTCAACCTTAGGGAATAATACAGTAGGATTTGAACACTTAAACCCTTCAGGTCTTCTGGCTTAATCAGCCTGGGTGTCCACTAAAATGTGGATTTGTTTCTCCTTTCCTCGCCATTATAAATTCAAATTTTAATTGGTTAAATAAGTTGGGGTGATAAGTACACGACTTATCAACCCGCCCTCTGATTTGAGGGAACTTTAAGTCTAAGCATCTACACACTATTTGCACTGACTCACTTTTCGGTGGTTTTAATGGAAATTGGGTAGCTAATGAACTTTCTAGGGTGGTATGGCTAGCAAGTTATCTCGGGTAACAGTCCATTGGTGGGTTGTCTAGAACCCAGCTCAAAAAATGCACATATAATTCCAAAACAATTAGGAAGAAGCGGAGAAGTAGAATAAGCCAAGGAGATATATATTGGGTTTGCGCTTGTGTTGACCCCATAAAAATAAGAGTAGGGAGAAAGCTACTGGTTGAATAGATACACCTTTAGGCAGAATTTCTTTTCAAGGTCATCTAGGGGTGTAGAAATCCGAAGTCCGTTCTAATTGCTGATCAGTGAGTCTATCACATTTCACACATAAAGATGCTTAGAACTTAGGGTTCTCTTTGAGTCTTGGGTGGGTTGGGTGGCCGTAGAAAGCTGCTCCGAAATCCTAAACTCAAAAATCCAAAAAAATTAGAAAAGAAGAAAAAGATTCTTCTTTGAATAAGGCAAGGGATTGAGGCAGTCTGCATTTTGGCAGATACCCGGGTGCTATTGTGTCTTTGCAGTTTAGGTCCTTGGTAAAAATCTCCTAGTGTTGAAGAATAACTTTTGCTCAAGAAATTCGACCTAATTCTTTTATAAATAGCATATAGTTTTTACTATAGACTAGCAAAAGATAGGCATGGGAGTTTGATGTGTATACATCTGAATAGCAGAAAATGTCTATTAATGCATGTTCTTAGATCATATAAGCATCATGCATTGTAAATATTTCATAACATGCATCATCATGCATTTAGGTCAAATTGGACAAATTATATAGTAATTTCTTCTTCTTGGTGGCCAAGGACAGAGTCACATTTAATCGGGGCCTCAGATTAAGCTCCAACTGTACAGATTTGATCAAGGCGATGATCAGAGTTCAGCAATTCCAAGATAGCCTCGATCGGACTTTCGTAGCATCAAATGCAGTCCGAGAAACATCATAGGTCAAGGGCCAAGGTGGTCCAAATCCGTACCACAAATGACAGATCCAATCTTACAGATGGGTTCCGATCTACGATCACAGCCTAACGGCGAGAAAAGCAATCCAATCCGACATCTGTGGCACCACCTATGTGCATATGAAGATGGATGGTCAGGATGGTGCCACGTGGTGCCCTCCCAACCATTCGCACCCGGCCGCACCCCTCCGCTCGACTCCTGAATGATCTTGCGACGAGATATCTCGATCGTTGGATGAAGATCCAACGACCAAGATTGGCTGAGCATGAAACCATCTGCATGCCTTAAATGTGGGTGCAGTGCGTTAGGCAAAGTCACTTCCGTGGAGCTGAGGTCGTGGGTTTGAGTCCCCGTGTGCCTCAAATTAAGACACGGGTGCGGGAGCGGCTCGATTTGTCCATTGGATGAAGCATGAGTGGCACAGATGCGGGCGACGTGGCGCGATGGATGGGCAAGGATCACGCATGTGCGCGATGACGCGAGATCCAATGTGCTATTGCATGCACAGGCGCGTGATGAAGCGCGGGCGCAGTGCCTTTAAGCCGTTTGATCTCGTGATCGGATGGCGGAGATCGCGAGATCGTGGTTTATGCGTTGAGCACGAGGAGGCAGGGAGGCGCACGCATGTCGCCCACGTTCAGGGCTTTAGTGACGAATAAATCCGTCACTAAGGACCTTGCATTAATGTTTTAAGGTTAAAAATGACATATTTGCTCCCAACCTCTACACTTATAAAAAGGCCTATGCCCCCCACGTATTGAGCATCCCTTCCTTTACCTCTCTCCCTCTCCAAAGCTCTAAAGAAGCTTGTCCCAAACCTAGGATGTTCCTTTAGAGTTAAAATCAAAGTTTTTCTCATCCCCATTCTGGAAGTGGATCCCGCGACGACGACACCCTGCCTCATCCCCGGTTCTTCCTACTTCATTCTCTGTCTTCCATCTTCGCCCTCCGTCTTCCTAGCGTCGCCCCGTCCAGCTCGTCCTCCAAGCAACCGTCGAGGAGGATAACTTCTCACCTCCTTTCTCTTTACTTCTTTCTAGAGTAGATTTTACTTATTTCTAGTTGTAATATTTCCCACTTTGTAGTTGTAAAACATCATTCATATTATAATGTGTTTATTCTCTCTCTCTCTCATCGAATTCATTGTGATTATCTCGCTTTCTAAACAAAAACAACAGAAAAAATATAATCACGGATTTCAAATCGACATAGCCTCCCTGTGTTCTACCCAGAATTCTTTTCGAGTTTCAGTAAAATTTATTTGTTGATGGATTTCTTCACAAATCACATTACAATGGGTTTTCAAAACTCAACCTTTTTGCGACGATTTTCCGATTCAACATGCTACTAATGAATCCCTTTGTAGTGAATTTTCTAAGTTAATGTAGGATGAATTTGAGATGAGTTTGATGAGTGAACTCAAGGTTTTCTTGGGTTTACAAATCACTCAACTTGAATTCAACACCTTTGTATGCCAATCTAAGTATACAAAGGAGATGCTCAAGAGATTTGGAATGGAGAAAAGTAAGGGTAAAAGCACTCCTATGAGTGTTACAACTTCTCTAGATATGGATGAATCAGGTATGCCCATAGATCTAAAACTTTATAATGGATCTTTGCTTTATTTAACTTGCAGTAGGCTGGATATTTTGTTTAGTATTTGTTTGTGTGCTAGATTTCAATCAAACCCTAAGCAATCACACTTAAATGTTGTTAAAAGAATATCTAGATACTTACTTGATACATCAAACTATGACTTGTTCTACCGTAAGAGTAGCATTTTTAGCTTAGTTACTTATAGTGATGTGAACCATGTAGGTAGTTGCACTAATAGGAAGAATACTAGTGGGACGTGCCAATTTTTGGGTGAATCACCAGTCTATTGGTTTTCAAAGAAACAATCTAGTGTAGCCTTATCAACCACGGATGTTGAATATATAGCCATCATTCTAGCATGTTCCCAACTTTTATGGATGAAGAATACCTTAGGGGTTTTGATTGGAAATTTAGTAAGATAAAAATATTATGTGATAATATTAGTGCTATCAACCTCTCGAAGAACCTTATACATCACTCCCATACAAAGCTTATTGTTGTTCGATATGATTTTTTGAGAGACAATGTACTCAAAGGGGAAATCGAAGTTGAATTTGTTTGTATTAAATTGCAATTGGCTGATATTTTTGCTAAACCTTTGAATTATGATCGATTTAATTTTATACATAGAAAATTGGGCATATGTAAGCTCAAATATTTTAAGGCTTTAGTGAGGTGTTACTCTTATTTACAATGAACATTGAAGGAATGTTGGCCTTATCAAGTTAGGGTTCCTTCAAACTAATTCAAAGATTAAAATGCATAGTTTGTGCAAAATCAGACGTCTTAAGTTTCAAAATTAAACGCTTGACATTTCCTATAGACATCGAAATTGCCTCATTGTTATTTAACTTAAAATCAATCAAATATTATTTTTTAGATGTTTGGACCCATGTCCAGATGTCTGTACCTGTCATCTGATCCAATTAGTCAGACAACTAATTTGCCGCAGGGTCTGATCTTAATATTCCCTAGATCAGATGTCAGACGTCTGATATTTGCCTTATACATCTAATCTGTCATCTGATTGAAAAATCAGACAACATGTAGCTTTAGTCCAATTCCAGGAGTTCCTGGAATTAGAGATTAGACATCTTATTGTTAACTCAGATGTTTGATTTGTCATCTGATGAAAAAATCAGATGACAACCTGGAAAGGGTTAAAATCCCTAACCTTATGCTCAGATGTCTGAGACCCTCTCTAAATGTTTGATTTTTGCAAAAATTAACTCTGTGCTACTGATTTGGGGGTAGTTCTGAATAAAATAAACCCCAACTTTGGGGGGAGTTTTATATGATCCCTTGGGGTATTTAAACCCTCCTCTCTCCAAAATCCCTCATGATCCCAAAACCCCCCAAATCCCCAAATCTCCCAGCCGACGCTCTCTCCTCGCTGCCCTAGTGCCGCTTGGTCATTCGCCAAACCTCCCCGTCGACCGATTGCTACCATCAACCCCTTCTTGATGACAGGAGGAGCCCCCCCACCTAGGTATACACCTCCTTGGCTCCTTTCATCTTGTGTTTTCTCTCCATTCGAGCCATGAATCTTGAAACCCTTGTTGGGTTATTTCAGTTTTAATTAAGCTACTGTCTCTTGTTCGAGTCTAGTAGCTTTCCTCAAGTTTCTCTTTGCTATGTTTTCTCTCTAAGGCTCAAGTTTTTCCCAACCATGATTTCCTCTAGTAAATGCCCCTTGAAACATCTATCCGAGCCTTAGTTCATGCCTTAATATAGTTCTTTCTCTGTGTTTATTGTAATGGCAGGGATATTGCCTTCTAGTATTCAAGCCTTAATATAATGGCTTGAATACAAAGGCATACTGCCACATAGTATCAAATGATCTTTTAGGCAGGTTATATTACTTGGATAGATTCAAACCTTCACATAATGATTTGAATGACCGGCATACTACCCACAATGTCTTAATGTTTTCTTGTAATCTCTTCAGATGTCATGCTTGTGTGGATGATTGATGGCAGGTGTACTGCCCTTAAGGTAGATACATTTTTTGCAAAGTTATTGAATGCGTTGCCCATTTGTTTTGTTGGTAGCCTACTAGCCCTATTTTCCTAAACTTGCCCCACCCACCCAACCCACAATGCCTCCTCGTAGGAGACCTACAGAGGGTTCCTCCTCCTCCCAATCCCAATTCACTTACTTAGCGGATCAACTCCGTAGTGACTGATGAATAGAAATTTCTACGCTACAAAGTTTGAGTTTTGAAACGCTGTCGTTGTAGTTGTATAAAAATCCGTCAATCAGAAAAAAGTACTGAAAGTCTGGTAAGTCCCAGGTCGAACATGGGAGGCGAACGTTTGATCAAAAATCGCATTGGAATTATTGTGACAAAAGTAGATTAGCTGGTTAAAATTAATCTACTAGCTATTCTTCTTAAAGAATAATTAATAGAAGAGAGAGAAAGAATAATACAAATAAAGAGAAAATAGGGAGAGAATGAACAAGAATTTTATAACCATAGGTGTTTAAGTGATAAATTGGTGTTTTAAAATTGCCTCGTTGTAATATAGCCAAAATAGCGCTCAAACAAATAAAATTTATTACTCGAATATCAGAAATGAAAGTCCGAGGTCGAACACACAGGGAGCAAATAGGAATTCACACACTAATCTCAAATAATGCAAATGAGCACAAGAATTTGAACCAAATAAACTACTCAAAAAATGATAATCAATGTAAAACATGAGTATAACAAGAATTCAACATGATAAAAAGAGATCTAAAATAAAATAATGGTGATTTTGATCACCAATTATTTAGTACAGTTATATGTAAACTAAGGTAATCAATAATGCCACAGTAATCAGGACTAAATCAACCAAATATTCGTACAGTAGTTGAATGCTATAGTAATTAGATGTCTCCTTTGGAGATCAGATGCCTTAAATGTTCAATTGCTACAGTGCCTTCTTCTTTGTTTCTCCTTCTTTCTCTTCTCTCACTTCTTCCTTCTCCTTCTCTTCTTTTCTTTCCTTTCCTTGCTTTCTCTTCACGCATATGCCTCCTTCCTTTCTTCCTCTTCTGCCTTCTTTTTCAGGCCCTCTTCTTTTCTCTTCTGGGGCTCTTCTCTTCTTCTTTCTTTCTTCACACATAGAGGGCAGCCATATTAGATTTTGGCTAAGTGTCGCACGGGGCAAAACCCCTGCCCTGCACTCTCTCTTTCTTTCTCTCCTTTTTGGTTTCACCCTCCCAGGGCCAGTCAGGGTAGTCAGGTTATCGGGTAGGCGCGCACCCGGGTTTAGGCTCATCGGCAGTGGGTGGTGAGAGAGGAGTGAAGGCTTAGGCGGGTCGGGTGCACCAGGTTTGCGGGGGAAATGTCATGAACGAGGCACGTGAGGGTGCGGGGGACCTCACCCCCTTGTGTGTTACTTGAGGCAATAAGCTAGAGGCATAAAATCAATTTATGTGCCTCTTTGTGGCTACCTGCTTCCGAGGTGGGGCTAAAGTCCCCCCCTTTCTCTTCGTGCAGCAGTAGGTGGTGGCATCTGCGATTGGAGTGGCTGCTGAGGATGTAGTGCCTAATTGAGACTTTGGAACCAGACCTGGAGTGCAGCCGCGTCTCCTGGAGATATTGCCTGGAGTTGCAGGTGCTGAAGATAGCTTCAAGCTTCTTTCGAAGCTTTGCGATAATGGTGCGAAGGAGCAAAAACCTGAGAGTAAAACATACAGCCTCACGACCACATTAGAACAGCTCATAAGCATCGCTGGACCATGGCGAAGGTGGTGGCAGTGGTTTCGTGAAGTTTGAGTGGCTGAGGTGGCTAGATGAAGTCGGGAATGACGACGGAAAGGTGGGTTGTTCGGTGAATGATGTGGGCAAGAGGAGTGGCATATAGGGAGAGGGGTTTTGTAGAGGGTGGTGTGGCGAAGGTCATGAGGTGGTTGGTGAGGCGTTTGGTGGTCTATGGTGGTTGCGCGGGCTCGCCGGAGCCTGACCGGTTGTGGAGAAGACGTCGAGGGAGATAGGTGGTCGGGGGTTGAATTAAGAAGTTAAGGGGAGGAAAAGAAAGGAGAGAGAAGGAGGGAGCTTAAGGACGTAGAATTGCAGATGAAGGAGGTAGGGCAGCATCGGCTGTGGTTGGTTGGTGCCATGGACGAAGGGTTTTCCGACGAGGGAGACGACGAGGATGAAGAGCTAGGGCACCTTTGAGTTGGCCTTCGAGAGGCGGAGGAAGTCGGGGAGGAAGGAGATGCTCCCAATTTGACCGTTGGGAGGTCGTAGGATGACGGAGGGAGATGCTTGCCAGATCTAGGTCGGAGGATGCCAGAGGTAGGGTTAGGAAGAGCTTTTTGGCCTTAAAACTAGCTGCCCCCCATGACCGTGCCCCGGGGATCTTTTTATAGGTCTTAGGAGGGGGTTTTGAGCTTTGAAGCCAAGCTTCCAAGCTAGGAATTGTCACTGGAGTAGGAAATCCAAATCTCTCATGCGTTCGCATGAGAGATTGGGAAGGTTATTGTTACGACCTGGTTTCCGAATCCCTACAGGACACGAGATCGGACCGATTCGACTGATCCCAAGACCCAGTCGTCAAACGAGAAAGTAATCAAAAAGCAGTAAAATAAACCACATTCACCATGCAAGCAACTAACAGTGACAAAAGTACAATAGTAAAGAAGTAAACTACTATAATACACACCACCACAACAGTAGAAAATTAAACAGGTATAGGAATTTAAAGTTCACAATAAAAGAGTACAGAAGTGTAACAATTACTCATTACAACAGGAAATAGAGTACAACGGAAAGCTACAACTACTGGGCTCTACTGGGCCCAGCACCCTCTGTAGCCGTAGGCTCTGGCTGCTCAACACTTGGACCTGAAAAAGGTTATGAGTACACGAAATCAGCGAACACTGAGTAAAGTGGCAACTAGCTAACTAAAACAGTAAAAGTGGACAGGTAGCTGTTTTTTTTTCAATTTCTTTCTTTCTTTAACTAATTATTCTTTCTTTCATCACTTGGTTATTTATCAGGTCTCTTTCTTGATCTCGAATGTTCCTCGTGGGAACGATCTTGATTGCAGTCTTTTCCGAAGAGTACAAGTAGCACGTGGTGCTCTCCTGGCCGGAAGAGTCTCTCGTGGTGATCTTACACTCAGTCAACCACTCCAAGGTTACTGACAGACGTAACGGTGACTACGGCACGCACGATAAATGCACGGGTAGCTACCTCGCACTGGCACGCGGTCAGTTGTTTCCGTTAACAGGTGCGCCCAAAGCACAACACGGAACCAGTATAGGGCATAGCCCTCTCAGTAACAGGGGTCTCGCCCCTAAGAACCAAACTGGGGTCTCGCCCCTCCACAGTCTGCGCACCCTCGCCTGACTACCCTAGTTTGCCCAGTGGGCCTAACAAGTCGGTGTAGAGCGGCTAGCTGAACCCCGGGCCCCATGGGGTGGCTAGCTCTCTCCCTACACTAGTAGCTCTCCCCGGTACTGTGTACGCGAGGGCCAAAAAGTTGGTACAAAGTGGCCAATCCTAACCCTGGGTCCCAACCCTAGGGCGGCTAGCTCCGCTCTGCACTAAACAGGGAGACAGTCGCTCTCCTTGGTACTACATACTCAAGGGCCAGCTCACTTCCCCAATCCCATTTCCAGTTCCATTCCATTTATTTCCAGGAGCTTTACTCCTAATTCCCCGTAGGGTTCATGCTCATGTTTCTCGGGCCAAGCCATACTAGATTTCATCATATCTAGTTCCATTTCTCAGGTCCTACACATGCAACATGTAGCTTTATTGTTCACAGCTAGCTCGTGTTTCCAACATTCAATCTTTCATTTATAGTTCATATACATGTAGCTCATATTATGACATTTAACGTAAATAACAGGAATTTACATGCAACAGTTTGCTAACACAAGTACTTTATATTTCACAGGCAGCTGTTATTCACTTACAGACAATTGTTATTTTCCTATCTACACATCCAGACTGCAATCCATACGTTCAATACAAATATTCCAGTATTTCTAGCCCTAGGATTCATGCCATACCCTAGGATCTAACATTCATTCCACATATGCATTCATGTTTGTAATTAAACTAGGGGAAGCCACTCTACCAGTAAACCCAGGAGTAATGGGGGCTTGATCGGCAAGTCCACGTGCCTCAGCAAACCTCAAATCCGCAACGGAACGAGGTCCTATGACAAGGATTAATCACAAGAGACCACTCAGAACAGGATAAAAGTATTCCAACAAGTAGATGAACTTATACGGAGAACAATGGAATCTTAATTGTGGAAATCAGACCTCAAACGGACCCTAAACGGGTCAAAAATAGTAATTCTGATTCATATCAGACATTTGGAACACCTTCCAGACGTCTTAAAAGAGTCTAGAACCATACTTCAACTCCTGCGCCACTCCTCAGACGTCCAGGAACTCTGCTGGACCGTCTGGACCCAGTTTCAGACGTTCGGCAACCTCTCCGGACGTCTGGAAACACTTCCCACCGTCTGGTGCCTCTCCCAGACGTCTGAACTGTGTGGGAGGGCGTGTCCCATGCCTTCCCGAAGCGAATCCTGCATGCAACGACGCAAATCTCCTCAATATGGCACGGAGCAGTACCTCGGCGGAACGGCCTGCATGGCCGTATCCGCAAGGAAGGTGTACGTCGTGGGATTTACCTCTCAGTCGTTTGGAACCTTCTCCAGACGTCATCTGTGTCATCTGGATGTCGATCCAGACGTTTGATTCTGGGAAAATCCCAGAACCAGAAGCTGCCTTTGCCTTCTCGCGCCGCGCGCGGCCGCGCCGCTCCCGCTCGCCTACTGCTCCAGCTGCAGCAGTGTCGGGGAGGACCTCCCCAACGCACCTCTCCACCTCGCGCACGCGCTGACCTGCCGTGAGCTCTTTGGCGAGCTCCCACACGAGCTTGCATGCGTGCTCTCCTCCCTTCCCCTCGCTGCTCCTCTCCTCGCACGCCGCTCACTCCCGCTCCTCGCTACTCGCCACTCATCGCTCTCGCTGGCGGAAGAAGAAGGGTGGCTGAAGGTGAGGTGAATGAAGGAGAGGATGGGGGTTTAAGTAGGCGCTGGGTTTGGGTTGCGTCAGCGAGAGGAGATAGGAGAGAAGAAAACGAGGCTGCGTACTACGCGCAAACGCGAGGACGTGCACGAAAAATTTGATTTCCAAACGTCTGGGAAGGTGTCCAGACGTCAAACTAGACGTTTGACCCAAGTCCCAGATGCCTTAAAGGGCTTTAACAACACGGGTCTTGATAGTTATGGAGCTCATAGATAGATTCAGAAGGAAGAGGACTCCTCAAAGAATCTCCCTTCCAATTTTGGAAAGGATTGATTGAACAGAGAAGGAGTTCTCTTCAATCAAAGGTTGTCGGAGAAGGATTCCTCCGCGATAATGGTGGAGAGACCTATTTGCAAAAAGTGACGACAAATATAGGGGCTTTTTGTAAGGAATTCGAAAGTTAGGGGTCTGAATGAGATAGAAAGAGTTTGACTGGACCAAAATGCAAACTTGGTCAAGATGATCTTAGATTGGGTCCAAATTTTGGTATGAACCTAATTTATACTCAAGGAATCCAATGATGAAGTTAGATTTAGGTTTTGATCAAGTTTGATTGGGTAATTTATGTAAAAACCCAAATTAGGGCAAATGTTTGTCTTTGACTCTGTTTTGGGTCAAGACGAGTTCTGATGGTCAAATTGAAGGTTTCAGACCCTGAGAATATTTTATATGAATTTTGGAGGGTTTAGGTGAATTTTATCCTAACCAAAACCTTAGTTAATTAAGCGGGTCTGTTGTTAGGGTTTCAAAAGTCAGTTAATTCTCAAAACACGTGCAAACCCTTTTCTGTCTGTTCTAACCCACTTGTTAACCTTTTAGGACCATTTGACCCTTAATTACCCCCTGGGACAACCTATGGTTGTACTGCATTTAAGATATGATGGTAAAACTACAGTTTTAACCTTGTTTTCTTGTATTTCTCTCATAATGGATTTACAGTGAATTATGGCTCTTTGGTAGTTATGTAGGAGCATTTACTGACTTAATTAGATTAAGATGAGCTAGTTATGGCTCTTGATGGTGTTCCCATCAATATGTACATGTCTATTACAACTACTTGCTGCACTAAAAAGTGGAAAATTTACACTAGAAAGCGATAAAAAGGGCAGGGGGTGAGAAGTTATCCTCCTCGACGGCTGCTTGGAGGACGAGCCGTGTTGACGGAGCACCCGGACGAAGGTGGTGAGATGTTGGATGAGGGAGAACGGAGCTGGAGGATGGAGGATGAAGCAAGGCGATGCCGTGGCGGGATCCGCTTCCCGAATGGCGGTGAGATGACAACCACGAGCGCTCTATGAACGGGGATGCAAAGGTGGAAAAATTGTATTTAAGACTCTAATGGAGCATCCAGGGTTTGGGATGAGCTCATAGAGCTTTGAAGGGGGTAAGAGAAGAAGAGAAGGGATCATGAAATGTGTAGGAGGGGTAGGCTATTTATAGGTGTAGTCATGGGGGCAAAAAGGTCCTTTTACATGCTTAATAATGAATGCAGGGTTGTTCCCTCTCAAACTCCATCTACCTTATCATTAGCAAGACCTTGGCTAATAGGCTGAGGGTTGTTCTATAGGACCTGATTCATCTAGTACAGGCTGCTTTCTTGCCCAACAGATCTCTTCAAGAATCCTTCATAGTAGCTCAGGAAATGGTTAATGGATGGCATCGAAGGAAGTGCAAGGCCTTCATGTGGAAAGTGGATTTCCAGAAAGCCTATTATTCGATCTCTTGGTCGTACCTATGGGAGATATTTAGAAGAAGAGGATTTCCCCCCCTCTGGATCCAATGGATGAAACGTTGTATCACTACGGCTTCTTTTTCTCCTTTCGTCAATGGAAAGCCATGTGGAGCATGGATCCAACCTCAGCGTAGGGTTAGACAAGGATGCCCCCTAGCCCCATTGATCTTCAACCTTGCGGTGGATGGGCTTGCAAGGTATGCTTGCAAATTGGTTGAGGTGGGTATTATTAAAAGGTTCTCACTGTCTAACAGGGGAAACCTGGCCCCCATTTTACAGTATGCAGACGACACAGTGTTCTTTGTGGAAGGGTCCAAGTCTAAGGCACATGCTCTGGGGTTATTGGTAAAGATTTTTGGTGACATTTCAGGTTTATGTTTGGACAAGGATAAGTCGATTTTGATTTGCTTTGGCATGAGTGAACAGGAGCAGAGGGAGTTGGAGGGTGTATTGGGGTCACCCCATGCTAAATTGCTGTTGAGATACCTTGGACTACCTCTAAGGGCCACAAAACTGAAAAAATTAGATTGGAATGTTCTTTTTGAGAGGGTGTCTGGAAAGCTGAAGGGTTGGAGTAGTAAATTCCTATCCAAAGGTAGAAGATTAATCCTACTCAATTAAGTCATTACAGCCATACTGATTTTCTATTTCAGCATTTTTAAGGCCCCTAAATGTATTTGGAAGAGATTGGATATTATGAGGAAGAGATTCTTCTGGAAGGGTGCAGGTCATGAGGGCAGATTCATGCATCCCATCAGATGGAATTGTATTTGCAAACCTAAGGAGATTGGGGGGTTGGGAATTAAAGCACTTAAAGAATTCAGTGAAGCCTTGTTGCTGAAATGGGCCATTAGGATTCTGGATTGCAAGGAGGGGCTAATGGATGATCTGATCAGGGACAGCTATGGTGGTTCTAACAGCAGTTTGCAAAGGCTTCGGCCGAAGAAACCGTCTCCCTTTTGGCGATTAGTGATTTCTGCAGTTACCAGCTACTGGCACCTGCTGCAACCTAAGCTTGGAGATGGCAGAAGCTTCAGCTTATGGAATGAGCGATGGTCTGACTTGGGCCTGCTGAAAGAGATCTATCCGAGGGTGTATGACGCTGCTATAGATAAGGATGCCACAGTTAGCAGTTTATGGTCTTAGGAAGAGGGTTGCTGGTGGCTGGAAGGGATGAAGCAATGTAGGTCGGGCACTCGTCTGTGGGAGGAGTGGCAGAAAATGATGGCGAGTCTACAACAGATGCAACTTGTGAGTAATGGGATGGATACTTACTGTTGGCAGGGCAGTTTTTCAGTGAAGCAAGCATATGAGAAAGTTATTAGAGCCAATAGTGAGGTGGAATGGGACCCTATTGACAGAAAGATTTGGCTTCTGAAAGTTCCTCTAAAGGTTCAGATATTCCTGTGGCTTTGCAGATGAGAAGGGTTGATCACTGGTGATCTGAGACATAGAAGGCTGGGGACTGTTCTAAATGCCTGCCCTCTTTGTGGGTTACATTCTGATAGTGCATCACGCATTTTCTCCTGTTTGATCACGGATAAGATTTGGAGGTTGGTTTGCTTAGAACCCCTCCCCTCCTAGGATTCAGTATGGCAGAGGTTCATCACTCCTGGTCGACCCTTGGGGGCTATGGTAGTTGTTTTGTGGTGTGTGTGGAGGGCGCGTAACGATAAGCTTTTTCAAGAGAGATCGGTGTGATGTGAGAATATTGTAAAGGAGTGCTGGTCTCTCATACATAGTTGGGCTTCTTACTTGTAATTATTTTTTGATATGAAATATACTACCCTCCGGATTGCTATTGACTCATGATAGCAATCCTCAATGTTTCAAAAAAAAAAAAAATGAATGCAGGGTCTTTAGTAATGGATATACACGTCGCTAAAGCCCCCACGTCGCTGAACTTGCTCCTTGATCTCCACCGTTCGCCTCTGATTTGAGCATCCACGTTGCGTCATGTTGCCCACTCTCAGCCTTAGTCATTTCGTGCCTTCACCCACGTTCGCACGCTCTCAGTCGTCCAATCAAGAGATCGGACGGCTTAAAAGCCGTGCACGCCTCTTCGCTTCTGATCCTTTGCACACATGCATGTGATTGGGTGTCAGATAGTGCGTCATCGCCCGCGTGTGCATCCAGCGCTCCTTGTAGCGCCATGTCGCCGCCCCATCAACCGCACATCGTGCATTTGACGACCCAATTTCATTCGTGCCTCCTCTCGTAGATCAAATCCGCCCACTACAATTCAATCCCACGCTACGCAGTTCGAAAGAAGTGCTTCACCGCTGTGCTACGCAGCCACTTGAGGCAAGGTTTTGTTTTTAGTCATGTTTGCTCTTGACCATTGAAGAGAGATGACACGACGCTTTCTCAGCCATTGGATGGGCATCCAACGGCCGAGATTAATCGAGTAGGCGGAGAGGAGGTGCTGCGGCCGGTGTTGGGTGGCTATGATGGCACCACATGGCACCATCATGGCTATCCATCTTCTTTGACTTGTATATGGTGCCACAGATGTCGCATTGGATCGATTTTTGCATTGCTGGGCTGCGATCATCGATCTGAACCCATTAGTGTGGTTTGATTTGTCATCTAAGCTACAGATTTACACCACCTTAGCCCTTGACCTTTGATCTTTCTTGGATTGCATTTAATGCTACGGAGGTCCGATTGAGGCGATCTCGGAGTCGTTGAACTCTGATCGTCACCCTAATTAGATTCATACGGTTGGATCTTCAATCCAAGGGCCTGAAATTATATTGCCCTGTTCCCTGATCACAAAAAGGGAAAATTTAACCTATAATTTATATAATCTAACTTAAATGCATGATGATGCATGTTATGCAATATTTATAATGCATGATGCTTCTACAGACCTAGGAACATGCATAAATAGGCATTTTAGGTTAATTAGATGTGTGCACATCACACCCCCATGCTTTATCTTTTACTAGTCCCTAGCAAAACTATATGTTATTTATAAGAGAATTAAGATCAAATTACTTGGACAACAGTTATTTCTCAACACTTAGAAATTTCTACTAAAGACCTGAACTACCTAGACTCAATAGTTCTCGGGTGTCTGCCAAAATGCAGACCGCCCAAGCCCTCGCCTTATTCAAAGGCAGAAAGATCTTTTTCTTTTTCTTCTTTTCTTTATTTTTTTTTTTTGGATTTTTGAGTTTAGAGTTTCAAGGCAGCTTTATACGGTTATCCAACCCAACCAATACTCAAAAAGAACTCTAAGTGCTAAGCATCTTTTTATGTGAAGTGATAAACTCATTGATCGACAATCAGAACGGACTTTGGGTTTCTACGCCCTTAGGTGACCTTGAAAAGAAATTCTGCCTAAAGGTATATCTATCCAACCGGTAGCTTTCTCCCTACTTTTTATTTTTATGGGGTCAACGTAAGGACGAGCCCATGTATATCTCCCTTGCTTATTCTACTTCTCTGCTTCTTCCAAGTGTTTTGGAATTATGCGTGCATTTCATGAGTTGGGTTCTGGACAATCGGCTAATGAGCTGTTACCACTGACAACTTGGTGGTCATACTCGTGTGGTGAAGTGTGGCTTATTTCTTTTTCTTCTTCTTTTCTATTTCTTTTTTTTTCTTTTTGTATGTTTTTCTATTTTTTTCTTTAAGTAGGTGGCTTCCTTGATCTAAGATTTACCTAAAGGCAACAGAAAGAGAATGATTGTGTGGTTAGGCTCTCGACAACCAACCAATGAGCTGTTACCATCGACAACTTGCCAACCATATCACCCTAGAAGGTTCATTAGCTACTCAATTTCCGTTAAAATCGCCAAAAAGTGAGTCAGTGCAAAGAGTGTGTAGATGCTTAGGCTTAAAGTCCCCTTAAATTAGAGGGCGGGTTGATAAGTTGTGTACTTATCACCCCAATTTATTTAACCAATTAAAAATGAATTCAAAATGGCGAGGACTTGAGAGACAAGTTCACATTTTAGTGGACACCCCGCTAATTAAGCCTGAAGACCTGAAGAATCTAAGTGTTGAGGTCGCAATGTATCATTTCCTAAAGTTGACAAATTTCTAAAGCCCAAATTCTCTTTTCCTAATATAATTTTTTTTTTTCAAAAATAAAAAGAATCTACGGAGCTAACAAGATGATTCAGAGATGAATATCCACCCCCTATGCCTATCTAAAGTAATTCCTCATTATATTAAATGACATGAAAAAGAGCAGAGTTGAGAAGAAAGCACCTGAATTTCATAATTAACAGGTTGGCTACGAGATGAAAAAGAGACTGTATACGTGCTAAATTTATTGCCTTTAGTTAGACACACTATACAAATAAAGAAGGAATAAAGAATTCACAGGTGTAGGTTAGAATCAAAAGAAACAGATTTACCTCAGGACTTGCCAGTAGATGTCCACAAATGTGGACCAGATTATGGTGCAGACCCATGCCCTAAGGTTGAGTGTATTTAAGGTTTTGAATAAAAATTACCCAGAACCTGAGATCAGTATGCAAGCATTGTTGGACCTACGATTTGTGAGGATGCAACTCAAGTCAAAAAAGTCGAACAATAGGAAAATCTAAATCAATGGGCTCGTTTGTCCAATTAACAGTTTTCTCAAAAAGATAATGCATTAATCTACACTTAGGTTGTACATCCTCAGAGTCACAAATATCATAAGAGTCCTGGTAAAAGGTTGGTGGTTTCAAACATAAAGGAACCCTTAGATCCAAATGTCTATCTCTCCCACAATTAGCTTCCCAAATTGTCATCTTCTGATTCCTATCCTCCAAAATAAGTGTCATCATCCTCGTATAAAATATCCAAGTCCAAATTTTCTGGCTGAATTAGAATTGACTTGGGTCTAGTGATCTTAAAAATAGAATCATCATTATGCTCAACGGGGTGTGTGTGAGGAACGGGGCTATGAATTAATTCCTTCACGAAATCAGGATCTGAATCCATCATACTGGCCCCAACAAGATCAATTTCCTCAGTTATTGGGCCATCAAATGATTTATCATACTCCGTGGGCCCGTTTGTCTCACTAAAATTATCTTTCTCAAATTCAGGTGAGACTTCACACAACAATTCTTCACCTTCAAAATCAAAGAATTTGGGATCCACATTTATATGTCTCAAAATCATTGTTCATTTCTTGGTGCATAGACATACTTTTCTTTGTACCTTGGTCATCCCTGATCTCATAAAATGTGTCCCCCCTATAGGTGCCTGAGTGGGTTTTAACAATGGCTCTCCTAAAGGGGATTCATCCTGGGAATCATCTCAAGATCGGACTAGAGCAACTACAAATCTCATCTTCAATTTTGACAACTTCCCAAGTAAAAACTCACCTAGGTCCTTATCCTTAACATCTTGGAGCCAATCCAGCAAATGCTTGTTAAGACCGTCAATCATTTGAAACAGAGGTTCCAATTCTTCAGTGCAGGGTGTTGGCTGAGCTTCTAAAGATTGAATGGTATACCTTAAGTTAGCCAACACCTTATCTTGGACTTGGTTCACCTGAACCAAATGATTTGATTCAGGGTTGGGTGGGTTTGGGTTCAGTCTAAGGGAGTCAAAGAATTGAGTTTCTTGGTGTCCTCCCTGATAATAGGACACTTTGGGTCGTTCAAAGAGGGGTGGTGACCTATATGTAGTGTAATCTGGGGGAGGGTATGAGTTGTAATCAGGATATCCTTCTTGATTGTAGATCAGGTTGTGTTGATCATATAGAGGCGGAGATCTATAATCATTATAACTCGGAGAAGGATAGAAATCAAAATCATGGTGTCCAGGGTTAGACCCTGAACATGGAGGTCTGGAATTGTATCCCTAATTAGGATTATCCCAACTAATAGATGTGTGAGAATAAGTCTGGTTACGATAATAATCATCTTGGGAATAAGTAGTGGTAGGAGGGTAGGAGTGGAAATGTGAGTAGGATGTGGAAGGATCCATGGTAAAGCGAGAGGAAGAAAGGTGCCCTGTAGTACAAACAATCAAATCTATCCTTAATTGGGATAGCCTAAAGATCTATAGACTCCCAGAACCCATCTTGAGATGAAAAGAATGATTTAATCTACTTCTTTTCGGTCAATCTAACTAGTTAGATGGAGAGACTGGGGAGAAGGTTCTTCCCTTGGCTTTTCCCTCAAGTTCCTTTGATACCCCCTAACCACAGTCATTTGACTCTTCTCCCTTAGCTAGACATCAGATTGAACAGTAGAAGCAGATTAATCGAGAATAATCTCGATCTGGGTCCCGCAGAGCGAGTCCAATCCTTAAGGCCAACGTCTACTCTGTTTTAATTAGGCTTAGGCTTGAATGTGCTTGGGAATGTGATGGACCCTTTATCTAGGTTGTGCCCTTAAAGGTCAGTTTCAATGTGTGTGTGTGCACAACCAATGGTTTTCAAGCAAGATTATTTTTTGATGAAGTGAATTTTAGGGTTCAAATCTTGCTTTAGTAGCTTTTAGGGTTTGAATTAAGGTGAATTCAATCAAGTTCAGGAGGCACACCAGGATTTGAAAGCAAAGGTGAAGATGTTTTCCTTTGAAATCAAAATAAAGTGGAGTGCCTGGTACTGACCTTAAATGTTAACCCTAATGAGCAAGCTACTTGGTGAGTTATTTTTAAATGAAGTGGTGCGGCCCAAACAACCGCAACAATTGGCTTGATGTACCATTGAATCAGGCACACAAGTGGTTACTAATAAAGCGATTCTTATTTTCGATAAAAATTTTAACATAAAATATTGCTTCGTTGTAGTTTGTCGCGTGGTTGAAAATCACTTTTCAAAACATTTAATAACTTAAAATCTAACAACGAAAATAGTTAAGTCATATCCACATGGAAGAATAAGCCTATTAAACTAGTGAATGGTGCCTCGCTTATTTGGGAAACTCAATAGGTGTGCATATTAATTAGAGCAACTCCTTTTCTCACATAAACTTTCATTCTAAATAATTAATCAGGAATGCAGGTGTTTATATGAAAAATCACCATACAATAATATTATGTTAACAAGTGAATAATGATCTTGTAATATAGCAATCAATATAAATATCAATCTTTAAGAGAATAAACTTTGTTCTCTATAATACTATCTCATGCTCTTTATTCTTAATGAGAGTAATTTAACAAAAAAAGAGGTTTGTTCATGCAATTTACTCTCAGTAAATTAAGTCATTAAATAAATGAATAGTAAATCTCGCAATGGCATAAGGTGTAAATAAAAATACGAGAGAAAACAGAGGATTCCTCCTCTTTCTTCCTTGCGTACGGTGTAAGGCGTGGGTGGTCCTGCGGTGATCAGTGGAGGGCAACTAGGGTGTAGGCTTCGCAATGACGGTGTCGGGGTGTCGAGAGGCGGTCGCAGTTGGCCGGCCGGCGAGGAGGTAGGCCGGTGGCGGTGGAGTTGCTGGTGGAAGATGGAATCGCTATGGGCTCGCGTGAGGCGTCAACTAGAGCTTGCTGTCGGCGAGGATTCTCGAGCGATGATTGGACGCACCAGAGTGAATTGGGGTTGAGGTTGGCAGTTGGAGGATGCTCGAGGGAGGGCCCTGCCACTATTGCACTTTGGGTTCTTTTTTATGTAACAGTGACGGTGAAAAAGAAGAGAAGAACAAAGGAGAAGAGGGGGCCGACTGTGTGCGCATGAGCGTGCACACAAGTGAAGGAGCACACACTGATGCAGTGGCTGGGAGGCGCGAGTGCGTTGTTGGCCACTGGTGGGAGCTCGGAGAGGCGCCCGTGCGATGGCTGTTGCTGCTGCTGTGCGCACGTGCGGGTGTGGTGATGGCGATGGGTGGTGTGCCATGCTTTGTCACTGCACAGTAGTAGTAAGAGGAGATGTTGCGCACGCTTAAAACAAAGAGTTGGCTCCTTCCATGGTGAAGGTTGAAAAAAAACTCCCCCATCCTCCGTCCATCCTCCTCTTTTTAAATGCCTCTCAAGTTTTGTTTCCTCCCCTGAGATTGTCTCCAACAATATTAGTGATGAGGCGGTGCCACAGATTGTGCGAGACTTGGCTGATTTGGGTGGCCGGGCTGTTGAGGTCGACGAGAAGGAGACGATCTGTTGAGGCAGTTAGATGAGGCCAGTGAGAGCCAGTGCACCGCTGGCGATGGAGTTGGATTTTGGACATTTGCACACATAACCCTGCATAAACATATATGTATGAAGTTTTAACAAAATATCTTCTAATTAAGATAAACTATCACTTAATTCTACTTGCAATCCAATGAGGTGTGATTAAATGTACTTAGGCTAATTAAGTGTCCAATAAATTGGACTCATCAGCTACTTAATCTGATTTCTACTCAATTATATGTTGATGAGTGTACCAGTTCCAAAGATCGGGTTATCGATTGAGTATGAAGAATCAGAAGAGGTTGTGTACCTCTGTGGGATTTTTTTTAGAATTTTTTTTAAGCAAAGGGTGAGGTTGGTGGAGGTGACAACCAAACTAAGCCTAGGGTTTATGAGAGCTCCTAAGTTAATTAGGGTTGTGTTATTAGGTGATGGAATGAAAAGTAGTAGGTGGGAGGTGGGGTATACTTACAGAACCTTCATCTACACTTTTCTCCAATCTAATTGCTTTGGCCCGCCTCAGAAGAGTACTTGCAATCACAACAAGATCGGAGAAAAAGTGAGATAAAAGTTAGCTAAGGCTGAAAATGCTGGAAAACAAAGAGCGTTGTCTCCCTGGCAACGGCACCAAAATGTTGAACATGATTTCTATGCTAAGAATTTGAGTTTTGAAAACCCGTTGTTGTAATCGCGTAAAAATTCACCAAATAGATAATTTAACCGAAACTTTGCTGAGTCTCGAGTTGAACACGAGGAGGCTAACATTTGATTAAAAATAGTGTTGGAATTATTGTCACGACAGAATATTAGCCGGTTGAAATTAATCTAGTAGCCATTCTACTTAAAGAATAATTAATAGAAGAGAGAGAATAATACAAATAAAGAGAAAATAGGGAGAGAATAAACAAATGCTTCATATCTATCATGTTCATTACATCTAATTGCTACAACTAGAAAGTAGGAAATCTACACTAGAAAGCGGTAAAAAGAGGGGGTGAGAAGTTATCCTCCTCGACGGCTGCTTGGAGGATGAGTCGCGTTGACAGAGTGCCTAGGCGAGGGTGGTGAGATGCTGGACGAAAGAGGACAGAGCAGGGCGACGTCGCAACGGGATTTGCTTCCCGAATGGCGGTGGGAGGACAACCTCGGGATGTTTTACGAAGGGGGTGAGAAGATGGAAAAATTATTTTTATAACTCTAATGGAGCATCCTGGGTTTGGGATGAGCTCGTAGAGCTTTGGAGGGGTTGAGAGAAGAGAGAAAGGGATGAAGAAAATGAGTGGTAGGGGTGGCCTTTTATAGTTGTAGGAATGGGGGGGCAAATAAGTCATTTTAAGGCTTACAATAAATGGTAGGGTCTTTAGTGACGGATAGAAACGTCACTAAAGGCTGACCGTTGGTGAAGCTCGTGTGCACCCTCGCCTCTTTGCCTTTAGCTGTTCCGCATGTGCACCCACATCCATGAAATCTCAACCATTCGATCAAGAGATCTTACGGCTTAAAATCCTCGAGTGCTGCCTCTTCTTTGAGTGTTAAGCACTCCCATGTGTGATGGTGCGTTCGATCGTGCGTCATCGTGTGCGTGTAGTGCACACTTCATCCGGCACGCCACGTCGCCTGATCTCTATCCAATAAGTGAATTTCACCTGCGCCCGCTTGTTCGCCTGATTTGTGGTGAGGCTGGGCTCGAACCCACGCCTCATCTTCGCGAAAGGAGGCGTGAGCCAATGCGCTGCAGTCGCTCTTTGGTTGCGTTTTGTGTTTAATGCACACACACCTTCAATTGTTGGATCTCGATCCAACGGTTGAGATCGCATCTTGATTGTGCCTTCAAAGGTGGAGAGGGAGGCTTGGCCGATGTTTGGTGGTTGGGATGGCGCCATGTAGCGCCATCCTGGCTGTCCATCTTCTCTTACTTGTAGATGGTGCCATAGATGTCGGATTGGACTGATTTTCGCGCCGTTGGGCTGTGATCGTTCATCCGAACCCATCCATGTGGTTGGATTTGTCATCTGAGATACAGATTTAACACCACCTTAGACCTTATCTTCTGATCTTTTTCGAACTGTATATGATGCTACAGAAATCCGATCAAGGCGATCTTGGAGTCGTTGAACTCTGATTGTCGCCTTGATCATATCCGTATGATTGGATCTTCAATCCGAGACCCTGATAAATATTGCCCTATTCCCTAACCACAAAAGGGGAGAATTAACATAAAATTTATATAATCTAACCTAAATGCATGATGATGCATATTATGCAATATTTATAATGCATGAATGCTTCTATGACATTACAAACATGAATAAATAAACATTTTATGTCAATTAGATGTGTGTACATCAGTATATTTACTGACTCTTCAACTGCACTTTTCTCCAATTTACTGCTTTTGCTCACTTCGAGAGAGTGCCTGCAATTACGATAAGAATGGAGATAAGTGAGGTAAAAGATAAGTAAGGCTAGAAACATGGGAAATCAAAGAGCGTTGCCTCTCTGGCAATGGCGGCAAAATAAACAGAAATTTCTACGCTAAAAAGTTTGAGTTTTGAAACCCTGTCATTGTAGTTATGTAAAAATCTGTCAATCAGATAAAATTATCGAAACTCTGGTGAGTCCCGGGTCGAACACGAGGAGGCGAACGTTTGATCAAAAATCGTGTTGGAATTATTGTTACAAAAGCATATCAGTTGGTTGAAATTAATCTACTAGCTATTCTACTTAAAGAATAATTAATAGAAGAGAGAGAATAATACAAATAAAGAGAAAATAGGGAGAGAATGAATAAGAATTTTATAACCATAGGTGCATGTCTATTACAAGTACTTGCTACACTAGAAAGCGAGAAATTTATACTAGAAAGTGATAAAAAGAGAAGGTGGTGAGAAGTTATCCTCCTTGACGGCTGCTTGGAGGACGAGTTATGTTGACGGAGTGCCCGGATGAAGGTGGTGAGATGTTAGACAAGGGAGAATGGAGCTAGAGGACGGAGGATGAAGCAGGGTGATGTTATGGAGGGATTTGCTTCTCGAATGGCGGTGAGAGCACAACTGCGGACACTCCATAAACGGGGATGAGATGGAAAAGTTGTATGTAAGACTCTAATAAAGCATCCAGGGTTTGGGACGAGCTCGTATAACTTTGGAGGGGTTGAGAAAAGAAGAGAAGATATCATGAAATGTGTAGGAGGGGTAGGCTATTTATAGGTGTAGTCATGGGGGAAAAAAGGTCCTTTTATAAGCTTAATAATGAATGCAGGGTCTTTAGTGATGGATATGCACGTTGCTAAAGTCCCCACGTCACTGAACCCGCACCTTGATCTCCGTCGTTCCCCTATGATAGAGCGTCCACGTTGCGCCACGTTGCCCTCTCTTAGCCCCAGTCGTTTCGCGCCTTCACCCACGTTTGCATGCTCTCAGCTGTTTGATCAAGAGATCGGATGCCTTAAAAGCCACGCATGCCTCTTTGTCTTCAGATGCTTCACGCGCACGCGTGCGATTGGGCGTCAGATAGCGCATCATCGTCCACGTGTGCATCCAACACTCCCTGTGGCACCACGTTGCCGCCTCATCAACCGCACATCGTGTATTTTATGATCCAATTTCATCTGCGCCTCCTCTCATGGATTGAATCTGCCCACTGCGATTCAATCGTACATTGCGCGGTTTGCGAGAAGCGCTTCACTGTTGCGCTATGTGGTCACTTGAGGCGAGTTTTTTTTTTAGGCGCATTTGCTCTCGACTATTGGATCTTAATCCAACAGTTGAGATCAAACTTGCCTTTGTCTTTAAGGAGGAGTGAGGAGTTGAAGAGAGATGACGCGATGCTTTCTCAGCCATTGGATGGGCATCCAACGGTTGGGATTCATCGAGTAGGCAGAGAGGAGGTGCTGTGGCTAGTGTTGTGTGGCTGTGATGGTGCCACGTGGCACCATCATAGCCGTCCATCTTCTTTGACTTGTAGATGGTGCCACAGAAGTCGGATTGGACCGATTTTCACGCTGTTGGGTTGTGATCATTGATCATTTCCCATCTATGTGGTTGGATTTGTCATATGAGGTATGGATTTACACCACCTTGGCCCTTGACCTCTGATCTTTCTCAGACTACATCTGATGCCACGGAGGTTCGATCGGGGCGATCTTGGAGTCGTTGAACTCCGATCATCGCCCTGATCAGATCCGTACAGTAGGATGTTCAATCTAAGGCCCTGAAAATATATTGCCCTGTCCCTTGACCACAAAAGGGAAAATTTAACATATAATTTATACAATCTAAGCTAAATGCATGATGATGCGTGATATGCAATATTTATAATGCATGATGCTTGTATAGACTTAGGAACATGCATAAATAGGCATTTTAAGTCAATTAGATGCGTGCACATCAGTGACACTGCTAGGCAATGATTCCGTAGGTTTGCAAACACTTGGGTCAAACCTCCATGATATATAGTTTGGACTGACTTTGCACATCTAAACCTATGAGAGCACTTTGAGTCTCTCCATCTCTTTTGCTATTTTGACTGCCAATTCCATTTCGGCTTCGGATGTCTTGGCGTCTTCCCTGACCTCATTCGCTTATTTTATGCCAATATGGTCGAGGATTATAGTAATGATGAACTTGAGTTAATATCCACCATCTTTGATAAATGCATGTCCATCACTTATGATTACATCTCTGAAATTCTCAACGTTCCCAATGCTGGAAATGATTTTGATGATATCCTCCAGGAATACGACTCCGATGTTATCAGCCAGGAGTTGGTTCTCCTCGACAAGTATGAACCAAACCTTTCTAGCCTTCCCTGCAAAAACCTCAAACCTCTTCCCCGTCTTCTCTCTCAAGTTTTTGGATGGGACCTCCTAAACAAGTCAGTAGGTTTTGACTATATCTCTCGCCAACGCAAGGCACTTTTATTTACAGCAGTCCACCACATACCATTTAACTATTGCCCCCTTGTGTTTTGCGTCATGAATGAGGACATTTAGCCTCACTTCCCTTTAGCTCCCTTCTCTCAAAAATTTTCCACAACCACAAAATTCCCACCCAGGACCAAGCCATTGACACAAAGGTGGAGCCCTACAATTGGGATACCACTGCTAAGATGTGGATTCTTGCTAAACACCTCAGCCTTGAAGCTGAGGATGAAAATGATGAGCTCCGACCTCAACCTGATCTTTACGCTCACAGACTGCTTCATATTAAGGTGCCCCACCCTAGCTTTGACGAGACATGGGATCCCGGTACCAACTCCATCATCGATGGGATTTCCATTCTTATGCGTCACACAAGCAACATCTATTCTTATTTGGGCAACATGCACTCAGATATGAATGAGATGTGAACAGACATTCGCAACTAACAGATGGTCCAGGGTCTAGCTCATCATCGCCCTCACCAAGATCAACAGGACTAGAGCTTTTTGTCAGATTTTTCTCTTTCTTTCTATTTCTTTTATGGATGCATCTTTGGCTTGTATTAAGGGGCCTCAGCCTTACCCTTCTTATTTAGATGGGAACATTGCTAGGCTTTGGTTAGGGTACATACATTCTCATCTGGATGCTATCCTTTCCATCTTTATATATATAATCATGCTCTTTTGTTTCCAGCAAAAATGCTCTATATGCCATGCTATCTTCCATGTTCTTGCTGCATGCTAGTTCATTACTTTCTACATAACACTTGTTTATAGTATTCCTCCTAAATAATGTTTCTTACTATCTATTGCTTAGTTCAACCAAATGCACTTAGTTTTGCTGATGTTCAAAAAGGGGAAGACAATCTTAGGATTATCAAAACCACTTAAAAATCGATTTACACTTAAAAATCATTGTTTGCGTGAGACAAAATTTACTTTCGTAATAAATCAAATTTTTGCAAACACTCGATTGACTCAATGAGATTCAAGAAATAGTGCCTTTAGTACAAAAATAAGGGGGAGAAAATAAATCCTAAGAATGGATTTTGAAACTCATCAAAAAGAGGGAGACTATTAGCTCAACCTCTCCTAATTATGTTTTGATGATTTTACAAAATACCTAAAAGAAAAATAAAATTGGATAAACCACTATTTCTATCTCTGTCATAACCCCGTTAAAAGTATCTTAGAATCTTAAAGACGAGAAACGAAGGATGAAGATGTCATTTGTCTAGATCTTAGGATTTGATGTATAAATCTTATGAAGAGTTGTAATTTTATTTTTGTTAAGTCTAAATGAATTGTAAAGAGCCCCCATCTAGACATAGGATCTCTAAACTTTGGATCACGACACTTAGGCAAAACTTAGAAACAAAACCAACTTAGAAATAAACATATACCTTAGAATCAGACATCTACAGGTGTTCCCAGACATCTGATATTGAAAGATAAGTCGTCTGACATATGTATGAGCCGACCAACTACCATATACAATGCCTTAAGGTTTTGCACACTTAGACTTTAGACGACTAGACACGATCCCATACGTCCATAGATCACCCCAAATGTCTGGATACACCTTTAGTTGTCTAATGCCTCGACCGTTGAGCCTCATTCTTCTTGGATAGAACAAAATATATGCAAATACACATAAACATACTTTATTAATATTCTCAGATGTCTAGACATGGCTCTAGATGTCTAATAGTGGAATGTTAGGGCTAAAATCACTTAACGAGATTTTTGTCAGGCATAATCATGATCTTGGATTCTTAAGAAATCCCAAGTCCAAAGTCATTATGACCTTCAAACATCCAGATACATTGTCAGATGTCCAATAAGTCATCAGACCCTTATACATTATAACCTTGTTTAGATCTAATCCATACCAAAAATAAACTTGTATATTTTTAGACGTCAAAAGATTGCATTAGACGTCTTAAAATAAGAAATAAGATGTCTGACCATTAGTGACTAGAACCCTGTTTAGATCCAATTCAATCCAGGAACTTTGACCCTTCATATCAGACGTCCAAGACTTTCAGATGTCTGACCCATACATTGGACATTTGATTCTATTTAGATCAGAGAATTTAATTGCTTGATTTGATTTGGATTTCGACCAAATCAATTAGGAAATGTCCTCAACAGCTAGGGGGAGCGTCCCAAGCCTTCTTGAAGGTTCCTTTGAGGACTATATATACCCTTTAACCCCTCTTTTGCTAAACACACTATTTAGAGATAATTCACAAGCAAAAACTCTAACTCCATTCACTCTCATTGCCTTACTAGTGTGCAACTCTATTCCTTGGGCATACACTCTCTCCCTCACCATTGTGCTACTATCATCATCTCCAGGGAGTCCACTCACCCTTAGTTGCTAAGATTATCTTTATATCTATTTGGGGAGGTCTATAGGGTGTCTTTTATTTTCATCTTTACATCTTGTTATACTTGGGTATTCGGCTTGTTGGATCCCTGTCCCATTTGTATGAAGGGAGAAACCTCCGTTTAGGGATTGAAGGTGGGAATTTATTGAGGTACACCACCCTCGATTTAAGTGGTGTGGATAGTGGATTGATTACTTAGTGATTGTAAATCCTAAGTCAAGGTTGACTTAGGTGGTGGTTTTCTCCTAATTTGGGTTTCCACCTAAAAATTATTGTGTTATTTGTGCGATTGAATTTTATTTGCTTGTTATGTTCAATTTCACTATTTACCTCTAGTGCAATTTCACAAACATCCATTCATAATGCATTAAATGAAAATAAGGTGCTAACAATAGAAATAAAATCCACCACCGAAAGTAGGAAAGTAAACTAAGTGCTCAAGTACGAATACAATAACGAAAAACACAGGAAATGGAAAAGAGTCTAACAAAAGGAAATGAAACTAAGTGAGCCACAAGACTTAACATGAACCCTCTCCTACAGCAGAGCTTGGTCTTGTAGTAGAACGACCAACAACAATCGCTACACCTAACTGCTCAGCAACACCTGAGTATGAAACCCAAGAAAACACATTAGTAAAAACTATGTAGAGTAGAACAACAAATGAGTAACAACAGTAACAAAGAGAGCAAGAGAAAAGGGTATTATGTCATCCATTAATGCATTTATTAATCACTAGGTTATCTAGTTTGGTTTATATGTTTAAGCCCAAGTTATAAAAGTCAACATTTTGTTAATCAATGCCTTGGGCCATGAGGCAATCTCATGTAACTTCCTAAGATGACAGATCGGTATAAGCCATCTTCTTAGTTGATAAGGCAGCTTATATCCATCGAGTCACCTCAATCTGTCACCCTGGGGTCATCGCGAAAAGAGGTGGCAGCTACATCGTGTGATGTGAACACTCGCAAGCACTATGCATGTTAAACCACAGACAACCAATGACCCACCCACCGGGTGTAAAAAGAACAATTCTAACCCTCAAGTCACCCATCTTGCTATCCCAGTTGGCTGCTAAGTTTAACCAAAGAGTTGTAGGAAGGCCAGCCCAAAATCGATCCAAAGACTAAAGCTACTGATAGGTCCACTTTAGTGGACTATAATTAAGCCTAAATACATTATTAGTAGGACGAAGATCTAATTTAAAGCATGCATTACATTGATAAATTTATTTAAGCTTTAAAATTATCATCCCCTTCATTTCATTAATTTTTATGTATTTTGATTAATTATTTATTTTTGCACGTGCCCGATAGCATCCAACGCCAATACCCACTCCTCTTATGCTCTCCCTCCATGCTTAGGCCGAGGACCCCCTTTCCACCAATCTCGATCTCTCTCTTCCAATGCACAGCCACCCACTCTCCTTCGATCAGAACAGAGGAGTGTTAATACCTTTGTTTTGATGAAACAAAATTATGTTTTATTGTAAACTAATCTTTCAGGATCACGTTCACATAAATCAAGTCAATTATCCTCTGTGTAGATCAAAGTGAAGATTATCTTTAGTCAATGTAATTATTTTATATCTCTTGAGTTAAGAATTACTGTAAGAAACCTCAAGATTAAAGATAAACCTTTCAAAGTCATAAAATAAACATCTAAATAGTATTGATCAACCAAAATCTTAGTATTGATCAATCAAAATAAGAATATTGATTGACTAAATTAGCCTAATGGTTATATCCAATTTTCTCGCAATTGATCGATCAAAATGAAAATTGATCGACCAATTAAGGAAACTGATTGATCAAAAGGAAAATTGATTGACCAATTTGGTTTGAACAATTTTTTCTAACATTTCAAAAATACTTCATTTTCACGTATAAATAGGGCTCCACGCCCCTCATTTCAAAACACGCCTTGAAAAACATATCAAAGAGAAAAAGTGCTTGCACTCCAATTCTTCCTTGTGCTTTCTGCTTGTTCTTCTACGCTCCTCAAGATCACATCACTCTACACTTCTAAAAAGAAAACTCAATTTGCATATTTCAATTCCTTGAGGTTCCATAGGATTAATATTTGTATTCATTTTATTTCGTTCATCTCATTTGTTGAGATCTATTGCATTTGGATTCCAGAGTTTGTTGTGACTTCTCTTAGTAGGTAAAAGAGAAGTGGTTTGTAAGAAGTTGTGTCACCCTCGTTCAAGTGGTATGTTAGTGGATTGACTAGCGTTGTCTAGTCAAGGAAATCCTAAGTTGGGAGGCTTAGGAAGTAGTTTTTACCCAGATCCATGCAGGTAGGTTGCACACGCGCAACCCCCTCTCAAGCAGAGCACCACGACCACGCACAGTAGACCAGCCTCCTCCCTTGATCGTACCAACAGGAAGCACTCGCCCCCAACAGCAGCCCGACTGTGACACTCGCCTTTGGCCTCTCCATCGCAAGCACCGTGACCTCCGCACTCCGCCTCCGACTCTTCACCGACAACAACCTCGACAAGGGTAGCCATCACCATCGTGACCCTCCGTGACCTCCTGTGTTTGCTACCCTTGTCAGAATGCT
The DNA here is from genome assembly GCA_037157565.1 of Thalassia testudinum. NCBI lineage: Eukaryota > Viridiplantae > Streptophyta > Magnoliopsida > Alismatales > Hydrocharitaceae > Thalassia > Thalassia testudinum. The sequence continues at coordinate 10,695,883 of JAZHRO010000078.1, read as the reverse complement.
ACCACCATAGAAGGACTCTTCTCCATGACCGCTGCCACCCATACCAGACTGGACCACCACCATGCTCTCCATGTTCACCACATGGTCCACCTTCATCTTCAACAGTGATAGTGTATCCTCCTCGACAGCATCCACTATCGCGAGCTCCTGTGCCACCTTGATTGCGAACTCTCATCTCTTCCTCCACCACAACTACGACTGTGTGCTCTTCCTTGACAACTCTTCATCGACTGTGTTCACAACTGCGCTACCTCGACCGCGACAATCGTGTACCTTCACCTCCTCTGGCCATGTGGTTATAGCACGTGGCACCACACCGCATTTCTCCACTCGACGACCTTGCCATCATGGCTCTACATTGCCTCGACTCCATCCACATCTCCTTCATTAGCGTGCACGGTGACAACGTGCATGCCCCGCACTGTGTCCGCAACCACGTGCTTACTGCGACTATATTTTGTTGACTCCTCTACATTTGCTTTGTTTGCATAGCATAGTCGATTTATTTCTCTTATTAGTGGAACTATTACTTGTCATCCTTATATTTGAATATTGAACCTAGCTGCGTATTATTGCCTCCTTGTGGAGATGACATTATTTTCGTGGTTCACTTTGATTGATTACATGATTTGATGAATGCGAATGATATTTATTTGATTTCATTACTCATGTTTTGATTTGGGATTTTTTCCACTACTATTTACACTACGACGACACATTTTTAGCACTATCATTATCATTACTATTATCACCATTATTATTAGTATTATTATTATTTGCAAAAAGCAAAAAATTTCCTTATCAAATGGTACCGTTGTCGGGGAGGCAACAAACGCAATAGGTTTGTATGGTTATATTTCTGATTCATTCTGGGGTACACCTTGAGTTGACTATTTTATATTTTTCTATGTGAGGAAATCAACGTGTTTGGATGATAAGTATAATTGTGCCACCACGTAGACCTTGAGTCGCGCCCACAAGAAGATGTGAGGAGAAGGAAGGAGACTTGGATCCCACGGTCAAAGGGGATTCTCCTTCGTCATTTACTCAATTAGTAGATTAGATCTTAGGTTTAGACTTTAGACAAATATAGTTAATTTCAATTCTTAGTTTTCTTACCCTTGTAGCATCAGGGCTGATTTTCGTGGGTGTGTGATGGGAACACCATCATGAGTCATAACTAGCTCAATTTGATCTGATTAAGTCATTAAATGCTTTTACATAACCATCAGAAGGCTATAATTCATTGCAAATCCTTTCAGAAAGAAATATAAGAAACTAGGGTTAAAACTATAATTTTACCATCATATCTTGAATGCAGAATAATCATAGGTTTTCTCAAGGGTTAATTAAGGGTCAAATGATCTTAAGAGTCTAACAAGTGGGTTAGTACAGACAGAAAAGGATTTTTGCGTGTTTTGAGAATTAAATGACTTCCGAAACCCTAAAAACAGACCTGCTTAATTAACTGAGGTTTTGGTTATGATAAAATTCACCTAAACTCTCTAAAATTCATATAAAAATATTTTCTATGATTTGGTACCTTCAATTTGACCATCAGAACCTGTCTTGACCCAAAATAAAATCATAAACAGACTTTTGCCCTATTTAGGTTTTTGCATAAATTACCCAGTCAAAATAGGTCAAAACTAAAATCCAACTTCACCATTGGATTTCTTAGGTCTAAATTAGGTTTTTACCAAAATTTGAGCTCAATCTGAGATCATCTTGACCTAGTTTGCAATTTGATCCTGTTTGATTCTTTTATCTCACACACATGTCCCTAACTTTTGAATTTCTTACAAATAGCCCCCCAACTTTATCATCTTCTTCATAAAAAGGTTCCTACCACCCTGAAATCCCATTCGTACGACTCCAGCAACCTTTGATTGAAGAGAACTCCTCTGATCAATCAATCCCTTTCAAAATTAAAAGGGAGATTCCTTAATGAGTCCTCTTTCTATTGAATTCAGTCTTGAGCCCCAAAGCCTTCCCAATCTCTCATGTGAACGCATGAGAGATTCGGGTATCTTTAAGTTTCCAACTCTAGCAAGCCTTCCAAGCTTGGGAAGATTGGAACCACCGCATGTCAGGGGTTCCAATCAGACGTTTCCTATGATTATCAACTCTCGACTCACATTTGATCAGGAAACACGCCTTATTACTGTCCTCCAGCAACATCGGATAGCCATTGGATGGACTCTTGATGATCTAACTGGCATCAGCCTCTCATATTGCACACACCACATCTATATTGAAGAGGGCTCATGACCATCCTGTGAAATGTAGAGACACCTAAATCCAAATCTGCAGGATGTTGTGAAAAAGGAGATCATCAAGTGGTTAGATGCAAGGATCATCTACCCGATCTCCGACAGTCGGTGGGTGAGTCCAATCCAAGTTGTGCCTAAGAAGGCAGGACTCACTGTAATCACGATTGAAACCAGAGAAACCATACCGACCCGTATAGAGAACTCCTGGAGAGTCTGCATTGATTACAGAAGACTCAATTCCTCCACAAAGAAGGATCATTTCCCACTACCATTCATTGATCAGATTCTCGAGAAACTAGTGGAAATTGATTCTTCTACTTTTTTGATGAGTACTCCGGTTATAACTAGGTTGCAATCCATCCTGAGGGCCAAGAGAAGAGTACCTTCACCTACCCCTTCGGGACATATGCATTTCGGAGGATGCCATTCGGTCTTTGCAATGCACTTGCTACTTTTCAGTGGTGCATGATTGCCATATTCTCAGATATGGTAGGTGAATACCTTGAAGTCTTCATGGATGACTTCTCGGTATTTGAGGAATCGTTTGATGATTATCTCCTGCACTTGGTCCAAATCCTCAGGCGTTGCATTGACGTGAATTTGGTTCTTTCCTGGGAAAAGAGCCACTTCATGGTACCTGAGGGAATTGTCCTGGGACATCTCATCTCTAAACAAGGCATCCAGGTTGATCTAGCCAAGGTGAATCTGATTTCCAAGCTCCCTATGCCTAGCTTTGTCAAGGACATCCAATCATTTCTGGGGCATGTCGGTTTTTACTATCGATTCATTCTCGATTTCTCGAAAATCATGCCCCCTGACTAATCTTCTCTCCAAGGATGTCCCCTTTGAAATTATTGAGGAATGCACTTAGGTGTTTGAGATCCTACATGATCAAGTTATCCAAGCTCCTATCCTGCAGTCCCCTGATTGGTCTCAACCCTTTGAGATCATGTGCGATGCATCTGATTATGCTGTGGGTGCGGTACTTAGGCAGAAAATAGACGAGAAACTCGTGGTCATCTACTACACTAGCAAGACACTTGACGAGGCTCAGCGTAACTACACAGTTACTGAGAAAGAGCTGCTAGTCGTAGTATTTGCTATGGAGAAATTCAAATCGTATCTTTTGGGTTCCCGTGTTATCATATACTCGGATCACACTGTAGTGAGGCACCTCCTCGCGAAGAAGGATGCAAAGCCTCAACTAATCCGTTGGATCTTTCTGTTGCAAGAATTCAATCTCCAGATTCGCGATTAGGTTGGAAAGCAGAACGTGGTAGCTGACCACTTATCCCACCTTCCTTCTGACATTATTGACCCTTCCGGACCCATCATAGAGCACTTTCCTGATGAGCACCTCCTGACTATTAGTGCAGGACTTCCTTTGTTTGCTGATTTAGTGAACTACTTGGCATCACGTCAGATCTTGTTCGATTGGCCGAAGGCCAAGAAAGACAAATTGATTGCCGATGCCAAGTACTATATTTGGGAGAAAGCATACCTCTTCCACATTGGCAAAAATCAAGTGATCTGGAGATGCATTCCTGACAACGAGGTCAATGACGTGATCTCATTTTGTCACGACCAGGCTTGTGGTGGCCATTTCTCTGGGCATAAAATCCCAGCAAAAATTCTCCAGTGTGGGTTCTTCTGGCCTACGTTGTTCAAAGATGCACAGACGTATTGTAGGGCATGCACTCGTTGTAAGACTCTCGGCAACATGGGCCTGCGGGATATGATGCTCTTAAACTCGATTATTATGTGCGAAATCTTTAACATTTGGGGAATTGATTTCATGGGACCCTTTCTCGAATCCAACGGCTTCGAGTACATTCTACTTGCTGTTGATTATATCTCTAAATGGATCGAAGCCATCCTCACGAGAACTAGTGATCATAAAGTTATCCTCCGATTTATCTAGGAGAACATCTTTACTAGATTTGGGGTTCTTAAGGCCATCATCAGCAATGGCAGGTTTCATTTCAACAATGTGCACTTCCAGTCCCTGATAAAAAAGTATGGGGTGTCGCATTGTATCTCAACTCCTTACCACCCCCAGACTAATGGACTGGCATAACTATCAAATCAAGAGATCAAGAAGATCATTCAGGTCACCGTTCGGCCTGATAGGAAGGATTGGTCTACTCGCCTTCTAGAAGCCTTGTGGGCCTATAGGACCACCCACAAGATCCAATTAGGCATGTCTCCCTTCATATTAGTGTATGGAAAGGTGCGTCACCTTCCTGTCGAGATGGAGCACAAGGCTTATTGGGTAGTACGGAAGTGCAATCTAGATCTGTTGAAGGCTGGAATACACCGCCGGTTGTAATTGAGCGAGATCGAGGAATTACGCAATGATGCATATGAGAACTCGTGTATCTACAAAGAGTGGGTCAAAGCCTTCCATGACAGGCGCATTGTGCGAAAATCTTTCCACCCTGGTCAAAAAGTTCTACTCTTTGATGCCGAACTCAAACAATTCCCAGGAAAACTCAGATCAAAATGGATTGGACCATTCTTGGTTTGAGGAATCTTTGGAAATGGAGCCATTGAAATTAGAGAACTCAACCTTGATTCTGAATCTTTTGTCGTGAACGGTCAGAGACTCAAACCGTTTATCGAACTCACTAACTCGAACTTGGTTGCTTTCTCTTTTGATCTCCATTCTCCCTGAGCATATTGCACCCGATTGATGGTGTTAAACTTAGAGCTTAACGGGAGGCAACCTGTCATCTTTTTGAAAAACCTGAAACCCTTCTTGACACATCACATGTTGAACTCATATCGCACTTTAGGGTTCGTCCATTAGAACAACCGACCCCACCTTTGGTACCCGTACCAGAGCTTGAAATCGTCCGCAACAGACACCCCGACCCTTTCACCCACCTAAACTTGTTCTAATGTACGATCTAAGCTGAACTCGAACCCACCTAATTTACAATGAGAACGTTGCAAATCGTAGGCACGGGGGAGTATTAAAGTGCAAAATGCTGTAAAAATCACTTCACAAGAAAGTGTTCCATAAAAAAAAAACATATTCCAAAAAAAAAAAAAGAATAAAAAATGGAGAAGGGAGGAAAATTTGAAAGATCAAATTGCATATCATTCTTGAGAAGGAAAAGGGGAGGTGATTTAAATGTCAAAGAGAAGCAACAATTTGAAATAAAAAGAGAGTCATTAGTAAAAGATTAAGGAATCTACTTAGTTCTAGACCAAATCAAAAGAAAGAAATAAAAGACAAAAAAGTGCTAAGAGATACAGAGTTTAGTCTGAATGCTGATCTTAGGCCTCTTGGGCTTGTTTTTGGCTTAAAAATTCAAGTATTCGTTAAGATTTGGATAATCGTCTAAGAGGTTGAGGAAAATGCGAAGCTTAAGTATTAGGTCTAAGGTTTAGGGATTATTCGACCTCGCTAACTGACTTCTAGTTTGTGGGACTCGATAACCTAAGCGCTCTAATTCACACACAGTCTGTTCAGTGAGCTTAAATATCAAAATCACGCAAATGTGTTAAATTCTGTTCTGAAAAAGCCACTTAGATTAGGAGCGTCTCATCAACACAAGTTGATTTGGAAGAGTTCTCGGTATGGAGAGGTGGGAAATTCCCCTCGAAGATGAGCAATAACATGCCGTCTCCTTGGTGCTTGTCTCTTCGGATATCTAAATATGCTACCGGGGGCACGTAAGCATCTTGTGTTGATTTAGGTGCCATGGGAGGGATTATTCCAAAATGTCGATTGCCAGGGCCTGAATTTACCTATAGAATGCCATGGGTGACACTATCTCAAAGTGTCGAAAGCCAGGGTTCTGGGGGTTGCCATGGGCGGTGCTATCTCGAAGCATTGATTGCCAGGGACCTTGCGAGGATTGATGGTGGGAGCTAGGAATCCGATACAGACCATGTTGTAAAGCCAATCCAAAGCTAGAAATGAAGAAACAAAAGAGAGAGAAAACTCTCCAAAAATATAAAAAATCTTCTGTCTCTTTCTTACAAAAATGCACTGCAAACTGAACTGGGACTAAACATGTTTTAAGCATAGGTTCTTTAACTGCAGAGTTCAACGAACTTTAGGTTAGTTCCTGTGGGACTTAGAAACCTTTGCGGCCGACTGAGGCTAGAGCTGGTCATGTCTGGATCTTGGTTGGTACTTGAGTACCTCTAGACCTACTATTGGCATTATGACCTAATCTACAAAAGAAAGCATACAGCAGAAATCTGAGCATAAGAAGACATGGTCTAGAATTTGAGTTAATTCCATGAGATTTTGCTAAGAGACTACCAAAAGCTGAGCATGGGGGTATGATGGGAACACCATCATGAGTCATAATTAGCTTAATTTGATCTGATTAAGTCATTAAATGCGGCTACATAACCATCAGAAGGCCATAATTTATTGTAAATCCTTTCAGAGAGAAATACAAGAAACTAGGGTTAAAACTGCAATTTTACCATCATATCTTGAATGCAGAACAATCACCGATTTTCTCAATGGTTAATTAAGGGTCAAATGATCTTAAGAGTCTAACAAGTGGGTTAGTACAGACAGAAAAGGGTTTTTGCGTATTTTAAGAATTAATGACTTCCGAAACCCTAAAAACAAACTTGCTTAATTAACTGAGGTTCTGGTTAGGATAAAATTCACCTAAAACCTCTAAAATTTATAGAAAAATATTCTCTAGGGTTTGGTACCTTCAATTTGACCATCAGAACCCGTCTTGCTCAAAACAGAACCACAGACAGACTTTTACCCTAATTTAAGTTTTTGCATAAATTACCCAATCAAACTTGGTTAAAACCAAAATCCAACTTTACCATTAGATTCCTTAGGTTTAAATTAGGTTTTTACCAAAATTTGGGCTTAATCTGAGATCATCTTGACCTAGTTTGCAATTTGGTCCTGTTTGATTCTTTTATCTCACACACATGCCCCTAACTTTTGAATTTCTTACAAACAACCCCCTAGCTTTGTCGTCTTCTTCACAAAAAGGCCCCTACTGCCTTGAAATCCCATTCCTACAACTCCGGCGACCATTGATTGAAGAGAATCCTTCTCTGATCAATCAATCCCTTCCAAAATTAGAAAGGAAATTCCTTGAGGAGTTCTCTTTCTATTGAATCCGGTCTTGAGCCCCAAAGACTTCCCAATCTCTCATGTGAATGCATGAGAGATTCAGGTATCTTTAAGTTTCCAACTCCTTTAAGCCTTCCAAGCTTGGGAAGCTTGATTCCCAAGCTTTAATCGATTCCTGAGGCCTATATAAGGATCCCTAAGGCTCGGCCGAACTTTTCAGCAAGTCTTGGCAAGCCAAAAGCCTCTAAATCCCTTCCTCCGACCGTCCAACGACCAAATTGGTCGGCTCTCTTGACTTCCCTCTTCGTTGGGACCCTCCCTAGCCAAAGGGAGGGTGTATCCCTGCCTACTTCATTGTCGTCGTCTCGCCGTCTCCTCCTCCTCCTGCGCCGTTCTACCATAACCGACTGCCTTCATCCCTCTACCTCATCGCTAAATATCTCTATCCCTTTCTCTCTCCCTTTACATCCTTTTTCTCACACTCACAACTCACGCACGATCGTCGTGTCACCCTGACCACCTTCACCTTCTTCCGCTCCAGACACATCTCCGGCGAAGCACCTCCATCGCTCCACACCTCCATCCGCTTTGCCACCGACTCCACAAGCTCCACCATCACACGGAGGGCAAACACTCTCTACCAATTCACCCTATTTGCCACTCTATGACTCCCTCGAACTCCACCCTCACCTCACCTCCGTCCCGAGGTCACATGACCTTCTCATGCACGCACTTGCCTCACCACACACACCATCACATTCGCCATCCTACATAGATCCTACTTAACATATTTGACGCTGTCGAAAGGCCTTGTTCATGTTTTCAGGTATTGCATCGCCACCGCCATTGACGAAGCTTCACACACACTTGGACGAAGGTGTTCTTGTGTTAGACACCCTAGGCATCACCTCCAGGTGGTGTGGAACTACGAGCTCCAGACGCCCAGGTCCCTGATTGGAGACCCCAAGCTCAGTAGCTGCTCCAATTCGGCAAGGGAGGTCCACTACCGGCTACGCAAAGAACAGGGGGACAACTTAGTCCCACATCAGAAATGGATGAAGCCCCTATAGGGTTTAAATTATTTTTGTGCTGGTGGCTTATCGCCTCAGCACGCACAAGGGGTGAGGTCCCCACATGCATGCCCTTGCCCGCACTCACGCCACGTGGGTTTGGGCCTTGGTCCATTTACTCAGTTACCCAGGTCTGGTCTGGTTCGCCTGATTCTGAGAAAGAAGAGAAAAGAGAGAGAGGGGAAGGGGGTTTTGCTCTGAGGGAGGCCTTTGCCTCTACTGGTGTTGCTGAGCTCTGTGTTGTGCCTTCTCTAGAGCTTAAGGAAGCAAAAGAAGAGAGAAAGGGAAGGAAGGGTCATCTGGTTGAGAATTCCATTGTCTGATCTCTGAAGGGAGTGCACTATGCACTTATCCTACGTGGATTTAAATTGATTGTTACTGTTGAGATATTTGATATTATTGTGCGGGGTAATTGGTGATTCAAATCACCATTTTACTCCATTCTTTTTACACTATTTGACATTTTCTCATTTATATATTATTATTATTTGGAATTGTATTATAAATTGCTTATATTGTGCTTGAATTGCAATCTTGAGAATTATTTTGCTAATTGCTCCTTGTGTTCGATCTCGGACTTCCATTTGAGTATAAACTCTATTTGTTTTTCGCGCTAATTCAATCTATACTGCAATGTATCGATTTTAAAATCCAATTTAGAGCAACTAACAATGTGTCCCTACCTTGTTTTAGGCCCTTGTTTGGGGCAATTTCTCGGGAACTTGTTCCCACTTTCTTTACCGATTAGGGTTATCTGTTGTGGTGTGGACTATCGTGTGGTAGACTTAGGATTAGCTAGTATAGTTGCCTGCTTGATTGCTTTATATATTCAAAAAAAAAAAAAAAACTCTCAAGCTGCCTGTTTAGAAGTTACATACCCTTAGGTGCGTGCATTTTAGGGATGATTGAGCAACACATTAGATCTAATTTACCTACATTGCATACATTACTTGCACGGGATTGCTAGCGTTAGGTATATTCTGTCATCTTTACATACAGCTCCTGTCCACGCATTGCATCTGGGCTAAATTTCAAGACCACTAAATTGATTGAAGCTATTAACTAAGTGGTCGCCTTCTAAGAAATTGGGACTGCTAATTAGATTGGGCCTTGAAAGCAAAATCACACTTGATTTGATTAAAGGACTTGTGTGTTATTATTTTCAAAGCAAATTGATTTTCAATGTGATGCATAGGAGCACCACGTGAGCATTTCACTAAGGGACACTAGAGAGTTCTTTTTATCTCATCCCCTTACACCACAAAAAGAGTTAGCCAATGGTCAACAAGTCTGTCTCATCATGCAACCCCAAGGAGTTCGTGGTGAGCAGTCTCTATTTGAGACTAAATCTCTTTGCAAGTAGGTCTTAAGGCACTAACGAAGGTTGGCTTAAGATGCGTAATTGATTGTGTAACTTGTTTGGCCACCAAGAGATAACATAACTGAATTTTTTTCTTCTCCAAAGAACCTGTCAGGAATCTCAAGTCACATTCACCCTCTTATACTACTAAAGTGGGAATGAACGGGCCTGAACTTGACTCTATTTGACAACTTTGAGGGGTAAGTTAGAGGTTGGCTTAAACACCCAATCGATCTTTAAACAAGAGAGTCAGATTTCTCTGTGTTTGATTGTGGGTGTGTTTTTCAAGACTTTTTTTTTTAAATGGATTACAACTGCGTCACTTCTTACTGTTACCCTCGAACACCTCATTCCGATCCCATGACCTGCACTTATCCATCCTCTGATGGATATCTTGATGAACAATGGGATCCTTTCTACTCCTACTATAGAAGCATTGGTCCAGTTAATCCCCAATCTTGTAATTATGAGCATAAACTAGGAGTGGGATACACCTTCTTTGATATGCCACACACCTTAGACATACCCAACCCACCCTCCCTAGATGATTTAATTTCAATGGTTGAATAGAAACTTCTAGGTATTATTACCCTGAGCTTGACTTTCCTCCTAAAAAGAATGATAACCTCTCCACATTCAAGTTTGAAATGCAAAAACAATAGATGGAAATGATGGAATCTTTAGGAGAGTCTGTGAGGATAAGTCAGCAATTAAAGGAAGAAACTAGTCACTTGATTTACTCCCCTGAGGTTGATTCTAACCCCTCCACGCTAGATGCATCTCCCTTGATAGAGCCATGCCATAAGATGGAAGGGGACATTAGGGACTCAATCATGGAGTATAGCTACCTTCTTGAGGATAACGTAAACCCCTCCATGCTTGATAATCCTTCTTTGAGAAGCCCTTGCATTAAGGGGTAGGGGAGCTACATGGACACACTGGAAATTGAAAGGAGTAGCCACTCAATGAATTATGATGTAGAATGGTGGCAACCAAAAGAGGAGGATCCCTTAAATTTTCCACCTGAGCTTTATTGGAGCCAATCAAAGAGGAAGATGGTCCCATTAGAAGAACTCGAACCGAATAATAGCATATTTGTTACAATTGATGAAAGGGGTCATAGTTAAATAGTCAACCGAACTCCCATTCTTGATTTTGAGGTAAAATCTACACCCCATCCTAGGGGTTTCGAGCCTACACCTTACCCCTCTGAGGACCTTGCACCTCAGTTAGATTTCCTTGAGGATTGTGATTTTGAAGTTAATAAATCTCATAACTCTTGGGTGTCAGGGGGAGTCATATTGGGATTCAATAATAAAAACATCAAGCCTTCACTTAGGGAACCAACACCCACTATACAACATTATGAGAATTTACATATGCCCAATACAGGTGCCCTTAAGGGGATTGATACTGAATTAGATGACTTGGATCAATTTTAGTCTTAGGGACATGAAGACTTGATTTTTGAGGAGGATAAGTATACACTTGAAGTACTTGATCCTAACGTTGAGGATTTTCTTGAGTCTCAAGGGCAAGAGGGAAGAAATATAGAGGAGGATGATGATGAGTTTGAGGAGCACAGACTCAGAGTATGGAGTGACTCTAGGGGGGAGTATGTTTTATTTGAGGACTTACCCCCTGAGGATTTTATTGATTTAGCCAAATCCAGATTCCTACCTACTTTGACTACGAGGATCATCCTCTCAAAAATTGGGAAGAAATGGAAGCAATTGACACACCAGGGGCAGGATCTTAGAATTGAACAAGAACCCAGGGATAAAATTATTGAAGATAGTCCTACTCTTATTGCTTCCAACCTACCTTCACATGATAGTGCAATGGAGACCAACCTTGATAAGTCCAATCTGGAGGGCGAATAATTGGCCCCATTCCAAGATGAGCACCCCAATGATAGAAATGATGAAATTCAATTATTTACTAAGGCTACTAAGGATGATATTTAGGAATTGGAATGGTTGTTGGGGATGAATGTTGATACGAACACCATCATGAGCCCTAACTAGCTCATTTTGACCTAGAAAAGAGAACAAAAGCTCCTATATAACCAAATGAAGGGCCCAACTCAATGAATAACCAGTCTGAGAGAAAAGTAAGAAATAAAGGGTAAAACTATAATTTTACCATTATAGTACAACAACGGAATTTCTCAGGGGATAAACATAGGTCAATTGGTTTTAACAAGATAAAAAGTGGGTTGGTTCAAACAGAAAAGGCTTCATGTGAAATCTGGGAATTAAATGACTTCTTGTAACCCTAAAACAGACCCACTTAATTTAACAAGGTTCTGGTCAGGATAAAATTCACCTAAACCCTCTAAAATTCTTGGAAAAATATCCTTTATGGTTTAGAACCTTCAATTTGGCTTTTAGAACCTATTTTGACTTAAATAGTGGTCTTAGTCAAATGTTTGCCCTAAATTGGGTTTTTGTGTAAATTATCCAATCAAACGTGGTAAAATCTAAATCCAACTTCACCATTAGATTCCTTAGGTCCAAATTAGGTTTATACCAAAATTTGGACCTAAGCGGAGTTCACCTTAATCTACTTTGCAAATCAGTCCAGCCCAATTACAATTATACCCTTAACTTTTGAAAACTCTTTCAGACACCTCCCTAGCTTCCTCGTCATTTTTTCCAATTAGGTCCCACCGCCATTACAGCGGAAGAAATCCTACTCCGGCGAGGATTCGAGGGAGACAACTCCCTGATTCCTTAGAGAATCCCTCTCAAATTTGAAAGGGAGATTCTCTGAGGAATTCCTGTTCATGTGAACCCAATTTGGAGCTCCAATTTCCACCCAATCTCTCATGTGAACGCATGAGAGATTTGGGTCTTTTCCGACCTTCCAAGTCCGGCGAGGTTGCCATACTTGGAAGCTTTCCTTTCAAGCACAAGGCCCTCTGCCAAGAGTTATAAAAGAGCCCCCAGATCCTTCTGCTCCTCTAAAGCTTGATTTGTCTTGAAAAAACCCCCAATCTTCCTCTCTTCTCCTCCGGCCAAATTCCCAGCAAGCTCCGACGATTCCAATCTCCTCCTCTCGTCTCTTTGCCACAATACCAGTGGCAGAGTTGCCTTTGCCTCCTTCGTTCGTGTCGCGCCACACTCGCGCATGTGCCTGCCTCCCTCTCGTCATCGTCGTCCCTCTCTCATTGGGCCTTCGTCTCTGGCGATGGCACATACGAGCCGTTCTCCTCCTCCGTTCCCCCCTTCGTCTACTCCCTCTTAGATAAGTCTACTCCCTCTGCTCTTTATTTTCCCTCATTTATTTTCTGTTATCACGCCCCGACGTTCACACACCACCGTCATCTTCCCCACCTCCAGCAGACCACCGGTGAGGTGCTCCAGTCATTCCACGCACCCATCCACCTCGCCAGCCACCTCAAAAGCTTCGCCACATCTCACTAATCATCATCCCTCTTCCCATTCACCGCCACACACTTCCAACACATCCCCCGAACACACCCATCTTCACAACCATAGGGTGACCAAGGCATGCATGCCCAGGCCGCCCCACGCCAAGCCAACAATCGAGACACCTTCACGGTGTCACGGCGACGCTACCTGTGTGATTTGACGAGGCCGCAAGGCCATTTTTCTTGTAGACAGGTATAGGTGCTTTGATGCCATTGGAGCAAGCTCGAAGAAGCTTGCAAGCTTCATTCTAGGCCCCAGGCATCAGGCTCCAGGTTCCCAGATGCGCGGGCTTCCTTCTCGAACGTTTCCAGCCTGCTATTGGAGTTCAAGCTCCCCTGCAGTCTCTGCGATTCATGAACACCTGGTTTGGGCGCGCATGAGAAGGAGGTGGGACATTTAGTCCCACCTCGGAAGTTTTCGAGCGGGTGGTGCGATATAAGTGGAAAAAGTGCCAGGGGCTTATCGTCTCCTGACATGGGGTGAGGTCCCACTCATCCCACTCGCCACGTTTGCGACCCCACGCTCCACGGACCTGGTTACCGACCCGACTACTTGCACACTCCTCACCCACCATCGCACGCGGGTGGGCCTGACCTGACCCGTTAACCTGAGAAGGCTCTGGGAGAGCGAGCATAAGAGAGAAGAAAGAAGAGAATTTGCAGGGAGGGTAGGGGGTAGGTTTTGCTCTCAGGGAAAAAGAAAAAGAAGAAAAGCTAAGGGTGAAGCCGCAGGAGAAGAAGAAGAAGGCTAAAGAGGAAGCTAAGGAAAGGAAGCCGCTGCAGAAGCCAAGGGAAGAAGAAGGAGAAGGGTAGAAATCTGAGCAGCTAAGGAAGAGAAGGCTCGGCTGAAGAGAAGAGCAAGGCTGAAGTCAGAAGTAGAAGAAAGAAGAGCCAGAGAAAAAAGAAATCAAAGAAGAAGCAGAAGAGCTAGAGAAAGAAGAAGACAGAAGAAGAAAGAAGAAGCTAAAGACAGAGAACAAGAAGAGAAATTTAAGAAGCACTGTAGCATTGAGCACTTAAAACATCTGATTTTTACATCAGACGTCCATCTTTTATTTTGAGCTCCTACATACATTGATATCATTTTTCTTGCTTCATAACTTTAATTCTTCATTGCATATTTGATCAAATTTGAAAGTTGTATTCTTGGTTTTTAAATCCCAATTTGCTCCCTGTGTTCGACCTCGGATTTATATTTTTCGAGTAATAAAATTCATTTGTTTGCAAAGAGATTTTGGCTATATTACGACGTATTTATTTTAAACCTGATTTCTCTTCGATAAACAAATGTTAAACCTCTCAAGCCCTCTTTGACCCTCTTCCCCACCCGGCAACTTAGGGACTTAAACTCTTTAAGAACCAACTTCCTGAAGTCTCTACTCGCATTTTTGCTTTAAGGGGGATGACCAGACTGATACATCTTATAGTGGAGTGGTGATTATGGGTTGGCGTTTGTCTTGGTCAGTCCATCATCCTTAGGGTATTCCTCTTTGAGACCCTCTTTTCCCTACAAACCTCTGCTTTGTTGGAACCTTGTTCCACATCTTGTTTTGTTGTTAACAAAATTATTGTAAATTAATGTTTGCAATTGAGTGTTTTTTAGATTTAGATGAAGATCAAAGCAAACATTGAATTATGGCAAGGAGGCATGATAACAAGGAGGAAAGACGACGAGGAGGAAGAAGATCATCTCCGATCTTTAGTTTTTTAGAGTAGGTTTTTATTTCTTAGAATGTATGCCTCTTAACAAAGAAACATAAGTTAGATCGTAAAATTAATTAGAGATAAATTAGGATTAACATTATGATCATTCAAAGTACGTATTGTTGGAAAGATATTGTTTTAGTGGTTAAAGTATACTAATGAACTAATTAGTAATACACTTAAAATAAAGGTACTTGTAAGCAAGTACCGGTACTATTCATAAGTATTGGTACATGCAAGGCATAGGTTTGAGCCTTTGTCTCAAATTGTGAACAACAACTACTAGTATTAATCAAGAGTACCGGTATCTGGTGGTCACAGTTTGAAGACTCAGTTTGGGCTTGGACCTTACGAGTAGCGGTACCCATGATGAGTACAGGTACAGGTAAGTCACAGTGCCTAGTGAGTCTCAAATCTGGGAGTCACAAGTACCGGTACCCATGATGGGTACCATTACCATGATGGGTACCAGTACTAGGACTCTTGTGTGCTAGCTGTAGAAAAATTGTGAGCATCTAGTACCGGTGCCCGTACTTCAGTATCGGTACCAGTTAGCCATTGGCTCAAATCTGAACGGCTGTAAAATTAATGTTGAGGACTTAAACGTTGGGATTTAAACCCCAACGTCTAGTAGACGTATTACTAAGGTCCTAACTCTATAAAAGGACCTTAGGACTCATAATTTAAATACAAGAAATACAAGGAAAAACATAAGAGCTATATTTCATATTTCCATCATATTTTGAAGAGAAGTTGTTTGCTGCTCTTAATCTCTATACGATTTGCAAACATATCAACATACTTTCTTATGCAATTACAAAGCATTCATGTCCTTCTTAGGTTCTCCAATTGGTATATTTATTTTATATTTTTGTTGAGAGGCTTAGGTATTTTGTTGTAAGATTTCTTTTGTCTTACACCAGTGCTATGTTTGTGATTGAGCTTGTTGCTCGTTGGGTTGTGATAACCCGTTGTTGTACTTAGGTTGAGGTAACTTGTTAATTATCTTGGTTAGTAAAGTGATTCCCTCGGGGTTGAGGGAATCGGGTTAAAAATCCTAAGATGGGAGGCTTAGGTAGTGGGGTACCCAAGTGAGTGGGGAACTACTATACATTTTGTGTCCTTTATGGTTTCAATTATTTGTGCAAATCTTTTTTGTTATTACTAATTTTCGCCTTGAGTTTGTTTGTGCGCATAGCCATTAACTCATGTTAGCTATATTAAATCCAACAAGTGGTATCAGAGCACCAGGCTGCAAAGAAGATGTAACAAATCTTTTTCGCGATGGCATCATCTTCAATGAAGCACACCAAAGGACAATCGTCGACCCATCCTCCCTATTTCAATGGGACGGACCACGGGTATTGGAAGAGAAGATGCAAGTATTTCTGAAAGTGATGGATGAAGAATCGTGGAGCCTTATTCAAGAAAGATATTCAGATTCGGAGCCACAAGGAGTAGCATGGATGGTGGATCAGAAAAAGAAGATAGTGAGCAACGTAAAGGCGATGAATGCACTTTATTGTGCATTATCAAAAGAAGAGTTCAACAGAATTTTGGCATGTGAATCTGCATATAAAATTTGGAATACTCTCGAGGTCACCTACGAAGGGACCAGTAAGGTAAAAGAAACTCGCATATCTATTCTAATGGAAAGTTGAGTGTTTCAGGATGGAGAAAGGCGAGATGATCAACACTATGTATACAAGGTTTGGAGAGATTGTTAATCCTCTAAAGAATGTTGGTGTAAAGTTTTTGGAAGAGCAGCTTGTAAGGAAGGTCCTAAGAGCTCTTACAAGTGATTGGACTCCAAAGACCACAGCCATCCAAGAGGCAAAGAACCTCTCCACTCTCCCTCTAGACGATCTGATTGGAAGCCTCATGGCTTACGAGGTTCAACTGGAAAACATGAAGAAGAATGAGGAGAAGATATTAAGCAAGAAGAAAAATATTGCTTTTAGAGCATTTAAGGAGGACTTGGATTCAAGCACCTCGGAATTCGAAGATGAAGAGATGGAGATGCTCACAAGGAAATTCCAAAAATTTCTCTAGAAGCAAGGTAAGCAAGTTAATAAAATTTCAACTAATGTTGTTTGTTATGAGTGCAAGAAAAAAGGTCACTTGTGAAAGGATTGCCCCATGAACAAGGAGGAAGACAAAAGGAAAGACACAAAAGAAGTCAAGAAGAAGAAGAAGAAAGCTTTTAAAGCAACGTGGGATGATAGCGACTCCGACATGGACACCAATTCCGATGAATCGGATGGCAACGAGGTTGCACATCTTTGCTTGGTTGCAACTTTGCTGGACATGGAAAGAGGTAAATCATGATTTCTCTCTTGAAGAATTGTTAGAAGCATATGAAGAATTATATCGTAAGGCTAAGATGTTTAAAAAGGAAAATAAGGTTTTGAAGAGTAGTTATCAAATATTAGAAATAGACAAATCATGTTTAGAAATGGAATTAGATATGTCTAAAGAAACTAATAATCAATTGCATGAAAAAATAATAGAGTTAGAAGATATTTATGAGCATTTTGAGGGGACTTTAAATAATCTCAAAACAACTACTAGGTTAAACACTGAATTTTGTGATGCTTTAAAAATCAAATTTTAGAGTAAAAAGAACATACAAAATAAATTACATGCACCTAGACATGCATGGATGTATCAAAAGGCTGAAAATTCCAATATTTATAGATTTAACACAAAAGAGGTCTATAAATCTCAGGGTTTGAAAGATGCTATTCCAAAAGGACCCACAAGAAAATGGGTATCTAGAAACATTATTTTACATTATTTTGCAGGATTAGATTAATGGAATCAACATGATCAATGGGTGTTCAAGGCACAAAATGGAACACTCCGACCATTCTACAAATTACATGAAGATTAAGAAAGCTGGATTGCTGAAGCTTGGTATCCACAAATACCATTCTACTATTGGTAATTTTATGGTATAATATTTTTTATCCCTTTATTTTTTGATGATTGACAGAAAGGGGAAGAAAAATAAGGAGCAAATAGTCATATTTTTAGGGGGAGCATATATTGAGGGGGAGAATTAACTAGTTTAAATTTCCTTCATATAAAATTGCTAAAAGTAATTTTTGTCTTATAATTATCTATTTGCAAGATAGTTTTGTTAACACCAAAATGGGAGAGATTGTTAGAACCTTGTTCCACATTTTATTTTGGTGTTAACAAAATTATTGTAAATTAATGTTTGCAATTGAGTGTTTTTCAGATTTAGGTGAAGATCAAGGCAGATATTGAATTATGGCAAGGAGGCATGATAATAAGGAGGAAAGACAATGAGGAGGAAGAAGATTATCTCCGATCTTTAATTTTTTGGAATAGGTTTTTATTTCTTAGAATGTATGCCTCTTAACAAAGAAACATAAGTTAGATGTAAAATTAATTAGAGATAAATTAAGATTAACATTACGATAATTCAAAGTACGTATTGTTGAAAAGTATTGTTTTAGTGGTTAAAGTAGACTAATGAACTAATTGGTAAAACATTTAAAAAAAAGGTACTTGTAAGCAAGTATCAGTACTGTTCATAAGTTCTGGTACATACAAGACATAGGTTTGAGCTTTTGTCTTAAACTATGAACAACAAGTACCGATACTAATCAAGAGTACTGGTATCTGATGGTCATATTTTGAAGACTCGATTCAGGCTTGGACCTTACGAGTACTGGTACAGGTAAGTCACAGTGCCTAGTGAGTCCCAAACCTGGGAGTCACAAGTACCGGTACCCATGATGAGTATCGGTACCAGGACTCTTGTATGCTAGTTGCAGAAAAATTGTGAGCAGCTAGTACCGGTACCCGTACTTCAGTATCGGTACTAGTTAGTCATTGGCTTAAATCTAAACGGTTGTAAAATTGATTTTGAAGACTTGAACGTTGGGATTTAAACCCCAACGTTTAGTAGACGTATTACTAAGGTCCTAACTCTATAAAAGGACTTTAGGACTCATAATTTAAATACAAGAAATACAAGGAAAAGCATAAGAGCTATATTTCATATTTCCATCATATTTTGGAGAGAATAAGTTGTTTGTTGCTCTCAATTTCTCTACGATTTGCAAACACATCGACGTACTTTTCTTATGCAATTACAAAGCATTCACGTCCTTCTTAGTTTCTCCAATTGGTATATTTATTTTATATTTTTGTTGAGAGGCTTGGGTATTTTGTTGTAAGATTTCTTTTGTCTTACACCAGTGCTATGTTTGTGATTGAGCTTGTTGCTCGTTGGGTTGTGATAACCCGTTGTTGTACTTAGGTTGAGGTAACTTGTTAATTATCTTGGTTAGTAAAGTGATTCCCTCGGGGTTGAGGGAATCGGGTTAAAAATCCTAAGCTGGGAGGCTTAGGTAGTGGGGTGCCCGAGTGGGGAACTACTATACATTTTGTGTCATTTGTGGTTTGAATTATTTGTGCAAATCTTTTTGTTATTACTAATTTTCACCTTAAGTTTGTTTGTGTGCGTAGCCATCAGATCATGTTATCTATATTAGATCCAACATGCTTGAGGAGCCTACGCCTCCTCTCCTTGCACTCCCAAAAGTCACTACCCATGTGTATTATGTGAGACCTCCAATGGAGACCCAAGAATATCCCATTCTCACTTGTGCCTGGTGAGCATTTATCATCACTCTCCATCACCAACTTACCAATATCTTAGGTTACCTATTCACAAGGCTCGCTTTGTTACGTATCTTTTTCGGTTTTCTCTCTACTTTTCTAGACCCCAATTTGCAGGAATTGGCCATATGGCTTATTGGGAGGAAGCCCAACTCTTCTTTAGGTACTATCTACCCTTTTGCATGCAATGGGGACATTGCACATTTTAGGCATGGGGGGGTATTGATAATACTTGGGGATATGAAGCGTGCATTGATATATATTTGCATATACCCAAAAAAAAATAGAGAGAGACAGAAAAGAAGAAAGACAGAGAGAAGCAAAAATGTGTTAGTCCCAACATTTGATTATGAAAGAGTTTTCTTAAGTTCTGGGCTAGAATGAATGATTAATTAAGACCTGAAGTGCTAAACCTTGGGAGATAAGTGAGATATACTGACTTAAGGACTCTAGGGTCAGTTTGGCTAAAAAATTTTAGTATTTGTTAAGATATGGATTATTCTTCAAGTGATTGAGGGAGTTGAGAAGTTGATGTATTAAGTCTAAGACCTAGGGAGTATTTGGCTTCTTTGTCTGCCCTTTGGTTTGCGGGTCTTAGTAATTTAAGCATCCACATCTCACACATTGGTTCGGTTTAATATGCTTAATGAAGAATAACTTCAAAAATTCCTCCATTTGAACAAATGATTTTCTCAAAAATCTTAGGTAAGGCTTGAAAACACAAGTTGGTTATAAGAGTTCCTATCGCATGAGAGGAGTAAATACTCCCCTTAAGAATGCGTTATAACATGTCATCTCCTCAGCACTTGTCTCTTAGGATATTTAAATATCCTACTAGGGGCACGTAAATGCATTGTGCTGTTCAGGTGCCATGGGCGACATTATCCTGAAATGTCGATTGCCAGGGCCTAGATTAGCCAAAGAATGCCATGGGTGGCACTATTATGAAGTGTCGATTGTCATGGTTTTGGGGGTTGCCATTGGCTATGCTATCTCGAAGCATTGAATGCTAAGGAACCTTCAAGGATTGATGATGGGAACAAGGAATCTGACAAAGATTGGATTGAAAGATGATTCGAGGTTAGATTTAGAGGATTCACAAAAATTACAAAATGAGAAAAATCTCAAAAATATCTCCATCTTTGTTCTAAAGAATGTGTTGGCTAGTTGAACTTGGACCTTTTGCATGAATGCACGGGTGCTTTAATCTTTAGGGTCAACAAACCTTTGGGCAGGCTTTGGGGCCTCAGAAACCTTTGTCGAAGATTCAAAGCTAAAGTCAATCAAGTCTGTATCTTGACTGGTATTTGAGTACCTTAAGGCCTAGGGATAGTATTTCAAACTAGTCTCGAGAGGTGTGGCACAATAAGTGATTGTGCAGTAATCATAGGACTTAAATGACCTAAATTAAGTTAGAACTTAGCATAATTGTAGTGTAATTCATGCATAAATAGCATGCATTGCATCTTTCCAGTTTTACTTAGATATTCATGAAATAATGCTATAATGTACCGATTAGTACATTATTTGGATTGTAGGCAATAAGAAGCTCTGGAGATGGCCTGAAACTAGAGATAAAGAAAGGGAGAAGCCAGAGCTGTAGCAGAGCTGGAGCAGAAGCCCTGGAATAAAGATGAAGGAAATAAAATAGGGATGAGGTATGCTACTTTTCTAAGTAAAATCTTAATGTAGAATTAAATTATGAAGAACATAGGACCCTTCCTAGCCCTAGGGTAGCCTTAGAGATCTTCCTAAACCCTAGCCACCCTTAGATTAGGTTGACTGGTAGGATACCTCAAAACCCTTATTCCAGCCCATATCTGGATGTCTAGGTAGGTTGACTGGACGCCTAGAACCCTTAGACACCACTCGCAGACTTAGAACCCAATTCTGCTAGAATATTGGACATCTAGACAAGGTGTCAGACATCTAATTTCTCCAGAATTCCAAGAAAGAACCTCAAATTCACCCTGATTCAACTTTGGATGTCCAGACCAAAGTTTTAGACTTCTGATTTTCAAGTATAAGTCATCTGATTACTAAATCAGATGTCTGGAACCCTTCTCTAATCACTGCTTTTGATATCAAGCGTAGATCTTGATTTCATAAGCCCTTAAACAAAATTCTACACCCTAGGGAGTCTAAATTAAGGTTCCCTAAGCTTAGTCAAGTACCTTAAGACCTTCCTAAGAACCTAATTAGGATCTCACTAAATCCAATTAACTTGGATCTAAGTCAATCACACTTCACCTGGTCAATTGGACTCATAGAGTCCAATTGAGCTTAGATCTCAACCAACACAAGTCTAATTAGACTCAAATACGAGTCCAATTGACTCAAGCCTGACCTAATTAGGTATTTTTTCTCCCAATTAGACACACATCCACTCAATTAAACTTGTAATAAGTTTAATTGCACTTTCACATTAGTATCAGGGTTTATAACCAGAGTTTTGGGAACCTACCTAAACCCAATCACCTAGACATATAGGGCTCAACCTAGACTACCTAGCCACACCCACATAGTATCGTACACACACACACACTTAGCCACCCACTCTAGAGATCTCTAGAACCCTCTACAAGTGGCGCCACCTTGAAAGACTATTTTTAGTCTTTCAAGGAGTCCACCAACCAACCCATGAAATGTGGATCTATGAAGACCCATTTCAAATGGGGTGGCAGGCCATAAGAGAGGATCTTCTAGAGAATTCCACACTTCTCTAGAGGGTCTCTTGCTTAGACTATATAAGCACACCCTTGGATGGCCATTGACTCCCATCTAGCCTTAGCTTCCTTTTCATGTGCACACCATCTCACGAGCTCCATCACCTCCATCACTTCCACCTTCACGTCCAAGGCTAGAGTATAGGTCGATACAATTGTAATGGTAACTTATTTAGATTTGACTATTGATGTTTTTAGAAAACTTGTAAGGAGATTGTAGAATGAGAAAGGATTTGAAGTCATTAAGATAATAAGTGATCATGGTGGAGAATTTGAAAATCAATCTTTTTCTAACTTCTGTAATCAATCCGAGATAAAGCATGAATTTGCCTTTTTTAGAGCTGCACCTCAAAATGGAGGTGTTGAAAGGAAAAATAGGACCTTGCAATAGTGCGCTTGCATAATGCTGTGCAAGTCAAAGTTGCCTCGATATTTTTGGGCAGAAGCTGTAAACACTACTTGCTATATCCAGAATAGATCCCTGATTAAACCTATGCTAAACAAAACACCATTTTAACTTTGTCATGGGAGAACACCTAGAATTTCCTATTTTAAGGTATTCAAATGTAAATGTTTTATACTGAACACAAAGGATAATCTTGATAAATTTGATGTTAAGAGCTCGGAAGGAATTTTCTTAGGTTACTCAACCAGAAGTAAAGGTTATAGAGTTTATAACAAGAAATATTATGTTGTTGAGGAAACCCTACATGTATCTTTTCATGAAACCCTGGTTCAACCATAATCTTCTCACATTGATGATAATGCACACCTAGGAGATCCTTCAAACATACCAGAAGGAAACATCTTAGAAGATCTACCAAAAGATGTATCATACATGAAGGATTACCCAAAGGAATTAGTAATAGGAGATCTATCTAAAAGAGTTCAAATCAGATCTTCAGCCAACTCCTTAGCTTTTTAGCCTTTGTCTCCCAACTAGAACCTAAAAATGTTAAGGATGCCTTTCTGATGAATGCTGGATTTTTGCAATGGAAGAAGAATTGAATCAATTTGAGAGAAATCAAGTATGGGAACTTGTTCCAAAACCAGATCCTCAAACCATCATAGGAACCAAATGGGTTTTTAGGAATAAGCTGAATGAATTAGGGGAAGTAGTTAGAAATAAAGCTAGACTTGTGGCCCAAGGGTATAATCAAGAGGAAGGAATTGATTTTGATGAGACACATGCACCTGTAGCTCACTTGGAATCCATCAGAATGCTGTTAGCCTTTGCTGCCTACATGGAGTTCAAACTCTTTCAGATGGACGTTAAAAGCACATTTTTAAATGGATTTATCAAGGAGCAAGTCTATGTTAAGCAACCTCCATGTTGAAAATGTTGATCATCCAGAATATGTCTATAAATTAAATAAAGCTTTTTATGGTCTGAAACAAGCTCAATGAGTTTGGTAGGTGTTTATGTGGAATCGTTGATGTTTAGAAATATGCGTTATAGCATAGGATGAAATAGAAGGCCTAAGTCTCCTTAACCAGCAACGTCTCACAAGGCACAAGACCTTGCCTTAAGCCTCACACAAGAGGCACAACAACAGCACACCAACAGTGGCACAAGGGCCTCGCACAAAGCCCTCAAAGGCTAAGTGTTGAGAGAGGAGAGGGCATGAATCCCAAGGTAGAGCAAAAGCCTCCCCCCTCTCTCTGTGATTCTCTTCCCTGTCTCTTAGCTCAGACCCACGTGAGCAGTGCCAGGTATACGGGTATTCGGACTAGGGACCAGACCCACCTGCGTGGTGTAGTGGTAAGGAGTGAGCTCACGTGCGGTGAGTGGGACCTTACCTCGTGTGCTGAGGTGAACGACCTCTATCACAAAATCAACTTATATGCTGTTGCGGCCTTCAAAATCCACTATGTGGGACTATCCCACTGCCTTCTCTTCGGGCAGTAGCTGCGTGTGATGGGTGCTCCAATTGGGGTTGAAGGGGACGCTTGCTGCTTCAATTGAGGATCTGGGAAGGATCCTGGGAGCATTCCACAACACTTGAAGGTAGCAGTGAGGATAAACTTGGTCGGAGAATTGCAGCGAAGGTTGAAGAAGAAGGTCGCAATGGTGGAGCTTCAGTGATGTACCTGAAAAAGATAATATGGCTGCTTGACTCTTTCAGAATAGCTCAGGAGGTTTGCCTGAGTATGGCAAAAGTGATGGTGGTCGTGGCATGCTGTGAGGAGGCGTGTATGTGCATGGTGAAGTTAGAGAAGGTGGTTGGAGGTGGTGGTGCTTGGTGGTGTGTTTTGATGTAAGGGCTTTTGGTCGTGGGGATGCGGCGGTGCTTCTGGGAGTTGTGGTGAGGTGATTGGTGCAATGGAGTGGGTGTGCGAGCTCGTCGGAGGTACGCTGGCGTTGAGGAAGGCGGAGGTGATATGGGCTATGTAATGTGCGATCCTAAGTTCTAAGTGTGTAGGAAGAGTCAAGGGAAGGAGAGGAGTTGAAGGAGGATGTTTACGGATGAAGGGAGAGTGAGTGTGATGCCGGCTATGATTGGTCGGCGTCGGAGACGAAGAGAGCTCCGGAAAGGGAGACAGCAATGTTTGTAGGGGGAGAAAGCTCCCAGCAAGTATGGCGAGGAGCGGATGACAGAGAGGAAGAGTTTCCCTCTACCTATGGTATGTGGCAGAGGGCAAAGAAGCCAGAGAAGGAGGGTTGCTGAAGCAAGATGGAGTAGGCCGGAGGAAGAGGAAGAAGAGGAGATTTTGACCTCAAAACATGGTAAGGAGCACAACCTTGCAAAGGGGGTCTTTTTAAAGGCCTAGGCAGAGCTCCAAGCTTGGGAAGAAGCTTGAGAAGCTTGAGATTTCAGGGGAGAAGATTCCCAAATTTTCTTGCGTTCGCCTAATATGAGGGGCTCGATTTAGGGTTTGAAAGGTGGCATAATCGATTAGGAAGGTCCTCAGGAACATTCCCTCCAAATTTGGAGGGATTCGGTTGAGTAATCAGGGAGGAATCTTAGATTGAAGGTCGGCTAGCATGGGTTCACACCTTCCATGGCGGTAGGTACCTATTTGAAGAAAGTGATGAATAGTTAAGGGGGTAAATGCAAATAATTCGAAAGTTGGGTGCTTCGCTGAAAGACATAGAAACTTAATGGACCAAATTGCAAATTAGGTCAAGATGGACTTTGATTGGGCCAAAATATTGGTAAAAACATAATTTTGGCCCAAATAATCTAATGGTGAAGTTGGATTTTAGTTTTGACCAAGTTTGATTGAGCAATTTGCATAAAAGCCTAAATTAGGGTAAAATTCCATCTAAGGCTCTGTTCAAGGTCAAAATAGGTTCAACTGGTCAAAATAAGGGTACCAAACCTCTCAGAATATTTTTCTATGAAGTTTAAGAGGTTTAGATGAATTTTATCTTGACCAGAACCTCTTTAATTTATATTAGGGTTTTGTGTGTTGTTGCGATTTTAAAAATATGTGAAACCCTATTTCTGTCTGTATGAACCCACTTATTGGACTTTAATGCTCATTTGACCTTTAATTAACCCATAGAAAACCCGTGGTTAATCTATATTTATGATATGCTGTTAAAGTTGCAGAATTAATCTGGGTTTCCTAGTTTCCTCTTAAAACAAAATGACATGGAATTATGACTCTCAGATGATTATGTAAAAGCATTTATCCATAAATTCTGACTAAAAGTGGCCAGTTAGGGCCTATGATGGTGTTCTCATCATACCCCCATGCCTAACTTTTGCACGTCTTTAGCAAAATCCTATGGAAAGAACTAGATTTCGAGACCATGCTTTGATGTTCAGATGCCTGATTTGTGCCATTCTCTAGAAATTATATGAAAATGCCAACAATAGGTGTAGAGGTACTCAAGTACTAGTCAAGATCTGGACTTGATCAGCTTCAACCTGGATTTGCAGAGAAGGTTTCTAAGGCTCACAAAAACTGCCCATCGGTTAAAGCACCCTATGTAGAATGTATTAAGTCTAGGTTCAGTTTGCTAGTGCATTTTGATAAGAGAGAGATAGAGAAGGATTTTTTTCTTTTTCATTTTGAGAGTTTCTCCTTTTCCTTTTAGATTTCCCTAAATCTAGCCTCGAATTGGCCCTAAATAAGGTCTGTATCGGATTCCTTGTCCCTACCATCAATCCTTGAAGGGTCCTTGGCTTTCGATGCTTTGGGATAGCACCGCCCATAGCAAACCCCAGAACCCTGGCTTTCAGCACTTCGGGATAGTACTGCCCATGGTGTTCTGTAGCTAAATTCAAGCCTTGGCAATTGACATTTTGGGATAATCTCACCCATGGCACCTGAACCAGCACAAGGTGTTTACGTGACCCTGGTAGGATATTTAGATATCTTAGGAGACAAGCACCGAGGAGATGATATGTTATTACTCATCTTTAAGGGGAATTTCCCACCTCTTCGTGCCGAGAACTCGTCCAATCAACTTGTGTCTTCGAGGTGCTATTAAGCTAGATTTTCGAGCCAATTTTTAAGCATAGAACACTTTTGGCATTAATTCTTTATTAAGAGCACTGAACCAAACTAGTGTGTGATTTGGGTCTTAGGTTACCAAGTCTCGCAAACCAGAGGGCAAGCAACAGGGCCGAATAATCCCTAAGCCTTAGACCTACTACATCAGCTTTGCACTTTCCTCAACCTTTTGAGGATTAATATGGATCTTAACGAATACATGAGTTTTTATGCCCTAAAATAAGCCCAAGAGGCCTAAGATCAGCACTCTTACTAGTCTCCTTGTCTCTAGCATTTCGGGATTTAGTCTTTGTTTTGATTAGGTGTAGAACCCAAGTAAATTCCATAATCAAGTGTTTTGACTATCATTTTTTCCTTGATTTTGCTCCCTTTGACATTTTGAATTTCCTCCACTTTTCCTCCTCAAGAAAGATTTGCAATCAATTCTCAAAATTTCCTCCCCTTTCTCCTTTTTTTGTGAGAACCCCTCAGAGAATTGAATTTCCATTTATTTTGCACTTTAACACCTTCCATCATAAGTTTTGAAATGTCCTCATTGCAAACTAAGAGGGTACGAATTCAGCTTGGTTCAAAGATTAGAACAGGATTAAAGGGTGGGTGAACAGGTCGAGAATACTGTTTGTGGAAGATTTCAAGCTTTGATACTGTACCAAAGGTGGAGTCAGCTATTTTAAAGTTGAACCAAAAAGTGCAATAAGAGTATAGCTCACAAAGATGATCAGAAGGGTCTCGGGTTTTTTGGAATGACGGGTTGCCTCCTGTTAATCTCTAAGCTTAACACCATCGGCTAGGTGCAAGGAGCTCAAAAGGATATGTCATTTGTTGCATTATGATGAGTGATAGGAGAAAATATGTGATCGTGGTGGATGAGAATCAAATGGCCACAAATGAGTATCAATTTATGATGAAGAGTCATTCCAGAAGGTCTATGATATGGGTCAAGTTGATTCATTTTTGGGTGGCTTTTATGGAGTTTTTGCGGAGGAATCACTTGGAAGACGTAGTGATCATGGGGTTCTGAAGTAAGATTGTCATGGGTCCAAGACCCAACAGAGGTGAATCTAGTCAGCATATCCCAAATGTGTGGTTCCTCTTGTGCAATGTGACTTAATGGATCCTTTTCTAACGAGTCATCTTGATTCTTCTCTAATGGGTGTAAGAATAATTCCTCAAAAAATGACTCGAAGATTGGGTCATCTAAGGATTCTTCTCTATAGTTTTCATCCCAATCAAAAGTGAATGCCTAGAGAGTGCCTTTTGGATCATCCCACTCCAAATCTGTAAAGGATTCATACTCTGGGTTGTGGTCACTCTCGGTATATGCCATGCCTAATTCCTAGAGATCCTTAAAACAATCTTCATAATAAAATGTCTCCAAATCCATGGAATAAAAATCTGAATCCCGTTGAATGTCATCCTATTCCCCGAAATCCATGTGCCCAAGATCAAAGGTGAAAGCCTCCAATACTCTCATTTCGCTGGAATCATGCTTGGCTAATCGAGATCCTCTGTCATACGGAAAACTTCCAGTTCTGGTTCTAGGTTTTCTACTACCGAAATGGTCACGAGATCCTGAACTAAACCTGGCTGTTCTTCCGAGCACTTGTCTTTTCTTTTAGAAGATGGCTCGAAAATATTGATCTCAGTTCTCTTATCCCTAGAGGCAATTATCATGTAATCTGATTCACAATTGATTATTGCTCTTGTAGTAGCCAAGAAAGGTCTCCCCAAAATCAAGGGCATATCTTGTATCTGTTGTGGCGCATCCATGCCAAGAACTAGGAAATCAGATAGGTAGCTAAAATCCTTGACTCTAATTACTACATCCTCTGCCAGCCCAATTGGGGTGATTATGGTTCGGTCAGCTAATTGCAGAGTAACATCATTGGGTTTTAGTTGTCCTATCCGTAGCTTCTCAAATAGGGTGGTCAGGATTAGGTTGACTGAAGCGCTAAGATTTAGTATAGCCCACTTGAAATTTGTACCACTGATCTTGTAAGGGATCAATGGGGTACTTGGATCAAATTTCTTAGGAGGTAGACTATTTTGGATTATGGCACTCATACTTTCAGACAATACTACCTTCCCTTGTGAGAGTTCCTCCACCTCTTTTTTGGATAAGTCAAGCGAGGTGGACTTGAGAGTGAGGATATCTAGTAACGGGATAGTAACTTGTGCGTTCCTTAATGGTTCCGTTATGTTAGATTTAGACAGTCCTCTGGTGTGGAGGTGGGATAAGATTTGGGATAGGGGAGTGGATTAGCTATCTTAAGGCATGGGTTTCTGTTTCCACCTCTTAGTTTTGTCCTCGACCTTGTTGTGTTGATCATGGGTTGGGTGAGATTTGGGAGATGGGCCTCGGGGCCTGGTCTTGTGATCCTTTTTCATGCCCACAACATTGATCATAGCATAGTCATGATGCGGAGGCGGAGGAGAGAGAATTGAACCCTTCTGCTGAACAGTAGGATGAATCATGGTATGATTCGGATCAGCTGAGGTGGATGCTCCAAACATGCAGGTATGAGTCGATGGGACTGGTTGAGTGTAGCATGATTGACCTTGGATTTGATTCACCATGTGTCTTTGGGTTGACATGTTGTTTGGATTTGACAGAGGTTGGGAAGGAAGTGCACCAGGTTGGCGAGTCCACATCATTTGTGCGAGCTGATTTTGAACCTCTGTGATCTTGTCTTTGTGCTATTTTTGCATAGCTGTGTTAGTCTTTTGGATGTCGGCCAGGGCTTGCAGAATCATGCTCATTTGCTCTTCCTTGCTAGGTCCAGATTGGTGATTCAAATTGGGCCTAGGCTGATCGGGCTGATATGGACGTGGGGCCTGTGGTCGGGGTTGGAATTGAGATCTGGTGTTCTGATTATTTCCTGACCACACGAAATTAGGATGATTACGCCATCCAGAGTTGTAGGTATTGGGGAATGGATCATTCTGGATGGCGTGGAGGTCCTCGTAGGTCTGAGGAACTTCAGAAAAGTTAGAGTATGAGGGTTCAGAGTTCCCCCAACTAGAGTAGGTGGGTCCAGAGTGTCCTCCAAAATCAGGATCAGACGGCGGTGGATATGGATCCATCCCCTGGTGAGAGTGGTGGTAAATGTTATGCACAACCTCCTTGCCTAAGGGTGGTTGCGCATACGTGTTTTGCTGTGCAGCGGTGGCTCTCTGCAGATGTCAAGTCAATTCATCCACCTTTTTCTCAATGATTAAGACCTTATCCAAGTGACTGGCCACCAACTTTAAATCAACGGATGAGGATAGGCCTTGAGTCTCGTGTGCCCCTCGCGTGTTTGGAAATGCTTGGGTGGTCGTTCGGTTGAACACACCCAGTGATTCATTATTTATGGAGTTCTCGCACATGTTCTCGAGAATCTCCCAAACTGTATCTTCATGTTGACCCATGATGCTTCCACCACAGGTTGCATTGACAAAGAGCTTGATATCCTTATGGAGCCCATGGTAAAAAGACTGGACTTGTTCCCACTTTGGAACTTCGTGATGGGGGCATTTCCACATGAGATCTAAAAAGTGGTCCCATCCCTCATGAAGTGGTTCTCTCGCATTTTGTGAGAAATGCGTGATTTGGTGCCTTAAAGCATTTTTCCGACCAACTAGGAAGAATTTTTGTAGGAATTCAATTTGGAGTCGCCCCCATATGTTGATTGGATGAGTCAGAGTCTAAAATCAGTCAGCAGCTTTATCCATGAGAGAGAATGAGAACATTTTCATGAGCAAGATGTCCCGATTTTGTATAGCATGCCCGAAGGTTTGAGCCAGATGTTTCAGCTAGTTGATGTGCTAGAAGGGATCTTCGGAGTTCAAGCCATGGAATTTAGAGATAGCATGAATCATATTTGGCTTGAGTTCAACATCAAGCCCTCCAGCTGGGATTTGTACCCTAAGCTCAATCTCCACTACAGTGGGATTGTAGTGATCTTGCATTTGAGGACGCGGCAGATGATTTATGTGTGCATGGAATAGATCATTGGGGCGTTGTAGCTGATTCTGGAAATCGAGTTCTTTGTGATTTTCCATGGATGTGGATGAAGGAGATCTAGGCTCAGAAGTAGATGAGTCGGAAGAGATATTAATCTAGTCGGGTGGTAGCACAAACAAGTGGGTCAAGGCTTGGCCTCGACGAGAATGGACTACTAATGGAGGCCTCAAGGGTGGTCTTAAGGACCTCCTCCTGAACATGCACTATAGAGCCAAATGAAGGATAGAATGTGTGTTGGACCCAATCAAGGCACCCAAAAAATCTTTGGATGACTAAGGAGGTTTGAGGCAGATGATACCTCTTGATTAGAAAGTCACTTACCCGAGAAGCACTTGGGCAGCTAGGAAGGGAGAGTCCCGTAAAGACCTCTATATGGTAGAGCTTCCATATGGGTTACAGGGTTTTCCCCACCCGACCTTCCTTGTCACTGAGAATCCAAGTAGACTGGAATGAGCAACTTGACCCCTTAAGTCTATCAATTTTATTCCTGAATTATAGTGCCTTGAATTTCACTTAAACTTTAGAGTTGATTGTGATTGTGACTTAATTTAAAGGTTGGTTAACCCACAATGTGGGTCAACTTCACCTAACCTGCCCTAAAGTTTAGGATGAATTGGGTAAAGAACCTAAAATCACCTTGAGTGGTTTGTAAACAAGTTATTAAGTCCCAAATTTTAATAATTCAAGTGATTATTAGAGCATTCTTTTAGGGTCTTCTCGATTAGATCAAATCAATCAAGGCTTGGTTGGCACACAAGGTGGGAAATCAATTTTCTTTTAATTCAGGAAAGTGTGTTTTCCTCAAACCCTAAAATAGAAACCCTAATTTGGTTCTTTTCCAGAATTCTTTCCAAAATTGGCACCTAGGGCTCAATCAAGAAGGTGAATAGCCCTAGGTACCTTAAGTCCCTAATAGGTGCAGAAATTTGGGTGGGAATTTCTAAATAAATCAAATTAGGCAACTCAAGTGATTAATTCTAAGAAAGAATGTGAGTTGATCCTAATTGATTCTCTTTTTAATTCCTTCCAGAAATGAGGGGTGTAAGAAGGAAATGAAGTTATTTGCCCCTAGAGTGGTTGTTGTGCGGCTGATCTTCTCTCGTGTACCTCGCAAAATCACAACAGATTAGATAAAGCAAGTTAGAATCAGATTAGAATTGTAATCAGTGAAATGAAACTGCCCATTGCTCTCTGACAATGGCACCAAAATGTTTATGCGGAATCGATGATGTTTAGAAATATGAATTATAGTATAAGACGAAAATCGCATGAAACACTAAAATTTGTAAAGCTTGAAATCAATTTGGAGTCCAAGGTCGTTTGCAGAGAGCAAATATGACAATGTCAATTCACTAATCACAATAGCAATAATAATATGCAATTGAACCAATAAAATGCTCAAGATAATATTTCAATAAAGATCGGTGTAAAAGGATTGGGTTAAAATGGTAATTTGAATCACCAAATTAACCCTTAAGTTTAAGCTCACAAATCAACTTAAATAAACCAACAGTAATCTCAATCAATTATCAGACCAAGGTACTCAATCAAATGGCAGATCAGACGACAATAGAAGGCCTCAGGCGCCTTAACTAGAAGCACCTCACAAGGCACATGACCTTGCCTTAAGCCTCACAGAAGAGGCACAGTAGCAGCACCCTAATAGAGGCATAAGGGCCTCGCACAAAATGCTCAGAGGCTAAGTGTTGAGAGAGGGAGAGGGCATGAATCCAAGGAAAAGCAAAACCCTCCCCGTCTCTCTGATTCTCTTCTCTATCTCTCAGCTTTGACCTGCGTTAACAGTACCGGGTATATAGGTATCCGAACCAGGGACCAGACCCACCTGCGTAGTGTAGCAGGTGAGGAGTGAGCGCATGTGCGGTGAGTGGGACTTCACCCTGTGTGTTGAGGCGAACAACCTCTATCACAAAATCAACTTATATGCTATTTCTGCCTTCAAAATCCACGATGTGGGACTATCCCACTACCTTCTCTTCACGCAGCAGTTGCAGGTGATGGGTGCTCCAATTGGGGTTGAAGGGGACGCTTGCTACTTCAATTGAGGATCTGGGAATGATCCTGGGAGCGTTTCGCAACACCTGGAGGTAGTAGTGAGGATGAACTTGGCCGAAGGACTGCAATGAAGGTCGGAGAAGGTCGCAGCGGCAGAGCTCCGGTGATGTACCTAAAAAGGAGAGTACAGCCTCTCAGCCCTGTCAGAATAGCTCAGGAGGTTCGCCTGAGTGTGGCGAACGTGATGGTGGTCGCAGCGTGCTATAAGGAGGTGTGTGCATGTGTGGTGAAGTCGGAGAAGGTGGTCGGAGGTGGTGGTGCTCGGTGGTGTGTTCTGGTGCTCAATAGCCCTAGTGATGTAGGAATTTTGGTCGCGAGGATGTAGCGGTGCTTCTGGGAGTTGTGGCAAGGTGATTGGTGTGGTGGAGCAGGTGTGCAAGCTCATTGGAGGTACACCAGCACTGAGGAAGGTGGAGGTGATATGGGTGATGTAGTGTGCAAACCTAAGTTCTAAGGGTGTAGGAAGAGTCAAGGGAAGGAGAGGAGTCAAAGGGGGATGCTTACGGACAAAGGGAGAGTGAGTGTGACACCGGCTATGATTGGCCGATGCCGGAGATGAAGAGATCTTCGGAGAAGGAGACAATAATGTCTGAAGGGTGAGGAAGCTCCAAGCAGGTATGGCGAGGAG
Organism: Thalassia testudinum; assembly: GCA_037157565.1. Taxonomy (NCBI): domain Eukaryota; kingdom Viridiplantae; phylum Streptophyta; class Magnoliopsida; order Alismatales; family Hydrocharitaceae; genus Thalassia; species Thalassia testudinum. Next base: position 10,662,413 of record JAZHRO010000078.1, on the reverse strand, counting down.
CGGACGACGGAGAGGAAGAGTTTCCCTCTACCTATGGTATGTGGCAGAGGGCGAAGAAGCCAGAGAAGGAGGGTCGCCGGAGCAAGCTGGAGTAGGCTAGAGGAAGAGGAAGAAGAGGAGATTTGACCTCAAAACTTGCTAAGAAGCACAACCTTACGAAGGGGGTCTTTTTAAAAGCCTTAGGCAGAGCTCCAAGCTTGGGAAGAAGCTTGAGAAGCTTGAGATTTCAGGAGAGAAGATCCCCAAATTTTCTTGCGTTCACCTGATCTGAGGGGCTCGATTTAGGGTTTGAAAGGCAGTACAATCGATTAAGAAGGTCCTCAGGCACATTCCCTCCAAATTTGGAGGGATTTAGTTGAGTAATCAGAGAGGAATCTCTGATTGAAGGTCAGCTGCCGTGGGTTCACACCTGCCATGGTGGTAGGGACCTATTTGAAGAAAATGATGAATAGTTAGGTGGGTAAACGCAAATAATTCAAAAGTGGGGGGATTGGCTGAAAGAAATAGACTTAATGAACCAAATTGCAAACTAGGTCAAGATGGACTTTGATTAAGCCCAAATTTTGGTAACAACCTAATTTACACCCAAGGAATCTAATGGTGAAGTCGGATTTCAGTTTTGACCAAGTTTGATTGGGCAATTTGCATAAAAATCCAAATTAGGATAAAATTCCGTCTGAGACTCTGTTCAAGGTCAAATAGGTTCAGATAGTCAAACTAAGGGTACCAAACCTCTCAAATATTTTTATATGAATTTTAGGAGGTTTATATGAATTTTATCCTGACCAAAACCTCTTTAATTTAAGCAGGTTTGAAATTAAGGTTCTGTGTGTTGTTGCAGTTCTCGAAATGAGTGAAACCCTGTTTCTATCTGTATGGATCCACTCATTGGACTTTAATGCTCATTTAACCTTTAATTAACCCCTGGAAAATCCCGTGGTTAATTTGTATTTATGATATGCTATTAAAATTATAAAATTAACCCTGATTTCCTATTTTCCTCTCAAAATAGAATGACATGGAATTATGACCCTCAGATGATTATGTAGGCTCATTTATCCATAAATTTTGACTAAAAGTGGTCAGTTAGTTCCTATGATGGTGTTCCCATCAGTAGGATAGACTAAAAATTTATCTAATTGAAAATGATTTTAAAATTGGAAAAATTGACCCAATTCTTTTTACAAAACAAAAGGAAAATGATCTTTTATTAATTCAAATTTATGTTGATGATATCATTTTCGAAGCTACTAATGATCTTTTATGTCAAGAGTTCTCCAAGGTTATGTAGGATCAGTTCAAGATGAGCATAATGGGAGGACTTCGATTCTTTCTTGATCTTCAAATAGACCGTCTTCTGGGATATTCATACCCCAAAAGAAGTACACCTTAGAGATTTTAAAGAAATTCTCCATGGACAAGGTGAAAGGGAAAGAGACACCTATGGCAGCCTCAACACAACTCAAAAGTGATGAAACAAGTAAGTCTGTAGGTCAGAAGTTATATAGAAGCATGATAGGTTCTCTACTTTATTTAACTGCTAGTTGACCTGACATTCTTTTTAGCACTTGTTTGTGTGCTCATTTTCAAGTTGACCTTAAAGAAACACACCTAAATGCTGTAAAAAGAATACTTAAGTACCTAAACCACACATCAGATCTAGGACTATTCTATCCCAAGTCAGCAACGTTGGATCTTTATTCCTTTTGTGATGCTGATTATGCAAGTTGTTTAATAGCCCGAAAGAGTACTAGTGGAACGTGTCAATTTCTCGAAAATTCACTAGTCTCTTGGTTCTCTAGAAAACAGCATACTATTTCCCTATCCACAATAGAAGCTGAATATATAGTTGCATCTTTAGCTTGTTCATAACTGTTGTGGATGAAACAAACCCTAGAAGATTTTGGCCTATCTTATAAAATAAAAAAAAAACTTTGTGACAATACTGGTGCCATCAACTTATTTAGAAATCCTGTGCAACATTACAGAACTAAACACATTGATGTTAGGCATCACTTTCTAAGGTATTATGTACTAAAAGGTAAGATAAACTTAGAGTTTATTCAAACTGAAAATCAATTAGCTGATATCTTCACCAAACCCTTACCAAAAGATAGATTTAACCTTATATGCCATGCCCTAGGATTATCAAGATTAAAAGAGCTAATTGAAAAATCTTGATCGGTATATTTTGAATTTTTGATCGATCAAAAATTTTATTTTAATCAATCAAAAATTTTATTTTGATCGACTAAATTGTTTGATCAATCAAACTTCTCATATTGATTGACCAAATTCTTTGGCAGGAAATTTCCCTCAAAAAATTTGAAGTTTAATCAACCAAAAAAGATTATTTTATCGACAATTTTGTTTAGGCAAGAATTTTTCCTCCAAAACTTTGAACCTTGATCAACCAAGACCCTTATGTGACCGATCAATTTCAATTTTGATCAACCAAATCTGGATGGAATCCACTTTCGTGATTTCTATCCCAATCACCTCTCGTCTAGATTCTTTCCACCTAATCCATACCTAATGTGATTAATTACCTACCCTAATTATTTTTACCGTACATATCTCTTCAAAAACTATAAATACCTACTTTTTAACCACTTCTCTCTCTCTTTACATCAACTCTACCCCACCAAAAATACACCCTACCCCACAAGCAACCCCACCGACCAAAACACCCAACCCATCTCCTCAACCTCCACAACCAACACCACCAACTGCCATCGACCACGCGACCTCCCTTCGATCTCCCTCCTCCGGCATTCTCTCCTCGCGAAAATACCCCCTGACCTCGACGACGCTTGCCGCTCCTCTCCTCGAGTGACGTCGTCTGCCGCTCCTCGCGAGCAGCATCTTCGCACCACCCTCGACCTCGCCATCCTCTTTGGAATGGCCGGTCCCTCCTCTGGATCCCTTTCGATCGATCTATCTGATTGATCATGGCATAACCCCTAAGCCCTATCAAAATCCCTTGTTTTGGATTTTTGTCTTATGCTTAGATGGTGGTTTACTCTGTTGTGTAGATCTTGTGTGCTTACTTGGCTTTATTTTGGTACATGTGAGCAAAATCAACCGAGGACACCTCTGATTTTTTACACTGTTAGCGTTTTGATTGATCAATTTAGTTGGTTGATCGACTAAATTTTGGTTTTTCAGTACCTTGTCCACTAAGTTTTTGATAGACCAAATTGTCTTGTTTGATCGACCAATGTGACTTTTTCTTGCTATTATGGCCCCGAAACACACACACCCTTCCTCCTCTGCCTCACATAATGGCACTTTTGATCGTTATTTCATTACCGAGACCACACATAAGCGGTTTTCCATATTAGCTAAGCTCTCTCCACATGTCGGTCGACCCATTGATTTTTCATATTTTGAGACGATCTTTTCCCGTCTTCGGGATAAGTTTGCGTATCACTAGATTCTACGTTTTTTTTAGTGCAACTTTTATATTGGTTCCAAGAATAGTCGTATCCCCGGTGTTGACCCCATGGCAAGTCACCTATTTTACATGAATTTGAAAAATATAGGTGAGGGGTTCAACATTGCGCTTACCTCTAATGTCTATGGGATAGAGGTATTAGTGAATGCCAATGTTCTCACGAAGATGGTTGTCCTAGTGTTGGTCCCACTTTTCTTGAGCTCCACTAGCTGACCTAGAGTGACACTATTAGGGAGACTCTGCTTACTCACACTCATTATGATTTGGGTCGTCCAACCAAATCCCCGTATTTTCGTCACCTCCCTCGTTTTCTAAATTGTGTCTTTTTGTGGAATTTCTTCTTGAAATCCACCTCCTTTGAGAACTACCCTGGGATCATGCTTATCACACTCTATGCCTTCCTAAAGAAGCGGTTCAGTTGGAACCACTTGATTCTTTACTTGATGGATAAGAAACCCACTAGCTCCTTCTAGTTTAGGACACTGCTATCTGATATTTTCCTACATTTTCATGACCCAATGGATATAAACCACAAACAATCTATCACGAGAGTCTCCATATTTGATAAGCGCCTCAGTAGCATGATTGCCCTTCTACTTAGGGAGCATCTTCTGCTGTACCTCCAACCTTTCCACCTTACGAGCATTTCACTGCCACCTGTCCTCCTCCAGTTTGACCTGCTCCTTCCCTCTATGACTAGGAGTGGGGTCTTCTAGATAGGCCGTTCTCAAGCAATGACTACGTCGGTATTCAGGACGTTACTGATGATGCATAGGCAGCGGGAGACAAACTCAATGATGATGAGACACGGGCAGTAGGTATCCAAGTACCTAAATGCTCAGGGACAGTTTTTGGATAGACTTGGAGAGTCTATTCATAACTTGTAGTAGCGGTACCGCATGCCTCCTCATCCTCACCGCTATGCTACAGCTCCCCTCTCTGCAACACCTCCTCCTCTAGCAGCTATGGATCAACAGATCACTCCTAGCTAGATAGTTAGGCAGCCGACGCCGTCTTCGTTCGCTCAAAGATGCCTCTGTCTTGGTCGTCAGTCCTCCTCCTCAAGCCCTTCAGACTTGATGGACCTTGAGCTTGATACAAACCTCCAGAGCACTATGGATGCCTTCTTTGCATCTTTAGAGTAGTTTTCATACACACTATGGACTACTATCTAGCTAGTACTTTATATTATTTCTGGTTTGTAGAATTCATCTTATGTGGACTTGATTTATTTATTATGCTTTATATAGTTTAGCTGCAAGCTTATATTTGAGCCAGCTTATATTTGAGATACTTATATAGTTCAGCTACATGTTATTTATATTTCTTGCTTCAACTAAGGGGGAGAAGTTAAAGTTGGAATTATCTACCATGTTTGCTTTTCGTTGAAACAAAAAGGGAGAGATATTATTCATGTTTTAACCCTTAAATTTTTTTAGCTATCTCTCTATGTATAATTAAAATTTTGTTGTCATTAAAAAGGGGTAGAATGTTAGTACCTTTGTTTTAATACACCAAAATTATGTTATCTGTCTAGACTAATCATTTAGAACTCTCTCATTGACTTATGGAAAGGAGCAAAAAGCTCACTGCAGTCTTCCATTAAGTCTTTTATTTTTCTTTAAGTCTAGATTATTTTGTAAGGAACCTCAATTCATTTTTCACGCTAAACGTAATTCTCTAAAAACAAGTCTTTAGGATAATTGATCGACTAAACCTCTTTGATCAACCAAATCCTTAGTTAATCGGTCAAATCTATTCAAATTAGGAAGTTGATTAAGATACCTTTAATCGACCAATTAGCTTAATTAATCGACCAATAGGTGATCGAACAAATAACTAGTTTGACCGACCAAAAGTCATTTTGATTGACCAAACTATCTTAATTGATTGACTAAATTGATTCAAAAAACTTCCTTTAGAGGTCAATTTTCTAGTACAAATAGAGGTCCTTGGTAACCTTTGTGTACACACAATCAAGAGAAAGAAAATCCTTTAGAAAAATAGCTCTCGTGCTTTCATCTCCAGTGTTTCTGCGCTTCTGTTTCTATGCTTTCAAAAAGCACTCAAATCAAAAGGCCTCTACGAAAATATCAATTCAATTTTCGTTTGAGGTTCCATAGGATTTTACGGTATTCATTTTTATCTACTGCTTTGATTTAGGTCCCAAGTTATTGGGAAGACTTGTTGTTGTTGTGCTTTTCTTCAGGTTGATAAGAGAAGGGATTCTGTAAGAGGTTGTGCCACTCTCATTTCAAGTGGTGCGTTAGTGAATTGGCTAGCTTGACTAGTCGAAGAAATCCTAAGCTAGGAGGCTTAGGTAGTGATTTTTATACAAAAGGGTTTCCACTATAAATTTAGGTGTCCTTGTGTATGATTTTCTATGGCTTGAATTTATTTATGTCGTAGTTAAATTTTAAATTATCCACTGATGCTATTAACCCCTCCCCTCTAGTATATCACTTTAGATCTGTAGGATCCATAAGCTTGACATCGTTAACTGACGTCGACGAAACGCGTTAGGTTAAATCGTTCATTGTAGCACGTTTTATGACATCAATTTTGATTAGAAATATCGGATGTGAGTCCGAGTGTCGAACACAAGGAGGCATGAAATTAGATCAAATACTCATGATGGCGCAGCAATCATAGGTCCTAATCAACATAAATAATGTCTGAACTTAGCTTAATTTGTGGATATTACACTCATATCATGCATTGCATCATTTATTATAGAATAAGGTGAGATATCTTGCTATTTAATGGTTTTTGTTGTTATTTGCAGGTAATGGAGTAATCCAGGATGTGGGAGATAGTGGAATAAAGCAATAAAGAGAGAAGACTGATCCAGATAAGAGTGAGGAGGATAGCCTTATCCCTATCCTTAGAAACCCTAGGACAACCTTCCCAAACCCAAAACCACTTCCATTAGGACACCTTAACCTTAGAACCCAAACATGGGTAGCACTATCCATGTTCTTATCCACCTTATCCCTCTCCCAAACACTTAAGAACCAAAACCCACCTTAGAAAACCTAAAACCCACTCTCCAGTGCCTTTTAGGACGTCCATTTCTGCAGAAATTCAATCTAGGAAGCCAAAACTCATACTGATACAGAATTAGACATCTAACCTAACTTCCAGATGTCCAATTTTGGAGTATAAGATGTCTGACATGTTCCCTGGACATCTGATATTGTTCTCTGGTTCCTGATTTTGGTGCTAGAAGCCTAATCTTGCCTATTTTGACCTAGAAACCCTACCAAACACCTTAGGAAACCTAATTAGAGACCTCCTAAGCCTACTCCACTATCCATAGCCTTACTTATCCTATCCCTAACCCAAATGAACCATCCCATACCCAATTGACTCCTACTCACCCATACAAGTCTAATTAGGCTTAGTAGAACCTAATTAGACTTGACCTAGACCCAATTATGTTCATTCCTCTCTAATTAGACTCACTTAAACCTAATTAGGTCCACACCCACTTAATGTAAGTTGACCCAACCTAGAATTACCAAATCACACACCTTCCTCTACAAAAATTACACACACACACACTCACACCTTCCTAAATCCTACCTTCCTATTCTATCCCTACCAAACCCACGCACACCCATTCTAGGAAAGCCTAAAACCCTTGCGTCAGCTTTAGATCATGTATAGGTGGTGTTGGCTATTTTGGGAGCCACCAAAAGTGGCAACCAATTGGAGATGCCTTCCTATAAAAGATAAAAAAAAAGAGAGCATGCCCATTCCATTATCTTCCACCTCTCAACTTGTGACCTCCCTTCCACCACTCCCTCCTCTAAGGGGTCCTCCTCCTTCAAGGCTCCTCTATGGACGACTAAGAAGAAGCTCTCCTCCAAGCTTCTTCAAGGGCGACTAGAAGAAGGAGAGCACAAAGGGTACAACACCCTCTTCTCCTCTCTTCACTTGGGTGTGTCCTATCTTCTCCATAGAATGGACGCCCCCCTTTCTCTCTTCTTTATCTTGGTCGGCCACAAGGTTTCCCATGCCTTGCTTGGCCGTCCTCTCTTGTTAGTAGGCGTGTAGATAGGTTTGTATACCCAAGGTCTAGCCTACACCCTCACACATAGCCGATGGCCCTAGTGGCACTTCCTGGCGTGAGGATTTCCTCTATTTTATATGCTTTCTAGTATAGATGTATTTGACATTTTTATGCATAAATAATATTGCGTGATTATCGTTTATGTGATTGCTCATCTTCATGCTACATAGGTTTGTTCACACCATGCACGTAGTCACTTAGGTTTTTTCTAGCATATCTAGATCTAGGTTTCATTTTGCTTTTCAAAATAAAAATAAAAAACACAAAAAATTCACAAAATACAAAAAGACCAAAAATATTAGGTTAGAAAAGCGGATCCAAATCTTGACTCGTTTTCATGCCTCCTAGAGATGAACGATCGAGACTCAAGTTCTAAAAGAAAACAATCAACATGAGTTTCGTTAAATAAATAAACATTTTTGATCGAGATTTTAGTGCAACTATACTATGATTTCCAACGTATTTCAAAACGCGTGAAAATTGTTCCGTCAACTCGCTTTAATGTCACCAATTATGTTGGTTTGTTCGCTTGCAAAAAGAATAGAGAGAGAGGGAGTGTTATAAATCCATTAATTGCTAGACGAAGGTAGACTACTATTGTTGCTTAAAACATAGAATATTAGAATGTAAGACAAGATAACAAATTCTATTTTATAAGCACAAATGTCTAACAATAGAAACTAGAGGAATGCTTAATTAAACATAAACACTAAAGAAATTAGCAGCTAAAGGAGGAGGCGAGGCAGCCATGGCGGTGGAGGAACTTTCGTCGGCAGCTCGACAACTCCAAAGACTTGTTCTTAGCTCTAGAAGGTGGTGGGAACTCTTAGGTAGAAGATGCCCCCAAAAGTGGAGGATGGGTCCTTTTATAATGGAGGAAAAAGGCCAAAAATCATCTTCAGGTCAACAGTGACATCAAAGACATCGCTAAAAGTTTGCCTCAAACGTCGCTGAAGCCTAGCTTACACGCCTACTGGCCTACGCACCTTGAGTCATGTCGCGCGTGCTATGTCGCACGTATTCACTGGCGATGTGTTGGCTCGAATCACTCCGTGCACATGCGTTGCTGTCGCTACTGCGCTCACGCACACTGCTGCTCCATGCCTTGCACCGCACAATTGGGAAATTGAGGCGGTTGCAGGTTTCGAACCCGCATCCTCTCTTTGAGAGTGCCCTTGTCGACCATCGTGCTACACTCACGAAGTTGTCGGGAGGAGGAGCTTCTGAAGCATGGCGCGGATGGCTTCTCAGCCGTTGGATCAAGATCCAACGGCTGAGAATCAATGATATAGATGAAGAGGAGCCGGTGGTGGGGCTTCTGGCCGGTGTTGGGCGACCTAGATGGTGCCATGTGGCGCCATCTGGGTCGTCCATCTTCTTTCTGTTGTAGAGGATGCCATAGTGCTTGAATCGAGATGATTTACGCATTGCCGGACTGCGATTGTCACTCTGGATCCATCCATATGGTCGGATTTTTCATCCGAAACCCGTAAGGATGTTGCATTGCCCCCTGACCATTGATCTTCCTCGGACTTGTGGGAGCTACGAAGGTCAGATCAAGGTGATTTTTGAGTCTGTTAGACTCCGTTCGTCGATCCGGATCCATCCGTATGGTCCGATTACTCATTTGAGACTTGTTTCAATATGGACTTGTACACAAGGTGATTAAACATTGATTCTAAGCAATTTTAATGTAAAGTAATGCAGAATGCATGCAATGCCCTCAAACCCACTATAATATGACATTAATGCACATGTGCCCTCAAAATTGACTCTAATTGATAATATTAACACTAATAATTGTAAAGTCATCACTAACTCTCCTTTTCGCCATTACTCTCCTCCAACCACCACCAGATGTGCTAGTGGGAGACATTGTGTGCATCGATAGGCACACCACCCATAATCCCGACCTCCTCGATAACACTGGTACGTGAATGCATGCGATTTGTAAAATAGAGTTTTGTCATTGTATGCGTGAATTCAATTGCTTTTAAATTCATAATAATCGAGTACTCGTACAGTATTCGGGTCATCCCAAGGGAGGCAGAAATGCGATTTTTTATCTCTCTTGCTCGAAGAATGGAAATCAACTTTCTTTTTGTATTTTTGAATATATAATTTTTTGGGTTTTGAGATAAGCAACAACTGAATATGGAGAAAAGCAGGAAATGGAAATTGAGTGTCTGAAGGCAAGAAGTGCTTTGCTATTCCAACTCACTTCTAGCATGGAAGGCTTGGAATAATGGAAGAGCAAAACCACACAAAAAGAATTCGCACAAAAAGAATAATGGAATGCTTCTTATGAAAAATTATTTTACAAAAAAGGGTTGGAGAGCTCAAAAGCGAGAAGAGTTTTCACTTGTATTCTCTAGCACAAGCAAACTCTACAATGCAAAATGAAAATTGACAAAGTGAAGAAAGGCTTAGTGATGAAGAAATTGATGCTGCTGCAGAACTCTTGCTTTAATTTTGACTGCCTTGGAATTAAAGGAAGCTCCTTTCTTGGTTGTCCTCCTCTTGGCAAACCTTAGGGGCTTGCCTTTGCTCCTCCTTAGAGTGGACGAATGCCACTCTTGATTCTCCTCTTCCTGGACTTCCTCCATGCCTGGCTGACTCCTTGGCTTGGTGTGGACACAAGGTAGAAGAAGAGAGGAAGTTGAAGGCACCAAAAGGGAATGAACACCCCCTTGATCTTCTTCCACTCCTCCTCTTCTCCTTGGTCATTGGGAATGGTGGAATGAAGGTGGAAGTATGCTAGAATGATGTAGCCAAGGGTGTCCTTTTTGGTGGTGGTTAATTGATGGGAGTACCATCATGAGTCCTAACTAGCACATTGTGACCCAGAAAATAGAACAAAAGCTCATACATAACCAATTGGAGGTCTTAACTCAATGAATAACTATTCTGAGAGAAAAATAAGAAATAAGGGGTAAAACTGCAATTTTACCATTGCAGTACAACAACGGGTTCTCTCATGGGCTAAACACAGGTCAAATGATTTTAACAAGATAAAAAGTGGGTTGGTTTAAACAGAAAAGGGTTCATATGAATTCTGGGAATTAAATGACTTCTTGTAACCTTAAAACAGATCCACTTAATTTAACAAGGTTATGATTAGGAAAAAATTCACCTAAACCCTCTAAAAATCATGGAAAAATATCCTTTAGGGTTTAGAACCTTCAATTTGGCCTTTAGAACCTATTTTGACCTAAATTGGGGTCTCAGTCAAATGTTTGCCCTAAATTGGGTTTTTATGTAAATTACGCAGTCAAACGTGGTAAAACCCAAAATCCAACTTCATCATTGGATTCCTTAGGTTCAAATTAGGTTTGTGCCAAAATTCGGACCTAAGGGAAATTCATCTTGACCTACTTTGCAAACAGGTCCAGCCTAATTACATTTCTACCCTTATCTTTTGAAAACCTCTGTAGAAATCCCTCTAGCTTCCTCGTCATTCTTTGCAATTAGGTCCATCCACCATTATAGCGGAGGGAATCCTACTCCAGCAAGGTTTCAAAGGCAAGAACTCTCTGATCTCTCAGAGAATCCCCTTCAAAATTGAAAGGGAGATTCTCTGAGAAATCTCCTCCAATGTGAACCCATTGATGAGCCCTAATTCCTACCCAATCTCTCATGCGAACGCATGAGAGATTTTGGTCTCTCTGAGTTTCCATCTTCGGCGAGATTTTCGTGCTTGGAAGCTTGGCTTCCAAGCACAAACCCAACCTTTAGGACCTATTTAAGAAACTCTAATTCATTCGGCACCTCCTCAGCTTGGAATTGGGTCGGTCCACCCCACTTTCTTCTCTCCTCGCCGGCCACAACTTCTCTGCAAGCTCTGACGGCTCCGTCCCCTCTCTCTCGTCGCCCAACCACAATACCAGTGGTTAGGTTACCTTCCTCTCATTCATCCGCATTGGCCGCACCAACCCAGACGCTGCCCTTACCCCTGTCGTCGCCGCCGCCTCATCTATGGAGAGCTTTGTCTTCGGCGATGGCAACACGAGTCGGCCGCCATCCCTGCCTCCTTCGTCCGTAGGTTAGGTTAGTTTCACTTTTCTCTCCCTCCTCTTCCTGTTCCCCCTCTTTATTTCTTGAAACTATCCCTCGACGCACGCTATCATCACCACCTTCTCCACCTCCAGCTAGATCTTCGGCGAGACGTCCTCGCCGCTCCGCACCTCCATCCACCTCGCCAACCACCCCATAAGCATCGCAACACCTCACTGCTCGTAAACCCTCGCTCCACTCACCGTTCCTCGCCCCTAGAACACCCCCCGAACACACTGTTAACAGAGGGTGAGATCGATTTTATAAAATAAAGGATGCATCGTAGTATAGTTGAAATTGCCTTGAAAACAAATAAATTTTATTACTCGAATGTTAAGTTTGAGGTCGAACACAGGGAGTAAATAGAATTTATGCACTAATCTCAATAGATGTAATTTGAACACATAAAATTACTCAAAACTTAATTTAGAATGTAAAGCATGAAGTTATGAATAATAAAATGTAGCAAAAGAGAAATTGGAAAGAATTGGATAAAAAGTGTTTGATTGCTTCTTCTCTTTGACTTGTTCTTCAGCTTCCTCTTTAGCTTTCACTTCTTCTTCTTCTTTCTTTCCTTCTTTGACTTGGCCTTTAGCTTCTCTCTTCTTTCTTTTCTTCTTTGGCTTCTCTTCTTTCTATTTTGGCCTTCAGCTCTTCTTCTTTCTTTCCTTCTTTGGCTTTGCTTTTGCCTTGTCCTCAGCCGTGCCTTCTTTCTTCTTTGTCTTCTTCTTCTTCCTTGATTTCTCCTTCCTTCTTCCTTCTTCTCTGCCTTAGCTTTCTTGGCCCTTAGCTTCTTCTGCTTCCTCCTTCGTAGCTTCCTTTGCTTTTCCTTCTTCTCTGCAGCTGCACCAAAGGCTTCCTCCTTTTTTCCTTCTCTGGCTTCAGCTTCCTCTTCCTTCTTCCTTTCCCTACACACAAGTGCAAAACCTACCCCTACCCTCCCCCGCGAACTCTCTCTCTTTTCTCTCTTTGGCTTGCTCTCCCAAAGCCAATCGGGTATTCGGGTCGGGTTAGCGCACTTGGGTCCAGGCGCACCGGCATGGGTGGTGCGCGAGGAGTGCAGGATAAATGGGTTAGGCAAGCCAGGTTCGCGTAGCGTGGGCACGGATGAGGTGGGTATGTGGGCGAGGGGACCTCACCCTGTGTTCGGAGGCAATGAAGCTAAAACACAAATTCAATTTATGCCACTCACCTCACTCCAAAATAACCGAGGTGGGACTAAAAGTCCCACCCGCTTCGCTTGCTCCCGCAGGAGATGCCCTGCTCAATTGTCGCAGTTGCAGTGCCCTCTCAAAGCCAATCACTGGCTGGATGTGTGTGTGTGCTAATTTCGCACTGCTTGGACCTGGGAACCTGGAGCGCGACAGCCTGGTTGAAGGTTGCTTGCTTCTTCAAGCCGGCGCTAATGGCGGTGGAGGTCAAAACCTTTTCTCACACAACACAGCCTTGCAGCCTCATTAGAAAATGCAGGAGGCTTCGCCGTGACATGGCGAAGGTGCCTCGGTGGGTGGTGTGGCTCAAGGCAGCCTAGGTGTGCGTGCCTAGGTCAGTCTGTGGCTACAGTGATGGGCCTGTTTGGGGGGAGATTGTGGAGGTTGTGGCGGTCGATGGAGAAGGGGGAAGTGATCAGTGGAAGGTGGAGGTGCTTCTAAGGGGTCTGGCAAGGTGGATGGGTGTGTGGAGGTGACGGAGACACCTCGCCGGTGGTCTGCCGAATGTGGAGAAGATGGTGGTGGTCTGCGGTTGTCGGGGCGTGAAAATAGAAATAAAAAAGGGGGAAATATAGAGAGGAGAGAGAGAGGAAGAGATCTAACCTATTTTAAGGACGAAGGGGGGTGAATAGCGGCTGGCGCGTACCTGTTGCCGCCGGAGACGAAGGGTCCAGTAGAGGGGTGATGGCGACGACGAAGGGGTATTTGGTGCTTACGCAGGTCTGGAGTGACGCAGACGAAGGAGGCAGAGATGTCTCTGCCAATGGTATTGTGGCAGAGCGACGAGAAGAGGGAGGAGATGTCGCTGGAGCTCGCTGGATGCTTGGCTGGAGGAGAAGAGACGAATTGGAGGGTGGTTCCCGGCCAAACCAAGTTGAGATTAATCGGCCAGGCCTGGGGCTTCTTTTATAGCCTCTGGTAGAGGGCCTTGTGCTTGTAAAGCAAGCTTCCAAGCACAGGTGTCCTCGCCGGAGTAGGAAAGCTAGGAATACCCAAATCTCTCATGCGTTCGCATGAGAGATTGGGTGGGAATCAAGGCTTGAAACTGCGTTCATACGATTGGGAATTTCTCAGAAAATCTCCCTTTCAAATTTGAGAGGGAGTTTCTGAAGAATCCTCACCGGAGTAGGACACCTCCGCTGTAATGGTGGAGGGACCTAATTGCAAAGAGTGGTGAAGAAGATAGGGGGTCTCTGCAAATTTTCGAAAGTTAGGGGCATAAAAGTAATTGGGTTGGACTGTTTTGCAAAGTAGGTCAAGGTGAACTCCCCTTTGGTCCAAATTTTGGCATAAACCTAATTTAGACCCAAGGAATCCAATGGTGAAGTTGGATTTTAGGTTTGATCACATTTGACTGAACATTTTGCACAAAAACTCAATTTAAGGCAAATATTTAGCTAAGACCCCTATTTAGGTCAAAATAGGTTCCAAAGGTCAATTTGAAGGTTCTAAACTCTAGGTGATATTTTTCCATGAATTTTAGAGGGTTTAGGTGAATTTCATCCTGACCAGAACCTTGTTGAATTAAGCGAATCTGTTTTAGGGTTCCAAGAAGTCATTTAATTCCCAGATGGCATATTAACACTTTTCTGATTGAACCTACTCACTTTTTATCTTGTTAAGACCAATTGACCTATGTTTAGCCCCTGAGAAATCCTGTTGATGTACTATAATGGTACAATTACAGTTTTACCCTTTGTTTCTTATTTTTCTCTCAGAATAGTTATTCCTTGAATTAGGAGGCCCTTCTCTAGGTTATGTAGGAGCTTCTGTTCTCTTTTCTAGGTCAAAATGAGTTAGTTAGGGCTCATGATGGTGTTCCCATCACACACCCACTTCCACGCACACAATGTGCCCTAGGCATGCACACTCCAGCCACCCCACACCACGCCGACCCCCACACTACCTTCGCCATGTCTCTGAGAAGTTGTCTGCTCTTTTTGACGAGGCCGCGAGGCCGTTTTCGTGTTGACAGGTGTAGGCGTCTCCACCGCCATTAACGCACGTGAGGAGCTTGCTTGCAAGCCTCCTCCATGTCTCTCTGCTCCAGGTGAATCGCCCCAAGTGTGCGGAATCCCTTCGTGCACAACTCCAGACGAGCGATTAGCTTAGAAGACCCAGTAGCTGCTACAATCAAGGATGCCCCCTGCTGCGGGCGCACGCGAAGCAAGGTGGGACATTTAGTCCCACCTCGGAAGATTGTGAGCAGGCGTAGCGAAATAAGAGGAAAGAGTGAAGTAGCCTCTTCGCTCTTGACTACGGGGTGAGGTCCCACTCACCTCTCACAGCCTCATCCGTGACTCGATCCCCGCGGACCTGGCTTGACCCGATTACCCGAGAAGCGGCTCTGGGAGAGAGAGCCTAAGAGAGAAAGAGGAAGAGAGATCGTGGGGGTGAGTAGGGGTAGGTTTTGCTCTCTCGCAGGGAAGGAGAAGAAAAATAAGCCAAGGAAGAAGAGGGCTGAAGCCAGCGAACGCTAAGGAAGGAGAAGGCAAGGGCTGAAGAGGAAGAAGCTCAAGGGCTGAAAGAGAAAGAGGAGAAGGAACTGAAGGCAGAAGAAGGAGTCACCAGAAGAAAAGAAAAGAAGAAGGAAGAAAGCCAGCCATAGACAGAGATCAGAGATAGACAAGAGAAGAAGATAAAAAATAGCACTGTAGCAATTACAAGTTTAAGATGCCTAATTCACAAAATCAGACGTCCATTTTTTGTGCTCTCTTACTATACATTGACATATTGTGTTTTTGCACTATAACTCTGATTTTCATTGCATATTATATTCAATTTTAAAGTTGTGCTCTTGATTTTTAAACCCCAATTTGCTCTCTGTGTTCGACCTCGGACTTAAAACTTTGAGTAATAAAATCTATTTGTTTTCGAGCGATTTCAACTATACTACGACGCATTGATTTTAAAACATTGATCTTGCCCGCTAAACATTAATGGTGGTTTTATAGAAGTGGAAAGGGGTAGGTTGATGTGGATGATGTGGATGGCCATGATAGGTTTTTGGGAGGTGGTTAAGGATCCTAAGGCTAGGGTTCTTTGACACCAAAGGAAAGGGCATGTGGATGGTGGTTATGGTGGTGGAGAGGCACCATAATGTGGTGCAAACTATAGAGGCTTAGTAGGGTTGGTGTAGGGTTAAGTGGCGTGGAGTATGTGGAGGGTTAAGATAGGCTTATGAGGTGGTGGTTATAGGATGGAGGGTGGAGGCTGAATGGCGCCAAAAGGGAGAGGTGTGTGGGGGTGGAGTTAAGGATGGGTTGGCGCCAACTTAGGGTTCTAAAAGGGTACGCTTAGAATGAATGGTTGGGGTAGGTTATTAAGGTGCATGGATAGTGGATAAGTAGGGGCTAGTTGGTGCCAAAATAGGTGGTGGTTGTATGGGTTTTTGGTGCCAACATTATGGTGGTTAGAAGGGTAGTTATGTGGTGGATGGATGTGTCTTTTGGTGGTGAAGAGGTGCTATTGGTTGGCACCAAAAATAGGAAGGGTTGATGGTTGTTGTTGGCGTCAACAAGGAGAAGTGGAGGTGGTTTATGGAGGGTGGATGGCCATGGAGCTGAGGTAGTGATGAGCTTAGCTAGTAGGGTAGTAGTGGAGTTATGGTTGAGCTGGTAGGAGGTTATTAAGAGCTGACTGGAGCTGAGGTGATTCTTCCTGGAGCTGATGATGGCTGAAGAGGTTTCTTAGGAGCTCAACTACTTAGCTTAGTTAGCTAATTCTTCTGCTAGTAGCTAAGCTTGAGTAGTAGAGCTAAGTTGAGCTGGTCTCCCCTTGGGAACTGATGCCCAAGCCACCACTTCTACTTCTATGCCGTCCACATCCAATCCTATACCTCCTGAATCTGGAACTCCTATCCACTACTCCACATATCATGAGGATGATCATGATTCTGCACAGTTTGAGGATTTCGAAGAACTTCCTCCACATATTGTTGCACATCCTCCACCACCACCACCACTAACCCATAAGTTCCAACCTCCACCATATCCTAATTTCCCTAATCCACCACCGAAGAGAGGACCTATGCCTCATCTTCAACACCTGTTTGAGACACAATTACAAACGAACACCCTTACCCAATAGGTGCAACAACTTACAAAAGCTGTTAATCTATTAGCAAACCCCCAACCACAACCTCAACCTAGAAACCCTCAGGCACCACCTCAACCTCGTAGATGTCAATTATGAGATTACTATAATCCCGCAGTTGCCCAACCTATGCCTGTGGTATGTTATCCCGATGGGGGTCATGTTGCTGAATTGAAGCTGAACATTATAGCACTTATTTCTTACTTCCATGGACTTGCTTCTGAGGACCCTTTTCAGCATTTAGAGGAGCTGAAAAATCTTGCTCAAACTTTGGGTCCGCAAGGCCATGATCAGCACATGCTTTTAATGAAAATGTTCTCCTTTTTATTAAAGGATAAAGCCACCTTTTGGTTCAGAACTCTTGCACGGACTACACTAATAGACACATGAGCCTCTTTGGAACATGAGTTCCTAAAGAAGTACTTTCCTGTAGGCCGCACCAACGCTCTAAGGCGTGTTATCACTACATTCACTCAAAATTCAGGAGAATAAATGCACGAGGTTTGGGAGAGATTCCACGAGCTTCTTAGGAAGTGTCCCCACCATGGTGTCCCACGCTGGCAACAGGTCTAGATCTTCTATCATGGGCTCCATGATGACATAAGGAATTTTGTAGATGCCGGTTGTGGAGGCAACTTCCTGTGTCTGGACGAGGACTCAACCTTTGAGCTCTTCGAAGGCATGGCAGAAAATTCTATTAACAATGCTTCGATGAGCATGTTTAATAGAAAGTCCTCACATTCCCACTCACATTCGGGGTTACACGAAGCCCAATCCAGCAGTAGAGACTTAGAGATAGTGGCTAGTTAGCTGAATAAAGTGGGCTTAATCGAGAAGAAAGTAGAAAAAGTATGGAAATTTCTCTCTAAACCTTCATCATCTCCTTCTCAGTCACCTACACAACACACTTCTCAGTTTCCCACAGGGAGGGAAACTGTGAATAACCTTTTCGTGACACAATCTGCACTACCGAACTATTCATTTCCATATCCTACACCGGTTGGAGGAACCTTTATTCCTCCTTTCACTGACTCCCTGCACATTCTGGAGCTTCGGAGGAGCTCCACGCCATTCACAACGACCCTTTTGCACAAACCTACAACCCTGGATGGCGTAACAATCCAAATTTCTCGTGGTCGGGAAATTCTCAGAGACCTACATATCAACAACCTTCTGCACCACCACTTCACAACCCGATCTGAGCACCACCTCCATAATCACATGGGTATCCATTGTGTGCCTACCAGCAACCCCAACCCACGCCCGCCCAATACTCTCAACCTGGGCCTACACGAGATGACTAGTTGGGGTCTATCATGAAAGCTCTTGCTAATATGCAACAACAAAACATTGCTATGCAATAGAGACAGAACGCGACACTAGCTGAGATGAGAGCCCAACTATCGCACTTGACGGAATCCCGTCAACCATATTCACTCCCATCTCAAGCAGAACCTAATCCGAGGAACATACCTGCCCAGAGGTATGTCCAACCTAGACCTTCCCAAGGCTAAGCACATGTCATATCACAAACCTTACACAATCCTGATCCATCCACATCTTACTCAGATCAGTAACCAACTCTTCTACCCAACCCAAATTCATCCTCTTCATCTTGACTCTGCATTAACTGATTGAAGAGGTGGAAGCTGTTGATTCTTTTTGGAAATACACTGTCTGTCTACTTGGACCTTGAGCCAAGTATCTCTGATTTGATACCCACTTCTACTTGGGCCTTGTACCAAGTATCTGATTCTGATTCATTTTGACCAATGGAGTCGTTGAGATCACTGAGATTGACAAATCTGAACCTTTCACTGTCAATGGCCAAAGACTAAAACCTTTTATTGAGCCACATGTCAATTCTACCATTTCGCTCCTACATTTTGAATTACAAATTAGGTTTACGCCTAACTGAAAGCATTAAACTTAGCAAACCTATCCTTGTATATAGCTATTTTCACCTTTTGTTATTTTCACCTTTCTTGCATTAGGTGTCTACCCTTGCATTTTAAGCATTCATCACATTGTCACATATGTCATGTATTTCACTTCTCAGCCCTACTTTCCAGTCTGATCTTGTATCAAACTTGAAATCGTCCGCATAGAGATTTTTATCTCTTTATTCTGACTTCCTTCCATCACCCAGTCTAGGATAGTGAAAAGTAGAGCATGCATTTGCATCCACTCTATTCATTTAATGAGGACATTGCATCATTTAAGCATAGGGCAGTGTAAATGGTGAACCATTTACTAAAATACAATTGTAGACACACTTGTAGTGTATATAAAATAGTATTATTAAAAATACCAAAAAAAATTGAAAAATTTTTGAAAAATTTTGAAAAAAATTACAAAGCAAAAATAAAAAAATGAAAAAACACAAAAATTCCAAAAATACAATAAGAGACCTGTACCTTTTGATAAAGTGAGAACTCCACAACAAAGAAAATTCTGAGGAGAGAAAACTTTTAAAAGAAATATAAGTGTTTAACCATGATCTTCTAGTTGAAAACAAAAATAGAATAAGTGTTTATGGACATTCAACCCTTACTGGTTTGACTTTCCGGGCCACTGTAGCCTGATTCGCTCAGGTTTTGGCTTAATACACTTTGAGATTTGACAAGATAGACCAATCTCTCCTAACTTTAGGATGTATTCTTGTACCGGAGTCACCAGTATAGGATTCACTGGTTTGCTTTGACTTAGGAGTCTAAGTAACTTTAGTTTACACGAAGCAATGTCGGGAAAGACCTTGTGAATTTAAAATTCAACCCTAATGTTCATTAGGGAAGGTGGAATCCTTAGCTGTACGTGCAGGTAGACTCTTTATTCTAGTCTTTAGTCTTGTGTCTAGGAGAATTTCTTTCCACCAAAGAACTCACCAACCAAATAAGGTGCACTCTACCAAACAAAGTTATCGGAGACATACTGACAAAGTAAAAAAAAAAAAAGTTTCAAAAGGAAGTTCTTTAGAATAAGCTAAGTATGTTCTTCAAGTTCTATAAATACAAAAATTCCACCAAAAATGCTTTCAGGGTTCAATACAAATACCCTGTTCCACCAAAAATTCTTTGAGCCACAAACGTAATAAGAGTTGGACTTGAGTATTCCTCGTTTCTTAAGAGTCGATCCGAAAACATGAGCTGAAGCTAAGACCAACTTGGACTTAAAAAGAAGTGAAACTCTGAGACTGAGTTTTAAAATTCACTTGGTTAGTATTGACTTATCACTAAGCACAACCATAACTTCTTAGCATTCTGAGTCTCTGTAAAACCCCCTAAGTCCTGGAATTCGATTGAAAGGTTTAAATATCAAGAGTCCTTATTAGTCGAGAGATGGTCTATGTCATATCAGTCTTGAGTTCTAGTTAGTCTTCCTGAAAAAAAAGGTTCTCATAATGTCTAGACATAAACATAGTTGGTTTATCAGAAAATCTTTCAGCTTATAGATCATCTTTAAACACTTACCTTTGTGAGAAAAAGAAAGGAGTAAAGATATCTCATCACAGTTACCTTATTGATACATAAATTGCTATGCACTTTAATGAGTTGTTTGCTAAGGGACTAGCAAAACCTAAGCATGGATGTATCATGAGTTGTTATTCATTATAGCTAAATCACCTAAGTTAAGCTAGAAACTAGGTTAAACACTATCAAATTAACATAAAAAAGGGCTAAGTGTGGGAAAAAGAGAAAAATACCTAAAATATCAATTTTGTGTTAAAAATGCATAATTAGGTCATTAAATGAGATATTCTTCTAAATAAGATTAAATGGTGATCGAATTGCAAATTGAATACAAATGAATTTAAAAGTTCAAATCAAAAGTGTAATTAACTTCTTAAATGTTCAATTAAGCTTCCACAAAAACTTGATTGCATTTGGACATCATTAGGACCTTACATTTTGTTAAGACCCAGTTCTCGAATCCCTACAGGACACGAGGCCAGGCCGATTCGACTGATCCCAAGACCCAGTCCTCTAATGAGAAAATAACCAAAAAGTAGGAAAGTAAACCATATTTACTATGCTAAACAACTTGCAATAACAAAATTACAGCAGTAAAGAAGTAAAACTACTATAGTACACACCACCACAATAGTAGAAAAGTAAGCAGGTACAAGAATATAAAGTACAAAATGTACGAGTACAAACGTAAAGGTGCAAAAGTATACTCACTAGAACAGAAAGAAGTACAACAAGGAAGCTACAACTCCTGGGCTCTATTGGACCCAGCACCCTCTGCAGCTGTAGGCTCTGGCTGCTCAACACCTAGACCTGAAAAGGGGTTATGAATACACAACGTCAGCGAACGCTGAGTAGAGTGGCAACCAACTAACTAAAGCAGTAAAGGTGGATAGGTATCTGTTGTTTTTCAATTATTTTCTTTAACTAATTATCCTTTTTCATCACTTGGTTTATTTATCAGGTCTCTTTCTTGATCTCAAATGTTCCTCGTGGGAATGATCTTGATTGCAGTCTTTTCCGAAGAGTAGAAGGCATATGTGGTACTCTCCTGATCGGGAGAGTCCTCTGTGGTGATCCTACACCTACTCAACCACCCCAAGGTCACGGACAGACGTAACGGTGACTACGGCACACGCGATAAGTGCACGGGTAGCTACCCTGCATTGGCACGCAGTCAGTCGTTTTCGTTAGCGGGTGCGCCTAAAGTACAGCACAGAACTAAAATAGGGCCTAGCCCTCTCAGTAATAGGGGTCTAGCCTCTAAGAACCAAACAGGGGTCTCGCCCCTCCACAGTCTGCGCACCCTCACCTTACTACCCTGGTTTGCCCAGTGGGCCTAACAAGTCGGTGTAGTGTGGCTAGATGAACCTGGGTTCCGTGGGGTGGCTAGCTCTCTGCCTACACTGGTAGCTCTCCCCGGTACTGTGTACGCGAGGGCTAAGAAGTTGGTACAGAGTGGTTAATCCTAACCCCAGGTGCCAACCCAAGGGCGGCTAGCTCTGCTCTGCACTAAACAGGGGGACAGTCGCTCTCCTTGGTACTCCGTACTCAAGGGCCAGCTCACTTCCCAACTTACCTTTCCAGATCCATTCCATTTATTTCCAGGAGCTCTACTCCTAATTCCCCGTAGGGTTCATGCTCATATTTATCAAGCTAAGCCATACCAGGTTTCATCATTTCTATTTCCATTCTCAGGTTATACATATGCAACTCATATTGCTATCATTTACATTTCCATACACAGGTTATACATAGGTAGCTCGTATTTCCATCATTCACGTTACCATTCTCAATTTATATACATGCAGCTCGTATTATGTCATTTAATGTATATAACAGGAATTTACATTTAACAGGTTGCTAGCACAAGTACTTTACATTTCACAGGCAGTTGTTATTTATTTATAGGCAATTGTTATCATTTTATCTACTCATTCAAGACTGCAAGTCAATCATCCATTTCAAACAATTCAAGTGTTTCTCGTCCTAGGATTCATGCCATATCGTAGGTTTTAATCATTCATTCCACACATGCATCTAGGTCATAATTAATTTAGGGGAAGCCACTCTACCAGTAAACCCAGGAGTAGTGGGGGCTTGAACGGCAGGCTCACGTGCCTCAGCAAGCCCTGAACCTGCAACGGAACGAGGTTCTATCACAAGGATCAATCACAAGAGAATATTCAGAATAGTATAGAAAGTCTTCTACCAAGTAGAGGAAATCATAAGGGAAACATTGATATCCTATTTGCGGAAAATGGATCTCAAACAGACCCTAAACGGGTCAAAAATAGAGTTTCTGACTCAAATCAGATGTTTGGAATAACTTCTAGACGTCTTAAAAGTGTCCAGTGTCATGCCTCAAGCCCTTCACTAATCCTCAGATGTCCAGGAACTCTTCTGGACTGTCTAGACGCAGTTCCAGACGTCCGACCACCTCTCTGGACGTCTGGAAGCGCTTCCCATCGTCTGGTATGTCGCCCAGACATCTGAAATGCGTGGGAGGGCATGTCCCGTGCCTTCCTGAAGCAAATCTTGGACGCAGATATCCAATCTTCTCAAATCGGGCATGCAAAAGGGGTATCGGTGGAGCGGCCTGCATGGCCGTATCTGCAAAGGGACGTACCTTCGCGAGACTTCCTCCTCAGATGTCTGGAACCTCCTTCAGACGTCGGTTCTGTCGTCTGGACGTTGCTTCAGATATCTGATTCTGGGAAAAACCTAGAACCAGAACCTGCTTCCGCCCTCTCGCGTCGTGCGTGGCCACGCACCGTCCTCTTGCCTGCAGCTCCGACTGCAGTATTGTCGAGGAGGACCTCCCCGACGCACTCCTCCGCCTCGCGCACGTGCTGCTCTGGTCGTGCACTCACCGGTGAGCTCCCACGCGAGCTCGCGAGTTCACCTCCTCTCCTTCTCACGTCGCTCCTCCTCTCCTTCTCACGTCACCCCTCGCGCTCTCGCTTGCTCTGCCTCTCTCACTGGAGTGGAGAAGAAGAGGGGAAGGGGCTGGTGTGGGGAGAACGAGAGAGGGGAAGGGGGGTCTTATATAAGGTCGGGTTTAGGGTTTTCCTGGGATGAAAGAGAGGAGGGAAGGAATAAGTGTTCTGAGGAGAAAACATGAAATAAAAGTTAAAACTGCAATTTTACCATTGCAGTACATAAACATCATTTCTCAGAAGCAAAACATAGGTCAAATGATCTAAATAAGATAAAAAGTGGGTTGGTTCAATCAGAAATGGGTTAATGTGCAGTCTAGGAATTAAATGACATTCTGTAACCCTAAAATAGACCCGCTTAATTCAACAAGGTTCTGGTCAGGATAAAAATCAAGTAAATCCTCTAAAATTCATAGAAAAATATCGCTTAGGGTTTAGAACCTTCAGATTGTCCTTTGGAACCTATTTTGACGTAGATTGGGGTCCTAGCTTATTAATTGACCTAATTTGGATTTTTATGTAAAATATCCAGTCAAACGTGGTCAAACCTAAAATCAAACTTCACCATTGGATTCCTTAGGTCCAAATTAGGTTTGTACCAAAATTTGGACCTAAGGGGAGGTTATCTTGACCTACTTTGCAAATTAGTACACCTAATTATATTTTGGTCCCTATCTTTTGAAAATCATTGCACAGACCCCCCTAACTTCCTCGCCACTCTTACAAGTAGATCCCTCTATCATTAATGGGGAGAAATCCTACTCCAGCGAGGAATGGAGGGGGAATACTCCCAGATTCCTCAGAGATCTCCCATATTTGGAAGGGAGATTCTCTGAGGGATTCCCTTCCATCTGAGCATGGTCCTAATCCCTAATTCACACCTAATCTCTCGTGCGAACGCACGAGAGATTTGGGTATCCCACAGAATTCCATCTTCGGAGAAGATTCTCGTGCTTGGAAGCTTGTCTTCTAAGCACAGGAACCCCTGCCAGCATCTATAAAATGATCCTCAACCCTAGTCGCACCTCCTCAGCTCGACTTGGCAAGAATTCTACCACAAATTCTTCTTCTTCTCATTCGGCCAAGTGGCCCAGTGAGCTCCGGCGAGCCTCCCTCCTCTTTCTAGTCGCTCTGCCACAATACCAGTGGCAAAGCTGTCCTCACCATCCTCCTCCGCATCGTGCAACACCCGCGCGAGCATCCCTAGCCCCGTCGTTGTCGTCGTCTTCCTCCACTGGACGCCTTCTTCTCCGGCAATTGCAGGTACTGCCAGTCACCCTCTCTCCCCCTTTTTCCACTTAGTTAGGTTAGAATCACTCCTCTCTATCCCCTCTTCAATTCCCTCCAATCTATTTCACGAAACACCCCTTGACCGCTACTGTCCACCGCCATCTTCCCCATCTTCGGCCAACCTTCGGCGAGGCACATCCGTCACTCCACACCTCCACACATCTCGCCACCAACCCCACAACCTCCACCACAATCCACTGAATATCATCCACCCACTCATAGATCGCCTACACCACCACAAACGCCCCCCGACCTAACCCATAAACCCGGCCACATAGTGACCTAGGCATGCACGCCTAGGCCGCCCCGCGGCCTGCCACCTACCGCCTCACCTTCGCCGTGACACGACGAAGGTCCTCCTGTGGTCTGATAGAGCCGCAAGGCTCCCTTTGTGTCATGTAGGATCTGAGCACCAGCCGCCATTAGCGACGGCTCGAGCTTGCTTGTTCTCCAGCTCCAGGCTACAAGCGTCAGGTTCCAGGCTTCCAGACTGCGCGGGTTGAGTGCAAGAGTGAGTCCAGCCTGATAGCGGATGCCGCGAGATCTCCAGCTGCAACAATTGTGGGAAGTCATCCTCCTGCGGGCGAACGCGCAAAAGCGGTTGGGACATTAGTCCCACCTCATAAACGTCTGAGCGTGGCGTGTGCAATAAATTGAATCTGTGTTCTACTCTCTTCGCCTCGAGACACACATGGGGTGAGGTCCCTGACCTATCACGCCTCATCTGCGATATTCTCCCCCGTGGATCTGGCACCCGACTAGCCTATTGATCACTCCTTGCGCACGACACCCACGCCGGTGTGCCTGGACCCGGGCACGCGACCCGACTCGATTACCCAACTCTGGGAGAGCGTATCGAAGAGTGATACACAGGGAGAGAGAGACGCGGGGGTGGGTAGAGGGGTAGGTTTTTCTCTTCGGTTTGTGTAGGGAAGAAGGAGAAGGAAGGCACAGCTGAAGTGAAGCTGACACTTAGCTGCAAAAGGAAGAAGAAGGAAGGAAGGCTGAAGAAAGAAGACTCGCAGAGAGGAAAAAGAGAAGGAAAGACAAGGCAGAAGGAAGAGGCGAAGACAAAGAGAAGAGGAAGTCAGAGAGCTAAGGCTATAGAAGGAAGAAGAAAGAAAGAAAGGGAAAGACAAGCAGAAGAAAAGGAGAAGAAGAAAAGCAGAACCCAAGGGAAGCAGAGCTAAGGAAAGAAGAAGACCCGTAGAGAAAAGGAGAAAGACACTGCAGAGAAGAAACAAGAAGTAGACGACCAAAGAAGAAGAATAGAAGAAAAGGAGGAAAATCAGAGAAAGAAAGTCAGAAGAAGAAGAAGAGAAAGCAGACAGGAGAAGACATAAGAGTTAAAAGAGAAAATATCTTTTTAAGAAATCTGATCCCATGATCAAACGTCCAATTTCTCTATTTTTGCCATAATTAACTCTTAAACTCATGCATATATATTCTGAATTAAGTTTTGAGTAATTAAGTGTTTAATTACATTATTGAGATTAGTGAATAAATTCCAATTGCTCCCTGTGTTCAACCTCGGATACTTATGTTTTCGAGTAACAAATTTTTATTTGTTAACAACGCTTGGTCACCTATACTACGACGCAACTGACTGTTAAAACACGACCCAACGTCCCGTCAACAGAAGGTCAAGCCTGTAAGCAACGGGTCCAACCCACTCTAGGACCTCAAAAGGCCCCACAAGCCTTAGCGCGAGCCTCCCTTTCACCCCAAAACACTGCACGCCCTTCATGGGCGAAACGCGTAGAAAGACGTGATCCCCAACCTCGAACTGCACCTCTCTGCGCTTTCGATCAGAATAACTCTTTTGTCTGCTCCTGACAGTGCAAAGTCGTCTGTGAATCTGCTCAACCACCTCTTGACTCTGCCGGATTAGCTTGGAACCAACCACCCACTTGGTCCCCACCTCAACCCAACTCAAGGGCGCAGTACACCTTCATCCGTACAGAGTCTCATATGGTGCCATGTCGATACTCGAATGATAGCTGTTATTATATGAAAACTCGGCCAACGGCAAGTGCTCCTCCCAAGAGCCCCTCCAGTCCAGTACACAACCAGGCAAAAGGTCCTTAAGCATATGTATCGTGCGCTCCGACTGTCCGTCCGTCTGGGGGTGGTACGCCGTGCTGAACCTCAACCGTGTCCCCAAAGCCTGTTGAAACTCAGCCCAAAACTGGGATGTAAAATGGGTATCCCGGTCGGATACAATCTCACGCGGAACTCCGTCCAGACGTACCACGTCGCGAATATACCTCTCTACCAACTGTTCTGGTCCCAAGGTGACTCGGATCGACAAGAAACGTGTTCATTAATTTGTCTACAATCGCCCAGACTGCGTCGTGTCTTCGCTGGGTAACGGGCAAGCCAACCACCAAGTCCATGGTGATGCTCTCCCACTTCCACTCTAGCCCTGGAAGTTGCTGCAACGGCCCTGCAGGCCTCTGATGCTCGGCTTTCACCTGCTGGC
The DNA here is from genome assembly GCA_037157565.1 of Thalassia testudinum. Classification (NCBI taxonomy): domain Eukaryota; kingdom Viridiplantae; phylum Streptophyta; class Magnoliopsida; order Alismatales; family Hydrocharitaceae; genus Thalassia; species Thalassia testudinum. The sequence goes on along the minus strand of JAZHRO010000078.1, from coordinate 10,635,344 downwards.
ACACCAAACACTGCTGCACAAACTCACCTACATCTCGCTTCATCCCCCTCCACCAAAAGTCACGTCTCAGATCTTGATACGTCTTTATGTTCCCGGGATGTATGATGAACCTGGAACCGTGTGCCTCGGTCAGGAGCTCTCTCAACAACTCCTTGTTCCTGGGAACGCACAAATGTTCCCTCATGTGCAGCACCTCGTCAGTAAAGGAGAAGTCTCCAGGGTCCCCTGATAGTACTCTGTTACGCAATGACTGCAGGTACGGGTCTGCCATCTGTCTTATGATGATGCGGTCTATCAGCTCTGGCCTCGTCTGTCGTGTCACAGTCATTGTCCCCACAGTGCCCTAGTAACTCTAGGGGTCGCCAACTGCCCATCTCCACCATGAGTCTCAAACTCTGTTTTCGTAAACTGACCAAGTGGGTGGGCACCTTCCGGCTCAAGGCGTCAGCCACCATGTTGGCCTCCCCGGATGGTAGGAGATGCTGCAGTCATAGTCCTTCGGGAGCTCTAACCAACGTCTCTGTCTCATGTTAAGCTCCTTCTGATCAAACAAATACCTGAGGCTGTTATGATCTGTGAATATCTCAAAAGTCTCACCATATAGGTAGTGCCTCTAAGTCTTCAACGCGAAGACGATAGTTGTCAGCACTAGGTCATGGATAGGGTAGCTATGCTCATGGGGCTTCAGTTGCCGTGAAGCGTAAGAGACAATGTGACCTCGCTGCATGAGCACACCCCTTAACCCTTGCAACGAAGCGTCTATGTACAAACGAGACCGCCACTGCTGTCTGGGATGGTAAGTACAGGAGTCGAAGTCAGCCTCTCCTTCAACTCATGAAAACACGCCTCACAAGCGTCTGTCCAAGAAAAGGTCAACTGTGTCATAGGATGTGCAATCTGCGAGAAACCCCTGATAAACCATCGGTAGTAGCCTGCTAGTCCCAAGAAACTGCAGATCTTTGTCACTGTACGTGGTTTCTCTCACCTAAGCACTACCTCTACCTTGACTCGGTCCACAGCCAAGCCATCCCCTGAAATCACAAGACCTAAGGTCACCTGCCTCAACTAAAACTCGCACTTGCTGTACTCGGCATACAGCCTATGTCATCTCAACGTGTTCAAAACCATCCGCAACTGCTATCCGTGCTGCGCCTGATCCCGTGAGTAGATGAGCACATCATCGATAAATACTACCACGAACTGATCCAGATATGGTCTGAACACTCGGTTCATCAAATCCATGAAAGCAGTGGGGGCGTTGGTCAGCCCAAGCGGCATGACCAAAAACTCGTAGTGTCCGTACTGGGTGCGGAAAGTTGTCTTGGAGACGTCGGTCTCCTTGATCCCCAACTGGTGGTAGCCAAACCTTAAGTCTATCTTGGAGAAAACTGTGGCACTTCGCGATTGATCAAACAAATCATCAATCCTCGGCAGCGGATACCTGTTCTTGATGGTGACCCTACTCAGCTGTCTGTAGTCTACACAAAGGCGTAGGGTACCATCCTTCTTCACAAATAATACTGGGACTCCCCACGGAGATGCATTGGGCCTCACAAATCCCTTCTCTAGAAGGTCCTGCAACTGGGACTTGAGCTCTCGCAACTCAAGTGGTGCCATCCTGTAAGGTGCTGTAGAAATGGGGCTGGTCCCCAATACCAGTGAGATCTCGAACTCGATCTCACGCTCAGGAGGTAGTCCTGGTAGCTCATCTGGAAACACGTCGGGGTACTCTCTGACCACCGAGATGCTCCGAAAGTCAGCCATGGGGCTGGACTCTGTCACTACACAAGCTACAAAGCCCTCACACCCCAGGCCCAAAAGTCTCGCCGCCCGAAGTGCAGAAATGCACCTGAAGCCTCCGTCCACTGGTTGTTCGTGAAACTCAAAAGAAGGCATCTCCGGTATGGAGAAGATGGTCTTCCTCTCGAAACAGTCCACCAAAACGTGGTAAGCGGACAGCCAATCCATCCCCAGAATCACGCCAAAGTCCTCCATCGGTATCACAATCAGATCAGCGGGGAGGCTGTGTCCCCCGACACTGACCTCACAGTCTGTGTAAACCTCCTCAGCTACAAACAGCCGACCACCCGGACCTCTGATCACAAAAGGATCCTCTAGCAACACACAGTCCTGTCCCATACTGACAGCAAAACTACCAACAACAAACGAGTGCGTAGCATCGGAATAAAAAAGTGTGTAAACTAATCTGCCGGAAACTGTAACCATACCTGCCACCACTAAACCTGAAGCTCTGGCATCTCTGTGTGTCAGGGCGTTGATATGCCCCTCAACTCTCGGTGTGGAAGAAGCAGCCACACTATGTGTCGGACGGGTAACCGTTGGCCGGTACCCTCCCCTCGACTACTGTCCTCCCCTACATGCTTGGGAACCACGGCCTCCTACTCATTCTCCAACGTTCGGTGCGGGGAGCATCTGCTAACCTCAAGCCCTAGACGGGCAGTCCCTCCTGATGTGGCCTGGCTGGCCACACTGGTAGCAAAGGGGAACTCGACTCCCATCCTCGATAGGTCCTTATTGATGGCTGGGCGGGGGTCCAGTGCTGGCAGCTGGCCCCTGTCGGGGGCCCCCAAAGGCCACTGACGGCCCCGCAAAGTGTGACGGCTCTCCTGCAGGCACCGCGTGCCTCCTCTCTCGCCGGCCCTGTGAGTAGTCTGGCTGGTAGGGCCTCTTCCGTCTGCTATCAGTGTCATGTGTGGCCGAGTTGGTCTCCTCATTTGTCATAGCTGCCTCCATCACTCTCAAGAACGTAGGCAGCTTCAGGGGTTTGACACATCCCCAAATAGCAGGCTGGAGCCCCTTGGTGAACCTCCACAGGCGCTCCTCTTCAGTAGACACAGCTGTCGGGATAAAACGAGACAACTCCAGAAAATGCGTGCGATACGCGCTCACAGTCATCGTCTCCTGGCGGAGAGTGTGGAACTCCCGCCTCCTCTGATCCTACCATGTCTGTGGGAAGTACTGCTCGCAAAAGAGGGTGACAAACTGGTCCCATGTCGACTCTACCCTCTCCTGTCCTCTGATCGCCCTCCACCACCTGTGTGCCGCGCTCTCCAGCTGGTACATGGCAAAGGCCACGCGGAACTCCGCGAGGGGGCGAAGGGTGTTAAACACCTTCTCAATCTGCTCGAGCCAGTCCTTCGACTCGGTCGGGTCCTCATCCCCCTTAAAGGAGGGGGGCTTTAGCTTCCGGAGCTGTTCGAAAAGCTCGAAATGTCGTTGAAGTGGGGAAACGAGTACGCCTCCAGGCAGGGAGGGCTCATGCTCGGAGGTGTCAGACGATGGTAGGGGTGGTGGAGGACCACCCCCTCCCCCACGTCCAGCGCTGCGTCTGTCTCGCGGTCTCACAGAGGACTCTCCCTCCACGTCCCTAGGGAGAGGCGCTTGTGGAGGCAAGTAGAGCTCCTCTTGCACAATCTCCCGTATCAGCTGGGCGAGGTCCTGGGCCTGAATGCCCGGAAGTAGTGACTGGTCCACTGAGAAGTTGAGCTCAGCACGTCCGCCCCTTCGACCTCGTCCACGGCCGTGTTCGCGGCCCGCCTTAATGACTCCACGTCGAGGCATCTCCTACAAGGAGACACGAACAGCATAATAGGAAGACGTCAATTCCAACGGACATTAGCAAAAGAACCTCAGAACAGATGTCAAAAGGTACGTTGTGGTGGTTACTCTAGTTACAAGCATGTAAATTGGTTATTCTCAAGCAAGTTGGTTCACTTCTCAGGACGACCTTGCTTTGATACCATCTTGTTACGACCCAGTTCCCGAATCCCTACAAGACATGAGGTCGGACCGACTCGACTGATCCCAAGACCCAGTCGTCCAACGAGAAAGTAATCGAAAAGAAGGAATGTAAACCACATTCACTATGCTAAGCAACTAATAGTAACAAAAGTACAGCAGTAAAGAAGTAAAACTACTACAGTACACACCACCACAACAGTAGAAAAGTAACCAGGTACAAGAATATAAGTACAGAAGGTACGACTACAAATGTAAAGGTGCAAGAGTCTACTCACTATTACAGAAAGAAGTGCAACAAGGAAGCTACAACTGCTGGGCTCTACTGGGCCCAGCACCCTCTGCAGCCATAGGCTCTGGCTGCTCAACACCTCGACCTGAAAAGGAGTTATGAGTACACAACGTCAGCGAACACTGAGTAGAGTGGCAACCGACTAACTAAAGCAGTAAAGGTGGACAGGTAGCTGTTGTTTTTCAATTATTTTCTTTAACTAATTATTCTTTTTCATCACTTGGTTTGATTATCAGGTCTTTTTTGATCTCGAATGTTCCTCGTGGGAACGATTATGATTGCAGTCTTTTCCGAAGAGTAGAAGGCACACGTGGTGCTCTCCAGGCTGGGAGAGTCCCCATGGTGATACTACACCCAGTCAACCACCCCAAGGTCATGGACAGACGTAACGGTGACTGTGGCACGCGCGATAACTGCACGGGTAGCTACCCCGCACTAGCACGCGATCAGTCGTTTCCGTTAGCAGGTGCGCCCAAAGTACAACATGGAACCAGTATAGGGCCTAGCCCTCTCAGTAACAGGGGTCTAGCCCCTAAGAACCAAACATGGGTCTCGCCCCTCCACAGTCTGCGCACCCTCGCCTGACCACCCTAGTTTTCCCAGTGGGCCTAACAAGTTGGTGTAGGGTGGCTACCTGAACCCCGGGCCCCGTGGGGTGGCTAGCTCTCTCCCTACACTAGTAGCTCTCCCCGGTACCGTGTACGCGACGGCCAAGAAGTCGATATAGAGTGGAAAATCCTAACTCCAGGTCCCAATCCAAGGGCGGTTAGCTCCCCTCTGCACTAAATAGGGGGACAGTCGCTCTACTTGGTACTCCGTACTCAAGGGCCAGCTCACTTCCCAACTCACATTTCCAGATCCATTCCGTTTATCTCCAGGAGCTTTATTGCTAATTCCCCGTAGGGTTCATGCTCATATTTCTCAGGCCAAGCCATACCAGGTTTCATCATTTCTATTTTCATTCTCAGGTTATACATATGCAACTCATATTGCTATCGTTTACATTTTTATACACAGGTTATACACAGGTAGCTCATCTTTCCATCATTCACGTTACCATTCTCAATTTATATACATGCAGCTCGTATTATGTCATTTAACGTATACAACAAGAATTTACATGCAACAGGTTTCTAACACATGTACTTTACATTTCACAGGCAGCGGTTATTTATTTACAGGCAATTGTTATCATTCTATCTACTCATTCAAGACTGCAAGTCAATCATCCATTTTAGACAATTCAAGTGTTTCTCGTCCTAGGATTCATGCCGTATCCGAGATTTTAATTATTCATTCCACACAGGCATCTAGGTCATAATTAATTTAGGGAGAAGCCACTCTACCAATAAACCCAGGAGTAGTGGGGGCTTGAACGGTAGGCTCACGTGCCTCACCAAGCCTTGAACCTGCAACGAAACGAGATCCTATCACAAGGATCAATCACAAGAGAATACTCAGAATAGTATAGAAAGTCTTCTAATAAGTAGAGGAAATCATACGGGAAACATCAATATCTTATTTGCAGAAAACAAACCTCAAACGGACCCTAAATGGGTCAAAAATAGCATTTCTGACTCAAATCATACGTCTGGAACAACTTCTAGACGTCTTAAAAGTGTTTAGTGTCATACCTAAAGCACTGCGTCAATCCTCAAACGTCCAAGAACTCTTCTGGACAGTCTAGACCCAGCTTGAGATGTCCGACCACCTCTCCGGACGTCTGGAAGTGCTTCCCGTCGTCTTGTATGTCGCCCAGATGTTTGAAATGCGTGGGAGGGCTTGTCTCGTGCCTTATCGAAGCGAATCCTGCAAGCAGATATCTGATCTTCTCAAATCGGGCATGCAAAAGGGGTATCGGCGGAGCGGCCTGCATGGCCGTATCCGCAAAGGGACATACCTTCACGAGACTTCCTCCTCAAACGTTTGGAACCTCCTCCAGGCGTCAGCTCCGTCGTCTGGATGTCGCTCCAGACGTCTGATTCTAGGACAAACCCAGAACCAGAACTTGCTTCTGCCTTCTCACGTCGCGCGTGGCCGTGCCGCGTCCTCTCGCCGCATCTTCGGCTGCAGTAGTGTCGGGGAGGACCTCCCAGACGCACTCCTCCGCCTCGCGCATGCGCCGCTCCAGCCGTGCGCTCACCGGTGAGCTCCCACGGTGAGCTTTCACGAGAGCTCGCGAGTTCACCTCCTCTCCTCATGTCGCTTGAAAGAGTTGACTTTCCGCTTTGCATTGTAGTATTTAAGTGGTGGAAAAATCGACTAATCAAAAATAAAAATAACCACTCATAGAGGAGCGGGTCGTGTCCACAGGGAGGCAATTATGCAATAAACTCTCGATTATTTTATATTCTTTCGGTAAATTGTGAAATCCCTATTCAAATCTGACAAAATGCGATGGAAAGTAGATTCACAATAATTTAAAAAGATAAGGGTAGATGTGCAGTTTACCGTCACGGAAATCTTCATTAAATCTATGATGATTTTATGTAATTTTCACGTGACATATACTAGAGAAAAATTAGTGCTCAGGTTAAGGCCAAAACCAATCTTGAAATAGGTGAATATCATTAATGTGCAATTATCAGAGAATATGAGTATGCATGTGCAATTTTGCCACAATATAATAATAATAAATAAAAATCAAATTCTGGTGGCAATGGCAGTGAATGTAAATTTTAATTGAATTCAAAACAGAGCGTTTGCTCTCTTTCCTCCTCGCGAGAGAGAGAGAGAGCACCGGCGGGTGGTGGACTTGTTAGGGAGGTCGGCGAGGATGAGGGCTATCCAATGGAGGCCGCGGTGTCGATGGAGATGGCTGGAGGCAGTCGGCCGGCGGAGGAGGAGATGCCGGAGAGGCTACTGTTGCCATGAACGTGCTGCTTGATGAGAGGCGCGCGGAGGTGTGCACTTGCGGGCGCGGCTTGGCAGAGGCGGATGGGTGCTGCCGCGCGTGCTGTAGATGGCGCGTTGGCGGGTGGAAGGGAAGGCGGGTGCTGGAAGGGAGGTGGGCGCGCCTGCGAGCGCCTTCCTACATGGTGCTGGTGCTGGAGTGGGACATGATCGGCTGCAGGAGGTGCGCGGAGGTGGGCGCACCTGTGGGGGGTTGAAGGCGCTGACGGGTGGAAGGGAAGGTGGGCGTGCGCCTGCGGGCGTCTGCGGGTCACTCTGCAGTGTAGAACGCTAGAGGTTGAGGCGCGCTGGGGTGTCTGCGGGTCGCTGAGGGGCGAGGGCAGTGCGGTGCAGAGGGTTGAAGGCGCGCTGGCGGGTGGAAGGGAAGGCGGGCGCTGGAAGGGAGGTGGGCGCGCGCCTGTAGAGAGGCTTGCTAGTGTGCGGCTGCAGGCACGCGGTGGTGAAGGCGCGCAGTGCCTTTAGGCGAGGCAGGAGGATGGTGGTGAAGAACTTGGTGATGGTGGGTGCGGGTAGAGGTGGCGTTGGAGAGGTTGGAGCGGCTGCGGTGAGGCGAGGCGGGTTTGTAGAGGGGTCCACAGTGCACATTGGGGTAGTTCCCCGCAAGGGGGAAGATGGCTATGCACAGTGCAGCCCGCAAGGGGGAAAATGCCAATCCTGGTCCTTTCTCCGCCTCCTCTCTTTAACTCCTCTCTCTCCTTGCGTGTGCCAATCAAGGGATTTTCAAATCCCTTTTCTAATTTTGGCAGGAGACTGTTGGGGAGGCATTCTTCAGGCCGGCAGCTGTTGAGGGTGGCCGATGGAAAGGGAAAAGATGCCACCGGTTGTTAGGGAAATTTGCTCCCCAACCCTTGCTCTTTCTAAATATAATTCCTGCACATAAAAACAACAAAATCATTACGTATTAAGTTATAGAATGTTATAAACTTAAATCATGATGCATACAAATATTCTACAACTTAATTGTAGTTATTAACACACCTACATCCCGCTTCATCCCCCTCCACCAAAAGTCACGTCTCAGATCATGATACATCTTTGTGTTCCCGGGATGTATGATGAACCTGGAACCGTGTGCCTCAGTCAGGAGCTCTCTCAACAACTCCTTGTCCCTGGGAATGCACAAATGTTTCCTCATGCGCAGCACCTCGTCAGTAAAGGAGAAGTCTCTAAGGTCCCCTGACAGTACTCTGTTACGCAACGACTGTAAGTACGGGTCTGCTATCTGTCTTGTGGTGATGTGGTCTATCAGCTCTGGCCTCGTCTGTCGTGTCATAGTCACTGCCCCACAGTGCCCCAGTAACTCTAGGGGTCGCCAACTGCCCATCTCCTCCACGAGTCTCCAACTCTGTGCTTGTAAACTGACCAAGTGGGCGGGAGACTTCCGGCTCAAGGCGTCAGCCACCACGTTGGCCTTCCCCGGATGGTAGGAGATGCTACAGTCATAGTCATTCAGGAGCTCTAACCAACATCTCTGTCTTATGTTAAGCTCCTTCTGATTGAACAAATACCCAAGGCTCTTATGATCTGTGAATATCTCAAAAGTCTCACCATATAGGTAGTGCCTCCAAGTCTTCAGCGTGAAGACGATAGCTGCCAGCTCTAGGTCGTGGGTAGGGTAGCTATGCTCATGGAGCTTCAGTTGCCGCGAAGCGTAAGCGATAATGTGACCCCACTGCATGAGCACACCCCCTAACCCCTACAATGAAGCGTCTGTGTACACAACAAGACCGCCACTGCTGTCTGGGATGGTAAGCACAGGAGCTGAAGTTAGCCTCTCCTTCAACTCATGAAAACACGCCTCACAAGCATCTGTCCAAGAAAATGGCATGTCCTTCCAGGTCAACTATGTCATAGGATGTGCAATCTGCGAGAAACCCCTGATAAACCGCCAGTAGTAGCCTGCCAGTCCCAAGAAACTACGGATCTCTGTCACTGTACGTGGTTTCTCCCACCTGAACACTGCCTCTACCTTGGCTGGGTCCACAGCCAAGCCATCCCTTGAAATCACATGACCTAAGAAGATCACCTGCTTCAACCAAAACTCGTACTTGCTGTACTTGGCATATAGCTGACGTCATCTCAACATGTCCAAAATCATCCGCAAGTGCTGTCCGTGCTGCGCCTTATCCCGTGAGTAAATGAGCACATCATCGATAAATACTACCATGAACTGATCCAGATATGGTCTGAACACTCGGTTCATCAAATCCATGAAAGCAGCGGGGGCGTTGGTCAGCCCAAATAGCATGACCAAAAACTCGTAGTGTCTGTACCGGGTGTGGAAAGCTGTCTTGGAGACGTCGGTCTCCTTGATCCTCAACTGGTGGTAGACAGACCTCAAGTCTATCTTGGAGAAAATCGTGGCACCTCGCAACTGATCAAACAAATCATCAATCCTCGGCAGTGGATACCTGTTCTTGATGGTGACCCTATTTAGCTGTCTGTAGTCTACACAAGGCGTAGGGTACCATCCTTCTTCTTCACAAATAATACTGGGACTCCCCACGGAGACGCACTGGGCCTCATAAAGCCCTTCTCTAGAAGGTCCTGCAACTGGGACTTGAGCTCTCGCAGCTCAAGTGGTGCCATCCTATAAGGTGCTGTAGAAATGGGGCTGGTCCCCAGTACTAGTGAGATCTCAAACTTGATCTCACGCTCAGACGGTAGTCCTGGCAGCCCCTCTGGAAACACGTCGGGGTACTCTCTGACCACCCGGATGCTCTGAAAGTCTGCCACGGGGCTGAGCTCTGCCACTACACAAGCTAGAAAGCCTTCACACCCCTGGCCCAAAAGTCTCGCCACCCGAAGTGTAGAAATCACTTGAAGCCTCCGTCCACCGGTTGTCCGTAAAACTCAAAAGGCATCTCCGGTATGGAGAACACGATCTTCCTCTCGAAACGATCCACCAAAGCGTGGTAAGCGGACAACCAATCCATCCCCAGAATCACGCCAAATTCCTCCATCGGTATCACAATCAGATCAGCAGGGAGGTTGTGTCCCCTGACACTAACCTCACAGTCTGTGTAGACCTCCTCAGTTACAAACAGCTGACCACCCAGACCTTTGATCACAAAAGGATCCTCTAGCAACACACAGTCCCGTCCCAAACTAACTGCAAAACTAGTAGCAACAAACGAGTGCGTGGCGTCAGAATCAAAAAGCATGTAAACTAATCTGCCGGAAACTATAACCATACCTGCCACCATTGAACCTGAAGCTATGGCGTCTGTGTATCAGCTCTCAACTCTTGATACGCCCCTCAACTCTTGATGCGGAAGAAGCAACCACACTCTGTGTCAGACGGGTAATCGCTGGCCAGTACCCTCCTCTCGACTGCTGTCCTCCCCCACCTGCCTGGAACCACAGCCTCCTACTTGTCCTCCAGCGCTCGGTGTAGGGAGCATCTGTTGACCTCAAGCCCTAGACGGGCGGTCTCTCCTGATGTGGCCCGGATGGCCACACTGGTAGCAAAGGGGAACTTGACTCTCGCCCTCGATAGATCCTTATTGACGGCTGGGTGGGGGTCCAGTGCTGGTAGTTGGCCCCTGTCGAGGGCCCCAAAGGCCACTGACGGCCCCGCAAAGCGTGACGGCTCTCCTGCGGGCGCCGCATGACTCCTCTCTCGCCGACCCTGTGAGTAGTCTGGCTGGTAGGGTCTCTTCCGTTTGCTGTCAGTGTCACGTGCGGCCGGGTTGGTCTCCTCATATGTCATAGCTACCTCCACAACTTTCGAGAACGTAGGCAGCTTCAGGGGTTTGACATACCCCCGAATAGCAGGTCAGAGCCCCTCAGTAAACCTCCACAGGCGCTCCTCAGTAGCCACAGCTATTGCGGCGAAACGAGACAGCTCTAGAAAATGCATGCGATATGCGCTCACAGTTATCGTCCCCTGGCAGAGAGTGTGGAACTCCCGCCTCCTCTGATTCTGCCACATATGTGGGAAGTACTGCTCGCAGAAGAGGGTGACAAACTAGTCCCATGTTGGCTCTACCCTCTCCTGACCTCTGATCGCCCTCCACCACCTGTGTACTGCGCTCTCCAGCTGGTACGTGGCAAAGGCCACGTGGCACTCCGCAGGGGGCGAAGGGTGTCAAATACCTTTTTGATCTGCTCAAACCAGTCCTTCGCCTCAGTCGGGTCCTCATCCCCCGCGAAGGAGGGGGGCTTCAGCTTTCGGAACTGTTCGAAAAGCTTGTAATGTCGCTAAAGTGGGGAAATGGGTACGCCTCTAGCCAGGGAGGGCTCTTGCTCGGAAGTGTCAGAGGATGATGGGGGCGGTGGAGGACCCCTCCTCCCCTACGTCTGGTGCTGCGTCTGTCTCATGGTCCCACAGACGACTCCCCCTCCACGTCCCCAGGGAGAGGCGCCCGTGGAGGCGGGTAGAGCTCCTCTCGTATAATCTCCCGTACTAGCTGGGCGAGGTCCTGGGCCGGAACGCCTGGAAGTAGTGGCTAGTCCACTGGGACGTCGGGCTCAGCATGTCCGCCCCTCCGACCTCAATGACTCTACGTCGAGGCATCTCCTGCAAGGAGATGCGAACAACAGAACAGGAAGACGTCAATTCCAACGGACATTCAGCAAAAGAACCTCAGAATAGATGTCAAAAGGTACATTGTGGTGGTTACTCTAGTTACAAGCACGTGAATTGGTTATTCTCAAGCTAGTTGGTTCACTTCTCAGAACGACCTTGCTCTGATACCATCTTGCTACGACCCGATTCCCGAATCCCTACAGGACACTAGGCTGGACCGACTCAACTAATCCCAAGACCCAGTCGTCCAACGAGAAAGTAACCAAAAAGCAGGGAAGTAAACCACATTCATTACACTAAGCAACTAACAGTAACAAAAGCACAGCAGTAAAGAAGTAAAACTAATGCAGTACATACCACCACAACAGTAGAAAAGAAACCAGGTACAAGAATATAAAGTACAGAATGTATGAGTACAAACGTAGAGGTGCAAGAGTCTACTCACTACAATAGAAAGAAGTACAACAAGGAAGCTACAACAGCAGGGCTCTATTGGGCCCAGCACCCTCTGCAGCCGTAGGCTCTAGCTGCTCAACACCTGGACTTGAAAATGGGTTATGAGTGCACAACGTTAGCGAACGCTGAGTAGAGTGGCAACCAACTAACTAAAGCAGTAAAGGTGGACAGGTAGCTGTTTTTCAATTATTTTCTTTAACTAATTATTCTTTTTCATCACTTGGTTTATTTAGCAGGTCTTTTTCTTGATCTCGAATGTTCCTCATGGGAACGATCTTGATTGCAGTCTTTTCCGAAGAGTAGAAGGCACACGTGGTGCTCTCCTGGCTGGGAGAGTCCCCCGTGGTGATCCTACACCCAGTCAACCACCCCAAGGTCACGAACAGACGTAACAGTGACTACGGCATGCGCGATAAATGCACGGGTAGCTACCCCGCACTGGCATGCGATCAGTCGTTTCCGTTAGCGAGTGCGCCCAAAGTACAGCATGGAACCAGTATAGGGCCTAGCCCTCTCAGTAACAGGGGTCTAGCCCTTAAGAACCAAACAGGGGTCTCACCCCTCCATAGTCCACGCACCCTCGCCTGGTTACCTTGGTTTGCCCAGTGGGCCTAACAAGTTGGTGTAGGGTGGCTAACTGAACCCCAGGTCCCGTGGGGTGGCTAGCTCTCTCCCTACACTAGTAGCTCTCCCCGGTACTGTGTACGTGAGGGCCAAGAAGTCGGTACAAAGTGGCCAATCCTAACCTTGGGTCCCAACCCAAGGGCGGCTAGCTCCGCTCTGCACTAAACAGGGGGACAGTCGCTCTCCTTGGTACTCCGTACTCAAGGGCCAGCTCACTTCCCCACTCACATTTCCAGAGCCATTCCATTTATTTCCAGGAGCTCTACTCCTAATTCCTCGTAGGGTTCATGCTCATATTTCTCATGCCAAGCCATACTAGGTTTCATCATTTCTATTTCCATTCTCAGGTTATACATATGCAACTCATATTGCTATCGTTTATATTTCCATACACAGGTTATACACAGGTAGCTCGTCTTTTCATCATTCACGTTACCATTCTCAATTTATATACATGCAGCTCGTATTATGTCATTTAACGTATACAACAAGAATTTACATGCAAGAGGTTGCTAGCACATATACTTTACATTTCACAGGCAGCTGTTATTTATTTACAGGCAATTGTTATCATTCTATCTACTCATTCAAGACTGCAAGTCAATCATCCATTTCAGACAATTCAAGTGTTTCTCATCCTGGGATTCATGCCATATCCTAGTGATGAGAGCCTCATCATGAGCCCCAACTAACTCATTTTGATCCAAGAAAGAGAATAAAAAGCTCCTGCATAACTAAGAAGGCTTAATTGGAGGAATAAGTGTTCTGAGAAGAAAACATGAAATAAAGGGTAAAACTGTAATTTTACCATTATAGTACATAAACGGTATTTCTCAGAAACAAAACATATGTCAAATGATCTAAATAAGATAAAAAGTGGGTTGATTCAATCAGAAATGGGTTTATATGCAATCCAGGAATTACATGACATCTAGTAACCCTAAAACAGACCCGCTTAATTCAACAAGTTTTAGATCAGGATAAAAATCAAGTAAACCCTCTAAAATTCATGGAAAAATATCCCCTAGGTTTTAGAACGTTCAATTTGCCCTTTGGAACCTAGTTTAACCTAGATTGGGGTCCTAACTCATTAATTGACCTAATTTGGGTTTTTACGTAAAATGTCCAGTCAAACGTGGTCAAACCTAAAATATAACTTCACCATTTGATTTCTTAGGTCCAAATTAGGTTTGTACCAAAATTTGAACCTAAGGGGAGGTCATCTTGACCTACTTTGCAAATTAGTACACTCAATTACATTTTGACCCTTATCTTTTGAAAACCATCACATAAAACCCCATAGCTTCCTCGCCAATCTTACAATCAGGTCCTTTCGCCATTAATGGGGAGGAATCCTTCTCCGGCGAGGAAGGGAGGGGGGATACTCCCTGATCCCTCAGAGATCTCCCAGAATTGGAAGGGAGATTCTCTGAGGAATCCCCTTCCATCTGAGCCCGATCACAATCTCTAATTCCTGTCCAATCTCTCGTGCGAACGCACGAAAGATTTAGGATCCCAACCACCTTCCTTCTCTGGCGAGACGACGGTGGCTAAAGGCTTGCCCTCCACGCACCAGAAGCTCGGCCAGCACCTATAAAAGGACCTCCGACCCTCTGCGAATCTCTCAGACTTGTTTTGGCCGTAGAACCCTCCAAACTTCATCTCTCCTCTCTCCGGCCAAGAAACCCGCAAGCTCCGACGATTACCTCTCCTCCAGCTCGTCGCTCTACTGCCATACCAGCAGCAGAGTTCACTCCACCTCATCCTCCCGCGTTGCACCGCACCAAGTGCACACCTCCCTAACCTCCTCCTCGTTGCCGTTATCTCTCTCAGGGTTATCATCTCCGACGACGGCACAAACGAGCTGTCTGACTCCGCTGCCCCCTTTCACTCCCAACAATCCAGATAAGTTCCCCATCTTCCACTCTTTCATTTCCCTTACTTTATTTCACACAACTGCCCCTCGACCGTCATTGTCCACCGCCACCTTCCCCATCTTCGGCCACCCTCCGGCGAGACGCTCCCGTCACTCCGCAGCCCCACACGTCTCTCCAACCACCGCATAACCTTCGCCACACTTCACTGAATATCCTCCGCTCATCCACTGACCCTTTACGCCACCACAACTACCCCTCGATCAAACCCATCCGTCCGGCCACAGAGCGACCTAGGCACGCACGCCTAGGTCACCCTGCGGCCTGCCACCTACTGCCTCACCTTCGCCGTGACACAGCGAAGGGCCCCCTATGATCTGATTGAGCCGCAAGGCCCTTTTTGTGTCAGGCAGGTTTCAAGCTCCGGCCGCCACTAGCGGTGATTCGAGGAAGCTGCACGCTTGCTCCAGGTTGCAAGACTGCAGGGTTCCAGGTGCAGCAAACTTGGGAGGGTCTTGTGAATCCAGTCGTCCCAGCAAGTGACGCCGCAAAGCCTGCGGTGCTGCAATTGGAGGACGGTCTGCTGCGAGCACGCGCGAAAGACCGGTGGAACTTTAGTCCCACCGCGGTAAGCTGTGAGGCGCGTGAGTCCTTTATATTGATTTTGTGTTATTGCCTCGTTGCCTTCGATCACACTTGGGGTGAGGTCCCTCACCTAAGCACTGCCTCGTCCGTGAGCTCATCACACGGACCTGGCGCAACCCGACCCGACACCCTCCTGAGCACTCGTCGCGCACACACCCAAGCCGGTGAGCCTGGACCCGGGCGCGCGACCCGACCCGTTTACCTGGCTCTGGGAGAGCGTGCTGAAGAGTGATATACAGAGAGAGAGAGACGCGCGGGAGGGGTAGGGGAGTAGGTTTTGCTATGTGTGCTTGTGTGTAGGAAGTAGGGACTTAGCCGCTGCAAGTGAAGGAAAAGAAGGAAGGAGGCTCTGCAGAGGAAAAAGAAAGGCAAGGTAGAAAAGAAGTGAGGCCAAAGGGAAACAGAACCAAGGAAGGAAGAAGAAGAAGAGAAAGAAGAACCAAGGAGAAGAAGACCCGCAAAGAAATAAAGAAAGGTAAAGACAAGCAGAAGAAGAGAAGCTGAAGGTAGAGGGAAGAAGCGAAAGAAAAAAGAGAAGAGAAACTGAAGAAGGAAGAAGAAAGAGATTAAGGGGCAGACAAAGAAGCAAGAAAGCGAAGAAAAAGAAGAGGAACAGAAGTAGCAAGGGAAGAGAAGAAAAGGAGCTGAAGCAGAGCAAAGTTTGGGAAATACTTTAAGACATCTGATAGTGCATTAGACGTCCATTTTTTCTTGAGCAATTTCTTTCTATATCACTCTCATGTCACTTCTATTGAACTAGTCATTTCGTCTTATTTAAAAAGTTGTGTTCTCAAGTTTTGGAGTACTTAGATTGCTCCCTGTGTTCGACCTCGGATACTATGATTTTCGAGTTATAAATCTTTATTTGTTTTCACGGAAAGTTCGTCTATATTACAATGCAATATTTGTTAAAACACGATCTAGCCGCATCAACACCTAGGTTCTAATCATTCATTCCACACAGGCATCCAGGTCATAATTAATTTAGGGGGAAGCCACTCTACCAGTAAACCCAGGAGTAGTGGGGCTTGAACGGCAGGCTCACGTGCCTCAACAAGCCCCGAACCCGCAACGAAACGAGGTCCTATCACAAGAATCAATCACAAGAGAATATTCAGAACAATATAGAAACTCTTCTAACAAGTAGAGGAAATCATACGGGAAACATCGGTATCTTATTTATGGAAAATAGACCTCAAACGGATCCTAAATGGGTCAAAAATAGCGTTTCTGACTCAAATCAGACGTCTGGAACAACTTCTAGACGTCTTAAAAGTGTCCAGTATCATACCTCAAGCCCACTGCCAATCCTCAGACGTCCAGGAACTCTTCTGGACCGTCTGGACCCAGTTCGAGATGTCCGACCACCTCTCCGAATATCTGGAAGCGCTTCCCGTCATCTGGTATGTCGCCCAGACGTCTGAAATGCATGGGAGGGCGTGTCCCGCGCCTTCCCGAAGCGAATCCTACACATAGATATCCGATCTTCTCAAATCGGGCATGCAAAAGGGGTATTGGCGGAGCGGCCTGCATGGCCGTATCCGTAAAGGGACGTACCTTCGCGAGACTTCCTCTTTAGACGTAGGCTTTGTCGTCTGGACGTCTCTCCAGACGTCTGATTCTGGGAAAAATCGAGAACTAGAACCTGCTTTCGCCCTCTCGCACTACGCGTGGCCACGCCGCGTCCTCTCGCCTGCAGCTTTGGCTGCAGTAGTGTCGAGGAGGACCTCCCCGACGCACTCCTCCGCCTCGCGCATGTGCCGCTCGAGCTCACCGGTGAGCTCCTACGCGAGCTCGTGAGTTCACCTCCTCTCCTCACATCGCTCCTCCTCTCCTTCTCACGCCGCCCCTCGCGGTCTCGCTTGCTCTGCCTCTCTCGCTGGAGTGGAGAAGAAGAGGGGAAGGGGCTGGTGTGGGGAGAATGAGAGAGGGGAAGGGGGGGTCTTATATAAGGTCGGGTTTAGGGTTTTACTGGGGCAGAAGAGAGAGGGAAAAGACAAGGGGTATTTTCTGCACGCAGCATGTGAGCAGACATGAGTTTGTACCCAAGATTTTCGATTTTCAGACGTCTGGGAATGTGTCCAGATGTCTGACCAGACGTCTGACCCACAGTCCAGACGTCTAACCTAAAGTCCAGACGTCTTAAAAGGCTCAACAGCATGAGTCATAACACATTTGAAGATTCACATTTAAGTCCTTCATATATCACATTTCACTCACTAGAAAACCCCCAAGGACCTATTTGTTGGCTATAAAAACCTTTTTGCAAGCCTTGAAGGACCGTTCTGAGGGGCTTTGCCTGCAATTTCACTGAAAGAACCAGTGCACCTGCAGCCTACGCGTGCACTGTAGCACACGAAGAACACGGGCAATCCTAGTCGTAGATCTCCCTTACCTCTTGATCTGTGGCTCGATTTGATTCGAAGTTTCGCACGAATAGGTGAGTGCAGTCACCACCTCACCTAGATCCCATCCTACAACCCATTTTTGGTTTAAATTTGCGCACGCTCCTCTCCTTGAATCCTCATCGTGGATGATCTAAGTATGTAATTTCACCCTCACGGTGAGGGGAATCACTGTCAAGCTCTACTTAAGCACCTCCCCTGATTGCGTGTGCACCATCGACCTCCTCTCCTACTTTCTTGAGGCGATCCCTTCATCCTCTCCAGTTTCTCCTCTCCACCCAACCTTGTTCTGGCGCCTTGAGCAAAGGAACTTCATCTTCTCCGACTCTCCTCACCGCTAAGGACCACATAGCACCTGAGGGTGACCTTGAGTCCCACTAGTGGACTTTCAATCCGCTAGAGATCCTCCCTCCTTCATCGCTGCTGCCACCAGCTGCAGATCTTCCCAAAAGGTCCCATTCTTCCATTTAGATTGGAATTTACTGCTTTCTAGATTAGCTGTAGTGTTAATTAGAGTAGTTTAGCAGTGGAATTTAGATGTAGATTAACTTTACTCTGCTGATGCATGACTGCTAGAGTAAATTAGGGGTAGAGATAGAATAGATCCCGCACCTCCTCTGATCTCAATTCAGATCAGAGGAGAAGAATCCACCCCCATTCACTGATCATTGACTCCCCCTCCTCATGTTTTCACTTCGCATTTTGATTTTCCTCAGTTTTTGTTTCGCAATTCACCCATCCATTAGAGTCAAATCCTCATCTCATTGCTCTCAAGCTTTGAGATGAGGATTTGCACCTAAAAACCATCTAGGGATCTCTCATCTATTTCAGGTTTTCCATAAAGACCCCTGATCTTGATTTAAAATGGAATCGGTTTGCTTGATCTGATTTTAGTGTGGTTTTTCAAAGCAAGATTGCGAGATTTTGATCAAATTGGATTTTGAATGGGTTTTGATCAAGTGAATCGATCTATTTTTGAGCTAAATTAGTCCATGGCTATGAATCTAAGACAATTTTAATGATGAACTTTTCCTTAGATGAGCCATGGTTGATGTTATGAGTTTGGATTTTGATGGTTTTTAAAGTAAGGTAGAGTCAAGGAGAATCGACTTTGTTGATTCGAGGCTCTACCTAATATTTTTATGTGGATATTAGTGTTCGAACTTTTTATTTCTCATCTAAGGGATTCTCAATATCCCTTAAGGTTTCAAACATTTGGGATTTAAGTTAGTAGTTTAATGGATTGATTTGAACCTTTCCTTCACGCTGTCTATAGCATAAGGAAGAGATCAAACTAGTGTTCTCTCTAATTTGAATTGGGGATCAAGGTTTAAAGTTTTCTTGAGTGAGGATTCAATGACTTAAAGTGATTTTTAGATTAGAATTCAAGGCTTCATCAGATTTTCTGGAGTGTTCATTGTGAGTTTTGAATTCCAAACTTCACAAATTAAAATGTTGCATAGCAGTAACATTTTTGTTGGATTAAATTCCAATCTAATTCCATTATCTTTGTTGTCTATGACAAAGATAAGGGATTAGCTTTGGTCAATTTAGCAGCTACTGAAATCCCCATTTCAGAATTGCTGGGGATGCAATTCTCTTGCTGAAATCCTTATTCAGATTTGCTGGATTGGGGTTTTATCACTGCAACAACCTATGGAAATTCAATTAGGACATTTGGAAGCTCCTTCTACTATTGGAAGCCACTTCCTGATATTGGTAGCTCCATGAGAAACTGATCAGGCAGCTGTTGTCCAAGCCGTAGCCACTGCTGTTGAAATTGCTGCTACTGTAGTAGATGGTTTGGTTGTTGATATGGTATGAATTGTAGGACAACAGCTAGATTTGGAGTTATTTAAATTAGCTGGCATGTTTTATGTGTTGTGTATATCATGTACAAGCTTTCATGTATCTTAAATGGTCTTTAGATTCAATTGGAATAGCTTGTAATTTGATTTTTAATCCCCTTGTCAGCTAACTACTATTATGCCCAACTGTCCAAACTTGGAAATTAATGAAATTTTGAATTGAAATTCACGATTATCTATTTGAATCCCTGTTATGCAACCTATTTAACATATGTGAGTGCTTTCCATGCATATCCAACCCTTAGAGCTTATTTATAGGTCTTAGGTTCCACTTGAAAACCCCTTTTAGGCCTAGAATGAACTCACTTTGTAAATAAATAAAAATACTATAAAAAATAAATAAAATAAAATAAACCTGTCTTGGTGAACATTAGGTATATTTTTAAATACATATCAAGTTTCATGGTATTCTAACCCTCGACTTGATAGAACATATTAGCTGACGGTTTAGTCTACCTTGAAATTAAATAAAAGATCTTAACATAAAAACACAAAAAACAGTCTATTCTTTTCATCTATCTCTTTCTCTCTCACCCCCTACCTCTATAAAACATATAAAACCCATAAAAAATGAAAAAACTCTAAAAGTACCCAAAAAACACCTTGTATACTATGTTTATACATGTAAATATAAGCTTTATACTAAGTTATAAATGTATATATTGTACAATAGATATATAATATGTATATATAACTTATATATATACTATATGATGTAACTTAAATATTTAAGATAACTTAAATTATATATAACTTTTTATATGATTATTTATTAATTATACTAACTTATATATACTATACTCTAAGTAAATTAATAAAACCCTATAAATTAACATATTCATGAATGATATTGTACATACGTATATATATGTATATTATGTACATAACGAACCCTGTATCATAATTTAATTATATATATAGAATAAATAATTAATTTATTAAGTTACTAGCTAAGTTATTAGATTAAATTAACATAAATTAGTAATTTAAAGTTATAACTGAACTAACTTATATTGTATATTTCTATGATTATATTTTAAGTAAATTAAACTAATTTACTATATTTATAATGTATTATATTATTTATACTTAATTTACATGAATAATACCTTGAAATCACCTATTTAAATATAAATAAACCAAACTAAATCGTGTAAAATATAATAACAATCTGCAATAAATACTTTAATATGTATATTATTATTGTAGTAGTTCAATTAGACCATTAAATAACTAATTTATATGTTAATTAAGAAATAAACCTTGAAATTAGGATGTATTATGTACGAATTTTAGCTAATTTATTTATATAATAAATATAATTTTTAAATAAATCAGATAATTATATAGCCCTACATAAGGGCTTTCCAAATATATATTTTATTTTAAAAATGGAATTAATTTAGGACCTCAAAAATCCCAAATCAGGATAGCTACGCTGGAAGCAGCAGCGCCTGAAGAGGTGCTGGATAGCACCACATCGTAGACGCACAAGCATTCCGAGGTGCTTATATTGTTTTTGTTATCTACTGCCTTCAGTCGTCACGGGCGCTGGGTGCCTGAAACCCCTCCCCTTATCCCTTGAGCATGAATGAGAATGGTTTTCGTCTATGCTGTGAAATGAGAATGGTCTGCGGCGTGTGGCTGGGAGCCATGCACTGTGCGAGGGCTTGAACGAGCCCATTAATGAGCATAAAACACGATTAAGAGGCCTAATTAACGAATTAGGACGGCTCTTAGTAGAGGTCTGGTTCCACCCGAGAGGGTGCTATGTATCTCTCGAAAAGGTCACCCACCAACTAATAAACCTAATTTTTGAACTAAGTAAAGCCTAATAAGGGGATTAAAAAGAGAGAATGAGCAAAACCTAAAACAGCTAAGTGTTAGAATGAGGGAGAGAATGAGAGAGTCGTTACTACGAAGAGAAAGCAAAAGAACGAAGATGTACGTGTATATGTATAGTGTATATATATATAACTATACTGTAAATAACAAGTATATGTATATTAAAAGTATACGTAGTATTGGTAATGTTTGAGCTATATATGTATATAAATAATAGTATAGCTTTACCAACAGAATTATCCGTCGCTGTAGATTGAAAAAGTGTTACTATAGACCATAATTTTTATCTTAGATTCTGTACATTTTTTTTTGGTTCAGCGACGTTTATATTTGTCACTGTACATATTATATATGTTACTACATATGTTAATTATTAAGTTAGTATAGTATATATTATTAATTATTATTGTATATATATGTAAGTATTAGTATTATAAGTTATAAATAGATAATATATATTATTTATTTATAGTGTTTGATGCTTGTTTGTATATATATTTTTAAAGGTGATTATTTGTATATTTGTGTTTGCAAGCATTTCAATACATTCATTTGTACATAAATTAGTTTAATTCTTTCCTTCATTAATTCATTCATTTATGATTGTACATAAAATTGATCTTTTTGAAATTAAAAAATAATATTGGACTTAGAGAGTGATGTATATCAATAACTATTTCCCAGTGAACAACCTGAAATAAACCAGTAAAAATTATGTAATTAAATAAAATTGATACGATAACGGTTTGTATTTGTGACATATACTATAACAACGATGATTTTTATACGAAGTGCAATCGTGCTCGATTATCAGGCGAACTCGAGAATTGTAGGGTTTTTAGTTGTCAAATCCACGAGGAATATCGTGGAATTTGAGTAATTGAAGGCCTCAAGCACCTCTATATAAGGTCTACATTACTTTCCCAACTTAGCCAAGTTTAGGCCGAAAACCACCTTCCACCTCTTCCTCCAGCTGCCCTCCGGCTTGGCTCCGATGACTCCACTCGACCTCCCCTCTCCGTCCATCCAACAACCAACTTGGATAGTCCACCATCTTCCTCTCTCTCTTATGCTCCTCGCCAGCCACAGTAGGAGCTCTTTCCTCCCTTGTCGTCGCTACTTCTCATCACCAGAGGTCTTCATCTTCTTCGACTATGGCAAGTCATGTTGGAGTGATTCCTTCGCCCTATCGTTTAGATAAGTTCCCCTTTCTCATCTCACTCCCCAATTTCTTTCTACACCCTTAGTTTCTAGGATTGACCTTCACACACGCCGTTCCACCGTCATCTTCTCCACCTTTAGCACGAGCTCCGGTGAGCTCACGCCAACGCCACAATCCACCAAGCCTCATGCCACGACCACCCACACCTTCCACTTGACCCAGCAATCAAAAGCCCCAAGGTTATTGAAGCTTTTGATGACTGGAGCTCTCGGTTGGACAACCACGCTTCACCCACTACACACAGTCACCGTTTGGCCACTTACACCTCACAAAACACCTCAACACCTCCACCATCACCTCTCTCGCTTCACGGCGAGGCCTTTGAACCATTTAATTGGGGCATTTAGTCCATTTTCTTGTCTTTTAGGTCTCGCCGGATCGCCGTCATTTGCCGCCTCTATCCACCGTCATTAGACCATCAATCACCCTTGCCACAACCTTCAGGTGCTGTGGTTTCAAGTCACGAAGGGCTCCAAGCTCTCAATTGAAGCAAATAGCAGCCCAACAGATCGAATTGAGAGGAGATTCCAGCTATAGCTACACGGGAAGGAAGCAACCAACATTAGTCCCACATCTGAAATGATTGTTTTGGATTTTGGTATTTAATGAATTATGCTCGTTGGCTTACTACCTTTGAACCATTGGGGTCAGGTCCCTACCCACACACCCCTTGCACGTGCCCTCGCCCACGCTCACACCCCACGGGTTTGAGACGGTCCGGTCTGAATTGAGTCTGGTTTGATTCTAAAGAGAGAGAGCGAAAGAGGGGTTTTTTTGAGAGGATTGGGGGGGTTTTGCCCTCGAGATCTATGCCTAACACTTAGGCAAAATTTTGAGAGGTTTTGCTGAGACATTTTTGGCTGTGGAATTAATCGCTTAAGACCCTTTGTTTGGTTTGAATTGATCGGTTAATTAGGGTATCTGATGTCCTTTGAACTTGAGTTGAGAGGATAGTTTGATTATTAATTGGTTGTTTCAACACCATTTTTTTTTTTGTTCTCTCGCTCTATATTACTGTTCTATGACTCCTGACATACCTTGAATATATTTTTGAGTTTGATCTATTATTGTGCTCATTGTCATATTATTTGATTGGGAATTGGATTGCAACACTTGCTCCTTACAAACGACCTCGAAACTCACGTTTTTATCGAGCACTATAAATTTAAGTGTTGTTACACTTTTATCGCCTATACTATGACGCATGTATTTTCTTAAACACGGTAGAAGCGCTCCAACAAATGTATCCTTTAAAAATTCATAAGTTAACTCCTTGATAATTCAAATGACCCAAAATTATTTTGCAGTTAGGATTTCTTTGGATCTTGAATCCATCGTAACTTGCATAATCTTTTAAAACCTTGTATCAGTGCTTATGAATGGCAACATTTATAAGGTTGTGTTTTTGAAACTTTTTTTTGTCTCCCCCATGCTTATTCCTATCTTAATTCTACAACAGATGTATCGGAATCATCATTCCCGTTACCAATCCTTGAGGGGGCTCTGGTGCTAGCACTTCGAGATAGTTGAAAAGTCAATCTTCGCTTTCGATAATTTTTTGCACATAAAATGTCGTGTTGTTGTAATGCTTTTGTGGTAGAAAATCGACTATCAAAACATTTAATAATTAAAAATCTAACCACAAAAATAGTTAGGTTGTCTCCACAGGGAGGAATTAGCCTATTAAAATGATTAATGATGCCTCATCTATTTGGAAATATCAATGGGTACTTGCAAACTCATTTCCAACATAACTCATCATTCTATGAAATTAATTAAGAATATGGGGAGTTCACATGCAAAACCACTTAACAAAATATCAAATAATGGAATAGTGTCTTTGCAATGGCATTCACCGTAAATTTTAATCCCACTCGAAATAGAGGATTTGCTGCGGAGGCTTGTGCGCACGGGAGGGAGGACTATCGGCAGAGCGGCTACAGGTGACGGTTGGCTGGAGTCCAGGCTTTGCATTGGTGATCTCGGCGCGGGCTGAGATGGCCAGAGCCGACGGTCGGAGGCAGAGGATGGTCGACCGGAGGTGCTGCACGTGCGTCGAGTGTGGATGCGCATGGGTCGAGTGTGGTTGTGTGTGGCTGCTGTGGTCGACGACGATGCTCGAGCAATGCTTGGAGTCGAGGTTGGAGTTTGGAGGAGGCTTGATGGAGGTGCTACGTTTTGGGGACTTTGGGTTCTTCTTCGGGTGACGAGAAGGTGGGCGAGGAAGAAGAAAGCGAAGATGAGGAGTTGGCAGGAGGGTTGAGGGCGGTTGTGGTATGTAAGGCAGGGGCAGCTGTGGGGTTGGCGGTGGTGGTCGTGGTGGGTTGCTGCGGTGAGGGGGAAAGGCTGATGGTGTTGGGTTCTTTTGAGGAAGATAGTGAATAGTGGAGAGCGAGGGTGGTGGTTTAGGTGCTGCGCGTGGTGGTGAGATGAGGTCGTGCGTTGTCACCACACAACCGATCGCTGAGGAGTTCGTGGTGAAGTCAGGGTGCAAGCTGGATGGTCCACGGTGTATGCCAAGGGATCACGGTGGTGTTGGCGGAAGAGATAGTCACAGCCCTAAAGGTGGTCTAAGCTTTTTATAGATGTTCCCTGTTTGTTTCTTTCCCCGAAATCTTCTCCAACAACTCGACGAAGATAGTGAGCGGTTGCGATGCATTGTAGCTCAGAGGGATAACGGTTGACTTGGGTTGGCAGTGGAACGATGGGGGTGCGGTCTGTAGGAATAAATAAAACTTGGTTATTTATATAAAAACCCAAAACAATGCATATAATTTATGCATGCCAACTAAACCATTACCTTTACATATGCATGCCATGTATGAAATATGCATGCAAGAAATTCTATAAACTAGTCTATTTACATATTAAAGTATGTTATGTACATGTAAACATTAATATAATATCTAGGCATTTACGTATTCGGTTAACCCATAAATGTGGTGTCATCAATAGTACTGTCCAAGACACCACCCTAGAGCTCACAACCCCAAAACACAATGCGGTGTAAAGGGGCACTCTAGGCGAACCCAGGCTCTTGCTCTGAAGCTATGGGTAGAGCACCATCTAAGACACTTGAACACAAAATTGCACCTTAATGCTCCATCTAAAGTTATGAAATATAGACATGAAGCAGCGTCGAAGCGGTAACATGTTGACATCGCGTCCTCAAAGGAGGCGCGTCCTCAAAGGAGGCATTTTCCTCCTTCTCGACGGTGGGAACTCAAACCAATCATCTGCCTAGAATTTCACTAAGACTAAACAAGTAGCTTTTCTAATTTTTTCTAGTTATTTTTAGGTGTTGGCTTTGTGTGTAAAATTTAACATAAGAATTTTGCAAGAGATGAAACTTTTTGGGTTGGAAATTAAGCCAAGTAATTTCCAGGTCACAAAAAGAGATCAAGTCACCTGAATCATCATGAGTTCAGGTGGAATTTAGAGGATACTTGATCTAGTCTAAAAAAATACACTCAGAGATTCTAACAATCAGATCTGCATCCTAGTCCTTAGTTTGTTAAAGATTAAATCCCATTGTACCTTGAATGAATCTTCAATCTTGGTCCCAATTTTAAATATTTCCTCAAAAAGTTTTCAAAAAATTTTTATTTTTATGGGTATGCATGAAAACATGAAACAAATATTTGAATGTTTTTAGTTTTGAAAATCCTGAATTGATCGCCAAACTTTAGAAATACCCCCCATGCTTAAGATATGCTATGTCCTCATGCAGTGGGAAGGGAAAAATATGCTTAAGATATGCTATGTCCTCATGCAGTGGGAAGGGAAAAATAAGTCACGTTGGTAATTGACATTAGTTTTGGTAGTCCTCATGTAGTGGGAGTTGCAATTGATATTAGCTTTGGCGGTGGCAAGAAAGGGTCGTCCAAGAATGATAGGTGCATTTTTAAGTACTTTGGGTACATCAATGTCGAGGACCAAAAAGTCCACAACAAATAGGCAATTTTGTACCTGAACAATGACATCCTCCACTATCCCCTTTGGGAGAATTACAGATCGATCAGCTAGCTGAAGGGTTACCTTTACTGGTTTAAGTTCACCAAACTAGAATTCTTCAAAAAGTATGGTAGGGATAAGATTGATAGATGCACCTAGATCTAAAAGAGCGCGGTCAAAGTTAGTGTCATTAATGACAACTGATATGAGTGGAGTGCCTGGGCCCTTTCTTTTGTGAGGCAGCTTGCTCTGGACAACAGAGCTAACTATCTCAGAAAGGATCACATTTTCTAGATTTTTAAGCTGCCTTTTTGGTGTATAAATTTCTTTCAAAAATTTTGTGTAGGTAGGAACATATTTAATCACATCTAGGAGAGGGATATTTATTTCCACTTAGCTAAATAAGTCATGCAATTCTTGTTCAGACGGCTCGATTTTTCTGGTTTTCTTTTTCTTGGAGTTTAATATTTGTGGGAAAGGTGTTGTGTTTGTGCTTTCTTCTATATCCTAGGAGTGAATGGGGGTGGTAAAAATTTGCTCTTGACTCGATTTATTTTCATGTGAGGTTCTCGCATTTTGTGTAGTTTGGCACTTCTTAATGTGACTGCATTGGCAATGTGATTATTTTGAGGTGAAAAACATTGATTTTGCTGCAGGTTTTGAAAATTGAGTGGGAATTGGGGTGTGGGATTTATTGGTTGTTGACCTTGAATATTTCCTCTTGGAAATTGGTTTCGTTGATTTCGAGGGTTTGGAATAGGTTAGGAAGGTAAATTTTCCATTGGCCTTTGATCGGCCATTACCGTAATTTGGTTTTGTAAATTTGAGATGGCACGGGTAACATCGTTCATTTGTTGTTGTATTCCTTGTAGGGTTTTCATTAATTGGTTATTAATATCAGCCTGTGAAGGTTGGTTTTGGCCAAGTTTCCAATTTGATTTTGAAATTGCGGAACTTGATTTGTGTTTTTCCAAGAAAAAATAGATTTATTCCTCCAATTGGGATTATAAAAGTTGGAGGGATTATTTATGAAATTATCCTGGAGAGCGGAAATATTTTCATTGATTGGGAAAAATAGAGTAGAATTATTAAAAGTCCCAATAATTCAGGTGCAAGATCAGGGTTTTGAAATTCGCTTGTGTCAACTTGTGGTAAATTTTCACGACGGAGAATGGTTGGGTTAGGGTCGGAGTTAGAAAAGCGAGGGTTAGGATTGGTCGAAACGGGAAGTTGTGGTCGGGCATTAAACTTATCCTCCATTTTCTTTTGATTAATTTGCATTTGGTCGAAGCTTTGTGCAAAAAGTTGCAAATCATCTTGTGTGACATGGAGAGATTGTTGATGCATGCCTACTTCATGGACACCTACTAGGGGATTGGCATTTCTGCCAAAGGTATCCATGGATAAATGGTTGAAAGAATTTTCTCTCAGTTCATTAAAAAATTAGTAGGCACTTTTGGCATCTTTGTTTAAAAAATTGCTCCCACATGAGGCGTCAACAAATTGGCTCAATTAGTCATCAAGACCATGGTAGAATATTTGCATGAGTTGCCAAAGTGGCACCTTGTGGTGGGGGCAGCTTTTTAATAAATCTTGAAATCCTTCCTATGCTTCATGCATAGGCTCTCCAGGTTTTTGTTGAAAAGTGGTTATTGCGCGGCGTAAAGCGTTGGTTCGACCAATTAGAAAGTATTTTTTTAGAAATGCGCTTTTTAGTTGGGTCCAAGTGTTGATGGGCTTTCCTACCATCCTAAACCAATAGGAGGCCATGCTTTAAGGGAGAGTGGGAAGAGCTGCATTAGCAATAAGTCTTGTTACACATTGAGGGATTTTGTGGTTTAGACGAGGACTGTAAGTTCTTCTAAGTGGCAAAACGGGTCTTTCTGAGGAAGGCCATGGAAGTGCTTAATGAGATTTAGGACAATGAGTTTAATTTTGAATTCTCCATCAGGTGTGACCACTCCGGGTCATTCTTCATAATTTGAGGGATCATAGAAATCCCTTAAAGGAACAGTTGGTTTAGCATTGGGTGGTCTATGATTAGCTAGGTTTGTAACGATCCTAGACAAATGTTGTTGGTTTGCTTGGAGTTGTTGGAGTTGGGTTACCATCATGAACAACGGGTTCAAATTTCTCATTGGGTTTTGTTGAGGCGGCATTTCAAGTTGAGGTTCGGGAACTTCAATTTTAGGTTGTTGAAATTGAGGCATGTTGTTCCTGTTTTGATGGTTAGATGGGAATGGGTTGTTAGTATTTTTTGTAGGATTTTGGAAAATTTTCATTTTTTGTTGATTTTCAGAAGAGGAAGAAAACAAGCAAGTATGGGTGGTGCGGCGAGTCGAAAAATCAATTTGTCCCTACAAGTGTGGATTTTGGGATCGTTGGCTATGCATACACTCTAATGAAAGAATGGGAGGGGAGGAGAAGAGATAGATGAGGAGAAGTATGCAAATCAAGCAAGCAAGCCTAAATCCGTCTTAAGGTTGACTCCTTAAGAAACCTAAGACTTGGGAACCTGGAAAGTAAGGAATCAATAAGTGAACCCACTTCCCAAAGATAACCTGGCTAGACTAAAGAGGTGGCTTGGGCCCAAGCATGTCTAGGGAAAATTACCAGGGGCTTGTGTAAACCCTTACCCATCATTTGACTTCCCTCTAAATTTGTCACCACCTTTTCTATGGGAATTAGGAGCGATTAATGATCCTTAAATCCCAGATATCAAGCCTAGCTTTGATGAAGTCCTTAAGTAGTCAAGTGACTACTTATTTTAATTAGGTTTGAGTACCTGAATGTGCATGGGAATATGAAGGCGTTGATTGGGTTGAACGGAGTGAGTCCAATGCCAAAATAAGTTGTCACATAATTTTTATTGTTTTTCTGCTTTTTAGGATTTGATATTGCTTATTGTATTTTGGGGTTCTCTTGTTATGTTTTCAAACAAGTTTGAATTCCACAATCACAAGGAAAAAAAGCTGTATTGGTGAGGGTAGATTTACTTTATAGATTGTGGGGCTAACAATGAAAAGAAACCCAATTGAATTGAACCTTAGGTAGAAAATTTACTATCAATGAATCTTTTCAGACTTCTCTTGCTAAGTAGTGGTTCAAATAAATCAAGAAACACCACTACTGGAAAGCAAATCAAACAAGGATTCTAAAAAATGTTTTGTTATGATTTTAGGAGTTTGTTTGATATTTTTTTCAAATTTATCTATATGCTGGTGTCAAAGTCTAGAAATGATACCCGTGAGTATTTTAGACTTTTCAGTAACAGCACTGGCCTCCAAAAATTTTTGTGATTTTATATGTTGTGTATAATTTCTCAAGGATTCCATAAAGTTAAACTTCATAGAAATTGGAGAAGTAGAAAAATTCCTAAAATTCACAAATAGTAACAAAATAATGGAATCAGAGGAGATGATCCCTTGTGGTCCATGGATTTTAAAAATTTTCTGCAAGTCCAAATGCTCTGAAATTTGGAACATATGTTCTTGACTTGATTTGGAACCTTTGGCTGAAGTTTCATGAATTTAGGAAGCCTGTGGTGTCAGGAATTGATTTTTGAAACCCAAACAAAAGTCTAGACCCGAAAATCAGAACACCCACACCTTGAGTAAAGTGGTGTTAATTAACTCAAACAAGCAAACAATGATTTTAAAATTCACCATTCTACTAAATTTTGATGTTTTTGATTCTAAAATCCTGATTTAGTATTTTTTTGATAGTTTTTAAGATTTTTATGTGACAAGAAAGAAGGCACTAACCTCAATTCTACGGGAAGACAAGGAACCTTAAGCTTTTGCTCCAAAAATTCCATCTTCTTCCTACAGTACCTACACACACGAGAAGAAGGAAAAAGGAGGGGATGAGATTCGTGTATCAAGCAAGAGTAACAATGATGTACAGTCATGCCTCCCTGGCAACGGTGCTAAAAAGTGGTATGTGAATACACGCGATTTGTAAAATAGGATTTTTATCGTTGTATGCATGAATCCGATCACTTTTAAAGTTGTAATAATCGAGTACTCAGAGAGATTCGGGTCATCCTAGGGCAGGCAGAAATGCAATTTTTGAACTCTCTTCCTCAAAGAATGGAAATCAACTTTCTTTTTGTATTTTTGAATATATAATTTTTTTTGGTTTTGAGATAAGCAATAACTGAATACGGGAAGCAGAAAATGGAAATTGCGTGTCTGAAGGTAAGAAGTGCTTTGCTATTCCAACTCACTCCAAGCACAGAAGGCTTGGAATAATGAAAGAGCAAAAACACACAAAAAAAGAATTTGCGGAAAATGGAAATTGCGTGTCTGAAGGTAAGAAGTGCTTTGCTATTCCAACTCACTCCAAGCACAGAAGGCTTGGAATAATGAAAGAGCAAAAACACACAAAAAAAGAATTTGCGCAAAGTCTAACTGGAGCAACAGTAGAGGAATGCTTCTTATGAAAAATTATTTTACACAAAAGGGTTGGAGAGCTCACAAGCGAGAAGAGTTCTCACTTTCAATCTCCAACACAAGCAAACACTACAATGCAAAATGAAAATTGACAAAGTGAAGAAAGGGTTAGTGATGAAGAAATTGATGCTGCTGCAGAACTCCCGCTCCAATTCCGGCTGCCCTGGAATTAAAGGAATCTCCTTTCCTGGTTGTCCTCCTCTTGGCAAACCTTAGGGGCTTGCCTTTTCTCCTTAGAGTGGACGAATGCCACTCTTGATTCTCCTCTTCCTGGACTTCTTCCATGCCTAGCTGACTCCTTGGCTTGGAGTGGACACAAGGTAGAAGAAGAGAGGAAGTTGAAGGCACCAAGAGGGCATGAGCACCCCCTTAATCTTCTTCCTCTCCTCCTCTTCTCCTTGGTCATTGGGAATGGTGGAATGAAGGTGGAAGTATGCTAGAGTGATGTAGCCAAGGGTGTCCTTTTTGGTGGCGGTTAATGGTGGTTTTATAGAAGTGGGAAAAGGGTAGGTTGATGTGGATGATGTGGATGACCATGATAGGTTTTTGGGAGGTGGTTAAGGATCCTAAGGCTAGGGTTCTTTAGCGCCAAAGGAAAGGGCATGTGGATGGTGGTTATGGTGGTGGAGAGGCACCATAAAGTGGCGTCAACTATGGAGCATTAGTAGGGTTGGTGTAGGGTTAAGTGGCATGGAGTATGTAGAGGTCTAGGATAGGCTTATGAGGTGGTGGTTATAGGATGGAGGGTGGAGGTTGAATGGTGCCAAAAGGGAGAGGTGATTGGGGGTGGAGTTAAGGATGGGTTGGCGCCAACTTAGGGTTCTAGAAGGGTACGCTTGGAATGGATGGTTGGGGTAGGTTATTAAGGTGGATGGATAGTGGATAAGTAGGGGCTAGTTGGTGCCAAAATAGGTGGTGGTTGTATGGGTTTTTGGTGCCAACATTATGGTGGTTAGAAGGGTAGTTATGTGGTGGATGGATGCCTTTTGGTGGTGAAGAGGTGCTATTGGTTGGCACCAAAAATAGGAAAGGTTGATGGTTGTTGTTGGCACCAATGAGGAGAAGTGGAGGTGGTTTATGGAGGGTGGATGGCCATGGAGCTGAGGTTGTGATGAGCTTAGTTAAGCTAGCTTAGCTACTAAGTTGATAGGTAGTAGCTAAGCTAGAGGGAGTTCAGCTGCCATGAGCTGAATGGAGCTGGAGAGAGCTAAACCCAACCTAGTTGAGTTGGAATCTAGCTATGATGAGTTGGTTTCAGCTAGGGTTCAACTAGAATGAGTTTCTCTTTCATGTGTTGCCTTCCTAAGTACTAGGATTTTAAGGATTTGACTATCTGTTCATCCCTAACACTCCAACAAACATGTCAAAAATACAAAAATTATGCAATGCATGCCTATCCTAAGTGATGCCTAAATGCAGCCTGAAAAATCGTTTGCGTAGGTAAAATCCTAAGGGCTAGATCAGTTTTAGGGTATAAGAATGATGATAACCTAGCATGTATCAAACACCAACCCTGCAAGATAGAACGTGGGATGAAACCATCCCACCTCCCCCCTAGTTGGGTCTACACAGGTTTATGCCCACTATCCTGATGTTCCACCATCCTAGGTTTAACCCTCCCAAATGGAGGATCAAACGACTGAACCAGCAAAGCAAATGAGGCCTTAGTGTTCATCCTTTTGCTTTCCTTACTCAAAATACAAAACAAAACACAGAAGTTGAAAAGCCTTTAAAAAATCCTAAAAATACCTTGTATATATTGTAAATACATGTATATATTCTTAATTTAATATTGTATATTAGCTAATTTAGTCTAAATTATGTTAGTAAGTTAACTAAGTAATTATGTAATTTATAATGTATAATCTAACTTATATTCTAACTTATTCTTATTTTAGGTGTACTCTAAATTACATTGTATAATAATCTATATATTATATTAAGATAACTAATATGTAATTATGCATTTAAATTATGTATGTATATAAGTATGTTAGATAAAGTATATTGTATACTTATAATTTGAATTCTAACCTAACTTTATCTTAATTATATGTTAAATAATTATGTACAGTAGTATGTTTATATTACATTACTAAGTATGTGTAGTATGTACATAGTATCATGTGTATGCATATAGCATGTATAAATAGTAATAAACTTAATTAATTAACTTAAAATCCTTAATTAACTATTTAAGTATGTAGAGTAATCTAATCAGAGTCTAATTATATCATGTGCATAAGTATATACATTATATAAAACCTATGTAAGCTTAAATTGTACATATTTAATACCTATGGTAAATACGTGTTATACCTATAATTAACCTAATCTAACTTATGTAATTAGTAGTTCTATGTGTTAATTAAGTAATTATGACTTCAATATGTAATTTGGATAACTAATTTAACCTCAATTAAGACCCTAATTATCTAATAAACACATACGCATAGACACAACAGTGCAATGCTATAAGAGCGCTTAAGATAGTCCTACATCATGGGCTACAAAACTGCTTAAGCAGTATAATATGTTTTGCATCCCATGCCCTATTGCCTGAGACCAAGGGTATGAGCTCCCTTAGGCATGTGCATTGCATGCTCTATTCTCGCTATTCATGACCTCTATGGGTTGACCTATAGAGTGTTGTGCACTAAACCCTAGAGCCCATAGGTTAAGGCCCATGGAGGGCAGCCCACTAGGGGTGAGGCCTGTGGGCAGATTGAGCATATATTTGAACATATATGGGGCTGAGGCCACCTATGTAACTATTGATCCGACCCAATGGGTTGTTTATTCTATTCGAGGTGGCCCCAAAACTATTTTTGCCTAAGTGTTTAAGAGGGCTCAAAGGACTTAAAATTGACTAAGTGTTGAGGTTGTGTATAGTGTGAGAGCTATGTGTGTTGAGTGTAGTGTTATGCTAGGCTGACTTAGAATTTGGCTAAGTGTTGAGACTTAAGTATGAGTGTGCTGTGTTAACTGTTGTAAATACCAAGTGTGCGTGTCTTAGCAAATGAAAAGAGAAGAAAAGATATATAAATGTGAACTTATATTTACACTTTGAGTATGTTAACTAAACCCTTATTTTTGCCATGTTTGTACATAATTTTCGAGGCATTTTTGGTTTATAGCTTTTCTTCTCTAAATGTGTATAATTAGTTTAGTATAAGTAATTAATTAATTATATATATTCTTGTATATACCTATAAGATGTAAATTAATCTTTTACTTTTGCCTTGTATGCATATATTGCTTGAGGCATGTGTTTTCTTTCTTCTTACTCTTCCTTTGTGTTTATCATTGTATATAATTAGTGTAGTTGTAAGTAGATACTAATAATATTTGTAGAAATGAGATGTAAATTAAACTAACCTAGATTTACTTAGTGTTTTTAAGCCTTTACAATGTACATACTTTTAAGGCATTGAACTACTAACATTGATTCATTTGTTCTAACTTGTATATAATTAACTTGACTAACTTCTTTTATATAAACTTTAATTCATTCATTTGTAAATAACATTAATATTTTTGGAATAAAAGGTTGATTTTGGAGAATATAGAGTGATGTATATCAATAACTACCTCTTAGTGAACAATCTACAATAAAACTAATAAAAATTATATATAAATAAAATGATATCTGTCGGGATTGCAACACTATACTTGTTGATAGAGCTTTTTGTTGAGTTTAGGAAATGGGTTGTCGTACAGTCGATAAATAGCTCGATCAACAAATACAATTTATAACTCGAAACCTAAAAAGAAGAGTCCAAAGTCGAACATAGAAAGCAAGTATTGTAATTCACATGCTAATCGAAATGAACATATAAATGAGTACAAGAAATCAAACCAATGATGATATTCAATGAATAATATCTATTCAAAACTGATCTTCAATGAAGAACATGAGTATTGCAAGAGTTGAAGAGGACAAAAATATATTTAAGACAAAATAATGGTAATTTAAATCACCACTTATTAGTTTAGATACACATAGATAAACTACTCAATAGATGAAATAAATGCACAGTATCTCAAACTACTTAAGCCAATTTCCACGCCAGCCAAATAAATCCACAGTGCACAATGTCAGAGCTTATCAGACGTCGGTTGCTCAAGTCAGACGACTTAAACGTCGTTGTTATAGTGTAAGCACAAGGCTTTCAAAGCCTTTCCCTCCTTTTGTTCTTCAGCTTCTCTTCTTCTCTTCACAGAGCCTTCTCCTCTTCTTTGCCTCACGCACAATGGGAACACACCCCTCTCAGCGGCTAAGTGTTGGCACAAGGTCAAGCATTCAGAAGCAAACCCCCCCTCTCTCTCCTTCCTTTTCTCCTCTCAAGCCTAGAGGTTAATTGCGTAATCGGGTAACCAGGTATATGGTCAAAGTTCCAGGTCCGCGTGCATGTGGGCACGGGAGAGGGTGCACGGGTGGAGGAGACCTCACCCTTGGTGTCTGAGGCGAACAGCTTCTTTCACTGTTTCCATTTATACGCCCTGTATGCCTTTTCTACTCATGATGTGGGACTATCCCACATCACTTTTCTTGCTTGAAGCAGCAGGCGATTGTTTCTCCAATTGAAGCTGCTACTGATGTTGGTCTTCTAATTGGTGATCTGGTTGAGAACACGAACTTAATCCGCATCTCCTGGAAGTGAGACTAGGTCTTAAGCTCACCGAAGGACTGCGAGCCAAGGCGGAGATGACGGTGACGACGGTGAAACCTGAAAAGCATAAATATGGCCTCGCGACCCAATTAAACTTGCTCAAGACCTTCACCGGACCACAACGAATATGTGGCTGGTGGTCTTGTGGCGTGAGAGGGCATGAGGTGGTCGGACAAAGGCAGAAGAGATGAACAGAAGTGGGTTTGTTTGATGGAGATTTGGAGGAGGCAATAGGGTGAAATAGGAGAGGGATTTTGAAGGTGGAGGAACGACAAAGATTTTGGAGTAGGTGGCGAGGTGTTTGGAGGTGTGTAGTGTGTGGAAGACCTCGCCGGAGGTATGGCCAGAGGTGGGAACAAAGGTGGATGGCGGTGGCGTCGAGGGTTGAAACTAAGATTAAAAGGGATAAATAGGAAGTGGGGGAAGAGATAAACCTAATTAACCTAATCTAAATGGACAAAAGGAGAGGATCCATGCTGGTTGTGTCAGGCCGGCAACGGAGAAGATGAAGTCTCCGGTGGTGAAGGAGTGGCGAGGAAGATGAGATAGATGGCGTCTACCGATATTGCGAGACATGGAAGAATAAAGGGAAGAAGGATCCACCTGCTATTGTCTGTGAGGGTGGACGAGGAAGGTGGTCGGAGGGCTCACCGGGGTTTGGTGGAGAAGGAGGTCGGAGAGAGGAGAAGAAGGGGGTATCTGGCCTCCAAACCAAGCTAAGAAGGACGGTTTGTCCTCAGGGGGTCTTTTATAGGCCTCAAAGGGGCATTCCAAGCTTGGAAGCTCGAAGATTGCGTCCTGTGGGATACCCACATCTTCCATGCGTTCGCATGGAAGATTGGGAAGGAAATAGGAATCGGGATCGGGTCTAATTGGAAGAAAATTTCTCAAGGAATCGCCGGTTCAAATTTGGGATTAATTGATTGAGAATCGAGCGAGAAATCCTCACTTGAATCTCAATGGTGGAGCCTCTGTTCACACCAATGGCCGTAGGGACCTATTTGCAAAGATGATGAGAAACTTAGGGACCTATTCACGAGAATTTCAAAAGCTAGAGGCTGGTGTGAGATAGAAAAGAGTTTGACTAGACTGAAATGCAAGCTAGGTCAAGATGATTTTTGATTGGGCCCAAATTTTGGTACAAACCTAATTTGAACCCAAGAAATCTGATGGTGAAGTCAGATTTTGGTTTTTAACAAGTTTGAATGGGTAATTTACGTAAAAACCTAAATTAGGGCAACTTCTTATCTGAGACTCTATTTTAGGTCAACATGGGTTCCAATGGTCAAATCAAAGGTGCCAAACCTTATAGAATATTTTTCTATGATTTTTAGAAGGTTTAGGTGAATTTTATCTTGACTAGAACCTCAGTTAATTAAGTAGATCTGAAATTAGGATTTCGGATGTCTATTAATTCTTGAAATACGTGAAAACTCATTTCTTTCTTCACGGACTCTCTTATTAGACATTTATGAACATTTGACCTTTAATTAACCCCTAGGAAAATCCATGATTGTTCAACATTTAGGATATGATGTTAAAACTGTAAATTTACCCCTGATTTAATGTTTATCTTTCAGAAAGGATATGCAACGAATTACGGCTCTTCAACGGTTATGTAGGAGCATTTGTCTGTTAATTCTAACCAATTAAAGCTAGTTATGGCTGATGATGACGTTATCATCAATATTGCAGGCATGACCGTGACATTAAATAACCCTAATTAACATGCGATCGTGATGGTACATTAATTACACCTACACGTGTAGTTCTAATACAAGTAATAACTCAGAGCTATTTGTAATGCAGACTAAGTTGATTATATTCTAAAATGATATATGAATAGATTTGTAATACAACTCGGTATTTATACAAAAAGATACTTTTCAGAAATAATATAATAATTAATTGAACACATTCTAAATACAAAGAGTGGTTTTCTAAACCACTGTTTAACTTGTGTGGTGGTTGATGCACCATTCATATCACTAAATAATTAGGGTTAATTATCATGTCATAGTATAATGTTTCAATCCAGACGGATGTCATTTTATTTATATACAATTTTTACTAGTTTTATTGCAAGTCATTCACTGTGAGGTAGTTATTAATATATATCAGTCTCTATTATCCAAAAATCATCTTTTATTCTAAAAATGTAAAGTTTTATTTACAAATGAATGAATCAGAAATGAAAAAAAATGAATGAATTAATCTAAGTCAGTTATGTACAAAAAGCAAATGAATTAATGTTAAAGATAAGGTCTCAAAAATAGACACAAAGTAAAGGCATCAAAAACTATTCTAAATTAACTATGTTAATTATGTACACGACTATCGAAGTGTTTACAACTAATTTTATACAAAACTAATTAATGCCTTAAAATTATGTACAATCAAGGTACAAAAAGAATATATATAATAATACTAAGTTAGTATCTAATTCATACTACTAACATACATAATATACAATACAATATAAGTATAAATATATATATATATACACACTAACTAACCTATACATATATATACATATAACATGTATACATATACGGTACTAACTATATAAATATACTATACACATACATACTACTAATATATACATCCCTACTTTCATATATATATTAGGATACAAAACCTTACAAACATATTTACAAGAATAAGGTAAAAATAAGGTTTTATTTACACTACACATATATCATATATAACATATGTACAGCAATTACATGTATATACAACTTAAGTCTATGTATATATGTATATGCTTATATAATAACACACACACACATACTATACACAATACACAACTTTAACACTTAGTACTTAGTTTTATTTTCTTAAAGTTAACACTTAGCCTAAGTTAGACCTACACCAAAAAATATTGGTGGTTTTTCATGCAGCTCAACGGCCCAATGGGCTGGAGCAGTCGCTACTCAACCAACCTGTTAAGATCCAAGACATCAAACGCTTTTTAAGACGTCTGGGAGTTGGTCCAGACGTCTGGAATTAAATTTTTGCGGCATACGATTGCAAGTCTGCACGCGTGTGAGTGCAGACTACGCCCACCGACCTGCAGGCGTTTCTCCTTTTCTTTTCTCTCTCCCCGACGCCTTCAAATACTCTCTCCCCCTTCCCTCTCCCTCACCCACCACTCCACCATCTCCTCCTTCTCCAATGTTAGCGTGAGGGTGAGAGAGCAAGGGCAGCAGCTGCTGCCGGGTGCACGCAGGGAGGAGGAGGTGCAGCGAGAGGGAGAAGGGGTAGAGCGCGTGAGGAAGAGAGAGTGAGCTCACCGGAGCAGCCCAGAGCCGGCCGATGAGCGCGCAGTGGAGCGTGGTGCTAAGGAAGTTACCCCGGTGCTGCTGCAGCTCAGGCAGGAAGCGGGTGAGCGCAGCGCGGCCGTGCGCAGAGGGAAGAAGGCGAGAAGGTTCTAATTCTGGGAAATTTTCCCAGAATCAGACATCTGGACCTACGTACAGACGACGTGGGAGACGTCTGGAGGGAGATCCAGACGTCTGAAAGGTACGATATTTCTCTTCTTCTCCCTTTCGCTGATACGGCCATGCAGGCCGTTCCGCCGAAAGTTCTGCTTCTTTGCCGTGTTGAGATCATTTGCGTACGCCTGCAGGTTTCGTTTCGGGAAGCGCAAGGACACACCCTCCCACACAGATCAGACGTCTAGGCACAGCACCAGACGACGGAGACGGTTTCCAGACGTCCGGAGTGATAGATGAACGTTTGGAACTAGGTCCAGACGGTTCAGCGGGATCCTGGACGTCTGAAGAACAGCTCGGAGTGAGGTATGACCTAGACCACCTTTTAAGACGTCTGGAAGGTGTTCCAGACGTCTGATTTTGGTTAGAATTGTCATTTTTGACCCGTTTAGGATCCGTTCGAGGTCTAATTTCTGCATTTAAAATTTCATTCTTCTCAGAATTAGTTCCTCTACTTGTTTAAAGTACTTGTATCTTATTCTGAGTGGTTCCTTGTGACTTATCCTTGTGTTAGGACCACGTTTTGTTGCGACTCTAGGGGTTGCAGAGGCACGTGGACTTGCCGATCACGCCTCCATCACTCCCGATTTTGCGGGTAGAGTGGCTTCCCTTAGTTAATTACAAACATTAATGCTTATCATGAATTAAATGATAGATCTTAGGGTATGGCATGAATCCTAAGACCTGAAAACTAGATTGAATATTAGATCCTAAGGCATGGCATGAATCCTAGGACTGAAAACTAGATTGAATGATAGATCCGAGGGTGTGGCATGAATCCTAGGAATAGAAACACTGAAACGAATGTCTTGAATGCCTGAATTGCAGTCTTGGATAAATAGAAAGAATAATGATAATTGCCAGTAATTGAATAACAGCTACCTGTGAAATGTAGAGTACCGTTGCTAGTAACTGCTACATGTAATTACTTTTGTTTGGAATCTAAATACGTGCTGCTTGTATATAAATTGGAAAGGAAAAAAAGTTTGAATGTTGGAAATACGTACTATATGCGAATAAACTTGAAATGATGAAACCTAGTATGGCTTGGCCTGAGGAAACATGAGCATTAACCCTACGGGGAATTAGGAGTAGAACTCTCGAAAATAAATGGAATGGAACTGGAAAAGTAAAACGGGAATGTGTGTTGTCTCTTGAGTACGTGGTACCAAAGAGAGCACATATTACCTCTTAATGTAGAGGGGAGCTTGCCGCCCTCAGGTCGAGACCGGGATGAGTTTGGCCACTTTTCACCGAATTTCTAGCCCTCGTGTACACTGTACCGGGGAGAGCTGCTAGTTTAGGGAGAGAGCTAGCCACCCCACGGGACCCAGGGTTAAGCTAGCCGTCCTACACTAACTTGTTAGGCCCACTGGGCAAACCAGGGTAGTCAGACGAGGGTGCTTGGACTGTGGAGGGGCAAGACCCCTGTTTGGTTACTGTGGAGGGGCTGGACCCCTGTTACTGAGAGGGCTCTGCCCTATACTGGTTTCGTGCTGTGCTTTGGGGCGCACCCGTTAACGGAAACGACTGACCGCGTGCTAGTGGGGGGTAGCTACCCGTGCGTTTATCGCACGTGCCGTAGTCACCGTTACGTCTGTCAGTGACCTTAGGGTGGTTGACTGAGGGTAGGATCACCACAAGGGACTCTCCCGGCTAGGAGAGCACCACGTGCTACTTCTACTTTTCGGAAAAGACTGCAATCAAGATCGTTCCCATGAGGAACATTCAAGATCAAGAGAAAGATCTGAGAAATAATGCAAGAATGAGTAAATAGAGAAATAAAGAAAGAAATTAAAAATAACAGCTACTTGTCCACCTTTACTATTTTCTTAGCTAGTTGGTTGCCACTCTACTTAACGTTTCGCTGACGTGTCACCTTTGTCACCTTTTCAGGACCAGGTGTTGAGCAGCCAGAGCATGCAGCTGCGGAGGGTGCTGGGCCTAGTAGAGCCCAGTAGTTCAACTTGTGTTGTACTTGCTGTACCATTTTTCTGTTGTAGTGAGTATATTCTGTTACACTTATACTCTTTTATTGTAAGCATCATATTTCTGTACCTGTTTTAATTCTCTACTGTCATGGTGAAATGTACTGTAGTAGTTCTTTTCCTTACTGCTGTACTTTTATTACTGTTAGTTACTTGCATGGTGAATGTGATTTATTTTACTGCTTTTTGGTTACTTTCTCGTTGGACGACTGGGTCTTGGGATCAGTTGAGTCGGTCCAATTCTCGTGTCCTGTAGGGATTCGGGAATTGGGTCATAATAAGATGGTATCAGAGTAAGGTCATCCCGAGAAGTGAACCAACTGGCTGGAAA
The DNA here is from genome assembly GCA_037157565.1 of Thalassia testudinum. Classification (NCBI taxonomy): domain Eukaryota; kingdom Viridiplantae; phylum Streptophyta; class Magnoliopsida; order Alismatales; family Hydrocharitaceae; genus Thalassia; species Thalassia testudinum. The sequence goes on along the minus strand of JAZHRO010000078.1, from coordinate 10,594,016 downwards.
ATAACCAATTCACGTGCCTGTAACTAGAGTAGCCACCACAACGTGCCTTTTGACATCTATTTTGAGACCTCTTTGTTGAATATCAATTCGTATTGACGTTTTTCCGTTCTGTATTCACGTCTCCTTACAGGAGATGCCTCGACGCGAGACTAGCGAGGTGGGCCGCGGATGCGGCCGAGGACGAGGTGGGAGGAGCGGGTGCGTTGAGCCTGACGCCTCAGTGAACCAGCCACTGCTCCCAGGCATCCAGGCCCAGGACCTTGCCTAGCTGATACAGGATATCGTGCGAGAGGAGCTCCACCAGCCACCACGAGCGCCTCTCTCTGGGGTTGCGGAGGGGGAGTCCTCTGTGGGACCACGAGACACACGGCACTAGACGCGGGGGAGAGGGTGGGCCTCCACCACCCCAACCTTCCTACAGCACTTCCGAGCACGAGGCTTCTTTACCTGGAGGCGCACCAGCATCTCCACTTCAGCGCCACTTTGAGCTTTTCAGACAGTTCCGGAGGCTGAAGCCCCCCTCCTTCAAGGGGGATGAGGACCTGACCGAGGTGGAGGACTGGCTCGAGCAGATCGAGAAAGTTTTTGACACCCATCGCCCCCCTGTGGAGTGTCACGTGGCCTTTGCCACGTACCAGCTGGAGAGCGCAGCACACAGGTGGTGGAGGGTAGTCAGGGGTCAGGAGAGGGACGAGCCGACTTGGGACCAATTCGTCACCCTCTTCTGCAAGTAGTACTTTCCCCAGACGTGGAAGGACCAGAGGAGGCGGGAGTTCCACACTCTCCGCCAGGGGATGATGATTGTGAGCGCGTATCGTACGCGTTTCCTGGAGCTGTCTCGCTTCGCAGCGATAGCCGTGGCTACTGAGGAGGAGTGCCTTTGGGGGTTCATCGAGGGGCTCCAGCCTGCTATTCAGGGGTATGTCAAACCCTCGAAGCTGCCTACGTTCTCGAGTGTGTTGGAGGCAGTTATGACATACGAAGAGACCAACCCGTCCGCGCGAGACACTGACAGCGGGCGGAAGAGGCCCTATCAGCCAGACTTCTCACAGGGTCGACGAGAGAGGAGACACGTGGCGCCCGCAGGAGAGCCGTCACATTTTGCGGGGCCATCAGTGGCCTTTGGGGGCCCCCGACAGGGGCCAGCTGCTAGCACCGGACCCTTGCCCAGTCGTCAGCAGGGACCCACTGAGGGTGGGAATCGAGTCCCCCTTTCCTACCAATGTGGTCAGCCAGGCCACATCAGGAGGGATTGCCCGTCTGGGGCCAGAGGTCAGCAGATGCTTCCCGCGCCGAGCATTAGAAGGCGAGCGGTCGCGGGGAGGGTACTTGCCAGCGGCTACTAGTCCGACTCAGAGTGTGGCTGCTTCATCTGCACCTAGGGCTGAGGGGCGTATCAACGCCCTGACACACAGGGATGCCAGAGCTTCGGGATCAGTGGTGGCAGGTATGGTTTCAGTTTCCGACATACTTGTTTACATGCTTTTCGGTTCCGACGCTACGCACTCGTTTGTCATTGCCAGTTTTGCGGTTAGCTTGGGGCAGGACTGTATGTTGTTAGAGGATCTGTTCGTGATCAGAGGTCCAAGTGGTCAACTGTTTGTAGCTGAGGAGGTGTACACAGGTTGCGAGGTCAATGTTGGGAGACACAGCCTTCCCGCTGACTTGATTATGATACAGATGGAGGACTTTGGCGTAATTCTGGGGATGGACTGGCTGTCCGCTTACCACGCCTTGGTGGACTGCTTTGAGAGGAAGATCGTCTTCTCCATACCCGAATTGCCTTCTTTCGAGTTCCAGGGGCAGCCAGTGGACGGAGGCTTCAGGTGCATTTCTGCACTTCGGGCGGCGAGACTTTTGAGCCAGGGGTGTGAGGGTTTCCTAGCTTGTGTAGTGGCGGAGCCCAGCCCTGTGACAGACTTCCAGAGTATCCCGGTAGTCAGAGAGTACCCCGACATGTTCCCAGATGAGTTGCCAAGATTACCGCCCGAACGTGAGATCGAGTTTGAGATCTCACTAGTACCGGGGACCAGCCCCATCTCTATAGCACCGTATAGGATGACACTACTTAAGCTGCGAGAACTCAAGTCTTAGTTGCAGGATCTTCTGGAGAAAGGCTTTGTGAGGCCCAGTGCGTCTCCATGGGGAGCCCCAGTATTGTTCGTAAAGAAGAAGGATGGTACCCTACGCCTTTGTGTGGACTACAGACAGCTGAAAAGGGTCACCATCAAGAATAGGTATCCCTTGCCGAGGATTAATGACTTGTTTGACCAGCTGCGAGGTGCCACGGTATTCTCCAAGATCGACTTGACGTCTGGATACCACCAGTTGAGGATCAAGGAGGCAGACGTCTCCAAGACAGTTTTCCGCACCCGATACGGACACTACGAGTTTCTGGTCATGCCGTTTGGGTTGACTAGTGCTCCCGCTGCCTTCATGAATTTGATGAACCGGGTGTTTATACCGTACTTGGACCAGTTCGTGGTGGTATTAATTGATGATGTGCTCATCTATTCTCGAGATCAGACGCAGCACGGACAGCACTTACGGATGGTTCTGGACACACTGAGACGACGTAGGCTGTACGCCAAATACAGCAAGTGTGAGTTCTGGTTGAGGGAGGTGACCTTCTTGGGTCATGTGATCTCCGGGGATGGCTTGGCTGTGGACCCAGCTAAGGTTGAGGCAGTGCTCAGGTGGGAGAGACCACGTACTGTTACTGAGATCCGCAGTTTCTTGGGACTAGCAGGCTACTACGGGTGGTTTATCAGGGGCTTCTCGCAGATTGCACGTCCTATGACACAGCTGACCCAGAAGGACGTACCCTTTACTTGGACAAACGCTAGTGAGGCGTGTTTTGAGGAGCTGAAGGAGAGGCTGACTTCGGCTCTCGTGCTCACCATCACAGACAGTAGTGGTGAGTTCGTTGTATACACGGACGCCTCTTTGCAGGGGTTAGGGGGTGTGCTCATGCAGAGGGGTCACGTTGTCGCTTATGCTTTGCGGCAACTGAAGCCCCATGAGCATAGCTACCCTACCCATGACCTGGAGCTGGCAGCTGTCGTCTTCGCACTGAAGATTTGGAGTCACTACTTGTACGGTGAGACCTTTGAGATTTTCACACATCACAAGAGCCTCAGATACCTGTTTGATCTAAATGAGCTCAACATGAGACAGAGACGTTGGTTGGAGCTCTTGAAGGACTATGATTGCAGCATTTCCTACCACCCGGGAAAGGCCAACATAGTGGCTGACGCCTTGAGCCGGAAGGCACTCGCCCACTTGGCCAGTTTATAGGTGCAGAGTTGGAGCCTCTTAGAGGAGATAGGCAGTTGGCGACCCCTAAAGTTACTGGGACACTGTTACGAACGCAGCTTCAAAACGTTTTTTAAGACGTCTGGGAGTTGGCCCAGACGTCTGGAACCCCTTCCAGACGTCTGGGATTTAATTTCCGCGGCACGGTGGATTTCGTCTGCGCGCCTGCGCACGTAGACCTGCAGATGCCCCTTTTCCCCTCTCTCCTCCGCAGGCGCAGCACTGCCCCCTTTCTCTCTCTCTCCCCGCGCGGCTTTAAAAGGGCCCTCGCCCACTCGTTCGCTCTCATCTCCTCCGCTCCCTTCTTCTTCTAGCCAGTGCGAGAGTGAGCAAGCGGCGGTAGCGGCAGCCGCGGCGGGTGTGCGGGAGGAGGCGTTGCGCAAGGGTGGAGACGCTCGACCGTGAGGGCTCGAGCTTCCCGAGCAGCTGCAGCCGGCCGGCGTGGGAGCAGCGGGCACGGAGTGACGCGGGATGGCTGCTGCAGCTCGAGCAGCAAGCGGACGAGGTGCGGCACGGCCGTGCGTCGCGGGCGGAGAGCGCCTCGAGCTCTGATTCTGGAAATTTTTCCAGAATCAGACGTCTGGGATTCCAACCAGACGACGGTGAAGACGTCTGGAGGACTGTCCAGACGTCTGGCAAGTAAGTTATTTTTCGTCCTTCGTCCTTTTCTGCGACCGTTGTACTGAACACGAGGAGTGGGTACGTGCAGGGTCTGAGATTCGCATCCAACGCGAATCAGACGTCTGGCCGCAGTGCCAGACGACCGGAAGGACTTCCAGACGTCCGGGGTGACCATTGGACGTCTGGGAACTAGGCCAGATGCCCCCGCAGGCTTCTGGACATCTGAGAGACTACGCAGAACAAAGGTATCCTCTGATCCACTTTTTAAGACGTCTGGAAGATGTTCCAGACGTCTGATTTTGGACTGTTTCGTCGTTTTCGACCCGTTTAGGGCCCGTTCGGAGTCCGTTTTCCGCGTTTCGAGTTGCGTTCTTTTTGGAATAAAATCCTCTACCCGTTTACAGTAATTATATACTATTCTGAGAAACTCCTTGTGTTTGATCCTTGTGATAGGACCCCGTTCCATTTCAATCTTGGGGATTGCGGAGGCGCGCGGGATTTCCGACCACGCCCCCAGTACTTCCGTTGTAGCTGGTAGAGTGGCTTTAAGAATTATTAACATAATTTGTTACAATTATGGAACAATTAATAGAACCTAGGGCATTGCATGAATCCTAGGAATGAGAAACCAGATTGAATGATAGATCCTAGGGTATTGCATGAATATTAGGGTTGGAAAACTAGATTGAATGATACATCCTAGGGTGCGGCATGAATCCTAGGACTGGAAAACTAGCGAAATGAATATACATATTGCAGTCTTGGAAAATGTGGAAAGGAAATAATAGCTGCCTGTAAATTGGTTTAACAGCTGCCTGTTATGAATAAATGAACATGATTGAGAATATGGGTTGTATGAACGTGGAACTGGAAAGGTGAAACCAGAATGTGCTGAGTTAAAAGAGCTGGAACCCTACGGGGAATTAGGAGTAGAACTCCTGGAAAGAGAATGAAATGGAACTGAGAAGGAAAGATGTGGAGGTGCGTTGTCTCTTGGGTATGTAGTGCCAGGGGAAGCACCTGTTACCTGCTTAGTGCAGAGCGGAGCCAGCCGCTCCAAGGACCCGGGGTTAGGTCTGGCCACTTTGTACCGACTTGTTGGCCCTCGTGTACACCGTCACTGAGATTCGCAGTTTCCTGGGACTGGCAAGCTACTACAGACGATTCATCAGAGGTTTTTTACTGATTGCGCGTCCTATGACACAATTGACCCGGAAGGACGTGCCCTTCACTTGGACAGACGCCTACTAGGCGTGTTTTGAGGAGCTGAAGGAGAGGTTGACTTCGGCTCCCGTGCTCACCATCCCTGGCAGTAGTGGCGGGTTCCTTGTGTACATGGACGCCTCCTTGCAGGGGTTAGGAGGTGTGCTCATGTAGAGGGGTCACGTTGTCGCTTACGCTTCGCAGCAACTGAAGCCCCATGAGCATACCTACCCTACCCACAACTTGGAGTTGGCAGCTGTCGTCTTCGCGTTGAAGACCTGGAGGCACTACTTGTACGGTGAGACCTTCGAGACTTTCACAAATCACAAGAGACTCAGATACCTTTTTGATCAGAAGGAGCTCAACATGAGACAGAGACGTTGGTTGGAGCTCCTGAAGGACTACGACTGCAGCATTTCTTATCACCCGGGCAAGGTCAATGTGGTGGCTGACGCCTTGAGCCGGAAGGTGCCTGCACACTTGGCCAGCTTACAGTTACAGAGTTGGAGCCTCTTGGAGGAGGTGGGCAGTTGGCGATCCCTGAAGTTACGGGGGCACTGTGGGGCAGTGACTGTGACACGACAGACTAGGCCAGAGCTGATAGACCGCATCATCACAGGACAGATGGCTAATCCGTACTTATAGTCCTTGCGCGATAGAGTACTGTCAGGAGACCCAGGGGACTTCTCTTTCACAGACCAGGTGCTACGCCTGAGGGGACGGTTGTGCGTTCTCAGGGACGAGGAGCTGTTGAGAGAGCTCCTGACTGAGGCACACGGTTCCAGATTCACCATACATCCCGGAAACACGAAGATGTACCACAACTTGAGACGCGAGTTTTGGTGGAGGGGGATGAAGCGGGATGTGGGTGAATTCGTGCAGCAGTGCTTAGTGTGTCAACAGGTGAAAGCCGAGCATCAGAGGCCTGCAGGGCCGCTACAGCCGCTTCCAGTGCCAGAGTGGAAGTGGGAGAGCATCACCATGGACTTGGTGGTGGGCTTACTTGTTACCCAACGAGGACACGACGCAGTTTGGGTAATTGTGGATAGACTAACGAAGACAGCACGATTCTTGCCAATCCGAGTCACTTTGGGACCATCACAGTTGGCAGAGAGGTATATCCGCGACGTGGTACGACTACACAGAGTTCCGCGGGAGATCGTATCCGACCGGGATACCCGCTTTACGTCCCAGTTTTGGGCCGAGTTTCAGCAGGCCCTGCGGACGCGGTTGAGGTTTAGTACAGCTTACCACCCCCGGACGGACGGACAGTCTGAGCGCACGATACAGACACTTGAGGACCTTTTGCGTGCCTGTGTATTGGACTGGAGGGGCTCTTGGGAGGAGCACCTGCCCTTGGCGGAGTTTGCATACAACAACCGCTCTCACTCGAGCATCGGCATGGCTCCCTATGAGGCTCTGTACGGACGGAGGTGTACGGCACCCTTGAGTTGGGTTGAGGTGGGGACCAAGTGGGAGGTTGACCCAGGTTGATCTGGCAGAGTCAGGAGGTAGTCGAGCAGATCCACAGGCGACTCCGCACTGTCAGGAGCAGACAGAAGAGCTACGCGGATCGAAAACACAGAGAGGTGCAGTTCGAGGTTAGGGACCATGTCTTTCTTCGTGTTTCGCCCATGAAGGGCCTATAGCGATTTGGGGTGAGAGGGAAGCTCGCGCCGAGGTTCGTGGGGCCCTTTGAGGTCCTGAAGCGGGTTGGACCCGTTGCTTACAGACTTGCCCTCCCTCCTCAGCTTTCTGGTGTACACGACGTGTTCCACGTGTCCAACCTCCGGAAGTACGTAGCCGATCCCAGTCACGTACTGAGTCACGAGAGCGTCGAGGTGGAAGACGACCTGACCTACCCCAAGCGGCCAGTGCAGATTCTTGACCGAGCCGTCCGCAGTTTGAGACGAAAGCAAGTACCCCTGGTGAAAGTTTTGTAGAGGAGCCAGCGGTACGAGGAGGCTACCTGGGAGCCTGAGGCGGCAATGCAGGAGCGGTACCCAAAGCTCTACGCGGGTACGTCTTTCAGACCGGCTTCAGTCCTCTTTGAGTTTGTTATGTTTTTATATATGACGTTTTTCCCGCACCCTAGTTAGCACAAGTTTCGGGGACGAAACTTCCTTTGAGTTTGTTATATTGTTATGAACGCAGCTTCAAAACGTCTTTTAAGACGTCTGGGAGCTGGCCCAGACGTCTGGAATCCCTTCCAGACGTCTGGGATTTAATTTCCGTGGCACGGTGGATTTCGTCTGCGCACCCGCGCTCGCAGACCTGCAGATGCCCCTTTTCCCCTCTCTTCTCCGCAGGCGCAGCGCTGCCCCCCCTCTCTCTCTCTCCCTGCGCGGCTTTAAAAGGGCCCTCTCCCTCTCACTCGCTCTCATCTCCTCCGCTCCCTTCTTCTTCCAGCCAGTGCGAGAGTGAGCGAGCGGTGGCAGCAGCAGCCGCGGCGGGTGTGTGGGAGGAGGCGTTGCGCGAGGGTGGAGACGCTCGGCCGTGAGGGTTCGAGCTTCCCGAGCAGCTGGAGCCGGCCGGCGGGGGAGCAGCGAGCGCGGAGTGACGCGAGAGGGCTGCTGCAGCTCAAGCAGCAGGCAGACGAGGCGCGGCGCGGGCGGAGAGCACCTCGAGCTCTGATTCTGGAAATTTTTCCAGAATCAGACGTCTGGGATTCCAACCAGACGACGGTGAAGACGTCTGGAGGACTGTCCAGACGTCTGGCAAGTAAGTTATTTTTCGTCCTTCGTCCTTTTCTGCGACCGTTGTACTGAACACGAGGAGTGGGTACGTGCAGGGTCTGAGATTCGCATCCAACGCGAATCAGACGTCTGGCCGCAGTGCCAGACGACCGGAAGGACTTCCAGACGTCCGGGGTGACCATCGGACGTCTGGGAACTAGGCCAGATGCCCCCGCAGGCTTCTGGACATCTGAGAGACTACGCAGAACAAAGGTATCCTCTGATCCACTTTTTAAGACATCTGGAAGATGTTCCAGACGTCTGATTTTGGACTGTTTCGTCGTTTTCGACCCGTTTAGGGCCCGTTCGGAGTCCGTTTTCCGCGTTTCGAGTTGCGTTCTTTTCGGAATAAAATCCTCTACCCGTTTACAGTAATTATATACTATTCTGAGAAACTCCTTGTGTTTGATCCTTGTGATAGGACCCCGTTCCATTTCAATCTTGGGGATTGCGGAGGCGCGTGGGATTTCCGACCACGCCCCCAGTACTTCCGTTGTAGCTGGTAGAGTGGCTTTAAGAATTATTAACATAATTTGTTACAATTATGGAACAATTAATAGAACCTAGGGCATTGCATGAATCCTAGGAATGAGAAACCAGATTGAATGATAGATCCTAGGGTATTGCATGAATATTAGGGTTGGAAAACTAGATTGAATGATACATCCTAGGGTGCGGCATGAATCCTAGGACTGGAAAACTAGCGAAATGAATATACATATTGCAGTCTTGGAAAATGTGGAAAGGAAATAATAGCTGCCTGTAAATTGGTTTAACAGCTGCCTGTTATGAATAAATGAACATGATTGAGAATATGGGTTGTATGAACGTGGAACTGGAAAGGTGAAACCAGAATGTGTTGAGTTAAAAGAGCTGGAACCCTACGGGGAATTAGGAGTAGAACTCCTGGAAAGAGAATGAAATGGAACTGAGAAGGAAAGATGTGGAGGTGCGTTGTCTCTTGGGTACGTAGTGCCAGGGGAAGCACCTGTTACCTGCTTAGTGCAGAGCGGAGCCAGCCGCTCCAAGGACCCGGGGTTAGGTCTGGCCACTTTGTATCGACTTGTTGGCCCTCGTGTACACCGTCACTGAGATTCGCAGTTTCCTGGGACTGGCAAGCTACTACAGATGATTCATCAGAGGTTTTTTACTGATTGCGCGTCCTATGACACAATTGACCCGGAAGGACGTGCCCTTCACTTGGACAGACGCCTACTAGGCATGTTTTGAGGAGCTGAAGGAGAGGTTGACTTCGGCTCCCGTGCTCACCATCCCTGGCAGTAGTGGCGGGTTCCTTGTGTACATGGACGCCTCCTTGCAGGGGTTAGGAGGTGTGCTCATGTAGAGGGGTCACGTTGTCGCTTACGCTTCGCAGCAACTGAAGCCCCATGAGCATACCTACCCTACCCACGACTTGGAGTTGGCAGCTGTCGTCTTCGCGTTGAAGACCTGGAGGCACTACTTGTACGGTGAGACCTTCGAGACTTTCACATATCACAAGAGACTCAGATACCTTTTTGATCAGAAGGAGCTCAACATGAGACAGAGACGTTGGTTGGAGCTCCTGAAGGACTACGACTGCAGCATTTCTTATCACCCGGGCAAGGTCAATGTGGTGGCTGACGCCTTGAGCCGGAAGGTGCCTGCACACTTGGCCAGCTTACAGTTACAGAGTTGGAGCCTCTTGGAGGAGGTGGGCAGTTGGCGATCCCTGAAGTTACGGGGGCACTGTGGGGCAGTGACTGTGACACGACAGACTAGGCCAGAGCTGATAGACCGCATCATCACAGGACAGATGGCTAATCCGTACTTATAGTCCTTGCGCGATAGAGTACTGTCAGGAGACCCAGGGGACTTCTCTTTCACAGACCAGGTGCTACGCCTGAGGGGACGGTTGTGCGTTCTCAGGGACGAGGAGCTGTTGAGAGAGCTCCTGACTGAGGCACACGGTTCCAGATTCACCATACATCCCGGAAACACGAAGATGTACCACAACTTGAGACGCGAGTTTTGGTGGAGGGGGATGAAGCGGGATGTGGGTGAATTCGTGCAGCAGTGCTTAGTGTGTCAACAGGTGAAAGCCGAGCATCAGAGGCCTGCAGGGCCGCTACAGCCGCTTCCAGTGCCAGAGTGGAAGTGGGAGAGCATCACCATGGACTTGGTGGTGGGCTTACTTGTTACCCAACGAGGACACGACGCAGTTTGGGTAATTGTGGATAGACTAACGAAGACAGCATGATTCTTGCCAATCCGAGTCACTTTGGGACCATCACAGTTGGCAGAGAGGTATATCCGCGACGTGGTACGACTACACAGAGTTCCGCGGGAGATCGTATCCGACCGGGATACCCGCTTTACGTCCCAGTTTTGGGCCGAGTTTCAGCAGGCCCTGCGGACGCGGTTGAGGTTTAGTACAGCTTACCACCCCCGGACGGACGGACAGTCTGAGCGCACGATACAGACACTTGAGGACCTTTTGCGTGCCTGTGTATTGGACTGGAGGGGCTCTTGGGAGGAGCACCTGCCCTTGGCGGAGTTTGCATACAACAACCGCTCTCACTCGAGCATCGGCATGGCTCCCTATGAGGCTCTGTACGGACGGAGGTGTACGGCACCCTTGAGTTGGGTTGAGGTGGGGACCAAGTGGGAGGTTGACCCAGGTTGATCTGGCAGAGTCAGGAGGTAGTCGAGCAGATCCACAGGCGACTCCGCACTGTCAGGAGCAGACAGAAGAGCTACGCGGATCGAAAACACAGAGAGGTGCAGTTCGAGGTTAGGGACCATGTCTTTCTTCGTGTTTCGCCCATGAAGGGCCTATAGCGATTTGGGGTGAGAGGGAAGCTCGCGCCGAGGTTCGTGGGGCCCTTTGAGGTCCTGAAGCGGGTTGGACCCGTTGCTTACAGACTTGCCCTCCCTCCTCAGCTTTCTGGTGTACACGACGTGTTCCACGTGTCCAACCTTCGGAAGTACGTAGCCGATCCCAGTCACGTACTGAGTCACGAGAGCGTCGAGGTGGACGACGACCTGACCTACCCCAAGTGGCCAGTGCAGATTCTTGACCGAGCCGTCCGCAGTTTGAGACGAAAGCAAGTACCCCTGGTGAAAGTTTTGTAGAGGAGCCAGCGGTACGAGGAGGCTACCTGGGAGCCTGAGGCGGCAATGCGGGAGCGGTACCCAGAGCTCTACGCGGGTACGTCTTTTGGACCGGCTTCGGTCCTCTTTGAGTTTGTTATGTTTTTATATATGACGTTTTTCCCACACCCTAGTTAGCACAAGTTTCGGGGACGAAACTTCCTTTGAGTTTGTTATATTGTTATGAACGCAGCTTCAAAACGTCTTTTAAGACGTCTGGGAGCTGGCCCAGACGTCTGGAATCCCTTCCAGACGTCTGGGATTTAATTTCCGTGGCACGGTGGATTTCGTCTGCGCACCCGCGCTCGCAGACCTGCAGATGCCCCTTTTCCCCTCTCTTCTCCGCAGGCGCAGCGCTGCCCCCCCTCTCTCTCTCTCCCTGCGCGGCTTTAAAAGGGCCCTCTCCCTCTCACTCGCTCTCATCTCCTCCGCTCCCTTCTTCTTCCAGCCAGTGCGAGAGTGAGCGAGCGGTGGCTGCAGCAGCCGCGGCGGGTGTGTGGGAGGAGGCGTTGCGCGAGGGTGGAGACGCTCGGCTGTGAGGGTTCGAGCTTCCCGAGCAGCTGGAGCCGGCCGGCGGGGGAACAGCGAGCGCGGAGTGACGCGAGAGGGCTGCTGCAGCTCAAGCAGCAGGCAGACGAGGCGCGGCGCGGGCGGAGAGCACCTCGAGCTCTGATTCTGGAAATTTTTCCAGAATCAGACGTCTGGGATTCCAACCAGACGACGGTGAAGACGTCTGGAGGACTGTCCAGGCGTCTGGCAAGTAAGTTATTTTTCATCCTTCGTCCTTTTCTACCACCGTTGTACTGAGCACGAGGAGTGGGTACGTGCAGGGTCTGAGATTCGCATCCAACGCGAATCAGACGTCTGGCCGCAGTGCGAAACGACCGGAAGGACTTCCAGACATCCGAGGTGACCATCGGACGTCTGGGAACTAGGCCAGACGCCCCCGCAGGCTTCTGGACGTCTGAGAGACTACGCAGAACAAAGGTATCCTCTGATCCACTTTTTAAGACGTCTGGAAGATGTTCCAGATGTCTGATTTTGGACTGTTTCATCGTTTTCGACCCGTTTAGGGCCCGTTTTCCGCGTTTCGAGTTGCGTTCTTTTAGGAATAAAATCCTCTACCCGTTTACAGTAATTATATACTGTAACAACCCGGTTCCCGAGTCCCTACGAGACACGAGAATCGGACCGACTCGACTAATCCCAAGACCTAGTCGTCCAACGAGGAAGTAACCAAAAGACAGTACAATAAACCACATTCAGCATGAATATAACTAACAGTAAGAAAGTACAGCAGTAAGGAAAGAAACTACTACAGTAGGTACCACCACAACAGTAGAACAACATTTATCATATAACAAGAACTGCAGGTAAGGAAAGTACAGCGGAAACAAAACTACTCACTAGAACAGAAACAAAAGAGGTGCAAAAGACTGTGGTAAACTCTACTGGACCCTACTCGGCCCAGCGTCCTCTGCAGCCGCCGACCCTGGCTGCTCAACACCTGGTCCTGAAAAAGGTAACGAGTGTAACACGTCAGCAAAACGCTGAGTAGAGTGGCAAACTAACTAAAGGCAACAGTAGAGTGTACAGTAGCTGTTATGTTCTATTACTTCCTTTATTCACATCTTTCAATTTTTCTCACTATTTCATTTATTTCTCAGATCCTTTACTTGATCTCGAATGTCCTCGTGGGAACGATCTTAATTGCAGTCTTTTCCAAAAGTAGAAGTAGCACGTGGTGCTCTCCTGGCCGGGAGAGTCCCCCGTGGTGATCCTACCCTCAGTCAACCACCCCAAGGTCACTGACAGACGTAACGGTGACTACGGCATGCGCGATAAACGCACAGGCAGCTAGCCCGCACTGGCACGCGGTCAGTCGTTTCCGTTAACGGGTGCGCCCAAAGCACAGCACGGAACCAGGGCAGAGCCCTCTCAGTAACAGGGGTCCAACCCCTCCACAGTAACCAAACCGGGGCCTTGCCCCTCCACAGTCCGCGCACCCTCGCCTGACTACCCTGGTTTGCCCTAGTGGGCCTAACAAGTCGGTGAAGGAGGCTAGCAGAACCCCGGGGCCTGTGGGGTAGCTAGTACTCTCCTAACACTACTAGCTCTCCTCGGTACTACGTACGCGAGGGCCAACAAGTCGGTATAGAGCGGCCAATCCTAACCCCGGGTCCCTGGGGCGGTTGGCCCCACTCTGCACTAAACAGGTACAGGTACTTCCCTTGGTACTGCGTACCCAAGAGACAGTACAAACTACATCTCAGTTCCATTCCTTTTTCTTTCCAGGAGTTCCACTCCTAATTCCCCGTAGGGTTCCAGCTCTTTATCTCAGAACATCATATGTTTCACTTTCCAGTTTCACGTTCTCACAATCCATGATCTCAATCATGTTTCTTTATTCATAACAGGCAGCTGTTAATTCAATTTACAGGCAACTTTATATTCCTTTCCATTTTCCAAGACTGCAGTATTATACATTCTACTAGTTTTTCCATCCTAGGGTTCATGCCACATCCTAGGATTTAGCATACAACTAGTTTTTCCAGCCCTAGGATTCATGCATCACCTAGGAGCTATCATTCCATACATTTCTCATTCCTAGGATTCATGCAATGTCCTAGCTTCTAGTTATGGTTCCATACTTTAACAGATTTTATTAATAAACTTAAGCCACTCTACCAGGTACAACGGGAGTAATGGGGGCGTGATCGGGAATCCCGCGTGCCTCCGCGACTCTCAAGACTGCAACTGAACGAGGTCCTATCACAAGGATCAAACACAAGGAGTGTCTCAAAATAGTGTATAGCTACTGTAGACGAGTAGAGGAATTAATTCTGAAAAGAACGCCACTCGAATCGCGGAAAACGGAGCCCGAACGGGCCGTAAACGGGTCGAAAAAGACGATACTGTGCAAAATCAGACGTCTGGAACTCCCTCCAGACGTCTTAAACGGTGGATCAGAGAATTACCTGTTCAGCGTGGTTTCCCAGACGTCCAGAAGTCTGCGGGGACGTCTGTCCTAGATCCCAGACGTCCGATGGTCACTCCGGACGTCTGGAGGTCACTCCCGCCGTCTGGTACAACTTCCAGACATCTGATTCGCAAAAGATGGCGAATCAGCGAACCTGCGCACAGCCAACCCCCCCTCCTCAGTACGGTCAGTCGACAAGAAGGAAGAAGAAAGCGGAAAACTCACCTTTCAGACGTCTGTATGATCTTACAGACGTCGACCTTGCCGTCTGGCTATCAACCCAGACGTCTGATTCTGGAAATTTTTCCAGAATCAGGGCCCTGCTCGGCCTCCGCTCGCGATGCTGCCCGCGTCGAACCTCGCGCGTCTGCTGCTCAGCCAGCAGCAGGTCCCTCTCCGCGTCGCTCTGCGCCCCCTGCGCCCTCCGTCGGCCGGCCAAGCAGCTCTGGCGAGCTCGCCCTCACGGCAGATCTCCGCCCTCGCACGCCGCACCTCCGCGCTCACTGCGGCCGCCGCTGCCGCCCTCGCGTCCGCTCGCTCTCGCGCACAGGAAGGAGAAGAAGGAGGAGACCGTGGAGACGGGAGGGGAGGCGCGCCCCTTTTAACGCCGCGCGGAGAGGAGAGAGAGAAGGCGACAGGCCGCCTGCAGCCGCAGAGAGGAAAAGAGGGAATTTACGGTCTGCGCACTTAGGCGCGCAGGCGACTCGCTTGTGTCAAAAATAACGGATTTTAGGACGTCTGGAAACGATCCCAGACGTCTGTTCAGATGTCTGTATGTGATCCCAGACGTCTGGACCGACGTCTGGGCCTCCTCCCAGACGTCTTAAAAGACGTCTGGGGCACGCATTCGTTACATATACTGTTCTGAGAAACTCCTTGTGTTTGATCCTTGTGATAGGACCCCGTTCCATTTCAGTCTTGGGGATTGCGGAGGCGCGCGGGATTTCCGACCACGCCCCCAGTACTTCCGTTGTAGCTGGTAGAGTGGCTTTAAGAATTATTAACATAATTTGTTACAATTATGGAACAATTAATAGAACCAAGGGCATTGCATGAATCCTAGGAATGAGAAACCAGATTGAATGATAGATCCTAGGGTATTACATGAATCCTAGGGTTGGAAAACTAGATTGAATGATACATCCTAGGGTGCGGCATGAATCCTAGGACTGGAAAACTAGCGAAATGAATATACATATTGCAGTCTTGGAAAATGTGGAAAGGAAATAATAGCTGCCTGTAAATTGGTTTAACAGCTGCCTGTTATGAATAAATGAACATGATTGAGAATATGGGTTGTATGAACGTGGAACTGGAAAGGTGAAACCAGAATGTGTTGAGTTAAAAGAGCTGGAACCCTACGGGGAATTAGGAGTAGAACTCCTGGAAAGAGAATGAAATGGAACTGAGAAGGAAAGATGTGGAGGTGCGTTGTCTCTTGGGTACGTAGTGCCAGGGGAAGCACCTGTTACCTGCTTAGTGCAGAGCGGAGCCAGCCGCCCCAAGGACCCGGGGTTAGGTCTGGCCACTTTGTACCGACTTGTTGGCCCTCGTGTACACAGTACCGAGGAGAGCTACTAGTGTAGGGCGAGTACTAGCTACCCCACGGGCCCCGGGGTTCTGCTAGCTCACCTACACCGATTTGCTAGGCCCACTGGGCAAACCAGGGTAGTCAGACGGACTGTGGAGGGGCAAGGCCCCTGTTCGGTTACTGTGGAGGGGTTGGACCCCTAAGAGGGCTCTGCCCTATACTGGTTCCGTGCTGTGCTTTGGGCGCACCCGTTAACGGAAACGACTGACCGCGTGCCAGTGCGGGTTAGCTACCCGTGCGTTTACTGCGCGTGTCGTAGTCACCGTTACGTTTGTCAGTGACCTTGGGGTGGTTGACTGAGAGTAGGATCACCACGGGGGACTCTCCCGGCCAGGAGAGCACCACGTGTTACTTCTACTGTTCGGAAAAGACTGCAATCAAGATCGTTCCCACGAGGAACATTCGAGATCAAGTAAAGGATCTGAGAAATAGATAAATTGTGAAACAATAGAAAGACGTAAATAAATGAAGAAAGAAAATAAAACAGCTACTGTACACTTTACTGCTTCTTTAGTTTTAGCTACCACTCTACTCACCGTTTCGCTGACGTGTTACACTCGTTACTTTTCAGGACAAGATGTTGAGCAGCCAGGGTCAGCGGCTGCAAAGGACGCTGGGCCGAGTAGGGTCCAGTAGAGTTACCACTGTTCTTTTGTGCCCTTTTTGTTTCCACTGTAGTGAGTAGTTTTTGTTACTCCCGCACTTTTCTTTACTTGTAGTTCTTGTTTGTTATAAATGTTGTTCTACTGTTGTGGTGGTACATGCTGTAGTAGTTCTTTTTCTTACTGCTGTATTTTGTTACCGCTAGTTATATTTCATGTTGAATGTGGTTTATTTTACTGCTCTTTTGGTTACTTCCTCGTTGGACGACTAGATCTTGGGATTAGTCGAGTCGGTCCGATTCTCGTGTCTCGTAGGGACTTGGGAATCGGGTCGTTACAAACACTGTGGGGCAGTGACTATGACACGACAGACGAAGCCAGAGCTGATAGACCGCATCATCACAGAGCAGATGGCCGACCCGTACTTACAGTCATTGCATGACAGAGTACTGTCAGGAGACCCTGGGGACTTCTCTTTTACAGACTAGGTGCTGCGCATGAGGGGACGTTTGTGCGTTCCCAGAGACGAGGAGTTATTGAGAGAGCTCCTGACTGAGGCACACGGTTCCAGATTCACCATACATCTCGGAAACACAAAGATGTACCATGATTTGAGACGCGACTTTTGGTGGAGGGGGATGAAGCAGGATGTGGGTGAATTCGTACAACAGTGTTTATTGTGCCAGCAGGTGAAGGCCGAGCATCAGAGGCCTGTAGGGCCATTACAGCTACTCCCCGTGCCAGAGTGGAAGTGGGAGAGCATCACCATGGACTTGGTGGTGGGCTTACCTGTTACCCAGCGAGGACACGACGCAATCTGGGTAATTGTTGACAGATTGACGAAGACAACACGTTTCTTACCGATCCGAGTCACCTTGGGACCAGCACAGTTGGCAGAGAGGTATATCCGCGACGTGGTATGTCTACACAGAGTTCCACGGGAGATCGTATCCGACCGGGATACCCTTTTTATGTCCCAATTTTGGGGTGAGTTTCAACAGGTCCTGGGGATGCCCAGACGTCTGATACAGTCTGAGCGCATGATACAGACACTTGAGGACCTTTTGCGTGCTTGTGTACTGGACTGGAGGGGCTCTTGGGTGGAACACTTGCCCCTGGCGGAGTTCGCATATAATAACAGTTATCACTCGAGCATTGGCATGGCACCCTACAAGGCTCTGTACGGACGGAGGTGTATGACACGCTACCAAGTGGGAGGTTGGCCCCAGGTTGATCCAACAGAGTCAGGAGGTAATCGAGCAGATTCACAGGCGACTCCACACTGTCAGGAGCAGGCAGAAGAGCTATGAAGATAGAAAACGCAGAGAGGTGCAGTTTTAGGTTGGGGACCACGTCTTCCTTCACGTTTCGCCCATGAAGGGCCTACAACGGTTTGGGGTGAGGGGGAAGCTCGCGCCGAGGTTCGTGGGAGCCTTTGAGGTCCTGGAGCGGGTTGGACCCATTGCTTACAGGCTTGCCCTTCCTTCCCAGCTTTCTGGTATGCACGACGTGTTCCACGTGTCCAACCTCAGGAAGTATGTCGCCAATCCCAGTCACGTCCTGAGCCACAAGAGCGTCGAAGTGGGTGACGACCTGACCTACCCCGAGCGGCCAGTACAGATTCTTGACAGAGCCGTCCGGAGTCTGAGATGTAAACAAGTTTCCCTGGTGAAGGTTTTGTGGAGGAGTCAGCGGTACGAGGAGGCCACCTGGGAGCCTGAGGCGGCAATGCGGGAGAGGTACCCGGAGCTCTTTGAGGGTACGTCTTTTTGGACCAGCTTTGGTCTTCTTTGAGTTTGTTATGCATATATTGTTCTTTTTCTGCACCCTGGTTAACGCAAGTTTCAGGGACGAAACTTCCTTTGAGTTTGTTATGTTGCTAAGACCCAAGACATCAAACGCTTTTTAAGACGTCTGGGAGTTGGTCCAGACATCTGGTTAGACGTCTGGATGCCTTCCCAGACGTCTGGAATTAAATTTTTGCGGCGTACGATTGCGAGTCTGTGCGCGTGCGCGCACAGACTGCGCCCGCCGACCTGCAGGCGTTTCTCCTTTCTTTTCTCTCTCCCCGATGCCATCAAATACTCTCTTCCCCTTCCCTCTCCCTCACCCACCACTCCACCATCTCCTCCTCCTCCAGTGTTAGCGTGAGGGTGAGAGAGCGAGGGCAGCAACTGCTGCCGGGTGCGCTCGGGGAGGTGCAGCGAGAGGGAGAAGAGGTAGAGCGCATGAGGAAGAGACAGCGAGCTCGCCGGAGCAGCCCAGAGCCGGCCGACGAGCGCGTGGTGCTGGGGAAGTTACCCCGGTGCTGCTGCAGCTCAGGCAGCAGGCGGGCGAGCGCGATGCGGCGCGGCCGTGCACAGCGGGAAGAAGGCGAGAAGGTTCTGATTCTAGGAAATTTTCCCAGAATCAAACATCTGGACCTACGTCTAGACGATGCGGGAGACGTTTAGAGGGAGATCCAGACGTCTAAAAGGTACGATATTTCTCTTCTTCTCCCTTTCGCGGATACGGCCGTGCAGGCCGTTCTGCCGAAAGTTCTGCTTCTTTGCCGTGTTGAGATCGTTTTCGTACGCGTGCAGGTTTCGTTTCGGGAAGGCGCAAGGACACGCCCTCCCACACAGATCAGACGTCTGGGCACAGCACTAGACGGCGGAGAGGGTCTCCAGACGTCCGGAGTGATAGACGGACGTCTGAAACTATTTCCAGATGGTTCAGCGAGATCCTGGACGTCTGAAGAATAGCTCGGAGTGAGGTATGACCTGGACCACCTTTTAAGATGTCTGGAAGGTGTTCCAGACGTCTGATTTTGCTCAGAATTGTTGTTTTTGACCCGTTTAGGGTCCGTTCGAGGTCCGATTTCCGCGTTTAAAATTTCATTCTTCTTAAAATTAGTTCCTTTACTTGTTTAAGGTACTTGTATCATGTTCTGAGTGGTTCCTTGTGACTTATCCTTGTGTTAGGACCACATTCTGTTGCGGCTCTAGGGGTTGCGGAGGCACGTGGACCAGTCGATCACGCCCCCATCACTCCCAATTTTGCAGGTAGAGTGGCTTCCCTTAGTTAATTACAAACATTAATGCTTATCATGAATTAAATGATAGATCCTAGGGTATGGCATGAATCCTAAGACCTGAAAACTAGATTGAATGCTAGATCCTAGGGCATGGCATGAATCCTAGGACTGAAAACTAAATTGAATGATAGATCCTAGGGTGTGGCATGAATCCTAGGAACAGAAACACTGAAATGAATGTCTTGAATGCCTGAATTGCAGTCTTGGATAAGTAGAAAGAATAATGATAATTGCCAGTAATTGGATAACAGCTGCCTGTGAAATGTAGATTACTGTTGCTAGTAACTGCTACATGTAATTACTGTTATTTGGAATCTAAATATGAGCTGCTTGTATATAAATTGAAAAGGAAAAGAAGTTTGAATGTTAGAAATACGTACTATATGCGAATAAACCTGAAATGATGAAACCTAGTATGGCTTGGCCTGAGGAAACATGAGCATTAACCCTACGGGAAATTAGGAGTAGAACTCTTAAAAATAAATGGAATGGAACTGGAAAAGTAAAATGGGAAAGTGTGTTGTCTCTTGGGTACGTGGTGCCAAAGAGAGCACGTATTACCTTAGTGTAGAGGGGAGCTTGCCGCCCTTGGGTCGAGACCGGGGTGAGTTTGGTCACTTTGCACCGACTTTTTGACCCTCGCGTACACCGTACTGAGGAGAGCTGCTAGTGTAGGGAGAGAACTAGCCACCCCACGGGACTCGAGGTTCAGCTAGCCGTCGTACACCGACTTGTTAGGCCCACTGGGAAAACCAGGTAGTCAGGCGAGGGTGCGCGGATTGTGGAGGGGCTAGACCCTTGTTATTGAGAGGGCTGCACTATACTGGTTCCGTGCTGTGCTTTGGGGCTCACCCGTTAACGGAAACGACTGATCGCGTGCCAGTGCGGGGTAGCTACCCGTGAGTTTATCACGCGTTCCGTAGTCACCATTACATCTGTCAGTGACATTGGGGTGGTTGACTGAGGGTAGGACCACCACGGGGGACTCTCTCGGCCAGGAGAGCACCACGTGCTACTACTTTTCGGAAAAGACTGCAATCAAGATTGTTCCCGTGAGGAACATTCGAGATCAAGAGAAGATCTGAGAAATAATGCAAGAATGAGTAAATAGAGAAATAAAGAAAGAAATTAAAAATAACAGCTACTTGTCCACCTTTACTGTTTTCTTAGCTAGTTGGTTGTCACTCTACTCAGCGTTTCGCTGATATGTCACCTTTGTCACATTTTCGGAACCAGGTGTTGAGCAGCCAGAACCTGCGGCTGTAGAGGGTGCTGGGCCTAGTAGAACCCAGTAGTTCTACTTGTGTTGTACTTGCTGTACCGTTTTTCTGTTATAGTGAGTATATTCTGTTACACTTGTACTCTTTTATTGTAAGCATCATATTTCTGTACCAGTTTTAATTCTCTACTGTCGTGGTGGAATGTACTGTAGTAGTTCTTTTTCTTACTGCTGTACTTTTGTTACTGTTAGTTACTTACATGGTGAATGTGGTTTATTTTAGTACTTTTTTGTTACTTTCTCGTTGGACGACTGGATCTTAGGATCAGTCGAGTCGGTCCGATTCTCGTGTCCTGTAGGGATTCGGGAACTGGGTCGTAACACTACCCTATAGGGTAGGAAAATGCCAAATTTTATTTAATTTAGGCCCAACACAAGCTCACAATCATGTCCAATAGGCCCACCACCCACGCCTCTCTCTCTCATACTCGAGTATATATGCTATGGGGAGTCGACACCCTTACTTGGTCAGACAGCTTACCCACGCGGTTCAACTTATGCCGCACAAAGTGTTTATCCACTTACGATGTGGCGTTATTAAGCTGCACTAATTAATGTGCGCTAGCATGGCTAATTAGAGAGATTAGGCGGTTAATTAGGTACTAAATAAGGATCTATTTTATAATTAAACTACATAGGTATGTAGCCAATGCATAGGGCTATTAGATGGTATAGTTTATTTACCTTAATTAAAGATATAGTTATATTTAAAAATTGGTTAAAGTTACTAAAAAAATACATATTTAATTTATGTTTATTTCTTAATTAAAGCATAAATTAATGAATTGATGATACAATTAAATCTTAATTTAGTTAATTTATATAATTACAAGATTAATAAAGATTTTTAATTGATTTTAATTGATTTATTTATATATTTATTCATTTAAATACATGATTTTATTAAGAAATACATGATATTAAAATATACATAGTGTTTTATAGTATAAATATGGTCATAAATATACTGAAAAGAATTTAAATTATAATATATAATAATAAAGTATAATTTACTTCATTAGGTTATTAAGTAACTAATCTACATTAATTTAACTTAATAATATACTCTATTAACTTGTATAAATATAAATACATATACTATCTAAATAAATAAATATAGATGAATTACTTTACATAATTTATACATATGTTTAGTATGTACATATAGTTACAATTATATATATACATATAACTTATATACATATAGTATAAATAATTATACAATATATATATATATATATATAAATAATACTACACCCTATAACTTACCATAAATACCAATCTACATAATTAATATAGATATATAGATTATATATACAATATGTGCATTTAAATTACTATATACAAGTAATTTATGATTATATACAAGTATATAAACTATATTCAACAGGTATTTTTTTGTAGGATTTTGGAATTTTTCATCTTTTTATGTTGTTTTTGAGTCTTATGGAAATAGAGAAAGAGGAATGAAAGTTGGAAAAGAAGAGAAAGGACTCCTTTTTAGTTTTTTATTTTATTTTTCTTTTTGACAAAACTTGAGAAATATAAACTTCTACAAGTATTTTCTCCTAACTAGGGTATTCAAAACCTAAGTCTAAAGACTAAAACACCTAGAACTAATCATAATCTCACTCAAGACATCTTCTATTTATTTATTTACATTTATTTGTGTTTTCCATAGTATTTACAAACAAATGTTGGAAAAGGCCTTATTTGGTTGGAAAATTGATTCCATACCTTGATAATGTAGCAAAAATGCTAGAAAATAAGAATTGAACATTTGAAACATCCAGACATCAGTATAAATTAGATTCAAACCCTAAAACATGGCTTAAGCATTAAAACCAACATGGAATTCAATTTGGATAGATATCACATGGTTCAATTGCTGACAATGAATTTTAAATGTGAATACATGCTATTTCAATCTGAATTTGAACCTCAGCTGTACATGAATGCTTTACAAACATCAAATTCTATCATTACACTCTTTTAGAATACTCAAGTGAACTTCAAACTAGATTAGGAGCCTTCCATCATCCTTGGGTTTAGCTTCATTCAGTTCATAAAAGTTTCAACAGTATATCCCTGTCCAAAGTAAAATCAACTATTCTCAATGTGCCTTTGCATTTACAAATTCTATTCCAATGAATATAAAAATATAGAATAGAAAAATTCCTTCCAAATCTTCTTCCAAAATACAGCTATCGCAGATGTTGTACTTGTAGATTCTTCCCTAGTAGGAGGGGTGACGTAATAATTGTGGAAATAAAATATAAACAATCTCACAAAATACAATCACACAAAGTACACAAAGATTTTTAGGTGGAAACCCAAATCGGGTGAAAACCACCACCTAACCCTCTCGAGTTAGGATTTTCCGATCAACCAAGTTGATCAAATCCACTAAACGAATCACTTTAAACGAGGGTGATTCAACCTCAATTACAACAACGCTACAAGTGTGAGGGTAGCATTCCTCAACCTCTTCTCTCCACGAGAAGGATTTTGTCCCACGAAGGAGACGAGAATTCGCAAAGCGAATACCCAACCAAATAACAAAGATAAAATAACAATAATCCTATAGAGCCAACACAGTAATATTAAACCTAGGCTTCTATAGGAATTAGGATGCTTCCCTTTGAAAGGAGTGCGTCGGCGACGCAGATGCGTGAACAACACGACGGCGCTACGTCGCTCTCGTGAACTACGGCGAGAGAGCGGGTACGCGAAAGTTGATGCTCTCAAGATGTAGAACTTGAGCTTTGAAAGCAAGAGAGACACAAAATGATAGAAAGTATGTTGCAAGGTGTGTCTTGTGTTTCTAGGTGTGTGTTGGTGTGCAAGAGGTTCCCCTCTATTTATAGAGGCCTTAGGAAGGCTTTGGATGGCTTAGGAAAGGCTCCATAGCCGTTGGGTGCAAAGCCCAAGTGAATCAACCTGAAATCAGAAACAATCATTGCACTGACAGGGTTATCGGACGTCTGATTCTGGCATCAGACGTCTGGAAGACCACTTTAAGATGTCTGAAAGTAAGGTCAGACGTCTGATTTTGGGCGGGTCTCTTCCTGACTTGAATCAGATCTAAACAGGTTTCTTGTGCAAGTCCATCAGATGACATACAGGACGTCTGGCACTATGTCTGGATGTCTGGAAACCTACTTTTTTGTGGGAATGGATTTGCAACGGCTAGAAAATCTCTGACGGATCAGTTGAGGCAAAACGGTCAATTATCAGACGTCTGGAAGGGCTTAAAGACGTCTGATAAGGCTCTAACGGTCATATCCTTGAGTGTATGCTAAGAGAGTCAACGGTCCACTAATTGGACATCTGGCAAATACATTAGACGTCTCCTAAGACGTCAGGTCTAAGGTCTGGACGTCTGATTTCATCAGACAGAACTAACTATGTCCAACCTAAATGTTATCAGACGTCTTAAAACACATTATCAGACGTCTGATTTTGGAATTAGACGTCTGGAAATGCTGTTTGAACCCTATATTAGTTTTCTAAGTTCTCTACAGAAAACCTAAGTATCCTAGGGTTGTGCCGGTGTTCCTAGGACTACTGTTAGGATACTTTGAGGCTCTTTAACATGAATCTAAGTAACAAAAATAAAGAGCAACAGAAGAAACGAAAAATACAAGGAGTACAAGAAAAGGAAATCTATCCTATTCTTCATCTCCTTCCTTCTTCAATCTATCGCTCCTCGCAAATCTCCTCTGTTTTCCATCAAGCTCGTCCAATCCATCCTGGATGCGAGCTCGAACTCCGTCTGGTCACGTCTACATTTGCAATTGACCTGAAATCTGAGACTCCAAGTGCAAATGTTAAATAACACGTGTTTTGTTATCAAAACAAATGATCGTGGTGCTCTAGCACCAACAGTACTGACAAGAATTTTAAACCAAGTTATAGAGCTTTCAAACATCAACCAAATGGTCAATTTTGATTTGCAAACACTAAAATCCATCTCAAAAATTACTTATGACCATCAGGAATTAGCTTGAAACCCTAAATCCTCCAAATTAAATCCTTAAAATCAATCTAAACTCTAAGGCTAAAACCAAAACATCTCAGATCAAATTTAGATCAACTGAAAATCCATTTTAGACGTTGCAATGAATCCTTGAAAGGTCTAGAGCTATACAAATTTAGATCCAAACTCAAAGAACTCAGAAAACCCTAAAGTGATCTTCCTCCTTTCGCCATAGACAGCATTAGGAAGATAGAACAAGTTAGGCTTGCTCATTGATTGTAAAGCATTCTCAGACCTTCATTAAGTTGTTGCAAACCTGATTAGACTTTGAATAACAGATTAAAACAAATTAGAATTGAATAGGGCTATTGCCTACCTGGGCGATTTGTGTATGACCATCAAGATGATATGATCATCTAATTATCCTGCACACCATTGATTGATGTTTAGGACGATGGGATGGTCCTTTGAAAACATTTAGGTCATTGCGAAGACCTTAAATCCATGCATCGGATTTTCATAGCTCTATACTACCCAAGCAATGTTCAATCACAGTACTTAAGATCAAAATTAGGTGCGAGATCACTAAGCAATGAAAATCAAATTAACGCAACTTAAATCCATCGCCATTAGTCCAAAAAACTTCTATCAACTCAATTCTCATGATTAAATCAGATACAATTCAAATCACTCGATCAGACATGAAAGTCAAATCCAAATCAATTGATTAAAATAATGCAATTCAACTTAGAGAGAGAGTCCTTGTGACTCTATGGAATGAATAGAAAGACCCTATGATGATTGGGCACTCCAAGAGTCTTGAGAGCTAAGAAGCTTCAGATCTCAAGGTGGCATAAGTGAAGGAAGTGATTGGCAATTAAATTCCTGAGGAAAATAGTGGAATGTGAGTGTGAGATGGGGAGGGAGATTAATGGATCGATAGGGATGGCAGTGACATCCCCTTTGATCAATTTTGATCGGAGGGGAGATCATGACATAGAACAATGGACACTAATCTACTACTATTCTACGCTAATTGAAAATGATAGAACTGTAAATCCTAATCTAAATTATCTAAACAAATCTAATCTATGCTAAGAAAGCGATAAAATCAATTCTAATTGGACGAATGGGGCTTGAGGGGATATGCAATTAGTAGTTGCGGCGATGAAAGGAGGGCGGTGCTTCCAGTGACAAAGAACTCAGCTAGAGGAGCTCCAGAGCTCGCTCTTGGGTGTTCCGAGATCCCTTTGAGTGAGGGACGAAGGAAAAGAAGAAATTGTCATTGTTGCGACCAATGGCGGATGAGTAGGGAAGGAGAACTGGAAGGGGAATGAATGGCCAACCCAAGGAAGTAGGAGGGGGTTGGTAACCATGCACAAGGGTCCAAGTAGGTCTTTAAATAGTGCTAAGTGGATATGGTGACTGGGGATCGTAGGTGAGGGTCGTTAGGTGTTAAGGGTTGAGATTTGTTTTGGAGTGCATGAGAAAGTTTAGGACAAAGTGGGATTGTGGGATGTGATCTGGGTGAGGGTGCGACTCTGTGTGCACCGGCGGTAGGCAGTGGGTGAAAGATCCACTGTTGGATCAACGGTGAACAAAATGAATGGCTCAGGGCTCTCGAGTTCTTTGCATGAAGAACACCTACAGCTAGGATTTTGCAAGCGAGGTTCTCAAGTGAAGGGGTAGGAAAATTAGGCAAAAACCATTAGTGGTAAAAATAGTACTCCATAGGTCCCTAGAGACTTACAAATAGACTCTCGACAACTTCAAAGTGTAGAGAATGTGAAGACTTGATTGGATACTTGGGACCTAAATGAAAAACACTAACTGAAAGGCCCTAATGATGTTAAAATGCACTATAACTTTTATGGCACATAAATTGAACATATTAGAAATTATTTTAATAATTGCTTTGTAAAATTAAGCTCTTTTTGTTGTTCAATTGACATTTGAAGCATCCATTTACAACTTAAGTACATAATCTCTTAAATACGACCTAATTATACATTTTTAATACATTTTTTATGTTTTAACTCATTTTCCTTAATTCTCACACTTAATCAATTTCTTGTGTTAACTTGATAGTATTTAACCTAATTTATAGCTTACTTGGACAGCTATGATGACCTAACCTCATCAGTGGTTTCCATCAACGGAGAACACCATCAAATGGACACAATTGTGGGTTCTTTTTTGATCTTTTGAGCATAGTGATCAAAAGATACTTTCTCATATATATATATATATATGTGTGTGCATGGATTTCCTATTCTATGAAAATCTTAATCATATCAATTAAAATCTCCTTTCCTAATGCTCCCCTTTTCCTAATCCTATTAATTAAAAACCTCTTCTCGTAATTTTCATCCCTCCCCCATGTCCTCTCTCTCTCTCCACGTTGGGGGGGCTAGTGGTGGTGTGGCATGGTACCCCCTATAGGCAACGTGCATGGCCGATGAAGGAAGAACAGAGCATGTTAAGAAGAATGAAAGAGAAGACTTGGTTGAAGAGTAGTAAAAATTATAGTTAAAAAAATTGAAGTTTTAAGTATTTCATTTAGGTCCCTATAAAGGGAGTTAGTAAGTTTAAAATCTGATGACTGTCCTTATTTTATGTAGATTGAGGCTATCTGAGTAAGTTGAGTTTCAGCGATCTAGGACTTGAAAATTGAATTTCACACAAATTCTCTTTTCCTTGTACACCTTAACAAAACAAAGTTGTAGAATGCAAAAATCATACTTTACAAGAATGTGTGAGAACCTTAATTATTGAATCTGATCTTCTAAAATATTTCTGGGTTGAAGTAACAAATACCTCTTGTTATGTTTTAAATCGAGTTTTGATTAGACCTATTTTGGTAAAAATGTCTTTTGAACATTATTTTGATCATAATTCTAAGATTAGTTATTTTAAAATCTTTGATTGCAAATGTTTTGTATTAAATACAAAAGATAATTTAGATAAGTGTGAAGCAAAAGGAGAAAAATGTATTTTCATTGGTTATTCTACTTGTTCCAAAGCTTATGGAAACATTAACAATTGAAGAAACTCCCCATGTGAAATTTGTTGAAGATCCATCTTCTTCATTTCAAGAAATTGATAATGAAGATGATGATGAACAACCTTTCATTGATGTTTTTGACATCAAGGAAAATAATGTTTATGATCTTCCTAAAGATTGGACCTTCAATAAAGAACACCCTAAAGAGTTAATTATTGGGAATCTTGAAACAAGTGTGGGAGCATGTGGTCAACTCTTTAATAATATCTTTACTCTTAGCTTTATTTAGCTAAAGGAATTAAAGAAGCTTTAGATAATTCATCCTAGATTTTAGCTATGGCAAAAGAATTAAATCAATTTGAAATAAATCAAGTTTGGGATTGGGTTCCACTTCCAAAAAATAAATCAATAATTGCAACTCGTTGGGTTTCCTGTAATAAGACGAATGAAGAGGGTATTGTTATTAAAAGTAAAGCTCGCTTAGTAGTTCAAGATTATAATCAACAAAAAGATATTGATTTTAATGAAACTTGCGCACCTACTGCATGATTAGAGTTGCCACGCATTATGGTATTACTTTATTTCAAATGGGCATTAAATCTACATTTTTGAATGATTTTATAAAAGTTTATGTAAAATAATCGCTAGGTTTTGGAAATTCAGATTTTCTAAATCACGTTTATAAATTAAAGAAAGTTTTATATTGTTTAAAGCAAGCACCCACAGCTTGGTGTGAAAGACTTAAAAACTTTCTTCATACATCTGATTTTAAAATGAGAAAAGTTGATTGAGACAACCTGAGAACTGCCAAGCGACGAAACCTAGGTCGTCATGTGTTAACTTAGCATAAATCATCCATAAGAACACAGTCACCCAACATGTAATCATAAAATATAAACATAGCCAACAAATAATTCATATTGCAAAAATTTAAAGAAACAAAAATTGAATACTAACAAGAAGATTTACTGTAGTATATAAGTCCAAGGGGATGTACAATGGAAATCTCCTTGCGAACTGCCAAGTATACTCGAGTACGGAACCCAAAATCACGTCAGTAAAAACTGAGTAGAATAAAAACAACAATAGCAGAGTGTAACAGTAACCAAGCACAAGAGAAAATGGATACTATAGCTTTAATTAATTCATTTATTAGACATCTCGTTATCTGGTTCCGTTTCGTACATTGAAAGCCCAATTTAATATTGTTCACAATTTATCAATTGATGTCTCAAGACATGAGACGATTTCATGTAACTTCCTGCAGCATAAGACCAGTATAAGCCACCATCCTGGTTGGGAAGACTGCTTATACCCATCGAGTCACTACTCTCCATTACTCTAGGGTCATTGCAAAAAGGGGTGGCGGCTACATCATACGATGTGAACATGTACACACACTATGTACATTGAGCCACAGACACCCAATGACCCATCCATCGGTCGAGAAAGAAACCACTCCAACCCTCGAGCCCTGCAATCCACTATCCCAGTTGGCTACTAAGCTTAGCCAAAGAGTCGTAGGGAGGCTAATAACTCCCTAAACCAGCCCAGAACCGATCTAGTAGACTAAAGCTATAGCCAAATCCGACAAGTAGCAGGCTAAAACCAGTTATCTGATTCTTTTAATTCCCAACAAATCCGTTATATTGATTATTTAACTATTCCTAGATAACCTGTATCATTTATTGATATCCGATCAAAGCATATCAACAATTACACTTTCAAATTCCAGAATTAACAATTATTCACATTATCCTCCAACTTATCCATTTCCAGGAAATTTTCAATTTCTGATCGTGGTTCCAATCAAATTATTATTTAACTATCCTGATGATGTCAACTTTACTAAAATAGAGTTCCTTTTGTACATGCGATGATAATGTCATATCAAATAAGTTTAAATGCTTTATAATTCATTTACTTCATGAATTTATCCAATAATTTGTCGTTAACTTCTTTTAATTTGGCAGTTAACCATATTACTTTGGTTATTCACATTTTAAGTCAACGACTTAATGTTCACCATTAATATTTAATATTCCAGTATCCAAAGTAACAAGAAATACGCAAACAGATTCGATCCCAGTAAAAGACAAGAACACACGTTAAATGATGTAATACATGAAGAAAATTACTATGTAGATAAATTGTATGGAAAATGAGAGAGACTACTTTACCTAATATCACCGGAGGGTCATGACGACTTCGTAATACACATCCATGATTTCTCCTTTGCTATTCTAAGGGCTCACTTATTTTGTACGTGCTCCGGGGCTAAATCAACGTCAAGCCACGTAGGAAATAAATTAAAAATGTTAAAGGGGTTTGTTGAAATTTTTACGTAATAAATAATTTTCAAAATAGAGTTTAAAGTTTATAAATGCGTAGTTCGTGTAGAGAAAATTCCAAGTAATCCTGAACACAAAAAATGGACGTTGTTTGACTGTGGAACTGGTCAAAACAAGAAAAGATACGTGACAATAATCCTGCATGCATGCAATTCCGCACGTGCCTCAAAAAATGTGTGTCAACCATAGGTTGCCACTTGTGCATCGCTCCCCTATCTCTCTTCTCATGCGTACTACATGCCTTTCCCGCTCACAGTCTGTGCCTCTCCTTTCTCTTGATCTTTCCCCTCTTTCTCTCTTCCGATTTCTCTTCTCTTCCAATCTCTCTCTTCCTCTTTCTCCTTCGATCTTTCTCTTTGTCCATCTCAATCTCTCTCTCTCCCTTTCTCTTCGTCTCTATCTCTCTCTCCTTCTCATTCAATACCATGGCACATATCCCCCCTCTCTATTTACAGTACTATGCACTGACTTTACCCACCGACTATTATTTTTATTTTTATAATATAATTATTAACATTATCAACATTATTATTATTTATCTATTATTTTATCCAACAAATCCCATTACGTAGCTTTATTTCTTTTTCACCTAACTATCACCGCAAAATTCAGATTTTTGCAAAATAGATATCGTTAGAAAGCCTACAACAAGGGAAATTTAATAACACTAATTTTGATGTATTTCGAACATGTTTTCCGAGGATGACCCTATTTAACCAAGAATATAAGTTTTTCTACTTTTGGAATGCACAAATCCGATTCACGTTTGGAAAGTGCCAACGAGTTTGTCTCAAAGAGCTTAATCTGAAATGACTTAGAAATACAGGTTCGGGTCTTTACATTGATACTACAAATTTTTTGTAAATATTTAAATAACAATATCTTGGTCGTTCAAATATATGTTGATGTTCCTGCATGGTGAATTTGATATGAACCTTACAGGTGAACACAAATACTTTTTGGGACTTCAAATCATAAATTGAATGATGTAATATTTATTCATCAAATCAAGTATACTCAAGGTAATCTTAAAAAATTCAACATGGAAAATTCCAAGGGAAAAGACACTCCTATAACTATTAATTTGGACTTGGTGAAGGTAATTAAACACGCAGATTCAACAAAATACAAAGGTATGATTAATTCACTTTTATATTTAAGTATTAGTCAACTTGATATTATGCTTGCAACGTGTTTGTGTTTAAGATTCCAAGTTTCTCCCAAAGAATCTCATTTAAATACTATCAACAGAATTTTTCGTTATTTGAAAAATACTCTTGATTTTGGATTATTTTATCCCAAGTCTTCAACTTTAGAACTTTTAGCCTAGAGTGATGCTGACTATGTAGGAATCAGAACTGATAGAAAAAGTATTAGTGGAACTTGTCATTTTATGGGTAATTATTTGGTTTCTTAGTTTTCTAAGAAATAAAATTGTGTTGCTTTATCAATTACAAAAGCTGAATACATCCCTGTTGTGTTAAGTTTGTTCACAATTATTATGAATGAAACAAACCTTTTCTGATCTTGATTTAACATTTTCTAATGTCAAAATTCTTTGTGATAATACTACTATTAATTTATCAAAATCCAAAAAGTAGGGAAATGCAAATATCGATGCAAAAAGTGATGTGGGGGAATTTTTGAGTCCTATTCTCGTGGTTCACACAACGTTGTGAATGTAGACCCACTTGATAATTAATATTTAATGTAAAGAAACAAAAGAATATAAAGTTTGCTACGTGGTGGGCCCTACCACGTTTAAAAAAATCACCACACCACTTTGAACTAAAACGCACAGGTGGTAAATAACCTTACACCGGTGATAAACTACTTTACACTAGTGATAAATTATTATGGGTGATTTTGCACTAATGAAAATGATTTTACACCGACGATAAATTATTCTAAGGTGTCTTTGCACTGGTACAAAATTATTCCAAGAGTGGTTTCACCCATGCAAAATGATTTTGACCTATGGGTTTAGGATTTAGAGTTTAGGGTTTATGTTTATGGAAAGTG
This sequence comes from Thalassia testudinum, assembly GCA_037157565.1. NCBI lineage: Eukaryota > Viridiplantae > Streptophyta > Magnoliopsida > Alismatales > Hydrocharitaceae > Thalassia > Thalassia testudinum. The sequence goes on along the minus strand of JAZHRO010000078.1, from coordinate 10,562,126 downwards.
GTTTCACATATAAGAAGTGATTTTACACTTAAAAGATGATTTTTCACCTTAGGGTTTATGGTTTAGGATTTATGATTTAGGGTTATCCTAAGATGAAAAATCACCTTTCTTGTCAAAGGTGATGAAACACTTAGAATTTAATTTTACACCGATGCAATCTTACTTTGTACTAGTGCAAAATTATTTCGAATGTAAAAGTAATTTTGTACTGTTGCAAAGTGGTTTCGAAGGTAATTTGAGTAGTTTACACCCATACAAAAGTAATTTGTTGTTGATTTTAACAATGGTGGATCCCACCACGTGTGAGTACTTTTTTGCATAAAAAAGAGATATATCAAGTGGGGACTACATTCACAATGCTGTTCAACTTTTGCATTTACCAACCGATGTCCTTATCAAAAAACCCTGTAGATTATTCATGCACTTGATGTTAGGGATCATTTTCTTTGTGATAATATATTAAAAGGTAAAGTACAATTAGCCTTTATTAATACACAAGAACAATTAGTTGAAATGCTTACAAAACCCCTTTCATTGGATAGATTCACCTATATTAGATGAAAACTAAGTATCTACACTCTTAATGACCTAAATTAAATTTAAGACAATTTTTCTTAACTACTTCCTAAAATTATGTGCTTAATTGTTTTGTACTATCTTGCATTAATAGGTCAATTAACTTTTTTATATAACTAAGATTTCAAAAATTCATTACTTATCTTTTTCAAATCTTTCATCAAACCATTTTCTTGTCCCCTAACTTTTTCTAGAAAGACAATTTTTTTTTTTTTACATCCCTAGGGATCATGTCCTTGGAAAACACATCTCTTTTTTTTAATTTTTTTTTCCAAAATACGGGAATCAATCCCCCACTGCCTGGAGGCCAAAAAGAAGGGGAATGGGGAGACTAAACCAAAACCTATTCCATACAAAAAAAGAGGACTACGACTCGTAGCCTAGTACAAAAATGCAAAGCAGAACCCAAGGCGACACAGCCTAGCCAACAATATAAGAAAATTGGATCTTATCTAATCTAAGCATCCCACGACACGAAGCAGGGAGAGCCCATTCCGAGTTGAAAAGTTGCCAGGAATCCGTAGAAGCAGAGGCAATCGAACGCACCAAGTGGTTGGCCATAGGGTAGGTGTATGTAATCTTTGTGCCTTGAGGACAAAGATTTTTAGCCTCCCTCAGCGAAGGCCGAATGCACCAAGCAACTGGGATTTTCCTATTCCACCAATAATAAAGAAGAGTAGAATCCATTTCAAGGCAAATATTATCCATGACGCCATGCCCAGAACGCAGGAAATGAATGATAGCTTCAATGATACCATGCTTAGGTAAGGGGGAGTGGGTCCTACAAGAAGCTGCGGCTTTCAACGCACCATAACCGTCACGGAGAATCCAAGCAATCAAGTAGGAGTCATGATGGTAACTCAACGCGAAGTTGACTTTGAAGCCCGACGTCAGACGGATCCAAGAAACAGCAAAAACTTTGGGTTTTTGAGATCTCAACCAAGTAGACATGTTAAAATAGCTCCAATTGTGATGAAGAAAGTGGTTCGTGTGGGCTAAATTGAAATTACTGTGCTTGCTCTTATTATGCAACCACCAAATGTTATGCCAAATGAAGGTGGTAAGACCCTTGATCCTCTTAGTAGATTTGTTGTTGGAGTTCAGGAATTTGTGGAATAAGGAAATAGGCGGGATGGGATCGATGAGCATGTTCCTGAAGGTCCAATTGGGCACAATGAGAGCGAGTTCACTGTGGTAGAAAAGGTGGATGCACGTTTCAGAGGAGGGATTGGTAGGACAACACATTTGGATGGGAGGTTTATACCACGCTTTTGAATAGCATCATCAGTAGGAAGTTTGCCGTGAACAATCCTCTAGGCAGTGAGGCAAAGATGGAGAGTGAGTTTGAGGTTTCAGAGGCTTTGAAAAACATGGATGGGATGATGTTGATTTTGTAGGCAGAAGAGACGGAGAAATTTCCATCCGAGGAAGGGGACCAAACAGGAACATCTCTTCCAACCCGAATGGTGGTCCGGAAGATGTTAGCCCGAATGTCAGGAGGGATATAGTGAAAACGATCGATAGAATCGGGCCGATCCAAAACATCTTTGATTTTGACCCTTGGGGGCTCAATGTCATGCAGAAGGAAGTCCTTGAGAAGGGAGTCGCCAATCTAGATATCCAACCAAAACATAAGGTTCCCTTCCTTAACCTCCCAATGGATATAAGGCTTCATAACATTATAGGCCGCGAGTAAGGATTTGATTCTGCTGAAGCGAGTGTGGGAGGGGTTATGGGAGAGACCATAGAGGCTTTTCATGAGAGACGAATAGGGAGAGGACCCAAAAAGGATATTCTAGAGCCTTTTCATTTGGAAGGCTTTGATGATTGCAGAGAGATTCTTGACGCCAAGCCCACCGTTGGCCAAAGGTTTACAAATAGTGGACCAAGCAATCCAATGATGGTGGTGTTCCTCGTCAAAGGAATTCCAAAAGAAATTGGCAAATGTGGAATCCAGAGTAGAGATGACCGACTTGAGGGTGTTAATAACCGAGAGGATGTGGATGGGAATGGAGGATAAAACGTGTTTGATGAGGAGCCTGGCGGTGGACGACAGAAGTTTGGCTTTCCATCCCAACAGTTTAGAGTGGATTTTATCAATGAGACCATGGAAGTAGGCACTCTTGGCTCTGCCAGTGAAGATTGGGCACCCAAGGTAGATGAAGGGGAAGGACCCGAGTTGGAAGCCCATAATGGAGAGGATCCTCGACAGTCTGCCTACCGGGAAGTGCTTCCCCACAAAGCAGAAGCTTTTGAGGTAATTAAGTCTTTGGCTGAAATTGGATTCAAAATCATGAATGAAGGCCATAAGGTTAGAAGTGTACCTCAAACTCCCCTTAAGGAAAAGAATGATGTCATCGGCATAGAGGAGGGCCATGGGGGCGAGGATGCCCTGTTTGATTGCAAAAGTATCCAACCAACCCAAATGGACCAACTCCTTGATTCCACGGATAAAAGGTTCCATGAAAAGGTCGAAGAGGAAAGGAGAAAGAGGATCCCCCTTGTCTCAGCCCCCAGGAGACCTTGAAGAAAGGAGAGGAGCACCCATCGACTTGGATGGAGAACCTTTCGTGCTCCACGAAACCCTTGATAAGATCGATGACCCTAGTGGAGAACCCAAATTTGCAAAGCATGCTGTAGAGGGCTCCCCACTCCACATGATCATAGGCTTTTTGAAGATCGAGTTGGAAGATGATATTGGAGCCAAACACTTTACGGTTGAGACTTTGGACCACCTCGAAAGTAGTCGAAATGTGATCAAATATTGATCTCCCTTTGATGAAACCAGCCTGTTCCGAGGAAATGAGCCTAGGAAGCAGCTTGGCCAAACAATTCACGAATATGCCAGAAGCGATCTTGTAGATGACGTTGCAAAGGCTTATGGGGCGAAAATCAGCCAAATTAGAGGAATTCGATTTCTTGGGGATGAGGGATATAAAGGTAGTGTTGAAAGATCTGGGAGCTTCCTGGGAGGAATAGAAGTGCGATATGGCATTCACCACATCCGTTTTAATGATATCCCAGCAGTGACGAAAGAACTTAGCATTGAACCCATTAGGGCTAGGGGTGTTGTTGACAGGCAAGTCACTAATGGTATTGCGAATCTTAGATTCATTGGGATACTAGTTAAGTTGGCACAATCTTCAAGGGTGATGATCGGAGGTATGACATCAAGAAACCTATTGATATCACCCGTGCCACCGGAGGTAAGGAGAGATTGGAAGAAATTAGTCGCTTTGGAAGCAGCCAAGTCCCACGAACCATTACCAATGGAGGAAGAGAGGGAGTTTCGGTTACGCTTAGCAAATCTCTTTTTGATGGTGGCAAAAAAGAAGGTATTATTGCCTTCACCATGGAGCAACCAACCAATCTTGGCTTTCTGGGCCAGGAAGTCATAATACTTAGCGAGGGTGTCCTCTTGTTGGATACGAGTATCATCAAGCTCAGAAGAGATCTGATCATCCTAATGGGATGTCAGTTTGGCCTCTAGATCATCATGACGACTCTTGAGATCTTTGACAATCAAGTGAATGTCGCTGAATACCACCTATTCCAAGATTGCAGGGCTTTTTTGAGACTGTAGATCTTGAAGTAGAGGTTGTCGAGGTGATTAGGAGTAGGATTAAGGGTGGGTGTATCCCAAACATGTCTGACCACATTAAGGAAGGAAGGATTTGTGAGCCACATGTTCTGAAACCTAAAGGGACGAGGTCTAGACGCATTGTGAGCAGAAAGAGGAAAAATCATAGGCGAATGGTCCGAATTCCTCCTAGAAAGGTAGGATGAGGAGGGAGAAAGGGCTAAGGTAGGCAGAGAAATGAATATCCTATCCAATTTTTTATAAATACATGCACTGCCATGTCTACCATTACACCAAGAAAGCTGGTTCCCATCCATAGGAAGTTCCAAAACACCTAAAGAGTCTCTCCACCTCAAGAAGTCGGCGACTTGGGGTAAGTGAAAAGGGAGGCCACCACTTTTTTCGGACGCACGTAGGATACAGTTAAAGTTGCCACCTATAAACCAAGGGATAGAAGACGTATCCATGAGATCAGAGAGCTAAAGCCAAAGGTCCCATCTGGAGTTCGGATCACAGGAGGCCTAGACTTCGGATATGTAGCACGTAGCATTAGGAAGTCCGCAGCGGATAGATATTGCTTAGGGCATAGCACTGATGGAAGTATGGATAGTGTTCTTAGCAAAGCACTAAATGTTAGGAGCACACAGGGAGATATGAGTTTGAGAGAAGCCAATCAAGTCCATGAAAATCGAAGCTAAAGAAGCATCAGCAAAAGGCTTAAAGAGAAATATGATATCAAGATTGTGCACTTGAATCAAATATTGGATATGATTGGAGGTGGGCGTGTTAAGCGCCCCTCTACAATTCCAAAAAAACCCTTTCCTTGATAAGAAGGTCTAGATAGCGATTTATTGCAACTTCTCATCAACCTACAGCTTCCCTATTCAGAGCCACCCCCACGGGCTCCTCTAGACCTACCGGTAGAGTGTGCCACATGTGCGTCTCCAAGACCATGGGAAGAGACAATAGTCTGGTTGTCAATAGATCTTGACGAGATCGAATCAAAACTGGAGGCTAAGGAATGGTCATCATTGCTCACCAAAAGACGCTCCTCAGACTCAACAATTTCCCAAATTAAAGGGGGTCAGGATCTGGTGGTGTAGGGGACGGGAATGGAATATAGATTCCCCAGGTGATAGGGCCATTTTCAAGAGACAAGCATTTAGCGGAATCCTGATTACGATTTTGATTTTCAGCAAACAGAACTCATCCCCTTGCTTACTAAACTGAAAAAATGCATTGTTGAAGGAGGCAAAGCGGTTCTTGTGAACAAAGTCATAATCCATGCGAACTGATCACATTATGTGTGAAAAATCAAGCATTGCAAGAACTGAAATCAGTTTGGGCTTGGGGGGTTATGGAAGACGATCATAAAATCATCGACTGAGAGGCGTCAACTGAAAGAGGTTCACGCTCCAGAACACGGGAAGCACCAGCGCAACATTTATTAGAGCAGCTCGAAAATGCAAGCGAAGAATCAAGCAATGGTGAGTCACAAACCAGAGGCATATTAACACACAAAGGGCTATCAACAGGAGAAGAGAATACCTGTTGGGGGATCGGGATATCAGAAGAGCAAGTCTTCTTGTACTCCACCCCCAGATCATCGATGTGCAGTGGCGTAGAGGGCTTCTTTGATTTTTGTTTCATCCGAACCTTGCGTTTCACTTTTGTCGAAGCTGGAGGACCTCCTGTAGCTCTAGACCCCCCCAAAGAAGAAGGAGAATTTATACAACCAGGATCAAACACCCCCCCATGGTCCTCCGACATCGAAGCAGGGAGGGGCTCACAGTGCTTAGCAGGACCTGACTTAGAGGAGGTCAGGGTCCTCTCCTTTGCCGGCAGAGCTGACGACTATCCATGGTCGGTGGAGTGCGAAGCTCCAGAAGCGCCAGAGAGACCTGTAGCAGAAGCAGAGGAGCAAGAATGCACAGTATGACCAAGTTTCAAACAGAGCGAATAGCATAGGGGAATCCGTTCAAAAATAACCTTCTGATGAACCATCAAACCCCCATTGGAAATCCGAACAAACGAAGGACGGGGCTCGAGAAGGTTCATCTCAACACACACCTGCGGATAACCTGGCCTCAAGCCTTGAACCGTGCGTGGGTCCACAAACACAGGGGAACTCAATTGATAAGCAAGGGATAGGAGCACGTTCGGATGGTTGAGATGAAGGTTGGGACCAAGGAATCCCACCCAGATAGGCACCGACATAACCACCGCGTCCGTGCGAAACGGAGGAGTCCAACGAATGAACTGAAGCTGGACATTGTTCAAAAATGCAGAGCCAAGAGAGAAAAGCCTAGAGAACTCCAGGTAAGAGGAATCAACAAACCAGTGCCTCATATCCAAAGCCGTCAAGGAAAACTTGGAGATCTTCACCTTGAGAAGAAGGAATTCATTAACCGCCTAGAAGAACAGTTTCGATCCCATCGCCCGAATCACCACCGAATGAGAGAAACCCTTAGAAAGGTCTGCAACCTCATTGGCGGAGAGGGAAGTGCAGAGGTGGTCGTCCACCCTAGAGGGTAGACGAACCGACACAGAAAGTTCCTCGAAAGGAAGGGCCGCCGAGGAGCCACGGCTGTTCACCACAGAAGCATAAGAAGGTCTCCGCGACGGAGATGCTCTTGGATTCGAGGTAACCGGATCAGGGGGAGACTTAGAGGAGGACCCCATGATCCAACGACAAGATCCACACTAGGAGCGCAAAATAAAACCAAAACCAAAATGACAAAACAAAGCGGAAAAACACACGGAGCACATGCGAGAAAAACACAACCGCAAACCCTAGCCCCGAGGGACATCCGCAGCTCCTACCCAAGGGGAGGAACCATGGCGAGGGGCCAACCGGCTCCCCTCCAGGGGAGGGGAGGATGAAGGGCCTCACCAGAAGAGGAGTGAGGGAAACATTAGGGGAGAGGGGAGAGCGAACGCAGGAGAGGACGGGAGCGGCAGGGGGAGAGAGAAAAGACCCCTCGCAAGAGCGCAGCGAAGGGAAGGCGCACCCAGATTCGGCTTGATTCTCATCCACCAACACCTCAGGAAAACACCTCTTCACATCTTAACCAAAGAACCTATTTCTCTAATTACATCACATCACTCCCTTTCTCTAAATAAGTCACGACGCTTTCTCTAAATTGCCCTCTCCTCTCATTAACTGCTTATTTATCTCCATTTAATAACCTCCACTTACTTCCATCAAATCCATAACCGTTCTCGAAGACCTGAAGCACTGCACCACTCCTTCACTTTCACTCTCTTTACTTTGACAAACACCAACTTTTCCCTTTCTCCTCTCATCTTCACCAAGGTAATCTTTGCTTTTCAATTTTCCTTTTTGTTTTACTTTAATCTATTTCTTACTGCCACTTTGTTTTGCTTTGTTGTTTTGTTTGATTTGGCTACCCTAATCGACTTTTTTTTTTCCTTCTATTCTTTCCCTTTTCATTTGATTCTTAAGCCCTAATCCTTGATATACTCTCAAAAACACTGTGATTTGATCGTCTTTGAACTCGATTGATGCTTCTCTTTTTTTTCTTCTTTTTTTCTCCCTATTAGATGCCTCTTACTACCCGATTTGGAAAGAAACCTATAGATTGTAGTAAGCATTCTACTCAACACTCTACCAACTTCTCCCCCTCCTTCTCCTCCATATCAAATGCCCCTTGGAACCACCATTTTCGTTAGCCATGAAGCTGAGAAGAAGTTCTTCTCACAAAAAGCCAAGCAAAAATTGTCACACACCATCTCCTCTTTGACCAATTGACCGATATTGAAGGTGTTAGTATTAAATCACTTTTTGATGCCCAACACCTCACTATTTTCTCCTCTCCTAATTTCTCTGCAAAGAAAAACATTAAATGTGTTTATCCCCAGTTGGTTGGAGTTTTCTATGCAAACTTGACCCAAATAGAATCGCCACCTACTCGTGTCTTGACTTCATAAGTCGGTGATTGCACGTTTATGATTGACACATCTGTTATGTGTCAAGTTGTTTGCATTGATATGTCTGGCCAACTTCTTCAAGATCTTGAAGAGTGCATTCCTATTCAGGATGTCTACTGCACCATTGTTCTTCCTCAATATTGTGATCAGTCTTATTCTAGCTTTCCAACCAAAAAACTTACTCTCTTAGCCCACTTTCTCACTCGAGCTATTGACTGGAACATTTTTGGCAAGACAGGCAGCACAATCATTGTCTTCGTCGCACTGCCATCCTAGTCTATTACTTCATTCGCAAAATCAAAGTCCTTTGGCTGAGAGTCTTTCTCAATCACATGATTGATACACATACTAGTTCACTCCCCTTTGGTTCTTTTTTGTCCCATCTTTTCAAGTTATTTAAAATCAAGTTGCACTACTATCAACTTGAAACTTCCTTTACTTTGATCAAGCTACTCTTCAACGCATCAAGCAAGTTGTTTCTTTACAGCCAAATGAAGTTGTCTCTGATGATGCACTAGACGGTGCCAGCCTTTCTTACACCATTTCATTAGAGGATCCATGCCATCCTTAGAACCTTGATTGGGACTACATGAAGAGTGATGATACTAATCCTGCTACAATGAGTGGCATTGGAGTTGTACTCCAATGCCAAGTTGATGACTGCAAGGCTGTTGCTGCTGTCCTTGATGGGATGCAACATCAGTTCGACTACTTCAAAGCTAGCATCAAGAAAGATTTGAAGAAGGTTAAATTTGCCCTTAAAAATCCTTAAAGCATAGTTATCTTAGTTTAACTCTGCTTTAGCGATAACTTTAAATATTTTGCTTAGGTTTGAACTCTATTGTTATGTATTTTGGATATGTGCACTTTCATTTTCGTTAGGATTGCTTTCCTTTGCATGACAGTAGTTTTGTTTTTAAATACTATGACCATTGATACTATCAATGTGGATATGTTGTGTGTGTATTTCTATTTTGATGTTTTGATTATGAGAATATCATTTTTCTTTAATCATCTTTTATTCTTTGTCAATATATAGTTCTCTCCATGCTTAAATGTTTGTTTACATCTTTAAGACTTATCTTTTTGATGTCTCTTAGAAAGGGGGAGATAAAAAGAGAAAGAAAACAAAGAATTAGATGAAATGATAATTGTTTCCCCTTACATTTTTAATATGCATCAATTCTTTTTGATAGGGGGACTATTTGTTCTTTTTATCGAAATTATATTGTCAAACATCAAAAAGGGAGAGATTATTAATACATTAGTACTATATCATTCTATTTTGATGTCTAACAAAATTTATAATTATTATTGTATTTGTATATTATTCTTGATTTACAAGAATATCATTACATACATTTGATAGAGATACAAGAAGTATTAGAAGTCTTGGCTGTTGGTGCTAGAGCACCACGATCATTTGTTTTGATGATAACAAAACATGTGTCATTTAATATTTGCGCTTTGAGTCCTAGATTTCAGGTCAATCGCAAATGGATACGTGATTAGACGGAGTTCGAGCTCGCATCCAGGACGGATTGGAGGAGCTCGATGGAGAGCAGAAGAGATTCGCGAGGAGCGATATATTGAAGATGGAAGGAAATGAAGAATAGGATAGATTTCCTTCTTTTATACTTGTTGTATTTTTCGTTTCTTTTGTTGCTCTTTATTTCCTTAGATAATTCATGTTAAAGAGCCTCAAAGTACCCTAACAGTAGTCCTAGGAACACTTGCACAACCCTAGGATACTTAGATTTTCTGTAGAACACTTAGAAAACCAATATAGGGTTCAAACAGCACTTCCAGACGTCTAATTCCCAAATCAGACGTCTGATAAAGTATTTTAAGACGTCCGACTGTTGTTTCAGACCTCTGATAACTGTTAGGCTGGACATAGCTAGTTCTGTCTGATGAAATCAGACATCCAGACCTTAGACTAGACGTCTTAGGAGACGTCTGATGGATTTTCCAGGCGTCCAATTAGTGGACCGTTGGTTGGCTTAGCATACACTCAAGAATATGACCATTAGAGCCTTATCAGACGTCCATAGGACTGTCCAGACGTCTGATAATTGACCGTTTTGCCTCGGCTGACCCAAAATCTCTTCTCAGAGATTTTCTAGCCGTTGCAACGTTTGGAAAATCCATTTCCACAGTAAAAGTAGGTTTCCAGACGTCCAGACATAGTGCCAGACGTCCTATATGTCGTCTGATGGACTTGCACTAGAACCCTGTTTAGATATGATCCAAGTCAGGAAGAGACCCGCCCAAAATCAGACGTCTGACCTTGGAATCAGACGTCTTAAAGTGAACTTCCAGACGTCTGATGCTAGAATTAGACGTCTGATAAGCCTGTCAGAACAATGATTGTTCCTGATTTCGGGCTGATTCTCTTGGGCTTTGTTCCCAACGGCTATAGAACCTTTCCTAAGCCTTCCAAAGCCTTCCTAAGGCCTCTATAAATAGAGGGGAGCCTTTACACACCTAGAGACACACAGACACACTAAGAGAAACACAAGACACACTTAAGCAACATAGTTCCACTGTCTTGTGTCCTAGATAGCTCTTGCTCTCCAAGCTCAAGCTCCATTCTCTTGAGAGCATCAAGTTTCGCGCACCCGCTCTCCCGCCGTTGTTTACGAGAGCGACGTTGCGCCGTCGCGTGGCACACGCACCGCGTCATCAACTCGACGCACTCCTTGCAAAGGGGAGTTTCCTTATTCCTATAGAAGCTAGGTTTATAATTACTTTGTTGGCTCTATAGGATTACTTGTTTATTTTATCTTTGTTATTTGGTTGGGTATTCGCTTTGCGAATTCCCGTCTCCTTCGCGAGACAAAATCCTTCTCGTGGAGAGAAGGGGTTGAGGTACACTACCCTCGTTTAAGTAGCGTGGTTGTATTGAGATTGAATCACCCTCGTTTAAAGTGATTCGGTTGAGTGGATTTTGATCAACTTGGTTGATCGGAAAATCCTAACTCGAGAGGGTTAGGTGGTAGTTTTCACCTGGTTTGGGTTTCCACCTAAAAATAATTGTGTACTCGTGTGATTGCTTATTTGTGAGATTATTTATATTTCAATTCCGCATTTTTTACGTCACACTGATCTCACCCCCTCCGAGTAGGGAACCTTCATTGGCCATTCATGATATACGCATTATTCACTTACACATTCACGTTAAAATCTACTTTATTAATCGCTTCATAAATAGTAATTGATATTGCAGTTCTTTTATTATGAGCATAATTGATGAAATCTAGGTTCATAAAATTTTTTATATTGACTTTTATTGACTTATATTTTATGGAAATGATTATATAAATGTTACAAAAGCTTTTATAAGTTATTTTCGTCACATGTCATTTGTAAGTTAATCAAATTTCATAATCTTGTCGTAGTTTAAATCTTAGTCTTACAATTATTCGATGCTATATCTTATTAATCGACTAATTTTTCCTAATTATATACTATTGCAAATTTTAAGTTCAATTATGTTATATATAGTTACTTGAATGTTTTGGATCCACCGTTCGTATCTTTTCAAAGGACCCTAGTATTTTTATAAATACTCTTGTTGGTTCCTCCATGCTACATCTACTTGAAAAATCTTCAAAAGATACATTGCAATCAAAATCTCTTCCACACCATTTTCAAAGTTCTCTTAAAGCCCTCTTTTAAGTGTGATCAATCACAAAGGCAGTTCATTGCATCCACGCATTAAAGGTTTATTTGAAAGGAAGTATTTTAAATTATTGTACTCCATACTTTCATGTGCTAATAACATTATCTTTAAGGAAAGTTTATATTAGAGTAAATTGATTAGTTTTTGAGCATATATATACTTACACGCCACACATATATACTTGGCCCTATAGGATTATTGTAAGTTTCAAATTTATTTTGACACTTGGGTTTTCTAGTGTGGAATTCTCGTTCTTCCTGTAGAAAAGAACAAATTTACTTTCTTGTGAGTTGTACAAGGTGGTTGTTGTAATTTGAGGTTTACCACCCTCGATTGAAACTTGGTAGTATAGTGGATTACTTGCGTGTAGCAAGTGGCAAAATCCTTGTTAGGAGACAAGGTAGAGGTTTTTCATGGTTGAAGGGTTTCCTCTATAAATTATTGTGTTCAATTTGTGGTTTGAATTAGTGTGCTTTTAGAATTTCAATTTTACTTTATAATTGTTATTTTTGCATAACTCACCCCCCTCTTGTGTTATTCTCAATCTTGGGGTTTTCAACCGTGATGGACACATCCATATGGTTGGATTGGGCAATTTCTACTTTGATTTTTAAGGTGCAAATTAGAGGCTGTGTTCGCATATGATTGCGTGAGAGGGGTTTCAGGTGGATGTGCTCACATGCAGGTGAGGTAAAATGCCACCTTTTGACACATTTAAATTCCCCTTCCTTATTCAAGCATTCTTCTTGAAATTCGTATACACAATAGGAAATCTTCTTAATTGATTGCCACTATTTTATTTTGACTAATACTATTTCGATACCCCCATACCTGTGCTTGTTAGCCCTTGTGGGAATGCATAATTTATTTATAAAATTATTAAATGTGGGGTTGTTGTGATTAACGTAAAGATTAGTAAAAGACCAATTTTGTATATTGTTAACTTGAGCTAATTACTTGTGTAATGTTTAAATTATGTTAAAAGGGACCTTGTCATTGCATGTATCAAATGACTTCCGATAATTATGAAATTTATACCATTTGATTCCTTAAGTAATAATTGGTAAGGGACCACCGATAGAAATATGAAATTTCTAAGTTAAATGTCTGTTTGGAAAATATTGTGAATTGATCCTTCTTTATGCATTGAACCTATAAAGTTAATAAGATACTGAAAGGATTGTGTGATGTGTTTGTTAATTAGGGTTATTTAATATCACAATTGTGTATGTAGTATAGAGTCATAATCCAGTCGGATGATATTTTATTTATATATAATTTTTACTGATTTTATTGTAAGTCGTCTACTAGGAGGTAATTATTGATATATATCACTCTCTAAGATCCAAAATCAATCTTTTATTCCAAAAATATAAATGTTATTTACAAATGAATGAACTAAAATCTAAATAATTTATATAAGGAATCAGACTAAGTTAATTATATACAAGTTAGATCAATTAAATAAAGATTAGTGACTTTATCTACAAAAGAAATGCCTAAATAGTATATACAATTTAAAGGCATCAAACACTAATTTAGTCTAGATTGGGTTAGAATAGTTTATAACTCATCTCTATATATGTAAGAATATATACAAGTATATAATTACTTATAAATAAACTATCTATATACAAGTTTATATAGGAAGAATCAGAAGAAAAAATTGTCTATGCCTTAAAAACTATATACAAATAACGAACAAAGAATTGATTTTACTCCTAATATAAATATCTAAGTTATGTTTTCTTTATTTCTCATCTCTTATACTTATTCTTCTTCTTAAGCCCCTATGTTTTCTAAGGCACGACTCTTCTCTCTTCAACACTTAGAAAATTTTCTTCTCTTCTTACACTCAACACTTAGCCCAAAAAATTACTTTTGGGCTACCCCAAACTAAATCAACAGGCACTAGGGTTGGACCACAATTACCTTGGTAGCCCATAATATCCACAAATGCCTATAGGCCACTCATATTGGGTCACCCCTAGTGGGCCGCACTCAATAGAGCCCTAACCTATGGCCTCTAGGGACACTAGTATATAGGTCTCTCTCTCTCTCTCTCTCTCTCTCTCTCTCTCGAATATAGCAAGCATAGAATGTGGCATGTGCCTGAGGGAGTGATGTAGACACTATTATTCGTAATAAAATGTCTATTTATGCATGTTCCTAGGCTAGTTAGATATTTCCGGTAGTGTAAATAATGCATAATAGCATCATCATGTATTTAGAGTAGATTGTATAAATTGTATACTAATTCTCCCATCTTAATGGCTAGGGCACATGGAGACTTGAATTCGAACTTTAAACGACAAATTTGACTGTACGAATGGGATTAGGTGGATGATTGTAGCCCAACGATGCAAAAATAGACCAAATCTAACATTCGTAGTGCCACCTACAAGCCAAAGAAGATGGACGACTAGGATGGTGCCATGTGGTGCCATCCCAGCCACCCAAAGTTGCCCTCAATGCCTACAGGCCCTCCCCTCATCCATGCCTCGTTGATCCTAGCCGTTGGATTCCAATCCAACAGCTGAGATGCATTCGTGCCCGCCTCTTGACAAGTATAAAGGAGATCTTCACATTAAATCTTAGCTATTGGATCATCAACCAACGGTTGAGATTAGATCTCAGCGTACCCTCATCTCATCTCATCGCCTAAGTCCTACGTAACAATGGCCATTGGATCAACATCAGACGGCCCATGCCTCGTGATGAGCAAGATTTTGTATGCAAAAAGTTTGAGTTAAAAACCCGTAGTTGTAGTGTGTAAAAATCTGCCATCAAATAAATTTATAATCGAAATTATGATGTGTCCCAGGTCAAACATGTAACGACCCGATTCCCAAGTCCCTACGAGATACGAGAACCGGATCGACTCGACTAATCCCAAGACCTAGTCGTCCAACGAGGAAGTAACCAAAAGAGCAGTAAAATAAACCACATTCAACATGAATATAACTAACAGTAAGGAAATACAGCAGTAAGGAAAGAAACCGCTACAGTATATACCACCACAACAGTAGAACAACATTCATAACATAATATGAACTGCAGGTAAAGAAAAGTACAGCGGAAACAAGAACTACTCACTATAACGGAACAAAAAGAGGTACAAGAGAGCAGTGGTAACTCTACTGGACCCTACTCGGCCCAGCATCCCCTGCAGCCGCTGACCCTGGCTGCTCAACACCTGGTCCTGAAAGGTAACGAGTGTAACACGTCAGCAAAACGCTGAGTAGAGTGGCAGCTAAACTAAAGAAACAGTAAAGTGTACAGAAGCTGTTTTAAATTTTCTTTCTTCCTTTATTTACGTCTTTCTATTGTTTCACAATTTATCTATTTCTCAGATCCTTCACTTGATCTCGAATGTTCCTCGTGGGAACGATCTTGATTGCAGTCTTTTCCGAACATTAGAAGTAGCACGTGATGCTCTCCTGGCCGGGAGAGTCCCCCGTGGTGATCCTACTCTCAGTCAACCACCCCAAGGTCACTGACAGACGTAACGGTGACTACGGCACGCGCGGTAAACGCACGGGTAGTTAACCCGCACTGGCACGCGGTCAGTCGTTTCCGTTAACGGGTGCGCCCAAAGCACAGCACGGAACCAGTACAGGGCAGAGCCCTCTCAGTAACAGGGGTCTAACCCCTCCACAGTAACCAAATAAGGGCCTTGCCCCTCCACAGTCCGCACACCCTCGCCTGACTACCCTGGTTTGCCCCAGCGGGCCTAACAAGTCAGTGTGGGAGGCTAGCAGAACCCCGGGGACCGTGGTGTAGCTAGTACCTCCCTACACTAGTAGCTCTCCTCGGTACTACGTACACGAGGGCTAGCAAGTTGGTACAGAGTGGCCATTCCTAACCCCGGATCCCTGGGGCGGCTGGCTCCGCTCTGCACTAAACAGGGGGGGACAGTCGCTCTCCTTGGTACTCCGTACTCAAGGGCCAGCTCACTTCCCCAATTCTATTCCATTCACTTTCCAGGAGTTCTACTCCTAATTCCCCGTAGGGTTCCAGCTCTTTTAACTCAGAACATCCAAGTTTCACTTTCCAGTTTCACGTTCTTACAATCTATATTCTCAATCACGTTTATTTATTCATAACAGGCAGCTGTTAATTCAATTCACAGGCAGCTAGTATTTCCTTTTCACATTTTCCAAGACTACAGTATTCATACATTCCACTAGTTTTCCCATCCTAGGATTCATGCCATATCCTAGGATCTATCATACAATCAAGTTTTCCAGCCCTAGGATTCATGCAACACCCTAGGAATCTACCATTCAATCTATTTCTCATTCCTAAGATTCATGCAATGTCCTAGGTTCTATTTATGGTTTCATAATTTAACAGATTATACTTAAAGCCACTCTACCAAGTACAATGGGAGTAATGGGGCGTGGTCGGGAATCCCGCGTGCCTCCACGACCCCCGAGACTGCAACGGAACGGGGTCCTATCACAAGGATCAAACACAAGGAACTTCTCAAAATAGTATACAGCTACTGTAGACAGGTAGAGGATGTAATTCTGAAAAGAACGCAACTCGAAATGCGGAAAACGGAGCCCGAACGGGCCCGAAACGGGTCGAAAACGACGAAACAGTGTAAAATCAGACGTCTGGAACTTCTTCTAGACGTCTTAAAAAGTGGATCAGGGAATTACCTCGCTCTACGTGGGCTCTCAGACATCCAGAAGCCTGCGGGGGCGTTTGACCTAGTTCCTAGACGTCCGATGGTCACCAAGGACGTCTGGAAGTCGTTCCCGCCGTCTGGCACTGGAGCCAGGCGTCTGATTCGCGTTGGATGACGAATCACCGAACCTGCACGTACCCATCTCTCTCTCTCAGTACGGTCAGTCGAAGAAAAGGAAGAAGACGGAAATAACTCACCTTTCAGACGTCTGGACAGTCTTCTAGACGTCGTGCCCGTCGTCTGGCTATCAGCCCAAACGTCGGATTCTGGAAAAGTTTCCAGAACCAGGGCGCCTCTCGCCCTCCGCTCGCGACGCCCGGCCGCACCGCGAGTACTCCGCCTGCTGCTCGAGCTGTAGCAGTCCTCCCGCGTCGCTCCGTGCCCGCTGCGCCCCCCGCCGGCCGACCCTAGCAACCCCGGCGAGCTCGCCCTCACGGCCGAGCGCTTCCTCCCCCGCGCAGCACCTCCTCCTGCACCCGCCGCGGCTGTCGCCGCCGCCGCTGCACCCTCGCGCTCTCTCTCGCGCACGCTCTCGCGCACTGGCTGGAAGGAGAAGAGGAAGGAGACGGAGGTGACGGGAGTGAGGGAGAGGGCGTGGCCTTTTAAGGCCAGGCGAGGAGGAGAGAGAGAGCGCGACAGAGGGCGCAGGAGGGAGAGGGAAAAAGAAGAGGTGGAGCAGGTCTGCGCGTACAGGCGCGCAGACGCAACGGTGTGCGCGCAGAAAAATGAATCCCAGACGTTTGGAAGTGATACCAGACGTCTGGTACGACGTCTGGGACACCTCCCAGACGTCTTAAAAGACGTTTGAAAGCACGGCTCGTAACAAAACACAAGGAGGTGAACGCTTGATTAAAAATTTGCTTTTCTTTTTATAAAGTAGAGTAGCTAGTTGAAATTAATCTACACAAGCTAAACTACTCAAAGTATATATAATAGAAGAAAGAGAGAGAATAATACAAAGAAAGAGAAAAATACAGAGAGAATGAACAAGTATTTCATAACAATAGAATCATGTTCATTACATCTACTTGCAAAATTAAAACTACACCAGAAAGCAGTAAAAAGATAAGGATGAGAAAAATCTTCCTTGACGGCTGCTTGGAGGACAAGCTGCATTGACAGAGCGCTTGGAAGATAGTGGTGAGAAGCTGGATGAGGCAGGACGAAGCTAGAGGATGGAGGAAGAAGTAGGTGGCATCACAACAGGATCCGCTTCTCGAATGGTGATGAGAAGACAACCATGAGATGCTCCATGAAGAGGGTAAGAAGATGGATAATTTTTTTTTTTTTTTTACACTAGAGGATCATCCCAGGTTCAGGACTAGCTCCTTAGAGCTTTGGAGAGGAGAGATTGAGAAAGGAAGGGATGGTGAAATGTTTGAGAGGGTAGGCCTTTTATAGGTGTAGAAATGGGGGCAAAAGGGTAATTTCTAAGGCCTTAATATTAATACACGACCTTTAGTGATGCATGTAAGTGTTACTAAAGGCAAAGGTGGTCATTGGCGTGCGAAGGACGTAAGTCGTTAGATTGAAATCGTAGTGCTGAGATTTTTTTGTGCCTAAAACGTTCAGATCAATCACCGCGTGTGCATTTGTGCATGGGCTAATGCGTTGGATCATGTGCTTGGATCGTGCGGCCATCCAGTGCATGGGATTGTGCCATGTGTTAAAGCCGCCGCCGCTCAATGCTAATCTGGCAGTTGAATTTTGATTGCCGTGGGCTCTCACGAGTGAAGATGCTCGGCGGGACTCGCTCACAGCAGTGGCTTGGGACTAATACTCGCCACCACTACACTGAGGGCTCGAGTGTGTCGCATGTTTGATTTAAGGCTCGCGCGCTCTCAGCCATTGGATGGGCATCCAACGACTGAGATCGTGAGATGCTTTGCCTTTAGTGGATGTGAGGCATGATTTGGAGAGTGACGTGGCCAAATCATGGCAGTTGGATGGCAATCCAAGAGCCCAGATCAGAGATTGCAGCACTTTAGAGGTTGGGCAGGATGCAGCAGGTGGTTTGGATGGCGCTATGTGGCTCCATCTAGACTGTCCATCTTCTTTTCTTCACAGGTGACACTATGGATGTCAAAGTAGGTCGATTTTTGTGCCATTGGGCTGAGATCGTCAATCCGAACCCATTCGTGTAGTTTGATTTATATTGTGAGGCTTCGAATTGCATCACCTTGCTCTTTGGCTGTTGATCTTCCTCGGACTGCATATGGAGTTACAAAGATCCAATCAGGGCGATCTCAGAGGTGTTGGACTCTGATCATCACCCTGATCAGATTCGTACGGTTGGATCTTCAATCTGAGGCCCAAATAAATATTGTCCTTTCCCTTTACCATAAAAAGAGCAAATTAATCTATAATTTGTAATTGCAGAATGGTGCATGCTATGCAATATTTATAATGTTGAATGCAATTATACGCCTAAGAACATGCATAAATAGATAGTTTATATGAAATAGATGTGTCTACATCACCTCGCACCATCATCTTCCTTTGTGTGACAATCCAGCGGCTTGGCGCATTGGTCACACGCGTTATTCGCAGCGAAGAGGCGCGGGTTCGAAACCGCAGACGCTTTTAATCCACAGCATAGCTGAGGTGCTGATTAGTTGGAAAATTCATGATAAAAGTTTAGTTTAAAAAATCGTCGTCATAGTTGTGAAAAATTCGGCTATCAAATAAAATTACCAAGACCAGATGAGTCTCGAGTCGAACTTGGGGAGGCGATGTTTGATTTTTTAGATAAATCCATATTTGCATTTATTTGTTTTTGGTATGTTTGGATTTTGTCATTTTTTTATAATTTACATAAGCAGAATGGCATGTGAAAGTGATCTAAACTAACTTAATCTACTTGCAGAATATTAAAGTAGAAAGAAAGAGAGAGAGATAAAATAGCTCTAGATAAATGCTTCTAATATTTATTACAAGAAAATAATTTGCAGAATAAAATCTAACTACGAAAAGTAAAAAGATAGAAAGAGAGTGAAGATTCCCCCTCAACAGCTACTTGTGGGACAAGCCAGTCGGATGACGCCTTAAAGAAGGAGAACTGAGACGAAGGAAAGAGGACGAAGCTCGGATGAAGGGAGGATGAGGCAGGGCATCTATGTCACAGGATCCACTTCCGAAATGATGAGAGGACGACCACAGGTGCTTCACGAACGGGGGTGAGAAGGTGGAAAATTATTTTGTTTTTTTTTCTCTAGTGGAGCATACCAAGGTTTGGGGCACAAACTCAAGAAGGTTCTTGAGCTCTAGAGAGGGGGAGAGAAGAGTAGGAAGGGATGAAGAGGAAGGAGGGGGTATAGGGGGCCTTTTATAGGCCTTTGGAGGGATTAAATTTGGTCATGGGTGTTTATGGGCATGCATAGGACAGGGAGCATGTTCCACACACCCACTAGAAGTGGAGATGAGGCTGTTAGCTGGTGGATCTGTGCAGGTGAATGGGTGCCCTTAGATCATGATTGTGTGGTTGCTGATCACACTACATCGTGCCTCTCTCACACGTGCATCTGCTGTCTCCGTAAGACACAGTTGGGGAGGATCTCCACCGTCAGATGCACATCGAAGGGCTGGGAGTGCTTGAGGCTGAGCTTCATACAGCACGCATATGATTGCATGTCATCACACCTACAAAGATTCACACTGCCACGTGGTAGCATCCCTGCCACTGAACGCGCACTTGCTGATGCACCTGATCCATTGACGCAGCCGCTCCTTAGTCGCATGATCTTCATCAAGCGGTTCTAATTGATTGCACTTGCGCTGAGGAGGGGAGCGGATTAAGTCTCAAACACTCGCCTTGTGTTTGAGAGTGCTACAGCTAATCATTGTGCTAAGGGCACAACTGTGTCACGAGGACCACTCGTCTACAGCCAGTGATGGGTCAATCTTGGGCATTGGATCTTGATCCAATGGTCAAGATCAGACATGGCTTGGCTCTCCTTTGGGCTGTGAAGAGGCCAGCGAGAGCTTGTCTCAGTCGTTGGACGAAGATCGAACGGTTGAGATTCCATGGCATGGATGAGGATGGAGGCAATGATGGACCTTGGGCAACTTTGGGCTGCCTGGATGGCGCCACGTGGTACCATCTAGACCATCCATCTTTTATTGCTTGTAGGGGATGCCACGGATGTCTGATCGGGGTAATTTTCACGTCGTTAGGCTGTGATCGTCGACCTGGATCCATCTGTATGGTTGGATTTTCCATTTGAAGCCTGGATTCACATCATCCTGTGCCCTGTCCATTAAAATAGGAGAATTAGTATACATTTTATACAATATACCCTAAATGCATAATGATGCATATTATGCAATACTTATAATGCTGAATGCTTCTATAGGCCTAGAAACATGCATAAATAAACATTTTATGTAAGATAGATGTGACTACATCAGGCACGTGCAATTGAGTTGTTTGATTTGGATCAAGTGGCAACGCGGCGAGATGGATGGAGTAGATTCCACATGCACACGATTATGCACGATTTGACGCATCCCTAGCGCATTAAGGGCATGATTTGAAGCATCTCCTCAAGCAATCACGACTGTCCATTCGAGATCCAACAACCTAAAGTGTCCCCTCTCGTCACAACTCAGTGGCAGGTGCACTACATTTCCAAACTTGCAACGCGAGTTCAATCCCTATGGAGTATACTCCTCTAAGTGCGCGTGAGATTGAAATAGAGCTGCACATTCACAAACAAACGGATAAGATGGGGCCACGTTGATTACATAACAATCATGCAACCTAAATCACCTAAATTAAGCTAGATTCTAGCATAACTTAGGAATAATGCATTAATAGGCATCGTAATTTGCACAATAGCTAGTTTATTAGTCGTGTAAATAATATCATCATTTTATGTAGTAATGAGAAATGATTTTAATTGTAGATGTTTCAAAGCCACGGATGACAGATCAGACCATACAGATCTGATTAGGACGACGATGGGAGTCCAACGCTTCCAAAATCATCTCAATCAGACAACCAGGGCATCTTGTGCAGTCCATAGAAGAATAAAGGCCACGGAGCTAGAGGACAAAGATTCGAGCCTTAGATGAAGAATCCAACCACATGGATGGATCCAGATCAACGATCGCAGTCCAACGGTGCAAAAATCAACCCGATCGGAGGTTTAAGCACCACATACAAGGAAAAGAAGATCAACGGCTACGATGGTGCCACGTGGCACCATCATAGTTGCCCCCTTACCACCACCCCATCTAAGAAGGCCACCCTCGCACGTTGTGGGCTGTTGGATCTTCATCCAATGGTCATGAGGGTGCCATGTCGCCCATCCAGCCGTGCTTCATCAAAGGAAAGAAAATCTCGACCATTGGATCTTCATCCAACAGAGGAGAATAAGTTTCCTTAAAACAAATCTTCATCCAACGGACGAGAATAAGTTTCCTTAAAACAAGAACATAACAAGTTGGACATGTGGCAGAGTGGTGAACGCGCTCAACTGCAAGCACGAGACGCGCGTTCGAGTGGAGCTGCGCGAAATTGGAGTGTTGGCACGAGTGCAATTGCATCATTAGATGGTGATTGAAGGGCGGAGGCACAACCACGTGGCATGATCAGAGCGTACCGCAGTCAAATGCGTGATCCCACGCATTTTGCAAAATTAGGAAGGAGAGGCACGTGTGCATGAGCTGTCTGATTGTAAGATTGGGCAACTGAGGATGAGGAGCTTAGATGAGGCTTGTAGGTGCGCGCATGGAGAGAGAACCGTTGAAGTGGGCGCGTGGGAGCAGCTGGAGCATCCGATCTTAATCCGACGCACGAAGGCATTCCATGTGTCAGCCAGAGATTGAATCCACGCGATGGAGGTGGGTTTGAAGGTGTTTTGAGGCCTAATCAAGTCTGTTGATCTCCCGATCGATGGATCTGATTAATCCTAAAGTTGTTGCACGAGATAGAGGGTCAAAAGACCCTTTTTGCCCTCTATAAAAGTTATAAAAGAAGGCTAAAGCCCCCCAGTTGAAGCATCTCTCTTCCATCAACTCCAGATATCTTCCATCTTCTCTGCAACTCTCTGTCCCTCTATAACTCCGCTCCGACCTTCATCTTGGCGCTCTGGATCTGAGGTGCTACTGCACCTCGCACAAGCATCCTACAGTGGCATCGTCTCTCTGCAACTTTCTATCTCTCTCTCTATCTATCTATCTATTTGTTTCTAGTAGCATTCTCTATTGTGAGAACTCTATTGTAATTGAAATAAATTCTGATCTTCTAAATGCATATATCTGATTCCTATACATATATACCTATATAAATATCTGTTTAGAGCATGTTTTATTGAAAAGCTTATGCAAAAATCGAGATTGCCTCCTTGCGAACGACATGGTACTCACTAGAGTTTATAAATTTATTTGTCAACGCGTTTTGCGCTATACTACAACTAATTCAACTTTTAAAATGCGATTTACGTGCCGAATACATGTTACCCTTGAGCAGGGCCTTTATAGAGTTAACGTGCGATCCATGCGTGATACTAGCCTTTCGATGAGGGATCTACGGCCCACAGGTGCCCTCAGTGACCGTAGCTTAGCAATCCACAGTAGCACTTGAACACGCGAGACGCACACTCAAATCATGATTTGAAGAGCCTTCGCGATGCTCCTGAGCGAAATTAGGCTGTGCAATCATAAATGGGAGGCCAAGATGCGAACGCATCAGAGGAGTATTGGATGTGCATGGATGCGATGAAGATCAGTGGCGTTGATTGCGCCACGTGGCAAATGACGATGTAAGATTGCGAGAGGCACATGATCATAAGGTGCGATCGTAGTGTGCCCTCACCCCTCGGATCCTGATCTAATGGTGAAGCCTCCTCACCGCACCTAAACGATGCCAACAGGACGTGCGTGAGTGTTGCGCTGTGCGCTGTTGTGCGTGTGGGCAGGGGTCACGATGCATGTCTGATGCGTGCATTAAAACCCTTTGTCCGACCAAATCATTTGGCAAAGCCCTTTTTCACCCTATAAATACCCCCTACACCCCCATTCTCAAACCATCTCTTCCTACTCTTTCCACACCTCCTTCAAAGCTCTACAAGCTTGTCCCAAGCCTGGTATGCTTCACTAGAGCTAGAAAATAATTATTTTTCCCTCTTCTCATCCCCATTTGTGGAGCGCTCATGGCCGACCTGTCACCCCCATTAGGGAAGTAGATCCTGCTGCGACATTGTCCTGTTTTGTCCTTCCTCCGGCTTCATCCTCCTTTGTCGCGCATCTTACCACCCTCTTCTGGGCACTCTATCAACGTGGCTCGTCCTCCAAGCAGCCGTTGAGGAGGATATTTCTTCTCTTTCTTCTTTTTACCACTTTTTAGATTAGAGTTTAATTTATGCCTGTAGATGTAATAAATATTTGAATTATCTAGATAATATCTGTTTTTGTCTTTCTCTCTTACTCTCTCTTACTCTCTCCCTCTCTTACTCTCTCCCTTACTCTCTCTCTTTTATTTTGCAAGTAGAATAAAGTAGAGTAGCCTAGATAATCTTCTAATCTGATTTCTGCCTTAGTTAAAATACTAAAAAAATATAAAAGCACAATAACACCAAAAATAAATAAAAACAAATGCGGATTTCTCTAAATCAAATGTTTACCTCCCCGTGTTCGACCCGGGACTCACATTGAGTTTCGGTTATAAATATTATCTGACGATCGAATTTTTTTACAAATTTGCAATGACTTGGGTTTTCCAAACTTCGATTTTTCTTCGCACGATTTTTTGGCCTGTCATTTTGTCAACGTTGTCAAGGAGGCAACGGACTTTGATTTTTCCCTGCATTTTTCGCCTTACTTAACTTTCATCTCACTTTTATCCTTTCCTACTATGATTGCAGGTACTCTTCCGAGGTGGGCTAGAGCAGTATAAATCGGAGAAAAGTGAAGATGAAGATTTTGTAAGTTCACCCACTGGATTTCGCTTCATCATTAGAATAAACCAAACTCAAATCAACTTAGGTGCTTGCATAAACCCTATGTTAGATCTTGGTTGTTTGATTGCCACTCCACCCACCTTACCCCCCACATATATAGAAAAATACAAAAAAAATATTTCTGATATGATTGTGGGACAATTAAAATTTACACACTATAAACACCCACACACCAAGGCACTCTCTTCCTGATTCTACAACTTAACGAGAATCTGATCCATGGATTTGGTACACCTTAACTCAATACACATAAGTGAGTAGAGATCTGACTAGGTTAAACATTTGTGTGCCTTAATCTAGTGGTGCAACGGGCCAATTGATTGATCTGTTTGGGCCGTACCACTCAATTTAAAATTGATTCATCCAGTAGCTGCCTCTTAAGATTTAATTGTTAGGACTGAACCAGGCACTCCACATTATTTTTCCAATTTTAAAGGAATATACATACATTTGTGCTTTCAAAACTTGGAGTGTTCCACTGAACTTGATTGAACAAACCTAACTAGTGAACCTTAAAAGCTACTAAACAAGGTTAAACTTTAAAAGACAAATCATAAAATAACTTTGTTTGAAAACCCTGGTTGTGTACGCACACACGAATTAATCGATTTTTAAGGGCACAACCTATCTAAAGGGCCCATTACATTCCAGAGCACATTCAAACATAAGACTAATTAAAACTGAGTATACATTGGCCTTAAGGATTGACTCACTCTTTGCAGCCCAGATCGATATTATTTTCGATTAATCTGCTTTTACTAGTCCATCTGATGTCTAGCTAAGGGAGTAGTGTCAAATAATTGCAGTTGAGGGGTATCAAAGGAACCGAAGATGCAAGCCAAGGGAAGAACCTTCTCCCCAATCCCTCCCTCCAACTGGTTGGATTGACCGGATAGAAGAAGATCAAATCATTTATAATCTTACGACGAGTTTTGGGAGTCTGTAGATCTTTAGGCTACCTGCTTAAGGACAGATTTGATTGTTTCTACTGCAGGGCACCTTTCTCTTCTCTGTTTTTTTTTTTTTCTTTTCCACGTATCCTTCCACCTCTTACTCATGCTTCCAATCCTACCCTCCTACCACTACTTATCCCTAAAATGATTATTGTCCCGACTCAACCTATGACCAATCATCCACTAGTTGGGATAACTTTAATTGGGGATGTGATTCCGGACCTCAATGTCCAAGGCCCAACCCTAGACATCAAGATTTTGATTACTATCCTTCTCATGCCTACACTGACTGTAGATCTCCACACTACTATGAACAACCTTTTTTTTTTTTTTTGAAAGAGTGAGGAGTTCCATTGTTAACGATGGCAGACCGGGAGCATTTTATTCAGATAAAAAATCAATTAGGAAAAAAATTACAAGGAAATAATCCCACACCCCACTATAATATTTACAAGGAGACTCTCCATGCTTCCACTAACTCCCAACATTCATTGACAATGCTCCTCACATTTATTGATGTCCCACGAAATAACTTCTTGTTACGAGCGCACCAAATGCACCATAAGGCTCCAGCCATCAATGGACGTGGCTTGGAAGAATTTCTGTAACATGTCCATAAGTCTTCCCAAGAGGGTAAGGCTTCCTCAAAGATGGCCCTCCATATTTGATCTGTTACTAGGCAAGTAGAAAAAATGTGTAAGTCACTGTCGGTGGGGAAGTTGCAAAGAGGGCAATTTTGGGATGGTACACCCAATCTTGTGTGCCTTAGATCACCTGTGATGAGTACATTTCTTCAGCTCAACCAAAGAAATATTTTTATTTTCAGAGGTATTTTTTGATGCCACACCATTGCGCAATCCTTGTTTATCAATGATGGGTTGGAAGATTCTCTACCAATCAGCCAATTGTAGGCCTTAGAAAGAGTGAACAGTCCATGAGTCCATGCAAATTTGTCAGAGCCTCCCATTGGTTCAAAGGTTTCCAGCTTTCTCCTTAGCTGCTCCAATTCCTCTTCCAGTTTGCCATACTGTCTTGTTGCATGATTCAGCAAGTCCCATCTATTGTGTAGCGAACCCCAATAGTCCTTCACCACTACTCATTTATCTGCTGCAGCATTGTAAACGCGTGGGAATCTAGAATTTAGGGGTCCCAGGCTAGACCTCTCATCATGCCAAAAGGTGAAGTGTTGGCCATCACCAAGTATCGACGCAAAGTGTTGCCAATTCTCACACATGGCAGCCCATACTGATTTCCAGAATGGGGATGGTCTGCAGGGGGTAGTAGTGCATCTGGTTACATGAGACCAGCCATGTACATCTTTAATGATCATAGACCAAATCCTGTCAACGTCTTTAAGGAGCTTGATAGCCCACTTCAGCAGCAGGGAGTCATTGAACTCCTTCAGTGAACGAATGCCAAGAACACCACATTTTTTGGGAACACACAACTGCTACCATTTCAGGGGGTGGAGAAATTTGCCCTCAGATTTTGCCCCTTTCCAAAAGAATCACTTGCACAGCTTGTCAAGTCCAAATGGATTTTGGATCTTTGAAAACTAAGAAGAAGAAGACTGGAATAGAAGTGATGACCGAGTTCAGAAGGATAAGCCATCCTCCTTTGGACAATTATCGACAACTCCAACTTTCAAGCTTGGCAGCTACTTTCTCAAACAAGGGATTCCAATCAGACTTCTTAAGTTTAGTGTCACGCAGGGGCAGACCTAGATGCCTGATAGACAGGTTCATGATGGGTGTGTGCAGACTGATAGCAAGTGACTCTCGCTCTTGATTGTTTAGCCCAAAACAGATGAGTGATGATTTTTGACAGTTTAGCTTCAGAACGGAGATGTCATCGAACATGGAAACCATTGTGTATAGAACCTTTGCTTCATTTCTTCCCCCTTCCATGAAAAAAATGGTGTCATTTGTGTATTGTAAAATGGGCACCATATTTCTAGAGTTAGATAGTGAGTAACCTTTCACCAAACCTGATGCTGAGAGTTTGCAAGCGAAGTAAGCCAAAGTATCCGCTACGAGATTGAAAATAAGTGGGGCTAAGGGGCAACCCTGCCTAACCCCACGTTGCAGTTGGATCCATGCTCCACATGGTCTACCATTAATTAGAGGAGAGAAGGATGAGGTACTATGCACCTTTTCATCCATTGAATCCATTTTGGAGGGAAACCCCTTCTTTTCATGATCTCCCATACATATGCCCAGGATACCAAATCAAAAGCCCTTGAGAAGTCAACCTTCCACATGAAGGCTTTGCATTTTTGCCTACACCATCCACAAACCATCTCTTGCGCTACTATAAAAGACTCTTGTAGTGAATGGTTGGGGAGGAATGCTGACTGAACCGGATTTATAAGGTGTGCCAGAACACCTCTTAGTCTGATTGCCAAGACTTTGCTAATTATCAAATAAATAGAGTTTGTCAACGCTATTGGTTTAAACTCTTGCAAACTTTCTGCTCCTTGTTTCTTTGGAAGTAGAAAAAGGTAGGATTTGTTTAATCTTTTGAAGCCTGAGTTACCTTCTTGAAACTCTTTTATGACTTCCATCACATCTGATTTCACCACTGATCAAAACTCCTTGTAGAAGAAGACTTGGAATCCATTAGGGCCTGGGGGGACTTCAGAATTTAGGCTAGCAATAGCAGTCTCTACCTCTTGGACCATGATGGGCGCAATCAAATGCTCAGCTACAGCTTCCTCAACCCGAGAGAAATCAGAGTTTGTGAGTCTCTAGGGCCCTCTTTCAGTGGCTCTAGAGACTTCTCGAAAGTACCTAACAACTTCTCTTTTGATGTCCCCTGGGTAAGTTAGAACTTGGTCTCCTGATCTTAGTGAGGAGATATAATTAACTCTTCTTCTAGAACTCGCTGCTATGTGGAAAAATTTTGTATTTGCGTCTCCTTCTTTTAGCCATAGCTTCCTGGACTTTTCTCTCCAATCAATTTCCCTTTTTAGATCATCTTCTAGGACTGCCTCCTACCAAATCTTACGCTACCTGCATTCTTCAGCCGATAATTGCTCCCTATTCTCTTTTGCATCAAGAAGTTGTACATTCTTTAAGGCCTCTATTCTCTTGTGATCTCTCATGATCTCATTGACTTTGCTGAATTCTTTCATGACAAGTTTCAGTTTTTTGAGCTTAGTCGCAAGTCTGAAAGTAGCTAAGCCCATCACCTCCTTAAATGACCACCAGTTAGCAATCATTTCCTTGCATCCCTCTTCTCTGAGCCAGGACTTTCTAAACTTAAGGTAAGAGCCAATTGGAGAGTCTTCCCAATTCTCCCATAATAAGGGAGTATGGTCCGAGAATGGCTGATCTAGCCACTTTACTTATGATAGCTAAAATCCCTCCAATAGCTCCATATTAGCTTCGATTTCTGCCCACTCTTGTTTCTCCAGGTGTATTCAGCCCCCCCAGAGGGGTAAACTGATAGATTAAGAGCTGAGATAGCCATCTGAAATCCTAAGGAGCCACCATACATTCTACTACTTCCTCTATCATCTTCATTCAAGGTACAATTAAAATCTCCCCCTGGTAGCCAGGGTTGCCCTTCCACCAGTTCTGTAACCCGTGAAAGCTCTTGCCAAAGGGTGCTTCTTGCACTATAAGTAGATGGGCCATAGACACAGGATACAAAAATTTCCTGGTCTGTTGTAAGTAACTTGAATTTACATGTGATGGTATACTGCTACCTCCATACATCCATCAAATGTAATTTCGTGCACCTCTACCAAATTGCAATCCCCTCCAATCTCCCCTATGCAACAACTTTGATATTAGCCAGGCCACTTTGCATAAGGGACCACCATAAGTATTTGCAATCCTCTTCAATATGCGTCTCTTGTAGCAATGCACAATCAACTTCCCATTCACGGAGATATCGGGCAAGAGAAGCTCTTCTAACTCCGTCGTGAAGCCCACTCACATTCCATGTGAAAACTTTCATATATGTGTTTGGTCATCACCCCTTTGCCCCATCTGCCTTTTCTCTAGATTGAGTACAGCAGCTATGGATTTTTCATTAATTCTCTGACCTCCACCTACTATTCTTCCTCTAAGCTTATAGGGAGAGCGACTCTGTTTGGCTGCTGAGGATGAGCCAACCCCATATTTCAATCCCTCTGGAGCCTCAAAAGTAAAGTTGACCCCCTTACCTTTATCTGCCATCACTTCATCTTGCTGCCCATGTGTAGTCCCTCCTACAGGCACAATTTCCCTCCCTTTGGGGTATTCAAAATTCTCATCTCCCTGTTGGTTTTGGGTAGGCATGTTCGTCAATTCGTCTTGTGTTGCTAGGCCATGAAGTCCCTTTCTCTTCTTCGAGTCACGATTTTCTTGATGGAGTGGCTGATTTTCAGAGCTGCTACCCTGCCCCCCAACCGCTTCTACATATGACTTCTGTAGCCTAAGTTCCTGTTTGTCATCTCAGTGAAGGAAAAATCTCACATGGAGGAGCCACGAACTCCCGCCATATCTAATGATTATTTTACTTGGAACTTGGCCACCCTGGGTTAGTTTGATATCAACAAAAGTGCATCTTCCATCTCCCTCCAACAAACCCACACTTGCTCCATCAACTATGGTTGCAAAGCTAGCAATTGCATTTGAAACAACACTATGGACTCTTAGATGCAGGGGTAGTCCTTTAATTTCTAGAGTCCCCATTTGCTCTTGTGCTCTTTGGGGAGATCGCTCCTGTAACACCCCATCAAACGGAGATACTAATATCCACATGACAGTCAACCCTTCAAAGAGACTAGTGCGAAAGCGAAGTCTCTCAACATCCATCATGCCCAGATGAAACAACAAAAAATGCGAACCCCCCAGAATTGCAATCTTCCACCCCTTAGAGGATAGGGATAAAGAACTCACCAAATTCTTAGCTTGTGTGAATGAAATCATCCCAATCATGGCCTCACCAATTGGAGCTCCTCGCAATAACATCTCCGCGTCACCAGCATCCTTGGATAGGGGGATCTCCACGTCAAGAACATGACTAAAACCTTCAGGCGGAGGTGGAGGCTGAAGATTTTTCTTATTTAGTTCTTTATGGTATACCTCTCTACCTAGATGATAAGATGGTTTTCTTCTGCAAGCATCTTTTTATGTCCAAATCCTCCACATGCTAGACAGAGAGTAGGGGAATTGCAGGTTGCAGCCATGTGCCCTCTTCTTCTGCATCTGTAACAAACGATCTCAGCATTTTCTCATCTACCATAGCTCCATCTGTCACTGTCCTCTTGGTTTCAATGAGCAGTTGATGAGGACAGTCCTTCTCGATCTCTCCGACGACATCCTTTAAACCTCCAAACCCTCCAGCCCTCATTCTCCTCTACACCGCCGCCGCCGCCGCCATGTCTCCTCTCCGCCGCCATCTGTTATCTCATTTCTTCACCAACAACCTAATATGATCTATAATGAAGAAGGATATGATGATTACAACACCTAGCCTCCCCATGATTACACTTCTTATATGTCACCACCCCTTAATGAACCACCTGAGACAACCTATTATCAGAGAGGGCCCGAAGAACCTCAATTTCTTGACCCTTACAAACCGAACCCAAACCCACCCAACCCTTAACTGAACTATTTGGCTCAGGTAAACCAGGTTCAAGATAGGGTGCTGCCTAACTTAAGGAACACCATTCGATCTTTAGAAGCTCAGCCAACACCCTACACTAAAGAATTGGAGCCCTTGATTAAAATGATTAATGATCTAAATAAGTCCTTATTAGATTGGCTCTAAGATGTTGAGGATAAGGATTCGGGTGAGTTTTACTTGGGAGGTTGTCAAAATTGAGGATGAGATTTGTGGTTACTTTAGTCCAATCTTGGGATGATTTTCAGGATGAACCCCTTTTAGGAGAGCCAATGTTAGAATCCGCTCAGGTACTTGTAGGAGGGGATACTTGGGTTGACGAGGTTGATTTAGAGCAACAAATTAAGGATGAATAGATTTCTTCACCTGAGATCCTCACCTGAGGAAAAATATGTCTCTGTGGACCAAGGAATAACATACCCTTCTTGCAAGTCGGAAGATCAATCTTTTGATTCTGATCTTGACCCACACCTCTGAGTCCTTTATTCTTTCCCTCTGTTTGTATATTATGCCCAACTGAAGGCACTAAACTTAGCACTTGTATAGCCTATTTTTATCTCAGAATTGACTGGATCTATCACGGAAATTTAGGTGATATCTTATCCACTCCGCTCCTTTTCATCCCTTTATTTTTATAATGAGGACATTGAATCAGCTAGGCATGGGGGTGGATATTCATTTCTGAATTATTTTGTCGGTTTTGTAGATTACTTTTACTTATTTTCTCTTTATTTACGAAAAAAATAGAATTAGGAAAAGATAACTTAAGCATTATGAGTTTTTCAACATTAGGAAACAGTACGATAGGACTTGAGCACTTAGACTCTTCAGGTCTTTGGGCTTAATCAGCCTGGGTGTTCACTAAAATTTGGACATATTTCTCGAGTTCTTGCCACTTTAAATTTATTTTAATTTGGTTAATAAGTTGGGGTGACAAATATATGACTTATCAACCCGCCCTCTGATTTGGGAGGACTTATAATCTAAGCATCTACAAACTATTTGCACTGACTCACTTCTCGACGGTTTTAACGGAAATTAGGTAGCTAATGAACTTTCTAGGGTAGTATGGTTGGCATGTTACTGTAAGTAAACCCTCAAAGTCGGGTGTCTAGAGCCCAGCCACGTAACCCATTCTCTTTGTCTGTTGCCTTTAAGTAAATCTTAGATCAGAAAAGCTACCTACTCAGAAAATTAAAAAGAACAAAAATATACTCAAAAAGAAAAGAAAAAAAGAAAACAAAGAAAATGACAAAAAATAAATAAGTCACACTTCACTGTATGAGTACAATTAGCAAGTTGCCGTGGGTAACCCCCCATTGCCTTTTGTCTAGAGCTCAGCTCACAAAATGCATAAATAATCCTTAATCCTAGGGAGAAGCGGGGAAGTAGAATAATTCGAGGAGATATACACTGGGTTCACCCTTGCTTAACCCCATAAAAATAAAAGTAGGGAGAAAGCTACCGGTCAAATATATATACTTTTAAATAGAATTTTCCTTAAGGGTCACCTAGGGTTGTAGAAACCTGAAGTTGATTCTGATTGTCGTTTAGCGAGTCTTTCACCTTTTCATAATAAGATGCTTAGAACTTATAGGCATCTGTCTTAGGTGGGTTGGGTAGCTATAGAAAGCTATCCTGAAACTCTAAACTCAAAAAAAAAAATCCAAAAAGAAAAGGAAAAAAAAGTATTTGCTTTGTATGGAATAAGGCAAGGACTTGGGCGATTTTTGGCAGACACCTGAGTGTTGTTGAGTCTTCGTAGTTTAGGTATTTAGTAGAAATTTCTTATTGTTAATAAATAACAAGTGCTTAAGAAATTAGATCTTAATTTTATTTATAAATAACATTTAGTTTATTTTCTCTAGGGATTAACAAAAGGTAGGCATGGGGGTATGATGTAGACACAATTATTCATAATAAAATGCCTATTTATGCATGTTCCTAGGTTGGTTAGCTGTTTCTGGTAATGTAAATAATGTATAATAGCATCATCATGCATTTAGAGTTGTATAAATTGTATACTAATTCTCCCATCTTAATGGCCAGGGCACAGGGTGATGTGAATTCAAGCTTCAAATGACAAATCTGACTGTATGGATGGGATGGGTTGACAATCGCAGCCCAACGGTGTGAAAATCGACCCAATTCGACATAAGTAGTGTCGCTTACAAGCCAAAGAAGAAGGATGACTAAGATGGTGCCATGTGGCGCCATCCCAGCCGCCTAAAGCTGCCCTCAACACCTGCAGGCCCTCCCCTCATCCACGCCTTGTCGATCCTAGCCGTTGGATTCCAATCCAACGGATGAGATGCATTCATGCCTACCTCTTCACAAATATAAAGGAGATCCTCACATCAAATCTCAGCCGTTGGATCATCAACCAACGATTGAGATTAGATCTCAATGTGCCCTCATCCCCTCTCATCGCCTGAGTCTGGTGCAATATCGACTGTTGGATCAACATCAGATGGCCCAGACCTCACGCCATCATCTTCCTTTGCGTGACAATCCAGCGGCTTGGTGCATTGGTAGCACGCGTTATTCGCAATGAAGAGGTGCATGTTCAAAACCTCAAATGCCTTTAATCCACAACGCAGTAGGCGCATGCGTAATTGAGTCGTTTGATTTGGATTGAGCAGTAATTGAAGCGGCCATGCAATGCAATGGATGGAGCGAATTCCACACGCATGCAATTACGTGTGATCTGAAGCATCTCCTCAAGCGATTACGGCCATCCGTTGGCAATCCAACGACCCTCAAGTGTCCCCTCTCATTGTAGCTCAGTGGTAGATGCACTACATTTCCAAACTTGCAATGTGAGTTCGAACCCTTCTCAGTATACTCCTCCGAGTGCGTGTAAGATTGAAATAGAGCTAAATGATCACAAACAAATGCATGAGATGAGGCCATGTCACTCTTGAGCGGGGCCTTTACAGAGTTAGTGCGCAATCCACATGTGATACCAATCGTTCGATGAGGGATCTACGACCCACAGGCACCCTCAGGGGTCATAGTTCAACGATCCACAACAGCACTCGAATGGGTGAGATGTCTGTTCGAATTGTTATTTGAAGCGCATTTGCGATGCACCCAAGAAAAATTAGGCCATGCGAACAAGAATGGGTGGCCAAGATGCAGACGCGTCAACGGACCATTGGATGTACGTGGATGCGATGAAGATCAATGACGATGATTGCACCACGTGGCGGACGAGGATGCAAGATTGCGAGAGGCATGCAATCATGAGGCATGATCGTAGTGTGCCCTTATTACGACCCGGTTACTGAATCCCTACAGGACACGAGACCGGACCGACTTGACTGATCCCAAGACTCAGTCGTCCAACGAGAAAGTAACCAACAAGCAGTAAAATAAACCACATTCATTATGCAAGCAACTAACAGTAACAAAAGTACAGCAGTAAAGAAGAAACTACTACAGTACATACCACCACAACAGTAGAGGATTTAAACAGGTACAGGAATATAAGTTTACAATTAAAGAGTACAGAAGTGCAATAAATTTCTCACTACTACGGAGCTAGTAAACAAGAAAGGTACAACTACTAGGCTCTACTGGGCCCAGCACCCTCTGCAGCTGTAGGCTTTGGCTGCTCAACACCTGGACCTGAAAAAGGTTACGAGTACACGAAATCAGCGAACGCTGAGTAGAGTGGCAACCAGCTAACTAAAAACAGTAAAGGTGGACAGGTAGTTGTTGTTTTTAATTTCTTTCTTTATTTAACTAATTATTCTTTCTTTCATCACTTGGTTTATTTATCAGGTCTTTTTCTTGATCTCGAGTGTTCCTCGTGGGAACGATCTTGATTGCAGTCTTTTCCGAAGAGTAGAAGTAGCACGTGGTGCTCTCCTGGCTGGGAGAGTCCCTCGTGGTGGTCCTACACTTAGTCAACCACCCCAAGGTCGCTAACAGACGTAACGGTGACTACGGTACGCATGATAAACGCATGGGTAGCTACCCCGCACTGGCACGCGGTCAGTCGTTTCCGTTAACGAGTGCACTCCAATCACAGCATGGGACCAGTATAGGGCATAGCCCTCTCAATAACAGGGGTCTAGCCCCTAAGAACCAAACAGGGGTCTCGCCCCTCCACAGTCCGCGCACCCTCGCCTGACTACCCTGGTTCGCCCAGTGGGCCTAACAAGTCGGTGTAGGACGGCTAGTTGAACCCCGGGCCCCGTGGGGTGGCTAGCTCTCTCCCTACACTAGTAGCTCTCCCCGATACTGTGTACGCGAGGGCCAAAGAGTGGGTACAAAGTGGCCAGTCCTAACCCTAGGTCCCAACCCTAGGGCGGCTAGTTCCGCTCAGCACTAAACAGGGGGACAGTCGCTCTCCTTGGTACTCCGTACTCAAGGGCCAGCTCACTTTCCCATTCACATTTCCGGTCCTATTCCATTTATTTCCAGGAGCTCTACTCCTAATTCCCCGTAGGGTTCATGTTCGTGTTTCTCAGGCCAAGCCATACTAGGTCCATCATTTCTATTTCCATTTCATATACAGGCAGCTCGTATTTAATTTCAATAACAGGAACATACATGCAATAGTTGCTAACCGTACTTTACATTCCACAGGCAGCTGTTATTTACTTACAGGCAAATGTTATTATTTTATTTAATCATCTCAGATTGCAATTCATGCATTCAATACAATTATTCCAGTGTTTCTAGTCCTAGGATTCATGCCATACCTTAGGATCTAACATTCAATCCAGTGTTTCTAGTCCTAGGATTTATGCCATACCCTAGGATCTAATTTTCATTCCAAATATGCATTTACGTTGTAATTTACTAGGGGAAGCCACTCTACCTGCGAAACCAGGAGTAATGGGGGCTTGATCGGCAGATCCACGTGCCTCCGTAACCCCCGAATCCGCAACGGAACGAGGTCCTAATACAAGGATCAACCACAAGAAACTACTCAGAACATGATAAAAATCATTCCAACAAGTAGAGGAACTTATACGAAGAAGAACGAAATCTTAATTGTGGAAATCGGACTTCAAACGAACCCTAAATGGGTCAAAAACGACAATTCTGACTTAAATCAGACGTCTAGAACACCTTCCAGATGTCTTAAAAGGAACCTAGAACCATACCTCACTCTGCACCGCTCCTCAGACGTCCAGGGATCCTGCTGAATCGTCTGGACCTAGTTCCAAATGTTTGACCACCTCATCGGACGTTTGGAGATGCTCTCCGCCGTCTGGTGCCTCGCCCAGACGTCTAATCTGTGTGGGAGGGCATGTCCCCGCGCCTTCCTGAAACAAATCCTACATGCGCAACGTAATCTCCTTAACACGACACGTATCAGAGCCTCGGCGGAATGACCAGTATGGCCGTATTTGCGAAGGGAAGCATAAGGCGCAGGACGTACCTCTCAGTCGTCTCGAGCTTCCTCCAAACATCGTCCGTGTCGTCTGGATGTAGGTCTAGACGTCTGATTCTGAGAAAAATCCCAGAATCAGAAGCTTCCTTCGTCTTCTTCCTGCTGCGTGCGGCCACGCCACGCTCGCTCGTCCGCTGCTCTAGCTGTAGCAGCGTTGAGGGAAATCTCCCCGGCACACCCCTCAGCCATGCGTATGCCCGACCAGCCATGAGCACCTTCGGCGAGCTCTCTCACGGCTCGCGCGCGCTCTCCTCTCTTCCCTTCTCTCGCTGCTCCGCCGCTACACTCGGCTGCACTCGCCTCTCTCGCTCTTGCTGGAGGAAGGAGAAGGTGGATGGGAGTGGGGTGGCGTGAGGGAGAGGAGAGGGTATATGTAGGCATGAGGGGGAAAAGTTCTGCAATTTGGCGAGGGGAAAAGAAAGAGAAGGAAAGTGGCAGAGCTCAGTCTGCGCGCGGCACGCGCGTAGACTCGAGGCCGTATGCACACAAAAATTGATTTCCAGACGTCTGGGAAGATGTCCAGACGTCTAGACCAACTCCCAGATGTCTTAAAGTGTTTTGATGGCATGGGTCTTATCATCCCTCATCCCTCGAGTCCTGATTTGATGGTGAAGCCTCCTCACTGCACCTGTATGATGCTAGCAGGATGTGCGTGCGCGTGTTGTGCTGTGTGCGGTTGTGCGTGAGTGTGAGGGGCGCAGTGCATGTCTGATGCGTGCATTAAAGCCCTTTGTTAGACCAAATCATTTGGCAAACCCCTTTTCACCCGATAAATACCCCCTACACCCCCCATTCTCAAACCATCTCTTCTTACTCTCTCCACACCTCACCCAAAGCTCTATGAGCTTGTCCCAAGCCTTGGATGCTCCACTAGAGCTAGAAAATAATTATTTTTCCCTCTTTTCACCCCCCTTCATGGAGTGCCCGTAGCCATCCTCTTACCCCCATTAGGGAAGTAGATCTCATTGCGACATCGCCCTATTTTGTCCTCCTTCGCCTAGCATCTCACCACCCTCTTTTGGATGCTCTATCAACGCGACTCGTTCTCCAAGCAGCCGTCGAGGAGGATATTTCTTCTCTCTCTTCTTTTTACCTCTTTCTAGAGTAGTGTTTAATTTCTACCTGTAGATGTAATAAACATTTGAATTATCTAGATAAAATCTGTTTCTCTCTCTCTCTTACTCTCTTTCTCTATCTCTCTCTTTTATTTTGCAAGTAGAATAGAGTTGAGTAGCCTAGATAATTCTTCTAATTTGATTTCTGCCTTAGTTAAAATACCAAAAAAATATAAAAGCACAATAACACTAAAAATAAATAAAAACAAATGAGGATTTCTCTAAATCAAACGTTTGCCTCCCCTTGTTTGACCCGGGACTCACCTTGAGTTTCGGTTATAAATATTATCCGACAATCGGATTTTCTTGTAAATTTGCAACAACTCGGGTTTTCCAAACTCTGGTTTTTCTTTGCACGATTTTTCAGCTTGTTAGGGAACCTATCCCCTCGATCTTAGGTGAATAGCTAAGGGACACGAATCATAATATACAATGCCAACAGCTTTTCTCCCTATGATGTAGGACTAAAAGCTACTGCATTTTAGCTGCGTCGAGCGTTGAGTCTGTGCAA
Source organism: Thalassia testudinum (assembly GCA_037157565.1). NCBI lineage: Eukaryota > Viridiplantae > Streptophyta > Magnoliopsida > Alismatales > Hydrocharitaceae > Thalassia > Thalassia testudinum. The sequence goes on along the minus strand of JAZHRO010000078.1, from coordinate 10,524,069 downwards.
TGATTTAATTGGAGGATTAGGATCTTCATTAAGATTTAATTAATTATCAAAATTATAAATTAAGATGATAATTATTTAATTAACATATAAAACTACTTATTACATAATTTAAATTAATTTAATTACAAATTCTAAGGTACATTTACATAAGGTATTAAATAAGTACATTATAGCTTGTATAAACTAATGTACATTATATACAATACATATACTTATGTACAATACATAATTGGACTATAAATAGGTGAATTTACCTAATAAATAATATAATTAAGATTTTGATGTTATGTACTTAGGTTTATTACTATTTATCCACCTTATACACAGATATATATATAATATACATAATCTACATATAACTTAGTTATGTAATGCAAACATACTACTATACATAATAATTTAAGCTATAATTAAGCTAACATTAAATTAGAATATAAATTACAAGTGTACAATGTAGCTTATTTAACATACACACATAATAAATAAATATATATATATATATATATATAATTTATATACATATTTTTTTGAAACAGAAAGGAGAACTATCGTCCTACGATAGCAGTTCAGAGTAGTATATTAAGTGCAAAGAAGGGAGATTACAAAAAGGATCCTCAAGACTGTATGAGCGACTAGCACTCTCTTACAATATTCTCACAACATACCGGCCTCCTGAAAAAGTCTCTCATTCCTTGCCTTCCATTGTAACGAACGCGTGCCCCAGACGTCGGACCAGACGTCTGGGATCGTTTCCAGACGTCTGGAAATCCGTTATCTTCCACACGCGCGGGTCGTCTGCGCGCTGAGCGCGCAGACCCGCATATTCGTTTATTCCCTGCGGCTGCAGACGCCCTGCCGCGTCCTCTCTCCTCCTCGCACGGCCTTAAAAGGCCACGCCTCCCCTCACTTCCGTCACCACCGTCTCCTCTCTCTTCTCCTTCAGCCAGTGAGTGTGAGCGCGAGCGCGAGGGCGGTAGCGGCGGCCGCAGTGAGCTCGGAGGAGGTGCTGTGTGCGAGAGCGGAGCTCTGCCGTGAGGGCGAGCTCGCCGGGGCTGCTAGGGCCGGCCGGCGGAGGGCGCAGGGGGCGCAGAGCGACGCGGAGGGGGGACTGCTGCGGTCTGAGCAGCAGGCGCGCGAGGTGCGACGCGGGCGGCGTCGCGAGTAGAGGCCGAGTGGCGCCCTGATTCTGGAAAAATTTCCAGAATCAGACGTCTGGGTTGATAGCCAGACGGCGAGGGCGACGTCTGGAAGACCATCCAGACGTCTGAAAGGTGAGTTTTCCGTCTCCTTCTTCCTTCCTGTCGACTGACCGTGATGAGGGAGGGAGATGGGTGTGCACAGGCTCGGTGATTCGCCATCCATCGCGAATCAGACGTCTGGCAGTAGTACCAGACGGCGGAAGCGACCTCCAGACGTTCGGGGTGACCATCAGACGTCTGGGAGCTAGGCCAGACGTCCCCGCAGACTTCTGGACGTCTGGGAAACCACGCTGAACAAGGTAATTCTCTTATCCACTTTTTAAGACATCTGGAATAAGTTCTAGACGTCTGATTTTGCACAGTGTCGTCGTTTTTGACCCGTTTAGGGCCCGTTCGGGTTCCGTTTTCCGCGATTCGAGTTGCATTCTTTTCAGAATTAATTCCTCTACCCGTCTACAGTAGCTATACACTGTTTTGAGACACTCCTTGTGTTTGATCCTTGTGATAGGACCCCGTTCTGTTGCAGTCTCGGGGGTTGCGGAGGCACGCAGGATTCCCGACCACGCCCCCATTTCTCCCGTTGTACCTGGTAGAGTGGCTTTAAGTTATTAATAAAATTTGTTAAATTATGGAACCATAAATAGAACCTAGGACATTGCATGAATCCTAGGAATGAGAAATAGATGGAATGATAGCTCCTAGGTGTTGCATGAATCCTAGGACTGGAAAACTAGATTGTATGATAGATCCTAGGATATGGCATGAATCTTAGGATGGGAAAACTAGTGGAATGTATAATACTGCAGTCTTGGAAAATGGAAAGAGATATAAAGCTACCTGTAATTTGAATTAACAGCTGCCTGTTGTGAATAAATAACGTGGTTGAGAACATGGATTGTAAGAATGTGAAACTGGAAAGTGAAACCTGGATGTTTGAGTAAAAAGGATGGAACCCTACGGGGAAGTAGGAGTAGAACTCCTGGAAAGTGAATGGAATAGTATTGGGGAAGTGAGCTGGCCCTTGAGTACGGAGTACCAAGGAGAGCGACTGTCCCCCTGTTTAGTGTAGAGCGGAGCCAACCGCCCCACGGACCCGGGGTTAGGACTGGCCACTCTGTACCGACTTGCTGGCCCTCGTGTACGTAGTACCGAGGAGAGCTACTAGTGTAGGGAGGTACTAGCTACCCCACGGGCCCCGGGGTTCTGCTAGCCTCCCACACCGACTTGTTAGGCCCGCTGGGGCAAACCAGGGTAGTCAGGCGAGGGTGCACGGACTGTGGAGGGGCAAGGCCCTGGTTAGGTTACTGTGGAGGGGTTGGACCCCTGTTACTGAGAGGGCTCTGCCCTAGACTGGTTCCGTGCTGTACTTTGGGCGCACTCGTTAACGGAAACGATTGACCGCGTGCCAGTACGGGTTAGCTACCTGTGCGTTTATCGCGCGTGTCGTAGTCACCGTTACGTCTGTCAATGACCTTGGGGTGGTTGACTGAGGGTAGGATCACCACGAGGGACTCTCCCGGCTAGGAGAGCACCACGTGCTACTTCTACTTTTTGGAAAAGACTGCAATCAAGATCGTTCCCACGAGGAACATTCGAGATCAAGAAAAAGATCTGAGGAATAAGTGAAATAGTGAGACATTTGAAAGATGTGAATAAAGAAAGCAATCGAACATAACAGCTACTGTACACTCTACTGTTGCTTTTAGTTTTAGTTGCCACTCTACTCAGCGTTTTGCTGACGTGTTACACTCGTTACCTTTTTCAGGACCAGGTGTTGAGCAGCAAGGGTCAGCGGCTGCAGAGGACGCTGGGCCGAGTAGGGTCCAGTAGAGTTACCACTGTCTCTTGTACCTCTTTTTGTTACGTTGTAGTGAGTAGTTCTTGTTTCCGCTGTACTTTCTTTACCTGCATTTCAAATTATATTATGAATGTTGTCTACTGTTGTGGTGGTACATACTATGGTAGTTTCTTTCCTTACTGCTGTACTTTCTTACTGTTAGTTATATTCATGCTGAATGTGGTTTATTTTACTGCTCTTTTGGTTACTTCCTCGTTGGATGACTAGGTCTTGGGATTAGTTGAGTCGGTCTAGTTCTCGTGTCTCGTAGGGACTCGGGAACCGGGTCGTTACACACACCAAATAGAAGCAGCCATGTGGACATGTGGTTTCCCTCTCACCTCAAACTCATGCCACATAGAATTCCACTCTGGTAAAGGCTCCTGACAAATTTTTCTCCAGATGACATCAGTGATAAGGCTAGAAGAGAAGAGGTGATTTACATTATCAGTGCTCATCTCACATAAAAAACACACATGATGATCAGTACCCAATCCTCTGTGGCATAGATCACTTGTGATTAACCCATCTCTCCTGCACAGCCAAAGGAAGTTTTGTAGCTTGAGAGGAATTTTTAACATCCATATCTTCTTATCATTGGAATCATGTCTCCATCCCTCTTCAAAATTTAAAATTCTATTATACCCAGATTGGGCACCATAGATCCCATCCCACAGATATCTATCCTCCGTTCCAGGCCTAGGTCTGAAATTTTCAAGGTCTAATAAAAGCCTTCTCTTCTCATCCAATAATTGGGTAGTTCTTCTACTGCTGCTGGATTCCACATCATCCAGATTCCAACTGCTGCTGCTGCAAGACCAGATCTTGCTGACCGTAGCATTCTTGTCAGCTGCTGCATCAAAAGCTCTCGGATAGAGCTCCTTCAAGACCCCTAATTCAGACCATTCCTCCTTCTAGAATCTGAAAGACATGCCATCTCCAAGTGATGGTTGTAGCAGATGGAAGTGATCAGCCAAAGCCTTAGTTACCAATTTCCAGAAAGGTGATGGATAGTTTGGCTGAAGTCTGGAAAACCTGCTGTTGGAAGCTCCATATCTATCTCTGATCAAATCAGACCATGGTTTCAGATCGCCTTGCAGCAGCTTAACAGCCCATTTGAGTAGCAAGGCATATTAAAATGCTGCAAGGACTTGATCCCAAGACCACCCAGCTCTTTAGGATAACAGATTTGGTCCCATTTGAGAGGCTGCAAGAAGCTGCCCTTGTGTCTAGCTCCCTTCCAAAAAAATCTCTTCCTCATCACATCCAATCTTTTCCAAATGGATCTTGGTGCTTTGAAAATGGAGAAGTAGAAAACAGGGATGGAGGTGATCACCGAATTGAGCAAGATAATCCTTCCACCTCTGGATAAGAATCTGCTGTGCCAACCATCAAGTTTCATAGAGATCTTGTCAAAAAGGCAATTCCAATCACCTCTCTTCAACCTGGAAAACCTCAAGGGCAGCCCAAGACATCTGATAGGAAGACTGATGCGGGGAGTCATCAGGATGGTTGCTAAGGCTTCTTGCTCCTCCTCAGGTAAACCAAAGCAAACCAAAGCAGACTTGTCCCTATTTAACCTCAGTCCATAAAGCTCACCAAAGATATCAACCAAGTGATGCAAAGCCAATGCTCCATCCATGGTCCTTCAACAAAAAAGATAGTATCATCTGCGTACTGAAGAATGGGAGCCAGACTGTTCCTGCAAGAGAGTGAATATCCTCTAACAAGACCCGCTTCAGAAAGCTTACAAACAAACCAAGCTAAACTGTCAACTGCCAAATTAAAGATCAATGGGGCCAGGGGGCATCCTTGCCTGATGCCACATTGAGGCTGGATCCATGCACCACAGGGTTTCCCATTTATTAGAGGGGTAAAGGAGGCCGTGGTAATACATCTCTTAACCCAAGCTATCCAAGTAGGGGGAAAGTCCCTTCTTTTAAGCACATCTCATAAATAAGGCCAGCTGATTGAGTAATAAGCCTTACGAAAATCAACCTTCCACATGAAGGCCTTGCATCTTCTCTTATGCCAGCCACAAACCATCTCTTGGGCCAAGATAAATAATTTATATACATATTACATATAAGTTAGCTTACATAATACATATATTAATACACAATGTAATTTAAGTTATACATAACTTAAAAATAAGTTAGGAGATAAGTTAGATTATACAATATAAATTAGTATCTTAACTTACTAACATAATTTAGACTAAATTAGCTAATATACAATATTAAATTAAGAATATATACTTGTATTTACAATATATACAAGATAATTTTAGTATTTTTTGAAAGTTTTTCAATTTTTGTTTTTTGTTTTGAGTTTTTGCAAGGAAAACAAAGGAGAAGGAAACTAAGAAAAATGGAAGCAAGCTCTTTTTGTTCTTTTTGTTTCTAAACTTTTATTTCTAAACTAAGAAGAGACTAAAACTTCTGCAGGTATATTCTCTATACAAAATGCACTAAAACTTATATCTAACTATACACATGTTCAAAATACTAAATTCTTACTCACTACACCTTTTGTTTATTTATTTACAATATTTTTGTATTTTTCACCATATTTTAAGTAGAAATGCTGTAAAAAGGGTATAAAATGATTAGTAATTTATTCCATGCCTTGAAAATTATGCAAACATCCTGGAAATAAAGAATAAAGCATTATAAACTTTCAGGAATCATTTAGAATTAGAATCAAACACATATCATGGTTTAAACATTGAATTCAACATTATCCGACAATTTTTAGTCAATGTAATTGCAGACAACAATTTATAAATTCATGTACAAGCTTTTCCATTAAATCCAAAGTAAAATAAAAGTACACGAATGCTTTTAAGATATTTCAACTCTCCTAAGGACTCATTTCAACTTCAAATAGGATCTGAAAATGAAGAACTTCAATTCATATGCTTCAATAGGTTTAAGAAATAAGAAATGTAGCTACTACTATCATATAACCTTAGAACCCAATCTCAATTTGATTTAGCACAATTTAGAACTCTAATAAACATCTAAAGTGTAGATGAAAGCTTTATCCATCCCAGAGAATTCATTACAACTCAAAATCATCCAAGACTCAATTAAAAACCATGATCAAAACCTATTTAAAAGCCATCTAGAAAAATCCATCAGTGCTCCAACTGATATAGTAACCAAAATTTCTCAAATCTATTTGAAGGCTTAAAGCTTCATTTAAGATACTTCTTCAAATTCTAAAGTCATTATAAATCATCTTTGCACCTTAATCAAAGCCTTAACACATTAAGTGAATGCTTGGAATCCAAAAATCACATCAAACCTGGGCGATGAAGGTGCACATCCCAAATTTGATTCTAAGCATTAAAACACCATGCTAAATCATTGCAAACACTCCTTTAAAGATCTAAAAATCTACATAAATCCACTTGAAGCTCAATTGAGTCCAGAAACCCTAGATTGATCTCCTCCTTTCGCTATAGACAACGTAAAGGAGAAGAATCAAATCAAGCTTTCTAATTACCTTAAAACCAAACTCAGACCTTCACTAGGATCCTTCAAACCTCAATCAATCTCTCAAATAACAAATTAAAATCATTTTCGATGGAATCGGGCTGTTACCTTTAATCTGAGATCGTTGCAGAGATATCATCACTTGGAATCCCTACATACTATTAATTAGTGCTCAGGGATCTCAGGGGTTCTAAGCAATCCTTAGAAATCATTTAGGTCATCGCGAGGACATCTGTTTAGTGCATATAATTCATTGGTCCTTGCTACCTAGATGAAGAACACAAACAGTATCAGGCATTAAAATTGGGCGTAGGCAAATCAACCGATAAAACTTCAATCAAAGTCACTCAGATCATTCACATTAAATCCAACTAAACTAAGAGAATCTCAAATTTATCAATTAAACTCAATTCAAACACAATTGCTCAAGAAGTTCTTCGATCAACCACAAAAATCAAATCAAGTTCGATTGATCAAATCAAGTACAATTCAAATTCGAGGGAGGGCTTTTGTGTTCCTATGAAGTGAGTGGGAAGCGCTCAGATGGAATTAGCATACCTTGAGATCTAGAAGCTAGCGAGCTTCAGATATTAAGGAAGCACTAATGGAGGGGATGAATTATGATTAAAACAACAAGAAAATCGATTGAATGCAATTGTGAAATAAGGAGGGAGACTAATGGATCGAAATGGATGAGTGGATCATCCTTTTTTATTGGAATTGATCAGAGAGGGAAGATTGTGGCAAAGAGGAATGCTTACAATATCTAAACTAATCTAACACAATTAATGATCAAATTCAACTCTAAACTACCTATCTAATCTATGTTACACTAGGAAAGCAATAAAATCTTATTCTAATCGGATGAAGGACCTGGGAGAAAACCTTAATTGGTGGATGATGGCAAAAAAAGGGAGGAAGCCTCCAGTGATTGAAAGCCCATAGAGAGGATCTCTAGGTTGTCCTCTGGAGTTACATAATCCAGTTCGACAAGGACGAATTGGGGAAGAAGGGGAAACACGACAGGAGGTTTGGACGATGATTGGCTCAGGGGGGAGGGAGTCAATAGGGGTCGCAAGGCCTATAGCTAGGTCCTTATATAGGCATTAGGAGCTCAGGAATACTAGTTCAATGGGTGACTGCTAATTAGGCATCAATGGTAGGCATTTGATCTGGAGGGTGTGAAGGAAATAAGATTAAATGAAGACCGTCAGATGAGATCTAGATGAGGTTGTGAAGGTGTGTGCACAGGCTCTAGTAGGTTGGCAGAAGATCCACCATAAGATCAAAGTGGAATGGAAAGGCTGTGGAAGCATGCGTTCTTCATTGAGGAGCAACTGAAGAGAAAAGAAGGTGCAGGTGTATTGGTGCATTTGCACCTTAGGCCCTCAAGTCAAATCGGTAGAAAATTGTGTAGGAACACATAAGTGATTGGTTTTGTTACCAATAGGTCCTTGGTGGCTTTCAAATTGGTCCTTGGCAGTTTTTGTGTTAAGAGAATGAATAGGCCTTGAAATATAGGAAGGACCTAAGTGTAAAATAATCAATTTAAGGTCTAAATGATGTTAAAACTCCATTATATTTTTATGGCATACAATTTGAACTTATTAGAAATTATTCCAACACTTAATTTGTGAATTTGAGCTCTTTTTGGTGTTTAATTGCCTTTCGATTTAGCCATTTACAACCTTAATACAGAACCTCTTCAAATTAGGCCTAATTCTGCATTTTTAACATAGATTTAGTGTTTTAGATCATTTTTCATAAATCCCACACTAACCCTTTTCTTGAGTTAATTATAGCATTTTGACTCAATTTCTAGCTTAACTTAGGCATTTTAAATGTGATGAGCCACACCAAAATAATGACTCCTCGATAATTATCCATGGACTTGATAAGAATTGGTAATGTATAAGAGGATTGCCCAGGTTATTGTTCTTGGTGATTGTCTATGACCAGGGAATTGCTTGCCCCTCTGCGACTCAAGCTTACAGCCAAGTCGAGTGCGACCTCATGGTTCTTTTATACTAGTCGTAGAGTGTTCTATCTCTTTATACTAGATGTAGAGTGTTCTATATCTTGGTGTTGCTAAGAGAAGAGCTATCCAAGGTAGACGACACCTTATGCTTGTGATGTAGCTACCCCTAGGTTTATTTTTGAGGTTGTACGCCGATCCTGTCCTATGCCATGGGTCCTTGAGGTAGGCAAGACCATTGCTGGCCTCAATTGAGTCCAATTCAAGGGGCTTTACGAGTAGAGATGAGTCCAGATCAATAACATAAATTTATTATAGAATAAAATGACTAATAATTGAAAAAATAATAATTGAATCAATGCTTGCACTAATTGATACTACTACACTCTAAATAGTTAATTAAACTTTATAATGCATTCCTATTAGCTTTCTACCTTCTATTTTTCTTGTCTTTTGGTGTTTTCAATTTTTTCTTCTATTTACATTGATACTTGTTCTTGCTACTTACAGTTACTATTTCGTTTGATTCTGCATATGTTTCTCATGTTTATGTGGTAGACAATGGGTATTTGGTTTGGAATCTGTGACTCGATACTGTTAGCAACAACTATAAATATGTGGAGGTTACTTGTCAATCTTAAAATAGTGGAGTGTACTTGCTCGCAGATATAATTAATTATTCTAATTTAAGTGGCCAAAGTCCAATTTTGGAGAAGGTAACTTATTACGACCAATTAGAGGATGTTGTCGAATTAAAGTATGGTGGAAACATGAAAATAGTGTTATTTGAGTGCACTTGGTTTGATGAGAAACCTAATAGAGGGTTGACCATAGATGATTATGGATTTACATCTTTAGATTTTTCTCGTACAATGCATATGGATGATCGGTTCATTATGCCTACTCAAGTGCAGCAATCCTTTTACATCGAGGATCAACAAAAAAAAGATGGAATATTGTAATCAAGGTTCCTCCTTGAGATTTTTATGATATGCCAATTGATTGTGTATTTGGCAATGCAATAATGCAGCCAAGTAAAGTTAGGATTGAAGATGAAGTAAGCACTTGGATAAGAACAAATATACTAGAGCAATGTGTATACCACATTAAAGTTGAAGATGATGATCACAATTGATGAATTTGTTGGTATAATTTTTTTTCATGTCACTTATAAAATTTTTATGTGTAGATTATTTTCTTTGGGGGCCTATCTAGGAAGCATAGTACTTATAAAATAAGAAATGAGCACAAGATCTCAGACATCCAAAAATAATTCAACAATTAAAATAAAATCCACCAAATACAACCATAGTGATTTTATCTTGAAGCAAAGATAAAGGAATCTACCAATAATAGACGACATAAATCCATAACGTGTTAAAAGTATACTAAAAAAAGGACCACTATTAAGGCAAAAATTAAGCACTACTATAAATAGGCTATTTTAAAATGGTAATATAGCTTTCAATAATGGATAACAACAATAAAAAATTTGAAGATCATGCCGTATCCTTTTAGAATAATAAAAATACATACAAACAAGTTAAAAAAATATAAAAATGATTGTAATGAGCCTTAATATGTGTTGTAAAAACAAACAAAGATGATTGTAACAATTGACCTTACTAATTGTAGCAAAAAAACTAAGAATTGTAATGAAAAACATGATAGTTGTAACAAAATGGAAGCTAACATAATTGTAATACAAAGTTGTAATACCAAAAAAAAAGACATAAAAGAAGTTATAACAAAGCAAGTACTGACATAAGAGACAACGGTGTAATGCAAAGCAATAAATGTTCAAATAAAGAATATGGCGTGTTGGAAACTAATACAAAAATGTAATAAAAAAAAAACAAAAAGGCGATAGTTCTCAAGGCGATGCCCCACAATAGGTATATTACACAAGATACTACCCGGTTCCTTAATCCCTACCGAACCCGAGACCGGCCCGCCTCGACTAATTCCAAGACCCAGTCGTCCAACAAGAAATAACCAAAAAGCAGGAAAATAAACTACATTCACATATGCAATATAACTAAGTAGTAAAAACGTACAAGCAGTAAAGGAAAGTAAAAGCTGCTATTCCATTATATATCACCACAACAACAGGAATAACGGAAACGAAAGCAACAGTAACAGGAATAGTAGCTAAAAGTCCGAAACTCACAACAACAGCAAAGAGGGTACAACAAAGAGTGCAGAAAACTATGTTTGGGCTCGACTGGGCCTAGCACCCTTTGCAACCAGAAGCTCGGGCTGCTCAACCCCTGGACCTGAACAGTGTTATGAAAATGACGGAGTCAGCGAATGCTGAGTAGAGTGGTAACCATACTATCTAAAGCAGTAAAAGTAACAGGTATAATTATCTTTTCTAGTTATTTTATTTTACAGGTAATTCCTTTTCACCCCTTTTCGTCAACTTTCAAATTTTTCTTGATCTTGCATGTTCCTCGTGGGAACAATCTTGATTGCAGTCTTTTCCGAAGAGTAGAAGGTACACGTGGTGCTCTCCTTACTAGGAGAGTCCCCCGTGGTAGTCTTACACCTAGTCAACTACCTCGAGGTCACTGTCAGACGTAGCAGTGACTACGACACACATAATAAGAGCACGGGTAGCTACCCCGCACTGACACACGGTCAGTCGTTTCCGCTAGCGAGTACGTCCAAAGTACATCACGGAACAATATAGGACCTAGACCTCTCAAAAACAGGGGTCTAGCCCCTTAGAACCAAACAGGGGTCTCGCCCCTCCACAGTCCGCACACCCTCGTCTGACTACCTCGGGTTGCCCAGAGGGCCTAACAAGTCGGTGTAGGGTGGCTAGCTGAACCCCGAGCCCCGTGGGGTGGCTAGCTCCCTCCTTACACTAGTAGCTCGCCTTGGTATCGCGTACACAAGGGCCAACAGAAGTCAGTGTAAAGTGGCCAATCCTAACCTCGAGTCCCAACCCAAGGGCAGCTAGCTCCGCTCTACACAAAAAGGGGACAATCACTCTCCTTGGTACTACGTACTCAAGGGCCAGACACTTCCCGTCCACATTCTAGATTTTCCATCTAACCATAGGAGCTCTACTCCTAACTCCTCGTAGGGTTCATGCTCATGTTCACCACATTATTCCGATCCAGATTCCATCATTCACAATTCAGTTCTCGTTTATATACAGGCAGCTCATATTTCCACAATTTAATACATGCAACTAATGATTTCACAGGTAACTGTTTAGTTATCTCATGCAGCTCATATTCTAACATGTAGCTCATACTTTATTACAGGCAATGGCTAGCAATTTAACTATTCATGTATAAAAATACAATCATGTAGAATAATTTGGTTTATTCATTTCTCTGTCCTAGGGTTCATGCCACATCCTAGGTTTCCAGTTGGCTAATTTTACAGATACATTCTTATTTAATAAGATTAACATGGGTGGACCACTTTACCAGACAATCTGGGAGTAATGGGGGCTTGAATCGCAGACCCAGGCGCCTTTGCGAAACCCTAAATCAAGGAACACATCACAAAGGAGGATTCAGAACAGTGTACAAAGGCTTCCAATACGTAGAGAAGCTCGCAAGGAAACCACAGATACTTCGTTTGCATAAAACAGATCCCGATTGAACCCCAAACGGGTCAAAAACGTGTCTACTAACCAAAATCAGACGTCTGGAAACAAGTCCAGATGTCTTAAAAGTTATAGATCTCACCTCAAGTTCCTGCGGTGCCCTCAGATGTCCAGGACTCCCCTGTGATCGTCTGAAAGCAATTCCAGATGTCAAACCACTCCTCTAGTTGTCTAGAAGCACCTTCGGTTGTCTGATGAGCTGTTCAAACGTCCGAAAGTGCGTGGAAGGGCATTCTGTGCACCTTCCCAAGGCTGCTCCTACATGCGACAGAGTAGCCACCCTGAAATTAGCTAAACATATCTTCTGCGGTGCGGCCTGCATGGCCGTAACCGTGGAGAGAGCATACCTTCGCGATAAAGGTACTTTCAGACGTCAAGTCTTGACTCCAGACGTCCAGACGCTCAGCCAGTTGTCCAGACTGCACTCCAGATGTCTAATACTGGAAAAATTCCAGTATCAGACCACGCTCCCAGCGCTCCTCGTTGCGCTCCACCACGTTTCTCCTCGCTCCGCCGTAGCTCCAACTACTGTAGGTGGTTAAGGACGACGCTCCGGACTCCCTCCTCCTCCCGCACGCACCGCGGTGGCTGTGCGAGCTCCGACGAGCTTCCACGAAGCTCCCGACCTCAGCCTCCTCCTCCTTCTCATGCACTCTCCTCCTCCTCACTCTCACGGGCTCCCTCGCTCACCTCCTCCCGCCACTCCGTCACGTTCTGAAGGTGGAGATGATGGTGTGTGGAGTGGAGAGGAGAGGAGGGGAAGGTGGCCTTTTATAAAGGCTAGGGTTAGGGTTTTGCAGGGGGAAGGGAGGAGGAAAGAGAGAGAGGAGAGTTCTGCGCGCCGCCCACGCGCAGAACGTAGAATTCGTACAAAATTTTAATTTCCAGACGTTCGGGAAAGGGTCTAGACATCTGGACAGACGTCTGACTGACACTCCAGATGTCTTAAAAGGCTAAAAGTGGGACGGGTCTTTACAATACAAGAAGCACTCAGTGATACATGTATTGTATTAAAAATTTGTAATACAAAAAAATTAAGAAGGAACTAACGTTTGAGGGAAATAAGGCACATCAGAGATGTGACAGTTAACGTGTTGTTTGGAAAGTAAATGGTTGCAAATAGATGAACAGACACAGCCTTTCACCTTCATTCCATTGCAATCAAGAAGAAACCAAAAAGGAGAGCATCTCGAAGGAGGAAAGCATCAGGACAAGAATAGCCACAAACAAAGACAATGATCGAGGTAAGTAAAAACACATCATCGTATATTATCTTTGAAACCAAGATATCTTACTAGAAGTTGATTACGAAAAATAAAAAAGTTGTTATTCTAGGGTTACATACAGGACCTGACATTTAAGCAAATTTTCTTATATGTGATTCGATCATACATTTAGATGAAAATATAGAATGTGTGGATAAAAAATGGAGAATGCTGCACAAAGATGATCATCGTAGTGTATAGCGATGTGTAAATAATAATGTACGATGAGCATGACTGTTGAAGATGATTAAAATAAAATACTATTATAACACAAAAGACTAACAGAAATAATCAGCAAGTTCTAACATGCATTGTTGTGTCTAATATAGAGAGATATGGACCAAAGCAAGGAATCAAACAACATGGGCGAGGCAATAAAATCTTCTGCAAGGGAAGAAATACAACTTCCTAAGAGAAACAAGATTAGGGGAGTACATCGCAACAGGTCACAAGGTTTTCGAAAGGATGGGGGAAAAAAAGAAGAGAGGTTACGTCTTTGTTTAACTTAGACATATATATCTTTGTATTACAAGATCTATGTTTTAAAAGTAGCATGAATATTATTTTGAAATAATTAAGTTGGACCTTGCTCTTGACATAACTATTGTACGACTTTTTTGTATTACATCTTTGTATTACATTTATGTTACTTTCTGATGTTACAATTACCACAACATTTTATAGATGCTGAAAAGGTCACACATAGGTGCTACATATAACATTTTAAGGACTTCTTTGATAAGCACCCACTCAGTGACAAGCAAAAGGGACTCCTTGAGAAAACAACATTCCACCATCTCATAGGAGTAAGTAAAATAATTTTAATATGGATGATAGAACAATATGTTGTGGATAGGAAGTTCTTATTAGGCAAGAGAAATGTAGAATTCTCCAATGAGGATATTGGGCTCATACTAGGAATACCCAGTAGTGGATATGAGATTAAGGCGAATGACAAGAGCCTACCATGGCAAAACTACTGCCACGAAACAATATTTAGAAAGATGAGACACCTAGATAGCAGAAACATAGAACCAATAGTTCAGACTTATTAATTTGACGATGATAGGCCCATGTACATTTTTGTTACAAGTCATGCCTAATGTTCATGACATTCTTATTCCCTGATTCAGGGTACTCGTTCCCTCGAATATTGCTGAACTATATCGATTCACTCAAGGACACGAGGTACTTCAACTAGTTTGCGGCGGTGGCTGAGTTCATAATGTTCACGATGAGGGAGATGGCAAGGAGACTTGCTTCCAAGGAGGAGAACACATTACGTGGCTCACTTGGCTACATAAATGGATGTGTGGCCTACTTGTATGTAAGTATTCTAATATATAAAGATAGAGTTAAATATGATAATGTGTTATGGTTATCTATTAATACATTTAAATGTTTGGAATAATATGCAAGTGTGGATGTTGGAGCACTGCTTCAAAGATTCATACATAAACAGGGACCTGAGACAGAGGTTGAGGTAGTTCGGGCAGTTTTTCATGATGAGTTTTTCTTCCTTTCTCCAGACGATGAAGCAGATTGGTGGAGGACTTGAGCAGGATGGCCTGTACTACCTCAGCCTACCACCCACACATCTTTCTGCTGCTGCCGCTGTCACGCCCCAAAAACCCAGGCCCCAACGAGGGTCGGATTACTGGGAGTGGCAACAGAGGAGGCGCTGGTTTATGGAATTCAGGTTGCACAAAATCATAGTCGAGCCACCAAAGAGCAGCTACCATTGATCAACTGTAACTGTCAAAGTATGGCAGGAAAGCGGCGGAAAAATGGCACATAAATGAGAATTCTCAGCACAAATGGAAACATCCAACAAGCTGGCATATAAAGCAGAAATCCACCGAAAATCAAGGTATAAGGTTACCTGCTAAGCGTCACCCGGCAATTCCTGCACTGGCGACAATCCCGCGACGACAAACCATCGTAAAACTGAGGGACATGAATCACATTGAAGATAATGTGGTATTTTGGTTACATTATGTTCATGCCAAACAATTTTATTTGTAATACATTTTTGTATGAACTAAAAGGGTGAAAAAGTTGTAAAATACTTCACATATTGCAACAAATCTCGTTCCTAAAAAGAATGAGATGTTTAAAGTGGGAATAAATGATTACATTTTCTCCCTTAAGACATTTGAAACAAAGGGTTTTCAGTATAGAAAGCCCTTTCAAATCATTGATGCTCTAGTTGATTCTCTACCTCTTAGAGTAGAGGTAACTGCTAAGGAAGGACCTTGTAGGAGAGAGACTTGCAGTTCAGAGATAAGGGCTATGAGGGATGAGCTTAAGGATGCAAATAAGAGATTGGAGAGGCCTCAGGTGGAGATCGATAATTGAGGAAGGAGAACGAGAGGTTGGTGGTGGAAAGTAGAAAGGAGAAGGAAATAAGGGAAATTGGGATTCAAGCATCAGATAGGTTTTGCAAAAAAGAAGTAGACAAGCAAATCTCAAGAAAGTTGGATTTCAATTTTGAAGCCCCATCATTTGACTTGGGACTAACACAGGATTGTGGTGAAAGAGAATGGGAAGGACAATGGTGGGGCTGGGGAAGGGGATGATGAGAATGGGGAGAAGAAATGGAGGATAGCAATGTTAACTAAAAAAAGAGTAAACGAGATTGAAATGGATGAAGGAGGGACCACAAAAAACAAAGGATAAAACACCATGCTTAATGGTGGAGAGGATCAAATGGAAAACTGAAAAAAGGAAGACAAGGGTTGAGTCAAAGCTTGACGATGTGGAGAGGAACATTGAGAAAGAGGAAATTGAGGGTAAAGAACAACAAGGAGAGAAGGTACGTAAGAAGACAAAAAGGTAGAAGAATGTTGAAAAGGAAGTACACGAAATTGAAGACAATGGAGAGAGTGATGGAGAGGGGAAACTGCAAGTGAGCAACCAAGGAAAACAGGTACGGAGTTACCTATAAACGAAGACGTCAGTAATGATGTGGTAAGTAATTAATATTATAGATCATTTATATAACGACCATTGCTAACAACGATTTCATGATTATAATTATATCAATGGCACCTAACTTTTAAATTATAATATATTTATAACATGTGTAGTACCTATGTGACCCAGATGACAATTACCATGGGTGGCATCAAGTTAGTGAAGAGGTAAACATGGTAATCTAGGCATTTCTCTGGGATCCAGCTAACAAGTAAGAATACATATAGAACATACCCTACTTCCTTTGATTTGTTAACTTGGACAATAGAATAAATGTAATGCAATACATTGCAGGCTAAATAGAAATTATCATACGCCATTGGATAACTACTGGAGGGGGTAGCATATACACAACCTACTCTATGGAGAAATGGTTGAGGACACAGTAAATCATTACTTTTTAAAGTGTAATCTTACTGGTTCAATAAAATATATGCTACATTAACAACATGAATAAATCAATGTTCATTTGATTTTCATTGTAATTGTTTTGATATGAACAAACCAAACTATAGACTCCATTTTCAAATATATCATGTTAATGTAATATAATTTTTGAATAATTGAGAGTAACGTTGATAGTTGTGTTACAACATGATGATACTGAATAAAACCAAGGTTAAATAGTTGTAAAATTGTAAGACACAAACGTACAATTGTATTGTAGATTTAGAGCTACATCTAATAGACAGATTTTGAAGTTAATTGTGATACTTTGTTTTATTAAATATTGTATTATACAAAAAAAATAGATATGAAACCATAACGTTGGATAGATATATAATTGTAATATGTTAATCTACTTTTAATACAATTTTCTTTCATTTGTTGAATGTGCATAGATATAATACTTTCAAAATTTTAAAAGTTGATGAATGTTATATTAAACTATGACCATAATGATCAGATAGAAAGTACAAACATCTTAAAAATTCAAAAAAAAAGGTCTATCATGTTGTTATACAGTTTATTTGGTAGATTATAGATGTTGGATTATTAATTGTTTGTAGATTATAGATGCGTACATGGATTATCTTCTCTTCAAGAACTCCGTGCTGTTAGGAGGAGAGGTGCCATTCTTCTTTGCATCACTAACAATCATGGTAATGTAATACAGTGATTATATCTCTTATAATTATGATACAAGAGTAACAAAATGGTTAACGTTGACACCTACAGAGTCTGATAAAGAACAAGGCGAATACATTGACAAGGGATGAGCATGATACGTTGCCGAAAATATTCCTTACTAGGCCAAGCACCTATATATGGTGTCATTAGGAAGGTGTTTTTTCCACTGCATTTGCCTAAACATTGGATCTTACTTGTTGCTTGCTTCGAGACCAACAAGCTCAAGGTTTACAATTCGTTCCCAAACAATTGAAGAAGTAGGAAAGAAGCATTCAGATGGGTAAGATACATATAACTAACTAATGGACATTGTCATCCAAATATAAAGTATAAAATCTAATTACAATGTTCTTTTAATACATGTGGAAAGAGATTGCAACAAAATTCTTCACAGTAAACGTGCCAATAATCAATACAAGAGGTTGGAAGATCCAATTTGTTAGAGCTGTACCGTAGCAACCAGAGAGAAGTATAGATTGTGGGATTTATCTTCTAAAGTATATGGAGATGATTTGTGAAGATAAACAAATCAAATTCGACTATGGTGACATAGGGAAATTCAGAGCTGAGATCGCTGCAATTCTATTAAAGTGTGGAAGTGAGGAAAACGAACAAATTGTTTTTAAGCTACTTATGGATAGGAAGAAGTGATGGAACTTAGTATTATGAAGTAGGTATTGCAAGTAAAAGTATTAGTTCATTAGAGGTTTAAAGTACTTTTTGAATGAATGAACTTGTGATGAGCAACCATGTGAACATGATTTTGACATGTTTTGGTTTTGATCATCGATGAATGTTTAAAAGCTTGTGTTTATATCCATAAAGCTTAGTTTTTCAGGTTTCAAAGAATGAATGATGTTGTCTATAAGATTTAGGGATACCTTGTGGATATATTCTAGAATATGAATGATTACTTATTCTTGTAATTTTAATGCTTGTTCATGGGAATTTTGTAATAGATAATCGATATTTTTTGGTTAAAATGCTTGCATATTATGAAAGTTTACATGTTTGGTAACTGCAATACATGGATGTTGCGATATGAATGATATTTGTGTTACACTAAACTATTGAAAATGTCCTTTCTGAATAGATGTAATACAAGTATGTGGATCTATGCAAGAAGTATAGAATACTAATACTTTTAATTGTAATACAAAAAGATGTTCATGCTTGTAATACCACTACAAATGATTTTTGTAATGCAAAATAAAGTTTGTATTACAAATTTTCGTAATATAGAAGTTTAAATTAGTGTGTTACAAAAAGAAATCAAGAAGATATATAATTTCTAACACATTTTTTGGTGCAGTCAACTATGATATATTAATTTAATAAGAAAAACAAATGGTACAATAGAATTCGAAAAGAGTGTATGTCATAGAAACTAATAAAATAAAATATCTTCACTATCAAAAAGTGTTCACAACTACAGAGCTTCAAAAAGAAAAAAACATTCTAAAGATTATAATCATTCTATTCCAAATCTTAGATCTTCATGTTGATTGTCCCCCCTACAGTGAATTAAAAAAAACCATTATTAGTTACAATATTTATCAAACCTGTATGAGAGATAGGGACAAAAAAAATAAACTTATTTGAGGTATTCGATAGCTGAAGATGATTGCTTCTTCGGGAAATTCCTCGAGTCATGTCCAACATTAAACTTCATACAAAACTTGCACTGATGACCTTTGCCTTGCTTTTTTTTGAAATGAGCTTCAATCGACTGCTGCCTAATTTTAGTCTTCTACTGTTACCACTACCCTTCATCTTTGCAACTTTGAGTTCTTTGATCTTTATGCCACCAAGTGGGGATAAATTGATAGATCGTGAAATAGGAAGTTCACCTATTGAAACTTTGTCCTTGATCATTTTGTGAATCTCACAAGTAGCAAGCTCAATTAGTTCCTTATCCTTGGCAAATGTATCCTTGTACTTCAGTGCTTCATTTATAAGATCGGAACAAAGGTGGTGAAGCTCCTTGGCATCATTATTGTGGCAAGAAACTTTGTAAATAGGATATGTACCTGATTTCTTTATGTTATTCTTCCATCTTGAAAGTATATAGGAATCATCCAACTTGCAAATGCTCATGTGTTTCAAGGCAGCGAATATGTGTTTACAAGGGATTCTAGAAAAGTCCATTGACCTATAATCACATCGATGTGCATACGTTAAACTACAAAAGAAAACTTCATTGCTGTCATAGATGGATCCAATAGTTGAGATATTGAACTTTGATCCAAGCTCATCCATGGATGTATCAACAACATTAAGAAGCAAACAATCATTAATTTCCCTTTGCACTTCAAAGAATATAGTTTTTGTATAGATGTCTGCGAGCTGCCTCTCCACGTTCCATGTTGTGTGTAGCATGGGACGTCTCATAATAGAATCATTATCCAATGCATTCTCGTCCTCCCTTATTCTATTTAAAGCCAATTGAAACCTACATATAAATTCGTATAAAGTGTTCTGCTTCGTTATCGAGCTATTTAAAAATGATTGTAGACTCTTACTTCGTTGAGTTGTTCTCATTCTAGAAAAGAATCTATTTGCACATGTAAGCCAGAACCCACCTATTTGTGATGTTAAGTATTGAATTGAGCCATTTATTACTGGAAAGGTTACACTTTTCACTAGTGTCCTGCCAATGGATATTGAAATCATTTGGATCTTTTGTATGCCATATCAAATCACTCAACTCTACAATTGCATCGCCAGAATCATCTGAAAATCCAATCTTTGAGTTGAATTTGTTGACAATATGCCATGCACAAAATTGATGTACGGAGTTTGGGAAGTAAGATGAAATTGCAGCATGAATGGAGGGGTCTTAATCAATGACTATAGACAATAGATGTGTGCCAACTGCTTTGATGAAGCGAGTAAACAACCACTCAAAAGATTCCTTTGATTGATTCATTAACAATCCATTAGCGAAAATAATTGTTCTCTTGTAGTGGTTTACACCACAGAATGTGGCAAATATAAGTTTGTACGTTTTGGTGTTGTATGTTATGTTAAGGGATAATACATCACCAAATAATTTGTAATCTTGTAATGACACAAGGTCGATCCACGTGCAACTATTTAGGCATTGCTCTTTGTCGACTACGTAATCATAGAAAAATTAGGTGTAGACTTCTTGCAGTACTCAAAATGATCTATGAGCATCTGTGCTTCGACACTTGAAATCTTCTCCTTTCATCCCTCTTCAAGTTGTGAATGTCCCTTACAATGTTCACTACGTAATCACCAACGCCAACATGTTTTGCGATGAAGGCTATCTATTTGTTGACAGGAATATCCATGTCAAACATTGTGTCAAGAATAACTTTTGTATGGTCTGTTATCTTCATGATCGGTTTTAGATATCTCCTTTTACTTGAGGAGGAAATCGGGTGGTTGTGATCATCATTGAATTTTTGTACCACCCACTTGGTGAAAAAATCCAACTTTATGGTCATCTTGGCTAAACAACCTATCCTATAGGTACCAAACTTCCTTTTCATGTTGTTCTTAGATGGTGAAATGTTATAAAGAAAAGTATTCGCAAATGATGCTGATTTACTACTTAAAACATCCATGGACCTCTCTGACAAACCTTCAGAGCAACATACAAATTTTTATATGATAAAACCTTCTCTTTGGTGATCTTATTTACGAAAAACTTTATATTGCTCTTAAAAATACTGAAACCGTGAAAGATAACGTAGTTCTCATACAATATCTTAGCTGCTGATACATAATTGAATTCCATACCAATTGTAGGTTTTGAAACATGGATATCATCTCTTGAAGATAAGTCATCATCGGAATCTTCAACATCAATAGTAGTTGGATGGGAAACTAAAAGTGATATAATTATGCATTAGTATAATATAAAGACAATTTAAAATAATAAAATGACTACTACATAATGTATGCTAGAAATTATGCTAAACAAAATTTGAAAAAATAAACAACTATTGCAATTTAACATAACTGAACTTAAATGTATTAGATTAACTCAACTAAATAAAAACATAATGCAGCTCATCATTGTAATACATGGTAGAGTTGAATGATGTACTACATGTCTAATGTTGTATTATAGAATAGAAATGTAATAAATTACATGATGTATTGTGAGATAATTTTGTAATACATGTTATTTAGTGTGTCATATGAAAAGGAGATTGGTGAAACACTGACATACAACTCTGGAATAAAGCTTTCGTTGCTATGTGTTAATTGAGAGTTGATTCAAAGATTATTAGAGCTATAGGATGAAGATTAGACGCATAAGAAAAGACCACGTCTCTTGGTATTGACATGCAACTATTGAGTTAATCAAAGGAAATGTAATGCATATGTTTTTTGTATTACGCAAAGAAAAGATGATTGAATGTTTGACGTGTAGTTCTGCATTAAATGATCATGATTGTGCTGTAATACAACATTTTGCTGTATTGGATGATAGATGTGTAAATGATTGGCATGCAACATTTAAAATATGTATATAATTGTAATACAACTGATTTGTTGTATAAAAAAAAGGATGGATCGTTTGTTTGACATGCAACCCTGTATTACTTGTTGAGATCTCTATTTTGATGAAATAAAATTATGTTTTATTACGAACTAATCTTTCCGGATCACGCTCACACAAATCAAGTTAATTATCCTCCGCATGGATTAAAGTGAAGATTATCTTTAGTTAATGTAATTCTTTTATATTTCTTGAGTGTAGAATTACTGTAAGGAACCTCAAGATTAAAGACAAAACATTCAAAGTTGTCAAATAAACATCTAGATAGTATTGATCGACTAAAATATTAGAATTGATCGATCAAATCAATTGATCGATCAAAATAAGAATATTAATCGACCAAATTAGCCTAATAGTTAAATCCGATTTTCTCGCAATTAATCGACCAATTAAATATTTGATCGATCAGCAATTGATCAACCAATAAGGTAAATTGATCAATCAAAATGAAAATTGATTGAACAATTAAGTAAATTGATTGACCAATTTGGTTCGAATGATTTTTTCTAATATTCCAAAAATGCTCCATTTTCACCTATAGATAGGGTTCCACACCCCTCATTTCAAAACACACTTTCAAAGAGAAATCCATCTAGAAAAAAAGCTCTCTTGCTTTCTTTCAAAGTGCTTCTGCACTTCTGTTTTCACGCTCTTCAAAGCACATTGATTCGAACCTTTACAAAAATCCAGTTTGACTTTCCTTGAGGTTTCATAGGATTATATTATTTTATTTTACTTGTGGCTTTGATTACGAATCTCAAGCTATTGGGAGAAATCCGTTGTTGTGCTTCTCTTTAGGTTAGTAAGAGAAGAGATCATTGTAAGAGGTTGTGCCACCCTCGTTCAAGTGATACGTTAGTGGATTGACTAGCGTTGCCTAGTTGAGAAAATCCTAAGCTGGGAGGCTTAGGTAGTGGTTTTTACCCGTGGGGGTTTCCACTATAAATTCAGGTGTAATCTCTGCTTGATTCTCTTGTGGATTTATTTTTTATTCAAATTTCTTTATATTACTCTTGATCTTGTGTTTATGGCCAAGTAAGATCCGTGAACACCCTCATTACTAACATGAAACTATTGAATTAATCAAAGGAGATGTAATACTTATGTTTTTTGTATTATGCAAAGAAAAGATGATTGAATGTTTGACGTGTAGTTCTGCATTAAATGATCATGATTGTGTTGTAATACAATGCTTTGCTGTATTGCAGGATATATGTGTAAACAATTAGCATGCAACATTTAAAATAAGTATATAGTTGTAATACAACTGATTTGCTGTATTGCAAAAAAGGATGGATCGTTTATTTGACGTGTAACCCTGTATTACTGACATGCAACTATTGAGTTCATCAAAGAGGATATAATGCATATGTTTTTCAGTATTACTCAAAGAAAAGATGATTGAAAGTTTGACGTGTAGTTTTGCATTAAATGATCATGATTGTGTTGTAATACAATGTTTTGCTGTATTGCAGGATATATGTGTAAACAATTAGCATGCAACATTTAAAATAAGTATATAGGTGTAATACAAGTGATTTGCTGTATTACAAAAAAGGATGGATCGTTTATTTGACATGCAACCCTGTATTACTGACATGTAACTATTGAGTTCATCAAAGATGATATAATGCGTATGTTTTTCAGTATTATGCAAAGAAAAGATGATTGAATGTTTGACATGTAGTTCTGCATTAAATGATCATGATTATGTTGCAATACAATGTTTTGCTGTATTGCAAGATATATGTGTAAACAATTAGCATGCAACATTTAAAATAAATATACAGTTGTAATACAACTGATTTGCTATATTACAAAAAAGGATGAATCGTTTATTTGTCGTGCAACCCTATATTAAATGATCGTGTTGTAATACGTGTGATGAACAGAAATATACATAACAGGCATATTGAATCAACATATACTATAACTTCATACTGATACTAATGAATGGGTGATGAACTATATTTCATGAATAATGAGAGCTTTACAAGTATTACTAAATGAGATTGCAAGATAATCAAAAATTAATTGAGCAAATGATGTAGAATAAGACGAACAATGATAAAAAAAGAAGAAAATGTACATGCATTACTAAGTGGAGATGAAACACAATTTGGTGTGGCTAAATGAATAGTTGAAACATCATCTATCAAAGATTCAATGGAACTGCAATTTAAATCATACATTGATAGTGCTAGTAGTTTAACTTGCAATACAAAATATATGAACACAACTGATAATCCTACAGAGATCATAACACATGAGAACATAAACGAATATTGAAAGTGTAATAGAATAAAAATCAGAATAAAGATCGTAAACATGAAATGAACCTTGCTTCCTCAGCCGAAACAAATACCAAAGGATTGGCTTCCACTATAATGACAGTGACCGTAACGGATGAAGTTTGATGATAGAAAGAATCTATACATAACAAATGATTTAGGTGGATTTTAAATTGGATGGCTACTCAAATGCCAGAAAGAGGTACTTGAACATCTCCATTCAAGATGGAAGTTGTGGAGAAACATTTTCAAAAAGAAGTGGATAGATTTTAAGGACCCTAAGAAGTTGAAGGCAAGCATTGAAAAGGATCCATGTATTAATGCTACTCAATTTGCAAGGTTGGTTGATAAGTGGAAGACACTTAAATCAAAGGTAAGGAAGATCCATTTATCATGATAACATAGAATGATGTGCTACATCATGTATTAAAAGGCTATATTATTTCTTATAATTCTTTTAGATAAGAGAAGATTGAAATAAATAGGACGAATCATAAGCGAAAGAAGTTAAATTACAACTGTGGAACACTCTTGATTGTAAAAATTCGTGATAAAATGGTAATATATGTCACTGACTAATGTTCATTTTACATGAAAATATTAATTGAATTTATAAGTTCTTTTCATTTTTGGACAAAGGAAATGAGAAGGGAACCAACTAATGTGGAGCTGATGAAAAGGATTTATCGTAACTAGAAACCAGTGATTTTTTTTTAAGGAAAGGAAGGATGGCTATCGCATGTGATAGAATTCCAAAATTTTATTAATACAACTATATATCTATAATTATAATGACAAAAAATGTGCCCAAAGCAGGTCGTCTTTAATTATATTTTCCAACCACGCTTAGGGTGAAAGACTAGGTCAGTTTGTGTCAGCCACAACCCGCACAAAATTGCTGCCATCTTGCCCCAGTCCCATTTGTCATCCACTAGGTGCTAGGGGTTCCCTACACACCATGAGCCAAACCTCCTGCATAAAAGGGTATGCTGTCGAGAGGTGGATTATGGGGGAATTTGGCATTAGGGGTATGGGTAGGGGGAAAAATTAGGATTAGGGGCATGAATCACAAAATTAATAAAATGGGGTCATAGGTCGCTGGATTATCCAGCGACGTATCTAGTGAGGTATCCGTTGGACCACAGGTCGCTAAATGATCCAGCGACCTTCAACAGATCGCCGGATCATCTAGCGACCCCCAACCTTGAGATGGCCATTTGTGGAGGTCGCTATTGAAGGTTGCTGGATCATCCAATGGCTTTCGAGCAACCATTGGACGTTTTACCCATTGGTAGAGGTCACTAGATGATCCAGCGACCTCTAACTAACTGTTACCAGTGCCCCGCTCCTCTCCCCCACTCGGCTATATAAACACGCCCCCTCCCCTCTTCTCATTACATATTCTCCTCCATTCCCTCTTAAAAAATCTCCTCTATTCTCTCATAAAAATTCTCTTTATTCATCTTGTTGAAATTTGAGATCGCGATTATGGTGAAACTTTACATTACAATCTCATTGAAATTCTGAAATTGAGGTTGTAATCTTGTTGAGGCTCTGAATCTTCTTCCACTTCGACATCTACATTTAGCAGTAAGGTAACTTAATCTATTTTAAAAAAAATAATTAGTTGTAGATTTTTTGTAATAAAAAAAATATTTTTTGAGGTTAACTTTTTTTTAATAAATAAAACTTTTATATTTTATTGATTATACAGGCATTGTAGACAATATTATGGTACTTAAGATTTATTAGGGTGGTAGAGTAATATCTACTTATTCTAGTATTGATTATGTTGATGGTTATTCGATGAATACAACAATTAACTATTGTACTTCATTCGAAAATTTTTTATCTACTGTATATAATATTAGCGGATATTCTAAATCATATTATAAGCTTAAGTTAATATGCAAGTGGATAAACGAAGATGGTAGATTATTTTCTTATAATATTGAGAATGACGAATCGACTCAAATGATGTTAGAGTTATTAGGAAGTATGCACAGTATAATCGACTTATATGTTGTAGTGGATCCATTGAAAGTCAAGCACTATACCCTTAATATGAAAACATAAGTTCATGTTCAAATTATGACTTTAGTAGTGACCTGTATTCATTATATTATGGGATGTTAAGTTCCTCGCAACATATTCCAATGGATGAAGCGAGACATATATCAGAAGAACAGTTTCATCCAGTAGAAGAAGCAGTTGCTTTAGAACACTGAAATTTTGATCTTAACATTGAGGCTCATCAAAGTAATTTACATGAAGAAAGTGATGAAAATGAAAATAATGGGCTTGATGATGATGTTATATCAACCATTATGAATGTCGTAGATAGCGAGGAACCTCATCAAAAATTTATGGAAAACAATGACGATGTTGATAATGACGAGGGTGATGATGACGATGGTGATAATGATAACTTAGAAGATAATGGCTTAGAAGATGATAACTTAGAAGATGTTAACTTAGAAGAGGAACCCATGGATGGAGCACCTTATTTACCTAATAATAATGATTGGATAAATTGGATAATAGATTAAGATGAGACATCATTTTTTCCTCAACAATAAGGAGGAGAAAGAATGAATTTGATGATGAGAAGATGGAAAACTAAAGAAGATTTACAAAAAGACTTAAGGAAGTGGAGTGTACAGAAAGGTGTGCAATACAAGAAAATTGCATCAAAGAAAAAACTCCTAACTATTGCATGCGTCGTTAATAGCTGCAAGTGACAATTGCATGTATCTATAGACAAGTCTTTTAATGATTTGATAGTAACTAGATATGATCAAGAGCATAGTTGCACAGAAAATACCTTAGGAGATCATAAATAATGTAACACAAAGTTCATACTGCACCGCATATTGCCACATTTTATGGCAAGTCTTACCTTATTTCCGAAACAAATCCAAGTTTTAATTGACAATGAAGATAAGGTAAAGATAAGTTATGTCAAGGCTTGGTATGCTAAAAAAAAGCCTTACAATATGTATATAGCAACATAAAGGAAACCTTCTTAGATTTGAAATGATTTATGAGAGAAATGATTTGGCAAAATCCGGGCACTATTTACCATGTAATGGATGTACCATCATCAACTTCAGTAGGAAAAATGGAATTTCACCATTTATTTTAGACTTTTGGTCCATCAATTAAGGGATTTCAGTATTGTCGTCTGGTACTTTCAATCGATAGTATACATTTATATAGTTCTTATCTTGGACATTTGTTAATTGCAACTGGAATCGATCCAAATGTTTAATTATTTCCGTTAGCTTTTGAAGCTGTGGAAAGAGGGGAGAATAACAATAATTGGGCTTGGTTTTTGAT
This sequence comes from Thalassia testudinum, assembly GCA_037157565.1. Taxonomy (NCBI): domain Eukaryota; kingdom Viridiplantae; phylum Streptophyta; class Magnoliopsida; order Alismatales; family Hydrocharitaceae; genus Thalassia; species Thalassia testudinum. Next base: position 10,496,394 of record JAZHRO010000078.1, on the reverse strand, counting down.
GTATTTCTTCAAAATTATCAATCGGAATGGTATATGCATCATAAGTGATCGTTTCCCTGGATTAAGAAATTTAGTTCCTCAATATTTTAGCCTGGAATGAGGTTATTCACATGGACATTGTTTGAGACATATGAAAGCAAACATGCATAAAGAAGGATTTAAAAGTAAGGATTTACAGAGATACTTTTATGCATCTGGTTGTGCATTAATAGCAAATGATCACAATCGGATATTAGGGGATATCCAATGAATGTGTGATGAGGTATATAGATGGATTATACAACAAAATGATTGTAATCGATCATACTGGGCATTATGCTACGATGGGGGAAAGAGATATGGCAATATGACAACAAACGCATCTGAATGTTTCAATAATGCTTTGAAAGGTTGTCGAGGATTACCAATCATTGCTCTGGTTACAGCGACTTACTTTCGTTTGAACAAGTACTTTACTGAGCATTTCGATAGTGAAGTCATGACAATAGTTCTTACTCCAAATTTTGACTAAGTTGTCAATAGAGAAATTTTGAGCTCGTGAAGATTACAAGTTGTTAGATTTAGCAGAACGAAATTTAAAATTAGAGAGGAACCTTACTCATATGAGGTTGAGATTACTTCTACCAATGGAATAAATAACACAGTATGTTCTTGTGGTTATAATAAATTAAAGTATCTTGTTTGCAGACATGTGTTAGTTGCTCGTGCATTGATAACCTGCATTCGATGATGATAATTCCGTCAGCCAAGGTTTATCTTGACGATATGTGCACTAATAACACACCATAATGGACATGGGAGCACTACATGCATCATGAATTAAGATTTCTAATAAATCAATGTTTAATGGCCATTTGTATAAGTTCATGTTGAAACAGGTCTCAGATGAGCAATCGGACCGCACGGATGGATTTAGGTTGACGAATGGAGTCCAACGGACTCGAAATCACTTAAATCCGACATCTGAAGCTCCCTCGACCAGCCCAAGAAGTTCTGGTCTTTGATCATCATATCAATGGCCCACAAGCGGCCACGTGGCGCCATCCGCCGCGCCCTTACCCACACTGCAGCCACGCTCATCACGCAGAGCGCTTTAAGCCGTTCGATCCAAGGATCAAACGGCTGAGGACCCACAAGCCTCGCCAGCATTGCGCCCTCCATTGCATCAAAGGGACTTCAAATTCTGACCGTTGGATCTCCATCCAACGATCGACTTTGGCCATGCCCAAACACCTCTGCCTCTCCCTCGCGCCAAGATGCATCTCGGCAATCGATCGTCCATTGGATGGCTGAGCGTTTGCGCAAAACTGCGACAAAGTGCAAGCGCACCGTAGCGGTTAGCGCCCCTCCATGCTCTCTTTGGACGCACGTTCGAGACGCATCAGCCGCATCCGCGCGCGTGATCAAAATTCAGCCGTTGATGCACGCGCAGACGACGAAGATGAGAGCCATGTGGCGCAATCAGCCGCGCCAAGCACCAACGCACGCAATGACACGGGCGAGGCGCGATCCAAGCGCCTGATCTCACACGATCGTGGCTGTTGAAGCACGATCAAACGGTTGACGTGCGTCCATCATGCGAAGGCACACACACTTGCGGGTGGCTTGGACAACATGGCGTGCCCTCAGCCGTCCGATGGCAATCCGCGCCTTAGATCCAATGGCTGAGGACGCGTGGGTGCAGATTGAAGGGAGAAAACATGCGTGCGCCTAAGGACCAGTGGGTGAGGGGCTTCACTGACACTTATGGAATTGGTTTAGCGATGTCTCGGACGTCGCTAAAACCCTTACTTAGTTTGGAAACCCCTTCTTTATATAAACCTCCTCCACCACCCCATTCAAAGGCATTCAATTCACACACACTCTCCATACAATACTAAGCGTCTCCTAGCTCCACCAAACATCCCATATCCACCTCGAAGTTGTCGAGCCGCCGATAGAGCCCCCTCCACCATCGTGGCCGCCTCGCCTCCTCCTCACACTCTTTTTACTTTAGTTTTATGTCGCACTTGTTTAAGCTTTCATCTATTGCTGTAGTTGTAAACAAGCTTTAATTGCATGCTATATGTTAATGTTGTTTCGTATATCATAGCTCACATCTTCTTAGAATTAATGTCATGATTTAAACACAAGCTCTAACCCTAATCTTTCTCTCTCTCTCGTTTTCTCGCAAGCAAGCAAACCAAACATTCCTGTGACAACTAAAGCAACAAACTAATCCGATTTCACGCCCCCTCGTGTTCGACACTTGGACTCACCAAATCCACATCTTAAATTAAAACCGACGTCGTGAACGCATGCTACAATGACATAATTAAACTAATGCGTTCCACGCGTGTCAGTTTTTGGTGCCGTTGCCGAGGAGGCAACGGATTTCTTGTATTGCTTTCATCCTACATTCATATTCACATCTTCTAACTCATTTTCTCCCTCTACTTGATTGGTTGCAGAAATTCGACGCTTAGGTGGTAGGTGAGCGCGATCAGAGATGGTAGATACGAAGTAAAGTGCTGCAAAGACCTTTTGCGAGTACCACTTCACCCATTGAGTGTTTGCTTGCTTAAAAAAATACAAAAAATATATAAAATCAAAATTGGCGTGGTGAATGGCTACTTGACCCTCATTCCAAACTCATCACCCAACCAAAAAAAAATATACACTTTAATGTTCTTGAAGAGATAATCTTTTTAGAGTGTTCTTCTTTCTTTTGAGTGGTGTTTGTGAAGCCATCATGACTTGACTTGGGCTGCACCACTCACCATAATTAAAATCAACTCACCTGGTAGAACTACAAGAACACTAGGGTGAATACACTAAGGTTATTTTTCTAGGGCCACATCATTCTAAAGGAAATCGACTTTCGCCCGTTGTGTGCAAAACCTTGTGTGCCCATTTGAACTTTGTTTGAAAACATTAAGGAACTTCAACCCTAAAAAGTATTAAAGCAAGGACAAATCATTAAAAGACACCACATCCTAAAATCCTTGCTTGAGAATCATGTTTCGTTAAGTGCACACACACGCTCAAATCGGTTAACTAAGAGGCACAACCCCAAACAATGCCTCATCACATATCCTAACCATAAGCACTAGCCTAGCCCCTCATTAAAATGGAGTAGATGTGCCCTAGGCAGGACTAGTCTAAGTCTTGAAGGTGTGATTAGGTTTGCTAGGCACTTGGCCTTCATTCCCTTTGTAGAATCTGGTGTCTAGGCTGCGGGGAAGTGTCAAACGACTGCGGTTGTGGGGTCTACAGAATCGGTAGCAAAAGCCAAAGAAAGAACCTTCCCCTCAATCCCCTCGTAATCAACCTGGGCAAATTAACATCGGAAAGGGTGGTTAAACGCTTACAGATTTGATCATTCCCGTTGAGGCTTCTAGGTCACCTAAGGTATACACTATAAGGACTAGACTTGCTTGCTTGTTTATGCACACACTTCTCGCACCTATCTCTCTTCGCATCCCTCCCTGTTCTTCTCTAGTGTATGCACGGGAGATGATCACTCCATCCTAAGCTGTTTGTTTTAGAAAGAGAAATCCGGAGGAGACTTGATTTTACAAGGGAAATGGTTGAACCAAGAATTGATGAGATTGAGGACCAACCTCAACCCAATGATATGGCCATCATTCAGGCCCAAATCTCTGCCAACCAACAACTTCAACAACAATAGATCCGAACCATCATGCAAGCCATACACCGATTGCAAAACCCTCAAGGGCAACCCCCACTAAACCCACCTAACCCACCACAACCTCCTGAGGGCTAACCTAGGCCTCTTCGTGATTTTTACGATCTGTCTGCTATCCGGATCGAGCCACATATTAGGGTCCCCGAAGGGGGAGATGATTTTGAGTTACAACCAAATGTCCTGAGCTTAATTCAAAGCCACTTTCATGGAAGCTCAAATGAGGACCCCTTCCAACAACTAGAGGACCTAGACTGGATAGCCTGGATCGTGAAGCTAAGGAACATCAGCTTGGACATTGTTTTGATTAAGATGTTCTCTTTCTCCCTAAAAGACAAAGCATCTCACTGGCTTAGAAGCTTAGGGAGACCCATCTCCACCTGGAGGAACTGAGGCATGCATTCTTGAAAAACTTTTTCCCCATAGGTAAAACCAATACCCTCAGAAGAGCCATTACCACATTCACACTACAAGGTGGGGAATACTTTCATGAGGCATGGGAAAGATTTAATAAATTGTTGAGGAAATGCCCACACCACGAGGTTTCAAGGTGTCAATTTGACCAGATCTTCTACCATGGTTTAGACAACAGCCTTAGGAACTTTGTTGATGCCTCATGTGGAGGCAACTTTTTGAACAAAGATGAGGAGAGAGAGTTTGAACTCTTTGAGTCCATGAGTGAGAATTCACTCAACAATGCCTCCATGACCCAGTTTAATCGATCCAGTCAACCTCGTGGAGGGATCTATGAAGTGCAAGCCAATTTTGGAATGGTTGACATGGACATTATAGCCAAAAAGTTGGATTGAGTTGAGTTGGTGGAAAAAAAGATTGATGAGCTGTTGAACCAAACTAGGAACCCGCTACAGACCCTCTCCCTAGCAAAGGGAGTTCACAGTGTAGATTTGGCGCAGCCAATGAAACAAATGCACCTAGAACAACCCCTGACCATGTTCCAGGGAGGGACCTTTGCTCCCTCAAACCCTGATTACTCTCTCCCCTCCCCCTCAGCACCTTCTTTGAAGATGTCCAGGCCATCAAAGGTTACTCCAAAACTAACCACTTCTCCAACACCTACAATGTTGGATGGCGTAATCACTCGAATTTATCCTACAAGAACCAAAAATCAAACCAATTCCAGAACCAACCCACCCCAAACCCTCCCTTCTATCAGCAAGGTCCACTAGTTAGACCACCCTATAATCAGAATAGGGTAGCCCCTCCCCCACAAAACCAAATGGATACTCTGATAAAGATGATGGCTGATATGAATCAGAAACATCAGAAGGAAATGGCATTAGTGAAGGGATAGTTGAGCCAACTGTTGGATTGCAAACAACAGGGATCCCTTCCTTTTCAGCCACAACCGAACTCGCGAAATGTGATCAACAGAGGCCCCAATTCTCAAGGGTTCCAAGCCAATCTTGGGCATGCCTACATGGTCTAGCAAGCCCCACAAACACCCCCTGGGTTTGGTGCTTCTTCTTCCTCTTCTTCTCAAGGATCTACCCATGGTCCCAACGCCTCAGCCAACGCAGTTACCTTGAGAAGTGGCACTAAAACCCAGGACCCTAAATGGCCGACCCCTCTCATGACCTCACTTCCTGAGATACTCGATTCTGAGGATGAGAGGGAGGAACCCAAGGACCTGGAGACTGATCCAATTCAAACCCAACACCATACCCTAAGGCCTTAGAGAAAAAGAAGAAAAAGAAAGTTGTAGTTGAGAATGAGGAGCTGTTGGAGATTTTCAAACAAGTCCAGATTAATATTCCGCTCCTTGAAGCAATGAAGCATATCCCGGCTTACGCTAAGTTCTTGAAGGATGTCTATACGCCGAAGCGTAAGCCAAGAACCCAAGCACTTAGGAAGGTTGTGCTCTCAGAATAAGCTAGTTCAGTGATATTGAGCAGCCTACCTCCCAAACGAACTGACCCAGGAGCACCCCTGATATCTTGTAATATTGGGGACATGACATTTGATAGAGCGCTCTTGGACTTAGGTGCTTCGATCAACCTCATCCCAATGACCCTGTATCACCAGTTTGGATTTGGGGAGTTAAAACCCACGCTTGTGAATATCCAACTAGCTGATAGATCTGTGAAAACCCTGAAGGGGGTAGTCGAGGACGTAATTATTTGGGTTAAGGACTTCTACTTCCAAGTCAACTTTTTGGTCCTCGACATAGAAGTCCCTGAACAGCTACAAAACACACCCATCATCCTAGGCAGACCCTTCTTAGCCATGGCTAAGGCGAACATTGATTGTGACACGGGATGCATGGAAATTGCCTTTGGAGACAAGAAGATGCAATTGGATATCTTCAGGGCGGCTAAGTCTTTTGATTGTGGCTGGGTTGAGGAGTACGATCTCGTGGAACCTTTGGTTGAAGAATGCCTCACTCTTAGCTCTTCAGCAGACTGTCTGACTCAACCAGTTGATGACTACCCTGACCCACCCTAGCCTGTGGATATTGACCTATGTAGAGCTGATTACCTTCAGCAACCTCCATTCGAGGAGATTGATGTTGATCAACTCCCACCTTTCTCCTACCCATCAAATGTTGTCCCACCTACACTTGAACTAAAGCCTTTGCCCAATAATCTCAAGTATGTCTTCCTGGGACCTAACCAAACCTTCCCTGTGATTATCAATGCCCATTTAACTAGGGATCAAGAACTTAGGTTGACTGCAACCTTCTCTGAACATTGGGCAGCCATTAGGTGGACAATTTCTGACTTAAGGGGAATTAGCCCTACCTATTGCACTCATAAGATCTATTTGGAAGATGGGGCTTGACCTTCTCGCCAGATGCAGAGACGATTGAACCTGAATATGCGAGAAGTCGTTAAAAAAGAAATAATCAAATGGCTTGATGTAGACATCATTTACCCAATTTCTGATAGCCCCTGGGTGAGCCCCACTCAAGTGGTACTCAAGAAAGTCGGGCTCACTGTGGTCAATGACCAGGGCAAATCCATCCCCACCTGCACTGCTACCGCATGGCGGGTGTGCATCGACTATAGGAAGCTTAATGAGGCCACCAAGAAAGATCATTTCCCTCTGCCACTCATTGACCAGATTCTCGAGTGATTAGCAAGGTATAAATATTTTTGCTTCCTGGATGGATATTCAGGATACAACCAAGTTACTATTTCACCAGAGGATCAAGAGAAAACCACATTCACTTGCCCGTATGGCATGTTCGCATTCCGTTGTATGCCATTCGGGTTATGCAACGCACCCGCGACCTTTCAGCGTTGCATGCTAGCCATTTTTTCAAAGATGGTGGATGAATACCTAGAGATTTTTATGGATGATTTCTCCATGTTCGGGAACTCATTTGATCATTATCTTAGCAACTTGGAGAAGATCCTGAAGCAATGTATCGAGGTCAACCTGCTCTTAAGCTGCGAAAAGAGCCATTTCATGGTTTAGGAAGGGATTGTCCTCGGTCACATCGTCTTGCATAGGGGCATCGAAGTGGATCGAGCTAAGGTTGATTTAATTTCCAAACTTACACCCCCTAGCTTGGTCAAGCAAATCTGATCTTTCCTAGGACATGTTGGCTTCTATAGAAGGTTCATTAAGGATTTTTCCAAACTTTCTAAGCCCTTGATTGACCTTCTAGCCAACGACGCCCTTTTTCACATGACACCTGATTGCATCAAGGCCTACAACACCCTTAGGGAAATAGTCTCCACTGCACCTGTTTTACAACCCCTAAATTGGTCCTAGGACTTTGAGATTATGTGCGATGCATCAGATTTTGCTATCGGCGCAGTCCTAGGACAAAGAAGGGAGAAGAAACCTATGGTGATCTACTACGTGAGCAAAATGTTGGATGAGGCTCAATGGAATTACACCGTCACAGAAAAAGAACTGCTCACCGTAGTCTTTGGGTTAGAAAAGTTTCGATCATACCTTCTGGGTTCCCACATGATGGTTTACACCAACCACTCGGTTATCCGGCATTTGTTGGCCAAAAAGGATGCTGAACCCAGGCTCAACCGATGGATCCTGCTCTTGTAGGAATTTGACCTGGAAATACGCAACAAAGTCGTGTCTAAGAACGTTGTAGCCGATCGCCTGTCCAGACTTCACCCATACCACATCGGACCCTCATTACCCTTGACTGCCACCTTCCTTGATGAATAACTTCTAGCCGTGTAAGGATGAAAGCTACCCTAGTATGCAGACTTAGTCAACTATCTAGTGGTAGGACAGACTCCTCACGGCTGGTCCAGATAGCAACGGGATAAGTTCTTTGCTGAAGCCAAGCACTATTTCTGGGATGATCCTATGCTGTTTAGACTCTGTGCTGACCAGATCATTAGGAGGTGTATTCCAGAAGAGGAAGTCCAAAGTGTGCTATCCTTTTGTCACAACCAAGCCTGTGGTGGCCACTTCTCTGGGAAGCAAACGGCTGTAAAGGTTTTGCAGTCTGGATTTTACTAGCCATCCTTATTCAAATACGCACACAGCTTCGCTAAGACTTGCTCTCGGTGCTAGACATTAGGGACTATGACTAGAAAGGATACGATGCCCCTCCAGCCCATTCTGATTGTTGAAATTTTTGATGTTTGGGGCATCGATTTTATAGGTCCCTTCCTATCATCTGTTACAACTCGGTTCCCGAATCCCTACAGGACCCGAGATCGGCTCGACTCGACTAATCCCAAGACCCAATCGTCCAACAAGAAATAACCAAAAAGCAGGAAAATAAATCACATTCACTATGCAAGGTAACTAACAGTAAAAGCGTATAAGCAATAAAGGAAGTAAAAGCTACTAAACAGTACATACCACCACAACAATAGGAAAATAGAACAAAAGTACAGTAACAGGAACAGTAAAGGAAGTCTGAAACTCACTAACAGAAAGGAAGTACAACAATAGTAAGAACTACTGCTGGGCTCGACTGGGCCCAACACCCTCTGCAGCTGGTAACTCAGGCTGCTCAACTCCTAGACCTGTAAAGGGTTATGAGAAAATGGAATCAGCGAACGTTGAGTAGAGTGGTAACCAGACTATCTAAAGCAGTAAAAGCTAACAGGTAAATTTATCTTTTCCAATTATTTTATTTTACAAGTAATTCCTTTTCATCCATTGGTTTACTTTCAGATTTCTTTCTTGATCTTGCATGTTCCTTGTGGGAACAATCTTGATTGCAGTCTTTTCCGAAGAGTAGAAGGCACACGTGGTGCTCTCTTGGCCAGGAGAGTCCCTCGTGGTAATCCTACACCCAGTCAAACACCTCGAGGTCATAGACAGACGTAGCGGTGACTAGGACATGCGCGATAAGCGCACGGGTAGCTACCCCGCACTGGCACGTGGTCAGTCGTTTCCGCTAGCGGGTACGCCCAAAGTACAACATGGAACAGTATAAGGCTCACCCTCTCAGCAACAGGGGTCTAGCCCCTCAGAACCAAATAGGGGTCTCGCCCCTCCACAGTCGGCACACCCTCGTCTGACTACCCCGGTTTGCCCAGTGGGCCTAACAAGTCAGTGTAGGGTGGTTAGCTGAACCCCGGGCCCCGTGGGGTGGCTAGCTCCCTCCCTACACTAGTAGCTCTCCCTACTACAGTGTATGCGAGGGCCAACAGAAGTCAGTGTAGATTGGCCAATCCTAACCCCGGGTCCCAACCCAAGGGCGGCTAGCTTCGCTCTACACTAAAAAGGGGACAGTCGCTCTCCTTGGTACCACGTACTCAAGGGCCAGCACACTTCCCACTCACATTTCCAGATCTTTACATTCATCCACAGGAGCTCTACTCCTAACTCCCCGTAGGGTTCATGCTCATATTCACCATATTGTTCCATACCAGGTTTCATCATTTATAATTCCATTCTCGTATTATACACATGCAGCTCGTATTTCCAGAATTTAACATATGAAACAAGTGATATCATACGTAATTGTTTAGTTATCTCAGGCATTTCATATTCTAATAGGCAGCTTGTATTTATTAACAGGCACTTGTTTACAATTCAACTCATTCATTTATGACTACAATCTCAATCACGTATACAAACGGTGCAACTATTTCTCATCCTAGGATTCATGCCACATCCTAGGTTTCTAATTATCTAATTATCATAGATGCATTCATATTTTATAAGTAGGATATGGGGAAACCACTCTACCAGACAATCCGAGAGTACTGAGGGCTTGAACAGCAGACTCACGTGCCTCTGCAAGCCCTAGACACGCAACAGGTCGAAATCCTATACCAAGGAACATATCACAACAAAACGTTTAGAATAGTATATAAAGGTTTCTAACATGTAGAGGAACTCATAAGGAAACCACAGATATTTCGTTTGCGTAAAACAGATCCTGATCGGACCCTAAACGGGTCAAAAACAAATCTGTAGACCCAAATTAGACGTTTGGAACGAAGTTCAAACGTCTTAAAAGTCACCAGAGTCTCACCTCAAGTCCCTGCGTCGACCTCAGACCTCCAGGACTCTTACTCGACCGTCTGAACTCAACTCCAGACGTCCAATCTATCCTCAAGTCATCTGGAAATGCCTCCGGTCGTCTGGTAAGCTGTCAAGATGTCCAAAAAGTGTGCGAGGGCGTGTCGCGCACCTTCCCAAAGCTGCTCCTACACACGACAGAGCAGCACAACCCTTTTTAGCCCAACAAAACGTCTCTGCGGTGCGGCCTGCATGGCCGTAACCGCGAGAAGGACGTACCTATGTGAAAACCTGCTTTTAGATGTTTGGTGTCATCACCAGACGTCCAGCCCGTCGTCTGGAAGGCACTTTGGATGTCTGATACTGGAAAAAAACTCCAGTATCAGAATGAGCTCCCACTCCTCTCGCTGCACTCTGCTGCGACTCCTCCCTCTCGGCTGCAGCTCCGGCCGCTGTAGGAAGTCGAGGACGACGCCCTGGCGCTCTCCTCCTCCTGCATGCGCCGCGGTGGCCGTGCAACGCTCTGGCGAGCTTCCACGAGCTCGTGACCTTGGCCTCCTCCTCCTCCTCACGCTGCTCCTCCTCCTCGCTCTTGCTCCGTCTCTCTCGCGTGCCTCCTCACGGCTGTGGAGTAAGGTGGTGGTGATGGAGTAGAGAGGAGAGGAAGGGGGGCACTTATATAGGAAATGGGTTAGGGTTTGGAGAGGGGGAGAAAAAGAAGAGAGGAGAAAGAAACGAGCTGCATGCTGTCTACGTGCAGAAAGCAACCGCGCGTACAGGTTTTTCAATTTCCAGACGTCTGGGAAGGGGTCCAGACATCTGGCCAGACATCTGACTTACAGTCCAAACATCTTAAAAGGCTCAAAACAGAACGTGTCTTTACACCATCCAACGGCTTTGAGTACATATTAGTCTCGGTAGACTATGTCTCGAAATGGATCGAAGCCGTGGCCACCTGACGATGTGACCATAAGGCTGTCATGGACTTTGTTAAGCAAAACATCTTCTCTCGATTTGGGATATTGAAAGCCATGATTAGTGATGGTGAGAGTCACTTTATTCATGCCCAATTCCGTACCTTACTTAGAAAATACGGGGTTACTCACCGCATTGCCACCCCGTATCACCTGCAAACAAATGGGCAAACTGAGGTCTCTAATAGGCAGATTAAGAATATTTTGCAAAAGACTGTGAGACCTAACCGGAAGGATTGGTCCACACGATTGGATGATGCCCTTTGGGCATACAGGACCGCTTTTAAGACCCTGATAGGCATGTCGCCTTATCGATTGGTCTTTGACAAGGCTTGCCCCCTTACAATTGAGTTGGAACATCGGGCATACTGGGCTGTTAAGCAATGCAATAAGGATTCCCAGTTGGTTGAAGCACAAAGGACACTCCAACTCTTCGAGCTCGAGGAAATCCGTCGGGATGCTTATGAGAACAATCGACTTTACAAAGAGAAGATGAAAGCCATCCACGACAGACAAATCCATAGGAAAACCTTCGAGCCTAATCAGCAAGTCTGGCTTTTTGATGCAAGACTTAAACTTTTCCTTGGGAAGCTGAGATCAAAGTGGATAGGACCATATGAGGTGGTCAAACCTTATCCCAATGGGGCGGTTGAAATTGCAAATCCTAACACTGGGCAAACCTTCACAGTAAACGACCAGAGATTAAAACATTATCTTACCCAGGTTCCCCCAAAGTAAGTAGTCACCCTCATTAAGGGTTGACATGGAGCTTCGCCCAGCTGGAGGCAATAAACTCAGCGCTTCCTGAGAGACAACCTAGAAGATTCAAATTGATCGGGTACACAGTGGCACTCAGGTGATTTCTTTCTGTACCCCCTTGTATACATTTATTTGCCAATAGGATATTGTCCAACTTAAGCATGGGAGGGTGGTAATTCACATTCTCTGAGTTTATATTATCAGCCTGAATTATACATATAAAAAAATAAAAAAAATTAGGAATGAAAGCTTAGGCATTAGGAGCTTGTCAATTGTGGGAAATAATACAAGAAGAACTTGAACACTTAGACTTTTCAAGCCTTTAGGTTTAATCAGCCCTGGTGTCCATTAAAATGTGGATTTAGCCCCGAATCCTCTCAACCTTAATTTACATTAATCTGATCAATAAAGTAGGGTGATAAGTATACTACTTATCAACCCGCCCTCTGACTCAGAGGGACTTTTAGTCTAAGCATCTACACACATTTTTGTACTGACTCACTCCTCGGAGATTCTAACAGAAATTGGGTAGCTAATGAACCTTCTAGGGTGATATGGCTGGCAAGTTGTCATGGGTAACTGCCCATTGGCCGGCTGTCCAAAGCCCAGCCACAAGACCATTCTCTTTTATTGCCTCTAGGTAAATCTTAGATCAAGGAAGCCACCTACTGAAACAAAAAAAAGGAAAAGAAAAGAAAAAGGAAGAAATAGAAAAAGATAGAAAAAGAAGAAAAAGAAGAAAAAATAAGCCACACTTCACCGCATGAGTATGGCTGGCAAGTGGTCGTGGGTAACAGCCCATTGACAGGTTATCTAGAACTCAGCTCACTAAATGCACGAAAAAGCCCAAAACACTTAAGGAAAAAGCAGGGAAGTAGAGCAATCCGAGGAGATAAACATTGGAAGCACCCTTGTGTTGACCCCACACAAAATAAAAGTAGGGAGAAAGCTACCTATCGGATAGATACACCTTTAGGCAAGTGATGTAAACACATTTACACTACTTAAAATGTCCATTTATGCATGTTCTTAAGCATAGGATTGCATTTCATGATATAAATATTGCATAATATGCATCATCTTGCATTTAGGGTAGTTTGAATAAAATGGAGGTTAATTGTCTCCTTTTATGTGCTTGGACAGGGCAAACATTTTATCGGGGCCTCGGATCAAAGATCCAACTGTATGGATGTGATCAAGGCGACAATTGGAGTTCAACGACTCCAAGATCGCCCTAATCAGACATTCGTAGCATCAGATAGTGACCGGGGAACCCTATAAGATCAAGGGCCAGGATGATGCAAATCCGCACTTCAAATGACAAATCCGACTGCACGGATGAATTCGGATCGACGATCGCAGCCCAACGACGCAAAAATCAAGTCAATCCGACATCCGTGGCACCATCTACAACATCCAGAAGATGGACAGCCAAGATGGCACCACGTGGCACCATTCCGGCTACCCAAACGGCCGCATACATTTTCTGAAGACCTCGCACCCGCTCCCTCTCCGCTGTTGGATCTCGATCCAACGGTTGTGGTCAACCGCGCCTAAAAGCACCCACTCGACCATCCACGCCTTGTAGCGCAGCGGTCGAGCGCGCTTACGCGAGCTGCGGGCGCGGGTTCGAACCGCAGCGAAGGGGAGGAAGGCGCGGGCGAGCGAGCGTGGGCGGGCGTTGGATCTTGATCGGACGGCCGTCTGCACTCAATTGAGATCACGTGCGATTGAACGCGTGGCAAGGACGCGGCATTGCACGCGCTGGGCGAGCGCGCAGCAACGGGCGATCACGCATCTTAAGCCGTCCGATCTCGCGAACGGACGGTTGAGATTTAAAGAACGTGCGCGGGCGTTGAGAAAGGGCGCAGCTGAGGAGGCGTGCGTGGGCGCGGATGCTACGCCCACGTTGGGGCTTTAGTGACAGATTTATCCGTCACTGAAGACCCCTCATTTATTATTTTAAAGATGTAATGACCATTTTGCCCCTACTCCTTGCAACTATAAAAGGAGACTCCCTCCATACAAAATTCTCATCCCTTCCTTCTCTTCTCTACCTCTCCAAAGCTCAAGAGAAGGTTGTCCCACACCCGGGATGCTTCTCGTGAGATAAAGTTCAAATTTTCGTCCCCCTTCGGAAGTGGATCTCGCGACGACGACGGTGTGCTGCTCCGTTCCCGTTCTTCTGCTTCATTCTCCTTCGTCCTGCTTCGTCCTCCTTCGTTCAGGCGTCGTCCCGTCCAGCTCGTCCTCCAAGCGACCGTCGAGGAGGATTTCTCTCTCCCTATTCTTTTTACTACTTTCTAGTATAGATTTACTACTTTCTAGAGTAGTTTTGCTCGTCCTCCAAGCAATCGTCGAGGAGGACATTTCTCCCTCCATTCTTTTAATGCTTTCTAGAGTAAATTTATCACTTTTTAGTGAAATTATTTTATGCTTTCTAGTTGTAATGAACAATCTTCTTAATGATAAATTCTTTGTTTATTCTACATCTCATTTTGATTTCTATGTGTAATATTCTCTCTCTTTTACCCTCTCCCTCTCTCTTCTATTTATTGTAAATAATTAGATAGTTTTAAATTGAATTACTTTATGACAAATAAAAAGAAACGCGTAGTTTTTAATCAAACGTCCGCCTCCCTGTGTTCGACCCGGAATTTCAATTTCGGTATAAATTTTATTTGTTGAACACAAGTTCTTCGCTTTCAAACTACAACGACAGGTTTTCCAAAATCGAACACGTTAGCGTAGCGATTCGTGCGCTCAACATTTTGGACCTGAGTTATTTTCAATCATTAAGAAAAAGTCTACTTAGGAACTGAACTTTCAAAGACACAACAGCGCCCGAGTATCAGCCAAAATGCAGACCGCCTCAAGCCCTCGCCTTATTCAAAGAAAATTTTCTTTTTTCTCTTTTTTTTTTGAATTTTCAAATTTTAGGGTTTAAGAGTGGCTTTCTACGGCCATTCAACTCACCCATGATTTGATGAGAACCCTAAGTTTTAAGCATTGTGATTGTGATAGACTCGTTGATCGGCAATTAAAACGGACTTCGGATTTCTACGCCTCTAGGTGACCTCAAAAAGAATTCTGCCTAAAGGTGTATCTTTACAACCGGTAGCTTTCTCCCTACTTTTATTTTTTAACGGGGTCAACACAAGGGTGAATCCAGTGTATATCTCCCCAGTTATTCTACTTCTCCGCTTCTTCCTAAGTGTTTTGGAAATTTTTAGTGCATTTATTGAGCTGGGTTCTGGACAACAGGTCGATGAGCTGTTACCACCGATAACTTGTCAGCCATACTCGTGCGGCGAAGTGTGGCTTATTTCTTTTCTTCTTTTCTCTTTTTCTTTTTTATTTTTATTTTTTTTTTTAAGTAGGTGGCTTCCCTGAGCTAAGATTTACCTAAAGGCAGCAAAAAGAGAAAGGTCCAGTGACTGGGCTCTGGACAACCTACCTATGGGCTGTTACCCACGATAACTTGCCAGCCATATCACCCTAGAAGGTTCATTAGCTACCCAATTTCTGTTAAAATCGCCGAACAACGAGTCAGGGCAAAGAAAGTGTGTAGATGCTAGAAACTCAAAATTCCCTCAAATCAGAGGGTGGGTTGATAAGTCGTGTACTTATCACCCAAACTTATCTACTCCAATTAAAATAAAATTCAGGTTGGCGAGAACTCGAAAAACAAATCCACATTTTAGTGGATACACTGGCTGATTAAGTCCAAAGACCTGAAGGGTCTTTGTATTCAAATCATAATATAGTATTTCCTAAGATTGAAAATTTTCTTAAGCCCAAATTCTCTTTCCTAATTCCAATTTTTTTTTTTAAAAGAAAATAAAACAAATCTACGGAGCTGACGAATGAATTCAGAGATGAATGTCCACCCCCTCATGCCTATTTAATGCAATGTCCTCATTGTATTAAAAAGACATAAAACAAAGTGGAAAAGTGTAGAAAGCACCTGAATTGCGTGAATGTCAGGTCCACTCCGAGATGAAAACTAAAAAGAACTGTATATGTGCTGAGTTTAGTGCCTTCAGCTAGGCACACTATACAAAGAAAAGAAATGAAGAATTCACAAGTGCAGGTCAGAATTAGAATAAACAGAAGAATCTTCTAACCTATCAACAGAGGTCCACAGATGTGGACTAGATTGTGGTGCAGACCCATCCCCCATAATCGAGAATATCTTAGGTTCTGGATAAAAATTACCCAAAACCTAAAATCAGAATGCAAGCGAGGTCGGGCCTGCGATTTATGAGGATGTAACCCAAGACCAAAAAGTCGGGTTACAGAGAATTGAAGCTCAAAAGGATAATCGTTGAATGTGTGCTTGAGTTTGACATCCTCGAAACAAATGTCGTAAGGGTTCTGATTTGATAGTTTCAGCTTAAAAGCAACCCTTCGACTCAATCTTCCATTTCCTCCAAAGTTAACTTCCCATATCAGAACTTCCTAGCTCCTATCCTCCTCATTCCGAATGTTAAATTCCGAGACCTCTTGCATGTTAACCACCCCGTTTGAAATCTCCAAGTCTAAATAATGTGGCAGAATCAGAATTGACTTGGGTCTAATTATCTTAGAAACAGAATTATCGATAAGCTCAACGGGGTGTAACTGATAATCAGGGCATTGAATTGATTCCTCCAGAAAATGCGATTCTGGATCCGTAATGTGTGCCCTAATAAGATCAGTTTCCTCAGTTATTGGGCTATCAAATGATCTATCAGATTCCTTAGGCCCAATCGTCTCACAGAAATCGTGTTCAGAAAACTCTCATGAGACTTCGCAACTTGAATCTTCACCATCAAAGAAATCAGGATCCGTATCAATGTATGTCCCAAAATCAGTTGTCACTTTCTGTTCCCAGGAGACATACGTTTCCTCATAACCCGGCTCAGGGATCTCAGGTGAAGAAATCAGATCTTCCTTAATTGTTCGCTTTAATTCAATCTGGTCATAACACGTGTCCCCCCCAACAGGTGCCTGAGCGGGTTCTGTCATTGGCTTTCCTGAAGAGGGTTCATCCTGGGAATCATCCCAAGATTGAATCAAAGCAACCACGAATCTCATCCTCAATTTCGCTAATTTCCCAAGTAGAAACTCACCCGAGTTCTTATCCTTAACGTCCTGGAGCCAATCCAACAAAGACTTATTCAAATCATCAATCATTTCAATTAAGGGTTCCAATCTCTCAATGCAAGGTATTGGCTGAACTTCTAAAGATTGTATGATATTCCTCAAGTTAGCCAGAACCTTATCTTGAACCTGGTTAACCTGAACAAAATGAGTTGGTTCAGAGTTGGGTGGGTTTGGCCTCAATGCAGGGGAATTAACGAATTGAGATTCGTTATACCCTTCTTGATAATAGGTCACTTCAGATTGTTCAAAAGTTGGTGATGACCTAAAGCCAGTGAAATCAGAGGATGGGTAAAGATTGGTGTATCCTTCTTGATTGTAGATCATATTAGGTTGTTCATGAAAGGAAGACGATCTATAACCGATGTAGCTCTGAGAAGGATAGAAATCAGAATCAAAGTGTTCAAGGTTAGACCCTAAACACGGGGGTCCGGAATTGTATCCCCAATCC
This sequence comes from Thalassia testudinum, assembly GCA_037157565.1. Lineage (NCBI taxonomy): Eukaryota > Viridiplantae > Streptophyta > Magnoliopsida > Alismatales > Hydrocharitaceae > Thalassia > Thalassia testudinum. The sequence continues at coordinate 10,478,957 of JAZHRO010000078.1, read as the reverse complement.
GAATTATCCCAACTAACTGATGGTTGATTACAACACGAGTCGGGATAATCATCATGTTGAGGATAATTCACAACAGGAGGGAAAGAGCGGGAATGCGTGAAATATGTGGAAGGATTCATGAGACACAAGAGGAAGAAAGGCGCCCTGCAATACAAACAATCAAACCTGTCCTTAATTGGGTTAGCCTACAGACCTACAGACTCCCAAAACCCGTCTTGAGATAAAGAAACGATTTGATTTACTTCTGTCTGTTCAATCCAACCAGTTAGAAGGAGGGATTGGGGAGAAGGTTCTTCCTTCGGCTTGCGCCTCCGGTTCCTAGTGTACCCCCCAGCTGCGATCGTTTGATTCTGCTCCCCTAGCTAGACATCATATTGAGCAGTAGAAACAAACTAATCGAAAATAATCTCGTTCTGGGTTCTAAAGGGCGAATCCAATCCTTAAGGCCAACGTCTACTCTGTTTTATTTAGGGCTAGGTTTGAATGTGCATTGGAATGTGATGGGCCCTTTAAACGGGTTGTGCCCTTAATGATTGATTGATTTGTGTGTGCGTGCACAACCAGTGGTTTTCAAGCAAGATTATCTTTGATGCGGTGAATTTAAAGGTTCAAATCTTGCTTAGTAGCTTTTAGGATTCAACTTTAAGCATTTTCAAACAAGTTTCATTAGCGCACTAGGTTTTGAAAGCACGGGTGAAAATGCTTTCCTTTAAAGCTTAAAAAGAATGTGGAGTGCCTGGTAAATCCCTAAGAGTTGAACCTAAGTGGCAGCTACTTGATGAGTTGATTTTATTTGAAGTGGTGCAACCTAATTAACTCAAATAATTGGCCTGATGCATCACTTAATTAGGCACACAAATGATTACCTAATTTGATTTCTACTCAATTATGTGTTTGAATGTGTGTACCGGCTCCTAAGATCGGTTTACCGGTTGAGTTAGAAAATCAGATGAGGTTGTGTACCTCTGTGAGATTTTTTTAAATTTTTCTTTCTTTTTTTTTTTAATGTGGGGGTTGGGGTGAGTATGGGTGTCAAACAACAAACAATCTAACCTTAGAGTTTATAAAAACACCTAGGTTGATTGATGTTTGAATTATTATGTTGTGGAATGAAATCTAATGGGTGGGAGGTGGGGGATAACTCACAGAACCTTCCACAGCACTTTTCTCCGATCTACCGCTTTTGCCTGTCTCGAAAGAGTACCTGCAATTACAATAAGAAAGGAGAAAAGTGAGGTAAATGATTTGTAAGTTACAAAACGTGAAGAGAAATCAAAGATCGTCGCCTCCCCGGCAACGGCGCTAAAATGTTAAACGCACGAATCGCTACGCTAACGTGTTTGGTTTGGAAAAACATGTCGTTGTAGTTTGAAAGCGAAGAACTCGTGTTCAACAAATAAAATTTACACCGAAATTGAAATTCCGGATCGAATATAGGGAGGCGGACGTTTGATTTAAAAACTACGCGTTTCTTTTTATTTGTCAGGAAGTAATTCAATTTAAAACTATCTAATTATTTACAATAAATAGAAGAGAGAGAGAGGGTAAGAGAGAGAGAGAATATTACACATAGAAATCAAAATGAGATGTAGAATAAACAAAGAATTTATCATTAAGAAGATTGTTCATTACAACTAGAAAGCATAAAACAATTGCACTAGAAAGCGATAAATTTACTCTAGAAAGCATTAAAAGAATGGAGGGAGAAAGGGATAAATTTACTCAACGTGGGCACAGCTGAGGAGGCGCACGTGGGCACGAATGCTACGCCCATGTTGGGGCTTTAGTGACGGATTTATCCGTCACTAAAGACCCCTCATTTATTATTTTAAAGATGTAATGACCATTTTGCCCCCACTCCTTGCAACTATAAAAGGAGACCCCCTCCATACGAAATTCTCATCCCTTCCTTCTCTTCTCTAGCTCTCCAAAGCTCAAGAGAAGCTTGTCCCACACCCGGGATGCTTCTCGCGAGATAAAGTCCAAATTTTCGTCCCCCTTCGGAAGTGGATCCTGCGACGACGACGGCGTGCTGCTCCGTTCCTGTTCTTCTGCTTCGTCCTACTTTTTCCTCCTTCGTCCAGGCGTCGTCCTGTCCGACTCGTCCTCCAAGCGACCGTCGAGGAGGATTTCTCTCTCCCTATTCTTTTACTGCTTTCTAGTATAGATTTACTGCTTTCTAGAGAAGTTCTGCTCGTCCTCTAAGCGATCATCGAGGAGGACATTTCTCCCTCCATTCTTTTAATGCTTTCTAGAGTAAATTTATCGCTTTCTAGTGCAATTGTTTTATGCTTTCTAGTTGTAATGAACAATCTTCTTAATGATAAATTCTTTATTTATTCTACATCTCATTTTGATTTCTATGTGTAATATTCTCTCTCTCTCTTACCCTCTCTCTCTCTTCTATTTATTGTAAATAATTAGATAGTTTTAAATTGAATTACTTCCTAACAAATAAAAAGAAACGCATAGTTTTTAAATCAAACGTCCGCCTCCCTATGTTCGACTCGGAATTTCAATTTCGGTATAAATTTTATTTGTTGAACACGAGTTCTTCTCTTTCAAACTATAACGACATGTTTTCCCAAACCAAACACATTAGCGTAGCGATTCGTGTGTTCAACAGCAAGCATTTTCTTTTCCGGTCACCTAAGGGCATAGAAACCCGAAGTCTGTTCTAATTACCATTGAGTGAGTATCATAATCTTCACACCAAGATACTTAGCACTTAGAGTCTTTTTCGAGTTATGTGTGGGTTGGATAGCTGTAAAAAGTCACCTACACACTCTCAACTCCAAAAATCCAAAAAAATGAGAAAAGATGAAAAAGAAAAAAAATATGTATCTGTATATATGCTTTAAAGCAAGGACTTGGGTGGTTTGCATTTTGGCAGACACACGGGTGCTGTTTAGTCTCTGTGGATTAGGCTCTTAGTATATTTCCTTCCATTGACAAGTAACATATGTCTAAGCAATCAATTCCTAATTCCAACTGAAAATAACGGCTAGGATAAACCTTGCTAAGGACTAGCAAGGGATGAGCATGGGGGTATGATAACTCTACATTCGATGATGATAATTCCGTCAACTAGGGCTTATCTTGAGGATATATGTGCACTAATAACACACCATAATAGGTATGAGAGCACTACATGCATCGCGAATTAAGATTGCCTATAAATCAATGTTTAATGGCGATTTGTACAACTTCATGTTGAAACAGGCCTTAGATTAGCAATCGGACCACACGGATGGATTCAAATCGATGAATGGAGTCCAACGGACTCAAAATCACTTAAATCAGACATCCAAAGCTCCTTCGACCAGCCCAAGAAGTTTTGGCCGTTGATCATCAGATCAATGGCCCACAAGAGGCCATGTGGTGCCATCTGCCATGCCCTCACCCAGGTTGCAGCCTTGCTCATCACACAGAGCACTCTAAGTCATCCGATCCTTGGATCGGAAGGCTGAGGACCCACAAGCCTCACCAGCATCGCGCCCTCCATCGACTTTAGCTGTGCCCAAACATCACTGCCTCTCCATAGTGCCAAGATGCATCTCGGCCGTCCGATCATCCATCGGATGGTTGAGCGTTTGCACAAAATAGCGACAAAGCGCTAGTGCACCACAACGGTTAGTGCCCCTCCATGCTCGCCTTGGACACACGTTCGAGACGCAACAGCCGCATCCCCACACGTGATCAAAATTCAGCCATTGATGCGCATGCAGACAACGGAGATGAGAGCCACATGGCACAATCAGCCACGCCCAAGCACCGATGCACGCAATGACGTGGGCAAGGCGCGATCTGAGCACTTGATCTCGTGCTATCGTGGCCGTTGAAGCGTGATCAAATGGTTGACGCGAGCCCATCATGCGAAGTCACACACACGTGCGGGCGGCTTCGACAACGTGGCGCACCCTCAGCCATCCGATGGCGATCGGTGCCTCGGATCCAACGGCTGAGGACGCGTGGGTGCAGATTGTAGGGAGAAAACACGTGCGTGCCTAAGGACCAGCGGGCGAGGGGCTTCATCGACACTTATGGAATGGGTTTAGCGACATCCCAGACGTCGCTAAAACCCTTAGTTTGGAAACCCTTTCTTCTCTATATAAACCTCATCAACCACCCCATTCAAAGGCATTCAATTCACACACACTCTCCATACAATACTAAGCCTCTCCTAGCTCCACCAAACATCCCATATCTGCCCCGGAGTTGTCGAGTCGCCGATGGAGCCCCCCTCCACTGCCGTGGCCGCCTCACCTCCTCCTCGCACTCTTTTTACTTTAGTTTTATGTCGCATTTGTTTAAGCTTTCATCTATTACTATAGTTGTAAACAAGCTCTAATTACATGCTATATGTTAATGTTGTTTCTTATATCATAGCTCACATCTTCTTAGAATGAATGTCATGATTTAAACACAGGCTCTAACCCTAATCTCTCTCTCTCTCTCTCTCTCTCTCTCGTTTTCTCGCAAGTAAGCAAACCAAACATTCCTATGACAACTAAAGCAACAAACTAATCCGATTTCATGTCTCCTCGTATTCGACACTTGGACTCACCAAATCCACATCTTAAATTAAAACCGACGTTGTGAACGCATGCTACAATGACATAATTAAACTAACACGTTATGCGCACATCATTTTTTGGCAAACAACTTCATAAGGATTAGAGCACGTGTATTAGGTGTAATATAAGTAATAGTCGCAGGTTGGCTATCTTAATCAAGGAGGTTGAATCCATTGTGGTACACCTATAACTTATCCTATTTTAGAGGAGTTTTAGTAGTTATCTTATAAGATTGTTTTCACATGATTAAACTTATTAGGCCCATCAAACCATCAACAATCCATTTCAAAGTTTGAGTCACGTGCCAAATCTAATTAGAATACCAGCATATTCTCGGGTATAGTGTTTCTTGAAAAATAGTAATTGCATTCATGTTATGAGTATTAACTCTTGTTTCAATTGTGCATTCTTTTATAGGGACAACAAAGGGTTTGATGTGTAAAGAACAAGTGTTTATGTAAGGAGTAGAAGACGATTCCTTTCTAGTGTTCTTTTTTATAGACTTTTAAGGCTTTTGCTTAGTGTTTTAGATAGTCTTGGTGGTTTTTCTAGTGGTATAGAGTGACTTTCTTTCATTATAAGTTTATTATAAAATGTAACTAATAGAAGGGCTTTTTTATAACATTTTTTATTAACAAAAGCTTATATTGGTTTGGAGCCTTTTGGTCTTTGTTGCTACTAAATTGTAAATACCTTTGTGTGCACATATGAGCTAAATAATCAACTTTCCTCTTTCTACTGTAAAAGCATTTACCATGAGGAACATATCAATATAGTAATGGTAAGATATAGATTTGGAGATAAACCTTAGATCTGTTTCAATTTGCAATTGACCATTCTCTCCCTATCAAAGTTTCAATAATCCTTGATTGGGATGATTGTCTATGTAGTTTATTTTCTAAAATTGCTTTCTTTGTCAACACGACAAGGCTGCCCCCTTACTCAATGCGGGCCTCAGTTGGCCTTGGCTAGCTTTTCTGCAAAGCCTATTCCCACCATTGCTTGCAGCATAGGTGGCTTGCCTACAGTGGTGGGAATTGTCCAATTTTTTGATCCAAAAAGCAATTTGATGGATGTACCATCTACCCCCACAAGAAAAAAAAGAAGGAAACAAAGAAATAAAAAGAAAAACCATTCTACTCTGTCCAAGTTCACCATACTCTATAGCATATGCCCTTCAATTGCCAATAACCAAACTACAGAAATCAGGAATATGCATAGACTACAATGGCAAGACAAATACAAATATATAGCTTTAATTTCAATAGTAATCATGAGACTGTTATGGGGTACCCAAGAAGATATGAGCCCTAGAAATTGATTAAAAAAATAAGCAATGACACTTCATATTACAAAGATTGAAATTTAAATGCAGGATAAATAAAATAGGCACTACACAGATTAGCCTAACCATGAAGAATATCTCCTTACGGTAAGCAGGGGAATGAGATCCAGGAAGATGGAAATTTCTTATAATGCTTATTATTTTTGCATATTAACTTGATCACTGATTTTGATTTTAGTTTTTAGACCATTGAATTTGTAACTCCCGTTGTTTCGCTTTTTTTTAGTGAAAATCGGTAACTTCATTGTTATTCTGCACTTACTTAAGTTTTTCCAATAACTCATGCAATTTACTTTGGGTGGCAGCTGAAAATTTTGAAACTATGACCATTCCCAAATTGATTGAGAAGCCATAGAACTAGTGTAATTTGTTCCATTATATTTTGTTAAATAACAATGCTTCTTTTATTAAATTTAATATCATTGATGTAATATGCACCCATCATTAGTACACCACATATCAAGAAGAGGCAAGCATTTTTATTAATCAAGTATTTGTATATATTATATTGGAATGTGTTGTTATAACTGTATTGTAAAATATACTTGTGATTAAGGGCACTTTTGTAAAGTGCATATTCCGAAACAGAGTTGCTGTGGTTACGACAACTGCAGCCCATTTCTGACCTCCATCCTGTTCTTCAAAGATTCAAGATGGTATTAGAGCCACTCTGATTCGTCGATTCAAAGTGTGAAGTCTTAAATTCAAGATGATTGATACGGTTTTATGACGAATCGGAGTTTGATTTCAACAATGCTTCGCCTATCTTCGTCAAATTCTTGCTGTTCTTCACAATATTCTTTGGATTCTACATCGCATCGAGGAGCGTCAAGAGGAAGCAAAAGGGGATCTTTAGGTGTTGTTGCTTACACATTTGAATGTTTAGGTTTGATCGCCTCCTCTTCTCGCTTGATTTGCTTCTGTCTGATTGTCGCGCTTGGGGCTTCCTTCGATTATTCGTGCACTACGCCAGATTACGTGTTGTTGTTCTAATCAGATCTAATTGATCTCAGTAGATCTGATTGATCGTGTTACGCTATAATACTCATGGCATCTTCTTCTGTTGTCATCGATAGTTCTTTTGATGCTTTGTCCAAGACTGTGGATTCCCCCCCTTCAACAGTTCATCATAGCATCCCATACAAATTAAATGGGAGCAATTATGCTCTTTGGAAGGCTCAATTCGTTCCTATTCTCAATGCTTACAATTTATTTGGATTTGTTGATGGGACTATTGTTTCTCCACCAAAATTTGTTACTACTTCCTCCAATATACCTGTTCTCAATGAAGATTACATGCAATGGTATAGAAAAGACCAACTTATTTTAAGTTGGCTTACCTCTTCTCTTTCGGAAGAAATTTCCTTCCAAATAGTCGATCTCACTTCTGCTCATTTTGTCTAGGGGTTTCTAGAAATCTTATTTTGCGACGCAAACCAAAGCAAAAGTGTTTCAGTATAAATCAGAACTGAGCTCGTTGAAGAAAGCAGATATGTCTGTTTCTGATTTTGTCTAAAGCCAAGTCTTTGGCTGTTTGTCTTGTAGCATCTGGCAAACCTCTTAAGTCTGAGGATTTATTACTAGCCATTTTAAATGGATTAGGCCTTGATTTTGATTCAGTTGTTAGTCTCCTAATAAGTAAAGCTGACACTATTTCTTGTGAAGAAGCTGTGGGCATGCTTCTTTTACATGAGCAAAGAATTCTTAAACATGAACCAAAATTAGAGGTGTCCGCTAATGTAGCTACAACTCAGTCAAACAGAGGAGGTCGTTGAGGTAACCGAGCTAGGGGAGGTTTTCAAGGAGGAAGATTTGGTCAAAATCACCATGGGGGCAGATTTTTTGGTAAGCACTCAAACAATTCTCTTTTAGAGGCAGAATATCCTTCTATAGACCATCAGTTGCTGGGATACAATGTCAAATTTGTGGCCGGTTCAATCATTCTGCTTTAACTTGCTATCAAAGGTTTAATCATGCTCTTACCTTCACTAATAATCCACAAGTGCAGTTTACAGATTTCTCCGAAGCAAATTTTGACCTTGGTATAGTGATAGTGGTGCTACACACCATGTTACCAATTCATTGGCTAAGCTTGATTTAGCCTCTAATTACAGTGGCCCTGAGGAAGTAAAATTTGGGAATGGTGAAGGTGAGCCTATCTCTCATATTGGCCATAAAATTTCTACTTTCAAAATAGGCAATTTGCTCTTAAGAATGTTTTACGAGTTCCAAGAGTTAAAAAAAATCTTCTATCAGTACAACAATTTGCTAGAGATAACAATTGCTTCTTTGAAATGCACGCTGATTCTCTACTTGTGAAGGATGAGCTCAGCAAAACTCTCCTCTTTCAAGGCAAAGTTAGTGGTGGTCTCTATAAGATTTGGCTTCCTCGCAATTTTTCCAACAACTGGTTTCAAAGCTGCTTCTGATTCTACTGCTGCTACTTCTGTGTCTACTGCTGTTGGTTCATGTTTGATGACTAAAGCTTCATTTGCCTTGTGGCACACAAGGCTTGGTCATGCAAATCCTACTACTGTCAAGCATGTACTTCGTTCTTGTGGATTTTCTGTTCACAATGATGTTGAAAATAAACTTTGTGATGATGTATGCAAGGAAAACAACATAAATTTCACCTGTCTACTTCAGAAACTATAAGCAATAATGCATTTGATTTGGTCTTCTCGGATGTCTGGACTTCTCTTGTGGTTTCTTCTGATGGATATAAATATGTTATAACCTCTATTGATGACCATACTAGGTTTCTATGGCTCTTTCCTTTAAAGAAAAAATCTGATGCTTATTCCATTTGTGTTCAATTCTTCAACTATATATTTCAGAAGAAAATAAAAGCTTTCCATTCAGATTTTGGGGGAGAATACCAGAGATTTTCTATATGGCTTCAAAACCAAGGCACTCTTCATTGCATTTCTGCTCCTCACACCCCTGAACAAAATGGGTGTGTTGAGAGAAAAAATAGGCACATTATAGAGATGGCAAGATCCTTACTGTTTCATGCATCTGTGCCCATTCGTTTTTGGTATCGTGCTGTTCATACAACAGCATAGATTATCAATACTCTTCGTACTCCAGTGCTACAAGGTTCATGTCCATTCCAGCTTCTTTTTGGTCATGAGCCAGATTATCTTTTTATGAAGACTTTTGGATGTGGTTGTTATCCATTTTTAAAGCCTTATACTAAACATAAACTTCAATCTTGTTCTACCTTGTATATTTTTCTTGGCTATAGTCCTAATCACAAGGCCTACAAATGCTACAATTACAAAATAAATAAATGCCTTATTGCCCGTCATGTTAGTTTTGATGAAACGTTGTTTCCTTTCAAACAACTTACTACTCCACCATCACAACACTCAACTATTTCCCCACCTATTCTTCTCCCTGTACCTCCATCAGTACAAAAGTTCCCTTTAACCACAGTACCTACATATCAGCATGCGTCAAGTCTTGCTCCAGTTTCTTCTAGCAATGATACACCAGCTCCTACTGTCTCTGCGGTACCAATTGCAATTACTGAAATTCCTTCGGTAGCAGTTCCTGATACTACAGCAGTATCAATTGCACCTGTAGCAACTACTGAAATTCCTTCAGCTATTGCTCGCAATGATTCTCCAGCAGTGTCTACTGGCATTTCCAATCAAAGACAACACCAGATGGTCACTCATTCTATGAGAGGAATTTCTAAAAAAAAGGTCTACACCAGTTCGCTTCATGCTATGCCTATTGCTTTAACTTGTCTTATTGATGAATCTGAGCCAACAACTTATATTGAAGCAAAAAAAATCATCAAACTGGATTGTTGCTATGAATGGTGAAATTAATGCCTTAATAAGCAACCATACATGGGAATTAGTTCCTAGAACATCTCATATGAATGTACTTGGTATCAAATGGGTATACAGGATAAAGAGACACTTAGATGGTTCAGTGGATAGATATAAAGCTCGCTTGGTGGCTAAAGGTTTTCATTAGAATGAAAGTGTTGATTATTATGAGACATTTCGCCCTGTTGTTAAGATTTCTACTGTCAAGATGCTACTTGCTTTGGCTGTTACTAACTGTTGGAATATGTGCCAATTGGACATTCAAAATGCTTTTCTACATGGGCATTTGGAAGAAAAAATTTACATGGTTCAACCTCAGTGATTCATTCATCCTGACTTCCCTAACCATGTTTGTGCTCTAAAAAAATCATTGTATGGTCTAAATCAGGCACCGAGAGCCTGGTTTACAAGATTAAGTATGTTTCTTACTAATTATGGGTTCTACGGTTCAAAGATTGATTCCTCCCTTTTCATATATTCTCTTAATTCTACTCACATATCTTTTCTACTATATGTGGATGATATTTTGGTCTTTAGTTCTTCCTCTTTAGCATTGGATGATATTGTCAATAAACTAAGCCATGAGTTTCCTGTTAGAATCTTGGGAAAGCCACAATACTTTCTTGGCCTAGAATTATATTACACACTTGATGGGTTATACCTGTCACAGCAGGATATATTGTTAATTTGCTTATGAAGTATCATTTTGATGGTGCCAAGCCAACAAAGACACCAATGGCTACTGATCGTTTGTATAACAATGACTCCTCCTTAATGACAGACCCAACAGTCTATAGAACACTTATTGGCAGTCTACAATATTTGTCTTTCACTAGACCTGATATTCAGTTTGTAACAAATAAGGTTTCTCAATATATGCATCAGCCCACTTTAAAACATTTTGAAGCTGCAAAAAGGGTACTATGATACCTTAAAGGTCATGCAGATTTTGTTGTCTTTTATTCCAAACACTTAGCTATGACCATCGAAGCATTTTTGGATGCTGATTGGGAAACTTGTCAAGATGATCGACGATCAACTACTGGGTATATTATCTACCTGGGCACCAATCCCATCCCTTGGTAGAGTAAGAAGCAACCTACGGTTGCTAGATCAAGTACTGAGGCAGAATATAGAGCCTTAGCCAACACTAGAGCAGAAATAACTTGGTTGCAGTCGCTTCTTCATGAGCTGCATCTATTTCTTCCCTCTTCTCCAACTCTTTGGTATGATAATCTTGGTGCCACATACATGACAGCCAATCCAGTGTTCCATGCCCGTAGCAAGCACATTGAAGTTGACTTCCATTTTGTGCATGACAAAGTGCAAAGGAAAGATCTCTCAGTGAGGTTTATCTCAACAAAAGAGCAAAATGCTGGTGGTCTCACAAAAGCCTTACCGTGGCCAAGTTTCTATAAATTTCATAACAAGCTTAAGCTTCGTCAGAAGCTTTGGCTTGAGGGGAGGTGTTGTTATAAGTGTACCTATCGTAAAATGTACTTGTGATTAAGGGCACTTCTGTAAATTGTATATTCCTATTTTCTATATAAAGAGCTAAACAGAGTTGCTGTGGTTGTTACGACAACTGCAGCCCATTTCAGACCTTCTTTTCCATGTTGTTCTTCAAAGATTCAAGAGAATGTAATCGTTGTTTTGCATGCTAATTTTTTTATTTACATGGTGTGGCTAACTAAAGGTCTCTATCTTATTTTCTCAATGATTTAGGATGGCTTTTCAGGTGAGAATTAATATATACTGCATTCTATTTTTATGTATATACGCACTATTATTGGTCCCTTGAATTGCATGGTTGATGGTTGAATTGCAGGGAAAGGTGTTGGCAAAGTACCCATCTAAGCTTCTCTTCACTACATTCTAGTGCATGTTTAGCAACATCGAATTGTTTTGTGTGGCGGTGGCTATTGCAAGAGACTTCTCTAAATGGACTACTTCCAACTTGTCGATGTAACTCAACTCTTATAAATTGGTTGCATGGCAATCGAAAACAATTTCGATCTTACTTTGACACTTCAGAAGTGAAAACTGAATTAGAAATTGTTCTTTTCACTTTTTAATAAATGGTATCTATGATACTTTTTTGTAGGGGCTTAAATTTCATCATTGCTTTGCCTACTTTGGTAATGGAAGAATTCCTTTTGCTGGCAATAGTGGTAGCTGTAACATTCTGTGTTACATTGGTTTAATTAAATGGTTGCAAGGCATGGTTCGATTTCGATGGAGGCATTTTAGATTTGTTTGCTTCTTTGGCTCTCTACATCTCTTCTTTCTGATGGACTAGCTATTGCTGCTGGTGTAAGAAAACATATTTCTTTTATCAGCTTTAATTCATTGAATTGAATTGACAAGGCTAAATTAAATTTTGTTGTCACAATTTAGATTTGAAGATTAGCCCACTTTTTTAAGAGAAGTATAGGGCAAATTTTGTGGTACAAATTAAGTGAATATGGTCTATATTGATGCTTGAATACGGGCAGCTATTGTGGAATGCTTATCAAGAATTCTTCTTTTACTCAATTTTGGAAAATCCTGACAGGTACAACCTACAAAGATAAAATAGTTTCTGAATATGTACAACTACAAATATTGTTGAATTTTTTTTTTTTGCTTTGGATTTATTTCAGTGCATGCCACCAGCAATATGTTATCCAAACCCATCCTGACTGTCATCTTTTTGTTGAATGCAATCCATGCAATCAGCAATGCTCCTGGATCTTGAAGTTTATCTTCCTTAAAAAAAAAGATACCTATCTTTGAGAAAGGATGTGGAAAAGATCCTGCTACGGTAGGTAAGGAAGCTATTCAGGAAGCCAAACGCAATAACTCGGATGTTGTTCTTGTTGATATGGCTGGAAGAATGCAAGTATTTTCCAATTTAGTTGTTTTCTGTTCAGCTGAAGATCAACAAGTTTGAAGAGCAGCAAGGTGCAGCCTATCTTGGGGTGAAGCATAATGTCTAAATTGGCAGTCTAAATATTTTGTCTAATTAGTAATTTTGAAGATTAGCCTATCTGAAAGCATGCCATTTTTGGAAGTCTATAAATATATTGTCAATATCCATTTATTCAAAAAGGTTAAGTTAAGTTGTTAACTTTTTAATTGTTTATTTAAATAACTTTGTTTGCTTGCACGTTTACATGAACACATGATCTTCATTTTTCAATTACTTAAAAATTTTAAACAATAAACCACTTGCTTTTGCTCTTTGAAAAGCAAACCAAGAAATATGGCTTTAATTGATTTAAATTTTGTTTTGATGTCTCTAAAACCAGCTACTTGTATCAACTGTATTATGCTCAGTCTGCTAAAACTGAACCCTGTTAGTGCCTGCCGTTGTTATTTTAACTTTCGTAATAATTGTATTCATTCTTGAATGTTCAAGTTAATCTGACACAAAGAAAGATTTTTAAATCTTCTGGTTTGGCTGTTCTACAGGAGTCATGGTCTGGTTTAGCTGTTCACTTTTGGTAAAGTTGGAACATGCAGGTTGTGGGCAATCTATTCTTGTGGTGCAATAGAAGCTGAAGGTTGTGATTGTGAAGCAGCACTAACATGCCAGGCATCCTCCAGATTTGATTTGCAGCAGGAAACAGAGGCATTGAAAGAGGACCTTACTGCCATTCATATTTGCATTGCAAAAACATGGGGTAAAAAGATCATATGGTATGCTCATCTAGGAGGATGGCTTGCTCATCATATGGTATGCTAGAAGGTATTTAGTTTCTTGAATGCCTTTTGATGCTCAAATATTGCTTTAGTACATGTGTAATAAGCTTTTTTCACGCCTAAGCATAACAAATATGGATGATCTCACTTTTTAGAAAAAAAAATAGAATGAGTTATCAGAGTGTACGATAATGGTTTTCCTTCCAATAGTAGCCTGCTGAAAATATGCATTATGCAGCATTGGTGGTTGGTGGATCACTTCTGACTAATGGTGTAGCTTATTTTGATGGTGGTGATCGCGAGCAAGGAGGAGGTCAGCGGTGGTGTTGGTCAATGGTGCTGACGGTGTTGGTCAGTGGCACCGGTGAGGTTTGGTGGAGGTTTTGGGTAGAGTGTTTGGCCGATGGGGAAGTTTGTGGGGTAGGGAATGCTTTTGGTGGGGTATGGTAGGATGTAGTAAAAAAATGATGGGTAAAGTTGGGTGTTTTTATATAGTTGGAGTGGATAAGGTAAAAACAAATAAGGTAGGTAATAATTGTAATGGGCACGGATTAGGTAGACAAAATCAAGATTAGAGGCAATTAGCAATGAAATCACGGATTGAATTCCACCCAGAAATTGTTGATTAAAATAAGGTTTTGGTCGATCAAAATTACAATTGATTGATAAGACAACAATCTTGGTCGATCAAAGGTTCAAAGCTTTGGGGGGAAATTTCTTGTCCAAACAAATTGGTCAATCAAGTAAGTAATTTGGTCAACCAAACTTTAATTTTTTAGAGGGAAAATTCCCTCCAAAAAAAGTAGTCGATCAAAACAAAATTTTTGATCGATCAAACATGGTTGGTAGATCAAAATTAAAATTTTGATGGCAAAACACACAAATTCAAGATTTTTTAGATAGTTCTTTTAGTCTTGATAGACTTAAGGCACGACATATAAGGTTGAATCTTTTTGGGTAAGGGTTTGATGAAAATATCAGTTGTTGTCTGTTTGTACAAGCTCTAACTTTATTTCACCTTTCAGTATATAATCTCTTAGAAAGTGATGTCTAACATTAATGTGTTTTGTTCTAGAGTGTTGTACAAGGGTTTTAGATAGTTTAATGGCATTAGTATTGTCACAAAGTATTTTTTTGTTTTTGTAAGTTAGGCCAAAATTTTTTAGGATTTGTTTCATACATAAGAGTTGCGAGCAGGCTAGGGAGGTAGCTATGTATTCGACTTCTATTGCGGATAAAGAAACAATGTTTTGTTTTCTAGAGTACCAAGAAACTAATGAATTTTCGAGAGATCGACATGTTCCACTAGTACTCTTTCGGTTCATGAAACTGCCCACATAATTAGCATCACAAAATTAGTAAAGATCAAATGTAGCTGACTTGGGATAGAAAAGTCTTAAGTCTGAGGAGTGTTTTAGGTATCTAAGAATTCTTTTTATAGCATTTAAGTGTGTTTCTTTATGATCTACTTGAAAATGAGCACACAAACAAGTACTAAATAGAATATCAGATCGACAAGCAGATACAATAAAAATCTTATCATGCTTCTACATGGTTTTTGATTTACAGACTTGTTTCGTCATTTTTGAGTTGTGTTGAAGCTTCCATAGATTTTTTTTTCCTTTCACCTTGTCCATGAAGAATTTCTTTAGAATCTTCGAGGTGCACTTCATTTGAGATAGGAATATCCTAGTGGATAATTGATCTATTTGAAGACCAAGAAAGAACCAAAGTTCTCCCATTATGCTCATTTCAAATTGTTCCTGCATAACCTTGGCGAACTCTTGGCATAAAAGATCATTAGTTGCTCCAAAAATAATATCAACATAAATCTGAATTAACGAAAGGTCATTTTCTTTTTATTTTATAAACAAAGTTAGGTGTATTTTTTCTATCTTAAAGCCATTTTCAATTAGATAATTCTTTAGTCCATCATACCAAGCTTGTGGAGCTTGTTTTAGACCTTATAAAGCTTTATACAATTTATAAACATATTCTGGATGGTCAACATTTTCAAAACCTGGAGGTTGCTTAACATAGGCTTCTTCCTTGATAAATCCATTTAGGAATACACTTTTGACGTCCATTTGGAAAAGTTTGAACTCCATGTGGGTGGCAAAGGCTAACAACATTCGAATGGATTCTAAGCGAGCTAAAGGTTCATAAGTCTCATTAAAATCAATTCCTTCTTCTTGATTATATCCTTGGACCACGAGTCTAGCTTTATTTCCAACTACGTCTTCTAATTCATTTAGTTTATTTCTAAAAATCAATTTGGTTCCTATAATGGTTTGAAAATCTGGTTTTGGAATGAGTTCCCATACTTGGCTTCTCTCAAATTGATTTAGTACTTCTTCTATTGTGATAATCTAGTACTCATCAGAAAAGACATCCTTAACATTTTTGGGTTTTAGTTGAGAGATAAAGGCTGAAAATGCTAAGGTGTTGGCTGATGATCTGGTTTGAATCCCTTTGGATAGCTCTCCTATTACTAATTCCTTTAGGTGATCCTTCATGTACGATATATCCTTTGGTAGATCTTTTGAGATATTTTCTTCAGGTATGTTTGTAGGATCTCCTAGGTGTTCATCATCATCAATATGAGAGGATTGTTGCTGTGCTAGGGTTTCATCAAAGGATACATGTAAGGTTTCCTCAACAACATGATTCTTCTTGTTGTAAACTCTATAGGCTCTACTTCTAGTTGAGTAGTCTAAAAAGATTCCTTCTGAACTTGTATCAAATTTATGAAGATTATCCTTTGTATTCAGTGTGAAACATTTGCATCCAAATACCTTGAAATAGGAAATCTTAGGTATTCTTTCATGATAAAGTTCAAATGGTGTTTTGTTTATGATAGATCTAATCGGGGATCTATTTTGGATGTAGCAAGCTTTGCTTACAATCTTAGCCCAAAAATATTTAGGCAACTTTGACTCGCATAACATTGTACGGGCACACTCTTGCATGGCCTTATTTTTCCTTTCAACAACTCCATTTTGAGATGCAACTCTAGGAAATGCAAACTTATGTTTTATCCTAAATTGATCATAGAGGTTAGAAAAATATTGATTTTCAAATTCTCCACCATGATCACTTCTTACCTTAATGACTTCCAATCTTTTCTCATTTTGCAATCTTTTTACAAGTTTATTAAAGATATCAATGGTTAAATCCTTACTCTTTAGAAAAGATACCCAGGTAAATCTAGAGAAGTCATCAATTATGACAAGGCAATAGCGACACTCACTTAGGTTTTTGGATTTAGTTGCCCTGAATAAGTTTAAGTGAAGTAATTCAAGGGGTTGAGAAGTGTTAACCATCCTTCTTGGTTTAAAAGAAATGTTGGTTTATTTATCAATTTCACAAGAATTGCAAACTTTGTTTTTCTTGAAATTGATTTTTGGCTGACCTTTGACTAGCTCATGTTTCACAAGTTTGCTTATGTTTTTATGTGAATGTGCCTTAGTCGTTTATGCCAGAGTATTGCCTCATCGTCAGATGTGACTAGATATTCAAAGCTGTTGCATTTGTCAAAGTTAACAATATAGATATGATCTTTAAGAAGGATTTTCTTAGTTTGTTTGTCTTTTATTTTAAAACCATTTGAGGTAACTGATTTTATAGCCTTTGTCACAGATCTGACTTATACTAAGTAAGTTGTGTTTTAAGCCTTTAACTAAATATACATTATCAAAAGAGGTAGAGGAGTTACCAATTTAGCTAGTACCAATAATATAACCTTTGTGGTTGTTCCCAAATGTAACTGTACCACCTTCCTTGCAGTTGAGTTCTAGGAACAGGTCTTCTTCTCCTGTCATATGTTTTTAACATCCACTGGCCATGATCCATTTTTTTTTCCTTGGACCTGTCATTTGTGCAACTCGGTGAGGACTGTTATCACGAGATCTATACATTGGCTTCAAGCTTCCATTGGATTCATAATAAGTCCATCTTTTATAATCTACTTGATCTTTATGACTTACAAAATAGGATTTCAAGATGTGTTTTGGTACCCATTTTTGTTTGGGTCCACGATTGTTAATTTGTTTTGCCTTTCTAGGCAAACTACCTTTCTTGACTTTTTGGTTGGAGTTAGAACTAAACACTTGATGATCATTTTTAGGTTTATATCCTAACTCAAATCTTGTGGTGGTTTGTATTTGTGTTCCTAATAATTTGTGAAGATTATGACTTCCTTTTGTGAATTTCACTAGATCATTCACAGGAGTAGTAGATTTTTCTTTAAGTTCATCAGTATCTAACTTTAAGTTATCTATATGTGCTCTAAGTGTTGTGATTTCAAGAGATAGTTCCTGATTTTGTAAAAGTTTTTCTTTTAGTGCATTTTCCTCATCTAGAGTTTTTCCTAATTTTCTTTTTTCAACTTTGAGTGACTTAGCTAGATCATGCATTTCATAAAAAGCTTCTAATAACTCATTAGGTGTGAAAGAGGTTACCTAATCTTCTAGAGCCATAAGTTCTAGAAGAGCTTCTTCATTGGAGGTTTCTTGTTCTTCTGAGCTTGTGTCAAATTCATCCCAGGTTACTTGAAGAGCCTTCTTCTTTCCATCTCTCTTGGAGAATTTCTTGGTTTTCTTTCTGTCTCCTTTTTGAGAAGTGGACAATCCTTTTGAATATGTTCTTTTTGCAGTTGTAGCAAATGATAACATCTTCCTTTGAATTTTCCTTCTTTCTCCAATTCCTCTTGTTCTTTAGGAACTTTCTGAATTTCCTTAAGAGGAGGGTAATGCCATCTTCTTCCTCACTGCCTGATTTGTCTGAGTAGTTGTTAGCTTCGAGTGCTATATCTTTCTTCTTTGTTCCTTCATTTTCGTTTTCCTTTATGTGCTGAAGTTGAACTTTATATGCTATGAGACTACCAATCAGATCATCCAATTGTAGTGTTGTTAGATTTTTTGATTCCTGGATGGCAATAGTTTTCATTTCCCAGTTGCTGGTGAGAAATCGAAGAATCTTCCTTACCAAGGCTTCATTCTTGATGTTTTGATCCAAATTGCTTAGGGAGTTTACAATAGCTATAAACCTTGTAAACATCTTATTGATTGACTCCCCTTTTTTCATCCTGAACAACTCATATTTCTGAGTTAGTAAATTTACTTATGTTTCTTTTACCTTGGAGGTACCTTCATGAGTAACTTCTGATGTGAACACGGTTATCTAGAGAAAAATGCTTATTTGTGTATGTTCTTAGGTTAGTTAGATATACATAGTACTATAAATATTGCATAATAGTATCATCATGCATTTAGAGTAGATTATATAATTTGTATATTAATTTTCCTATTTTAATGACTAGGGAACAAAACGACATAAATCGAAGCCTCGGATGACAAATCCAACCATATGGATAGACTTAGAGCAACAATCGTAGTCCAACAACATGAGAATTGTTACAATCGGAGCTCTGTAGCACCCGATATGAATTAAAGAAGATGGTTGACCACGATGGCGCCATGTGGCACCATCACATCTGCCCACCGTTGCTGCCCACCCTCTCTTCTCAAAAGTTGCCTGTAATCACAACCATTGGATCTTCATCCTATGGTTGTGAGCGCACGAACAACAAACCAACTTTGCGACACACTGGAGCTCTTGGCGCAATGGATAAGGCGCTACCACATACTTGGCGACGCGAGTTCAAATTGTGCCAGCACCTCTCCTCGCGGCCCAATCAAAATTTAGCCATCCGATTCAGAGCCAAAGCCTTAGATTCGTCCACGTAGCGTATAATTGGATGCGCGATCTGATGCTTGATTGCACGCCCGATTGTATGCGCCCCTCAGTGTGTGCTCATGTGCCTCCGATGAAGATCCAACGGCTCTGGACATAGCACCCTTTGCGAGCGCAGGTCTTCAGCGCAAGTCTCTCCTGCACGACCAGATCTCGATTGCGAGATTAGAGATCCACAGTCTCCATGCTGCCACGTATCACACACATGTTAAAGGCACGCATAGTGAATGATTTAGGTGCGATTGAGGTGCGATCTGAGCCATCCGATAGAGATCGGATGACCCTTGTTTCTCCTGGCTATGTGGCGCGGTTTGAGAGCTTCAAATGACCATTTTACCCCCATTTTGCCACTATATAAAGGAACTTAGACGCCCTTTCTCTTCATCGCTTCCTACTTGTTTCTCTCCCACTCTAGAGCTCAAGAATCCTTCTTGAGTGAGTCCCAAGCCTTGGGATGCTTTACTAGAGTAATTAAAATAATTTTTCCACCTTCTCAACTCCCGTTCGTGGAGTACTTGCTGGTCGTCCTCTCACTACCCTTCTGGGAAGCAGATCTCGCTACAATGTCGCTCTACCTCGTCCCTACTTCGTCTAAGCTCCGTTCTTCCTCCACCTCGATCTCATTCTTCCATGCACCGCTGGCCAAGCGGCTTGTCCTTCAAGTAGCTGTCAAGGAGGATAACTTCTCTCCCCTCTCTCTGTACTACTTTTTAGTGTAATTTTTCCGACATTAGTTTCTGTAACGAATATTTGTTTAAGCATATAAATTATCTGTTTCTCTCTCTCTCTTATTCTGCAAGTAGAGTAAAGTAGAATAGCTTATTTTGATCTGATTTCTGTCCTAAAAAATACCAAAAAAAATTATATAGCCATAAAATATCAAAAACAAATAAGGTAAACACGGATTTCCCACGTAATCAAGCGTTGCTTCCTTGAGTTTGACTTGGAAATCACCTGAGTTTCGATTATTTTATTTGATAAGCGGATTTTTGCGATTGCGACGATCGGGTTTTCTAATTTTCGATTTTTCTTGCGTAAAATCTCTTTAATCAACTTCCAAGATGCTCCAAATCTCATGAGTTGTTTTCCATGCAGACACTTGGTTGAATTCTTCTTTTGAAAGTTCGCAGAAAATGGCATTCATCGCCTTAGCATTGTGAGTGGCCATCTTCTTTTGGTCTGGAGTTATAGTGACACCTTTTATCTCAGGGCGAGTGTACTTTGAAGCAATTACATTCCATACTTCAAAGTCCATAGATTCTAGGAAGATTTGCATCTTGGTCTTCCATTAACCATAATTTGCTCCGTCAAACAACGGAGGTTGAACCACAGATTACCCCTCAGCATACATGTTACCAAAGGATTTTGACATCTTCTAGACAGACAAGGCTTTGATACCAAATGAGAGTCCTGCAGATCTAATATGATGTACTAGAGGGAGGGGTGAATAGTATAGATGATAATTTAAAAATGACTATAAAGCGAAATGAGTACAACTCACAAAGTGTCATACACAAGTGCACTTGAATTTATAGTGGAAACCCTTGCAGGTAAAAATCACTACCTAAGTCTCCTAGCTTAGGATTTTCTCGATTAGTCAAAGCTAGTCAATCCACTAACGCACTACTTGAACGAGGGTGGCACAACCTCTTACAAGTACTATTCTCTTAACAACTTGAAGAGAAGTACAACAATGGGCCTTCCCAAAAGAACTTGGGACCTAATATGCAAATTCTCAACATAGTTAATTAAGGTTATTAGTCTTAATTAATCGTGCTAAAAATAATGCTTAAGCTATCTTAATTAATTTGTTGTTGTTAATTATAGTATAGGTGCAAGATAACTTAACATTTAGAAATTTTACTTTTAACTGGTTGAGTCCAGGTCATACACTGTGTTACGAACGTGCGGCTTCAGACGTTTTTAAGACGTCTTGGAGGTGTCCTAGACGTTTGAAACCCCTTCCAGACGTCTGGGATTCGGTTATTTTCGGCACGCGTGTTTCGTCTGCGCGCCTGAGCGCGCAGACCTGCAAGCGTCTCTCTCTCTCTTTTTCCCTCTCCCTCCTGCGCCCTCTGTCCCGCTCTCTCTCTCCTCCTCGCGCGGCCTTAAAAGGCCACGCCCTCCCCCTCACTCCCGTCACCTCCGCCCCCTTTCCTCTTCTCCTTCCAGCTGGTGCGCGAGAGCGAGCGCGAGTGAGCGGCGGCAGCGACAGCCGCGGTGAGCGTGGGAGGAGGTGCTGCGCGTGGGAAGAGGTGCTCGGCCGTGAGGGCGAGCTCGCCGGGGCTGCTAGGGCTGGCCGGCGGGGGAAGCAGCAAACGTGGGGTGACGTGGGAGGCCTGCTGCAGCTCGAGCAGCAGGCGGACGAGGCGCGGCGCGGCTGTGCGTCGCAGGCGGAGGGCGAGTCGCGCTCTGATTCTGGAAATTTTACCAGAATCAGACGTCTGGGCTTCCAGCCAGACGACGGGGACGACGTCTGGAGGACTATACAGACGTCTGACAGGTGAGTTATTTCCGTCTTCCTTCCTTTTCTTCGACTGACCGTACTGAGAGAGAGAGGAAATGGGTACGCGCAGGTTCTGATTCGTCACCCAATACGAATCAGACGTCTGGCTGTAGTGCCAGACGACTGGAGCGACTTCTAGACGTCCGGGGTGACCATCGGACGTCTGGGAATTAGGCCAGACGCCCCCACAGGCTTCTGGACGTCTGAGAGACCACACAGAGCAAGGTAACCCCTGATCCACTTTTTAAGACGTCTGGAATAAGTTCCAGACGTCTGATTTTGCACTGTTTCGTCGTTTTCGACCCGTTTAGGGCCTGTTCGGAGTCCGTTTTCCGCGTTTCGAGTTGCGTGCTTCTCGGAAATTAATCCTCTACCCGTCTACAGTAGTTATATACTGTTTTGAGAAACTCCTTGTATTTGATCCTTGTGATAGGACCCCGTTCTGTTGCAATCTCGGGGTTTGCGGAGGCACGCGGGATTCCCGACCACGCCCCAGTACTCCTGTTGTAACCGGTAGAGTGGCTTTTAAGTTTACTAGTATAATCTGTTAAATTATGAAACCATAAATAGAACCTAGGACATTGTATGAATCTTAGGAATGAGAAATAGATTGAATGGTAGATCCTAGGGTGTTGCATGAATCCTAGGGTTGGAAAACTAGATTGTATGATAGATCCTAAGATATGGCATGAATCTTAGGACGGGAAAACTAGTGGAATGTATGAATACTGCAGTCTTGGAAAATGTGGAAAGGAAATAATAGCTGCCTGTGAATTGAATTAACAGCTGCCTGCTATGAATAAATAAACGTGATTGAGAACGTGGATTGTATGAACGTGAAACTGGAAAGGGTGAAACCTGAATGTGCTGAGTTAAAAGAGCTAAAACCCTACGGGGAATTAGGAGTAGAACTCCTGGAAGCTGAATGGAATAGAATTGGGGAAGTGAGCTGGCCCTTGAGTACGGAGTACCAAGGAAAGCGACTGTCCCCCTGCTTAGTACAGAGCGGAGCCAGCCGTCCTAGGGACCCGGGGTTAGGACTGGCCACTTTGTACCAACTTGCTGGCCCTCGTGTACATAGTACCGAGGAGAGCTACTAGTGTAGGGAGGTACTAGCTACCCCACAGGCCCCGGGGTTCTGCTAGCCTCTTACACCGACTTGTTAGGCCCACTGGGCAAACCAGGGTAGTCAGGCGAGGGTGCGCGGACTGTGGAGGGGCAAGGCCCCTGTTTGGTTACTGTGGAGGGGTTAAACCCCTATTACTGAGAGGGCTCTGCCCTGTACTGGTTCCATGCTGTCTTTGGGCGCACCCGTTAACGGAAACGACTGACCGCGTGCCAGTGCGGGTTAGCTACCTGTGCGTTTATCACGCGTGCCGTAGTCACCGTTACGCCTGTTCGTGACCTTGGGGTGGTTGATTGAGAGTAGGATCACCACGGGGGACTCTCCCGACCAGGAGAGCACCACGTGCTACTTCTACTGTTCGGAAAAGACTGCAATCAAGATCGTTCCCACGAGGAACATTCGAGATCAAGTGAAGGATCTGAGAAATAGATAAATTTTTAGACAATAGAAAGACGTAAATAAAGGAAGAAAGAAAATTAAAACAGCTACTATACACTTTACTGTTTCTTTAGTTTAGCTGCCACTCTACTCAGCATTTTGTTGACGTATTACACTCGTTACTTTTCAGGACCAGGTGTTGAGCAGCCAGGGTCAGCGGCTGCAGAGGACGCTAGGTCGAGTAGGGTCCAGTAGAGTTACCACTGTTCTCTTGTACCATTTTTTTTTATTCCACTGTAGTGAGTAGTTCTTGTTTCTGCTGTACTTTTCTTTACCCGCAGTTCATATTATGTTATGAATGTTGTTCTACTGTTGTGGTGGAATATACTGTAGTGGTTTCTTTCCTTACTGCTGTATTTTCTTACTGTTAGTTATATTCATGCTGAATGTGGTTTATTTTATTGCTCTTTTGGTTACTTCCTCGTTAGACGGCCAGGTCTTGGGATTAGTCGAGTCGGTCCGATTCTCGTGTTTCGTAGGGACTTGGGAATCGGGTCGTTATATACTGGGAGGCTTAAATAGCTTAATTATTCACCATTTATTCTAAGTTAACCTTTGCTATTAACTACTTAAGTTAATTATTACTCTACATAATTTATTTACTTATTATCTAACTACTACTTAACTACATAATTTACATTAACTATGGAGTTTTACACTAATATTTACTTTAATTAAACTAACTACATAATTAGTAGCTTAATCATCTATTAATTACTTAATATGTTATTTGCATTAAAATTGAACATTATAACATGGCAATCATTCCAAGGCATAAAATGATACTACAATGAATTAAAAAGAAATTGCATGAAAAAGAGTTGATAACTAAGGCATAAAATGATTTAAATACTAAGCACATATGATTTAAACACTTAACACTCGTGCCTCTTCAACCTTCACAACCTTAACACTTAGCCAAATTTGGAGCCCTTTCTCTTTAACAGTAACAAAAATTTGATATTGGTGAACCCACGGTTCACAGGATCAACAACCACTAGGATCGAATCAGTACCATTACTAAGTGGACCCTAGTTTATTATTTTGGTTCATTTTTGTATAGATTTAGGCCTATTCAGACCCACAATATAGCTTATCGGGCTCCCAGCCAACGCATGTGCCCACAAGCACACACATGCACGCATACACCCACACAATGCTTAGATAATTTGCACCTTACGTTGACGGCTAACCGGGTAATGCACTCGATTCATTAAATAGGTGTGCGGTGCTCCACGCTTTCATGATGTGGGGCTATATTAGCCTGCCTTTTCCTTTATGCTATAGTGCTCCAGGTCCAACTTCATGATATGATTTTTTGCAACTCACAGCTCTAAATCCAACAAATAAGAGCTCAATCGAAAGCTCTTTGTATCTAGTTTTGATTGTGAGTTTCAATTTGGTGAAAGAATCAAAGTTGATCCTTCAAATCAGAACCTGAAAGTGGCATGATCACCATGTACACTTTGTTCAGCAGAGGAGGAGATAGATCAAATGACCTATTAACTTGGTTTTGTTCTCAATTGAGAGCCTAGATATATTCTAAGGATCATTCCTCATGGAATGGTCCAGAGATGCATGGGAGGCTCACTAAGGCTCAGAGATGCATGGGAAGCTCACTGAGCTTCAGAGCTTCATACTAATGGTGTAGAACTCTGATTTTAGAGTTAAAACAGCTTGACTGAAAGATTTAAGCTTCGGAAATTAATTTGAATCAAATCAAGAGGCTAATTAGAATTGATCTGAGTAGAAATTGAGATCAAACTCACCAAAATGCATATGAACAATTGTGGAACTTAGTTTGAACCCAAACTAATCAGGAGATGGAATTTAGTTAAATTCTCAATCAAACTCACTCTAATTGGTTCCAAATGATTCGTCATCAACTCAAAACAATCAATCAAACCTAGTTCTAAACCCTAGAACCTTAAGAACACCTCAAAGTTGACCATCTGAGCTCTAGAGTTGGCTTTCATCTATAAGAGTTTTTGGTTCAATAAAACCACCCAGATTGACTCCTTAGATCCTAGGAAACTTGATATAGCCTCAAAATTAGAGTTTTGATACCTGGATACAAGGTTCCAGGTCCTCCACCTGAAATCCAAAAGGGAGTTGGCCGTTAGACCAATTTGAGAGTCTAAATGACTAAGATTAGATATGAGTTCTATAGGTCCTAAGGAAGCTTTTGGATCTGATTTTAAGTTCTGAATCTCAAGGAATGTGTCTCCTCAACTCCACCGGGTTTGAAGAAGACAATGATCAACAAAGAGATATATCAATTAAACACAAGTCTAATTAGTGGATTCTAATCCTAAGATCATAAATAGGTGATCTAGTGCTTTACATGAAGATTCAAACATTGTGGTGCTAGTTTGATGTCACCGGAGCTCATTGGATCTTTGGTGAAGGCTGCAAAGTTACAATGCTGCAAAGTAACAGTGGAGATCAAATATCCATGAAAGTTATCAAGAAAGGTCTCAAAAGGTTCTTGAAGTCACAAGGAACTTTAGGGACTCATCAATTAATTTAATTGATCAACAAGATCATGATCTAACAAGAAATACTTGTAGAATCACCTGAGTTCACGTGAACTCAGGGAAATAGATCTCACTCAATTGAGTGAAGGGAATAGGAGAAGGTGAGTTTGCGAAGGTGTATGTCTGTTGAATTCTCTCTTGAGCCACCATTGACAGCGAGCTCAAGATATTAGGTGAAATTGAGTGTTTATTATATACATGATAATAGATTTAATTAAGTAGTAGAATAGGACCCTTGCTATGTGAATAGGTGGTGTAGGGCCCCAAATGAGTGTGTTAAGTGATCTGAGATGTTTGCCATAGACAGCGGAGGTGTTCAGGTGAGTGTGGGTGTATTAGGCGATTAATGTGATTAAATAAGTAGAGGAAGAAGTGGAATGGATTCATGAAGTGATTGATGAGAGCCTCATCATGAGCCATAACTAGTTCATTTTGACCCAATAAAGAAGATAAAAGCTCCTACATAACCTAGAAGAAGGCCTAACTGAAGGAACAAGTGCTCTGAGAAGAAAACATGAAATAAAGGTTAAAACTGCAATTTTACCATTGCAGTAGATAAACAGGATTTCTTAGAGGCAAAACATAGGTCAAATGGTCTAAATGAGATAAAAAGTGGGTTGAGTCAATCAGAAATGGGTTCATGTGCAATCTAAGAACTAAAAGACACTTGGTAACCCTAAAACAGACCCGCTTAAATTAACAAGGTTTCGGTCAGAACAAAAAGCAAGTAAACCCTCTACAAATCATGGAAAAACATACTCTAGGGTTTAGAACACTTAATTTGGCCTTTGGAACCTAGTTTGACCTAGATTAGGGTCCTAGCTCTTCAATTAACCTAATTTGGGTTTTTACGCAAAATATCCAGTCAAACGAGGTCAAACCTGAAATCTAACTTCTCCATTGGATTCCTTAGGTCCAAATTAGGTTTGTACCAAAATTTGGACCTAAGGAGGGGTCATCTTGACCTACTTTGCAATTTAGTACACCCAAATCACAAATTGGTCCCTATCTTTTGAATACCGTTGCAGAGAACCCCCTAGGTTCTTCGCCTCCTTTGCAAACTGGTCCTGCCGCCATTGCTAGGGCAGAACCGAGCTCCGGCGAGGTTCGGAGAGGGATTGCTCTCTAATCCCTCAGAGATTCCCTCCCAGAAATGGAAGGAGGATTCTCTGAGGAATTCCCTTCCTTATAAAGTCAATTACAATCGTTGGTGTGAACCCAATCTCTCGTGCGAACGCACGAGAGATTTCGGTATCCTAACTCCTTTCCATCTCCGGCGACCAACCTCAGGCAATTACGTGCCCTTCACGCCCTGCACACCAAGTCCAGCGCCTATATAAGAACCCACAACTCCGGCCGAAGAGGCTGAGCTTGATTTGGCCGAGTTTCCCCCTTCAATTCCTCTCCTCCTGCTCGGCCAAATGCCCCAGCTAGCTCCGGCGAGCCCCCCTCCCCTCCCTCTTCGCTCTGCCACAAAACCAGTGGCAGAGTTAGCTTCCTGACCTCCCTCCGCGTCGCGCAGTACCAGCGCACGCCGCCTCAGCCCCGTCGTCGCCGCCGTTCTCCCCCACTGGGCGTCATCTTCTCCGGCGACAGCAAGTACTGCTGTCCGCCTTCTGTCCCCTTTCGTCCTTACAATTAGGTTAGAACTCCTCTCCATCCTATCCTCTCTCTTTTCCCCCTGTTATCTCATCTGATTACCCCTCGACCGACGCTGACCACCCTCATCTTCCACATCACCGACCGAACTCCGGCGAGCCGCCCACACCACTCCGCCACTCCACACGGCTCGCCAACCACCTCGTGAGCTCCGCCTCACCACCAGGAACTCGCTCCACCCCACAACTGCCACTCCAGACCTCCATAACCACCCCCCGAACAACCCACCATCTCCGGCCACAGGTTGACCTAGGCGGGCATGCCTAGGCCGACCGGCAACCTGCAACATCACCCACCGCCTTCGCCGTGCTACGGCGAAGGTTTCCAGCTATTCTAATTGGGCCAATAGGCCGTTCTGTGGAAGCTCAGGTGAACGCCCCGGCCGCCATTAACAGCCGAAGCAGCAGGAAGCTTGGAGCAGCAGCAGGCGTCAGGCTTCCCAGGCGGCAGGTGCAGCAGACTCTCGCAAGTGTTGCGAGGTGACTGAGTTCAGCAAGGAGCACCAGCAGGGCCTTCAGCGTGGGCAATTGCACACGAGAGTCTGCGGGCGCACGCAAAGGAAGGGCGGAACGTTTAGTCCCACATCGTGGAATCTCAAGGCACAGGTATGGTATAAAGAGTTTTTGTGATATACGTTTACTGCCTCGAAAGCACAGGGGTGAGGTCCCTCACTGACCCCACCTGCCTTGTCCGCGGCCTGACCACGCGGACCTGGCGGATCCGACCCGACCTAGACCTACGCACTCCTCGCGCATCACACACCTGCAGGTGCGCCTGATCCCGGGTACGATCCGACCCGATTGAGACTGTGGCTCTGGTAGAGCGGTTAGAGTGAATTGCTTGAGAGAGAGACACGCGCGGGTAGAGGGAGAAGGGTTAGGTTTTGTTCCCTGTGCAGGCAGGCTGATTGCAGGAGAAGGACGTGGCCGCTGCAGAAGAAAGGAGAAGCAAGACAAAGAAGAAGAAGAAAGCAAGACAAAGAAGAAGAAGAAAGCAAGACAAAGAAGGAGAAGCAAGACAAAGAAGAAGAAGAAGGCAACGAAGAAAGGAGAAGCAAGACAGGAGAAGAAGAAAGAAAGAAGTCTTCGCAGGAGAAGGAGGAAAACAGAAAGGTTAGAAGTCTTCGCAGGAGAAGAAGAAGAAGGACAAGGGAAGATTGCAAAGAGATCCGAAAGGCAAAGCGGAAGAAGAAAAAGAGAAAGAAAGATCACATTTAAGACGTCTGATACATAAATCAGACGTCTAATTCTATTTTTTTACATCTTTCTTAAAAACTCTTTGAACCAATTATATTTGCATTTAACAGTTGTATTCTTGGGTTTTACAAAGTACTGAGTTTGCTCCCTGTGTTCGACCTCGGATACTCTAGTTGTTCGAGTAATAAAATTATTTGTTTAAACGTTTTGTCGGTTCTACTGCAACGTAATACGCCTTTAAATCCGCACGAAACGTCCGTGAACAGTGATAAAGGTGATTAAGTGATTACATAGGTGAATCAAAGCCCAATGAGGTCAGAATTGACCTCATCGTAGATGGAGAAGATGAGAAATTTGAACTAATTACGCCTACTCCTAGAAATTAAAGTCCTAAATCGAAACTAAAGACTAAACTAGAGATCTTAAGCTACTTACCTGACGAAGGGGGTAAGGGATCTTACCGTTGGCAAGGCGAGAATGGGAAGAACTCTGAGACGAGTCGGAGGAAACTTAGGTGGTGATTGAAGCGAAGAGGAGGAAGAATTGAAGTGCTCCTTAGCCCTATCACGGCTCCAGAGAGGAAGAGGAGGTGAGAGAGATGAGCGTCTCCACCGGAGAAGCTCTGAGAAGGGGAAACAGAGTTGTCGGAGATGGAGGAATAGCCTATCATCAGTCTTAGTTTGGGGGAGAAGAATAGGGAGTCGACCTTTGTAATTGGGGTCCTACGGGGTTATTTATAGCTGGTGGCGAAGATATAGGTCAAGGGATTTGGATGCATGGGAATAGGAGTCTTCGGCTACGGTGAACTCACTACGCCGGAGGTTGGTAGGTAAAAGGGAATTTGGACCGTTAGATTAAAAGATCAAGGTGAGTAGAATAATGGCAGCAACGTGCAAAGTCAACCATTACCGTGTAGGCGGTGATCCAAGTGGTGCTGTCATTGGAAGTCAAGAATCGTCCAAGAGAATGAAAAAGAAGAAAGGAAGAAGATGTAATAGAAAAGGACCTGAATGAAAGGAAAATGACTCAATTGATATGAAAACTAAGGGCATAAATGCAAATAATGACTTTTTAGGCTTATTTTAATTTATTTCTTTTTAAACTTTTTATACATAATATTAAATAATATAAATAACATGTTTATGTCGAGAAATTACATTTTTGCTCATTTTAGCTATATTTATTTAAGTAAATACATTTTATGTTAATTAAAGACTATAGATATAAGTTATACTTTATATATAGTTTTAAGGTCTTATTTGAGTCCTATTTATTAATTAAACCTAAATTAACACTAATTAAATCTTAATTAGGTTATTTTAACATATTTTCCAGGTTCTTACTATTTTTCCTTTATTGTATAATTAACCTTGTATTTATGTTATTCATATGTTAATTAATTAGGAAAACTAGCTAATTTGTATAAATTAGGAGCCATGATGAGTCTCTAATCATACCCCCAAGCTAAAGTTTTCTAGTTCTTAGCAAAATTAATATAGAATATGTTGATTTAAACACCAGGGTGATTAAATAAAATATAATTAATTTTAAAATAAAGGAATGATTTTCTTCTTCAAAAGAATAAAGGAATGATTAGGTCAGAAGATTTTTAAGATTTTAATCTTTTAATCTTTTTTTATTATAAATAAGTATCAGTAAATAAAAATAGAGTATTTGACGGAACTCACTTACAACGGACTCAAAATCCTAAATAATTTTCAAAATAGATAATCATGAAAAGCATACTCTTGATGGGAATTCAAATCTAAATCAGAACATCAAAAACCCATTTTACTCTCTGGATTCCACTCTAAACCCTAGAAATCAAAGTGGTCAAGATGGGGAATGTAACAAGACTCAAAGATTGGAAATTAAGTTTTAACTCAAAAATTCAATAGACATATGTTAGTCCTTAAGCTCGTGAATTCTGATTTTTACCACCCTAAGTTTTTGTAAATTAATTAAACACCCTTTATCAACCAAATTCAGAAAGTAAGTAAAATCTCTAAGACAACCAGTCCATAACTTCAAGGATGGACTTCTAGACTTAGGGCCTTGTTAATCTATCTCCTTTAGGCTTCAATTGCTAGTCTCCAAAACTCGATTTCTCAAGTTTCACTGCCCAATCAAGGTTCAGTAGTTATGAAGTTAAAATGTCTATGTAGGTGAAATAGACTCGTCTTATAGGCATTCAAAGTTGCCAAAATATAGATCTCAAGATATCAAAATCTCAATCTAAGTTATTCCAATTCAAGCCTTTGGTTTGGCTTTACTCATATTTGGTTACTTTCTCCTCACCTATTTTTATCATGAAGTCAACACTTTAGGTGTATATCTCCCCGGTGGATCACTGGGTCTCTTATTCCTAGTTTTTATCTCCATATTTTTCTAATCCATTTTCTATAGGTTAAAACACCTATTTGTATTGAGGTGTTTTTATTAATGCAAGAGGGTAGCTTCCATTTATAGAGAGATGCTTTATTTGGTGGATAAAAATGCATAAACACCTATTTGTACCGAGGTGCATTATTGCAGGGTGTATATATTTTCTCATATATAAATTTTCTTCACCTTCTCATTTTTCTTACTAAAAAGTAAAATCTCCAAGTCTTTTTTCTAGGTGAGTGGCACATTCTTTACCCTTTTAAGAGCCACCTCGCAGAAATCCTTGGATTAAAGAGGATATAGAATTGATCTCTTGATCTTTGTCTTTTCGCAATCTCAGATGCCTGTAAGATAATTCTAATGTGTGTGAAGTTTGGATACTTAAGTTACTTAGCTCGCAAATCAAAGAGTGGACAAAAAAGCCTTTCACTTTCAGGTCCCTTAAACCATAAGTATCAACCCGCATAATCTGTCAGCACATAACTCGACAAGTCTAGTCGAACATTCTCAAATGATTAAGCTATTTATAGCTCGTTAGACCTTATGGTCAAGGATTCATATAGCGTCTTTTCTTGATTAACTCTAAGTATCTAGTCTCTTTACTCAACTGATGATAAAAATAGATATTCAAAAGTCAAAAGGACATAACCTAATCTTATTTATCAAGAAAGTTACAATTTAATTCAAAAAATTAAGTCTTGTATGAGAATTAATAATATCTTAGTTACTTTATTTCAGAGTGAAGAGCGGGAATACATATTGTATATTAGGGTTTAGACTTCCGACGCGAAAAAAAATCTCGTGTTAAAAGTCATAAACAAATATGTATTTTGAAAAGATATTCAAAACAAAGTCTAAAGTAGGGATTCGATGCTCTTATTTATTACACTATTTACAATATAAATATTTTTTTTTGTTTCTGACATTAAGAATTTTTAACACTTTAATTTATTAAATTATAAATATTTAAAATAAGGTTCTTAACAAATTTCTTCCTAAATTCTTCTTATGAAAAATGTAATCCCCCATAAGAAAATATTTTTGATATTTTTGTTTTAATATTTTTGTTTTTAATTTTTTCAAATTTTTATGTGTTTTCAAAATTTTAAAATTTTTAAGTTTTTTCTTCTTTTGACATTTTTCTTCTTTTGCCTATTACTACACTTAAAGTATTAAGATTTGCTTTACACCCCCATGTTAAAATTTTATAATGTCCTCATTTTGTAACAAAGGGTGAAAAAGACTCTATACTTCACTTAGTATAGGGTGATGGAAGGAGTCGAAAAGAGATCAACAGATCTCAAGTCGGACGATTTGTACTTTGACAAAAGTCAAAGGGGTCAGTCGAACTAAGTGAAGAATAAATAAGAAAGAAGTGATCTGATAAAGCACAGATTCAAGTATAGAGGTAGACAAAGATGGGAAAAATAGGAAACAATTATGTACAGGTGCTAAGTTTTATGCCTTTAGCTAGGCGTAAACTTAAATAAAGCAACCCTTGTAATAGAATAAATATGATATAAAATGAGGGAGTCAAGAAAGAATTAGTACAAAATAGAAAAATAGAATAACCACCTATATTCAGAAGAGTCAAAAATAACCTCGCCCTGATTTGCCTTGAAAGATCTCATAGAACCAAAATCAGAAATACGTGAAAAACTTAAGAAAATACGAGTTGATTTTGTAAAAGATGGATCTGATTGGTTCGAGGTAAAGAAATTAAAGAATGAGGCAAAGGATAGGAGTGAGTTAAAACTAAAGGCATAGGTTCAGCAACAAATCAATTCTGATTTTGAATGATAGGTGGATTGTTTTGGTACAACAAAGATAGTTGCTGATGCGGGTTTAGTAACTCACTTTCGGGAGGTGTAGAGGGCGGGTTTTGATTTGAATCAATGGCCTAATTAACTACGTGTGCTTGGCCCTGATACCTAGGATGCGGCAGATTCCTAGGGTTCGAAACTAGCTGCGATGGAAGAGTACCTGACTGATAAGATTTAGCCGACTACGTGATTTGATTTCTTCAATCAACCAGTTCAGCCATACATTGCCTTTGGACTTTAGTAAGAGCCTCAACATTACGTTGCTGGCTCTCAGTCATAGCTCTCAAAATTTGCTCAAGCTGTAAGTCCCTATTTGGCCCCAAATAGTTATGCATATTTATGTGGGCGGGCCTCATTTGTTGTTGCTAAGAAGACAACGTAGGCAAGTTTTGAAGGGTTTGATTTTGAAAATTAGGTCTTTGATTGTGATCATCCCAAGAGAAATTTAAGTGGTTTCTCCATCCAGGGTTATAGGTGTTTGAATATGGGTTAGATCTTGAATCATTCTCTTGGATGACATAAAGATTGTAATGATTCATCGTGTTTTCCATAAAAGGAAGTGGGGAAACAGGTGGGAAAGACAAAAAAGATGGGACAAAGGTCCCTCCTTGGGTTGGAAAAGTGTGGTAATAACCCAAGGCAGAAGGATCTCGTAAATCCAGATTATTCACAAATTCCCTCCCTGCACGAATTTGCGAAACAGGAAAAAGCACGGGATTCATAGCGAGTAAAGGCATAAGATTCTTTATCGAGTTGCAAACCTCGAGATGCTTTGCTACAATGTCGACTTTATTCAGTTTCTCTGCAATAATCTCTAAATCTCATGAATTGGATTGATTTGTGTTTTCATGGGTACCCTTCAGATTCGTGCTTCCTCTGCTAAATTGGGTCATGGAGGTAGAATTGATGGAGTTCTCCGCCATTCCCTTAAAGAGTTCATGAGCGGATTCCTCATCCCGATTCAAGAAGTTGCCCCCACAGGAGGCATCCACAAGATTCTGCATGCTCTTGTGTAAATCGTAGTAAAATATGTCAATGAGTTGCCAACATGGGATGTTGTGGTGTGGGCATTTCCTAAGTAGATCATGAAATCATTCCCATGATTCGTGTATGGGTTCTCCTTGATTCTTTGAAAAAGTCATGATGGATCGCCTAAATTCATTCGTATGACCTATATGAAAGATTTTCTTTAGGAAAACAGATTCGAGTTCAGCCCAAGATGTAATAGGTTGTGCGATGGTGCGAAACTAATAGGCGACTTTATCCTTAAACTAAAGGAAAACATTTTCATTAACAAGATTTCCTGATTATGATTCTGTGGACTCAAAGTTTGAGATAGATTTTTGAGATCCTTAATGTGTTGAAATGGATCAGCAGATGCGTGTCCATGAAAGTGTGGGATTAGACTAATGATATTCGATTTTACCTCAGGGTTGTTTTCCCCTACGGGAATCCTACCATTCGATTCCACCTAGTCATTAGAGGTATTGTAGTAATCTCTAAGCAAGGGCCTAGGTGGAGGATGAGGAACAAAACCAGGACCCGCCGTAGGTGGATGAGCCTGGAGATTTTGAAGAGTAGCCGTCAACAGATTGATCTGATGGCTCTGCTCGAGCATTTAGATGTTCTAATTTAGGAGTTCCTCATAAGTATCAAAAGGCGGCATCTCCCCCTAACCAAAAGAAGAAGTGGGAATCTCGAGATTCTACGGCTGATCCATAGAATCAAACGTAAAAAAAATAAAGTAAACGGGATAGAATGTTGCACAGGAGCAGCTGGTCTAGGTAGATCTGTCAATGGAGGGACAAGGAGTGGTCTTAGCGATTGCCTCCCGTATATAAATAGTAAAAATGTGCAAAGGCACACTCATGCTATTGAGAAAAACAACGGCAAGCAAAACCCGTAAACAACGTGGGTTTTCTTCTTTTCAAAGGAAAAGAAGTCCTAGAATATGCGGAAAATATGTGAAGATGCAAATAAATAGTATATCAATACAAATACGCATCTTGCATGTCTACAAAGTACGTATCCTAAAAGCTCAAAAGTCCAAGGTTTAGGAGCGAGACTACTTATTACACGCTTCCCAAGGCTTTAGTAATGAAACAGACTTGTTGATCTTCGACTAAGGCCCTAAGAGGTGAAAAGAGGAGAGGTAGAAGGACAAACTCATGTAACTCTAGTGTGATTGCGTTGTGTGTGCAATAGTATGCAACAGGTAGCAATGAAAAACCTTCACACAAGTTCGCAAACAGAGTATGACATGAGTTTTAAGATTCCTCTTTTTAGTTAATGCTTTTCAAAAAAAATAGAATGAAGTAAAAATGTGTTTACTTTTTATATTTTCAAACAAAATAAATGGTCTTGCTTTTAGAGTCAAAGATAGGGAGCTACACAGGTTTCTGCGTATCTATCAACGTATAAAGATAATCTCGAAATTGAAACTAGCAGAAATAATGCATTCCTATGAGTGTATGCCTAGATACAGTTGCTAGTCAGAAAGGATATAGTTTTGGTATTTTTTATGTCTCTAACTAAATGCAACAAAGCAAAATACACTAAAGATTAAGGAAAAGAATATCTCACAGCGTTTATACAGGAGATAAGCAGGAAAATTTAGAGCAGAAAAACCCGTCCTCTTCCTGAGAATACATAGAAAGATGTCCCTGAAAGAAGACAAAACAAAACATATTAAGTTAAAAATGAACAATATAAAAAAAAACAAGAATAATTTAAATGATCATGGTGAATTTAAATTACGCGAGGTGCCTCTTCGGCAACGATGCCATTAAATAATATGCGAATTCTCAACACATTTAATTAAGATTATTAATCTTAATTAATCGTGCTAAAAATGATGCATAAGTTACCTTAATTAATTTGTCATTGTTAATTATAGTATAGGATGGAAGATAACCTAATATTTAAAATTTTTACTTTTAGCTGGTTGAGTCCAAATCATACACTAGGAGACTTAATTAGCTTAATTATTTACTATTTATTATAAGTTAACCTTTATTATAAACTACTTAACATAATTTATTTACTTACTATCTAACTACTAAACTAAATAGTTTACATTATTATACTATAGAGTTTTACACTAATATTTATTTTAATTAAACTAATAATTAGTAGTTTAATCATCTATTAATTACTTAATATGTTATTTGCATAAAAATTGAACATTATAACATAGCAATCATTCCATATATGAAAAAAAAAATGATATTACAATGAATTAAAAAGAAAAATGATTTAAACACTAAGCACATATGATTTAAACACTTAACACTTGTGCCTTTTCAGTCTTAACAACCTCAACACTTAAGCAAATTTGGAGTCCTTTTTC
Source organism: Thalassia testudinum (assembly GCA_037157565.1). Lineage (NCBI taxonomy): Eukaryota > Viridiplantae > Streptophyta > Magnoliopsida > Alismatales > Hydrocharitaceae > Thalassia > Thalassia testudinum. The sequence goes on along the minus strand of JAZHRO010000078.1, from coordinate 10,442,736 downwards.
TTTAACACTTAACAAAAATTTGATATTGGCGAGCCCATGATTCACAAGATCAACAACCACTAGGGTTGGATTGGTACCATTACTAGGTGGGTCATAGTTTATTATTTAGGTTTATTTTTGTATGGATTTAGGCCCATTCAGGCCCACAATATAGCTTACTGGGCTCCTAACCCACACATGCATCTACAGGCACACACATGCACGCACACACCCACACAATACTTAGATAATTTTCACCCTATGTTGACGACCAGCCTGATAATGTATTCGATTCATTAAATAGGTGTGCGGCACTCCATGCTTTCACGATGTGGGGCTATATTAGCCTGCCTTTTCCTCTATGCTGCAGTGCTCTAGGTCCAACTTCATGATTTGATTTCTCGCAACTCAGCTCCAAATCCAGCAAATGAGAGCTCAATCGAAAGCTCTTTGTATCTAGTTTTGATTGCAAGTTTCAATTTGGTGAAAGGATCAAAGTTGATCCTTCAAATCATAACCTAAAAGTGGCATGATCGCCATGTACACTATGTTCATCTACTACTTCTCAGCAGATGAGGAGATAGGTCAAATGACCTATTAACTTGGTTTCCTTCTCAATTGAGAGGCTAGATATATTCTAAGGATCATTCCGCTTGGAATGATGGAGTAAAAGAGGTTTAGAGATGCATAGGAAGCTCACTGAGCTTCAAAGCTTCATACTTATGGTGCAGAACTCTGATTTGAAATTAATTTGAATCAATTCAAGAGGTCAATTAGAACTAATTTGGGTAGAAATTGAGATCAAATTGTACCAAAATGCCTATGAACAACTATGGAACTCAATTTCAACCCAAACTGGTCAGGAGATGGAATTTAGTTAAATTCTCAATCAAACTCACTCTAATTGGTTCTAAAATGATTCGTCATCAACTCAGGAACTCAAAACAATCGATCAAACCTAGTTCTAAGCCCTAGAACCTCAAGAACACCTCAAAGTTGACCATCTAGCTCTAGAGTTGGCTTTCATCTATAAAAGTTTTCAGTTCAATTAAACCACCCAGATTGACTCCTTAGATCCTAAGAAACTTGATATAGCCTCAAAATTAGGGTTTTGATACCTTGATTCAAGGTTCCTGGTCCTCCGCTTGAAATCCAAATGGGAGTTGGTCATCAGACCAATATGAGAGTCTAAATGACTAACTAAGATTAGATATGAGTTCTATAGGTCCTAAGGATTTGATTTTAAGTTCTGAATCTCAAGGAATGTGTCTCCTCAACTCTGTCAGAGTTGAAGAAGACAATGATCAACAAAGAGATATAATCAATTAAGCACAAGTCTAATAAGTGGATTCTAATCCTAAGATCACAAATAGGTGATCTGGAGCTTTACATGAAGATTCAAACACTGTGGTGCTAGTTTGATGTTGCCGGAGCTCGTCGGAGCTTCGTTGAAGGATGAAAAGTAACAATGGAGATCAAATCTCCACGAAAGCTATCAAGAAAGATCTCAAAAGTTTCTTGAAGTCACAAGGAACCTCAGGGATTCATCAATTAATTAACAAGATCATGATCTAACAAGAAATACTTGTAGAATCAAACCTAAGTTTGTGTGAACTCAGGGAAATAGATCTCACTCAATTGAGTGAGGGGAATTGGAGAAGATGAGTTTGTGAAGGTGTATGTGTGTTGAATTAGTGAATAAACTCCTCTTAAGCTGCCATTGACAACGAGCTTAAGGGATTGAGTGAAATTGGGCGTTTACTATGTACATGATAATAGATTTAATTAAGTAGTGGAACAGGGCCCTTGTTATGTGAATAGGTGGTGTAACGACCCGGTTCCCGAGTCCCTACGAGACACGAGAACCGGACCGACTCGACTAATCCCAAGACCCAGTCGTCCAACGAGGAAGTAACCAAAAGACAGTAAAATAAACCACATTCAGCATGAATATAACTAACAGTAAGAAAGTACAGCAGTAAGGAAAGAAACTACTACAGTAGGCACCACCACAACAGTAAAACAACATTTATCATCTAACAAAAACTGCAGGTAAAGAAGGTACAGCGGAAACAAAACTACTCACTAGAACAGAAACAAAAAGAAGGTACAAAGCTGTGGTAACTCTACTGGACCCTACTCGGCCCAGCGTCCTCTGCAGTCGCCGACCCTGGCTGCTCAACACCTGGTCCTGAAAAAGGTAACGAGTGTAACACGTCAGCAAAATGCTGAGTAGAGTGGCAACTAACTAAAGGCAACAGTAGAGTGTACAGTAGCTATTATGTTCTATTACTTCCTTTATTTACATCTTTCAATTTTTCTCACTATTTCATTTATTTCTCAGATCCTTTACTTGATCTCGAATGTCCTCGTGGGACGATCTTGATTGCAGTCTTTTCCAAAAGTAGAAGTAGCACGTGGTGCTCTCCTGGCCGGGAGAGTCCCCCGTGGTGATCCTACCCTCAGTCAACCACCCCAAGGTCACTGACAGACGTAACGGTGACTACGGCACGCGCGATAAACGCACAGGTAGCTAGCCCGCACTGGCACGCGGTCAATCGTTTCCGTTAACGGGTGCGCCCAAAGCACAGCACGGAACCAGGGCAGAGCCCTCTCAGTAACAGGGGTCCAACCCCTCCACAGTAACCAAACCGGGGCCTTGCCCCTCCACAGTCCGCGCACCCTCGCCTGACTACCCTGGTTTGCCCTAGTGGGCCTAACAAGTCGGTGAAGGAGGCTAGCAGAACCCCGGGGCCCGTGGGGTAGCTAGTACTCTCCTAACACTACTAGCTCTCCTCGGTACTACGTACACGAGGGCCAACAAGTCGGTACAGAGCGGCCAAGCCTAACCCCGGGTCCCTGGGGCGGCTGGCCCCACTCTGGACTAAACAGGTACAGGTACTTCCCTTGGTACTGCGTACCCAAGAGACAGTACAACTACATCTCAGTTCCATTCCCTTTTCCTTTCCAGGAGTTCCACTCCTAATTCCCCGTAGGGTTCCAGCTCTTTATCTCAGAACATCATATGTTTCACTTTCCAGATTCACGTTCTCAAAATCCATGATCTCAAACATGTTTCTTTATTCATAACAGGCAGCTGTTAATTAAATTTACAGGCAGCTTTATATATTCCTTTCCATTTTTCCAAGACTGCAGTAATATACATTCCACTAGTTTTTCCATCCTAGGATTCATACCATATCCTAGGATCTATCATACAATCTAGTTTTCCGGCCCTAGGATTCATGCAACACCTAGGAGCTATCATTCCATATATTTCTCATTCCTAGGATTCATGCAATGCCCTAGGTTCTAGTTATGGTTCCATACTTTAACAGATTTTATTAATACTTAAAGCCACTCTACCAGGTACAACGGGAGTAATGGGGGCGTGATCGGGAATCCCGCGTGCCTCCGCGACTCTCAAGACTGCAACCGAACGAGGTCCTATCACAAGGATCAAACACAAGGAGTGTCTCAGAACAGTGTATAGCTACTGTAGGCGGGTAGAGGAATTTATTCTGAAACGAACGCAACTCGAATCGCGGAAAACGGAGCCCAAACGGGCCCTAAACGGGTCGAGAAAGACGATACTGTGCAAAATCAGACGTCTGGAACTCCTTCCAGACGTCTTAAACGGTGGATCAGAGAATTACCTGTTCAGCTTGGTTCCCCGGACGTCCAGAAGTCTGCAGGGACGTCTGCCCTAGATCCAAGACGTCTGATGGTCCCTCCGGACGTCTGGAGGTCACTCCCGCCGTCTGGTACAACTTCCAGACGTCTGATTCGCAAAGGATGACGAATCAGAGAACCTGCGCACAGCCAGCCCCCCTCCCTCAGTACGGTCAGTCGAAAAAAAGGGTGAAGAAAGCGGAAACTCACTTTCAGACGTCTGTATGATCTCACAGACGTCGACCTTGCCGTCTGGATATCAATCCAGACGTCTGATTCTGGAAATTTTTCCAGAATCAGAACCTTGCTCGGCCTCCGCTCGCGACGCCGCCCGCGTCGCACCTCGCGCGTCCGCTGCTCAGCCCGCACAGGTCCCTCTCCGCGACGCTCTGCGCCCCCTGCGCCCTCCGCCGGCCGGCCAAGCCGCTCCTGGCGAGCTCGCCCTCACGGCAGAGCCCCGCCCTCGAACGCCGCAGCTCCTCCGCGCTCACTGCGGCTGCCGCTGCCGCTGTGCCCTCACGTCCGCTCGCTCTCGCGCACAGGCAGGAGAAGAAGGAGGAAGATGGTGGAGACGGGAGGGGAGGCGCCCCCCCCCCCTTTTTAACGCCGCGCGGAGAGGAGAGAGAAGGCGGTCGCAGCCGCCTGCAGCCGCAGAGAAAGAGGGCAGAACGCAGGTGCGCGCAGACGAATATCCCGTGCGAGCATAACTGTTCGCCAGACGTCTGTAAACTATCCCGGACGTCTGGTCAGACGTCTGGATGTGATCCCAGACGTTTTTACAGACGTCTGGGCCACCTCCCAGACGTCTTAAAAGACGTCTGGGGCACGCGCTCGTTACAATATAACAAACTCAAAGGAAGTTTCGTCCCCGAAACTTGCGCCAACTAGGGTGCGGGAAGAAGATGTCCAAATAACCATAACAAACTCAAAGAGGACCGAAGCCGGTCCGAAAAGACGTACCCGCGAAAAGCTCTGGGTACCGCTCCCGCATTGCCGCCTCAGGCTCCCAGGTAGCCTCCTCGTACCGCTGGCTCCTCCACAAAATCTTTACCAGGGGTACTTGCTTTCGTCTCAACCTGCGGACGGCTCGGTCTAGGATCCGTACTGGCCGCTCGGGGTAGGTCAGGTCGTCGCTCACCTTGACGCTCTCGTGACTCAGTACGTGGCTAGGATCGGCTACGTACTTCCTGAGGTTGGACACGTGGAACACGTCGTGCACACCAGAAAGCTGCGGGGGAAGGGCAAGTCTGTAAGCAACAGGTCCAACCCGCTCCAGGACCTCGAAGGGCCCCACGAACCTCGGCGCGAGCTTCCCTCTCACCCCAAACCGCTGTAAGCCCTTCATGGGCGAAACACGAAGAAAGACGTGGTCCCCAACCTCGAACTGCACCTCTCTGCGTCTGCGATCTGCGTAGCTCTTCTGTCTGCTCCTGACAGTGCGGAGTCTTCTGTGGATCTGCTCAACTACCTCCTGACTCTGCCAGATCAACCTGGGGCCAACCTCCCACTTGGTCCCCACCTCAACCCAACTCAAGGGTGCCGTGCATTTCCGTCCGTACAGAGCCTCGTAGGGAGCCAAGCCGATGCTCGAGTGATAACTGTTGTTGTATGCAAACTCCGCCAGGGGCAGGTGCTCCTCCCAAGAGCCCCTCCAGTCTAGTACGCAGGCACGCAAAAGGTCCTCAAGTGTCTGTATCGTGCGTTCCGACTGTCCGTCCGTCTGGGGGTGGTAAGCCGTGCTAAACCTCAACCTCGTCCCCAAAGCCTGCTGAAACTCAGCCCAAAACTGGGACGTAAAGCGGGTATCCCGGTCGGATACGATCTCCCGCGGAACTCCGTGTAGTCGCACCACGTCACGGATATACCTCTCGGCCAACTGTGCTGGTCCCAAAGTGACTCGGATCGGCAAGAATCGTGCCGTCTTCGTCAATCTATCCACTATTACCCAGACTGCGTCGTGTCCTCGCTGGGTAACAGGTAAGCCCACCACCAAGTCCATGGTGATGCTCTCCCACTTCCACTCTGGCACTGGAAGCGGCTGAAGCGGCCCTGCAGGCCTCTGATGCTCGGCTTTCACCTGCTGGCACACTAAGCACTGCTGCACGAACTCACCCACATCCCGCTTCATCCCTCTCCATCAGAACTCGCGTCTCAAGTCATGGTACATTTTCGTGTTTCCGGGATGTATGGTGAATCTGGAACCGTGTGCCTCAGTCAGGAGTTCTCTCAACAGCTCCTCGTCTCTGGGGACGCACAGCCGTCCCCTCAAGCGTAACACCTGGTCTGTGAAAGAGAAGTCCCCTGGGTCCCCTGACAGTACTCTGTCGCGCAAAGACTGCAAGTACGGATCGGCCATCTGTCCCGTGATGATGCGGTCTATCAACTCTGGTCTGGTCTGCCGTGTCACCGTCACTGCCCCACAGTACCCTCGTAACTCTAGAGGTCGCCAACTGCCCACCTCCTCCAAAAGGCTCCAACTCTGTAACTGTAGACTGGCCAAGCGTGCGGGCGCCTTACGGCTCAAGGCGTCAGCCACTACATTGGCTTTTCCCGGGTGGTAGGAGATGCTGCAGTCGTAGTCCTTCAGGAGCTCCAACCAACGTCTCTGTCTCATGTTGAGCTCCTTCTGGTCAAAAAGATATCTGAGGCTCTTGTGATCTGTAAAAATCTCGAAGGTCTCACCGTACAAGTAGTGCCTCCATGTCTTCAGCGCGAAGACAACAGCTGCCAACTCTAGATCGTGGGTAGGGTAGGTATGCTCATGGGGCTTCAGTTGCCGCGAGGCGTAAGCGACCACGTGACCCCTCTGCATGAGCACACCTCCTAATCCCTGCAAGGAAGCGTCCGTGTACACAACGAACCCGCCACTACTGTCAGGGATGGTGAGCACGGGAGCCGAGGTCAACCTCTCCTTCAGCTCCAGAAAACACGCCTCACAGGCGTCTGTCCAAGCGAAAGGCACATCCTTCCGAGTCAACTGTGTCATAGGACGTGCAATCTGCGAAAACCCTCTGATGAACCGTCTGTAGTAACCTGCCAGTCCCAGGAAACTGCGAATCTCAGTGACTGAACGCGGTCTCTCCCACCTGAGCACTGCCTCGACCTTGGCGGGATCCACCGCCAGGCCGTCTCCAGAGATCACATGACCCAAAAAGGTCACCTCCCTCAACCAGAACTCGCACTTGCTGTATTTGGCGTACAGCCTGCGTCGTCTCAGAGTGTCCAGAACCATCCGCAAGTGCTGTCCGTGCTGCGTCCGATCTCTAGAATAGATGAGTACATCATCTATGAAAACCACCACAAACTGGTCCAAGTACGGTCTGAACACCCGGTTCATCAGGTCCATGAAAGCAGCGGGGGCATTGGTCAGCCCAAACGGCATGACCAAAAACTCGTAGTGTCCGTAGCGGGTGCGGAAAGCTGTCTTGGAGACGTCGGTCTCCCTGATCCTCAACTGGTGGTATCCAGACCTCAAGTCGATCTTGGAAAACACCGTGGCACCCCGCAACTGGTCAAACAAATCGTCAATCCTCGGCAGCGGATATCTGTTCTTGATGGTGACCCTATTCAGCTGTCGGTAGTCCACACAAAGGCGTAGGGTCCCATCCTTCTTCTTCACAAACAGTACCGGGGCTCCCCAGGGAGACGCACTGGGCCTCACGAAACCCTTCTCCAAAAGGTCCTGCAACTGAGACTTGAGCTCTCGCAGCTCAAGCGGTGCCATTCTGTAAGGCGCGGTGGAGATGGGGCTGGTCCCTGGTACTAGTGAGATCTCAAACTCGATCTCACGCTCGGGCGGTAGTCCTGGTAACTCGTCTGGAAACACGTCGGGGTACTCTCTGACCACCGGGATGCTCTGGAAGTCTGCCACGGGGCTGTGCTCTGCCACCACACAAGCTAAGAAGCCCTCACACCCCTGGCTCAAAAGTCTCGCCGCCCGAAGTGCCGAAATGCACCTGAAACCTCCGTCCACTGGCTGCCCGTGAAACTCGAAGGAAGGCAACTTCGGAATGGAGAAGACAATCTTCCTCTCAAAGCAGTCTACCAAGGCGTGGTAAGCGGACAGCCAATCCATCCCCAGGATCACCCCAAAGTCCTCCATCTGTATCATAATCAGGTCAGCTGGCAGGCTGTGTCCCCCGATGCTGACCCCGCAACCCGTGTACACCTCCTCAGCTACAAACAGCTGACCACTCGGACCTCTGATTACGAACGGGTTCTCTAACAATGTATAATCCTGGTCCAAACTAACTGCGAAACTGTCTGCGACAAACGAGTGCGTAGCGCCGGAATCGAAAAGCGTGTAAACGAGTCTGCCAGAAACTGAAACCATACCTGCTACCACGGATCCCGAAGCTCTGGCGTCCCTGTGTGTTAGGGTGTTGATACGCCCCTCAGCTCTAGGTGCGGATGAAGCAGCCACACTCTACGTCGGACGGGTAGGTGCTGGCCGGTACCCTCCTCGCGACTGCGGTCCTCCTCCTCGCGCCTGGAAACCGCGGCCTCCTGCGCGCCCTCCAGTGCTCTGCGCGGGAAGTATCTGCTGACCTCCTGCCCTAGATGGGCAGTCCCTCCTGACGTGGCCCGGCTGGCCACACTGGTAGCAGAGGGGAACCCGACTCCCGCCCTCAGTGAGTCCCTGCTGTCGGCTAGGCGGGGGTCCGGTGCTGGCGACTGGCCCCTGTCGAGGGCCCCTAAAGGCCACTGATGGCCCTGCACAACGTGACGGCTCTCCTGCGGACGTCACGTGTCTCCGTTGAGTTCTCCTAACACGCCTGGTGTGGCGGCGGAAATCTCGTTCCACCACTAACTCCCCTGTCATACGCTCGGAAGGGGGAGGGGGTGGCGACGTGGGTGGAAGCTGAAATTCTTCTCGAACCACCTCTCGAATCAGTTGGACGAGGTCCCGAGACGGTATACTCAGGAGAAGAAGAGGGGTTGTATGTATTCCAAGCCCGACACATCCGTCCCCCGGGCCCTGACCTCGGCCGCGCCTGCGGCTCACCCTCCTAGCTCCACGACGCGGCATCTCCTACAGTGGAGACGCGAAACAAAACGGAAACGTCAAAACAGACGGTACCTAACAACACTTCTAAGAGCTCATATCAAGAGATATGTTGTGGTGGCTACTCTAGCTATAAACATGTGAATTGGTTATTTTCCAGTCAGTTGATTCACTTCTCGGGACGACCTTGCTCTGATACCATCTTGTAACGACCCGGTTCCCGAGTCCCTACGAGACACGAGAACCGGACCAACTCGACTAATCCCAAGACCCAGTCGTCCAACGAGGAAGTAACCAAAAGACAGTAAAATAAACCACATTCAGCATGAATATAACTAACAGTAAGAAAGTACAGCAGTAAGGAAAGAAACTACTACAGTAGGCACCACCACAACAGTAAAACAACATTTATCATCTAACAAAAACTACAGGTAAAGAAGGTACAGCGGAAACAAAACTACTCACTAGAACAGAAACAAAAAGAAGGTACAAAGCTGTGGTAACTCTACTGGACCCTACTCGGCCCAGCGTCCTCTGCAGTCGCCGACCCTGGCTGCTCAACACCTGGTCCTGAAAAAGGTAACGAGTGTAACACGTCAGCAAAACGCTGAGTAGAGTGGCAACTAACTAAAGGCAACAGTAGAGTGTACAGTAGCTATTATGTTCTATTACTTCCTTTATTTACATCTTTCAATTTTTCTCACTATTTCATTTATTTCTCAGATCCTTTACTTGATCTCGAATGTCCTCGTGGGACGATCTTGATTGCAGTCTTTTCCAAAAGTAGAAGTAGCACGTGGTGCTCTCCTGGCCGGAAGAGTCCCCCGTGGTGATCCTACCCTCAGTCAACCACCCCAAGGTCACTGACAGACGTAACGGTGACTACGGCACGCGCGATAAACGCACAGGTAGCTAGCCCGCACTGGCACGCGGTCAGTCGTTTCCGTTAACGGGTGCGCCCAAAGCACAGCACGGAACCAGGGCAGAGCCCTCTCAGTAACAGGGGTCCAACCCCTCCACAGTAACCAAACCGGGGCCTTGCCCCTCCACAGTCCGCGCACCCTCGCCTGACTACCCTGGTTTGCCCTAGTGGGCCTAACAAGTCGGTGAAGGAGGCTAGCAGAACCCCGGGGCCCGTGGGGTAGCTAGTACTCTCCTAACACTACTAGCTCTCCTCGGTACTACGTACACGAGGGCCAACAAGTCGGTACAGAGCGGCCAAGCCTAACCCCGGGTCCCTGGGGCGGCTGGCCCCACTCTGGACTAAACAGGTACAGGTACTTCCCTTGGTACTGCGTACCCAAGAGACAGTACAACTACATCTCAGTTCCATTCCCTTTTCCTTTCCAGGAGTTCCACTCCTAATTCCCCGTAGGGTTCCAGCTCTTTATCTCAGAACATCATATGTTTCACTTTCCAGATTCACGTTCTCAAAATCCATGATCTCAAACATGTTTCTTTATTCATAACAGGCAGCTGTTAATTAAATTTACAGGCAGCTTTATATATTCCTTTCCATTTTTCCAAGACTGCAGTAATATACATTCTACTAGTTTTTCCATCCTAGGATTCATACCATATCCTAGGATCTATCATACAATCTAGTTTTCCGGCCCTAGGATTCATGCAACACCTAGGAGCTATCATTCCATATATTTCTCATTCCTAGGATTCATGCAATGCCCTAGGTTCTAGTTATGGTTCCATACTTTAACAGATTTTATTAATACTTAAAGCCACTCTACCAGGTACAACGGGAGTAATGGGGGCGTGATCGGGAATCCCGCGTGCCTCCGCGACTCTCAAGACTGCAACCGAACGAGGTCCTATCACAAGGATCAAACACAAGGAGTGTCTCAGAACAGTGTATAGCTACTGTAGGCGGGTAGAGGAATTTATTCTGAAACGAATGCAACTCGAATCGCGGAAAACGGAGCCCAAACGGGCCCTAAACGGGTCGAGAAAGACGATACTGTGCAAAATCAGATGTCTGGAACTCCTTCCAGACGTCTTAAACGGTGGATCAGAGAATTACCTGTTCAGCTTGGTTCCCCGGACGTCCAGAAGTCTGCAGGGACGTCTGCCCTAGATCCAAGACGTCTGATGGTCCCTCCGGACGTCTGGAGGTCACTCCCGCCGTCTGGTACAACTTCCAGACGTCTGATTCGCAAAGGATGACGAATCAGAGAACCTGCGCACAGCCAGCCCCCCTCCCTCAGTACGGTCAGTCGAAAAAAAGGGTGAAGAAAGCGGAAACTCACTTTCAGACGTTTGTATGATCTCACAGACGTCGACCTTGCCGTCTGGATATCAATCCAGACGTCTGATTCTGGAAATTTTTCCAGAATCAGAACCTTGCTCGGCCTCCGCTCGCGACGCCGCCCGCGTCGCACCTCGCGCGTCCGCTGCTCAGGCCGCACAGGTCCCTCTCCGCGACGCTCTGCGCCCCCTGCGCCCTCCGCCGGCCGGCCAAGCCGCTCCTGGCGAGCTCGCCCTCACGGCAGAGCCCCGCCCTCGCACGCCGCAGCTCCTCCGCGCTCACTGCGGCTGCCGCTGCCGCTGCGCCCTCGCGTCCGCTCGCTCTCGCGCACAGGCAGGAGAAGAAGGAGGAAGATGGTGGAGACGGGAGGGGAGGCGCGCCCCCCCCCTTTTTAATGCCGCGCGGAGAGGAGAGAGAAGGCGGTCGCAGCCGCCTGCAACCGCAGAGAAAGAGGGCAGAACGCAGGTCTGCGCGCACAGGCGTGCAGACGAATATCCCGTGCGAGCATAACTGTTCGCCAGACGTCTGTAAACTATCCCGGACGTCTGGTCAGACGTCTGGATGTGATCCCAGACGTCTTTACAGACGTCTGGGCCACCTCCTAGACGTCTTAAAAGACGTCTGGGGCACGCGCTCGTTACAGGTGGTGCAGGACCCCAAATGAGTATGTTAAGTGATCTGAGACCTCTGCCATAAACAACGGAGGTGCTCAGTGAGTGTGAGTGGATTAGGCGATTAATGTGATTAAATCAGTAGAGGAATTGGAATGGGTTCATGAAGTGATAAAGAAGGTGATTAGGTGATTGGATAGGTGAATCGAAGTCCAATGAGGTCAAAATTGACCTCACTGAAGATGGAGAAGATGAGAAATTTGAACTAATTATGCCTACTCCTAGAAATTAAAGTCCTAAATCTAAACTAGAGAGTAAACTAGAGATCTTAAGCAACTTACCTAATGAAGGGGGTGAGGGATCTCACTGTTGGCAAGGTGAGGATGAGAAGAACTCCGAGATTAGCTAGAGGAAACTTCGGTGGTGATTGAAGCGAAGAGGAGGAAGAGTTGGAGTGCTCCTTGGCCTTGTCATAGCATCGGAGAGGAAGAGGAGGTGAGAGAGACGAACGTCTTCTCCGGAGAAGCTCTGAGAAGGGTAAACATAGTTGCCAAAGATGGAGGAATAGCCTATCATCGGTATCAGTTTCGGGGAGAAGGATAAGGAGTCGGCCTTTGTAATCAAGGTCCTAAGGGGGTATTTATAGGTGGTGGTGGAGGTATAGGTCAAGGTATCTGGACGCAATCGCATCCAGATCCATGGGAATAGGAGTCTTTGTCTCCAATGATGGTGAACTCACCACGTTGGAGGTTGTTAGGTATAAGGGAATCTGGACAGTTACCATTGAAATCAGATTGGGTTGAAGAGTTGCTGCTACTTTGCTTTAGGTGTTTTGAAGAGATATAATCGGTGAAGAGATTGGTTTCTACCTGACAGTGGCTGGTGATATCTTGGGATGGTGGTGTTGCTAACTTTCGTCAGATTTTAGAAGTGTTGCTGGTAGTGAGTTGAAGTTTGGAAGCTGTTGCCAAATGCAAGATGGGATAACAATGATTTTAAGTCATTTTTTGATGAGGTTGTTGCAATTGGTCAATTTTCAGTTGTAATTCATTGTATTTTCATTTTTCTTTTGTAAAAAAAAGAAGATATTGACCCCAAGAAGGGAACACTTGTACTTGATTTTGAGTTCAATAAATTGGGATAACTTGAACCCCGAAGTATGTATAACATGTACTTTATATTTGGAATTAAATAAAAGTGACGTGTTATGTTAAGGCCAATTTTGTCAAATTATTGTGTCTAGTTGTTATTAGAAAAAAAGTAAAAATGATATTTGGATAGATATTTTATCTTAATAACATTATATCCACAAATTAAATCATCCCCAAAAGATAATTAGCAACCATTATTTTAGTCTTTAAAAGTTTTGAAGATAGAATCATCCGTCCATAATAAATTTTATGCCATTAATGAGGTGTGTCTCATCATAGCTAAAATACCCAAGTTAAGTTAAAAATTAAGTTAAACACTACATAATTAGCATGATAAAAGGATTAAGTATGGAAAATAGCAAAAATGGCCTAAAATAGAAAATTGATGTTAAAAACACACAATTAGGTCAATTAATAAGATATTCTATTGATAAATATAAAATGCTAATGCAATTGCAAATTGAACACATATTTAGGTTCAAAAGTTCAAATTGAAAGTGAAATCATATTCCTAAATGTTTAATTGAGCATCAATAAAAACTTAGTTGCATTTAGACATCATTAGGACTTTGCATTCATGACATTACAAATAGGTTCTTCATTCTTCACATTTTCATAAGCTAAAAACTTCTAGGGACTTATTTGAAAGTCGTGGGGACCTATGTGTGAGTTTTTTGGACCGCATTGTAATACTTCTTGCTACTTATGGGCTTGTATGTAACTTCTCTAACCCTTTACCCTTAAGGGCCTGAGTGCAAAAATCCCAACTCACCCGATGCTGCACGTGCACTGTAGCTCGCGATGAACTTGACGCACAAGCGCCGTTCATTCCATGCGTCCTCGATCCTATGGTCAATCCTCATTCAAATTTCGCGCATGCTTGCGCATAGCTTCACCTTCCATCCTAGATCCCATCCTATGGTCAGATCTCATCCTAGACCTTCCCGCCCTCCTCTCGAGTCCATCCCACCGTTTACCCTAAACCTTTCTAATCTCACTTCTCGGTGACGACAATCACCCCTTAGCCTACTTAAACACTGCCCATGAGCCTTGCGCATGCCATTAGCTCCCCTCCTACCTTCTCGAGTTGAGCAATTGTTCCTCTCCAGTTTCCTCTCCTATAACACCTCTGGTCCTTCATCTATTCGATGGAATTCCACCTCCTGCAACCACTCCTTGCCGTTAAGGACTACGTAGGACTTGAGGGCGACATTGAGTCCCACTAGTGGACTTTCAGATCGCTGGAGATCCTCCCCCATTCGTCGCTGCAGCTACCAGCTGCAGATCTTCTTCAAAGGTCCTGTTCTTCCATTTAAATTAGGTTTTAATACTTTTTAGCTTAGTTGTAGTGTATGTTAGTGTAGTATAGAGCTCTCTAGGAGTAGAATTAGATAGAAACCTCATAGATTGATTGATAGTTTTAGTAGAGTAGATTAGGAAGCTTTTCACAAAATCCACCTCCTCTGATCAATTCAGATCAAAGGAGAAGAATTCACCCCTTCATAATGTCCATCTAATCTCCCCCTGCACTTAATACTCATTTTTGCATGTTTTCCGTGTATTTTTATCATTAATTGTCCATGCATTAAGGCATCAAATCAGATCTAATGCATTGAGCATTTAGATCTAATTTGAGCGCTAAGTGTCATCTAAGGGTCATTTCATTCATTACACTTGTTCACAATGACCCTATTCTAGTTTTGAACGAGCTGATTTGCAAATCTCTCAATTTTGGTTTCAATTGAATGTCAAAGGATTGGTTCTTTATGGCTAGCCAGAGACAAGGAAAATCAGTTCTCCTAATTTGAGGCCCTAGCAACGATTCACATCCTCATTTGAGTGAGATTTGGATTCTAACCTAAAGAATTTCAGTATATTTTTCTGTGTTATGAAGATTTGGGATTCAAATTGATTGGAATTCATTGACTGATTATATTTCTTTCTTCATGCTGTCTATAGCATGAGAGAGGGATTAAATCAGTATTTTCATGATTCTGAGAGTTTGTAATTGTGTTCGAAGGTTTTTAATCATCTTTGAATTGAATTTAAATGCTTTGGGAGCTTAATGCAGAACTTTACCTTACACTGTCTATAGTGTAAGATAAGGAACTTATTATGGTCTAAATGATTTCTAGAAGATAAGTTTGGCTTTCCTTGAAATTAGTGCTAAAAAGGAGTTTGAGATGATTTTTCATGGGATTTAATCAATCATTTTAGATCTGGAATGTTATTCTCCAATAGTTGATATGAGATAGAAAAATTGAATTTGAAGAACATTTGACGAAGAGGTTGACACATGGATTTAATGTTAAAATGAGTTTGAACCCCAATCAGGCTTTATATGGTTGTTTAAACGTGTGCTTTTGGTTCCAAATCTCCCAAATCAATATATAAAAGATTGCATAGCAGCTACATTTAGTGGACTTCTTGAAGGTTTTTCTTATTTTTTGTTGGTCCTTAGATTTGGTTTTTTAGATTTGAGGTGATCTTCTGGAGCATCTGATCATGCTTAAAAGCCTGATCCAATCACTGATTGAGTTGCAAGCAGTAGTAGCTGGTTCAGCTGCTAAATCTTGGCTGCGGCAGTTCTGCATGGCTAGATTATGAGTGGATTTGTAGTGATTTTGAGGAATTAAAAGACCTGACATGTGTATACTGTTAGAATAGTTTAATCAAGTATTCATGTACATGTGTTTGAGCTTAAATCTGTTCTTAAGTGACATGTGAATTTATTTTGAGGTCATTGTCAGCTCTTTCATGTTTAAATCTGTCCAAAATGAGATTTCATTAGAATTAAAAGAGAAAACATGTTTTTATATTCATAAATGTTGAAATATGCTTGCTAGATGTTTTTAGATGTTTATACCCCACTTACAGGCCTTTGAACTGAATGTTGAGGCTTAGGTTATTTGTTGAAAACCTATTCTAAGACATATTTGGATGAGATTGAGAAAACATAAAAAATTATAAAAAAAATTTAAATAAATAAAATAAAGATGTCTTGAGTAGGATTAGATGTTTTTCTAAGTGTTTGCCAAGTTTCAAGGTATTTTGAATGCCTGGCTTGGTAGAACATATCAGTTGATAGTTCAGTATGCCTTGGAATTTAATAAAAGAAGCAAAACTAAAAAGACCTAAAAAAAATTATTATCTCTTCATTTCACTCTTTGTCTCTCATCCCCTACCTCTATTATATCTATAAAAATCATAAAAATCAGAAAATACCCAAAAATACCTTATATAATATATTTATACTTGTACATATAATTTAAAACTAAGCTAAATATATACATTGTAAAATAAGTAAATAGTGTACACATATAACTTATAATTGTATTCTATATATTAAATTAAGTATTTAAGATGATTTATTATATATATAACTTTATTACAAATTATATATTAATTTATATTAACTTAAATATATATTACCTTAAGTAATTAAAAAAAAAACCTATGTATATGTATATAATTATATCTAATACTGTACATAAGTATTTAACTAAGTATTATATATTGTATGATACATGTAAATTAATTTAATTATGTATTTATAGTAGGTAATTAAGTTAATTAGGTAAATTATTAACTTAAAATAAAATAAATTAGTATATTAAGTTATTACTGAAGTAATCTTAACTGTACATATACATATATTAATTTTAAATATTTTCAACTTATTTATACTGTATTTATAGTATACTATAGTATTTATAACTTAAATATGTATATAACTAACTTAAACATGCATTTAAATGTAAATAAATTAAAATAAAGTCTCTAAAATAAACTAAATATGTATAATAAATAATTTATTACATAAATTAACCTTGTATAAAGTCAATTTCATGGTTAATTAACCAATTTGTGCTTTAATTAAGGAATTAACTGTTAAATTAATGTATATAAATCACTAACTTTAACTAATTTTAATATATATCTAAATAAATTATTTTTCTAAATTAATTATACAATTACGTAGTCTTATGTAAGGGCTTTACAATGATACAATTTAATTATAATTTGAACTTTAATTGGACCCTCAAATCAAGGGTCAAAATTAGGAAATCAAATGGGTGCAGAGTGCAGCTCAGTGCCTTTGGGGTGCTAAAGTTAGTCCTACATCGTACATTGAGAAGCGCATGATGCAGGTTAAATTGATTTCGCTCCGTAGCCATGCCAGTTGACATGCGCCGGGTGCACATACCATACCCATTGCTCATACATGACCATACATGAGCATTTATTTGAACAGTTATGGGTCGGGGGCTGTAGCTGGGCCCATATTGGGCCTATCATGGGCGTAAAATCGAATGAAAATATACACTTAATGAACTAAGGCTAATCCTTAGTAGTTGTTTGGTCCCACCTTTATCGGGTGCTGTGTATCCCATGAAAATGATCAGCTTGCCCATAAAAAATTAAAATTTTGGGTTAATGAACAATGAACAATGAACCGAAGTGAGGGAGAGAAGAAAAACCGACTAAGTGTTGAACAAAGAAGAGAAGGAAAGAAGAGGTGTTCAAAGAAACGGTTAAGTGTTGACCGTGCTTGTGTGTTGTGTGTGTGTGTACATGTATATTAATACGTACAATATAAATATAATAGTAAATATAAATATAAATAATATATATATGTATGCTTTTAAAAAATAATAAATATATGTATGTACATAACGTATACATATATAGTGTATGTATATGTATAAGTAGTATAGAAAGTACTTGTTTGAGCCTTGTATATATAAATAGCACTAAGGCTTTAGTAACAATTGCATCCATCACTGTATATATAGATATGTTAGTATAAGTAGTTTTTTTACGTTATATTGTGTATATATTCTACTAAGGTTATAGCGACATATATATATGTTATTGTATATATAGTATACGTTACTAAAGATATGAATATGTTAATATAACTTAGTATAGTATATATTAGTAACTATTTTATACCTATACTTAGGTATTATTTAGAGTAGTTATATATAATTAACATAGTGTAGTAGTAACCAGTTTTTAATTCCTGTTTGTTGTAAATTTGTTTAAGGCATTGTAGGTAGAATTAATTGATTCTTTTGTATATAATTAACCAATTCATTCATTATTTGATTCATTGATTCGTGTTGTAAATAAAATTGATATTTTTGGAAAAACAAACATTTTTTGACATAGAGAATGATGTATATTAATAACTGTATCCCAGTAAATGACTTGAAAATTGACTAGTAAAAATTGTAATTAAATAAAATGACACATCTATGTACATTGTGACAACTATATTACAATAATAATACTTAAAATATCATTTTTATTGCAACACGAATGTCTGCTATCAGTCATGTCATTAGTGCAATTTTGCCTCCAATCTATTGCAACCAATTTTCCGTTGGTTGAGTTGTGGGGACGAAAAATCCATCCCTAAAAGTTTTGATGACCCTCCTTTGTGGGATGGATTTTCAGGGATGATTTATCCGTCCCACCCTTATTTTCTATCTCCAAAGCTTATACATTTGTCACCATCACTACAACTATATTTTGTTGCCGTGGGGCTTCTCAAGAATTATTGGATATGATTGCATATCATATCAATCATGCCAATTATGAGAGAATCCCATTAAGAGATCGTGAATTGATATGGTATCAAACATTCCTTCTTTGTGAAATTCCCATAAACAAGGAGATTGCCTTATTAAATGATTACCATATTGATTATGCCAACCGTAGATGACTCCATCTTTTTCTTTTCTTTTTGTTTGCAAAGGGAGTTTCATTTCATTTAAAGGGGTTGAAAACATACAAGTGATGCAGGAACATGGAAGAAAAAATCGTCATCCCATAGGGGAAAGAATTAAAATAAAACTTCGACCTAAGTCTAATAACAAACAGAAAAGAAGCATCACAAACATGGTGTTCAAATAGTGATCGGGAAACGAATCACTACAACATGTTCGAAGATATGACCACGCTACTAGAAAAATTCCTAGCCATCATTGCAAACGAGAGATCCGACCAAAGTTGGGCACCGAAACACTACCTGGGCAATCCCGATCGTATGAAGCACGGATTCTCACATGTTCCTCCAAATAAAACCCTAAGGGGTAACAATGACAACCTCCTAGGGGAAAAAACAAACCCAACAACTCCCAAAGAGGACAACAACATCCTCCAAGGAGAAGAACAAGAACAAACACCTCCAGAACCACAAGGTTCCAAAAAGATGAAAAAACACCTAAATCAAAAAATAGTCGAACCAGGCTTAAGAACAAGATACCACCAAAACCACATGAGAAATCAAAAGGGGTGACGCCACCTTCAGTGAGCCATCCCCCTTTGACATTGCAGCCTCACCGGACCCACAAATTGGCAAATCACTATGGCGTCGCAACCAGAGCTCCATCATCGCCACACGCCGCGACCCCCAGCACCCTGCCATGCTCGCCGACGAGAACCACCTGGAGCCCCGCAAACAACGATCGCAACCACCGCACCTGGATCAACCACCACCAGCCGGCCAAAAAACGCACTCCGGATCAACGAACACCGGCCAAGGACAGCAATGCAGCCACCAACGCACCCACATCGCCTCTCTTGAGATTCCCTTAAACAAGGCAAATCCAGAAAGTGTCTCCAAAATGGTGAGATTCCTATAATCACAGTAAGTTCAATGAGATTCCCACGATTGAGGAAGACCTACAAAGTGTTCATGGCACAATCCCAACAAAACCACCGACAGCCTCTTCTTGTCCAGCCTTGTTGTTTTGTGTGTTCAGAGTTGAGTTTGTTTCAAAGCCTGCTACGGTAGGCCCCTTCCTTACGACCTTCGTCATATCTTTTGATAGGAACTCCTTGGCTGGCCACTTGTGAGCCAAAGGGGATTTCAAGGTATTTCTATCTTTATTCTAGTCTTTATTGGTGTCTTAGAAACACGGTTACATCTGAGGATTTCAATCACATTGCTTTTTCTTTCTTACAGCATCTTCTGCATGCATGTTAACCATTTATGGGATCGGCTTCATTCCATATCCTCTTGATTTTGTTCAATTGGACTCAGCCCCCTTTCGGGCTTAAGCTTAATTACTATTGGTGTCTCTAACTTAAATAGGGATACAATTGGTGTTTGGATCTCATATAATCATGAGGCATAGCTGGTTCAGGAAGGTCTTGCTCATATCTTGAGCTGCCTGTTTAGGATTCTCTTCACATCTTCAGCTTCTTTGATCTGCTTGAAGCTTGTAATGTCTACCATGTTGTGGACGGACAAGGAGCAAGCTCTCTGGGTTTCAAAGAGTGAAGAACAATGTTAAACAATTCCTCTGGTTTAAACCTCTAATTAATTAGCTCCTTTTAGGTTATTTTGAGAGGCCAATTCCATAGCGAGAGCTAAGCGTTGGCATATTTTTGATTAAAGGGGTAATGTTACCATCCACATTAATAGTTTGTACATTTAGATGAGTGCCGGAATCATAGTTGAGGTACAATTAATCTGTTGATTAATGCATGCCACTTGTCTTATTCATCCACTAACTTTTTTGGCGGTGCTCCTCTTGATAGTTGTAAATTAATGACGAAGTTCACCGAAATAGAAGGGATAACGAAATAAGATCAACTACTCTGATTTTTATCAAGAAAAGAAAAGTAAAACAAAAAAAAATAATTATCTGCATTATTTTAGGATACAAGGTCCGCAAACTACCCAAATAAACCAACAAGTAGGGATAACCATTTTGAAAAATAAATAAATAAAAAGTCGTGACCTCCTACAACCAACTTGATATAAGCTGGCATCAACATTATCGTCGTCACCATTGTCGTCATCATCTATACATCTGCATGCAATGCACATCTCGAAGCAGAAAATGGCACGGGGAGAGGAACATGAAAAAATCTCAGAAAAGAAAGTAGCAGTAGCCCTTTCTGACTATCTCTACCAGAAGATTACATGTTAATTTAATCATGCATATAGCTAAACCGATCACACACACGGACCGCATCAAAAGCAAGCCTTGCACACATTAATATACATCCGATGGCTTTAATTTAATTTTTCAACTCCTGCCCTACACATGATCTACTCTTCTTGCTTCTCTTAATTTCATCATCCCTACTTAATTATGTGTATATATATATATCTGAGGATCGAATCTGGATCGGATGTGGATCTGTTCTACTACTACTACTGCTGGTACTACTGCACGCCTTTGTTCACCAGGCACCACCAATTAATATTGAGTATGCAGTTGATCCAAATAAAGAGATGCACACTGTACCCATTGACTAGTACTGTTGTCTTGGGCAGGCGAGCCAAAGAGAGCTAAGCACACGGAGGCGGTGGAAGTACTCAGCAATGGCAAGAAAACACCTCGCTGCCTGAGGAGTGGTGAGGAGTTGGTGTAGCCGATGGAGGGTCTGTTGCCGAAGGTTATCAGCCTGCAATTACATTGCACTAATTAATACTCACACACATGCATGTATAATTAATTAATTAATTAATTAACACTACTCTCTCTCTCTCTCTCTGGGAAGATACATATATAATTACATGAATGGAAGATTTTAATTTGCTTGCAGGTTAATTAATTAGCCTCATATATAGCACAATGGGGTTTCCAGAGTATTATTTCTGTGCTCGGTGAGATGGTTTCTTTCTTCTTTCTTCCTTTTTTTCTTTTCCCTTTCTCCCTTCCAAGATAATTATATTTATAATAATCACAGCTTAATTTGGTTTATTATTTCTTCAACTTACTTTGCATTTAGGTACATGAACAAGCACAATTAATGTTCACGTGAATTTTGAATATGTGCCACTAAGGGGTTTGGTAGAGCACTCCATTAGTATCTTAGTGGTAATGGTATGAAATCCCATGCTTAACATATTTACCCTTTTCATTGATGCATCTCTGCTTTAGGCCCTATTGAGTTTTAAATAGGATGAAGATTCGGTTAGAAGAATAAAGTAATCATATAATGATATACGGAGATTGATAACTCGGTTCCATCTCAAAAAGGGGTGTGTCTGAGGAGGAGATCTAACTATCAGAGTTTTTACTAGGTATGTGTGAGAAAAAGGGAAGAACAAAGAGTACAAGTGATTTTACTTTGGATCACATGTCTACAATGTGGGCAACCATTGCCCTTTTATAGAGCCACTCCCTTCGACATTTTTAGTACCCATAAATTGTTGGTGGCATCTTCAGGATTATTCTTCTATAACCATCATGAGAATTCAGGCACACGATTAGTTGCTTGGATTTCGCAATGAATGGATTTAACCATGTCATCCATATTTGACGGGGGTAATGGCGATGAGGTGTTATCTGCTTTATTGTCCGGTAAAGCCTTCCCATCCGACTTCTCTATTGGTATTATGGCTGATCATCTCATAAATTTGTTGGGATTTAAGGAAGCTTTATTAGGTGAGCATCTTAAGTTGTTTAGGTAGATGGTCGTCTAGCCTCTCTTGTGGGTCCTACTATCAAGGAAATGGATTCACCTGCCTTGAATGGGTAGTCGAGATTGTCAGGTTCCTTTGTCAGGCAACAAATCTACCTACCTCGAATGAACAGTCAGCATTTATTATTTACCTTAGATCATGATGTCATTGTTGGGCTTGTATTTTGTAGGCCTTGATAGGCCTCTTGTTGGTTGTGTGTAGAGAATTTTTTGTCTCTCATTAGTTTCTCCCACTCTTTTAGTTTTGTTATACTAACTACAAGAGTATGATAGACATTTTTTATCTCTGGTGTTGCCCCTAGCAGTTGGCCCCTTAGCATCTTTTAGGAAATCACTTGCTTAGGTAGGGGATAAAAATACTTATTGGGTTAGAGTTTCCTCTCAAGGGCGTATGCAAGCACATTTGTGCATTTCCATTGGTGGTTTGTTTTTGCTTACCTAGGTTTTAAGTTTCCCTTCATCGGGTGGCATTTTATTTTGCCAAATTTGGTTGAGTGGTGACCAACCACCTCCTCGCCCTTTCCGCTCGTCATGGTAGCATGCGGATGACATGGGTGTCATTATCACGAGATCATCCCTTGAAAATACAGGATGGCGAGTCAATCCCTTATTCCTTGAGAGATGAATTTTTGTACGTAAGCATTTAATGTCAATGTGATGTGGTATTGGGGGCTATTTCACACCCTTTAACCATCCCCCAATGACATGCTATAAATAGTGGGTCAGTGGGTCATAAATACACTTTTATCGCATTGGAGAGTAATGTGTTCCTCCTTTGGTGTTGGCAATCGACTTATTCTCTTTTGCTCTCGGTTGGCTCACTTGAGAAAGTCTCTTAGGGATATGCTGGGCCTTGTAAGAAAATGTGAGCCAACCTCTACCACTGGTAGGCTTTCAGTAGACACTCTTGCATTGTACACTTTTAGTTCATATTTCCATAGGCGATCTTGTATTAGTCAGTTCCTTGAGTATCATGACTTAGGTCATGAATGTTTTAAGGTTCCAAGTAAAGACCTTTGCCTATGCTACCCTTGGATTGCCAATTCCTTTATCATATGTAAATATGCCATCGAGCATGGGTTAAGACTCCCTATTAACCCTTTTGTTATTTCTTTCCTATTGTACTACCATTTGGTCTAAGTTTGAACTATTGCCTAGTGCTAAACATGTCTGTAGTACTTTGCTTCCACTTGGGCATATGTCCCCACGTAGGTTGTTCCACCTGATTTTTATGCTAATGTCTCTTAAATTTTGGAAGGGTAAACTCACCTCCGAGACATACACTCTTTACAGTAGATACAATAGGTATAGGATAATGGACTTGCTTGATGGTTTGAAGGGGTAGGACAATCATTTTTTCATGGTGCACAACGAGGAATCATTGGTTGGGCTGAACTCCTAGCAAGGGCCACCTCTCAAGGATCTACCGCCTACTAGAGATGAGTTAGACCCGTTTGCCTCGATGGATGCAAATAAGCTGTTCAATTTTGGGAAAATCTTCCAGGTAGACCTTAGGAGGAAGGAGGTTTAGAAGGTATTTCTGTGGGTGGAAGTCTCTTACCCAATGCCGAGTAAGTAGGGGGTGGATTGTATCTTTCCTTTATGCCTTCTAATTATGACTTCTTTTTGTTTGTCACAACCTTCTGCTCATTCTCGAAGCCATATCCCCCCAAGAGGCGAGGCTATGACAAAAGAAGCTCTTCTTGTGCTGGTGACCACTCAAAAGGGTAAGAGGGGAGAGCATGCCTTGCAGGTGAAATGCCAACGCAAGAGTAGGATGGAAATGCGGGAGGAACATTGTTCTTAGTCAAAGAAGAGGTCCAAGCCATGAGAAGAGTACCTCTCAGGCAAAGAGTCAAGGGGACAAGAGGATGGGTCAGTGGAAGTCGCAATCATCTTAGCCAACCAATCATCCTAGGAAAAAGATGAAGTCGCAATCAAAGCCACATGGCCTCCTCATAGAGTAATGGTGGTGTCTTTAAGGTCTTCCAAGGATGCATTCAAGCGAATTGCCCCTTCGCTGATCCAGGTGTCATCACAGGGGGAGGCTTCCTCATGTTCTATTGCTAAAGAGGTTGTCCTGAAGTAAACAACAGAGGCCCCCTAACTGAGCGAAGACACAGCCAGTTAGGATCTAAGAGTCAGTCTGATGCCTTCCCCTTGCATAGGAGGGAAAATTCAACGGTGATGATGTGGCATTGAAGTTCAACTGGGCACTGCATCCTAGTGGACACGTTTGACCTTGGAGGGTTCAGTATTATTGGGATTGTTGTTGGCTCCACTGAAGGGTTGGTGCTGGAGGAGTAGGAAGTGAAGGAAAAAGCCTTTCTATCGTAAGCCCTGTCAACCACCCATTGTATTGGTTGTGGAGCCTGTGAGAGAACACAATCTGCCTACACAAAAGTTGAAAAGGGAGAGGACGTACATAGAGAGGGAGTTTTTCCAGACATTGATCCTTCAACAACCTCCCTTATAAAGGTGGAGATCTTGAGCAAAGCTAAGCAGCTCAGGTGAAGGTTCGCACCCCCTCTGCTTCAGGGGAGGTGCATACTAAGCAAAATACTGAAGTACCACTGGATGTATTCGAGCAGGTTAAATTAACGATGGAGCAGTTAGTGTTGTCATTGTTGAGTACAATGGTGGATTGGGCCTGCCTGTTGCATGCCCCTTCAACATCTGAAATGTCTACCATCTTTGCTTCCGTATGGTAAGCCTCTAGATTGAGACTTTGACGCAATTTATTGTAGTTTACTTATTCTTCAAATTCCTGAGTTTTGTAGGTGGACACCATTGGGTAGGATGCACTTTACGGGAGTCACGTCCCGTCACACTATCTCAGGACCATCTAGCGGTCTCGATGTTTTTCTAGTGAGCAGGCAGTGAGTTGGGTGGAAGTTGCTCTAGTGGACAATCGTGACATGTCCCACCAAGTTGATGATGTGTCACCTCTCAGAAGAAGGCTGAGGTGGAGGTGGCAATTGTGTAGAAGCAACTTACTATTGCAAATGCCACCATCACTAGCATGTCCTCGCAACTTGTGAGTGTTTAAAAGGTAGAGGCAATAGCTTGGTCATCGCTTTCCTATATGCAGAGGACGTCAGGTGAGAATGACCGGGAAATGTTGAGAATTCATACATCTTTTGAGGGTCATCTTGAGATGATGCAGGCCCTCGAAAGATGCTTGGTCACCATGTCACTCAATGCCTCTCAAGTGTAAGAGTAATGTGAGGTTTTTAAGGCTAGGAAAGCAAGAGATCTGGCCTCTTGAAAGTTCATTGAACCACTCATGATCCATCCCAACTAGATATGACAAGAATACTTGGAAAAGTACCCCGTCTGAGTAGTCATGGACTAGCATCATCTATCATTAATTACTGACGAAGCTGTTGGGGTACATGGTACTGTCATACTACGGAAGCGTAGCATACCTAAACTTCTTCGAGGGGAGGGCGTTCATCACTTCCTCAGTGAAGAGGAACATAGTGACATATGCCCAGGGGTGGATCCCCCTCATTGCTTGGGTCACCTGACAAACGATCTCAGGAAGATACCCTCCCTTGTTGATTGGAAGGCCTAAGAACCGAATTATCCAACCAAGTCACGCGGGACTGGCGGTGGTGGCAAGGCTTGTAGAGCCTCGCCCCCTTGCTCTTGATCTGTCGCTTAAGCTCCTTTATCTACTCTCTGAGGTTGGTGCTATCTTCTTCGACCATGGGGTGTCACCACCTCTACTCAACCAATCTATCTTGAGGAGGGAGTAAATTTTGTTGGAGAGCAGCCTCTTTGCATTCTCACATGTTGTGGAGGTAACCCATAATTTCCCCCCATTTCACTTGAAGGTTAGAGAGGCGATCAAGATACTCTTGCTCCTCATTTTGGGCTTGTTGGAGGGGGGTCCAAAGGAGGCTCCACCACCTATAGAACTTGCTTCTTCTTTTGAGTGTCACCAACCTCCACCTTCTTATGATGGTCACCTTCCTCCACCTTACGCCGGCGATGAGATTGGGTAACGCTTGACTCTTTGTTAGGCACATGGTTGGCGTTAACCTTGGAGCCATGACATGTTGTAGGAGCTATAGAGCATGATAGAGGTAGGTGAAGAAGCAAAAATATAATTTGAAATGTTAGATTCTCACAAATGGTACCAATTGATCAGCAAATCTCTCTTTAGGTCCTACTAGATTTGAAATAGGATGAGGATTCAATCAAAAGAATAAATCAATCATACAATGACACATTGGGAGTGGTAACCCAGTTCTACCTTCGAAAGGGGGTGTAGGTATGCGAAGGGGATTTAACCTTCAATGCTTTCACTTGGTATGTGAGAGAAATAGGGAAGAACAAAGATTACAAGTGATTTCTCTTCAAATTATGTGCCCAGAACATAGGCAGCCATTGCTCATTTATAGAGCCACTCTCTTCGAAAATTTTGGAAAGCACAAATTTTTCTTTGGGATTATTATTTTATAAATGTTGCGAGATTTTGGACGTATGATTAGCTTGTTACTTGCATTTTCCAACAACTGGATTTGACCACGTCATTCATATCCAACAGGGATAATGGTAGCGAGGTGTCACATGCCTTATCATTCGATAAAGCCTTCTTTTCTTACTTCCTTGCTAGTATACTAGCTAATCCTCTCATAAATTTTGTTTAAGTGGATAATCGTCTAACCTCTCTTGCTGGATCCTCTATTGAGGAAATAGACTCGTCATCTCGAATGAACAGTCAATATTATTGGGTTACCTTCTTGAGCAACAATCCACTTATCTCAAATAGATTGTCAGATTATTTACCTTAAGTCCTAATATCATTTTTAGGCTAGTACTTTATGGACTTTTACGAGTCTCTTGCTGATTGTATGTAGAGAAAATTTTCCTCCCTCGTCACTTCTCAGGAAAGAAAAGAAAGTGTTGAGTGTCTTTTACTTTAGGAGGGGACTTTTTCCGCGTAACACAATTTATATAATCACATGTTCCTGCAATCGAGGTTATTTTGTACTTCTAGTCTGCCTCCCTCGATCACTTTATTATTATTATTATTTTGCAGTGGATAATGATATATATCCTTTACGTACGCTTACCATTTCGATATATAGCCTAAGGTTTAATTGCCCTTTGGAAAATGAAGGTAGAAATTAACTTCAATTACTAATATTATGTGTTTAATGTAACCACTCCAGTTGTATTAACGTGTTTCCCCCTACTATACCAAAATTTTGTTTTGATCTTCCTAGTAGCAGCTCGAAATTTTAGGGTTAATCATTACCTTTTCTTGTACATTCTAATCAATATGTTTTACGATGATGGTATAAATGGGCCTCCCATGCCACATACATTTCTTGAGCGAAGTCTTATACAGAATAAAGTTGATACATTGAAATTTGCTTTCCAACTTTTTTTAGCGACAGTTTTGGTCAAAGTTAAGTCCATTCTGGGTCAGAACATATATGAGTTTTAAATGTAATTAATTTTTAGCTTATGTTTAGCTGTGTGTCGGTACAAAAAAAGGTAAAATCATATCAAAATTTTATTATTAAAATAATTATTATAATATAAAATAAAAAAAAGTAAAAGACGTAAAAGAATACAAATTATAACATATTTTGTAATATGTGGTGATTTTAATTGATGTATTTTAATTATTAATTAGTTAAAAATCAAAGTCAAAAAATAGTAAAATGTATGTACTAATGTAAAAAGTAACATAGAAAATGTGAGTGTTATTTTTATATTTCACACAGTATTGAGAACGTGGATCCACTTGATAATTTATATTTAATGTAAAGAAACAAAAGAACGTAAGGTTTGTTACGTAATGATCCCCACCACATTCAAAAAAATAATCACGCAATTTTAACCTAAAATCTACAAGTAATAAATAACTTTATATTGATGATAACTACTTTGCACCGGTGATAAATTATTCTAGATGATTTTGCATCATTACAATCTCATGTTGCATCGGTGTAAAATTATTACGAGGGTAGTTTCATATGTTAAATGTGATTTTGTATCTGTGCAAAGTGATTTTGACCTATGAGTTTAGGATTTAATGTTTAGTAGGGTTTAAGATTTAGGTTTATAGAAAGTAATTTCACGTATTAGAAGTGATTTTTCATCTTAGGATTTAGTGTTTAGCCTTTAGTATCCTAAATCCTAAACCTTAAAGTGGAACAATCACCTTTTAAGTGTAAAATCACTTGTAATAGGTGAATAAACACTTAGAATTTAATTTTACACCAGTGAAATCTTACTTTGCACCCGTGTGAAATTATTTTGAAGGTGTAAAGTAGTTATGAAGGTGATTTGAGTGGCTTGCATTAGTACAAAAGTAGTTTGTTGTTGGTTTAAATAATGGTGGATCTCAGCATGTGTAAGTGCTTTTTCTACATAACAAGGAGGGATGCTGATAGGGATCACATTTACACTGCTACGTGTCAACTTTTATATTTTCCAACCCGTACCCAAAATAAAAATGCACCGACTAAAAATGAAAACACCTCAACGTGTTTTAGCTTTTTATCAATGGAAAATGAGTTTTTACTTGAAAAATAAAAAGTAAATTTTTACCTATAGGTTTTGAATTTAAGATGTAAGATAAAAATTACTTTTCAATTAAAAAATTACTTATAATAAGTGAAAAATAACTTTACATCAATATAAAATTGATTAAAAATTAAGACAAATATATTTTTATTTTCCATCGATATTTTTAATTTTTCACTTATAATAAATTAAGATACATATTTTGAAACTCAAAATATATTAATATATTTTATGATATTTCACGGTAGTGATGGTTCATGTTTATTATATTAATCTATGATGAGGCTCCATATGTTCATTTATTTTTTATTTTAATTATTTTTGGCAAGAGTGAGAGAGCTTGCCAAACGAGAAGAAGAGGAAAGTGATTTAAAAAATTAAGTAAAATAACGACCGGCATTTAAAGAAAAAAATAATTCAAGGTGACAATTATAGCATCTTATTCACGCCAAATTATTAGATATATAGATTGTATTCTTTTGATCATTGATTGATCTTTTCCTACCTCCTTTGCAAAGGGAAAAACATTCAAGTTTATCATCTACAAAGGGAAAAAGTCCTTCTGATTGAGTTATGAAATGGGCACAAGCAATATAAACAGAGAAAGGTTAGAATATTCGGTCACCATGTTTCTTAGGTACGATTTGTTTGATAGGAGAAAATTATATTACTTCACCGTTCAATATTACCGTATATCATTTTTGTAACATGGCAAAGGTGAACCTATACAAGTTATAGATTAAAGAATGGCGTGTTGAATTATCAAGCTATACCCTTTGCTTCATTAATTATAAAATTACATCAAGATTTAATAGCTGATTTGTCGACCACATTGACTAGTGTGGATCCTCTTTTAATAAAGCCAACAAGGACTTGGTCACTCTTCCAATAAAAACCTTTTTTATTCATCTTAATTGCTGCTATTTTGAGAGTCAGTTCAGTAATCATACCATTATCGGAGTGAAAATTAGAGATTTTAACCCTACATCAAGCTAAGCAGTACCCACCCACAAAGGTAGAATTCAATTGTTAATTTATAGTGTTTACGATGTGATAGGTGCGATTCTTTTTTCCTGTTACAAAAAAAAAAAAAAAAAAAAGCTGCGATTCTTTTATCCTAATTGTGAGATATTGATACATTGAAACCTTTAGACCCCATCTCATAATTTTTAGATTTCGAGAATGCAAATGCGGCGTATTAATTGGTTAACTGTGAAGATTATGATTTCCTTTTTGATGTATCTAACTTATTAATGACCTCGGCTAGTACATATCATGGGTCCAATTGGCCCATCCACTTCCTTACGAGGAAGACCAATGGGCGATCCACAGTCGATCTTACGTAGAAAAGACCGTGGAAACTGACTTTATATTTCCTTTTTTCTCTGAGGAGGAACATGCGAATTGTACGGGATGCGAATCCCGATTTGGTAACAGCAGATCTGTCTCTCCCGCTTGGAAACCCATTGACTTCTTTGGAATGCGCTGCAATTTTTAATCTAAGGATCCAAAACCCTCAGTCCAACAAACCCGAGCTGTACTCAAGCTCAGTACTCAAGTACTTGTATAAAAATTATTTGAACGTGGGTTATAAAATACATATTATAATATATTTTGTAATGTATACAGTGAGAAAAATAAATCTTTTCACTGTATGTTGTGATTATATATTTAAAAAAATATTTTTTTGAATAGATGATTTTAATCGATCAATATATTTTAAATTTCAAATCATTTTTAATAATTAAAAAATTAATTTCTACCTACATGATAAAATCAAAATCACTTTTCAATTATCGATAAAAATCAAAATTATTTTTCAATCGATCAAAAGATAAAATATAATAATATATTTTTATTTTCTATCAAAAAAAATCAAATCATACTCATTTTTCCATCGATATATTTTAACCTTTCGTTAACTGAAATCATTAACTGTTTTTGACGCTAGAAATCGTCCCGCTGGCTAATGTTTTCTGGACTTCAGAAGTATCAGTGGAAACTCGCACCTTTGAAGACGCACGTTTCTTTGTTAGGGAAGGGGAGGTGAGAGGTTCACGTCGTAGAGGCTGACGATCGTTGTATGAAATGCCGCCACCTTGTGCTAACGTGTAAAGTGGCCGTACGGCTCCGGTAAGGTTATGTGATCACTGTGATTTCTTGCTGCTTAATCTGTAGGAAAAAAAAGAAGATGCCACCAAATCCCGGAGGAGGACAATCCCTCCGATCGTGACGGGGGATCGGTGAGGGAGAGAAAGTAGCGTTCGGGTGTTTGTTTTCATTTTCCTTTTTTTTTTTTTTTCAAATAAAAACTGAATTAATGTTTGTTTACCGTAGAATTAGCTATACTGACATGCAAGGACACATTAAAGCTGGTTGGAAAGGTTGACAAACTTATGGGTCAAATTTGTTCCAGACATAACCTTACCTTATTTCAGAGGAAATGATGTGCGGGAGTTCCTCTCCCTCACAATTTAGCATAGAGTTGTACCTATAGGCCTGGATATCTCAAATTTAGGTGGTGTTTTGATCTAGAGAGTGTGATCGAGGTGGCACAGACACATGGAGAAAGGTAAAGGACTTATCTTCCAAAATTAGAATCTAATTCACTTAATCAAATGGCCTTAAAAAAGAAGCATAAATATTTTAAGAAGATTACATTACAAGAGGAAAAAACCAAATAAAAAAAAAAAAAACTACTCTCTCTCTATTCCCCAAACGCAATGATAGGATTTAATTATTTTTTAATACATTTGTCTAACTTTTTATAATGATTGATTATTATAATTTTGAAAAATAATAGATAAATACATTTCTAAGGCATCCTTTGGCCTTTAAAAATAGTTTTACTCTAGAAAAGAGTTCAAAGTAACGGCAAATAATAGGAGTGCAGACTCTTTTTAAAAAGAGAAAGGAAAAAAAAGTGAAGAGACGTTTACAGTAAATTTTAACTCATTCTTCTTGATGAGATATGGCGATTGCTTTTTCTCTCCGAAGCCACTCGCCATGTAGGCTTACGTTGGATTTTTTTACTGTTTTTTCCGTAACATAAAATTTGAACTTAATCTTTTGGATATATTTTTCGTATAGCCAACTTGCTCAAGCAAATTTATTTTCTCTTTAACCATTCCCAATCTTTGACCTCAAATCTTTGAGCTCTCATGGACACGAAACATATGAATTGAAGCAACGTAAGAAGATATTCATAATGATTTTAAACAATAGAAGTTGGCCTCTCATGTCTTTTCATATTTTATACATTCGGGGTAGCGAAATGAATTTAGCGCGGATCAGATACTCACTTTCTCCAACAGAGTTTTCCAAATTTAGCTCAACCTAAGAAATTCCCATTGGACATATGGAATAGAGGATGAAGTTAAGTTATTCTTTCTTCCAACAAAATTATTAAGCAAAAGTTATGCAGCCAGCTAGTGACACTAATAACTAGGATGAATCCCAATTTAATCATGTGATTGAATATATGCTCCATATCCTTAATTTTATAATATTATTACTATACAACCTAACTAATTGCATATATATATATATATATATATATATATATATAGTGTAGCAGAGAATAATTATAAGTAGGAAGGTAGGTAGGTAGGTACCTGCTGGACAAAGTCTTCAAGGGAGGCGAGCTTGTTGAGAGCGAGGGCCATGTGAGCCATGTAGTTGGCGACGTTGGAAGGGCAGGTGAGGTCGTCGGAGACGATCGTGTCAGAAAGGGACTGGTAGAGGGCCTCTAGTCCTTGTGTGAGCGCATCCTCTGTCTCCTGCGTTGATTGCCGCAGCCCACATATCCCTATTATCTGCAGCTCTGATAGCGGCTCCATACGACTCACTACCATCTGCACCCATCCATGAATATATATTTATATATATCATATTAATTGCATGCCTATAAGATTGATATCAATAACTAGCACTATATATATTTTCTTCTTTATTTTTAAGTTTATTGCATGCATGTAAGTGCTCTTAAATCGTAATATAGTATTTATTGCATGAACATGTTCCTGTGTAATCCCAAAGGACACAATATAAAAGTTAGATTGTTGAAATTTTAATTGGACTAAGAAAAGTATGAACCTTTCTAGTTTATTGTTGCAAGTACGATCATAAGTGTAGTAAAAATGGTATTGATATACACAATTCTTTTTTCAACAACTTGTGTTCATTATGTTTTGTGACAACTAATTATTAGAAATATATTAACTACTTTTATACAAGCACACACTTATCATTGAATAGATGTTTTTATAACCCCTTCTTAGTGTAACAAAGTACTATCACATAATTTGAATAGTGGAAGGAAAGATTTAGCATTTCCTTTTTGTTTATCTATTCTTGTGCCGAATACGAAGTTCTATAGTAGGTTCCATTAATCCATATATAGATGATAACAAGCTACAATCATGGTTATAAAAATGATTTTCTCCATGATCTTTGAAGAGATTGGTTCAAATAAAGATATGAGTAAACTCTTATAGTTTTTGAATTTTGTTTTGAAAAAAGAAAATGCTTTCCATACATTGTGCTATCAAAGAACACATAAGGTGGAAGTCTTCAAAGAGAAGATCACTTGGTGCTATGAGCATACATAGGTATTCCAACATGAGAACATTGGCTATGATTATTCTTTCAATCTAAAATGATTTCAATGTTATCTTCACTTTAGTTTCTCTTAGAAGCAAACATTACTTCCTACACCTAAAAAATAGGTGGAGAGGATAGTCATAACTAGACTTGAAACCTACGGTCCCTTATGGTGCATTACAAGGCCATAAAAAAACATGTAGAAGAGTATGAAAACAACCTTAAAAGATATCTATAGTGGTATCTATAATATCACCACCTCTTCTTCAACTATACTTCAGCTCAACATTCAAGGAAGAGGAGTGGGTGCCTAACTACAGGACAATGTAATAAAAATAAATATCACCTCATAATAATTGACAAGAATTAATGAGCATCTATTAAGGGATTGAAGGTAGGTGAAAAGAATTGACCTTAAGACAAGGGAATTTGTTGATTTTTACTGATATCGAGCTTTCACACCTCATCGGTTTTGGAAAATATCATTGAATTCTAATTATTAGAATATTGACATAGTTGGATAAACGCATTCTCCTCAAGGAGAGGAACGTATAGGAAAAAGAATGGGATCAGTTAGATATTGGATGCGGATGTTATAACCAAAAGAATTTAAAATAATTCAAATAAAGGCCTATCATGGTCAACTAATAAGTTATTTGGTTGATCAATAATTATTATTGCAGTTGAGCAAGGAATAGTTTGGTAGACCAAAATGGTAGCTTTGCACATTGATAATGGCCTTTAATTTGAATGAAAATTTGTACCATTAACATCCTAAGTTGTACAGCCATCAAGCTTAGTAGTGTGCACACTTGCACATTCTAACTAGTTGAATTTGGAGATGAAAAATTCAGATAGAATTATGGGAATCAATATTGCAATTAAATCTAGATTTGTGCTTTTGCAAGAATTCACAACGTTTAACACCCAAATTGAGGTTGATTCCTGCTTGGTTGGCTACCAACTTTGCTTGGTTAACCAAGGGGTTGTGAGGTTCCATCTATAAATATCCTCTAGAAATTTGAAAGTGGCAATCATGTCCGTCTTGGGTTATCTTAGACCCTAGGTGAGGTGAAAGCAATATGGGAGTTCGGTAGAGAATCAAGGATTTCTTGATGTGTAGGAGGCAGGTTGCCATGTGCATGATGCTGACAAAAAGGTTATCAAGCACACTTTACAATCGCACTAGCAATGCAAGGTAAGGAATAACTAAGACTTATTTCACTTCGAACTGATCCTAGACTTTCACTGTTCTTGTATTTTTATTTGAAATCCTATTTGAATATTACTCCCTTAATTCATTTCTTTTCTACGTGGGGGTTTGACATGAGTTTGGGGAATTGATCGATCCAACCCCTTCCTTGTCCTCTTACTAAATGGTGTGGGACACCTACGTATTGTTGGTGCAAATACACCTTCATCCTTCATTTTGATGATAACACAACTTTAGTATTTAATAATTACATTTCAGTGTTGAGATTTCAGGTTAATACGATTAGTTTAAAGGAGCTCAAGCTCAAGTCCATGAATGTTAAGACCCGTGACATTAAAACACTTTAAGATATCTGAGATTTGGTCTAGACGTCTAGTCAGACGTCTGGAAATTAATTTTTGCGTGCATACGATCGCGAATCTGAGCATGTGCCACGCGCAGACTGAACCCCAACCGCCTTCTTCTCTTTCTCTCCCCTCCCGACCTGTAGGACCTTTTCCCCTTGCACCTACAAATACCCCCCTCCTCTCCCTCATGCCACCCTACCCCATCCGTCTCCTCCTTCCTCCAGCGCGAGAGCGAGAGTGAGGGCGAGTAGCAGTTGCAGCCGAGTGCAGCGGCGGAGAGGAGAAGAACAGTGAGAGGGAAGAGAGCGCGCGAGACTTGAGAAAGAGAGAGCTCGCTGGAGCAGCTCGAGGCCAGCCGATGTGCGCGAGGCGGAGTGTGTGTCGGGGAGGTTTCCCCGACGCTGCTGCAGCTAGGGCAGGGGACGAGTGGCTGCGTGGCGAGGTTGCGAGCAGCGGGAAGAAGACGAAGGAGGTTCTGATTCTGGAATTTTTCCCAGAATCAAACGTCTGGACTTACATCCAGACGACGTGGACGACGTCTGGAGGGAGCTCCAGACGACTGAGAGGTACGTACTGTAACGAACGCGCGCTTCAGACATCTTTTAAGACGTCTGGGAAGTGGCCCAGACGTCTGACCAGACATCTGGAACCACTTCCAGAGGTCTGGGAATCGGTTATTGTTGGCACGTGCTATTTGTCTGCGTGCCTGAGCGCGCAGACCTGCGTACGCTCTCTCTCCCTCTCTTTTTCCCTCTCTCCTGCAGCCGCAGACCACCTTGTCCCGCTCTCTCTCTCCTCCTCGCGCGGCCTTAAAAGGCCACGCCCTCCCCCTCACTCCCGTCACCTCCGCCCCCTCCCTCTTCTCCTTCCAGTCGGTGCGCGAGAGCGAGCGCGAGTGAGCGGCGGCGGCGACAGCCGCGGCGGGTGCGGGAGGAGGTGCTGTGTGGGGGAGGAGGCGTCGGCCGTGAGGGTTCGAGCCTACCGGGGCAGCGGGAGCCGGCCGGCGGTGGCGCAGCAGACGTGGGGTGGCGCGGCAGGCCTACTGCAGCTCGAGCAGCAGGCAGAGCACTCGCAACGCGGCCGTGCGTCGCGAGCGGAGGGCGAGTGGCGCCCTGATTCTGGAAAATTTTCCAGAATCAGACGTCTGTGATTCCAACCAGACGATTGGGAAGACGTCTGGAAGACTGTCCAGACGTCTAAAAGGTGAGTTATTTTTATACCTTCTTCCTTTCCTACGACCGTCCGTACTGAGAGAGAGAAATGGGTACGCGCAGGTTCGGGGATTCGCATCCAACGCGAATTAGACGTCTGGCTGCAGTGCCAGACGACGGGAACGACTTCCAGACGCCCTGGGTGACAATCGGACGTCTGGGAACTAGGCCAGACACCCCCGCAGGCTTCTGGACGTCTAAGAGACCACGCAGAGCAAGGTAACCCCTGATCCACTTTTTAAGACGTCTGGAATAAGTTCCAGACGTCTGATTTTGCACTGTTTTGTCGTTTTCGACCTGTTTAGGGCCCGTTCGGGTTCCGTTTTCCGCGTTTCGAGTTGCGTTCTTTTCGGAACTAAATCCTCTACCTGTCTACAGTAGTTGTATACTGTTTTGAGAAATTTCTTGTGTTTGATCCTTGTGATAGGACCCCGTTCCGTTGCAGTCTCGGGGGTTGCGGAGGCACGCGGGATTCCCGACCACGCCCCCAGTTCGCCTGTTGTAACCGGTAGAGTGGCATTTAAGTTTATTAGCACAATCTGATAAATTATGGAACCATAAATAGAACCTAAGACATTGCATGAATCCTAGGAATGAGAAACGAGATTGAATGATAGATCCTAGGGTGTTGCATAAATCCTAGGGCTGGAAAACTAGATTGTATGATAGATCCTAGGGTATGACATGAATCCTAGGATGGGAAAACTAGTGGAATATGTGAACACTGCAGTCTTGAAAATGTGGAAAAGAAATAATAGCTGCCTGTAAATTTGTTTAAACAGCTGTCTGTTATGAATAAATGAACATGATTAAGAATATGGGATGTATGAACGTGAAACTGGAAAGGTGAAAAAGGAATGCGCTGAGTTAAAGAGCTGGAACCCTACGGGGAATTAGGAGTAGAACTCCTGGAAAGTGAATGGAATAGAATTGGGGAAGTGAGCTGGCCCTTGAGTACGGAGTACCAAGGAAGGCGACTGTCCCCCTGTTTAGTGTAGAGCGGAGCCAGCCGCTCCAGGGACCCGAGGTTAGGACTGGCCACTCTGTACCGACTTGCTGGCCCTCGTGTACGTAGTACCGAGGAGAGCTACTAGTGTAGGGAGGTACTAGCTACCCCACGGGCCCCGGGGCTCTGCTAGCCTCCTACACCGACTTGTTAGGCCCATTGGGGCAAACCAGGGTAGTCAGGCGAGGGTGCGTGGACTGTGGAGGGGCAAGGCCCCTGTTTGGTTACTATGGAGGGGTTGGACCCCTATTACTGAGAGGGCTCTGCCCTGTACTGGTTCCGTGCTGTGCTTTGGGCGCACCCATTAACGGAAACGACTGATCGCGTGCCAGTGTGGGTTAGCTACCCGTGCGTTTACCGCGCGTGTCGTAGTCACCGTTACGTCTGTCAGTGACCTTGGGGTGGTTGACTGAGAGTAGGATCACCACGGGGGACTCTCCCGGCCAGGAGAGCACCACGTGCTACTTCTACTGTTCGGAAAAGACTGCAATCAAGATAGTTCCCACGAGGAACATTCGAGATCAAGTAAAGGATCTGAGAAATAGATAAATTGTGAAATAATAGAAAGACGTAAATAAAGGAAGAAAGAAAATTAAAACAGCTACTGTACACTTAACTGTTTCTTTAGTTTAGCTGTCACTCTACTCAGCGTTTTGCTGACGTGTTACACTCGTTACCTTTCAGGACCAGGTGTTGAGCAGCCAGGGTCAGCACCTGCAAAGGACGCTGGGCTGAGTAGGGTCCAGAAGAGTTACCACTGTTCTCTTGTACCTCTTTTTGGTTCCACTGTAGTGAGTAGTTCTTGTTTCCGCTGTACTTTTCTTTACCTGTAGTTCATATTATGTTATGAATGTTGTTCTACTGTTGTGGTGGTACATACTGTAGTGGTTTCTTTTCTTACTGCTGTATTTTCTTACTGTTAGTTATATTCATGTTGAATGTGGTTTATTTTACTGCTCTTTTGGTTACTTCCTCGTTGGACGATCAGGTCTTGGGGTTTAGTCGAGTCGGTCCGGTTCTCGTGTCTCGTAGGGACTCGGGAATCGGGTCGTTACACGTACTGCGCCTATACCTTCCTTTTTGTGGATATGGCCATGCAGGCCGTTCCGCTGAAACTCTGTAGCATACCGTGTTGAGAGTTTTTGCATTCGCGTGCAGGATTCGCTTCGGGAAGGCGCGGGACATGCCCTCCCACGCGGTTCAGATGTTTGGGTGAGTCACCAGACGGCGGAGAGCGTCTCTAGACGTCCGGAGGGATAGTCGGACGTCTGGAACTAGGTCCAGACGGTTCAGCAAGATCTCTGGACGTCTGAGGAGTAGCATAGAGTGAGGTATGATCTAGAACCCTTTTTAAGACGTCTGGAAGATGTTCTAGACGTCTGATTTGAGTTAGAGTTGTCATTTTTGACCCGTTTAGGGTCCGTTTGAGGTCCGATTTTCGCATTTAAGATTCCGTTCTTCTCTGAATAAGTTCCTCTACTTGTTTGAAATACTTTTATCCTATTCTGAGCGGCTCCTTGTGGTTGATCCTTGTGTTAGGACCTCATTCTGTTGCGGACTTGGGGGTTGCGGAGGCACGTGGACCTGCCGATCACACCTCCATTACTCCCGATTTTGCGGGTAGAGTGACTTGCCTTAGTTAATTACAAGCATAAATGCATATCTGGAATAAATGATAGATCCCAGGGTATGGCATGAATCCTAGGACCAGAAAACTAGATTGAATGATAGATCCTAGGGTATGGCATGAATCTTAAGACTAGAAACACTGAAACGATTGTATTAAATGCCTGAAATGCAATCTTGAAATGAGTAGATGGAATAATAATTGCCTGTAATTGGATAACAACTACATGTGAAATGTAGAAAACTGTTGTTAGTAACTGCTACATGTAATTTCTGTTGGTTGAAATTAAATACGAGCTGCTTGTATATAAATTGGAAAGGAAAGATTAAATGTTGGAAACACATGCTATATGCGAATAAACCTGAATGATGAAACCTAGTATGGCTTGGCCTGAGGAATATGAGCATGAATCCTACGGGAATTAGGAGTAGAGCTCCTGGAAATAAATAGAATGGAACTGGAAAAGTGAATGGGAAAGTGTGTTGTCTCTTAGGTACGTGGTACTAAGGGAAGCACATGTTACCTTTTAGTGTAGAGGGGAGCTTGCTGCCCTCCAGTCGAGACCGGGGTGAGTTTGGCCACTTTGCACCGACTTTTTGGCCCTCACGTACACAGTACCGGGGAGAGCTGCTAGTGTATGGAGAGAGCTAGCCACCCCACGGGACCCGGGGTTTAGCTAGCCGTCCTACACCGACTTGTTAGACCCACTGGGCAAACTAGGGTAGTCAGGAGAGGGTGCGTGGACTGTGGAGGGGCGAGTTCGCTGTTTGGTTACTGTGGAGGGGCTAGACCCCTGTTACTGAGAGGGCTATGTCCTCTACTGGTTCCGTGCTATGCTTTGGGCGCACCCGTTAATGGAAACGATTGACCGCGTGCCAATGCGGGGTAGCTACCCGTGCGTTTATCGCACGTGCCGTAGTCACGGTTACATCTGTTAGTGACCTTGAGGTGGTTGACTGAGGGTAGGATCACCACGGGGGACTCTTCCGGCCAGGAGAGCACCACGTGCTACTTCTACTCTTCGGAAAAGACTACAATCAAGATCGTTCCCATGAGGAACATTCGAGATCAAGAAAAAGACCTGATAAATAAACCAAATGATGAAAGAAAGAATAATTAGTTAAATAAAGAAAGAAATTGAAAACATCAGCTACCTGTCGACCCTTACTGTTTCTCTTAGCTAGCTGGTTGCCACTCTACTCAGCGTTTCGCTGACGTGTCGTACTTACCACCTTTTTCAGGTCTAGGTGTTGAGCAACCAGAGCCTACGGCTGTTGAGGGTGCTGGGCCTAGTAGAGCCCAGTAGTTGTACTTTTGTTGTACTCATTTTCTGCAGTAGTGAGTATTTTGTCACACATTTGTACTCTTTTATTGTAACTTCATATTTCTGTACCTGTTTAAAATTCTCTACTGTTGTGCTGGTGTGTACTGTAGTAGTTATTTCTTTACTGCTGTACTTTTGTTACTTTTAGTTGCTTGCATGGTGAATGTGGTTTATTTTATTGCTTTTTGGTTACTTTCTCATTGGATGACTGGGTCTTGGGATCAGTCAAGTCGGTCTGATTCTCGTGTCCTATAGGGATTCGGGAACCGGGTCGTAATAATGAAGGTATGGAGGAGCTTGATGAGGACAAAAGCATTAAGGAGCAGTGACGATGGAGCTTTAGACTCAAAGCTTGAAGAAGAAGAATGAAGAATAGAAATTAGTCTACTTGTTATATTCATTGTAATTTTATTTTTGTTCTTTTTTTTTTCATTAGATAGTTGTTAAAGAGTCCAAAATATAATAACTTAAGTCTTAGATACTCTCACTTAATCTTAAGACACTTAGAAAAATCCTAGAATTAAGTTAGAAAGCCAAACCAACAAACAATCTACCTTATCAAACACCCAGACACTTCATCAGATATCCAATAACCCATTTTAGGTCGTCTAGACATTTGATCAAATGTCCAATGACCAGAACTCTTGAACCTGAGTTTGTGTTATTTTCTTTTAGATGTCCATACCTTGTGTTAGACGTCCAGAGCCACTTCCAAATGTCTGTAGACCTTCCCAGATGTCTAATACTGAATTGTTGTGATTGAATTTAGCCCAAATCTTGATTTGTTAGACTTAATATCTTTCCCCAACTTTTGAGAAATATGATTCTCGAACACATAATGATCGTTAGATGTCCAACACTAAGTCTAGACATCCTATAGACATGTAGCACTTAAGACCATCTACCTTATACAAGATCCAATCCAATTCCAGGGAGATCATCTTCCAGAATCAGATGTCCAAATTTCTTATCAGATTAGAAGTACGATCAATTTACCAGATATCTGATTATGCTGTAAGAATTAATTATTGCTCTGTAATAATTGAGATTTTGACCAAATCTTCTTGGATTTGATTCCAGCAGCTAGGAAACCTCTCTCAAGCCTTCTTGAACCTTCCTAATATATCTATAAATAGCATAAAGCCTCTCCTTTGTTAAGAGACACATAAAAGCAATTCTTTCCACCTTTTATTCTTTTTGTGAGAGATCAAAGAAAAGAAACTCTGCCCTTTCTCTTAACTCTATTTTCTGTATCCGAGAGAATAGATACGTTGTGCACTCATGCCCATCCACTTCTATTTCAGGGGAGTATTCCTTCACCTATAGGAGCTAAGTTTTTGTGGCTCTATAGGTCATGTTAAGTTTTAGTTTTGTTGGGTATTCGCATTCAGATTTGAGGGGTTTGAGACACGCTATCCTTGATCTAAAGTAGTGTTGTTATAATAGAGGTTGCTACACCTTTAGTTTAAAGTGGTATGTATAGTGGATTTGATCAATTAGGTAGATCGGGAAATTCTAAGTCGATAGACTTATGTGATGGTTTTTATCCGTAGAATTTTCACTTAAAAATTTGGTGTCTCTTGTGGTAAATGTTTTTGTGGGATTGAAATTTTATTTTGTAATTGAATATCATTTATTTTCTGCACTATTAACCCCCCCATATAGTTCAAAATTACACATATTTAAGGTTGTGAAGCTCATGTTAAGAACATGAATCCAAATAAACTAGAATCCCACACTACTAAGTGCTACTTCATTGGGTATCCGAAGAATAAAAAGGGTAATTACTTCTATGACCTTAATGAAGGTTCGGCCCTACCAAGAGGGATGACGTAATAATTGCGGAAATAAATAATAAACAATCTTCACAAAATAACAATCACACAAAAAGGCACAAAGTATTTTTAGGTGGAAACCCAAATCGGGTGAAAACCACCATCTAACCCTCTCGAGTTAGGATTTTCCGATCAACCAAATTGATCAAAATCCACTAAACCAAATCACTTTAAACGAGGGTGATTCAACCTCAATACAACCACGCTACTTACACGAGGGTAGCGTACCTCAACCCCTTCTCTTCACGAGAAGGATTTTGTCTCGCGAAGGAGACGGGAATTCACAAAGCGAATACCCAACCAAATAACAAAGATAAAATAAACAAGTAATCCTATAGAGCCAACAAAGTAATTATAAACCTAGCTTCTATAGGAATTAGGAAACTCTCCTTTGCAAGGAGTGCGTCGAGTTTATGACGCGGTGCGTGAGCCACGCGACGGCACAACTTCGCTCTCGTGAACAACGGCGGGAGAGTGGGTGCGCAACAGCTTGATGCTCTCAAGAGAATGGAGCTTGAGCTTGGAGAGTAAGAGCTAGCTAGGACACAAGAGAGTGGAAAGTGTAATACAAATTGTTTCTTGGGTATCTTGGTGTCTCTAGGTGTTTCTTAGTGTGTGTATGTATTGCAAAGGTTCCCCTCTATTTATAGAGGCCTTAGGAAGGCTTAGGAAGGGTTCTATAGCCGTTGGGAACAAAGCCCAAGAGAATCAGCCCGAAATCAGGAACAATCACTACTTTGACAGGCTTATCAGACGTCTAATTCTGGCATCAGACGTCTAGAAGTTCACTTTAAGACGTCTGATTCCAAGGTCAGACGTCTGATTTTGGGCGGGTCTCTTCCTGACTTGAATCAGATCTAAACAGGGTTCTTGTGCAAGTCCATCAGACGACATATAGGACGTTTGGTACCATGTCTGGACGTCTGGAAACCTACTTTTACTGTGGGAATGGATTTTCCAAACGTTGCAACGGCTAGAAAATCTCTGAGAAGAGATTTTGGGTCAGCCGAGGCAAAACGGTCAATTATCAGACGTCTGGAAAGGCCTAAGGACGTCTGATAAGGCTCTAACGGTCATATCTTGAGTGTTTGCTAAGCCAGCCAACGATCCACTAATTGGACGTCTGGCAAATCCATCAGACGTCTCCTAAGACGTCTGGTCTAAGGTCTGGACGTCTGATTTCATCAGACAGAACTAACTATGTCCAGCCTAATAGTTATCAGACGTCTGAAACAACAGTCAGACGTCTTAAAATACTTTATCAGACGTCTGATTTTGGAATTAGACGTCTGGAAACTCTGTTTGAACCCTATATTGGTTTTCTAAGTGTTCTACAGAAAACCTAAGTATCCTAGGGTTGTGCAGGTGTTCCTAGGACTACTGTTAGGATACTTTGAGGCTCTTTAACATAATTTTCTAAGGAAATAAAGAGCAACAAAAGAAATGAAAAATACAACAAGTACAAGAGAAGGAAATCTATCCTATTCTTCATTTCCTTCCATCTTTAATCTATCGCTCCTCGCGAATCTCTTCTGTTTTCCATCAAGCTCCTCCAATCCATCCTGGATGCGAGCTCGAATTCCGTCTAAACACGTCTACATTTGCAATTGACCTGAAATCTAAGACTCCAAGTGCAAATGTTAAATGACACGTGTTTTGTTATCATCAAAACAAATGATCGTGGTGCTCTAGCACCAACACTTAAGACACGAAGGGTATTTATATCTAGGAATGCTATATTCTTAGAAGAAGAATTCCTTTAAGGTTAATACAAAAATAGAGTGAGGGAACCTATTGAGTCTAAGGAGGCCAATAAAGTCCCTAACCCAAAAGAGAGAGATTAATTCGAAACCAATGATGCTCCCATTCTGCTTAGGAGTTTTAGAGAGGTGCATCTACCTGAATGGTATGGATTCCACATCTTAGAAGAATCTGAGATTGATCCAGCCACATATGATGAGGTGATAAAAGATCATGATGTAGATAGGTGGAGGCTAGTAATGCATAGACTCTATGCATAAGAACGATATGTGGACCCTCGTAGATCCTCGTGATGGGGTAAAATCCATTGGGTGTAAATGAGAGAAGGAGGGGTCTGAATGGGGAGGTAGAGATCTTCAAAGCATTACT
Organism: Thalassia testudinum; assembly: GCA_037157565.1. Lineage (NCBI taxonomy): Eukaryota > Viridiplantae > Streptophyta > Magnoliopsida > Alismatales > Hydrocharitaceae > Thalassia > Thalassia testudinum. The sequence goes on along the minus strand of JAZHRO010000078.1, from coordinate 10,398,761 downwards.
TGTGGCTAAGGGCTACACCCAAAAGGAAGGGGTTAACTATGAGGAAACCTTCTCTCCTATTGACATGCTTAAATCCATTCGAATTTTGCTTGCCATAGCTACATACCATGACTATAACATTTGGCAGATGGATGTTAGGATGGCTTTCCTCAATGCCTTCCTTGAGGAGGACATCTACATGGAGCAACCTGAGGGTTATCTAGTAGATGGCGAGAAAAGAAAGGTGTGTAAGCTAAAGAAGTCCATCTATGGACTTAAGCAGACTTCTCGTATTTGGAACATTAGATTTGATGAGACCATAAAGAGTTATGGATTCTATTAAAATATGGATGAACCATGTGTCTACATGATAAACACCAGTTTATCATCATTCTTAGGCTAATTATACACTTAGTTCCTAGGGTTTCTGCATTTGCATTATGGTATTAGGCTGCATTTAGGCATTCACATGCATTTACGGTTTAGGCATGCATTGGTGGATTTTCTTATCATTTTGTGTAACTAATACATGTCATTTATTTGTCAAGGAAAAGGACATTAAAAATCAAATGAACCTTGATAATGTGAAAAGTAGAAATACCAAAGAAAAAAAGATGAAGTCTCAAGTAGCTGTATCCAGCCCACCTTAGCTTGCTCATCCTCAGCTCTCCCTACCTCATGGTAGCTCAACTTCATTGAGCTTAGCTATTAGTCTTGAACTAGATAGCTAAACTAGTTGAAGAGTCATCAAGCAACTTCATGCCACTAATCTCTAGCTCACGCAGCTCATTTTTAGCTCAACTCCAACCTTAGCTACTAGTTGAGAACTAGCTAACTAAGCTAGCCAAGGAGTCCACAGGCAGCTCAGCCCAACTCATCTCAGCTCTGAGCAAGCTGAGGTCAGCTCCAACTCATCTCAGCTCTGAGCAAGCTGAGGTCAGCTCCTTTTAGCTGAACCCTACTAAGCTTAGCTATAGCAAAGAACTAGCTAGTTGAGCTAGTTGCTGAGTCCACAAAAAGCTTTACATCAACTCTCCTTAGCTCTAGATAAGATCAAGTCAACTTAAGGTAGCTCCTCCTAGCTCTGACTAGTTACTAGGTAACCTTAGCTAGCTAAGATAGCTCCAAAGTCCACCTCCTACTCTCCTCCACCTATCTCCCTACTCTACTCACCTCCAATATAAATTAGCACCACATTTTTCCCTCCAAAAATCACATAACTACCACCCAAAGGCACCTCTTCATTTCCCTCCAAAAATACCATAACCCACCCTATTCTATATATATCACCCATAACCACCACATTTTTGTCACCCTTGGATACTTTAATTGTTCTATCAGAAACACTACATCAAGTCCAAGGAGGAAGTTAGGTATGCACATTAGGAGGTGAAATTCCCTACCAGGAGGGGGTGACGTAATAATTGCGGAAATAAATATAAACAATCTCACAAAATAGACAATCACACAAGTACACAAGTATTTTTTAGGTGAAAACCACCACCTAACCCTCTCGAGTTAGGATTTTCTGATCAACCAAGTTGATCAAAATCCACTAAGCGAATCACTTTAAATGAGAGTGATTCAACCTCAAATACAACCACGCTACAAGTGCGAGGGTAGTGTTCCTCAACCCCTTCTCTTCACGAGAAGGATTTTGTCCCTCGAAAGAGACGGGAATTCGCAAAGCGAATACCTAACCAAATAACAAAGATAAAATAAACAAGTAATCCTATAGAGCCAACAAAGTAATTTTTAACCTAAGCTTCTATAGGAATTAGGATGCTTCCCTTTGAAAGGAGTGCGTCGACAACGCGGATGCGTGAGCCACGCGACGGCGCAACTTCGCTCTCGTGAACTACGGCGGGAGAGCGGGTGCGCGAAGGCTTGATGCTCTCAAGATGCAGAACTTGAGCTTTGAGAGCAAGAGAGGCACAAAATGGTAGAAAGTATGTTCCTTAGGTGTGTCTTGTTGTGTCTTAGGTCTTTCTTGGTGTGTAAAGGCTCCCCTCTATTTATAGAGGCCTTAGGAAGGCTTTGGAAGGCTTAGAAAAGCTTCCATAGCCGTTGGGTGCAAAGTCCAAGTGAATCAGGTCGAAATCAGGAACAATGATTGCACTAACAGGACAATCAGACGTCTAATTATGGCATCAGACGTCTGGAAGTCCACTTTAAGACGTCTGAAAATAAGGTCAGACGTCTGATTTTGGGCGGGTCTCTTCCTAACTTGGATCAGATCTAAACAGGGTTCTAGCGCAAGTCTATCAGACGACATACAGGACGTCTGGCACTATGTCTGGACGTTTGGAAACCTACTTTTTCGTGGGAATGGATTTGCAACGGCTAGAAAATCTCTGAGAAGAGATTTTCGGGTCAGTCGAGGCAAAACGGTCAATTATCAGACGTCTGGAAGGGCTTAAGGACGTCTGATAAGGCTCTAACCGTCATATCCTCGAGTGTTCGCTAAGAGAGCCAACGGTCCACTAATTGGACGTCTGGCAAAGTCATCAGACTTCTCCTAAGACGTCTGGTCTAAAGTCTGGACGTCAGATTTCATCAGACAGAACTAACTTATCCAGCCTAAATGTTATCAGACGTCTGAATCAACAGTCAGACGTCTTAAAACACTTTATCAGACGTCTGATTTTTGAATTAGACGTCTGGAAATGCTGTTTAAACCCTATATTGGTTTTCTAAGTTCTCTACAGAAAACCTAAGTATCCTAGGGTTGTGTAGGTGTTCCTAGGACTACTGTTAGGGTACTTTGAGGCTCTTTAACATAATGTTCTAAGGAAATAAAGAGCAAGAAAAAATAAAGACAAATGTACATGAAAGGAATAAAATGGAATTCTATCCTATTCTTCTTGTCCTTCCATCTTCAATCTATCGCTCCTCGCGAATCTCCTCTGTTCTCCATCAAGCTCCTCCAATCCGTCCTGGATGCGAGCTCGAATTCCGTCTAAACACGTCTACATTTGCAATTGACCTGAAATCTAAGACTCCAAGTGCAAATGTTAAATAACATGTGTTTTGTTATCATCAAAACAAATGATCGTGGTGCTCTAGCGCCAACAGGAGGGTCCCTTACCATGCCCTTCTAATCTCTACACCATAATTTCTTCATCCTTGGAACCAAGCTAAGGAGGAACCTAGGACGGCTGATGAGTCCATTTTAATGGACTAATAGTAAGCCTAAGTAATTCTCTTTTAACAATTTAGGTTTGTTGATAACTACACTAAGTTATAGAATAATTATATGAATCATGATTTAATTCTATAACATTCTATGACTTAATGTGTAATGATTATGTTCTTTTTATTTGCAGGTAATAAAACCCAGAAAGAACAAGGGTGGGGGGATAATTTCCCCAACACATCCAGCCGTGATTCTTTCCCCCCACCTCCGCCAGACATTGGGGCAATCTTCTCCAATGCCCGCCTATTGAAAACAGAAAGGGGATTTGGAAATCCTGGGATTGACGCATGCGGGGAGAGAGAGGAGTTAAAGAGAAGAGGTGGAGAGAAGAACGGGGATCATCTTCCCCCTGCGGGGAATGGCTCTCTCTTCTCCACTTTGGAGAGGGCGAGCACTGTGCTGCTCCTTCTCTACCTCAAGCAATAGCACCGAGCGTCTCTCTGTACCGCGCGCCTTCACCAGCTGCAGGCAATTCTCCATCTCTACCGCACAGCACACACACACCGCTCCACATCCAGCCGCGCCCGCAGGTACTCCCAACCGCTCGTCCACTGTAGGTGCACCTCCATGCAGAGTGCCATCACGCCTTCGCAGCCACGCCCGCAGGCGCTCTCAACCGCGCGCCACTCCTCCCTGCAGAAGGCGCTCACGCGCTCTCTGCCTGCAGCACACCATCCAGCGTGCCCCACCGCTCCAGCCCCCCTGCAATTCAGAACCAGTGCCCTCTCCGCAGACGCGCGCCCCCCCGCCCCCCCTTCCCGTGCCATCAACCCATCCATCCTCCAGCGCCCCCTGCTGCAGGCGCTCCCTTTACCTGCCCGCACACAACCGCGTGCCCGCCAGCGCCTTCCATCTCCCTGCAGGCGCACGCCCTCTCCGCCCGCGCGCTCCACCTCCTGCCAGTGCAGCGCCTCCTCTTCCTGTCTTCAAGCGCTCACCAACTACCGCCACCTCTAGCCACAAAGTAGCGTGCTCCACCGCCCATCTGCGACTGCAACCGGCAAGCAACCGTGCACCAGCGCGCGCGCAAGCCCGCACGCTCCACCTCTAGCAGCAGCCGCCCTCTTCCTCCAACAGGCCGGAGCTCCGGCCATCTCCGCCGGCCACCTCCGCCGCCGCCGCTACCACTGTCGGAGAGCCCCCGTCCTCGCCGTCCTCCTGAGCCTCGCAACTGCCCAGCCGGTGCTTTCTCTCTCTTACGAGGAAGAGAGAGAGCAAATGCTCTATTTTTGTTAGAATTAAAAATTACATTCAATGCCATTGCCACCGATTTTATTTTTTTTATTATTATTATATTGTGGCAGAATTGCATTCAAGCACTCACAGTTCTTTCTAATTGCATAGTATTAATATTGGCTAGTTTAAAGATTGATTTTGGACTTGATTTAAGTACTAATTGTTTTTAGTACACATCACATGAAAATTGCACTAATTCATCCTAAATTTATTGAGGATTTCTGTGAGGAAAAACTACACTTACACCCTTAACTTTTTAGGTTATTGCAAACTTACTTTCCTTCACATTTTAAGTCCAATTTGAAAAGGAATTTCGCACTATCCGAAATAACATTAAATAATTAAGTATTGATTGCATCATTGCCTCCCTGTGGACACAACCCGCTCTTCTGCGAGTGGTTATTTTCATTATTTTTTATTAGTCGATTTTTCCACCACTTAAATACTATAACGCTAAGCGAAAAGTCAACCCATCAACGGCCAGGTAGGAGGAAAGAGAGGTGGACATCCACTCTTGGAGGAGCTAGAGAGGAGGAGCACTTCAAGAAGAAGAAGAAGCCCACTTCAACTTCAGGAGCAACCGTACTTGGAGCGAGGGCAACTTCATCATTTGGGAGACTCTTCTATTTTCTTTATCTTTGTGTTCATTTTTGTAGTGGAAGTATTCTTATACTTGGGGATTAATTGTGTGGAATCCCTCCAGATAATTGAGCTCTCCAAGTACTTGTAGACATTACTTAATTAGATTTCAAGTGCCTTTCATCATTTTGTATGCTTCAATTTCAAGTAGCTTTTAATTGCTTTAGTGTACTCACTCTACTTTTCTAACTATCCTAGGCGTGCTTGCCTAGGGTAAGCTTAGAAAAGTAGGATTTGTTTCTTTTTCATATCTGATCGCACGTGTTTCGTAAGTTTGAAATCAGGGTTACAAGTAACCCGTCGTCGTAGTTGCAAAACTCGTGATCAAATAAAATTTATACTGAAACTCCAATGGAGTCTCGGGTCGAACATAGGGAGGCAACGTTTACTTTAATTGAAAATCGTGCTTCATTTTGTTTGTTTTTGGTATTTTAGGGTTTTGTTATTTTTTTTTGTATTTTTGAAAGAAGAAGACAAGCAGAATGAATCACAATAGATATGGAACAAATATGATAAATATATCACTCCAATGTCAATTATAATAAACTATGAAAGCATAAAAGGAGAGGGAGGTGAGAAGAAACTCCCGAATCAGCTGTTCGGCGAGACGACGGTGCTTGGCGGAAGCTCGGATGGAGGTGAGGAGTGAGATGACGGAGGTGAGACGCAGGAGGACGCCGGGTAGAGGAAAGCTTCGGCGTGGCTCCAGAATGGAGGTGAGAAGGCGGAGATGATCTGCTACTGGAATGAAGGTGGGAGGATGGCTCCAAGGCGACCTATGAATGGGGATTGGAAGATGGATGAATATTTGGTGAGGTAGAGGTTCGTTACACTAATAGGAGCCTTGGAAGCTTGAAAGTAATCTCTAATGGAGCGTTGGTAAGCTTGCTAGAGCTTAGGAGTAAGTGGGAGTAGAGTAGGTAGAGATGGCTTGGAAGGGAGGGGGTGTAGGTCCTTTTATAGTGGAGGAGAAGAGGCAAAAATAGGTATGGGACCATTAGTGACCTCCAGGTCGTCGCTAGAAGCGTCACTGTAGGTGGCTCATGCCTGCTAGAATGCGTAGCTAGCCTTACTGGCGTGCGAATAATTAGTAACGGTTGTAAGAGTTGCTGTAGGTCCAGCTCATGCATCGCTATAGGTTGGCGCCAACCGAGCATGCACCCGCCTCATGCTCCACTATGCGTACTCTTTGCCGCGCGCGCATGCTCATGCGCTGGCGCTGCGTTGTGGCATTACGTGCCTCTGCGGGCACCCGCGCTGCTGTGCGCGTGCGGTGGCGCGTGCATGCACATGGGCGGCCTAGGCTGTGCCACGTGGTGCAATCTGAGCCGTCCATCTTCTTTTCGATGTAAGGGTTGCTACAAAGGTCGAATTGAGTCAATTTTTGCGTCGTTGGGTAGCGATCGTCGACCCGAATCCATTCACGAGGTCAGATTTGTCATTTGAAGCTCCAAATTATGTCACCTAGTCCCTTGGCCGTTGATCTTCCTCGAACTGCATATGGTGCTAAGGGACTCCGATCGAGGCAATTTTGGAGGCGTTGGACTATGATCGTCGTCTTAATCAGATTTGTACGGTTGGATCGTTAATTCGAGGCTCCGAAATAAATATCATTCTCTCCTGACTACAAAAAGGATGCAATTAATCTAAATTATATACAACTATTCTAAATGCAGAATGATGTATGCTATGCAATATTTATAACATGAAATGCAAATCTAAGCCTAGGACATGCATGAATAGGCATTTTACCTCAATAATTGTGTCTACATCATACCCCCATGCCTATCTTTTACTAGTTCCTAGCAAAATTAAACTACATGCTATGTATAAAAATAAAATTAGGATTTGTTCGCTTAGGCCTAAGTCATTTATTAACAATAGAAATTTTCAACTAAGGTCTTAAACAATGAAAACTCAATAGTACCTGGGTGTCTACCAGAATGCAGACCGCCCAAGTCCTCGTTTTATTTGAAAAGGGAAGATACATTTTTTTTTTATTTTTCTTCTTTTCTAATTTTTTTTGTACTTTTGGAGTTTGAGAGTTCCAAGATAACTTTGTACGGCTACTCGACCCGCCCAAGACTCGAAAAAGACTCTAAGTGCAAGCATCTTGTGAAAATAGTGAAAGACCCACTAGGCGATCGTTAAAACGGACTTCGCGTTTCTACGGCCCTAGGTGACCTTGCCTAGAGGTTTATCTTTTCGAATGGTAGTTTTCTTTCTACTTCTTTTATTTATGGGGTCAACATAAGGGTGAACCCAATGTATATCTCCCCGGTTTATTCTACTTCCCCACTTCTTCCCTAAGTGTTTTGGGAATTATTGTACATTTTTGTCAGCTGGGCTCTGAACAACCGGCCAATGGGCTGTTACCCACGGCAACTTGCCAGCCATACTCGTGCGGTGAAGTGTGATTTTGTTTATTTTTTATTTTTTTATCCTTTTCTATATATATAATTTTTTTTTCTTCTTCTTTTTTTTTTAAGTAGGTGGCTTTCCTGATCTAAGATTTACCTAAAGGTAGTATAATGAAAATGGTCTTGTGATTGGGCTCTGAACAACCGGCTGATGAGTTGTTACTATAGACAATTTGCCAGCCATACCACCCTAGATAGTTCATTAGCTACCCAAGTTCTGAAGAAACCGCCAACAAGTGAGTCAGTGCAAAAAATGTGTGTAGATACATAAGCTTAAAGTCCTCTCAAATCAGAGGGTAGGTTGATAAGTCGCATACTTATCATCCTAACTTATTTACCAATTTAAAATGAATTTTAATTGGCGAGGACTTGAGACTAAGTCCACATTAGAGTGGACACCCGGACTAATTAAGCCCGAAGACCTGAAGAGTCTGAGTATTTAGGTCCTCTCGTATCATTTCCTAAAGTTAATAACTTCCAAATGCCTAAGTTCTCTTCTTCTAATTCTTCTTTTTTTTTTTCTAATCTTTTCCTTTTTGTCTTTTTGAATTTTTAATTTTTTTTATAAAGAAAATAAAAGAAATTCTACAGAGCTAATGAAATAATTTCAAGAATTAATTATCCACCCCTCATGCCTAAATGATGCAATGTCCTAATTGTAAAAATAATGACATGAAAAGGGCGGAGTAAATAGAATATCACCTGAATAACGTGAAAATCCGGTCAGCTCCGCAGAGAATGTGGAATATAAACATGTGCTAAATTTAATGCCCTCAGCTAGGCATAACATACATACAAGGAAGAGGTTGAGAATTCACAAGTGCAGGTCAGAATCAAAATAAAAATATTGATCCTCAGACCTACCAACAGAATATGTCCAAAGATGTAGACCAAGTTATGGTGTAGATCCATGCCACAGGGTCGAGTGGTTCTCAGGTTCTGGATGAAAATCATCCAGAACTGAAGATTGTTGAGCTTGCGGGGCCAGGCCTGCGGTTTGGTGGTGTGTAACCCAAGACCAAAGTGTTGGATAATGTGTAAAGATGGTTCATTAGGTGCAGAAGCCCACTTAACGTTCATCTTAGAAAAATAATCAGTTATTTTGAACTTGGATTGCACATGAAAGATATCGTAAGGGTCCTGGTAGAAAGTAGGTGGTTGTAGGTCAACAAGAACCCTTAAATCCAAACTCATAGTTCCCTCAGAAGTAGCTTCCCAGATTTTTATTTCCCACTTCCTATCCTCCAACATCAAGTGTTCAGGTTTCGGGACCTCTAGTATATCATTCACCTCATATGATTTACCCAAGTCCATAAATTGTGGCTGACTCAGAATTGACTTGGGTACAATGATTTCCAAATCAAAATCAATTCCTTTGGGGTGTGGTTGAGGAATAGGGCTATTGATTGAATCTTCTAGTAAATGAGGATTGAAATCCTCTAAGTTAGCCTCAACTGAATCCAAATCTTCAATGAATGGGCTATTAAATGGTTCATTATATTCCTTAAGCTCGTTTGTCTCACTAAAATCATCATCCTTATGCACAAGTGAGACTTCACCAAAAGATTCTTCACCCTTAGAGTCAAAGAATTGATGATCCTCATTTACATGTGTCTCAAAATCGACTGTCATTTTCTGGTTCAAAGAGACATATTTTTCCTCGCTCTTTGGCTTGGGGATCTCGGGTGAATCAATCAGTTCATCCTCAATGGGTTGCTCTAGACCAACCTGGTCATCTCCAATCTCAAAATATGTATCCCCCCCGACAGGTGCCTGAGCAGGTTCAGACATTGGCTCTTCTGAAGAGGGTTCATCTTGAGAATCATCCCAAGATTTGACTAAGGCAACTACAAATTTCATCCTCAACCTCGATAATTTCCGAAGAAGAAACTCACCATGTCCCTATCCCTAACACTTTAGAGCAAATCCAATAGAGAACTATTAATTTCATCAATCATTTTGATCATAGGCTCTCGTGCTTCAGTGCATGGTGCTGGCTGAGCTTCTAAAGATTGTATAGTGTTCCTTAAATTAGCCAACACCTTATCCTAGATCTGGTTCACCTGAACCAACTGGTTCGGTTCAGGGTTGGGTGGTTTTGGGTTAAATCTAGGGGAGTTAAGATGTCGAGGTTCTCGGGTTCCTCCCTGATAGTAGGTCGTCTCGGGTTGTTCACAGAATGGTGATGACCTATTTTCAATGGAATACTGGGAAGGGCAGGTGTTATAATCAGCATATCCTTCCTTATTGTAGATCGGGTTGGTTTTGTCATCAAAGGATAGAGATCCATAATCATTGTAGGTTTGGGAAGGATAGTAATCATAGTCTTGTTGTCCAGAGTTAGTCCTTGGACACTGAGGTCCGTATTCATATCCCCAATCAAAGTCATCCCAGCTATTGTATGGGTAATTACAAGTCAAGTCAGGATAGTAATCGTCTTGGGGATAAGTGGTGGTAGGAGGATAGGATTGGAAATGTGTGAAAGATGTGGAAGGATACATTGTGGAGTAGGAGGGAAAACAGAAGAGAGAAAGGTGCCCTGCAGTACAATTAACTAAACCTGTCCTTATGTAGGTAGCCTAAAGACCTACAGACTCCTAGGACTCGTCTTGAGATTATAAACGATTTAGTCTCCTTTTATCTGGTCAATCCAACCAGTTAGAAGGAGGGACTGGGGAGAAGGTTCTTCCTTTAGCTTACGCCTCCGGTTCCTAGTGTACCCCCCAGCCGCGGTCGTTTGACGCTACTCCCCTAGCTAGATATTAGATGGACCAACAGAAGTAGGTTAATAAAAAGAAATCTGAGACTGAGCCCCGAAGAGTGAATCAATCCTTAAGGCCAACGTCTACTCAGTTTTAATTAGGCTTGGGATAATTATGCTCTTGGAATGTGATGTGCCCTTTAGATGGGTTGTGCCATTAATGATCAGTTAAAATGTGTGTGCGTGCAAAACTAGGGTTTGCAAACATGGTTATTTGATGATGTGTTTTTTAGGGTTTAACCTTATTTAGTAGCTTTTAGGGTTTACTCTTAGGTATATTCAATCAAGTTTAGGAGAACACTCCAAGTTTTGAAAGCATGGGTATAGATATGTTCCTTTAAAAATAAAAAATAATGTGGAGTACCTAGTTCAGCCCTAAGAATCAACCCTAAGTGGCAAGCTACTTGATGGATCGCTTTTATTTTAAGTGGTGCAGCTCAAACAATTTAATCAATTGGCCTATTTCACCACTTAGTTAAGGCACACATAAATGTTTTACTTATTCAGATTTCTACTCTTTTATGTGTTGAATTTGTGCATCGGGTCCACAGGTCTGAATCCCGGTTGAGTAGATGAAAATTAAGTCAGGTTATGTGCCTTTGATGTGGTTTTGTAGAGTGTGTAAATTGATTCGTCCCACAGAAAATATCTTTTGGTTTTTTTTTATAAGATGTGGGTGAGATGGGTGAAGGTGGCAAACAAGACAAAGTCTATCCTAGGGTTTATGCAAACACCTAAGTAGATTAGGTCTTGGTTATGATTGTGGCGAAATGGACTAGTGGGGGGAATGTGGGGGACACTTACAGAGTACTCTACCAGCACTTTACTCAGGTCTACCACACTTGGATCTCCATGCTAGGGTACTTGCAAGATAGTAGATCAAAGACAAGCAAGGTTAGTGCTATGTAAATGCAAAGAAGCATAGAAAACAATAAAGTAAATTCCATTTCCTCCCCGGCAACGGTGCCAAAATGATCGCACGTGTTTCGTGAGTCAAGTTACAAGTAACTCGTCGTTGTAGTTGCAAAACTCGTGATCAAATAAAATTTATACCGAAACTCCGAAGGAGTCCCAGGTCGAACACAGGGAGGCGACGTTTACTTTAATTGAAAACCACGCTTCATTTTGTTTGTTTTTGGTATTTTAGGATTTTGTTATTTTTTTTGTATTTTTGAAAGAAGATAAGGAGAATGAATCACAAGCGATATGGAACAAATATGATATATATATCACTCCAATGTCAATTACAATAAACTATGAAATCATAAAAAGAGAGGGAGGTGAGAAGAAATCTCCCGAATCGGCTGTTCGGTGAGACGACGGCGCATGGTAGAAGCTCCGATGAAGGAGGTGAGGAGCGAGATGACGGAGGTGAGATGCAGGAGGACGTCGGGTAGAGGAAAGCTTCGGCGTGGCTTCGGAATGGAGGTGAGAAGGTGGAGATGGTTTGCTATCGAAATAGAGGTGGGAGGATGGCTCCAAGGTGACCTATGAATGGGAATGGGAAGATAGATGAATATTTGGTGAGGCAGAGGTTCGCTACACTAATAGGAGCCTTGGGATCTTGAGAGTAAGCTCTAATGGAGTGTTGGTAGGCTTGCTAGAGATTAGGAGTAGGTGGGAGTAGAGTAGGTAGAGATGGCTTGGAAGGGAGGGGGTGTAGGTCATTTTGTAGTGGAGAAGAGACAAAAATAGGTATGGGACCATTAGTGACTTTCAGGCTGTCGTTGGAAGCGTCGCTGTAGGCAGCTCATGCTTGCTGGCACGTGCAGCTGGCCTTGCTAGCGTGCGAATAATTAGCGACAGCTATAAGCATCGCTGTAGGTGCAACTCATGCGTCGCTGTAGGCTGGTGACAATCGAGCATGCGCCCACCCCATGCTCCACTGGTGCTGCGCTGTGCGCACTCTTTGCCGAGCGCGCGCATGCTTACGCGTTGGCGCTGCACTATGCACATGCATGCCTCCACACGTGCGTACGCACCCGTGATGCTGTGTGCATGGGCGGTCTGGGCTGCGCCATGTGGCGCAATCTGGGCCGTCCATCTTCTTTTCGATGTAGGGGCTACTATAGAGGTTAGATTGAGTCAATTTTCGCGTCGTTGGACTGCGATCATCGACTCGAATTCATCCGCGTGGTCGGATTTGTCATTTGAAGCTTCGAATTATGTCACATAGTCCCTTGGTTGTTGATCTTCCTCGGATTGCATATGGTGTTACGGGACTCCGATCGAGGCGATTTTCGAGGCGTTGGACTCCAATTGTCGTTTTCATCATATCCATACGGTTGGATCATCAATCCGAGACTTCAAATAAATATCCTTCTCTATTGACCACAAAAAGGACTCAATTAACCTGAATTATATACAACTACTCTAAATGCAGAATGATGCATGCTACGCAATATTTATAACATGAAATACAAATCTAAGCCTAGGAACATGCATGAATAGGCAGTTTACCCTCAACAATTGTGTCTACATCAATATCTACTTAGGCATAGTACTTATTTTTGTTGCCCCAATTACAAAAAACCTAAAAATCATAAATTTGCAAAAGCCAAAAAAGAAAAGAGGATTTGAAAGAGCAAAAGAGAGAATATCAATACCATAACTATCAATTGTCTCCTTGGATGACCCTATATACTTCCACTTTCTAGGTTTACAAATTTAAAAGTTGGTCGATTTTACATGTCTCAATGACATTAAAAACTTGCTTTTACAAAATCGCGTAAATTTCATATAACTACAACAAGGCCAATGGGAGTCTTATCACCTTTCTGGTGTTGTACATGGATGAGATTCTATTCATTGAGAATGATGCATGAAAGTTATCAAGTGTTAAACTCTGGTTATCCCAAAATTTCGAGATGAAGGATCTCAAGAAAGCCGCTTATGTCTTGGGTTTGAAAATGTTCAAAAACAAAGAGAAGATGATATTGGGACTATCAATGTACGGGTACATAACTAAGCTCTTGGAAAGATTCAGCATGGATAACTCCAAGAAGGGCTTCCTACCCATTAGACATAGGATTTCCTTATCAAAGGGAATGTCTCCCAAAACAATCGAGGAGAAGAAAGCCATGGGTAGATGCCCATATGCTTCTACAGTGGACATTCTAATGTACACCATGTTGTGTATACGACTAGATATCTGTCACGTTGTGGGAGTGTTAAGTCGTTACTAATCTGACCCGAGATAGGAGCATTGGACTGCTGTCAAGAACATTCTCAAATACTTGAGAACGACAAAAGACTATTGCCTATTCATTGGAGATGGGAATCTCCAGGTGTTATGGTACATCGATTCCAACTTTCAGTTGGATGTTGATGATACAAGGTCTACTTCAGGGTTCATTCTTCTATTAAACAATGGTTCTTTGAGCTAGAGAAGTAAGAAACAAGATATCACAGTTGATTCAACAACAGAAGCCTAATGCATCGCTGTATCAGATGCTGCAAAAGAGGCGGTGTGGATACGCAAGTTCGTTGAGGAACTTGGCATCATTCCCTTAATACGGTCGCCAATCTCACTATTGTATGACAACATGGGTGCCATTGTATAGGCAGAGCCTCATTGTCACGAAAAGAGTAAGGATATTGAGAGGAAGTACCACATCATCAGGGAGATCGCTAGGCATGGCGATGTGATCATCACAAAGGTGGCCTTCACGGATAACATTGCTGATCCGCAACCAAAGTGTTAACTACAGAGTCATTTGATTGGGGCATATGTAGCATGGGGCTGACAGATGTTCCAAAATGGTTTTAAGGGCAACTAAGAGTCAGGTGGCTTTTGTATGCCTTAGGCAAGTGATAATTACTTAGTTAATACACTTAAGATGTTTAAATTAAGCTAATTCCTAAGTAAACATATCACATTTCAGTTGTAAATTGTGCATTATAATCAATTAGGGCATATTAGGTTCATAATTGCATTTATAGATAATTTGTATATATTATAATAATTTTTATTTATGTAGGAATAAAGTGCGGGGGTGAACTTTGAGAGTGTGGGGATGTAGAGGAGACATAAGAGAAGAAACAACATAGGAGGGGTAAAAATGTAATTTTACCAAAGTATAAGGGCTTGGGTGTAATTTATCCATTAACACCCTAAACCCTTGTTTCTAAAGAAAAGCAAAGCCCCTCCAGACATCTATGCAAAATTTCAAGAAGAAAGCACCACAAATGCAATAATTTCAAGCTTGACACGTAGCTCACCCGTGAGTCGAGTGCCAAGTAAGCATCCTACGTGCACGCTCAAGCCATAGTTACCACTTGCGCTCCAGCCCATGTGTGCAACACATGCGGCAAATCCATGGCCCACCAGCCGCTTGCGTACAATCTGTGCGCTTACTCTGCACCCCCAATTGCCAGCAATGTCTGCGCTTGCTACCATGCCTACGCATAGTCTACATGCTGAGTGCACCTTTTTGGCCTATTTTAGCCTCTCTTCTTCAACTATATAAAGGTCATACCCCCAATTGCAAAGGCATCCAAGTCTACTTCTTGTTTACCTCCTAAGGAGTTCTAAGAGCCCATTGGCAGCCTAATTCCTCGCTTCAAGGCATGCTTCAGTCCTCTAGTAGTGTAGAAGCTCCAAATCCATCTTCTTTCCTCTAGCTCTATTCCCCTTCACAGAACATTGCTGCCGCCTCCTTCACTCCATCCAAGGTTTGTGATCAACTAGTCGTTGCTTCACCTCATCCTCAACACATCCAGCTCCGTCCTCCTCCGTCCGGCCTCTTCCCCCCTTCCTCTAAGCACCAACCGGATCCTCCGTCTGCCAAGCAACCGACTCGGGAAACTTTTTCTCTCTTCTATTTTTATCTTGTTTTCTAGTTTATATTTATTTTTCAAGCATTTCTGAAGTTGGTAATTACTCTCTCTCTCTAATGTAATTGTGAGCATTTTATTTCCAATAATATTCCCAGTTCTTTACATATATTTTCTACCTGTCTCACTATCACCTCACTAAATATCATTTTTCTGTCACTTTACCTACTCCCACTATCACTCACATTTTTCCATGCAATTTTAATTTCCAAAAATTTATAAAAATTACAAAATCGAAAAGTACTAAAAAGTAAATAAACTGATGCAGATTTTTCTAAATATCGAACGTAGCCTCCCAGTATATGACCTACACTCATCATCCGATTATTTATTTGATTGCAATAATTTGCAACTACGACGACAAAATTTTCCAAACCTATTTTCTATGGAAATTTTTCGTCAATAAGAAAGCATTCCAAGTATTATTATATGATTGAATTCTTTATCTAAATAAAAGAATTTGTTTGATTTCCAAAGAATGAATTTGATCCCATAATATGAATAGGGTAACTTACTTAGCCTGATCGAATAATAAACCCGATGTGTGATGATTCAGAGATCTAAACAGTTTAAAGGATTCGATAACACTTCAAGAAACCATCTGATTGGATAATTATATGTTTTTGATTCGAGTTAAGATGACAACTTTCTTCAACGGTTGTTACCTGATTGATGTTCTTGAATGAAGATACAAGGATTGTCACATGGGTCAAGTTAAATAGTTAACTAGATGAAACAGGAGATAGCGGAAGTTCTTCTTCAATGTTGTTATGGAGAAGGCATATCATTTGACCGTAGATAAATATGTATCTCTATTCATGAACATGTACATTTGATGGATCAATAGTAAATGCACCCACCTTAGTGTCAATAATAGAAACTTGGTGTATATGGAAAGGGACAGGACATTCATGATCTCTTGAATGGATCTCACAAGTTTATTACGTAAGTGTATGAACTAATTGGAGGCATGAGCTCAGTCCATGTATATTGGCAATGACAATTCCGCATGTGATCATGGAGTCCTAATAAGACTCAAGGTAAGAAAATAAGCAGATAGACCTTTGGTAATGCTTATGATCTTCATTCTCGTCCAAATGATGCAAAGAGATATCAAGAATAATATTATCTAAGAAAGAATAATGACTATCTAACAGGATTAGACCTCAGAATAATATTTTCTATCAGATGTGAAGGATTCATGAGTATTTGAAATACTTCAGGGGTTGTTGAGCCAAATTTTCATGTAACTTAAGGCTTCATTATTGGAGAGATGAAACCAATAATGATTTTGATGGTTTCCTACTTTATAGAAAAATTAATTGTAATTTAAAGTGTTAAATTACACTTGATTTGACATCTAATTGCACTTAATATGATTATGTAGAGAATGTAATTGTTGGGTTGCAATTAAGTTAGTTTATTGTACTAGATAAAAATATCCCATAAGTTGTTATGGGTTTATCTTGTAAATATCAAGTAGGATTTGATCTCCACCCTTGGATGAAGATCCAAGGGTTTCCATAAAATTAGGTCATCCAAAGGTTTCCACAAAATTAGGTTTAGTTATGGAAACCATATAAATATCTCCCACATGCAACCCTAATGACTCCATGATTTAATTCCTACCATCATCCACCAAGAGTAGCAGTTGTCAGAAAGAGAAAGAGGGTTGCCTCGTTCTAGTAGGTCGTCCAATTGTCTTATTAGACGACTTGCTCCATAGTAGCAAGTCGACTGATTGCAGAACCACTTGACCAATTACAAAGGGGGCCATAATTTAGGAAGAGGGTTTGTGCATCAGGCCACCCCTCCTCTCTAGTCGGTTGAGAAATCTTTCTAGTTGGTTGTCTGGCTTGTACTGTGGTGAATCTTCCTGCCCTTTTTGAAGGGTTATTTGACGTGTGCTTGAGAAGTGAAGTGAGGAGCCACTTTGGGATTGTGAATTGCTCATGGATCTCACCTAGGATCGTCTATCCTGGAAACAAAGGGTCTCATCCACCTGTTGGGGAGAAGGAATCTAGGGATTGCTAGAACTTATTCGAGGATGCACCGCATGTGGGCTGTTGTACAATGCCACCTATGAAGGTATAAATTCCTTATACTCGTGGGACCCCAGAACGGGAGGAAATTAGTTCCTCCCATGTGGTTCCAATTCAAGGTATTGATTTCTACTTTTGTTTCTCGATTGAGATTTGGTATCGATTTGATCTTGTAATTAAAAAATTTTAAAAAATCCATTTTAATGTTTCCTCGATGTCTTGGGTTGATGTGATCATACCCTTCAAGGATACACTTTCAACTATTCTTATAATGGTGGGGACATGAGTCGAAATGGCTAGAGATTGCCCCATTAGGCCCCGTAATGATGCAAATATTCTCAATGAAGCCTTTAGGAGGTAAGAGGAAGGAGATGGTTTGGAAGAGGAAAGGATATAATTGCTATGCCTTTGGCTGATAAAACTGGTAAGATGGATAAAGTATATGCATGAAAAGCATAATAACTTCCATTTATACATGATCAAGATAAATTTTTATTTTGTGCATAAGGAGAAAAGTTACCATGAATGATAAGAACTTACTAGAAAGATAGAAGGACACAATATCTAATGAATAAGAGATGTACTAATTGATAATAAAAGAATTCATTTGTAAAGTATATGCATGGAAAGCATAATAACTTCCATTTATACATGATCAGGATAAATTTTTATTTTGTGCAGAAGGAGAAAAGTTACCATGAATGATAAAAACTTACTAGAAAGATAGAAGGGCACAATATCTAATGAATAAGAGATGTACTAATTGATAATAAAAGAATTCATTTGTAAGGAGAATCTAGGTGAGGGAGAAAGGTTAAAGGAGGCATACTTTATGATCTTCCTTCATTAAGAAACTTGGGGCTTTTATTTTCATAGGTCTCAATTGTCCATAACCAATTTATTTAAACATCTCCTTGTCTGACTTTCCGAGTCTTGTTTTCTTTGCTTCCGATCCGATTTTCTGAGTCCTGTTACTTGCCATGTGATATTTTATACTAAGTTATGAGTTGTGATTCTATTTTCTTTATATAGATAGATTTTGGTCTAATTTTCTTATCAATCTTTTGAAAGTCTCTAGAGAGTGGGGATAGAATAAAATCAACTCTCATATTACTTAAAAAAAAAAAAATTTAAACATCTCCTTTAAAAGATGCATAATTACCATGTTCACAGGAGCCGAGCTGAAAAGACTCTTACAACTTTCGTTCATGGAAGTATGGAGTCTAAAATGTCCATATTGTCATTATCACAAAAATAATAGGCTTGTGAATCAATTATTCTCAAGTAGAAAAACCCTTCAATTTAAGTGTAAGGCATATATACATTATTTCTATTAATAAACATGTCTTATGACAACGAATTACTTCTATACATTATAATAGGTACTCGTTTGTCCTAAACACAAGATTAAACTTGTTAGGAACCAACAGCCGACAACCTGTGGACAATTATTACTTGTACGGCTCAAGAGGATTTGGAAACAACAATCTTTATGGAATACATGGAGGTGCAACAAACTTAATTACAATTATGGAAAACATGATCTTCTCTATCACCGTGATGCTACTATTTCTCTCATGCCACACACCAATTCCAAGACAGCTAACTCATCTATGTAGAGCTAACCCAAAAATTAAACATCTTCTTCAGAGGTACCAATTCCACTATAATCTACATAATGAAGCAACGCATGTAGCATGCATGAGGACCCTTCCAACAACCCCAAATGGCAATGGCCCCATTCTATATGAATTGCCTAAGAATCTAATGGAGAATTAAGGTTCTTGATCAGCTATTCTCTGTATAGTTTAATTGGGTAAATTTACGAAAATACTCATGAATTATGGCAATGGGTTAGATTTCTATTTGATCCTTAGATTTAAAAATGATTGGACACCCCTAAGGAGGAGAGATCATATTGTTAGAAAATACAACATTTGGCAAATAATTGGACCTAAAATTTAAGATATAAAAGCACTAATCTAACTAGGGTTTTCTCCTCTAAGCAACTCATGTGCCATGGAACGAATTTCTTGAAATAGCTTATTATTAATTGGCAATGAAACCAAGAAAAAGCGCGTAATCCATGCAGTTTGTAAATGTATATCTAGACGGTTTAATTATGCAATTAGATTACCTCTAAATTCCTTGCAATTCTCACAATATTAAAGCATTCGGTCATGACAACCCAACCTTTCTAATATTTATATTTTCAGAAGGATGCGTCATGATTAGAGTGAAGTTTTACACTTGATTTTTTTGCCTTCCAGCATTTCGTTTTCAACAAAGTGTTGGTATGTCTTGATCTAGTTTTTCTGCTTTGTCATTTTCGTTATTACCCTCAAAATTTCACAAGTTTTCGTAGAAGAAACAGAAGCATTAAAGTTAAATTTACAATATATATACTCCGAGGCACTATTTTGTTTTCCCTAATTTGCGTGCTAAATGGAAAGGTAGAGCTATTGCGGAGCTGTGGTATCCCTAGATGGTCTAATATAATTCAACCAAGAGAAGTGCATGGAAGCTTAGATATATTATTAACTTAAAAAGGAAAGCATAGATGCTGACTACTTTCATAGAGAAGGATTTTTAAACCAAAATAGTAATATAAATACAAAATATTCAACGAGACCTTGAATGCAATGTACCGTGGAAAACGTTTAGACGAACAGCCAGAGAGGGATCGGCGGCAATCTATTGCGTCCACATAGGCACTTTGCTTGTTTATGCAGTCCAGACATCATGCACCTTTTATGATTAAATTAGTTTTAATTCCTACGTTACTGTAAAAATATAAAAGTTAATCGCTGCAATGTTAGTGTAAAAGTACTTTAATCAAAATAATTGATATTTAATATTTGCATTGATTTTGAATTTTAGAATAAAAGTAAATGAAATCAAGTGTGAATGAGTACAAGTTCGCATCTATAGTAGATTGGAGGAACTTGATGGAAGAAGTAAAGATGAAGTTTTACGTGGAGTGAGAGCTTGAAGATAAGAAGAGTAGGATAAATATCTTGTTTATCTTTGTATTTGTACTATTGTTTTATTTTTTGCTCTTTATTTTCTTAGATTTATTGTTAAAGAGTCCAAAGTAACAAACATTAGTCATAGAAATACTATTCCATCACTAGGACACTTAGGTAAACCCTAAAAACGAATTAGAACAAGATCATCTGATAATTTGTATAGACATCCAAACATTTTGGCTGGACATAATCTTCCCTGTTTATTACCTTAGACGACCATCCCATAGTCTAGATGTCTGATGACCTTGACAAATGTTCAACAATAGGATCGTTGGACTGTTAGCCCATAGTCTTCGAGGATTACCTTTTAATAATATTTATAACACTTTCAAACATTCGTAGAGCCTCCTAAATGTCTGATAAATAGACGTTATGTTAAGTCTGACTCAAATCACTTTTGTAATATGATTATAGCCATTAGTCTCTTGGGAAATCCATTCCCGTAGAGAATCCTCTTTCTAAACGACTAGATATTATGCCAGACGTCCTATATGTCGTCTGACCTTTATAACACCAAAACCTTGTCTTGATCTGGCGAAAATAGGAAGAAACCTGTCTTAAAATTAAACATCTAATTAGTAGGGGTGTCAAACAGGTCGGGTTGTGTAAAGACCCGTTCTGTTCTGAGCCTTTTAAGATGTCTAGACTTTCGGTCAGACGTCTGGACCCCTTCCCAGATATCTGGAAATTGAAAAATTTGTACGCAGGGTCGGATCTACGTGCTGGCTGCGTGCAGACAGCCTTCCTCTCTTCTCTCTCTTCTTTTCTCCTTCCCGAACCCTAACCCCACTCCCTATATAAGACCCCTCTCCCCCCTTCCTCCCTTCTCCACTCCACCACACCACCATCTTCCTCTCCACTGCCGTGAGAGGAACGAGCGAGAGAGAGGGAGCGGGAGCGAGAGCGAGAGAGAGGAGCGAGGAGGAGTAGCGTGAGGAGAGGAGGAGGAGGTTGAGCTTGCGGGTTTGTGGGAGCTTGCTGGAGGGCGCATGGCCGAAGCGACGCGTGTGGGATGAGTGAGTCGGGGGAGTCGTCCCTGACTTCCTACTGCAGCCGGAGCTGCAATGAGAGGGAGGAACCGTGGCTGCGCGCTGTGAGAGGAGCGGGAGCTCGCTCTGGTTTTGGGATTTTCCCAAAATTAGATGTTTAGAGTGTGTCCAGACGACGGGTTGGACGTCTGTGACGACACTGAATGTCTAAAAGCAAGGTTTCGCGAAGGTATGTTCCTCTTGCGGTTACGACCATGCAAGCCACACCGCAGAACCGATTTGTGTGGCTAAAAGTGGGAGATCTTGTCTGTCACACGCATGGACAGCTTTGGGAAGGCGTGCGGCACTCCCTCCCATGCATTTCGGATGTCTGGATAGCTTACCAGACGACCGGAAGCACTTCCAGATGACTGGAGGAGAGGTCGGACGTTTGCAGCTGAGTCCATACGGTTAAGTGAGGGTCCTGGACATTTGAGGTCGACGCAGGAACTTGAGGTGAGACCCTGGTGACTTTTAAGATGTCTGGACCTTGTGCCAGACGTTTGATTCAGTTCTGCAGTCCTATTTTTTATCTGTTTAGGGTCCGTTTGGGATCCGTTTTACACAAACGAAGTATCTATGGTTTCCTTGTGAGTTCCTCTACTTGTTAGAAATCCTTATATATTGTTCTAAACATTCCATTGTGGTCTATTCCTTGGTATAGGACTTCGATCTGTTGTATGTTCAGGGCTTGCAGAGGCACGTGAGTCTGCCGTTCGAGCCCCCAGTGCTCCCGGATTGTCTAGTAGAGTGGTTTCCCCCTGTTTTAATTATAAAACATGAATGCATTTGTGAAACTAGATAACTAGAAACCTAGGATGTGGCATGAATCTTAGGACGAGAAATACTTGCACTGTTTGTATGCGTGTTTGAGATTGCAGTCATAAATGAATGAATAGAATTGTAAACAATTCCTGTTAATAAATACGAGCTGCCTGTGAAATATGAAATGCCTGTGTTAGTTAAATAGTTACCTGTGACATTACTTGTTGTATATGTTAAATTGTGAAAATACAAGCTGCATGTGTAAATACGAGAATGGAAATGTGAATGATGAAACCTGGTATGGAACAACATGGTGAATATGAGCATGAACCCTACGGGAAATTAGGAGTAGAGCCCCTGTGGATGAATGGAAAGGATCTAGAAATGTGAGTGGGAAGTGTGCTAGCCCTTGAGTACGTGGTACCAAGGAGAGCGACTGTCCCCTATTTAGTGTAGAGCGGAGCTGGCCGCCCTTGGGTTAAGACCCGGGGTTAGGATTGGCCACTCTACACTGACTTCTGTTGGCCATCGCGTACACTGTACCGGGGAGAGCTACTAGTGTAGGGAGAGAGCTAGTCACCCCACGGGGCCTAGGGTTCAACTAGCCACCCTACACCGACTTGCTAGGCCCACTGGGCAAACTGGGGTAGTCAGATGAGGGTGCACAGACTGTGGAGGGGTGAGACCCCTGTTATTGAGAGGGCTAGGCCCTATACTGTTGTGTGTTGTACTTTGGGCATATTCTTTAGTGGAAATGACTAACCATGTGCCAGTGCGGGGTAGCTACTCGTGCACTTATCGCACGTGCTGTAGTCACCGCTACGTCTGTCCGTGACCTTGGGGTGGTTGACTGGGTGTAGGATCACCACAGGGGACTCTCCCGGCTAGGAGAGCACCACGTGTGCCTTCTACTCTTCGGAAAAGACTGCAATCAAGATCGTTCCCACAAGGAACATACGAGATCAAGAAAGAGATTTGAAAGTAAACCAATGGGTGGAAAGAAATGACTTAAAATAAAATAATTGGAAAAGATAAATTTACCTGTTAGCCTTTACTGCTTAGTTAGTTTGGTTACCACTCTACTCAATGTTCGCTGACTCTGTTTACTCATAACCTTTTCAGGTCCAGGAGTTGAGCAGCCCAAGTTACCGGCTGCAGAGGGCGCTAGGCCCAATCGAGCCCTTTGTTGCTGACTTCCTTTTTGTTAGTGGGTTCAGACTTTGTTACTATTACTGTTTTGTACTTTTGTTCTACTTTACTGTTGTGGTGGTGATATGTACTGTTAGCAGCTTTTACTTCCTTTACTGCTTGTACTCTTTTATTGTTAGTTACTTTGCATAGTGAATGTGGTTTATTTTCCTGCTTTTCGGTTATTTCTTGTTGGACGACTGGGTCTTGGGATTAGTTGAGTTGAGCCGGCCTCGTGTCTTATAGGGATTTGAGAACCGGGTCGTAACAAGATGGTATCAGTGCAAGGTCGTTTCGAGAAATGAACCAATTAGCTTGAGAATAATCAATTCACGTGCATGTAACTAGAGTAACCACCACAACGTACCGTTTGACATCTGCTCTGAGTTCATTTTGCTGAGGTCTGTTAGAGTTGACTTCTTTTGTTCTGTCTTTTGCATCTCCTTGCAGGAGATGCCTCATCGTAGAGTTCTTGAGGCAGGTCGCGGATGCGATCGTGGACGAGGTCGGAGGGGCGGATGTGCCGTGCTCGAGGTGCCAGTTGACCTGCCACTTCTCTCGGGTGTTTAGGCCCAGGACCTCACTCAGCTGATTCGAGACATAGTACGAGAGGAGCTCCACCCGCCTCCACGGGCATCTCTCCCTGGGGACGTGGAGGGGGAGTCCTCTGTGGGGCTGAGAGACTGACATAGCACTGGACGAGCAAGAGGGGGAGGGGGTGGTCCTCCACCACCCCCACCGCACTCTGACACTTCTAAGCGCAAGCCCTCCCTGCCTGGAGGCGTGCCCGTTCCCCCACTGCAGCTGCACTACGAGCTTTTCGGATAGTTCCGGAAGCTGAAGCCCTCCTCTTTCAAGGGGGATGAGGACCCGTCTGAGGCAGAGGATTGGCTGAAGTAGATTGAGAAGGTGTTTGACGCCCTTCACCCCCCTACAGATTGCCGTGTGGCCTTTGCCACGTTCCAGCTGGAGAGTGCGGCACACAGGTGGTGGAGGGTGGTCAGAGGCCAGGAGAGGGGAGAGCCAACGTGGGACCGGTTCGTGACCCTCTTTTGTGAGCAGTACTTTCCGCAGACTTGGCAGGACCAGAGGAGGCGAGAGTTCCACACTCTCCGCCAGGCGACGATGACTGTTAGCGTGTACCGCACGCGCTTTCTAGAGCTGTCACGTTTTGTTGTGACAGCCGTAGCTACGGAGAAGGAGCACCTGTGGAGGTTCACTGAGGGGCTCCGGCCTGCCATTAGGGGGTATGTCAAACCCCTGAAGCTTCTTACCTTCTCGAGATTGGTGGAGGCAGCTAGGACATACGAGGAGACCAGCCCAGTCACACATGACACCGACAGCGGATGGAAGAGGCCCTACCATCTAGAGTACTCACAGGGCCGACGAGAGATGAGGCACGCGGCACCCGCGGGAGAGCCGTCTCATTTTGCGGGGTCGTGAGTGGCCTTTGGGGGCCCCCGACAGGGGCCAGCTGTCAGCACTGGATCCCCGCCCAGTCGTCAGCAGGGACCTACCGAGGGAGGGAGTCGAGTCCCTCTCTGCTACCAGTGTGGCCAGTCGAGCACATCAGGAGGGATTGCCCTTTTAGGGCTGAAGGGCAGCAAATGCTCCCCGCATCGAGTGCTAGAGGCCGAGTAAGTGTCGTAGTTCCTAGGCATGTGGGGGAGGACAGCAGTCACGGGGAGGGTACCGGCCAGCGGCTACTCGCCCGACACAGAGTGTGGCTGCTTCTTCTGCACTGAGAGCTGAGGGGCGTATCAACGCCCTGACACACAAAGATGCTAGGGCATCAGGTTCAGTGGTGGCAAGTATGGTTATAGTTTTCAGCAGATTAGTTTATGTACTTTTTTATTCCAACGCCACACACTCTTTTGTCGCTGCGAGTTTTACTGTCAGTTTTGGACAGGATTGCGTGTTGTTAGAGGATCCATTTGTGATCAGAGGTCCGGGTGGTCAACTGTTTGTAGCTGAGAAGGTCTACACAGACTATGAGATCAGTATTGGGGGACACAACCTCCCCACTAACCTGATTGTGATAACGATAGAGGACTTTGGCGTGATTTTGGAGATGGATTAGCTGTCCGCTTACCATGCCTTGGTGGATTATTTTGGGAGGAAGATCGTCTTCTCTATACCGGAGATGCCTTCCTTCGAGTTTCACGGACAGCCGGTGGACGAAGGTTTCAGGTGCATTTCTGCGTTTCAGGCAGGGAAACTTTTGGGTTAGGGGTGTGAGGGCTTTCTAGCCTGTGTGGTGGCGGAGTCCAGCCCCGTGGCAGACTTTCAGAGCATCCCAGTGGTCGGAGAGTACCTCGACGTGTTTCCAGAGGAGCTGCCAGGACTACCGCCTGAGCGTAAGATCGAGTTTGAGATTTCACTGGTACTGGGGACCAGCCCCATTTCTACGGCACCGTACCGGATGGCACCACTTGAGCTACGAGAGCTCAAGTCACAACTACAGGACCTGCTGGAGAAGGGCTTTGTGAGGCCCAGTGCATCCCCGTGGGGAGCCCCTGTGTTATTTGTGAAGAAGAAGGATGGTACCCTGTTCCTTTGTGTTGACTACAGACAGCTGAATAGGGTCACCATCAAGAACATATATCCGCTACCGAGGATTGATGATCTGTTTGACCAGTTACGAGGTGCCACGGTATTCTCCAAGATAGATCTGAGATCAGGCTACCACCAGTTGAGGATCAGGGAGATCGACGTCTCCAAGATAGCTTTCCGCACTCGGTATGGACACTACGAGTTTTTGGTCACGCCGTTTGGGCTGACCAACGCTCCCGCTGCCTTCATGAATTTGATGAACCGGGTGTTCAGACCGTATCTGGATTAGTTTGTGGTGGTATTTATTGATGACGTGCTCGTTTACTTGCGGGATTAGGCACAGCACGGATAGCACTTGTGGATGGTTCTGGATACTTTGAGACGGCGCAGGCTGTATGCCAAATATAGCAAGTGCGAGTTTTGGTTGAGGTAGGTGACTTTCTTGGGCCATGTGATTTCAGGGGATGGTTTGGCTGTGGATCCAGCCAAGGTTGAGGCTGTACTCAGGTTGGAGAGGCCACGTACAGTGACAGAGATACGCAGCTTCTTGGGACTGCTAGGTTACTACCGGTGGTTTATCAGGGGTTTCTCGCAGAGTGCGTGTCCTATGACTCAATTGACCTGGAAGGACGTGCCCTTTGTTTGGACAGACGCTTGTGAGGCGTAGTTCCAGGAGTTGAAGGAGAGGCTGACTTTGGCTCCTATGCTTACCATCCTAGATAGCAATGACGATTTTGTGGTCTACATGGATGCTTTGTTGCAGGGGTTAGGGGGTGTGCTAATGTAGCGGGGTCACGTTGTAGCTTACGCTTCGTGACAACTGAAGCGCCATGAGCATAGCTACCCTACCCATGACTTAGAGCTGGCAGCTATTGTCTTCGCGATGAAGACATGGAGGCACTACCTTTACGGTGAGACCCTTGAGATTTTCACGGATCATAAGAGCCTCTGGTACTTGTTTGATCAAAAGGAGCCTAACATGAGATAGAGATGTTAGTTAGAGCTCCTGAAGGACTATGACTGTAGCATCTCCTACCATTTAGGGAAGGCCAACATGTTGGCTGACGCCTTGAGTTGGAAGGCGCCCGCCCACTTGGCCACGTTATAGGCACAGAGTTGGAGGCTTATAGAGGAGTTGGGCAATTGGTGACCCCGAGAGTCACAGGGGTATTGTGGGGCAGTGATGGTGACACAGCAGACGAGATCAGAGCTAATAGACCACATCATCACAGGACAGATGACCGATCAGTACCTATAGTCGTTACAAGACAGAGTGCTATTAGGGGACCCAGGAGACTTCTCTTTTACAGACGAGGTGCTGTGCATAAGGGAACGTTTGTGTGTTCCTAGAGATGAGGAGTTGTTGAGAGAGCTCCTGACTGAGGCGCACGGGTCCAGGTTCACCATACATTCAGGGAACACGAAGATGTATCATGATCTGAGACATGACTTTTGGTGGAGAGGGATGAAGTGGGATATAGATGAGTTTGTGCAGCAGTGTTTGGTGTGCCAGCAAGTGAAGGCCGAGCATCAGAGGCCTGTAAGGCCGTTGCAGCCACTTCCTGTGCCAGAGTGGAAGTTGGAGAGCATCACTGTGGACTTGGTTGTGGGCTTACCCGTTACCCAACGAGGACACGACGCAGTTTGGGTGATAGTGGACAGATTGACGAAGACAGCATGCTTCTTGTCGATCCGAGTCACTTTGGGACCAATGCAATTGGCAGAGAGGTATATTCGTGATGTGGTACGTTTGCACGGAGTTCCGCGTGAGATTGTATTCGACCGGGATACCCGTTTTACTTCCCAATTTTGGGTTGAGTTTCAGCAGGCCTTGGGAACACGGTTGAGGTTCAGTACGGCGTACCACCCCAAGACGGACGGACAGTCAGAGCGCACTATACAGACACTCGAGGACCTTTTATGCACTTATGTACTAGACTAGAGGGGCTCTTGGGAGGATCACTTACCCCTAGTAGAGTTTGCATATAATAACAGCTTTCACTCGAGTATCGGCATGGCACCTTACAAGGCTCTGTACGAATAGAGGTGTACTGCGTCCTTGAGTTGGGTTGAGGTGGGCACCAAGTGGGAGGTTGGCCCTAGGCTGATTCGGTAGAGTCAAGAGGTGATAGAGTAGATTCATAGATGTCTTTGCACTGTCAGGAGCAGACAGAAGAGTTATGCCGATCAGAAGCGCAGAGAGGTGCAGTTCGAGGTTGGGGATCACGTCTTTCTTCGTGTTTCGCCCATGAAGGGCCTGTAGCGTTTTGGAGTGAAAGGGAAGCTTGCGTCGAGGTTTGTGGGGCCCTTTAAGGTCCTGGAGAGGGTAGGACCTGTTGCTTACTGGCTTGCCCTCCCTCTCCAGCTTTATGGTGTGAATGATGTGTTCCACATGTCCAAGCTCAGGAAGTACGTCGTCGATCCCAATCACGTTCTAGGCCACAAGAGTGTCAAGGTGGGTGACAACCTGACCTACCCCGAGAGACCAGTGCATATACTAGATAGAGTCGTCCGGAGTTTGAGACGGAAGCTGGTACCCCTGGTGAAGGTCTTATGGAGGAGCTAGTAGTACGAGGAGGCTACCTGGGAGCCTGAGGCGGCGATGTGAGAGCGGTACCCAGAGCTTTTTAAGGGTACCCTTTTCGGACCGACTTCGGTCCTCTTTAAGTTTGTTATGCGTTTATATTTCCTTTTTCTCACCCTAGCTAGCTCAAGTTTCGGGGACGAAACTTCATTTAAGTTTGTTATGATGTATAGACTCGTTCTTTTCTGAGCCTTTTAAGACGTTTGGATTTTCGGTTAGACGTTTGGTCAGACATCTGGACCCCTTCTCAAATGTCTGGAAATTGAAAAATTTGTACGTAGGGTCGGGTCTGCGCACTGGCTACGCACAGACTGCCTTCCTCTCTTCTCTCTCTTCTTTTCTCCTTCCCGAACCCTAACCCCACTCCCTATATAAGACCCCTCTCCCCCCTTCCTCCCTTCTCCACTCCACCACCACCACCACCTTCTTCCTCTCCACTGCTGTGAGAGGAACAAGCGAGAGAGAGGGAGCGAGAGTGAGAGTGAGAGCGAGGAGCAAGGAGGAGGAGTAGTGTGAAGAGAGGAGGAGGAGGTTGAGCTCGTGGGTTCGTGGGAGCTCACCGGAGGGTGCACGGTCGAAGCGACGTGTGCAGGATGAGGAGTGCGTCGGGTGAGTCATCCCCGACTTCTTGCTACAGCCGAAGCTGCAACGAGAAAGGAACCGCGGCAACGCGTGGCGAGAGGAGCGGGAGCTTGCTCTGGTTCTGGGATTTTCCCAGAATCAGACATCTGGAGTGCCATCCAGAGGACGGGTTGGACGTCTGGTGACGATACCGGACGTCTGAAAGCAAGGTTTCGTGAAGGTACGTTCTTCTTGCTGTTATGCCATGCAGGCCGCACCGCAGAACCGATCTGTGTGGCTAAAAGTGGGAGATCTTGTCTGTCGCACGCAGGGACACCTTTGGGAAGGCACGCGGCATGCCTTCCCATGCGTTTCGGACGTTTGGATAGCTTACCAGATGACCGGAAGCACTCCTAGATGACTGAAGGAGAGTTTAGACGTTTGGAGCTGAGTCCAGATAGTTAAGTGAGGGTCTTGGACATTTGAGGTTGATGCAGGAACTTGAGGTGAGACCCTGGTGACTTTTAAGATGTCTGGACCTTGTGCCAGACGTCTGATTCGATTTTGCAGTCCTGTTTTTGATCTGTTTAGGGTTCGTTTGGGATCCGTTTTACGTAAATGAACTATCTATGGTTTCCTTGTGAGTTCCTCTACTTGTTAGAAATCCTTATATACTATTCTGAATATTCCATTGTGGTATGTTTCTTGGTATAGGACTTCGATCTGTTGCATGTTCAGGGCTTGCAAAGGCACGTGAGTCTGTCATTCGAGCCCCCAGTACTCCCGGATTGTTTGGTAGAGTGGTTTCCCCCTGTTTTAATTATAAAACATGAATGCATATGTGAAACTAGATAACTAGAAACCTAGGATGTGGCATGAATCCTAAGACGAGAAATGCTTGCACTGTTTGTATGCGTGTTTGAGATTGCAGTCATAAATGAATGAATAGAATTGTAAACAATTGCCTGTTAATAAATACGAGTTTCCTGTGGAATATGAAATGCATGTATTAGTTAAAGAGTTACTTGTGACATTACTTGTTATATATGTTAAATTGTGAAAATACGAGCTGCATGTGTAAAACAATCCTACTCGTGCGCTTATCGCGTGTGCCGTAGTCACCGCTACGTCTGTCCGTGACCTTGGGGTGGTTGACTGGGTGTAGGATCACCATGGGGGACTCTCTCGGCCAGGAGAGCACTACGTGTGCCTTCTACTCTTCGGAAAAGACTGCAATCAAGATCGTTCCCATGAAGAACTGTAACGACCCGATTCCCGAGTCCCTACGAGACACGAGAACTGGACCGACTCGACTAATCCCAAGACCTGGTCGTCCAACGAGGAAGTAACCAAAAGAGCAGTAAAATAAACCACATTCAGCATGAATATAACTAACAGTAAAAAAATATAGCAGTAAGGAAAGAAATCACTACAGTATGTACCACCACAACAGTAGAACAACATTCATAACATAATATGAACTGCAGGTAAAGAAAAGTACAGCGGAAACAAGAACTACTCACTACAGTGGAACCAAAAAGAGGTACAAGAGAACAGTGGTAACTCTACTGGACCCTACTCGGCCCAGCGTCCTCTGCAGCCGCTGACCCTGGTTGCTCAACACCTGGTCCTGAAAGGTAACGAGTGTAACACGTCAGCAAAACGCTGAGTAGAGTGGCAGCTAAACTAAAGAAACAGTAAAGTGTACAGTAGCTGTTTTAATTTTCTTTCTTCCTTTATTTACGTCTTTCTACTGTTTCACAATTTATCTATTTCTCAGATCCTTCACTTGATCTCGAATGTTCCTCGTGGGAACGATCTTGATTGCAGTCTTTTCCGAACAGTAGAAGTAGCACATGGTGCTCTCCTGGCCGGGAGAGTCCCCCGTGGTGATCCTACTCTCAGTCAACCACCCCAAGGTCATTGACAGACGTAATGGTGACTACGACACGCGCGGGAAATGCACGGGTAGCTAACCCGCACTGGCACGCGGTCAGTCGTTTCCGTTAACGGGTGCGCCCAAAGCACAGCACGGAACCAGTACAGGGCAGAGCCCTCTCAGTAACAGGGGTCCAACCCCTCCACAGTAACCAAACAGGGGCCTTGCCCCTACACAGTCCGCGCATCCTCGCCTGACTACCCTGGTTTGCCCCAGTGGGCCTAACAAGTCGGTGTAGGAGGCTAGCAGAACCCCAGGGCCCGTGGGGTAGCTAGTACCTCCCTACAATAGTAGCTCTCCTCGGTACTACGTACACGAGGGCCAACAAGTTGGTACAGAGTGGCCAGTCCTAACCCCGGGTCCCTGGGGCGGCTGGCTCCGCTCTGCACTAAACAGGGGGACAGCCACTCTCCTTGGTACTCCGTACTCAAGGGCCAGCTCACTTCCCTAATTCTATTCCATTCACTTTTCAGGAGTTCTACTCCTAATTCCCCGTAGGGTTCCAGCTCTTTTAACTCAGAACATCTAGGTTTCACTTTCCAGTTTCACGTTCTTATAATCCATATTCTTAATCATGTTCATTTATTCATAACAGGCAGCTGTTAATTCAATTCACAGGCTGCTATTGTTTCCTTTCCACATTTTCCAAGACTGCAGTATTCATATATTCCACTAGTTCTTCCCATCCTAGGATTCATGCCATACCCTAGGATCTATCATACAATCTAGTTTTCCAGCCCTAGGATTCATGCAACACCCTAGGATCTACCATTCATTCTAGTTTCTCATTCCTACGATTCATGCAATGTCCTAGGTTCTATTTATGGTTTCATAATTTAACAGATTATACTTAAAGCCACTCTACCGGTTACAACAGGCGAACTGGGGGCGTGGTCGGGAATCCCGCGTGCCTCCGCAACCCCCGAGACTGCAACGGAATGGGGTCCTATCACAAGGATCAAACACAAGGAATTTTTCAAAACAGTATACAGCTACTGTAGACAGGTAGAGGATTTAATTCCGAAAAGAACGCAACTCGAAACGCGGAAAACGGAACCCGAACGGGCTCTAAACGTGTCGAAAACGATGAAACAGTGCAAAATCAGACATCTGGAACTTATTCCAAACGTCTTAAAAAGTGGATCAGGGGTTACCTTGCTCTGCGTGGTCTCTCAGACGTCCAGAAGCCTGCGGGGGCGTCTGGCCTAGTTCCCAGATGTCCGATGGTCACCCCGGACGTCTGGAAGTCTCTCCAGTTGTCTGACACTACAACCAGACATCTGATTCGCGTTGGATGCGAATCTCAGAACCTGCACGTACCCATTTCCTCTCTCTCTTAGTACGGTCAGTTGAAGAAAACGAAGAAGCGGAAATAACTCACCTTTCAGACGTCTGGACAGTCTTCCAGACGTCTTCCCAGTCGCCTGGTTGGAATCACAGACGTCTGATTCTAGAAAATTTTCCAGAATCAGGGCGCCACTCGCCCTCCGCTCGCGACGCACGCCGCGCTGCGAGTGCTCCGCCTGCTGCTCGAGCTGCAGCAGGCCTCCCGCGCCACCCCGCGTCTGCTGCGCCCCCGCCGGCCGGCTCCCGCTGCCCCGGCAGGCTCGAGCCCTCACGGTCGACCCCTCCTCCCCCGCGCAGCACCTCCTCCCGCACCCGTCGCGGCTGTCGCCGCCGCCGCTCACTCGCGCTTGCTCACGCGCACCGGCTGGAAGGAGAAGAGGAAGGGGGCGGAGGTGATGAGAGTGAGGGAGGGGGCGTGTCCTTTTAAAGCCACGCGGGGAGGAGAGAGAGAGCGGAAAGACAGCCTGCGGCTGCAGGAGAGAGGGAAAAAGAGAGAGAGAGAGAGCATTTGCAGGTCTGCGCGCTCAGGCGCGCAGATGAAACCGTTGGTGCCAAAAATAACCGATTTCAAGACATCTGGAAGTGGTTCCAGACGTCTGGGTCACTTCCCAGACGTCTGAAGCACGCGTTCGTAACAAGAACATACGAGATCAAGAAAGAGATCTGAAAGTAAACCAATGGGTGGAAAGAAATGACTTAAAATAAAATAATTGGAAAAGATAAATTTACCTGTTAGCCTTTTCTACTTTAGTTAGTTTGGTTACAACTCTACTCAGCATTCGTTAACTCCGTTTACTCATAACCCTTTTCATGTCTAGGAGTTGAGCAACCCGAATTACCGGCTGTAGAGGGCGCTGGGCCCAGTCGAGCCCAGCAGTAGTTCTTACTGTTGTTGTACTTCCTTTTTGTTAGTGAGTTTAGACTTTGTTACTGTTACTATTTTGTACTTTTGTTCTACTTTACTGTTGTGGTGGTGATATGTACTGTTAGCAGCTTTTACTTCATTTACTGCTTGTACTCTTTTAGTGTTAGTTAGTTTGCATAGTGAAAGTGGTTTATTTTCCTACTTTTCGGTTATTTCTTGTTGGATGACTAGGTCTTAGGATTAGTTGAGTCGAGTTGATCTTGTGTCTTTAAGAACCGGGTCATAACAGGTTGGGTCCAACCCGACCCGTTACTAATTCGGTCAGGTCAGGTAGACCCATTTAGTAAATGGGTCGAGCGCTTCCCAACCCGAAATCAACCTGTTTAAATTCTTAAAAATCGACCCAACTTGTTTAACCCATTTAATTAAATGGGTTAAACAAGTATGGTGGGTTTGGCTAGTTTAAATGGGTTAAATGGGTTTGACGGGTTTGATGGGTTAAGTGGGTTTGGCGGATTTTAGTGAATTTGGGCCAAATATTTGTAAATAGGAAAAGAAAGGGGTATTATGAAAAAAAGAATGCATCCTTGCCATATGGATTGGTGTAACTACGCGTGTTTTGTAGGTCCCCAAAATTAGAGCAAAGATGTTGTATGCCACATCAAAATAAGGGCTAAGGAGAGTGCTGGAAGGGGTCCACTATGACATGCAGGCCACCGACCCTTCTAAGATGGGGATTGAGATCATCATAGACACTGCTAAATAAATAACTCAGCATGTATTTTTGGAAATCCCTTTGGTGTTGCTGAGTGCTGACATAAAATGTGGTGGATTAATTAGGATCTTTTCCTAGCACCGATCCTCCCCCTCCTTGTCTTGGTGCCGGTGATGCCCTCATGGCTTCATCGATGGCGATGGAGGGGAGTGCAACACGCCAACGATGCCCTCGTGGCTTTGTTAATGGCGATGGAGGAGAGTGCGACACGCTGGCAATGCCCTCGTGGCTTCGTTGTGGATCAAATAATTGGTGTGCGAGGTGCGGTCGCGCAGGAATCGATTGGGCTCCAGCTTCATCCTTGCGGCATGCCGACGTATGCTTCAGGACTTCATCGATGGTGGCATTGTGGCGTGGCTCAGAGACTAGGGTTTCTTTCCTTTGAGCGTCGCAAGGAGAGGGGACTCAGGACTTGGGGGGGTAATGGGTGTGGGTGCATATGGGGGAAGGGGAAATTTCAGTGGATTCAGGGGATGTGTGTGTTCGGGTAGGGCTTCTCTTAATCGGGTTTGGCAGGACCATTGGTTTAAAACAAAACCCGACTTGTTTATTAAGTGGGTTAAATGGGTTTGAACCCGTTTAAAATAAATGGGTTCGGGTTGGGTTGGGTCCAATATTCAAGTTGATTTTGGGTCGGCTTAAATGGGTTGACACTTTCTTGACAGACCTACTGATTAGTTTCTCAGACGTCTTAAAATTATTTCTTAGATGTCCATCTTGATCCATCCTAGTCTAGATGATCAATCCTTTTAGATCAAACTACCAACCTTTAGATTAGATGAAGTGCTAATTGTCTGACCTTAAATCCAGACATTTGATAACCCTATCAGAATCATAAATGACCCTGATTTCGACTTGATTTGCCTTGGATTTGATTCCAATGCTATAAGCCCTCTCCAAGGCCTTTTTGAACATTCTTAGGACCTCTATAAATAGAGCAGCACCCTTCCTAAGCAACATACACCTTGAGATATTACTTCCACATCATATTGTGTCCAAGTGAAGAAGAAATCATCTAGAAGTGATCTTGCTCTCCAAGCCTTAGTCTACACATTTGAGAGCCCATCCTAGTTGTGCACCCCCTCTCCTGCCTTTGCATATGAGAGTGTTCTTGTGCCTTGCATAGATCACGCATACCGCGTTGCTAGCCGATGCGCTTCCACCTAAGGGAGGTCTCTTTTGTCTATGGAAGCTAGATTCTATATATACTTATTTAAGCTTTGTAGGATTGTTGTAACTTTGTTTTTGGTTGGGTATTCTTTTTGTGAATTCTCATCTTCATCGTGAGACAAAATGCTCTTCGTGAAGAGGAGGGGTTTGAGGTTATGCTACCCTCGGTTGTAGAGTAGTGTGGTTGTAAGAGGTTGTGTCACCCTTATTTAAGCGACATAGTTAGTGGATTTGATATACTAGGTAGATCGAGAAATCCTAAACCAATAGGTTTAGGTGGTGATTTTTACTCAGGTTTGGGTTTTCACCTAAAAATCATTATATTCTTGTGAGATTGCATAGTTGTGTGATTGTTACATTATTTCCGTATTATATTTTCGTATCATACACATCTTACCCCCTCCGTCAGGAATTACATGCAGGAGTGTAGAACTCAATCATATAAAAGTCTAATATATTTTTCAATCGAAGTACCTTGGATTTTGATTAGTGGAAAATTAATGCACCACGCATTGCAAAATGCATTGTTCGGTGTATCTTGTTTTTCAACCGGTGGGAAAAAAGAAACACTGATTGCAAATCAAAATACACCGCACCTTGGTAAATATATTGCTCGGTGCATTTTAATTTCTAATCGATGTCCTAGATTGAATTTATACTACCTGATCTTATATATTTATTACTTCGTATTCTCGTAAAAACATTCTCAATATTGGTTTCTAATGAAAGTACACATGATGAGGAGGTCGTTGGAAAAAATAAAATTTGAAACGGATGTATATGCTAAACAGTATGTGAAAAAAAAAAAAAAGAAAAAAAAAGATGAGAGAGAGAGAGCAAAGAGAGGGGGCTAAAAGAAAAAAAAGGAAAAATAATGAAATAGGAACAGCTACAGAAGTTGCTCCACTGGCAATCTATAGATATATAGATGTTTTCTCGTGTTTACTTGTGCATGAGAGTCAAGTCACTTTTTTAGTGTATCAACAATATTATTGTTTATTGAATACCCTTAAATCTCTCACCGTCAATGGGTAAAAAATCCAATAAGAAGTATGTACAACAAAAAATTACATCTTGGAAAGCCTCATGGGATCTACAAAAATTCATCAAACAAAATGGCATTTTGAAATGGTGCAGACATCCATATGATAAGAATGCTAAATTTTAATTAACACACTTGGTCATGTGCTATCTCACACATGTGACCAAGTTTCACTTTTTTGGACCTAATTGGATCAATTCTTGATTCCATCATGCTTTTAACCCACCTCCCCTACGTTCTTATATTTTTCTCTCCTCGACATCAAAGTGACCTCAATATCTAATTAATACCATAAACCCTTGTGATATCATGCATATCACCAATGATTTAGGCTAGGAGGCACCAAAATGCCCCTAATCACCGATGATATCAAGCATATCAATGGTGATTCATGCTAAGGAGCACCTCATTATTTAATTAATGTCTTGGAATTGTGTCTTTGATGAGTTAACCTGAGTAAAATTGATTAGTGATTTGGATTTGAACGTCAGATGACGCAAACACACTAATCTAATTAGTTGGGTCCTTCAATACATGTGGGATAATGTACTATAACCATATTCGATATAACCGATGAATGATGTTGAAGATCCAAATAGTTTGGATTGACGATTTTGATAAGTAATCAAGAGCCATCATGATATCTAATAATTATCTTTAGTATTAAAAGAGATAATTTTCTCAGGAGATTATTGCTTGACAGATGCTCTTGATGCAGATCATCTACATAGGAATAGAGATTCAGAACTGTCACGTATGTTGACTCAATGGGATGACTTAACGAGATGGAGATGTGTGAAGTACACTTGTTACTATTATGGAGAAGGTGTATCTTAAGACATGAGACAGAGATGTGACTCTATACTTAAATATACGCGTTTGATAGATCGATAGTTGATGCACTCACCATGGTATGGAGATTGGAAAGTTGGTATGTATATGAGAGCACAGGAGATACATGATCTCTCGAAGGTATCATACAAATCTACCATTGTAGGTGTATATAGTGAATTTGAAGGCATAACATCACTCCACATATATTGGGATGCATAAAATTTCATGCATGGATGTTTGACTTATGATTAGGTCCATACATGAAGTAGAAGAAGACAATCTTTTTGGAAAGGAACTAATTTTTGTTTTCATCCCAATGATATAAGGAGAATATTTTAGGGAGGATAGTGAATTGGGAATTTAACCTAAGGTTTACATAAGCCTTCTAATATGAAGGATTTACTTGTATTTGGAATGCCTAAGGGAGCTATAGTGCCATAAATTCTAAGTCCTAAATGCTTTAGTATTAGTATGATGAAATAAATAATGATTTTAGTGGGTTCTTATTTGTAAAAAAATCAAACATTATTTAAAGGGTTAAATAATATGTTGATTTGGCATTTAATTTTGCTAAAAAGGTTTTGTCTTGATCTAAAAGGGTTTGGATAGAAATTAAGTATACTTTGAGTACTAAAACCCAATTAGTTGAATTAGTTAAAGGTTCAACCATGCAAATAATTGATTAGGATTTACCCCAACCATTGGATTTGATCCAATGGCTCCTATCATATTAGGATTAGTAGAATTTCCTGTATATATCTTCCAAGACAAAGTAAGAAACCCCAAAACAAAATATATATCTCCTAAGGAAAAGTACGAAGCCTATGTATATCTCCCAAGACATCTCCTAGAGACGTTCGAGAAAGTCCTTGCCATCTTTGCTTCCATGTCTTTAACTCTTGTATGTCCAACAAATTTATTAGAATTCTAGGATGGCATTTAGACATCTAATAAGTTGACTAGACATCTAGTGAGTGCTTGGCTATGCCTGTTAGTGTCATAGTCACCAGTTTTAGGAGGTTCAAGGCAAAGGTTGCCTCTAGATTTGCACCTCACGTGACTTTAGGTGTTCTCGATATTAAATGCTTCATCTACTTGTGGAGAAGAGTAGTCTCACTGTGTCAAGACTTATAGTAGGAAGTACAAAACATGCGGTGTTATGCTATGCCACCTTAGAGGTATATCTTTTTGAAATTGGTTCTTTTTTTTTTTGAAACTACCCTAGAGGTATATCTTGATACTCGTGGAGACCTCAGAATGGGAGGAAGCTGGTTTTCCCCATATGGTTCTAGCATATGTGATCCTTTGTTATTAGATTTTTTGGGTATCGAATCAATTCTCTTGAATCAAGTTTTAAATGACCAATTTTCACACTTCTGCGATATCACCAAATGAATCATTCATTGAATAAATGCCAAATCATCGATGATATCGTTAATATTACTAGTGATTTATGTTAAGAAGCACCTTAATATCTGATTAATGCCCTAATAATTGGTGATATGCACATATCACTAATGATTTGTGTTAAGAAGCACCTCACTCTTTGATTAGGACAATAATTACTGGTGATATCGTGTATATCACTAGTGATTGGTGCTCAGAAATACCTCAATCTTTGATTAGAGTAAAAATCACTGGTTATTCGTGTTGGCTTTTGTATGCTATGAGCAAGGCATCCAAGTTATGTAATAAGATTACATTTACATCTCAATAAAGAATTTAGATTATTTTCCAGTAAATGATTTACGTCACTCACTACAATTAAGGCTATGTACTTACCTAGATTGGATAAACTTGATGTGTGTTGAATTGAAAATCTAAACAGTTTAGACGATCCAATAGTATATTAAGAAATCATCTGATTTGATCATATGTTTATAGTCTGAGTTGAGATAGGAACCTTTTATAGAGTTGTCGCTTGATTGATGTTCTCGGATGGAGATTTGAGAATAATCATATGAGTCGGGTTAAGGGATTAATATGATAAGATAGTGGAAGTCTTTCTCTAGTGCTATTATAAAGAAAGAATATCCTTAGCCCTTAGACAAGTATGTGTCTCTGTTCATAAACACATACATTTGGTAGACCAATGGTTTATGCACTTACCTTAGTGTTGACACTGGAAGGCACGTGTATGTGGGAAGGGAAAGAAGGTCCATGATCTTTCAAAGGGATCATACAAATCTGTTATATAGGTGTATATAACAGATTGGAGGCATCAGCTCACTCTACATATATTGGGAGTGATAAATTCCATGTGTGATTGCAGAGTTTTGATCAGACTCAACGAAAGAAAGAAGATAGACCTTTGGGAAAGGTTTTGATCTTTATTCTTGTCCTAATGCTACAAGAAGATATCAAGAATAATATTATCCAAGGAGGAATGACAATAGTCTAATAGGATTATACCTCGAGATAATATTTTCCTCCAATTGTGAAGAATTCACGAGTATTTGAAATACTTGAGGGAGTTAAGTTCCAAAATTCCACATACCCTCTAGGTTCATTATTGGAGTGATGAAACCAATAATGTTTTTAATGGGTTCCTAATTGAAAAATAAATTAATTTTAATTTAAAGAGTTAAATTACATTTAATTTGGTAATTAATTACACATAATTTGATTAGGTACAAAATTTAAGTGTTGAATTACAATTAATTTAAGTTTTGATACCAAATCTAAAACTTTCCATAATTTGTTATGGGCTAAACATGTAAATGTTAATTAGGATTTGATCTCCACCATTAGATGGAGTTCAATGGATCCCATCAAATTTGGTTTAAGTTTAGGATTCCCTGTAAATATCTTCAAAAGGAAAAAATCCTAATTCCATGCCATTCATTCAATTGCTTGATCAGAATTCCACCAAATCCATTAGCTATAGTCACCAGGAAGGGAGAGGGAGGCACCCCCTTTACACTTTCAATAGCCAGCAGACCAATAATCATATTGGTCGACACCTCCCCTACTAGCTGGTAGACTGGTTAGCGAACTAGCTGACTGACTACAAAGGGGTTGAAGCTGTTGACCCTCTTTAGTAGCTAGTTGGCTGGCTCCCCTTTGAGCTAATTGACTACTATGAGGCTGGCTATTAT
This sequence comes from Thalassia testudinum, assembly GCA_037157565.1. Taxonomy (NCBI): domain Eukaryota; kingdom Viridiplantae; phylum Streptophyta; class Magnoliopsida; order Alismatales; family Hydrocharitaceae; genus Thalassia; species Thalassia testudinum. The sequence continues at coordinate 10,358,874 of JAZHRO010000078.1, read as the reverse complement.
TGGCTCTCATGAAGGCATTCTTGAGGTTCATTTCGGATTTCGAGGTGAGTGTCGCTTTGGATTTGCAGAGGAGTTCATGGATTACTTGTGAAATTCATCCTCCATGACACGAGGGTCTCATCCACCCGTCTGGAAGAGCGATTGGAGCTTTTTCCTGGATTTATTTGAGGAGATACCGCAACTTGGGGTGCTATACCATGTCGCCTCACAAAGGTATAATCCCTAAACTTATAGGTTCCTGAAACGGGTCGGAGGAAGCTAGTTCCTCTTATGTGATTACAGTCATAGGTGTTTTTGTTTCATTTCCTTGATCCTTTTATGGCATTGATTAGATCATGTATTTGAAAACTTTAAAGCACCTATTTTTCATTTTTTCACATTTCTGTGATGTCACGAGGTCAAGGAGATCAAATTTTTTAATTTAAGCAAAACTCATCTCATATTTTGATTTGAGCAAAAATCACTTATGATTTTTTGAAAAACATCAATGCAAAAATAAAAAATAAAAAAGAATATACATCAGTAATATTCCATATCACACCTTTTCATAATTAAAATCAAAATAATTGTGCAAAATTAAAAAGCATGGTGGTATTTTAAAATCATTGATGGATGAAAAATAAAATACGTCAAAGATATTACATATCATATTTATTTATCCATAATAAAATTAAAACATAAAAATTACTGATATAAAATCAAAATATATCAATAATATTTTAAAATTAACAATGCAAAATAAAAATATAGGAATGATTTCAAAAATAAAGAGCGCAAAATCACAAATAATTGGCAAACATGAAAATGCAGCAGTAATTTTCTTGAAATCATCGACGATGTTTAAAGGTTTCTATAAGATTGACAACTTAAAATATTAATCTAGATCGTGCATCGAAGGGCCATGTTCTTTGAGGTGGAAGACGAAGCATGCAGAGGTGTAGGGAATTAAGATTTGAATTGTGGGACCCATCAGATGTTTCTTGTATGCTTGAGATTTTACGTTCGAGAACCATCATTGTCCGTTGTTCTAATTTGCCGTCAATTGTGCTTGAAAAGAGAAAACCATAGTTTTACATGGTTACTTAAACCTGAATGATCATAATATTTTTGCAGGTAAAAGGGCCCTTGTCAGATTGGTTCGCACAGGGTAGTCGAGGAATAACGACAATAGAGTAGGATGAATGCCATTTTCGTCAAGGTCAATTGTGGTACGGGCCACACTTGACAAAAAAATCACGAAGGCTTAACCAGAGAAAATAAAGCTAAAAGAGAGAATCAAGGGAGAAAGCTTTCGTCTAACAAGTAACTCAATATTCAAATCGAAAGAGAACCCAAATTAATTCCTTGTAAATTTCTGGTGAACTAATTAAAATCAGCACTCGTTAATTATTCAAATGCTCTTAGAATAGAAACCAAGTTGAATTGAGCGCACGGTATTTTTACTTTTCGCTTTATGAATTTCAAATTATGCCATTTACACAATCACCAGGTTTATGCTTATTTGCAGAAATTTTGCTACTTTCCTAAGACAGATTTGGCATCTAAAGATTTTTTATTCTCAAAAAATAATAATTTGTGGATGTAGTCAACGCAAATGTTTCAGCATGAGACCTTACGGTCACGTCTGGTACACAGAATAAGCTCCTTAATTTCACGTTCGGCACTGTGGATTTCGAAATTGGACTATTCCAAATTTAGGCTCATAATCTCGAGTGAAATCCTTGACATTTTGTACTTTATTCCACCTACTAAATCCACCTAATCAAGCTTTTCTTAACTAATTGGTATGTTTCTCTTTTTGTTCTATTTTGAGAAAGGGAGGTGGGATTTCTTTTTTTATTTCCTCGTGAATTGAATTAGCAAGTATGTTATCGGACTACATATCCAAACACTTAAAAAAAGTAAAATAAAAATAGCGTTAAATTAATCCTATAAATTTTTCATTAAAGATTTTCACGTAGATATCATTCAAAACATTGAAAGTTATTTTTTCATCTTCACTTATCAATATTATTTTAAATACTATTTAAAATATGACATTATTTTCACAATCGTTATTTAGTTGGCATCGCTAAATTTAACGGTGATATACTCAAAAATAATAAAAATGTACATCTTTTACCTACGAAACTTTCTTTTTCTCTCTTATCCTCTCTTATCCTTCGCCCCCGTTTTGCCCCTCCTCCTCTCCCTCGTCCACCACCCTCCTCGGTGGAAGCAGTTACAACCCCTCCTCCGTCGCCACCTTCCACCTTGCCAGCCTCTCCCTCTTTTACTCTCTTCCCATTTTACCTATGGTCCCTACCCTTTCTCCACATCCTTACAATCACCCTCTTCAAGGCTATCACTGCCCTCATCTCCATCGTCACTGCTGTTATCCACCTCCTCCAACTCCATCTCCTTGTACGCAACGGCCTCCTTCGCTACAAGACTTGCGAACTTCGCCTCGATGCCAGCCTCATGAAGCGCTAAGCGAAGGCCTGCTGGCATGTTTGCATGGTTGCCACCTCTCCCTAAATCTCCCATCTGTTCCCTTCTGTTGCCTAGTTTCACACAAGGGAAGGAGAGATAGAGAGGGAGACTTGAGGAGAAGAGAGAGGGAACAAGAAAGGAGGATGGTTGAGAGAAAGATCTTGATAGGGAGAGAGGAGGAGAGAAATTGAGAGATGAAAATAGGAAGGGCAGAAGAGAAGGCACGATGCCAATAGTACTCGCAAGTACTTCTGTTGGACAGAAACTCCAAATTAAAGCAGGTCCATCTCCTTATCGACGACCCAATTCATTCTCAGAAAAAGAAAGGTCATTGCTGCTTACTTGCTAGATGTTTTAGGTGGAAATGTAAGCCCGTCTGCTGCAGATTTGAAAAAGAGTCTTGGATCTATTTGGGCTGAAGCTGATGATGATAGAATAGAAGTCTTGTTGTCAGAAGTCAAGGGAAAAGATTTCACAAAGCTCATTGCCTCTGGAATGGAGAAGTTTGGCCTCTATGCCTTCTAGCGATGGTGCTATTCCTATAGCTGCACCTGTTGCTGGTGGTGGTAGAGGTGCCTCTGTGGCTGTTGCTGCTGCTAAGCCCAAAAGGGAAGAGAAGGTAGAACAGAAGGAAGTATCTGATGAGGACATTGGGCTTTAGCTTGTTTGACAAAATTATCTTTTTCGTGGCCACGAATTTTAACAAAGAAATAAGAAGGAAGGAAGCAGGAGGGGTTTGCTCGAAGAAGAGGGTGGAAGAGGAGGGAGGAAAAGGGGAAAAGGGATATGGAAGAGAAAAAAAAGATAAATTTTATAGATAAAAAATATAAATTTTCATTATTTCTAAATCTAATATTATTAAATTTAACAATGCTAGCTAATGGAGTGATAATTATAAAAATGATGACACATTTTCAATGAACTTCAAAGCAATATATTTGAAAGTAGATGAAAATAAATTAAGTAACTTTTGATATTTTCGGTGACATATACGTAAGAATTTCTTCTTTTTTTTTTTTTTGCTAATAATTTCATTTAGATTACATAAAGGCACAATGAATATATATGGATAACGGGATCATTTTAGAAAAGGATATATATTCTAAATTGCAAGTAGCTGCTACCATGTAAAGTAAATCACCTATATTGAAACACGTTGTAATAGAAAATGTATACAAATTACATGATATATATATATATATATATATGCAAGTATTTAAATAACAGGCATACAAACGGAGAGGCGTGAGGGAGAAAGGACATATAGTGAAAGGAAAGATGTAATTCTTTCGAAAGAGCAAACGTGATTAGATGTCAGTATTAATTCCATATGGCATATAGACATGTATAAAACTTAATAAGTAAAACAAGAGGTTGGTTTCAAAGACGTACTGTGTTCGTGCAGCCACACACACACACACACACACACAGATATATAGAGGCAGAAGCATGCATGTAGGCACGTAGGTAGGTACCTTGATGAGATGGGAGGGGCGGAAGCCGCCGATCCAGAGGAAACAGCGTTCGGCTGGCGTCTTCCACATTCCGGAGAGGAGGTGGAAGACGTCCGTCTTGACGGCGGCGCTCTTAAGCGCCATCATCTGGTCGTAGTGTGAGAGGCTGCTCTCCACGAACATCCTCAGCTGCTTCTCCGGCAACTCCTCCTGCACCGCTACCCGAAGCTCGTACATCACCCGTTGCTGCTCCTCTAACCACCTCCCGTACTCCATGTCAAACATTGCCGCCGCTTCTCCATCCATCCATCCATCGCCCCCAAATTTAATTTAATTTATTAAACACCATACATTCAATTTATTAATGTTTTCCAACAAGATGACAAAATTGGAAATATTGATCAGTAGTTGGTAGCTAGATCAAGTTGGAAATAAGTTAGGGTCCAATTTGTCGATGATTTCGTCTTCTTCTGAAAAGGATGTTTCTAGCATATATGTATATATATACCACGCGTGATTTTAAAAATTTAATAGCTGCAGATAATCAACAAATTAAATAAGATCCCACCGCGAGCATTGAAGTGCTTCAAGGTTTTGTTTTGATCGACCGATCCGCTTAAGTTGTCTTGGCGCCCGGTTGCCATTACCTTCTTTTTTTAAAAAAAATAAAAAATAAAAATTAGGTTGATGAAAAATTCGCGTGGTACCTGAGTTGATGCCTCCGGGGAGCCTTTGATCACCGACAATACCGCCTCCACCCAGCAACACCCCCTAATTAATTTAGATAAACAGTATTTTTGATGCAATATTAATCAGGACAATTAATAATATTCTCTGTTTACATAAGATATACCGTAGAAATAGAAAGAAAAAGAAGAAGAAAAAAAAGAAAAAGGACGGCGAAACTGGTTATTTAGCGAGAGCTTGCATGCACCTGAGCTCTTGCTCTCTGGAGCTCTTGTTCTAATTGGCTTAGCTTTATCCTGCTCGACTCTAATTGCTGTATGTATGCCTGCATGGGAATAATATTGATAATATTTATCTTTCCATTACTGTAAACCAATTTCCTCCTAACAACTAGTTGAAAAGGTGAAAATTGTTGCTAAAAATGCGATAAAAACTTACTTCACAGAGACAAAAAAAAAACAAAAAGGTGAAAAGAGGTTAATCAGTAATGGAGTCAATCAATCAAATTGACTGACCTTTTTCCTAAGCCTACTTTTCCTGGCTGCCTCTCTATTCTGTGCGAGCCTTCTAAGCGTCTGTCGGAGCTATATATAATATGATATGATAAGACCACCCACGTACAAAAAAAAAAAATAAAAAAAAAAAAAAAAAAATATATATATATATATAGTCATTTAACTCTAATCGATGACATAAGGTTGAATTCATTATCTCTGACCTTTGGGTCCGGTGTTTTGGGACCCTCATGTTCCGAATTGCATGATGCGGCCACAGCCTTCTTGCTTGTCTCACGCTGCAGGTTATATATATATATAATACCATTGTTAATTAATTAGTTAACCTTATAATTTCTTACGTACGTATATTAATTCCTTCTTAATTATCTGTCCAATGAAATTAATTAGAGCAATGAAAGGAGAGCAACCGAGAGGGCACCTTGACTTGCTGCAATTGGACATCTTTCCCTGCTGAGCCAGAAACAGATGGGATATTGACGCCCTTAGAGATCGCCAACTCCATTGTCTGCTCCGTTGCTGCTCTCTTTGGGGTACTACTGGTTGTCGATGTGGACAAACTATTCCGCTCCTTGAAGCAATTCTTTAGTTAATTATTTCTTATCAGTAGAAAACAAATTAAAATGACATGACGTACGCAGCACATAAATATTATATATAGTTATGATTAACCAGAGACAAAAAAGTTATATATCATGCATACTGAAAAACACTCTAAAGAGCACACTTAATTGTGATATTCCAACACTGATGATATCATGTCAATGCCCAAAACTAACGGTACGCGTATGAGTGTTTAACATATATACATAGCTAAACAGAAAAAAAGAACCATTAATTTAATAAATATAGGATCCAAGTATATATATATAACTATGGAATGATTGAAATATGTATTTATTGCATTTTTTAAAGTTATTATATACATAAAAAATCAACATTTGATGGAATTTTTGGCTTCTATTTCAACATCTGTTGACTATTATATATATATATGTGCACCTTGTTTGAGGAGGACTCGACTGGATGCATGGGCTGGGAAGGGAAAATGTTCAGAGTCTCTGCATACAAAGACGCCCTGCAGGCATTAAGTATTCTCAAGGGTGCAATGTAAATAATGAACTGAAACTGTGAATCAATAATATATATAGCAACATCTCTTATGCAAAAATAACACACCTGTCGTTTCTCAAAAACTTTAGAGAGAAAATATATATCAAGAGGGAGAAATTAAAGGGAAGGGTAGGAACAGAAACCTTATACCCACATCATCATCATCATCACCCCCTCCTTTCAAATAAGAATAAGTGTATATATATATATATATATATAATACCGGAGGATAACTCATGAGAAGGGTGGGGAGTGGGGGGAGTGGTTTTTCAAAGGCATGGGGTTGAAATGATGAAACCGAAAAAGAGAGAGAGAGATGGTCCAAAAAGAAACGAAGCTAAGCTTCTTCATATGGCTGCTCCGTTAAGATTCAAAGTCTCTGGTCAGAAGTGCCAGGAGGATCCGGTCAAAAGGTAAGACGTGAAGATTTGTTGTTGGTCATAATCTTCTCCTGACCACAGAAAGAAGGGTACTGTGTCCGTCGGATGGAATCTCAACATCTTGTCCTTCCAGATTCGGGTCAGAAGTAATTATATATATATAAAAAATACAAGTGTAAATTAATTAAGCCACAAAGATATATAAGTATGTACCAGGAGATGTGTTGATCAGATCACTCACGTTTTTGTTCTGGGGTGGACGGATGATCTTGTCCATCCAGATACAAGAACAAACCCTGATCAAGCTCTCCAAGGTCATATGCACCAGTGCTCTCCTTGCTCCTGAAATAAAATATATTCAAATTATATATATATATATATATAGAACGTAATCCATCAGTAGTACCATATTAAATAGAGACTCATAATATTTGTTAATTAATTTCTTCTATCTTATCCGCTTTAATTTAAGGACTCATAAAGAGAATATCATCAAATCAATTAATTGCTTGGAAGGGGAAATATACATCTAACTTTGACTCTCTCCATAACGAATACCATGAATATCGATTGCTTTTAATGCTTACACTGCTTTACATCCTTTCTTAGTTATTCATTAATTCATCATTATCTAAATCAGTCCTAGCTAGCTAGTACTCCGACTTCTTATTCTTTCTAAGTGCCTTCTTTTACAAAGCTGAAGTTTAAATCCTTCTAAGTCTTCTATATTCCAATCAAGATCAAGGCTTTCTACTTTACCCATAGGCTATGGTATCATGAAGGAAGGTAAACAAAAGAAAAGGAAAAAAAAAAAAAAAAGTAAGGCACGGGTTTTGATGTACTCTGACTGGTGCATGATTACATGAAATTCGTTGGTGCAGAAGACATAGGTTGGATCATCCCGAATTGGATCCGGTGCTCTTTTCCCTGTGATGGTGGTGGTTGTTTGCCTCTTTTATCCATAAAGCTTCAATAATTAGGAAAATGTCCTGCAGCCCTCCCACCAGAAGTTCTTTCTCTCACCTCAAAGCCATTGATTTCACCAGCTAGCGATCGAGCTGCGAAGCAAAGCAACGGAGCAGGAGCTTTTTATATATATATGCATGTTATATATGTGGGTTTTTGGGGTGGAAGTTGGAGGGAGATTAAAGAGGAGAGATGGGAGAGAGATCACAAGAGAAGAAAGGGACAAAAGCTTAAGACGAAGGAAGAGGCGTGGACGTCACACAGAGAGAGAGAGCGAGGTCGATCGGTCTAGGAAGGTGGGTGGAAAAGTACGGTGCAAAAGGTGGAATAGAATAGCCCCTTTCGATATTTTTCAACTAAAAAGAAAGAATAGTACCGTGGCGGGTTTCCTTTCTAGGTGATGTACCCTTTTTAATGCTTGGGAATAGGTTGTCTCTTTATCCATTGCATCTCGGTAATCTTTACCCTATCCTCACTACCATGCCTTTAATTAAAAATATGTTTTACATGGACCCCCGTAAACTTTTGCAGTCACTTGCCCATCCCACTCAAGTTTGCAAGTATATGCATACGTAACCTCACAGGGTTGCTCCGTTTTATTTATTTTATGACCCTTCCCAAGTATAAAGTGTTGGAGCTTATAAGGTGGTTTGATTCCATGGTTTGGAAAAGAAATTTAGGGAGTTTTATTTGTAAAATTTTTTATTATATCTTAAATAAAAATAAAATTTATGGGAATGGATTTGACAAGGACAGTTGGGTAGGGATTTGATTTCAAATATAATTTTGATTTTAATTTTAATTTTAAGTTTGAAAGGTAGAAACAGTTATGTATTTATGATAATGACTCAACAAATGTATACTTTCAATTAGAATTATCTTTTGATTATAAAAAAATAGTTGTGTAGGTTATATTTTTGGGTAAATATATGTCTTTAAATTTAGGTTAAAATAACTTCTCTAAGAGATTCGAGTAAAAATATTTTGTTGTATAGTAAGGATATATTATTTATATCTCATATATGATGCAATAATATTTTTAGAAAAATAATTTCCACACACCTCAAAATTATTCTCATTTAAATTTTTTATCAATCTAATATTACAATTAAAAATACATAAGACGATGGAGATATAACATCGATTAGTACTATTTATCATTATATTTTAGATGTAAGCACGATTCAAATTATTCCTCATTACTTTTCTTAAAATAATAATAATTTTACATATTCGTCACTATACTTGTCAAACAATAAAAAAAACGTCGTCATTTTTTCTTATCATGTTGAATAATCGTTGTTATATTACTATTTATTAATAAAATATATAAAATCTGATGTACAATTTTTCCAAATAAGAATTCCTGTCTCTACCCCATCTCTGCCCTTTCACTCTTCCAACAACTCTCCACGTTCCGAAACCCTCGGCGGTCTCCCAACCCTCTCCCACGAGCGAGATCAACGCCGATCTTGAGCTCTTGCGATCACTCCTACTTTGCCATTACTCACTCGAGATCGGTGCCAAGGTCGACGCGCTGGTCTGTCTCCACCTCGAGGGCCTATGGATGGCGCTGGAGGAGAAGGGGAGGCAGAAGCTTTGGGAGGCCATCGCGATGGCACTGCGGCCTGCGCAGCAATGGCTGGGGGAGAACGACACAGAGCTCTAAGCGGCGAGGAGGCGTACGGTGAAGCTAGAGTCAAGGGAGGTGAAGGTCGCCGCGGAGGGGTAGATCTGGCTCCACGTGGTGAGAAGCAGTAAGGCGATGGCCACGAGCCTCCGCACCGCGATCGAGCTGGCCGAGGCCTGGGCACCCCTCCGCGATGAGGGGGACGAAGATGCGCTGGTCCACCTACACTTTGAGGGCTTGCGGGTGACGTTGGAGGAGCAAGGGTGGCGGCAGCTCCGAGAGGCCATCACGACGGCGCTGCGGCTCGCGTAGCGGTAACTGGGGGGGAAGGACGTGGAGCTCGAGGCGGCGAGGAGGTGTGCGGCGAAGCTGGAGTCAAGGGCGGTGTAGGTCGCCGATCAGATCTTGATATATAATGTCGATCTCTTACACTGATTACTCCACTATTGAACTTTCAGATGCCCTTATTGTCAATCTGGTTAGACCTCTCCCGCTTCTCTCCCTCTCTCTTGTTGGAGGACACTCATCATTGTATATCTCAGTAGATATATATCGATTACTTGATTAGATACTCGTACTCAATCACTTGATCGATTCCTCTCACTCTATATCATATCTCTCTCACTCGATCTTGTTACTCAATCCGGCAATCACATACTCAGTAAGATCTGTCTCCCTCAATCTCTCTTCCTCGATCCTTCGATTGTTTCTTCAATCACATATGCAGATTAAATCTAAGCTCAGATCTATGCTTGAGATCTTTCACTCCAACTCTCTTTCGGTCTTGGTCGATCTATCTTGGTCGCTCATGAGCTCAATTAAGGGTTAGGGTTACACGATTGACTTTTTTTTAATCGTGATTGATTTAGGGTTAGGATTAGGCATTTAGCTTATTTTCTAATGTGATTTATTGTGTTGTGTAAATGCCCTAGATGAGGAGGGTTAGGGAAGAGAACAAGGAGCTGAGGTGGAGGGTAATGGAGGCAAATACTAAACCAAAAGGAGGTACGTGATGAAGGTGATTATCCTAAAATCTACTTGCTTTTAACTTTGGTGGTGCTCTCCAACTGCTTGTTTGGTGAGGATTGTAGAGTTGTTTCTACTAAATTGAATCTTTACTTTTTGAGGCTTCTTCTTTGCTAATTAATTTACTGGCTAATGGCAATGCATTGAATTAGAGGGGAGAAGGTGCTTAGTGTTTGGGTTTTGGTTGTGGGATTGTGTAATCTTGACTGATTTTTCACTGTAGCATCTGGTTTGTAATTCATTTTTGATGTTGGGGATATGCCATTATCCAATTCCTCATCATATAGACCTTTGGTTTGTTTGCCATTTTTTAGACTTACATCTAAGACTTACTAGTAGAGTACTTTTTAGCTTTAGAGATTGTTGAAGTAAGACAAGACGAGGGCTTTGTTAGTGTTTGGATACAACTTTTACTTTAGAAGGTGAAATATCATATCTATATTTGAGGTTGAAGGATGTTAGATTGATGCTACTGGTTATTGGTGATTTACTTTGATCTACTTTGCTTTAAGCATATATTTGATCCTATAGTCTATAATGTTTGATCCATTTCAAGTTCTTTTGGTCACTATGGGAGGAGATAATTCAAATTTATGCATTTGATGTAGGTTGATCTTGTAGTCTATGACATACTTCATGAGGATCAAGGAAGTGTCAGCTTCTCTTCAATTAGTGGGTTATCCAATCATATATTTGAACTAAAATAAGCAATAGAGCTTCTACTAATGTATCGTAAGCTCTTTCTAGGAGTAGGGATCAAGCTCCAAAGGTAGCAATGCTTGTAGCATTATTAACTCAATAAATAGACATTGATATTGTCTTAAATCCATGCATTTTACCATTCAGTTTGTTTCTTAAATTTTCATAGATTGTATTTTTTTTGTGTTGGTGATCAGGAGATATTTGGATATGCACTATATCGTTAAGTATTCTTTTTTCTAGCTGCAAATCTCATGTTCCATTAGGAGGATTTGTTCACCATAGTACCAAATCATTTTGCTTAAATTTCTTAGGATCTAGTGAAGTGGATGCTCTAGATATTATTCTTGGAAAGTGTGTGTCAAACTATTATATTACTAACTACTTGTTATTCTTGTTTAGTCATGCATTCTTCAGATATCCTATATTGTTGTTTTAGTTTTATCATTACATTTAAAATCATTGGAAGTTGTGGGTTCATACCTAAACATTGCTTGGTGATGATGCAAAGTAGAAATTGAATGTAGTAGATTTATTGAATGTATGGGTCCTTTATTAATCTTATCGAAAGTTTAAGTGTTTCATTAATTTTAGAGCAACGTGACAAGTTATTTTAATATAATACCTATTATATGTGTAAATTTTGACAATTTAAATCATCTAAACACAACTCTCACGAGGCATGGGGCTAAATGCAACAACTTGATTTCTTTATGATGTCATCCATTTAGATGGCATTTCTATATTGAAATCGAGTCAACCGGTAGATAGGCCATTTTCATGTCAATGATTGGATTTCGATTTCAATTAAAATGCTTTGATCCCTCTTCTAGCTAGCATCTTGGGTTTAGGGAAAAGAAGGTATGGATCTTTCTCATTGCACAAAGAGATGCTCTCAGCAATAGACCCTAAAAAAAAAGGCCTATTAGTTCCTTTTTAGAATAGAAATATTCATGCTAGTGTAATAGTAATTTCTATTTACCTACTCTTAAAAATACTACTTATAAGTTCTACTCTAAAAGTTAACCATGATATACTCTTAGTTGTCTTATTTGGTCTAGAATTACTCTTAGTTGTCTTATTTGGTCTAGAATTATACCTAGGTCCTATTGTAGTTGTTGAGATTTGTGCAAGCCTTGAGTGTGGAGGAGGGGCCAGCAGCCTAGGAGAGCGAGAAGGAGAGGAGTTAGAAGATGTGGAAGAATTATTCTATTCAACTCACTAGAAAATTACAAGAGGAAGACTCTTTTTTATAGAAAGAACATATCCTTTAACTTTGGTAACAAACCTTATCTCACAAACCAATTAGGAATTCATCACTCTCCTACAAACCAATTGACAATGGATGAACAAGCACGATTTAGGAAATACCTTTCTTTTATGAAGATTGCGTATTTAAAAAATTACCTAAGCATGATGGAATCCTCATAGATGACATACCACATTATTGGCCAACATTTTCTATTTGTAAAATTCTATAAAGGAGGATGTTGACATTTTTCTTTTTATCATTCCATTACAAGACAACCGTGGAATGCAATGTGGCATTTGTAAATGGACCACAGTTGGACTATCACACTAGTTTCCAAGAAATGAGGACGCCTTTCATTTTAAGTTTTTTTATTTTGCTCTAAATGCAGGATCCAGGGTCTACAAAATGATCTGGTAAATGTTTACCTGCATATTAATGCTACGATACAATAAAGTGAAGTGAAGGACAAAGCCTGCCTACCCACAACATGTAGAGAGTTAATTTTACTAAATCACTTAATTTGGCTCCAAAAATTTTGCATTCTTGTGGCAATCTTTTTAATGTATTGAAAAAGCCTATGAGTTGGAATTCCTATTCAATCTGCATGTTTCAGGCCAAGCGGATGATTTATCATAAGGATGACAAGCTTAAAAGAAAGGATTCTAATTTCTTTTCGGCCAGTATAACAGTTGAAGAAGCCTACAATGGATTTCAAGATTAGTTAACTTATATGATCTAGAAATTAGTTTTTCATGTGATTGTAAACGTGCATTCAAGTTTAATTGATCATATGCCAAGAAACACGTCAGAGAGTGTGATGCAAATGGGAACAGAAAACTCCGAGGCTTTGCACTTAAGGATTTGGTCAAATCTATATCTGTTCAGTGTCATGGTAATTTAAGTTTACCTATCTCATGACAATAATTGCGCAATTGCTAACAAATGCATGTGATGCAATTTTCTGTTTGGACCTGATTTCTTAAACAATGACATGTTAATAAGTGACTTCTTTCTTCATCCATTTCTTTTCTATTTTTTGAGAAGGGTAAATACATTGGCTATGGGATGTGACCCTGTGACCTTTGATACCAATTGTAATATGAAAATGAGTACCAAGATCTGAGCTTGGAGGAGTGCTACCAGCATATAGCCTACTGAGATACTTTGCACAAGTGTAAACAACAGGAAAATCTTCAGCAAAACAAATCTATGTATGAAACAGGGTTGATTAGTTATTACCTAATTGTGATATAAAGAATTGAAACAACCAAAAATTGCATGGCAGATCAAGTAAAACAGTATAAAGTGCACAGACAGTTTTGATGAAGTCTTTGGAGGAGAGAATGAACTTTTTTCAGCAAGTTGTGGGATTTTCTAATCCATTCCAAGTGAATAATGAAGCAAGTATTTTATAATTTTATCTATAATGAAGTATTTTTTATCAAGTCAATAATGAAGTAATTATTTTATACTTTTATCAGTAAGGAAGTATTTTTTATCAAGTGATATTCTTGTTAATGATCTTAATTTATTTTGTAGGTTCTCGACTTGTTAAATAAGCCATCAACCAACGGCACAAAAAAGTCACCAATAGGTTCTTGTCGAAATTAATTTTGTCAGAGTATTTTGAATGGTATGCTTATATTAGAGCTACTATACTTAGATTATTGGGTATTTTTGATAGGTTACGATTTATGATGTGGTCAATTATATGAGTCAAAGATGGTTGAAATTAGTGTTAATTTTGAATGCACCTTTTTTAGGACTCAAATTGGGATCACTGTTTAGCATATCATTCAATGAGTATTGGCTTGGCGCTTCCATGGCAATTACCAAAATGAGTATTTCCCCTTTAGTAAGTGCTTGTATTTTGAGAATTTCCTTCAAATACTCTCTTGGAGGTATTTCTCGATTTCCTAGTTTAGTCTAGAAAGTATCTTCCCCCTTTTTTTATTTCTTGGTTTTGTCTAGAGGCCTTTCTTAATTTCAAGAGGTTGCCATGTGTGTAAGGTCGGCTTCATTTTCAAGAGGTCGCCAAGGGCTACATTGCAAAGACCTCCTTGATGTGGTAGTTATGTGGTCAGCTTCATTTTCAAGAGATCTTTTTAATTTATTTCAAGAGATCTTTTTAATATTTGGTTTCAGATGCTAGAAGTAAAGAAGAGTAGTGTGTGAGCAAACTTTAGAGGGTTAAGCAATCCCAAAATCATTGTTCTTTAATTTCAAGCTTCTCACATGTATAGGTTTTTTATTATGGTCTTTTTTATTATTTATTATGCTGGCTTGGGTAAAATTGTAGGGAACATGACAAGAAAGTTTACCTCTTAGGTTTGACCTCACTTCTTTTTCTGCCTTCTAATCAGCTACCTAGGGAAGCATTGGAAAATGTGTTTAAAGCAAAACCTGAGGTTGTTGTTTCTTACAAGGAGCAACTAGCAGGTATCAATCAGGAAGCAATTCCTTCAAATGCCAAGTCGAGACACCATCAAACCCCCCCACCCCCCTAAGTAGTTCGAACAAATTTCAACTTTTAATGTATCATGTTTTTAATTGTGGTGCAACTGAGCGAGAAAATTTTCCATTTGATGCTGGTTTTCTTCTTATTTGAAATTATCTTTCTTGAGTTCTTTTTCTTTTTCTATTTTATGGTACATCTTGTAGATCCACAATTTAGTGATGAGACTTTTCTATTACGAATATTTATTTACTTGAACTTGTGATAGAAGTTAGCAAGGATGATAACAACAATGAGGATGAGATGGATGGATTTAATAGTGATGACAAGGATGATGATGAAGAGGATGAAATGGGTGTTGATGAGGAAGATGGTGATGTTGTAGACAACAAGAAGCTTAAAAAATTAGCAGCCTAGGTTTGCAGCTCAACCTATGCATTAATGTTCCATTTCTTCCCTATTGTGGCTTGTGTATATTGTATCCCTTGTCCATGGGATGTTCCTTGGTTTCCCTCCTCATCACCAAGGTTTGGTTACAAAAAGCGTGTGCGAATCAGATGATGGTCCATTGCACCTATGGAGTTTGTCTTGGGCAAGGGTTTGCTCCTCGTCTATGGACGTTGGCAACATTTCGGCATCTCCACAATCAAGAATTGCATTTTTCTTCTTGACGGTGTTGTTAGCATATTTGCTCATGCTAGTAGTGCCTCATATTTTGTACTATAGATGCAAAAATAGATTCACTATCGATCTCATTTCTTGGGTTGGAAGTAGACTTGGCAAGTCTACCAATATAGAGTGTATATGATATAGTCTATCATTTTCAAGCAGGTGGGGTTGACATGGAGAGAGAGAGACGGGGAGAGGGTGGGAGATGAGGGTTTGGGTGGGGACACATGGGAAGGGGTGGGGACATGTTGGAAGATGTGGGGGAGTGCACCTTCTTTTAGATATAGTATTGATTTTTCTATTCAGGCAATTCAATCATTTTACTGTCATACCTTGGTTTGTATTACTCTTACCCTTGTCATTCATTCCAAGAGGAAAAAAGGACTTTCACTCTTTCAGTTTCTTTTTATCAAATGCTACACAAAAAATAGGAAGATATTGCTTCAAAGTGTAAGATGGGGTTAGTGAAACGTAGAGTGGGGTCTACGTAGATGAGGAGCTTTTAATTTGTGGAGTTGACGGGTCTTATATCTAAATGTAGATGAGGTTGGAGATTGGCTGCTTATTGAGTGGTGAAGATTGGGTGTGGATGAAAACAGAGTTTTTAATTTGGACAATGTGATCATCCGATTCAATGCCAGACATTGATTTCAAGTTATAGATGTTCTTTCTATGCCCATGATGTTAGTGAAATATTTTCATTTCAATTTTCATAACTATATGGTTTTAAGTTGTGGAATGTAAGAAGTTTTTTATTTTTTTAATTGGTTAGAGAGGTGAGTGTGCTTTTTTCTCCACCGATGTGTGCTCTACACAGGACACAGGTCCAATTTGGTAAAAGCGAAATAAGGGAAGAATTGACATGTTTCTTTTTTTATTTTATCAATTTATCATTTTTATTCTAGAAGGAGGATGGTAGTGATAGTTTGCAATGGTAGTGTAGGTTTTTTGGGGATTATAACATAGGAAATCTTGGTGAGAGCTTGGTGGAGAAGGGTTGAGTTTATGAAAGCCTCATATAAGTACTCTAGGTGAGTACTGTAGTCTTATGAAAATGAGTCACCTTGAAAGTTTGTTCGTAGTAGAGATTATTCTCACATTTTTTCAAAAAGAATCATTAAGTCTCACATTACTAGGCACTTGCAATATTTCTTAGCCAAGCTATCACATGTATGCTTTACATTCTTCAGTGGAATAAATTTGTGTAAATCTTCGATTCTATATTGATAGTCAGCTAGTTCATTAGAAGATAATTGCCTTGTCTCCATTTGCAAAAAGTAAAATCTTTCTCATCATGTAGATGTTAAAGTTTTAGGTTAGACTTAGTTATATTTAATTAATATTAAAGCTTTAGATGTTTTCCTTCCTTTTAGTAGCATTTAATCTTTAATGTTATTCTTTTTAATCCATATCTGCTTTATCTCTTAGATTTTTAAGTTTGCAATTGTTCGCCAACATGTTAATCCGTTTTTACTTATAATTGCATTAGCATTGAAAGTTCTATCATTATTAGTATATCTTGTTGCTTAGTAGAAGTGATTATTGTGAGCATTTCCCTCTCTTTCTTTACAGTGCAATGTCTTTTTCTCATGCAGTCTTCTTCTAAGAATGTGGTGGTGGGATTTCTTCCGTTGAACAAGCAACCCAACTTTGCAAAACATATTATACATGTACTTTCATTTGTCTTCTATTCATTAGGCAAAATTTTGATGTAGTAGACTTTTTTATGTAAATCATGTCTACTGTAATACCTATATTTTAGAGTAACATGGTAGTTATTCCAAACTTTTGACAAATTTTAAGATTTTGGATTATTTTTAATTCTTTTATCATGAAAATAAAATAAACTTTTACCCCCCTCAAAGATATTTTGCAATGAAACTTGTCCATAATTTTTCAAGTATGTATTTTCTAGAAGGTTTCCATTATAAAATTTTAATTTGTGAGGAATATTTTGGTAGATATTGTAAAACAATTATCCGTCTTATAGATAATCAAAACAAACTATAAGTACGATGCGTTACAGTTGTTGTATAGGATAATTAATAAATTTTTATATCTATCTTAATTATATTGCGATGGATTAATTGTTAGCATATTCTTTCTAAGGCAACGAAGAAAATCGTTGTTAAAAGTATGTAAGATAACGAAAACATTAGTTGCTAAATTTAAAGTATGTAACGATTTTAGTCTTTTTAATTTGTCAATGATTATATTATTCGTTGTAGATTTAACAAAGGTTTGTATAGCAATGAATATGGCGACGGATAAAGTATTTATTGATAGGCCATATAATAATTTATTCGTCTTTATCTTTTAAAAATATTTGTTGCCTTTGACCCTATTTATTGTAATGTAAAGGTGTTATTATGGAGACTGGATTAAAGTCTGGCGTGAAGGTTCAATTTCAAGATGAGGAGGTCATCAAGCTGGATCGTTTTGATGGAACAAACTACACAAGGTGGAAGGACAAGATATTCCTACTTACGGCGTTAAAGGTCTACTATGTGCTTGATCCAAATCTTCATCCGGTGGTGGAACTCAAAGGGGATGATTCTGAACTCACCAAGGCTGAAGTTGCTGCTCTCAAGGAAAAGTGTGAGATTGACGAACCAGTATGCTGTGGGTACCTTCTTAACTCACTCACTAATCGTCTCTATGATCTCTATCGAAACTTAAAAACTCTGAAAGAGATTTGGTTGGCATTGGATACTAAGTATAGAAATGAAAAGGGAGGTATGGATAAATTTCTTGCACTAAAATATTATGAATTTAAGATGAATGATGACATGTCGATTATGGATCAAGTACACAAGTTACAGATTCTTGTTTCTCATTTAAGTGAACTACAAATTTCTGTTTATTCTGCGAAATCGGTGTTTAAGATCGATACGTTGTAGTACAGATCAAAATCGCTCATCAACAAATATAATTTATTACTTGAATTGAAGTCCGAGGTCGAACGCAGGGAGCAAATATGGAATTCATGCATTAATCTCAATAAATAATATAAATGAGCACAATTAATGATAATAATTGCTCAAAACTACTATTTAATGTAGCACATGAATATATCAAGAGTCTAATGAGGTAAAAAAAATCTAAGGTAAAATAATGGTGATTTGAATCACCAAGTATTAGCTTAGATACAAGTATATGCTAATTACTGAATGAATCAAATAATTGCACTCTGCTACAGTACCTCAAAGAGGCTTCTTCTCCTCAGCGTCTTCTTTTTCTTTCTCTCATATTCTTTTCTGTACAAGCCCTTCTTTTGTTCTTCTTCTCCCTTTTTCCTTTGGCCTTCTCTTCTTTTTTCTTAGTCTTTCCTTTGTCTTTCTTCCTCAAGGCTAAATGTTCAGCCAATCATACAGAGGAGCAAAACCCACCCTCCCCCGCTCTCTCTCTCTCTCTCTCTCTCACTAACACCAAGTAATCGGGTATTCGGGTCAAGCACGTACTCAGGCCCAGGGCTGCAGGCGTGGGTCACAGCCGAGGAGTGAAGACAGGTATACGGGTGAGAAGGGTAAGGAGGATCTCACCTTCGTGTTCTGAGGCAATAAGCCTAGAACATGAATTCAACTTATTCGGCCTCAGCGCTTTACCCACTTACGATGTGGGACTAATCCCATAGCTTTTCTCCTCACGCACGACTGTGAGCTGCTTGAGGTGTCTTCGTCCAATTCGCATAGGAGCTCTGTTCAAACACTCTAATTGACCGGGCGAAGGTGTTTGTGCTGCGATTCCACGTCACTTGGGACTCGCACCTGGAGCTGGGATCTTAGGAACATGGCCGGAGCTTGCTTGGAGCTGCTTCAGTAATGGCGGCAATGGTTGGCAAACCTGAAACACAAAGTATGGCCTTGCGGCCTTGTCAGAGAAGCTTAGTAGGATTGCGAAGATGCAGCAAAGGCGTTGGTGGCGGTGGCGTGCTGTGAGGGGGATTGGAGATGGCTGGTGAAGGCGGAGGAGGTCAGAAATTGATGGGTTGTTCGGTGGCACTTTTGTGTGGGTGGAAGGGTGAATAGGTATAGGGGTTTGGTTTGTGGAGTCGAGGCAAAGGTGTAGGGAGTTTCAGCGAGGCGTGTGATGCAGTGGAATGATGGGAAGGCCTCACCGGAGTGGTTGCTGGAGTGGAGGGAGGAAGGTGCTTGCGTAAGCGTCGAGGGATGTTTTTGGGATTTTTGGATAGGGAACTAACCTAAGATGCTAAAAGATCTAAACTAATCCTAATCTAATGGATGAAAGGGGTAGAGTGGCGTCGGTTTTGGCAGATCGATGTTGTGGAAGATGAAATCTCTGTTGAGGTGGATGGCGAGGAAGAAGGGTTCTGAGGGGCACTCGCCAGTGTTGTGAGATGTGGACAAATGAGACGAAGAGGAATCCGCCGGCTATTGTCTGTGACGGCGGACGAGGAAGGAGGTCGGAGAGGCTCGCTGAAGCTTGCGGAGCTTTTGGCTGGGGAGAAGGGAAGAAGGTGGGATACCAGCCAAGAACAAGTTAAGGATGTACGATTTAAATTGGGGATCCTTTTATAGGGCTCAAGGAGGCCTTCCAAACTTGGAAACCAAGCTTGGAAGCTTCCAAGCTTCGAAATCTATGGAGATCGAATCCTTTCAAAGGTTCGCATGAGAGATTAGGTGAGATCTGGAGACTTAGACAAGGCTCAAAAGGAAGGAAATTGCTTGACGAATCTCCCTTTCAATTTTGAGAGGGATTCGTCAAATAATCAATAAGTTCTTACTAAACGAAGCTCACCGGAGTAGGATTCCTTCACGAAAATGGTGGAAGGATCTTTTTGCAAAGAGTGATGACAAAGATAGGGGGCTTTTTGTAAGGAATTTCAAAAGTTAGGGGCATATGTGTGAGAGAAAAGAGTCAGACAGGACTGAAATGTAAGTTAGGTTAAGATGATCTCTGATTGGGTTAAATTTTGGTACAAACCTAATTTAGATCCAAAGAATATAATGGTGAAGTTGGATTTAGGTTTTGACCAAGTTTGACTGGTTAAATTGCGTAGAAACCCAAATTAGGGTAACTATCTGTCTGAGACTCTGTTTTAGGTCAAAATGGGTTTAGATGGTCAAATCAAGGATGCCAAACCCTGACGAATATTTTTCTATGATTTTTAGAGGATTTAAATGAATTTTGTTCTGATTAGAACCTTAGTTAATTAAGCAGGTATGTTTTTAAGGTTTCAGATGTCCATTAATTCTTGAAATGCGTGAAAACTCATTTATATCTGTATGAACCCACTTATTAGACATTTATGACAATTTGACCTTTAATTAACCTCTGAGAAATCTTGCGGTTATTCTTCATTTAAGATATTCTGTTAAACTGTAGATTTACCCCTGTTTTCATGGTTCTCTCAGAATGATTATGCAATGAATTATGGCTCTTTGGCGGTTATGTCGGAGCATTTAATGATGGAATATAATTAAATAAAGGTAGATATGACTGATGATGACGTTATCATCATGCCCCCATACCTAACTTTTGTTAGTCTCTTAGCAAAATCTCACAAAATTAACTCAAATTCTAGACCATGCCTTGATGTTCAAAGTCCTGATTTTTTCTTCTTTTTAGAAATTAGATCAGAATGCTAATAGTAGGCCTAGAGGTACTCAAGTACCAATCAAGATCTAAACTTGACCAGCTTTAGCCTTAGTCTGTTGTGAAGGTTTCTATAGTCCACAGAAACTAACTTAAGGTTTGTTGGATCCAGAGGTTAAAGCACCCGTGCTTGTAATATGGTTAGTCCAGGTTTAGCTTGCAGTGCATTTTTGTAAGAGATAGGGATAGAAGAATTCTTGTATTTTTTGGAGAGTTTTCTCTCTTTTTCTTTATTTCTAGCTTCGGATTGGCTCAAAAACACGTTCAGTATCGGATTCCTTGTTCTCACCATCTTATGAGGACATGAACCAATTCAAGTCCTATGAGGACATGAAGGAAGCAGAAGTACTTATGGGAAATCATGTCACTGCTAGAGTTGTTGGAAAAGGAAGTGTAGAGTTAGGGTTCACCTCTGGGAAAAAACTCACATTAATAAATGTGTTCTATGTTCCTGATCTAAGGAAGAATCTTGTATCTGCAAGTCTGTTATGTAAAAAGGGCTTTAAAATTGTTCTTGAATCTAATAAGATTATTGTAACGGAGAACGACTTGTTTGTTGGGAAGGGCTATTCCTTTGACGGCATGTTCAAGTTTAGTATCAATGAAATAAATTCTACTTCTGCTTATATTGTAGAGTATCCTTCTTCTTTGTGGCATGCTAGATTAGGACACTTGAATTTTCGTTCCTTGAAATATATGTCCAAACATGATTACATAGCTTGTAGAAATGATCATGCTGATAAATGTGAAATCTGTGTTGAAGCTAAGCTGACCAAGAAACCCTTTCCTAAAATTGAAAAGGATACAACATTATTAGAAGTAATACATTTATATATTTGTGAGTTGAATGATCATTTGGCAAGAGGAAAAAAATATTTCATTACTTTTATAGATGATTTGTCACGCTTCTGTTGACATGCTATCGAGGAGTTTTAAAGAGTAATCGTCGTAGCAAAGCCTCAATCACTCGAAAATAATTAAATTTTATAACTCAAAATCGTAAAAAGAGTCCGAGGTCGAACACAGAGAACAAATAATGGCAATTCACAACATTAATCTTTATTTAAAATTAATGAGCACAATTAATTGATCTCAATAATAAATATGCAATGAATATAATTTGTTAGATTGTAATTCAAATGATGAGATAAAAAGAATGGAGAGAATATAAAAGGTGGTGATTTAGATCACCAATTAGATTTTCTAATTAAGCATACATCTCATATTCAAATTATTCAGTACTTTCAATCAAAATTCAATCTTAACTTACGTTCTTAAATTATTCAATAGTGCTCAGAACCAACTCAATCAGATGTCTTAATAGAACAGAAGGCTCTTCAAAGAGCCTTCCTCTTCTTTCTTCTTCAGCTTCCTTCTTCACAAGCCTCTTCTTTCTTCTTTCCTTCTTCAGAGGCTTTCTTCTCCTTTAAATCCTTCCTCAAGCACAGAGCACCAATTTCCTTCGGTGGCTAAGTGTCGCATGGGAGCTAAGGTGGGCAGAGCAAAACCCTCCCCTTCTCTCTTACAAATCCTCCCTTTCTCTCTCAAAGACCCGGGCGTAATCGGATTCGGATACGAGTTATCAGGTCTAGAATAGTGTCCAGGCTTGTAGGTGTGCGGTCGCAAGCAAGGAGTGCGTAATCAGGTGAAGCGGGGACTCCCCAGTGACTTGGGCGATAAGGCCATTTCACAAAATTGTATTATACTGCTCAAGCGGTTCCTCATCCACTGATGTGGCACTAAAGTGCCTGCTCTCCTCTTTGCGCAAGACCGTAGCAAAAGCTTTGTCAATTGGGTGTGCTGCAGCGGCCAAGTCTTCGATTGAAGGGCCTGAGAAGAGTCCTGGGAGTGTTGCACATGGCCTGGAAGTGGAATTGAGGGAAATTGCGGCTGGAGGACAGTGGTCGAGGTTGGAAACGTCAAGGGTGATGGCAGAGGTCCGGCAATCACCTGAAAAGTAGAGAACAGCCTCGTGGCCACGTCAAATATGCTTAGGAGGATCGCCGAGTGATGGTGAAGGTGGTGGTGGTGTTTGCATGGTGTGGGAGTGGGCATGGAGGTCGGGTGAGGTCACGGACGGAATGCGATGGAGGTCATGTTCGGTGGGGTGTTTGATCGGGTGAACCGAGGAATTAGGTGAGGAGTTTTGTTGGGTGAGATGAGGCGGTGCTTTTGGAGGTGGAGCGGGTGCGTTTGGTGGTGTATGGACGGTGGAAGGTCATGTCCGAGGTACGCTGGATGTGGGGAAGACGGAGAGGGAGCGGGTGAATTGGCGGTCGAAACAAGAGTTAAAAGAAGGGAAAGAGAGTAGAGGGGAATAAGAAGTAAGGGAGCCTAATGTTAACGGTTGAAAGGGGCAGGAGGGCATCAGCTGTGATTGGCTAGCGCGGTGGAAGAGAATACCTCCGGTGAGAGGGAGGAGAGGAAAGAAAGAGTCGGAGAGCTCCTCGCTGGTATTGTGAATAGCGGACGAAGGAGAGGAAGATGGGCCGCTTGATTTGTCCGTCTAGTGGCCAGAAGAAGGGAGTCGAGGAAGCTTGCCGGAGTCGCAGCGGAGGTGGCTGGAGGAATGGAAAGTTGAGGAAGTTGAGGCTAAACCAGACTAAGGAAGAGCGGTTGTGCATGAGGAAAGTTTATAGAGCTTCAAGGCGAGCTCTAGAACAGGAAACAAACCTAATTGGCTTACTTAGGATTCAAGAAAACACCCACTGATCTCGTGGGTTCGCACGGCCAATCAGGTGTGATTTGAGATCCAAAACTGGGCCCAATCGATTCTCCATGGTGTGAACATCAATCCCACCAATTTCGGTAGAATATGATGAAGATTCAAGTAGGTTTAGGCATGGTCAAAGCCAGCCTGGAGGTTGGTTAACCTCCAATGGTGGTAGGGACCTACTTGAGAAGAAGATAACAAAGTTAGGGGGTTATTTGCAAGGATTTCAAAGCTAGGGTCGTGTATGAGAGAGAGAGAGTATGATTGGACTAAAATACAAACTTGGTCAAGATGGACTCTGATTGGGTTCAAATTTTGTTCCAAACATAATTTGGACCTAAGGAATTTGATGGTGAAGTTGGATATCAGTTTTGCCCAAGTTTGACTGTGTAATTTGCACAAAAATTCAAATTAGGGGAGAATTGTGTCTGTGACTCTATTTAAGGTCAAAATGGGTTCAGATGGTAAAATCAAGGATACCAAATCTCATGGAATATTTTTCTATGAATTTTAGAGGGTTTAGATTAATTTTATCCTGACTAAAACCTCAGTTATTTAAGAGGGTCTGAAATTAGGATTTCAGGTGTTGCATTGGTTCTCGAAATGCGTGAAAATCCTTTTCTGTCTGTGTGGAGCCTCTTATTAGAATTTAATGTTCATTAGACCTTATATTAACCCCTGGGAAATCCCATGGTTATTTTGCATTTATAATGTGTTGTTAAAACTGTAGATTTAACCCTGATTTAATGCACTCTTTTAAGAATTGATGTTCATTGAGTTATGGATCTTAGGCAATTATGTAGGAGCATTTGTCAATTGATTCTGACTAATTAAATCTAGTTATGGCTCATGATGATGTTATCATCAGGTTCACATATGTGTACTTGCTAAGATCTAAAGATGAAGCTTTTGAGAAGTTCAAAGAATTCAAAGCTGTTGTTGAAAATCAAAAGGAAAACAAAATAAAAATCCTTAAGTGCAGACGAAGGCATGCGAGGAGAAATTTGAGCCGTCCAAACTCGCAATCGGATGGCTGAGATTTGAAGAACGTGAGCAGGCATTTTGAGCGTAGCAGGCGAGGTGGCGCACGTGGCACGCACACGTCGGCCACGATTAGACCTTTAGTGATGGATAAATCCATCACTAAAGACCTGATATTAATGTTTTAAGCTTGAAAAGATAAATTTGCCCTTAATTCCTACAACTATAAAAGGAGACCCAACCTCCACTTCTTCATCCCTTCCTTCACTTCTCTCCCTCTCCAAAGCTCAAGAGAAGCTTGTCCTACACCCGGGATGCTATTTTAGAGCTAAATCCAATTTTCTCACCCCTGTTTCGAAAGTGGATCCCGTGACGATGATGACATACTGCCTCATTCCTACTTCTTCCTACTTCGTCCTCCTTCCTCCTGCTCCGTCCTCCGTCTTCCAGGCATCGCTTCGTCTGGCTCGTCCTCCAAGCATTCATCGAGGAGGATAACATCTCTCTCCCTTCTTTTTAATCGCTTTCTAGAATAGAATTTTCTGCTTTCTAGTTGTAATCATTTCCCACTTTGTAGTTGTAAAAACATTCTGATTATATTAAGTGATTGTTCTCTCTCTCTCTCTTTCTCTCTCATTGTTTATATCAATTCCAGTGTAATTATTTCATTTTCAAACAAAAACACAAAAAAATATAAATCGCGAATTTTAGATCGACGTAGCCTCCCTGTGTTCGACCCGGAATTCTTAAAATTTTGATATAAATTTATTTGTTGACGGATTTCTTCGCAAATTGAACTACAACGACGGGTTTTTTTGAAACCAACTTTGATCGCGTAATTTTCAACGCCCAACAGTGGACGACTTTCTGACTTAGGGGTATTATCCGCCCCGAACCTCTATAGTCATCCAAAAATATTTGGGTGTCTTGATTGGATCCATTACCTTCTGTCCCTCATCTACTCCATCGGTGCATGTTCGGAAGGAGGTCTTTAAGACCACCCTTAAGGCCTCCATTAGTCATTCACTCTTGTTGAGGTCAAGCCTCGACTTCTGTGTTTGTGCAACAACCTGATCACATTGACATATCTTCTGATTCAGAACCTACTTCCCCCTTATCAACTATGGATCACCAAGAAGATCAGCCTAACCTTGAGCAATTATTCCATGATTTTGAAAATCGAATCAATGCCATCATCAACCCACCGCCGCGTCCTCAAATACGAGATCACTATAATCCCGCAGCGGTGGAGATCGAACCCCGAATCAACATTCTCGTGGGAAGACCTGAGGTGGATCTCAAGCCTAGCATGCTTCATATGACCCCAAAATTTCATGGCTTGAACTCCGAGGATCCTTTCCGGCACATCAAAAACCTAAAACATCTGGCTTATACTTTCGAGGCAGATGTGCAAAATTGGGACGGATTACTCTTAAAACTCTTCTCATTCTATCTGGTTGACAAAGCCGCTCATTGATTTCATACTCAACCACACATGATCAACACATGGAGAGAACTTCAGATTGCCTTCCTGCAAAAATTCTACCCCATTGGTCGTACAAACACAATGCGGCACCAAATCACACACTTCTCCCAAGGAGTGAGAGAAGCTCTACACGAGGCATGGGATTACTTCCTGGATCTCATGCATAAGTGCCCCCATCACGGAGTTCCGAAGTGGGAACAAGTCCAATCCTTTTACCACTGACTCGGTGACGACATCAAGCTATTTATTAATGCAACTTGTGGTGTTAGCATCGTGGGTCAACATGAGGACATGATCTGGGAAATTCTCGAGAACATGTGCAAGAACTCCTTGAATAATGAGTCACTGGGTGTGTACGACCGGACGTCCACCTGCGCATTGACAAACAATTGAGGGGTACACAAATCCTGAGGCCTTTCCACATCCGTTGATCTGGAGTTGGTGGCCAGTCAATTGGATAAGGTCTCCGTTATCGAAAAGAAGGTGGACGACATCACTTGTCATCTACACAAATCCACCTTTGCACATCATAGCACATACACGCACCCACCCATGGGAAGGGAGGCTGCGCACATCATCTACCATTCACCGAGGATGGATGCATATCCACGCCCGTTTGATTATGGCTTCGGAGGCAACTCTAGGTTAGCCCACCATAATTGGGGGAACTCTAAACCCCCGTACCTTGATTATCTCAAAGCTCCTCAGACCTGCGAGGACCTCCACTCTATCCAGAATAATCCTTTCTCCAACACCTACAACCCTGGATGGCGGAATCATCCTAACTTTGCGTGGTCGAGAAATAACCCGAATCTGAGATCTCAATTCCAACCCCAACCACAGAATCAGCGACCATATCAACCCACTCAACCAAGGCCTAATCAAAATTACCAATCTGGACAGCCTAAAGAAGATCAGACATCTTTGATTCTCCAGACCTTGGTTGACATGCAAAAACAACACAAAGAAGAGATCTCTGAGCTACGCAATCAATTAGCCCAATTGGCAAGCACTCACCAGCCTGGTGCACTCCCTTCTCAGCCTCTTCCAAACCTAAATAACGTAATGAACCAGAGGCTTGTTATGAACATAAATCAGGGCCAAGGTCACTTTATTTATCAGGCTCCTTCTGCTCCATCACCTGATGGGATGATGCTTCAACTTCATACTCGGGATTTCAGCAGCAAACACCTATTTTGCCAAACTCAAACCAGAATCAGGCAGGTTTAAATTCTGTCACCACCGGTAGTGGAAAAGCAACACAAGGCCCACCTTTTCCTAGCCACGACATGCCTGAGACTGTAGACCCTAACCCTAGATTGGTCATCCAGGACACGCCCATTCCTGATAAAGAGCTTAAGCCAACTCTAGAGGAACCATCTGAGGTTCCATTTCCCGAGGCCTTGACCAAAGGAAAGAACATAACCAAACTCGTGGCACCTGAGAACTTGGTCAAGCTCTTTGAGTATGTCCAAATAAACATCCCCTTGATGGATGCAATTCACCACGTACCGGCTTACGCACAATTCATGAAAGATGTGCGTACACCCAAGCGTATGCCGCAAACCAAAGGCGGGAACCTAATCATACTATCGAAGCAAGCCAACTCCATCATTTTGAGCAAACTCTCGCCTAAGGCAAAAGTCCCAGGCACCCCATTGATCTCCTGTGCTATCAGTTTGACCGAGCCTTATTGGACCTAGGAGCTTCCATCAATTTGATACCCACATCCCTACTAGACCACTTTGAGGAATCTGAACTTAACCAACAGAGATTACTTTGCAGTTTACTGATTGATCTATTAAGTCACCATTGGAGTACTCGAGGATGTCATAGTTAGGGTACATGATTTTTACTTTCCCATGGATTTCATCGTCTTAACATGGATGCTCCTGAGAACTTGAAGAATACACTGATCATATTAGGGGGGCCCTTTCTGGTCACAGCTAGGGCCAATATTAATTGTGAGGACCAAATTGAGTTAAAATTTGGGAGCAAGACACTAAAGATCAACATCTTTAAGGCTCAACAAGAAATTAATTACGGAGTTATTGAACAAATTTGTGATGTCGAGGCCGTGGTTGACGATCCATGTATCAAGGAAAACCAGATTATTTCTAATCAACCACAAGAAGATCAAAACTCACAATTAGAGGAGCCTGAACCTAACCTAGACACACCCATAGCTCCTTCCTTTGCCCTGACACCCACCCTGAACCACCTGCTACTATTGACAATCTAGTATGGAATTAAAGCCTCTTCCCAATCATTTGAAATATGTTTTTTTGGGTTCCAATCAGACGTTTCCTATGATTATCAACTCCCGACTCACATCTGATCAAGAAACACGCTTGATTACTATCCTCCAGCAGCATCGGAGAGCCATTGGATGGACTCTTGATGATCTGACTGGCATCAACCCCTCATATTGCACACATCACATCTATACCGAAGAGGGCTCGTGACCATCCCGTGAAATGCAGAGATGCCTCAATCCAAACCTGCAGGATGTCATGAAAAAAGAGGTCATCAAGTGGTTAGATGCCAGTATCATCTACCTGAACTCTGACAGTCGTTGGGTGAGCCCAATCCAGGTTGCACCCAAAAAGGCAAGACTCACCGTAATTATGACTGAAACCGGAGAGGCTATACCAACCTGTATAGCTAACTCGTGGAGAGTCTGCATTGATTACAGAAGACTTAATACCTCCATGAAAAAGGATCATTTCCCATTACCTTTCATTGATTAGATCCTCAAGAAACTAGTGGGAAATCTATTCTTCTACTTCTTGGATGGGTACTTTGGGTATAACCAGGTTGCAATCCATCCTGAGGACTAATAGAAGACTACGTTCACCTGCCCCTTTAGGACGTATGCATTCCGAAGGATGTCGCTCGGTCTCTGCAATGTACCTACTACTTTTCAGCGGTGCATGCTTGCCATATTCTCAGATATGGTAGGTGAATACCTTGAAGTCTTCATGGATGACTTCTCGGTATTTGGAGAATCTTTTGATGATTGCCTCCTACACTTGGTCCAAACCCTCAGGCGGTGCATTGACGTGAATTTGGTTCTTTCCTGGGAAAAGAGCCACTTCATGGTACCTGAGGGAATTGCCTTGGGACATCTCGTCTCTGAAAAAGGCATCCAGGTTGATCAAGCCAAGATGAATCTGATTTCCAAGCTCCTTATGCCTAGCTCGTCAAGGACATCCGATGATTTCTGGGGCACGTTGATTTTTACCGTCGATTCGTTCCCGATTTATCAAAAATGGCACACTCCCTGACTACTCTGCTTTCTAAGGATGTCCCCTTCGAAATCATCAAGTAATGCACTCATGCATTTGAGATCCTACGTGATCGAGTTACCCAAGCACCTCTCCTGCAGTCCCCTGATTGGCCTCAACCCTTTGAGATCATGTACGATGCATCTAATTATGTTGTGGTGCGGTACTTGGGCAGAAAATAGACAGGAAACCTGTGGTCATCTACTACGCTAGCAAGACACTTGACGAGGCTCAGCGTAACTACATAGTTACTCAGAAAGAGCTGTTAGCTGTACTATTTGGCCTGGAGAAATTCAGATTTTATCTTTTGGGTTCTTGTTTTATCATATACTCCGATCACACTACAATAAGGCACCTCCTCATGAGGAAGGACGCAAAACCTTGACTAATCCGCTGGATCTTGCTGTTGCAAGGATTCAACCTCGAGATTCGCGACAACGTGGGAAAGCAAAACGTGGTAGCTGACCACTTGTCTCGCCTTCCTTCTGACGTTATTAACCCTTCCAAACCCATCACATAACACTTTCCTGATGAGCACCTCCTGACTATCAGTACAGGACTTCCTTGGAATGCTTATTTAGTGAAGTACTTGGCGGCACATCAGATCCTGTCTAATTGGCCAAAGGCCAAGAATTACAAATTGCTTTCCGATGCCAAGTACTACATCTGGGAGGACCCGTACCTCTTCTGCATTGGTGCTGATCAGATCATCAGACATTGCATCCCAGAAGCGGAAATTCAGGACATTTTGTCCTTCTTCGGACATAAAATCACAGCAAAGGTCCTCTAGTGCAGCTTTTACTGGCCCACGATTTTCAAGGATGCATACGATCACTGTAAGGCATGCACTCGTTGCCAGTCCTTGGGCAACATGAGTCACTGCGATATGATGCCTTTACAACCGATTCTCGTATGTGAAATCTTCGATATTTAGGGGATTGATTTTATGGGACCCTTCCCTACCTCGGACGGCTTCGAGTACATTCTCCTTGCTGTAGACTACGTGTCCAAATGAATCAAAGCCATCCCAACCCGAACCAACGATCATAAGGTGGTGATCAAATTCATTCACCATAACATCTTTTCACGGTTCGGTGTCCCACGTGCCATTATCTCTGATGGAAGGACCCATTTCACAAATGCTCAGTTCAGATCACTGATGACCAAGTATGGGGTATCACACAGAATCTCGACTCCTTATCACCCCTAAACCAATGATATAGCTGAACTATCAAATCGGGAGATCAAGAAAATTCTTCAGGTCACTGTTCGACCTGATAGGAAAGATTGATCATCCCAGCTTCCGGAAGCCTTGTCGGCTTATAGGACCGCCCATAAGACCCACTTAGGCATGTCTCCCTTCATATTGGTGTACAGGAAGGCATGTCACCTCCCCATCGAGTTGGAGCACAAAGCCTATTGGGTAGTACGGAAGTGTAATCTAGATCTTTCTAAGGCTAGAACCCACAGACAACTTCGAATGAGCGAGATCCATGAACTACGCAATGACACGTACGAGAACTCGTGAATTTACAAAGAGCAGGTTAAGGCCTTTTACGACAAGCACATATCCAGAAAGATCGTTCATCCTAGTCAAAAGGTTCTACTCTTTAATGACAAGCTAAAACTCTTCCCGAGCAAACTCAGATTGAAATGGATTGGACCATATCTTATTCGACATATTTCGGAAATGCAGCCGTTGAAATCAGTCAACCCAGCCTTGTTTTGAACCTTTTATTGTGAATGGCCAGCAACTTAATCCATTCATTGAACTCACCGATACAAACTTGGCTAAGGTATCTTTTGATCTCCATTCTCCCTGAGCTTATTGCGCTCGGCTAATGGCGTTAAACTCAGCACTTAACAGGAGGCAACCCATTATCTTTTTGAAAAAACCCGAAACCCTTCTTGACACATCTTGTTGCTGAACTCATATTGCACTTTAGGGTTCATCCATTAAAACAACCAACTCCACCTCTGGTACCCATACCAGAGCTTGAAATCATCCTCAACAGTCATCCCGACCCCTGCACCCACCTAAACCTATTCTAATGTACGATCTAAGCTGAACTCGAACCCACCTAATTTATAATGAGGACATTGCAAATAGTAGGCACGGGGGGTATTAAAGTGCAAAATGCTGTAAGAATCACTTCACAAGAAAGGGTTTCGTCAAAAAAAGTATATATTCCAAAAAAAAGGGGGGGTTGAGGAAAAACAAGAGACATTTTGAGAGAAAATTAAAAAGAAAGGAGCACAAAGAAAAAGAAAAGAAAATTGAGTCTCTTAGAAACAAGTTGGAACCTACCCACCTTCTAGGCTGGATCGAATGATGAATTAAGACCTGAAAGGCTAAAACTTAAGGGATCAGTGGCGAATACCGACCTTAGACCTCTTGGATCGATTTTGATTTAAACACTCATGTACTTGTCAAGATTCGGATTAATCCTCAAAAGGTTGGGGAAAATGCAAATCTTATGTATTAGGTCTAAGGCTTAGGGAGTATTCAACCCCATTAACTAATCTCTGGTTTGCGAGGCTTGGTAACTTAAGCACTCTAAATCACTCACATTCTGATTCAGTGTGCTCTAAAGTTAAAATCATGCTAAAGGGCATTTAATCTATTTTGAAAAAGGTCCTAAGATCTAGATTAGGAATGGCTCGAAAACACAAGTTGATTTGGACGAGTTCACAGCATGAAGAAGTAGGAAATTTCCCTCGAAGATGCGCAATAACATATCATCTCCTCGATGCTTGTCTCCTAGGATATCTAAATATCTTACTGGGGGCATCCAAGCACATTGTGCTGGTTCAAATGCCATGGGTGACATTATCACGAAATGTCGATTATCAGGGTTTGGATTTAGCTACAGAACGCCATGGGCGAGATTATCCCAAAATCTCAAAAGCCAGGGTTCTGGGGGTTTCCATGGGTGGTGCTATCTCGAAGCATCAATTGCCAGGGACCTTGCGAGGATTGATGGTGGGGACATGGAATCCGATACAGACTGTGTTTAAGACCAATCCAAGGGTGGATCTAAGGGAAAATATAATGAAAAGAAAAGAGAGAGAAAGCTCTCCGCAAATCAAATTCTCCTTCTATGTCTCTCTCAAAATGCACTAGCAAACTAAACTGGGCTAACCTTGTTTTAAGCGTGGGTGCTTTAACTGCTGGGTTCAATAAACCTTAGGTTAGTTCCTGTGGGCCTTAGAAACCTTCGCGGCAGATTGAGGCGAAAGCTAGTCAGGTCTGAATTTGGGCTAGCACTTGAGTACCTCTAGGCCTTTTGTTGGTATTAAGATATGATTCCTAGAGATGCGACCTAGTAAGGCATCCTGACTGTTAAATCTGACCTAGATAACTGGTTCGATTCAGATGGTTTTGCTAAGGGACTAACAAAAGCTAGGTATGGGGGTATGATGGGAATACCATCATGAGCCATAGCTAGCTTAGTTTGATCTGATTAAGTCAATAAATGCTCCTACATATCTTTCAGTAGGTCTTAAGGGCATAAACAATGATTTGAGAAGAAGACAAGAATATAGGGTTATTTCTGCAAATTTACCATTCTATCACAAAAATAGAATAATCGTGGGTTTTCTCAGGGGTTAAATAAAGGTCAAAATGTGCTTTAGAGTCTTACAACAGGGTTCATACAGAATGAACGAGTTTTCACGCGTTACAGGAATTAATGGACATTTGAAATCCTAAAAACAGACCGCTTAATTCACTAAGGTTCTGGTCAAGATAAAATTCACCTAAACCCTCTGAAATTCATAAAAAAATATTATCTAGGGTTTGGTATGCTTGTTTTGACCATCAGAACCTAATTTGACTAAAAACAGAGTCTCAAGTAGAAAGTTGCCCTAATTTGGGTAACTATGCAATTTTCCCAATCAAATTTGATCAAAACCAAAATCCAACTTCATCGTTGGATTCCTTGGGCCTAAATTAGGTTTGTAACAAAATTTGGGCCCAATATGAGAGCATATTGACCAAGTTTGCATTTTGGTCCTATTTGACTATTTTTCTCACACCTGTGCCCCTAACTTTCGAAAAATTTACATTTTGGTCCCTAACTTTTGTCATCTTCTTTACAAGCTTGTCCCTACTGCCATTGGTGTGAACGCACCTTGCTCCGGTGAGATTCGAGCAGAGATTTCTCACTCGATTCTCAATCGAATCTCAAATTTGAACTGGAGATCCCTCTTGAAATTATCTTCCAATCAGACTGATTCTTAAGCTTCAATTCTTTCCCAATCTCTCATTCGAATGCATGAGAGATTTGGGTTTCCTATTCCGGCAAACCTTCCAAGCTTACAAACTTGATTTCCAAGCTTCAACCGCCCTCTAAAGGCCTATAAAAGGATACCCAATGCACACCGATCATTCCATGCTCGATTTTGGCTAGAAATTCCCCACATTCCTCCTTCCTACACCAGCTGAAAGGCTCCTCGAGCTCCAACGATTTCTTCCGACCTCCATCGTCTGCTCGCAATACCGGCGACGGATTCTTCTTCCTCGTCTTCCTCCGCGTCGTGCGATACTAGCTAGCGTGTCTCCCTCTGTCGTCCTTGCCGTCCTACCTTCACTGAAGTCATCTTCGTCCCCGACGTCGACCACACCAGAACCTGCGTCGCCTCTACTCCTCATTGTCCTTCAACCACCTAGATAAGTTCCCTATCATCTCTACTTCACAACCACACCAACCACTCTACATTTTGACTGCTGACTCACTCGCACGGCCTCTGTCTTCCACCTCGCCGGCATACCTCTGGTGAGTTCACACGACCACCACACTCCACCAAATTGGCCGCCACTCATCCCTACACCTCCACCTTGATCCCTGGAGCAAGAGTCCTAACTTAGTTAGGCTGATTGCCCCTCCTAACCACCCATCAAGCGACCCACTGTTCTCCGACCTAATCCACCTTTGCCACGCTCACCCATGATCTCCCACAGCACACCACCGCCACCATCACATTCGTCGCATTCAGACAAAGCTCCTGATCTATTTTGACAAGGTCGAGAGGCCATTTTATCCTTTTTAGGTGCTTCATCGGAGCTCCACCGTCGCAACGTCGTCTCCGGCTTCATTCGTCGTGTTCTAGCTGTGTTCTTCCTCGCCAACACCTCCAAGTGCTGCAGCTTTGTTCCAGAATCATTCCTAGGTATCTGATTTGGAGAGATACCATCAGCTGCAGCTGCAATTGACGGGGATTCCATTTGTGGACGCTCACACTTAAACCTCTGTGGGATAGTCGCACCTCGATTTGGAAAGGGTAGCTACAGCAGCATATATTGAAAAAGTCCCACAGACTCTTCACCTCCTAACATGAGGGTGAGGTCCTCCTTACCATCACTACCCGACCCGCCTAACCCGCTCCCACACCTCGGCTACTACCCACGTCAGTAGCCCTGGTCCCGGGTACGTGGATCCCGGAAACCCGATTACCTGAGCATCTGAGCTGGCATTGAAAAAGAGAAGAGGAAGAGAGAAAGAGAGAGCGCGAGGGTAGGGGGTTTTGCTCTCACCAACACTTGTGCGATACTTGGTCATGAGAAGTGAAGAAGACAGAGCAGAGAAAGAAGAGGAGAACCGTAGAAGAACTAAACAAGAGAAGCTACAGAAGGCAGAAGAAGAATAGAACAATAGAGGAGAAGTAGCGAGGCTTGAAAAGTATTGTAGCATCAGACGTTTAAGACGTATGATACTCCTTCTTCGAGCTTCTCAGGCTATATTATCTTGACATAACTTGATTTGCATTTGTTTGGTATTATTGTATAGGGTAATTGGTGATTCAAGTCACCATTTTACCCTATTATTTTTGCACGTTGATACTTGAATTCTTGACATATTATTCTGAACTAAGTTTTGGCTGAAATTGCTTATATATTGTGATCATGAGATTCATATTTGCCACTTGCTCCCAACAAACAACCTCGGATTTTATTCAAGTATAAATATTATTTGTTTTTCTCGTTGATTCGATCTATACTGGAATGCGACAATTTTAAAACCCGTTTCAGAGCGACTAACAATGTCTAAGATAAAATAATGGTGATTTGAATCACCAATTATTAGGCTTAAGTATATACATATCAATCACTCAATATTTGAAATAAATGAATAGTGGCTTGAACCACTTAAGTTTAATTCCACGTAAGCAAATGTATCAAGCTAAATCAGCCTCATCAGACGTCGGCAATGAATATCAGACGACTTAAACTTCACCTTGCTACAATGCTTTGAATGTTCTATTCTTCTCTTTCTCAGCCCTTTCTCTTCTCTTGATGTACAAGGGCTTCGCACCTTTCCTCGCGACTAAGTGTTGAGCCTCCTTCCTTCATAGAAAAACTACCCCTCCCCCGCTCTCTCTTTCCTTTCCCCCTTTGTCTTTCTCTCAAACTAGGGTAATCAAGTATCCAAATAAGCATACTCAGGTCCAGGGCTACGGGCGTGGGTCACAGCTGAAGAGTGGTAAATCTTAGGCAGGTCGGGTTAAGTGAGGGGTGTGTGGGGACCTCACACCCAAGTGTCTGAGGCAATAAGCCTAGACACAAAAATAATATATGCGGCTCAAACGTCTCCAAATCCCATGATGTGGGACTTTCTTCAGTCCCCTTCTTTGAATGTGCACAGCAGCAGCAGGTGGTGTCAAATTTAGGTCCCTGGAGTGGTCAATGCTCCCAATTGACCACTAGGGAAGATGCCTTAGGTGATTCTGCATCACCTGGAGTTAAGATCTAGGTTCTTCATGGCCTTCGAACACGAAGAACAAGGCTTCGATGGCGATGGAGATGGCGGAGACTGACGAGACCTGAAACTCAAGAATAAGGCCTCACGGCCACATTAAAATAGCTCAGGACCTTCGCCGAACCTTGGCGAGTGTGCGGGTAGTTGTGGTGTGGCATGGTGTGTGAGGGTGTATGGTGGTCGGATGGAGTCGGGGATGGAGGTGCGGCAGTGGGTTGGTCGGGGACATGCTTGGATGGTCGTGTGGGTGGAATAGATGAGGGGTTTTGTTCGGGTTGTTGTGGCAAAGGTTGTAGAGTTGTCGGCGAGGCGGGTGGTTGTGTGTACTGTGCGAAGAGCCTTGTCGGAGAGCGGCCAGAGCGGATAAAGATGAAGGTGATTAGCAGCGTCAAGGGGTGTTTTTGGGATTTTTGAATAGGGGAAACTAATCTAGGAGATTAAGGGAACTAATCTAACCTACTTTAAGGGATGAAAGGGGTATGATTGGAAGCGGCATTGGCAGGCTGATGCCGTGGAAGATGAATGCTCCGGAGATAGGGGCAGCGACGACGAGGAGAAATGGGTGATGACCGCTGGTATTGCAGTGCACGAATGAAGGTAAGGGAGAGAAATCCACTCGCTATGGTTTGTGAGAGCAGATGAGGAAGGAGATCGAAGGAGGTCATCGGAGCTTGGTCGGAGAGGGGCCGGAGGTAGGGAAGAAGAAGAGATTTTGGCCCCAAACCTAGCTAAGAAGGTAAGGCATACCTCACGGGTTCTTTTATAGGCCATTGGGTCGAGTTTCAAGCTTGGAAACCAAGCTTGAGTACTTCACAAATTAGGAAATAGGTTTAGGATTTCCAAGAGTTTGCATGAATTCTTGGATGAATTAGGGAGGTCGTGGAAGAGCTCAGATGGAAGGGGATCTCCTCAAGAGTTTCCCTTCCAATTTTGGAAGATATTCGCCGCAGATTCAGTGAGATAACTCAGATTGAAACCTTCCATGTATGGACAGAAGGTACCAATGGCGATAGGAACCTTTTGGTGAAGGTGACGACAAAGTTGGGGACCCATATGTAAGGAATTCAAAAAGCTAGGGGTGCATATGTAAGAAAAAGAGTCAAACTGGACCAAAATATAAACTAAGTCAAGACGAGCTCTGATTGGGTCCAAATTTTGGTACAAAACTAATTAGGCTTAAGAAATCTGATGGTGAAGTTGAATTTAGGTTTTGACCACTTTTGACTGGGAAAATTACGTAGAAACCCAAATTAGGGCAACTATCTATCTGAGACTCTGTTTTAGGTCAAATTGGGTTCCAATGTTCAAATCAATAATACCATACCTTAGAGAATATTTTTATATGATTTTTAGAAGGTTTAAGTGAATTTTATCTTGACCAGGACCTCAGTGAATTAAGCGGATCTATTTTTAGGGTTTTAGATGTCATTTAATTCTCAAAATGCGTGAAAACCCATTTTTATCTGTATAAACCCACTTATTAGGCATTTATGACCATTTAACCTTCAATAAAACCCTAGGAAACCCCGTGATTGTTCTGTAATTAAGATATTCTGTTAAAATTGTAGATTTACCCATATTTTAATGCATTTCTCTCAAAAGGGATATGCAATGAATTACGGCTCTTTGGCGGTTATGTAGGAGCATTTATCACTGGTTTAATACTAAATAAAGCTATATATGGCTGATGATGACGTTATTGTCATACCCCCATGCCTAACTTTTGCTAGTCCCTTAGCAAAATCTTATGAAATGAACTTGAATTCTAGACCATGCCTTTGATGCTCAAAGTCCTGACTCTTTCTTCTTTCTTTAGAAATTAGGTTAGAATACTAATAATAGGCCTAAAGGTACTCTAGTACCAACCAAGATCCAGACTTAACCAGCTTTAGCCTCAGTCTGCCATGAAGGTTTCAAAGGCCTACAGAAACTATCCAAAGGTTTGTTGAACCCAGCGGTTAAAGCACCCGTGCTTGAAACAACGTTAGTCCAGGTTCGATTTGCAGTACGTTTTTGCAAGAGAGAGGGATAGAAGAATTTTTTTCATTTTTGGAGAGCTTTCTTTCTCTTTTTCTTGATTATTTCTAGCTTCGAATTGGCTCAAAAACATGGTTTATATCGGATTCCTTATTCCCATGATCAATCCTCGCAAGGTCCCTGGCAATCGATGCTTCGAGATAGCACCGCCCATGGCAACCCCCAGGACCTTGGCTTTCGACACTTCGAGATAGTTCTGCCCAAGCATTCTGTAGCTAAATTCAGGCCTTGGCGATTGACATTTTGGGATAATCCTGCCCATGGCACCTGAATCAGCACAAGGTGCTTACATGCCCCTGGTAGGATATTTAGATATCCTAGGAGACAAGCACCGAGGAGACGGTATGTTATTGTGATCTTCAAGGGGAATTTCCCACCTCTCTACGTCGAGAACTCGTCCAAATCAACTTGTATTGATAAGCCGCTCCTAATCTAGGTAGCTTTTGCAAAACAAAATAAACACTTTTGCAAGATTTTGATTATTAAGCACACTAAACTAGACTTATGTGTGGATTAAGGTGCGTAGGTTACCGAGTCCCGCAAATCAGAGATTAATTAACGAGATCGAATACTCCCTAAGCCTTAGACCTAATACATAAGCTTCATATTTTCCTCAACCTCTTGAGGACTATCTAAATCTTAACGGGTACATGAATTTTAAGCCTAAAACAAGCCCAATTGGCCAAATATTAGCACTCATACTAATCTCTTTGTCTCTCTGTTATTCTAAGACTTAATTTCTTTTCTTTAGATTTGGTCTTGAATTTAAGTAGATTCCATAATCATTTACTAATGACTCACTTTTTGTTTCAAATTGTAGCTCCTTTTTGACATTTAAATCACCTCCCCATTTCCTCCTCAAGAATGATATGCAATTATCTCTCAAAATTTCCTCCCCTTTCTCCATTTTTTTGTTCTTTTTCAATTTTTATTTTTTTGATTTTTTGAATTGAGTAATTTTTTTGTGAGAACCCTTCAGAAATTTGAATTTTTTTATTTTTGCACTTTAACACCACCCCATGCCTAGATTTTGCAATGTCCTCATTGTAAACTGGCGGGTATGAAATTAGCTTGGATTTAAGGATTAGAATAGGGTCAATGGGTGGGTGAATGGGTCGGGATGACTGTTGCGAACAATTTCAATCTCTGGTATGAATACCAAAGGTGGAGTCGGCTGTTCTAAACTGAACTCAGAAGTGCAATAGACGTGAAGCTCAAAAGGATAATCAGAAGGATCTCGATTTTTGGAATGACAGGTTACCTCCTGTTAAGTGCTAGATTCATTACCTTCAGCCAAGCAGAAAGTGGTCATAGAGGAGTGGTCAAATCAGTAGAGTTTTGTATAATAAGCACCTTAATCAATAGCCTGGTTAGTCCAACCAGGTGCTTGTTCGGATAATAGGCTGATGATGCAGCCCAAACCCAATCAATCTGGTGGGTTGATGGATGTGGATCAGTAGATGCGGTGCCCACCAGGTGTTTTGAGGCTCAAATAGATATGGAAGTGAGAACCTGGGGTTTGGTTGAATCGGATCAACCTGGTTAGGGCCGGGATCCTCAAATGAAAAAGAGTCTGTGGAAGATGTAGGATCCCTACGAAAGTGATCAGAGAAGGATGTGATGTGATTAGTAGTTTGATCAAAGTCCGAAACCCGATCAAAATGATGAGAAGAATCATATGCAACCATATCATCGAGAGGAGAATCAGAGTAGAACTTGATTCCAGTTGCGGGTAGGGGTTGGGTTCGGATTCAAGATGGTTTTGTATGTGGATTTGAAGAGGTGGCTTCTTTGAAAACTATGTGAGTTGAGGGCTCTTCTAGAAATGATTCAAAAGTGGGTTCATTTAGAGAGTACTCGTAATAGCTATCAAAATCAAAAGTAAATGCCTAAAGAGTGCTTCTAGGATCATGAAAATCGGAGTCAAGAAAAGATTCAAACTCAGGATTGCAGACACTCTCGGCACTTGTTTCTGATTCCTTTAGATCAAAGAGGAATGATTTCATCTCAATGGAACTTGATTTTGAATCGATGATCTCGGGATCAAGGACCTTAGAGTCAGAGTCGAAGAACGGATCGTGGATGCTGAGGTCGTAAACTGATTCATAGTCATCAAGAAACAAAGGTTCTCTAAAATCAGAGTAGGATTCGAAATCATCGGAGAATTTGTGAGAATAAGTTTATGAATCTGATTTTGGATCGGGAGTTCCACCACAAAGAGAATCATGATGTGTAGAATCAGCAACCTAACTTGGATCTATCCTAATTTCAGATTCTAAGCTTAAAAGGGTGTCTTGATTAGGTATGGGCTCATGTTCTTGGCTCTTAGGGTAGATCCAATCAATTCCCAACTCATCCAACTCCTCGATTTCTATATCATAGATCAACGTGACTTCTGAAAATTTGATCAGTGTCTTAGAGGAAGTTGGAGAGGTGTATTCATCAAATACAGGCACAAAATCATAATTCAAATTCTAAATTTGACTTTCATCATTTTGGGCCTCATGATTATCCCAAATAGGCTCGAATCTAGATTCTAGGTTAAGGGTAAGAATTGAATCACTAGAATCTAGGTTGGGCTCTATAGGGATGTCAGAATCATTCTCGAGAATCATCTTAAAAGGATAAGGCTCAGGATTTACATTCTCGAGAATGCCTATGTTAAGCTCATCATCATAGGTGTCGGGGAAATCTAAGCTCGATGATCTAGACTCTTGATTTTCTAGGGTTGGCTCGAAATCAGGAACACCTGCAATTAGATCCTCCCCACCCTTATTAAGATCAGAAATGTCAATTCCTATGAAATTTGAATCTGAATTCATTTGGGTTGGGGGTCCACTATAACCTTGATTCTCAAACCCAGGATTTGGAAAATGTTGATCTTTAGTGTTGCTCCAAGGTGTCTCATTATCCTTTGATAGGTATTTTTGATTAATGCCTTCATATAATGCATCCAGTGCTATACCACGTGCTTCCATGAGATCTTGGTGTTTCTTTAAAAGTATGGGGTTTGATCAACAATGTAAATACTCATTGTCATGTAATGTCCTCAATTCAAAATATTCTCGTAAGAGATCATCCTGGGTTGAACCATGTATCATTTGGGAAAAAATCATTTGAGCATGGTTAAAAATGAATTTTGATGTGACATTAACTTGAATCTCCCTAAATGGACTTAAGGATCTGGAATACTCTTCATGATGTTTGTAAGCATCCTCAATTATTTTCTCTTTCATGCTCATTTGGGACACATTTCCTAATCACTTTTCTTAACATGTCAGATTATTTTTTTGAATCAGATGGTGGAATCAAGAGATGTAGAATCAAACTCAGGGTCAGATTGGAACTTGATTAGATCTGAAAGAAATTCCCAAGAAGATCTAATGAGGTTCCTTAGGTTAAAAACCTAAGGACCTTCCTATGTACGTGCTCTATAGAAGGGATGAGGGACTGGATGTTATTTGGACCTAATCAAGGCACCCAAAGATTTTTGGATGACTAAGGCAATTTCAAGGCAAATGATACCTCTAAATCAGAAATTTGCACACCCATGAAATACCTGGGCAGCCAGGAAGGGAGAGTTCTGTAAAGACACCTACATGGTAGAGTGTCCCCACGGGTTACAGGGCTTCCCCCACCCGACCTTCCTTGTCACTACAGTTCCAAGTAGATCGGAATGTACGGGCATAAGTCCATAAGTCTACCAATTTTAGCCTAGTTAGTGCCTTGAATTTCACTTGATTAGAAGTTGATTTGACTTTTGACCTAATTTGGAGGTTGGTTCTCCCACAAAGTATACCAACTTCACCTAACTTGCCCTAAAGATGATAGAATGAAATCTAGGTCAAGACCCAAAAATCACCCCGAATTGACTCTCAGTTTATTAGGTCCAAGATTTTAGGATTCAAGTGAAATTAGAGTCCTGATTTTTAGGGTTTTTGTTGATTAGATATTTTCAAATAAAGGTATGGGTAGCACACAAATATGGGAGGATTTATTCTCTTTAATGTAGGCAAATGTGTACCAGCAGTTCAATCCTTAATGTTGAAAACCCTAATTGGCTCTATTTCAAGTCCAATTCAATCTCAAAATGTTCACCTTGGGCTTCAAGCAAGAATGTGTTAGCCCAAGGTGATTTAGAAATCAAGCGTAGTCCCTAATAGGTATAAGCAATTTGGGTAGGGAATTCTAAACAGAATCGCCTCAGGCTTCAATCAGATATGAAAAATTTTTCCAAATCAGGAAAACTTGCCTTTTAAATGAAAATTTACTAAGAAAATGAGGCAGGTGAATCCAAATTTGATTGTTTCCTTTTTATCTTCCCAAGATTAGGAGGTTGCTTTAGGGAAGATAACAGACTTTACCTGTCCTGAGAGTGGTTGTTTTGCGTGGAAGATCGCCTCATGATGTACCTCGCAAAATCACAAGAAATCAAACAGGGCAAGTTAGTGCTCAAATATAATCAAATAAAATAGAGAATAGTAGTGAATTGCACGTTGCTCCCTGGTAATGGTGCCAAAATGTTAATCGTGCGAAATCAATGTTTTAAAAGATGCATTGCAGTATAGGTCGAAATCGCTTGAAAAAAAATAATATTTTGAACTCGAAGATCGTCAAGAAAATCCAAGGTCGAACACAAGGAGCAAGTGTTGC
Source organism: Thalassia testudinum (assembly GCA_037157565.1). NCBI lineage: Eukaryota > Viridiplantae > Streptophyta > Magnoliopsida > Alismatales > Hydrocharitaceae > Thalassia > Thalassia testudinum. Next base: position 10,316,025 of record JAZHRO010000078.1, on the reverse strand, counting down.
AATTAACACACTAATCTTGATTAATATATAAATGAGCATAAGGAATCAAGCCAAGAATGATTATCAATGAATAATATCTACTCAAAATTGATTTTCAATGCAGAACATGAGTACAACAAGAGTTTTAATGTAGCAAAAAGATGTCTAAGACAAAATAATGGTGATTTGAATCACCAATTATTAGTCTTAGGTATATACACATCAATCACGCAATATCTGAAATAAATGAACAGTGGTTTGAACCACTTGAGATTAATTCCACACAAGCAAATGTATCATGCTAAATCAGCCTCATCAGACGTCGCTAATGAATATTAGACGACTTAAACTTCGTCTTACACAGTGCTTTGAATGTTCTGTTCTTCTCTTTCTCAGCCCTTTCTCTTCTTCTCTTAACGCACAAGGGCTTCGCACCTTTCCTCGCGGCTAAGTGTTGAGCCTCCATCCTTCAGAGAAAAACCCCCCTCCCTCACTCTCTCTTTCCTTTCCTCCTTTCTCTTTCTCTCAAACCAAGGTAATCAGGTATTTGGATAAGCATACCTGGGTCCAGGGCTACATGCGTGGGTCGTAACCGAGGAGTGGTAAGGCTTAGGCGGGATGGGTTAAGTGCGGTGTGTGGGGACATCACCCCCAAGTGTCTAAGGCAAAAAGCCTCAGACACAAAAATAATATATGCGACTCAAATGTCTCCAAATCCCACGATGTGGGACTTTCTTCAATTCCCTTCGCGTGCGCACAACAACAGTAGGTGGCGTCAAATTGAAGTCCTTGGAGTGGTCAATACTCCCAATTGACCACTTGGGAAGATGCCTTAGATGATTCTGTGTCACCTGGAGTTAAGATTTAGGCTCTTCGTGGCCTTCGAACACGAAGAACAAGGCAACGATGGTGGTGGCAACAGCGGAGATCGGCGAGACCTGAAACTCAAGAATAAGGCCTCATGACCACATTAAAATAGCTTAGGACCTTCGTTGGACCTTGGCTAGTGTGCGGGTAGTGGTGGCGTGGCATGTGAGGGTGTATGGTGGCCGAACGGAGTCGGGGATGGTGGTGCGGTAGTGGGTTGGTCGAGGATGTGCTTGGATGGTCGAGAGAGTGGAATTGGTGAGGGGTTTTGTTTGGGTTGTTGTGGTGAAGATTGTGGAGTTGTTGGCGAGGTGGGTGGTTGTGTGTAGTGTATGGAGAGCCTCGCCGGAGGGCGACTGGAGCGAATGAAGATGAAGGTGATTAGCGGCGTCGAGGGGTGTTTTTTGGATTTTTTAATAGGGGAAACTAATCTAGGAGATTAAGGGAACTAATCTAAGCTACTTTAAGGGATGAAATGGGTAGGATTGGCACTGGTGTTGGCAGGCCAGCGCCATGGAAGATGAATGTTCCGGAGATAGGGGTGGCGATGACGAGGAGAAATGGGCGACGGTCACTGGTATTGCAGCGCGTAGGTGAAGGTGAGGGAGAGAAATCCATTCGCTATGGTCTATGAGAGCGGATGTGGAAGGAGATCGAAGGAGGTCGCTAGAGCTTGGTCTAAGAGGGGCCGAAGGTAGGGAGGAAGAAGAGATTTTGGCCCTAAACCTAGCTAAGGAGGTAAAGCATACCTCACGGGTTCTTTTATAGGCCATTAGGTCGAGCTTCAAGCTTGGAAACCAAGCTTGAGAGCTTCGCAAATCAGGAAATAGGTTTAGGATTTCCAAGAGTTCGCATGAACTCTTGGATGAATTAGGAAGGTCGTGGAAGAGATCAGATGGAAAGGGATCTCCTCAAGAGTTTCCCTTCCAATTTTGGAAGAGATTCGCCACAGATTCAAGGAGATAACTCAGATTGAAACCTTCCATGTATGGACGAAAGGTTCCAATGGCAGTAGGGACCTTTTGGTGAAGTTGACAACAAAGTTGGGGACCCATGTGTAAGGAATTCAAAAAGTAAGGGTGCGTTGTTAGAAAAAGAGTCAAACTGAACCAAAATGCAAACTAGGTCAAGGTGATCTCTGATTGGGCCCAAATTTTGGTATGAATCTAATTTGGACTCAAGGAATCTGATGGTGAAGTTGGATTTAGGTTTTGACCACGTTTGACTGGGATAATTACGTAGAAACCCAAATTACGGCAATTATCTGTCTGAGACTCTATTTTAGGTCAAATTAGGATCCAATGATCAAATCAATCATACCAAACCTTAGAGAATATTTTTCTATGATTTTTAGAAGATTTAGCTAAATTTTATCTTGACCAGAACCTCAGTGAATTAAGTGGGTCTATTTTTAGTGTTTCAGATGTCATTTAATTCTCAAAATACGTGAAAACCCGTTTCTATCTGCATGAACCCACTTATTAGGCATTTATGACCATTTGACCTTCAATCAAACCCTAGGAAACCCCACGATTATTCTGCAATTAAGATATTCTATTAAAATTGCATATTTACCCCAGTTTTAATGCATTTGTTTCAGAAAGGATACGCAATAAATTACGGCTCTTTGGCGATTATGTAGGAGCATTTATCAATGGATTAAGACTAAATAAAGCTAGATATGGCTGATGATGACGTTATCATCAGTATGATAAATTAAAAACATATCTAATTGACAATGAATTTAGAATTGGTCAAATAGATTCAACCTTATTCACTAAAAGGAAAGAAAATGCTCTTAATAATAAAAATATATGTTGATGATATTATTTTCGATGCTACTAATGATCTGTTATGCCAAGACTTTGCAAAGGTAATGCAGGATTAGTTTGAGATGAGCATGATGGGAGAGCTTCGGTTCTTTTTCGGACTTCAAATTGATCAGCTGACCTCTGGAATCTTCATATCTCAACAAAAATACACATCAGAGATATTGAAGAAATTCTCGATGGATAAACTCAAAAGGTAAAGAAACATCGATGGAAGCTTCTACCCAATTGAAAACTGATGACACAGGTAAATTAGTAGAACAAAAACTATATAGAAGCATGATAGGATCTCTATTATATTTAACTGTAAGTAGACCTGATATATTGTTTTGCACTTGTTTGTGTGCTCGCTCTCAAGTAAACCCTAAAAAAAACATCTAAATGCTATTAAAAGAATACTTAGGTGTCTAAATAACACACATGACTTAGGACTTTTCTATCTGAAGTCAGATACATTGGAATTATATTTCTTTTGTGATGCTGACTATGCGAGTAGTTTCACAGACCAAAAGAGTACTAGCAAAACATATCAATTTCTCGGAAATTCCTTAGTCTCTTGGTTCTCTAGAAAATAAAATACGGTTTCACTCTCCACAACAGAAGTAGAATGCATAACTGCATCTCTAGCTTGTTCACAACTGTTGTGGGTGAAACAAACCTTACAAGATTTTGGCCAATCTTATAAGAATAACAAAATTTTATGTGACAACACAAGTGCCATTAATCTATCCAAGAATCCAGTACAACACTCTAGGACTAAACATATAGATGTTAGACATCATTTTCTTAGAGATTATGTCTTAAAAGGAGATATCAATCTAGAATTTGTTAACACAGAAAATCAACTAGCTGATATATTCACAAAACCATTACCAAAAGAGAGGTTTAATCAAATTTTTCATTCACTAAGTTTATCAAGATTAAAAGAGCTTAAATAATTTGCTTGATGAATGCATTTTTTTCACTGTTTGATCGATCAAAATAGACTATTTGATCGACCAAAATCTTTGGCGGGAAATCTCCCTCCAAAATTTTGACTTTTGGTCGATCAATCAAAATGTTTAATCGACCAATCCGGTCGAGTAGGAATTTTCCCTCCAAACGTTCAAACCCTGATCGACCAATTAACATATTTGATCAATCACTTTTCGTTTTGATAGACCAAAAATTCTTTTTGATAGACCAAAACTGGGCAGATTCTCTTTTCGAAGATTGAAATCTTTTTCCTCGATTTGCATTCGCAATCACTTTTTACCATTTCTAATCTACGTGATTAGTTCTTTTAAGGGTACTTACCTATTTTACTAATCATGTTCTTTATAAAACACCTTGTTTTTAACCCAAATCCTATTTTTTTACCCTAACCCACATATTTGGTCCCCACTCCACCAAACTCAACTCCACCCAACCCCACTCCACTCCACCAGTCGTGTGATTGACCAACGACGATGCCACCGACCACCTTGTGAGTAGCACCTTCGTGCGTGTGTCCTCGTGCGTGCGTGCTCCTTCAACAATGACCTTGCCCCTCTGTGCAACCTCCTCGCACATCCTTCGTCTGCATCGTCACTTTCTCCCTTGATCGACCATTTTTGGTTCGATCTTGATACATTCTAAACCTTGAATATATCCATTTCCTTGGATTTTTCTTGCCTTTATAATGTGCTTTGGCTTAATACTTTCATATTGTTGCTTGTTTATGTGTGTTATTATGAAATCTTGAAGTATATGTGAGCTTATCATCCTGTCAAACACCTATTGTTTTCGGTCTATTGCACTTTTGGTCGACCAAATACCTTGGTTGATCTACCAAAAGACCATTTTTCAGTACCTTCGTTTTTGATTGACCAATCACTCTATTTGATCGACCAACGTGTTTTTGAGATTTCTAAATGGCTCCAAAACACGCACGTACCTCCTCCTCATCTCATATGATGACACCTTTGATTATTTCTTCATCACTGAGGCCGCACGTTACTGTTTTTCCTTATTCGCAAAATTTTCACTACATGTTGGTAGACCTGTCAACTTTACTTACTTTGAGTCTATATTCCCTGGCATCCGCGAAAAATTTTCTTACCACCAGATTTTACGCCTTTTTGAGCAAAACTTTTACGCGGGTTACACGAACAGCCACATACCCAGTGTTGACCCCATGGCCTGTCACCTATTCTATGCTAATCTGAAAAATATAGGTGAGGGATTCAACAACGAGTTGACCTCGAACGTCTATGGCACAGAGGTTCTGGTCAATGCAGATGTTCTTTCTGAGATTCTCGGCTGTTCGTCTGTTGGTCCCACGTTTCTTGAGCTCCACCAGCATTGGGAGACCCTGCTTGCTCCCTCTCACTTTGACTTGGGTCGTCCAACCAAGTCACCTTACTTTGTCATCTTCCACAGTTTCTTAATTGAGTTTTTCTATGGAATTTTATGTCTAAATCTACATCTTTTGAAAACTGCCCTGGTATTATGCTCATCACTCTTTACGCATTCCTTAAGAACAAGTGGTTCAACTGGAACCACTTGATTCTGTATCTCATGAGCAAGCCTCCCACAAACTCCTTCCAGTTTGGGACACTTCTCTCCCATATCTTCCTACACTTTAGTGTTCCCATGGATATAAATCATAAATAATTCATCACTAGAGTCTCCATTTTTTATAAGCTCACTTATACGAAGATGGAGCAAGCACATGGAGCCCGTGGTGAGGAAGCAGCCCAGGAGCAACAGCAGCAGCAGGAACCATCAACAGTTCCTCCTCCTTTCCCGCCTTATGAGCACCTTACAGCGACATGTCCTTCAGTGTGACCATCTCCATCATTCTACGACCAGGACTAGAGCCTCTTGGACCGACAGCTCTCAAGCAAGGACTTTGTGAGTATCTAGAATGTGACAAATGGTATCTCATCGATGATGCATTGGTAGAGGGAGACAGATTTGATGATGATGCGCCATGGGCATCAGGTATCAGACTACCTGAATGCTCAGAGTCAGTTCTTGGACAGACTTGGAGAGTCTATTCATGATATTCAGTAGCAACCTCCTCGACCTTGCTGATCTACTACCATGCCTCCATCCCCTACAACACCTCCTCCTCCACCTACTACTTCAGCAGCAGTAGTAGCAACAATAGATCAACAGGTTACACCACCATGTAGGACATCTAGGCAACCGACACCCAGGTTGTCAGCTCAACGTCACCTTTGTCTTGGTCAGCCTGCATCTTCTAAGAGATCAGATTCACTAGACCTCGAGTTGGACACTGATCTTCATAGCACGATGGCTGCCTTTATGGCATCATTAGATGATTAGATTATTTTTACTCAATTTTTATTATTGACATGTATAACTTAATTTTTCTCAGAACAATTATATTTTTATGCACTGCTTATCTAGACTCTTTCATTATGAAAATGCATGAAGATTATCTCCTTCGGTTCTATATTCCTCTTTAGCTCTCTTATACTACATGATATTTCTGATGCTTAAATTACATGTTTAAGGGGGAGTTAAATGTAAAATCAACAGCAGCATGTGTTTACTTTTTGTTGAAACAAAAAGGGGGAGATATTATGCAAAACTATTTTCAATTTCATAATTATAATTTTGTTGTCATAAAAAAGGAGAAGAATGTAAGCACCTCTATTTTGATGCACCAAAATTATGCTTATTGTTAGACTAGCATTTCAAGACTATCTTGGATAAAGGCGTCTTTCAATCCAAGTGAAGATAATTGCTAACGTGTGTCTTTGTATCTTTATTTGAGTCTAGGACATTATTGTAAGGAACTTAAAATAAAATTCAAAAATGGATTTTCACATATCTTTTCAAAACCAAGTTTTTGGGGTTATTGATCGACCAAATTAGTATTTGATCGACCAAAATACTTTGATCGATTAACCAACTTCATTAACCGATCAAATTAGCCCATTTTAGGAAGTTGATAAATATCTTTTTGATTAACCAATCAAGTAAATTGACCGATCAATTAGTGATCGACCAACCACCTTAATTGATCGACCAAATTACCTTTTGATCAACAAATTAACCTAAATTGATTGACCAATTTAACTTCCTATTCAGGAAAAACTTTTAGTATAAATAGAGGTCGTACGCAGCCCATCTAATTAAGAACTTTCAAGAGAAATTCCTTTCAAAAAGTAGAGCTTTTTATGCTTATTCCAAAGGCCTTCGCGCCCCATTCTTCATGTTCTTCAAAAGCATGATGCCTCGAACCTCTACGAAAAATTCAGTTTGATCTTTTATTGAGGTTCTATAGAAGTTATTTATGTTATTCTATCTTGTTGCTTTGATTTATGGATCCCAAAATTGTTGGGAAGATCCGTGGTTGTTGTCTTTGTTTTCCTTCAGGATAAAAACAGAAGTGGTTGTAAAAGGTTGTGCCACCCTCGTTCAAGTGGTATGGTTAGTGGATTGGCTAGCTTGGACTAGTCGGAAAAATCCTAAGCTGAGAGGTTTAGGTAGTGGTTTTCACCCGATTTGGGTTTCCACTATAAATCAAGTGTACTCTGTGCTTGAATCTCTTGCGATTTATTTTTGATCTGTGTATATATATTTTTTTAAGGTGACACTATTCACCCCTACCCTCTAGTATATGTTGTGATCCGTAGGATATCTTCCTACTCTCAAACCCTCTCAGGAAATGCAAAGACAATTGAATCCTAACATGCGAGAGATTGTGAAAAAGGAAATGATTAAGTGGTTAGATGCGGGAATAATCTACCCCATCTCTAACAGCCTATGGATTAGTCCTGTATAAGTGGTTTCTAAGAAAGGTGGGTTGACTGTGATTGCTAATGATAATGGGGAGTTGATTCTGTTGGTGCTAGAGCACCGCGATCGTTTGTTTTGATGATAACAAAACACATGTCATTTAACATTTGTACTTGAAGTATTAGATTTCAGGTCAATTGCAAATGAAGACATGATTAGACGGAGTTCGAGCTCGCATCCAGGATGGATTGGAGGAGCTTGATGGAGAATAAAGGAGATTCGCGAGGAGCAATAGATTGAAGATGCAAGGACAAGAAGAATAGGATATAATTCTGTTTATTTCTTTCATATACTTTTGTCTTTATTTCCTTGCTCTTTTTTTTCCTTAGAACATCATGTTAAAGAGCCTCAAAGTACCCTAATAGTAGTCTTAGGAACACCTGCACAACCCTAGGACACTTAGGTTTTCTGTGGAGAACTTAAAAGACCAATATAGGGTTCAAACAGCCTTTTCAGACGTCTAATTCCAAAAACAGACGTCTGATAATGGGTTTTAAGACGTCTGATAACATTTAGGCTGGACTTAGTTAGTTCTGTCTGATGAAATCAGACGTCCAGACCTTAAACCAGACATCTTAGAAGACGTCTGATGTTTTTGCCAGACATCCAATTAGTGGACCATTGGCTGGCTTAACAAACGCTGAAGGATATGACCATTAGAGCCTTATCAGACGTCCTTAAACCTTTCCAGACGTCTGATAAATAACCGTTTTACCTCGGCTAACCCGAAAATCTCTTCTCAGAGATTTCCTAGCTGTTGCACTCTCTTAGAAATCCTTTCCCGCAGAAAAGTAGGTTTCCAGACGTCCAGACATAGTGGCAAACGTCATGTATGTCGTCTAATGGACTTGCACTAGAATCCTGTTTAGATCTGATTCAAGTCAGGAAGGAACCCGCCTAAAATCAGATGTCTGATTTTGTTCCCAGACGTCTGATGCCAGGGTCAGACGTCTGATAACCCTGTCAGTGCAATCATTGTTCCTGATTTCGGCCTGATTCTCTTGGGCTTTGCTCCCAACGGCTATGGAAGCTTTCCAAAGCCTTCCAAAGCCTTCCTAAGGCCTCTATAAATAGAGGGGAAACTTTGCCACTCAAAAAAACACCAAGACACACCCAAGCAACATACTTTCTACTCTTTTGTCCTAGAAAAGCTCTTGCTCTCCAAGCTCAAGTTCTTCATCTTGAGAGCATCAAACCTTTGCGCACCGGCTCTCTCGCCGTAGTTCACGAGAGCGATGTTGCGCTGTCGTGTAGCTCACGCACCCGCGTTATCGATTCGATGCACTCCTTGCAAAGGGAAGCATCTTAATTCCTATAGAAGCTTAGGTTAAAAATTACTTTGTTGGCTCTATATGATTGTTGTTATTTATCTTTGTTATTTGGTTGGGTATTCGCTTTGCGAATTCCCATCTCCTTCGTGGGACAAAATCCTTTTCGTGAAGAGAAGGGGTTTGAGGTACGCTACCCTCGTATAAAGTAGCGTGGTTGTAATTGAGGTTGAATCACATTCGTTTAAGTGATTCGTTTAGTGGATTTGATCAACTTGGTTGATCGAAAAATCCTAACTTGAGAGGGTTAGGTGGTGGTTTTCACTCGATTTGGGTTTCTACCTAAAAATAATTATGTACCTTGTGTGATTGTTTATTTTGTGAGATTGTTTATATTCTATTCCGCAATTTATTACGTCACCCCCTCCTAGTAGGGAATCTACAGATTCCAACCCACATAGGTTCCTCTTGGAGAGTCTGTATCGATTACAGGAAGTTGAATAATGCAACTAAGAAAGACCACTTTCTACTTCCCTTCATTGATCAAATTCTTGAAAGACTAGCAGGCCGAAAGTTCTTCTGTTTCTTGGATGGCTACTCCGGCTACAATCAAGTGGCTATCCACCCCGATGATCAAGAGAAAACGACCTTCACATGTCCCTATGGAACATTCGCCTTCCGTAGGATACCTTTTGGATTATGCAATGCTCCAACGACTTTTCAAATGTGCATGCTTGCAATCTTTTCAGACATGGTGGGTGATTTTATGGAAATCTTTATGGATGATTTTTCTGTGTTCAGGGACTCTTTTGAATCCTGCTTGATCAATCTAGACAAAACTTTACAAAAGTGCACATAGGTGAACGTTGTTCTATCTTGGGAAAGGGCCGCTTCATGGTTAGGTAAGGCATAGTCCCTAGCCATGTTGTGTCTGAAAGCGGAATTGAACTGGATAAAGCCAAGGTGGACACTATCATTAAACTCCCACCACCTTCGACAGTTAAACAAATTAGATCATTCCTTGGACATGTGGGATTTTACCGTCGATTCATTAAGGATTTTTCTGAGGTGGCGAGGCCCTTAAGCAACTTACTGGTAAAAGATCAAACCTTTGATTTTGATTTGAGTTGCTTAAGGGCTTTCAATCTACTGAAGGAGGCCATTACACAATCACCCTTCCTACAACCTCCTAATTGGGATCATCCGCTTGAAATCATTGTCGACTCTTTTGATTTTGCTATTGGTGCAGTCTTGGGACAAAAGATTGATAAGAAACCTTCCGTGATCTACTACACTAGTCAAACTCTTGATGAGGCTCAAAGGAATTACACCACAATAGAAAAAGAGTTGCTAGCAGTAGTTTTTGCTCTAGAGAAGTTTAAACCATACCTACTTGGATCTCATGTCACAATTTTCACTGATCACACTGCATTAAAGCACCTAATGACTAAGAAGGTTGCAAAACCCAGATTAATCATATTGATCCTTCTATAAATATTTGATTTAGAAATCAAAGACAAATCTAGTGCCCAAAATGTAGTAGCAGATCAACTCTCCAGAATCCTTATAGAATCTACAACTCAATATTTTGATTCATTCCCTGATGAGACTCTTTTGACTATTTGCAAGCTACCTTGGTTTGCAAACATCATTAATTATTTGGCAATCGAAAGATTACCCATGGATTGGCCTAAGCATAGGAGAGATTTCCGGTGCCAAATACTACTTTTGGGAAGACCCAGAACTTTCAAAATATGTGTGGATCAAGTTATCCGCTATTGTGTTCTAGAAGAGAAGATCATAAGTGTGTTAAAATTTTGCCATACTGTTGCTTGTGGAGGTCACTTCTCAAGAAAAAAGACAGCAGCTAAGGTGCTGCAAAGTAGATTATACTGGCCATCTTTATTCCGCAACTCTTACAATTTTTGCAGGTCATGTATTAATTGCCAAACTCTAGGAAACATGACTAGGAAGGATATGATGCCCCTAAATCCAATCCTTGAAGTCAAGATCTTTGATGTTTGGGGGATTGATTTTATGGGACCTTTTACTAAGTCGTTTGGATTCCTATACATTCTAGTTGTAGTCGACTATGTATCCAAATGGATTGAGGCCATCCTAATGTTAGTCACTCTGAATCAGATTTTAAAATTAATGTGCTGTAGTATAGATTGAATTAGCGTGAAAAACAAATAATATTTATACTTGAATATCAGAAATGAAGTCCAAGGTCGAACACAGGGAGCAAGTGGCAAAATAGTTCTCAAAATTGCAATTCAAGCACAACAGAAGCAATTTATAATAGAAATCCAAACAATAATGATATATAAGTGAAAGCAAATGTCAGATAGTGCAAAAAGAATGGGATAAAATGGTGATTTGAATCACCAATTACCCCTCACAATTATATCAAATATCTTAATAGTACTAATCAATCTAAATTTCACATAGGATAAGTGCACAATGCACTCCCTTCAGAGATCAGCCGAGAGAACTCTAAGTGCCAAGAGGACACTCTTCCTCTTCCTTCCCTTTCTCTCTTCTTCTACCTCTTTAAGCTTCAGAGAAGGCACAACACAGGGCTCAGCAATGCTAGTAGAGGCAAGGCCTCCCTCAGAGATCACAAGTGTTGAAAGGAGGGCGGCAAAGCAAAACCCCCCTCCTCTCATCTCTCTTTCTCTCTCAAAACTAGGCAAACCATAACAAACCCAAGTATCCAGGTAAATGGACCAAGGCCTAGACCCGTAGGGCATGAGCACGAGCGAGGGCGTGCATGAGGCGCGTGCTTGTGGGGACCTCACCCCCTATGCATGCTGAGGCGATAAGTGTAGAGCAGAAAATCAACTTTTGCGGCTGCGCTTGGTTGCCTGCTTCCGAGGTGGGACTAAGTTGTCCCCTTGTTCTTCACGTAGCTATAGTGAACTTCCCTCACCAAATTGAAGCAGCAGTAGTGTGTGTTGATGCCACTTGAAGGCCTGGAGACCGGCCTGGGTCTTCCCTGTGCGACCTGGGTGTAGCACCTGAGAGGTGCTTGGCTTAGAACACAATGAACAGGGCGACGAAGATGGCAACGGTGGCGACAATCGGAGAGAGACCTAAAACAAGGAATACGACCCGATGGCCATGGCAGAGCAGCTTAGAAGGTTCGCCGGACCACGGTGAGTGCAACGGTGGCCGTGGTTTGGTGTGTGTGCGTGTGTGGAGGGTTGACAGTGAGGAGAACGAGGGCGGAAGGTGGGTGTGTTCGACAGGGATGTAGAGAGTGTTAAACCATAAATTTCTTTAGGGCTTTTGGAGGGTGAGTCGTGGAGGATCTTTTGGAGTTGGTGGTGAAGCGGAAGGAGTTGTGGAGTGGTGAAGGCACTTCGCCGGAGATGTGGCCGGAGCGGAGGATGACGATGGGGTCAAAGACATATCGACGGTTGAAATGATGTCCTGAAGGTGTAGGGATGATCGCGGGTGAGGGAGAGAGAGTTTAGGGAACTTAAGGAGATGTTGGGTGGTGCAGATGGCTGGTTGTGGTGGACTGGCACCGGAGAAGGAGGAGAGAACAGCGAGACGGCGACGACGAAGTAGGCGGAGATACACCCTCCCTTTGGCTGGGGAGGGTCGCGATGAAGAGAGGAGTCGAGAGAGCCAACCAATTTGGTTGTTGGACGGCCAGAGGAGGAGGATCGAAGAGGGTCGCTGAAGCAAGGGTTTTGGTGGCTGGAGGAGGATGAGAGGTGGTTGACTCACCAAACTTTGCTAAGGGGATGCGTAAGGCCACAGAGGTCCTTTTATAGGGCTCCAAATGGAGTTCCAAGCTTGGAAACAAGCTTAGAAACTCTGAGCTCTTCGCTAGTGATAGATACCCATTCAATCAAAATGTTCGCATGAGGATTCTAGAGAGATTTAGAATAAGTGAATGGGTTCATTTGGAAGGCAATTACTTGACGAGTTTCCCTTTCAATTTTGAGAGAGATTCGTCAAGAAATCAAAAAAATCTTGCCATCTTAAGGTTGTCGGAGTTTGTAGGATTAGGATTTCATGGCGGTAGGGATCTATTTGTGAAAATGATGATAAATATAGGGACTAAAATGCAAAAGATTCTAAAGTTAGGGGCATACGTGTGAGATTAAAAAGTTAGATAGGACCAAATTGCAAACTAGGTTAAGATAATCTCAGATTAGGCCCAAATTTTGGTACAAGCCTAATTTGGACCTAAGGAATTCAATGGTGAAGTTGGATTTTGCTTCTAACCTAGTTTGATTGGGTAATTTATATAAAAACCTAAATTAGGGCAAAAGTCTGGCTATGGCTCTATTTTAGGTCAAGATGGGCTCTGAGGGTCAAATCAAGCATACCAAACCCTAGAGAGTATTTTTCTATGAATTTTTAGAGGGTTTAGGTAAATTTTATCCTGATCAAAACCTCAGTTAATTAAGCTGGTCATTTAATTCCTAAAAGGCGCGAAAACCCATTTCTGTCTGTATTTACCCACTTGTTAGACTCTTAAGATCATTTGACCATTAATTAACCCCTGAGAAAACCCGTGATTGTTCTGAATCAAGATATGATGGTAAAATTACAGTTTTAACCCTGATTTCTTATTTTTCTCTCTGAAAGGATTTACAATGAATTATGGCCTTTCGATGGTTATGTAGAAGCAATTAATGACTTAATCAGATCAAATTAAGCTAGTTATGACTCATGATGATGTTCCCATCACCTGATCTGAACCAATGACCATAAAGTGGTCATGGTCTTTGCTAAGAAAAACATCTTTAGCCAGTTCGGTGTACCAAAGGCCTTGATTAGTGATGGCAGGTGCCATTTCACTCACAATCAATTTAAGACCTTACTAACTAAGTATGGAGTCACACACAAAATCTCTACTCCATACCATCTGCAGACCAACGGACAAGCTAAAATTTCCAATCGTGAAATTAAGAAAATCCTTCAAAAGACTGGCCGCTCAGATCGGAAGGACTGGTCTACTAAATTAGATGACACTCTTTGGGTCTACCGGACTGCATATAAAACTCCGATTGGAATGTCCCTATTCTGTTTGGTCTATGAAAAATCTTGCCATTTACCTGTTGAACTTGAACATAAAGCCTATTGCATAATAGAGCTTTTAACCTAAATCTTAATCAATCTGGACGACAAAGAAAACTCCAATTGACTGAATTGGAGGAAATCTACTATGATGTTTATGATAGCGCGAAAATTTATAAGAATAGGGCAAAAGCTTTACATGATAAGTATATCTCTCGAAAGCTTTGTCCCTAATAAAAAAAGTTTGATTATTTAATGCACACTTGAAGCTCTTTCTGGGAAAATTAAGATCAAAATGGATAGGTCCTTTTATTGTAAGAAAAATTTTCCCTCATGGAGCTGTTCTTATTCTGGATCCCAAGAGTGGCCATGAAACAAAGGTAAATGGTCAAAGGCTGAAGCCGTATATCACTTAGAATGTTGATCCCATTCCTGATAGTTACATCAACCTTCTAGAATCATTTTAGAGCTGAACTAAGTCCAGCAAATGATGTTTAAGTTAGTGTTGGCTGGGAGGCAACCCAGTATTTTGTACAGGTATTTCTCTATCCTAGCCGACCTGGATTAACAAGCTCAATCAGGTGATATCCCCTCCTCTTACTTATTATATTTTAATTTTTCTGCATACATTTCAATGAGGACATTGTAATGAATAAGCATGGGGGGGTGGACATCGCATGTCTTATTTTTATGTCAGAAAAAAAATTACATACAAATTTTTATCAAGAAGGTTTTATTAGGGATTATTCTTAAGTTGATTCCTAAATTTAGAATCCAGTATATTTTCACACTTACACGTAGAATTTGCAATGGATCCTCTGTGAAGACCAATAGACATCTTTAGTTTGTCAAGAAGAAGTGTTGCTTCTTCTCCTAAACCCTTGGATAGTAATTAGAGAGTCAGGCAAACCATCTTCCATTAGATCCACCAAACAAGTGCGAGGTGAGAGTAGAGAGTCTATTGGTTCTCTAAGGCTAATATAAGGAATCTAAGTTTCTAGGTAATTGGATAATGATACTTGGAGTTAGGCATAGTTTTCACTCTCTATCCCTGCATGCAAATTCTTTGTGTGAATTTTTTGAGAGCCACTAAATAAGGCAAATACTCAAAGTATAGGTTCTAATAAAACTTGGGCTAAGGTAGATGGTTACGACCGTCCTTTATAGAATCCTCGGCTAAAGGAAGATATTAAGGTCAGAAATACGTTGTCCCATCCATTCCTTTCCTGGTACTGAGAGTAGGTACTTTTACCAAATAAGCCACCCGATATCCATTTGAACACCCACAATCCCGAATAATGCCTCGTGAATAAAAATTTGCATGGGTGCTGCAGTTCATTGTGTTGGTAGAAATACATATATGTGAAAAAAAGAAAGAAAAAAAACCAAAAAAGAAAAGAGAAGAAAAGAAAGAGAAAAGCAGGAAAAAATATATATATATAGAAAAAATGTGTTAATTGCGTTGTGTTTACTTCATGTCAAGCACATTGAGGCAACAATACACATTTCCTTTACAATCCACCAAATACAACCTTGACCTACTTTTCTATATTTCTGACTGCCTGAATACGGACTGAGGAATTCTGACTTAGTCATAAGATTATCAGAACTTAATCAAAGTGTTAATGCCATGAGAGACCACCAAATATATTGACAAATCTGGTGAGATTGTAAACTAGAAAAGAAAAAGAAAAAGAAAAGAGAAGAAAAGGAGAAAGAAAGTAAAAAGAAAGAGAGAGAATGAGTATAAAGGAACTAAAGAGAGCACAGTTTCTCCGCCTTTCTTTGAGTTGGATTATTTAATAAGTTTAGAAATCTATGTTCTAAAGTATTAGCCTATATGTAGCACCAAAGGAGTGCGAGCCACCAAATACAAACGTACGTAACTCAGACGTCTTCTACCTAAGTCAAAAGCTGGGGTTGAAATTACATATTATTTTGCAACCCCAAGGGAAGAAGTTTGCCTATCCCAATAAGGTTTTACTAAGGGTCAAGTACAAGCTTTAGATGTCGAATGACTTTTCACTTGGATCCATTGCATAGTGATTATGTCGAATATTCTAGCGAATGGGATTTGAGTTTGGAAACCTATCGTCGTAGTTTGATTCACGAGAAAATCCGTCGATCAAATAAAATTGATAACCAAAACTTGAAAAGTAAGTCCTGGGTCGAACACGGGGAGGCGAACATTTGGTTTTGAAAAATACACGTTTCACTTTATTTCTTTTTTGTCCTTTTTTATCTTCTATAATTTTTTTGTATTTTTAATAGGGCAAGAGATACTTGCAAAATACAAAAGAAAGAGAGAGAGAGAGAGAGAAATGGTCATATATTTCGAAAAAAATGTTTGTTACAACTAGGAAAGTAGGAAAACTACATTAGAAAGCGGTAAAGATAGATAGAGATGAGAAGAATCCCCCTTGAAGGTCACTTGGACAGCTTGCTTTGATGGTGCCTGAATGAAGGTGGTAAGGAGCAGGTTGAAGGAGAATGGCGGCGGAAGGAGGATGGGGTAAGACGTCATTGCGGTGAGGTTCTACTTACCGAAGTAGGTGAGAAGACAGCTACGAGATGTTCCACGAAGGGGGATGAGAGGTAGGGAAAAATATTTGATTTCTACTCTAGAGGAGGATCCCGGGCTTAGGACAAGCTCTCTCTAAAGCCTTGGAGGTGGTGAGAGGAAGAAAGGAAGAGATGAAGAAGAATGGGAGGGGTAGGGGTCCTTTTATAGTGGAGGAAAGGATCAATTTCATATACAAGACATTTAGTGACGGTCATAACCGTTGCTGAAGATTTGTCACAAATGTCACTGAAGACACCCTTACACGCACGCTGCTACTGCACTAGTGCACACTCCGCGTTCTCGTGTCACGCGCCTCCGCGCGCTACGTGCACACTGCTGCTGCCGCTGTCTCCACGCACTCCTGCTGCGCTGTTGCGCGTGCGTGCCTTCACACGCTCATGCACGCCCGTGCTGTTCTGAATCTGCGGTGACACGTCCGTGCGCAAGGGCGGCCTGGGTTGCACCACGTGGCACAATCTGGGTCGTCCATCTTCTTTCTATTGTAGGGGCTGCTACAGAGTTCGGATTGAGTCAATTTTTGTGCTGTTGGGCTGCGATCGTCAACCCGAATCCATCAGTGTGGTTAGATTTGTCATTTGAAGCTCTGAATTACGTCACCTAGTCCCTCGGCCATTGATTTTCCTTAGATTGCATATGGTGCGATGGGACTCCGATCAAGGCGATTTTGGAGGCGTTGGACTCCGATCATCGTCCTGATCAGATCCATACAATCGGATCGTCAATTCAAGGGTCTGAATTAAATCTCCTTCTCTCGTGACCACAAAAAGGACGCAATTAACCTAAAATATACATAAATACTCTAAATGCAGAATGATGCATGCTATGCAATATTTATAATATGGAGTACAAATCTAAGCCTAGGAACATGCATAAATAGGCATTTTAACCTAAATCGATGTGTCTACATCACATAGGCTACAACACTACACTTTCATAACTGTCTGGATTTCTAAAATTTTGGATGAAAAGAAAGAAATAAATCTCTAGTCGAACTCTTAGTAGAAATTAGTCATGTAGGACCACTTTGCATTTAGTCTTGCATTTACTAGGGACTAACAAGATTCTGGCATGGGGGTGTGATTGCACAGCATTCATAGGACCTAATTTACATGAATTAAGTTAGATTCTAGGTCAACTTAGGAACAATGCATGCATAAGCATCATAATTTGCATAATAGTTAGTTTGGTAGCTCTATAGATAATAATGTTATTTTATGCTCTAAAAGAGAGACAATATTAATTGCAGATGATTCAGGGCCGCAGATGATAGATCAGATTGTATAGATCTGATCAGGACGACGATGGGAGTCCAACACTTCCGGAATCATCTTAATCAGACGACCGTAGCGTCACATATAGCCTATAAAAGATCAGAGGCGAAGGAGAAAGATAGCACAAATCCAGGCCTCAGATGTCAAATCCGACTACATGGATGGATCCGGATCAACGATCATAGTCCAAGCATATGACGATCAACCCAATCGGACCTTTGTAGCACCAACTACAAAAGTAGGAAGATGAACGGCTAGGATGGTGCCACATGACACCATCCCAACGATTGACTGCTGCGCCCCCAATCACTGAAGGAAAAACATAGGTCGTTGGATCATTATCCAACGGCCATGAAAATGACACGTCGCTCGTCTCCACGTGCCATCAGAAGAAGAACACACCTCAACCGTTGGATCTTCATCCAACGGCTGAGGACAGCAATGCACAAAAATAAAACCATAACACAAGGGTGACTGCAGCACAGCGGTCACCACCTTCACACAAGAACATGAGGTTCATGTTCGACTCACGCTCAGCGCGAAATCAAAGAGGCCGTGTAGCGTAAGTGCGATTGGGCCGTTGGATTAGAGCGAGCAGCAAGGATGCGGCCGTGTGGCATGCGGAGGTACGTTGGATGAATGCATGGCTGAATGCCCGAACTAATGCCTCGCCTTACGTAGGTTCTTAAGGCGATGTTGCGATCCTTTTAAGTCATCCGATCGTAAGATCGGATGGCTGAGATTGGAAGCTCGTAGGCACGAGGAAGCGCATGCATGAAGGGTGAGCGATGCAGCGAGATCGTGATTGACGGGCCAAGTGTACGCGACATGTCAGCAACCAGTGAAATTCATGCGTTATAGGCACGTGGAGGGTTATTTTGAGGTGCGATCTGATTAGTTGATCTCCCGATCGACAGATCTGATAGTACCTAAGTTGTTGCATGGTTTTAGGGGCCTAATACATACTTTGCCCCTCATTGAAGCTATAAAAAGAGCCCCAGGGCCCCTAGTTGAGAGGCAACTCCCACCAAACACATCTCCAGCCTCTCTCTCTCTCTGCAACTTCTCTCCGGTCTTCCTACTAACACTCTGGATCTGAAGTGCTGCCGCACTTCGCACAAGCATTGCTCAAGCAGCATCGTCTTTCATCTACTTTTCTCTCTCTTTATTCTTTAGCATAGTTGTTTTAATTCGTAGTTTGAGAACAGTTTGCCATTAGCAACAAAAATTTGATTTCCTGAATATCTAATCTTTGTCTTTACGTTGCAATAAGATAGATTAGTTAGTATGAAAGGCTTTGAAAATAGTATTTTTCCTCCTTGTGAACAACTCGTTACTCATCGAAATATTTATAAATTTATTTGTTTTGATGTGATTTACACTACAATGATGGAAATAATCTTTAACACATTTTGCAACAAACAATTACCTACAAGAAACCCTATTTCTACTACATGTATGGAACCTACTTCTAATGCATGCTATTTATATTGTGCATTTACTTTTAATGTATGAACTATGCATGTTAGTGTGTAATGCATGCATGCAAAAGTTGCAAAAAATATGTATTGTCTTTGCGAGGCAAGATCAATTGTTAAATCAATGCGTCGTAGTATAGCTGAAATCGCTAAAAAACAAATGAATTTTATTACTCAAAATTGTAAATCCGAGGTCGAACACAGGGAGCAAATTGGGATCTAAAAATCAAGAACACAACTTTAAGATTGACTATAATATGCAATGAAAATCAAAATATAATGCAAAAACACAATGTTAATGTATAAGGGAGTAGCACAAAAAAAAAATATGGACGTCTGAGTTTGAAAATCAGATGTCTTAAATATGAAGTTGCTATAGTGCTTCTGTCTGTCTCTGATCTCCTTCTTTCTTTTCTTTCTTCTGTTCTCTATCTCTAACGGCCTTCTTTCTTCTTGGCTTCTTCTTCTTTCTTCTTTAGCTGCTTTGGCCCTTGTCTTCTTCTTCTTTCTTCTTTAGTTGCTCTGGCCCTTGTCTTCTTCTTCCTCTTCTTTCTCCTTTCCTTCTCTTCTGCCTTCAGTTCTTCAGCTTTCTCCTCTTTAGCTTTGCCTTCTCCTTCCTTAGCTTCTCTGGCTGCTGCCCTCTCCTTCCTTAGCTTTCTCTTCTTCTCCTGAGAGCAAAACCTACCCCTACTGTCCCCTGCAATCTCTCTTCTTCTTTCGCTCTTAGGCTCGCTCTCCTAGAGCCTTCTCGGGTTATCAGGTCAGGTATGCACACCTAAGACCAGGCCCACCGACGTGCGTAGTGGGCGAGGAGTGCATGCTAATGGGGTTACGGGTCAGGGCCAAATCTGCGGGCAGTGGGGTCACGGACAAGGCAGTGAGGGCGAGTAGGACCTCACCTCATGGTCAAGAGGCGATAAGCCCCTGTCACTTTTGCAACTTATATCACTGCACCTGCTAACGATCTTCCGAGGTGGGACTATGTTGTCCCACCTTCTTCGCAAGCACCAACAGCAGGCATTCTCCTCTAATTGTAGCAAATGCGGGGGCGTCAACGCCAATTGCTGGGCTGAAGATGTGCGCGAAGGGAATCCACGCGACCTGGGACTAATTGCCTAGAGCAAGGAGTCCTGGGTGAATCTCCCAAGCTAGCTTTGTCCTTCTTCAATGGCGGTGGAGGCCTTAAACCCTGTCAGCAAGAAAACGACCTTGCGACCACGTCAAAAAATGCAGGAAGCTTCGCCTGAACACGACGAAGGTGGTACGGTGGTCAGCATGGCATAGGGTGGCCGAAGCGTGAGTGCCTAGGTCACCCTATGGGTGCGAAGGTGGGTGTGTTTGGGGGGCGTTCTGAGGGCTTGGCACGGTGAGTAGAGTGAGGATTTAGGGTCAGTGAGGTGTGGCAATGCTTGTGAGGTAGTTGGCAAGGTGGATGGAGGCATGGAGCAGTGGGAACACCTCGTCAGAGGTCTGGTCGAAGGTGGAGAAGATGGTGGTGGTTTGCGAGAGTCGAGGCGTATTTGCAAAAATAAATGATAGAAAATGATGAGGAGAGAGAGAGAGGACTTAATTGAGGGTGGATAGATGAAGGGGGATGCAGAGGAGGTGGCTGGCTCGTACTGCCGTTGCTGGAGACGAAGGATCCAATGGGAGGAGGATGGCAACGACGAGGGGTTGTAGAGACGTCGGCTGGTGCGACACGACGCGGATGAAGAGGATAAAGGGAACCCTGCCACGTGTATTGTGGCAGAGCGATGAGAGAGAGAGAGAGAAGAGTCACCAGAGCTTGCTGGGTGGTTGACCGGAGGGGGAAGAGAAGAATTAGGGGGTATCTCAGACCAATTTCATGCTTAGGAGGTGCGAAATGATCTGGGAAGGCTTTTATAGGCCCTGGCAGGAGGTCTTGTTCTTGGAAGCCAAGCTTCCAAGCATGGTCATGTCGCCGAAGATGGAAACTCAGAGAGACCCAAATCTCTCATGCGTTCGCATGAGAGATTGGGTAGGAATTAGGGCTTGATAATGGGTTCACATGAGAGGAATTGATAATGGGTTTAATTTTGAAAGGGATTCTCTGAGGAAGCAAGGAGTTCTTTCCCTTGATACCTCGTCGGAGTAGGATTCCCTCCGCTGTAATGGTGGAGGGACCTAATTGCCAAGAATGATGAGGAAGTTAGGGGGTTTTCGTAGAGGCTTTCAAAAGTTAGGGGTAAAAATATAATTGGGCTGGACCTGTTTGCAAAAGTAGGTCAAGGTGAATTCTCCTTAGATCCAAATTTTGGTACAAACCTAATTTGGACTTAAGGAATCCAATGGTGAAGTTGGATTTTAGGTTTGACTACGTTGGGTTGGGCAATTTACATAAAAACCTAATTTAGGGCAAACATTTGACTGAGACACCAATTTAGGTCAAAATAGGTTCTAAGGGCCAAATTGAAGGTTCTAAACCTTAGAGGATATTTTCTATAAATTTTAGAGGGTTTAAGTGAATTTCATTCTGACCGGAACCTTGTTAAATTAAGTGGGTCTTTTCTAGGGTTACAAGAAGTCATTTAATTTCTAGAATTCACATGAACCCTTTTCTATTTGAACCAACCCACTTTTTATCTTGTTAATACCATTTGACCTATGTTTAGCTCATGAGAAATCACGTTGTTGCACTGTAATGGTAAAATTATAGTTTTACCCCTTATTTCTTGCTTTTCTTTCAGAAGGGTTATTCATTGAGTTAGGACCTCTAGTTGGTTATGTAGGAGCTTTTGTTTTTTTTTCTGAGTCAAAATGAGCTAGTTAGGGCTCATGATGGTGTTCCCATCATGTATGTAATGTATACAAGTAAATATATATAAACTACATTATTTACATCCTGATGAATGCTATTTATATATTAGTATTAATCTTATATCTAAGCATTTACTTAACTAATTGGCTCACAAATATGGGCTCATCAATTGCCCCCATGCCTAGTTTTTGCTAGCCCTAGCAAATTTAAGCAACAACCTAGCACTCCGAGTTATCTAAATTGATTCAATTGACCTTTTCACAAAAATCAGGTTGAACTATCTAACCCTAGATGATAAGGTACATAAGTAGTTGCTAAGTTACAGGCTACGTCGACTACGGACGTGTTGTAGGCACAAGTTTCCTTGCTTTCTAGCTCTATCCTAGGGTTTATTGATTTTAGAGATTAAAGCATCTGTGCATGTGCATTGATCTTATTTATTTGAGGTTGGTATGATTTCCAACCTATAAAGAGAGTAAGAAGGAATTTTTTTTTAATATATATATATATATTTTTCTTTTTTGTTTGATTCCTCTAAGTCTAACCTTGGATCAACTATCAACACAGTCTATGTCGAATTCATTGTCTGCATTGCATAGATGGGTATTAACTGGGTCAGAGTTGGACTGTCGTTATTTTGTTGGTAGCCGAGTAGTCAAAGAATCTGTAGGTCTAGTTCCAAAACCAAAAAAATTGGCCCTAAAAATGAGCGTAACAATACAGGGCTAGAAGAGAGGTAAACTAGGATGTTGGCGTGCTGATGATGAATCCTGATAGCAAATGCTCACCCAACGAAGATGGGAATGAAATCTTCTTAGGTCACCAAAAGAGGTTCTAAATGATAGGCAGGAATAATGACCTCTAGAGAGGTAGGGGGAGGATGGCAAGGATCCTCCAAAAGAGATGGGGAAGGAATGGTGCAAAGATATACCCCCAGGGTGATGGACTGACCATAGAAAGCATCAATCCATACCCGGTACCCCAATATAGGTAACGTTGGTGTGATAAGTCCCTCGGTCAAAACAGTAGTGAGCATATTTTTAAGCCAAGGATTATCTAAGGTGTTTAAGTTTCGAGGTTGCAAGATGGCCATAAGATCTTGGTTGGGTTTAGTCAGCTCGGTGTCCATCCCTAACAATCTTTCTAATTCCTTAATTGCATCCCTAGCATCCCTACTGATGTCATGTATATCTTCCTGCACTTCATCAGTGATCATTTCAAGGTATGGAGTCAAAATTTCACCTTCGTACATAGGCAAATCAGAGGGTGCCTCCAAATCAAATGAAGGCAGGTTGTATGCAACAGATTTAGAAATTACCCTATCAATCTCATCCCTGGGTTCTTGTTCTTTACTCAAATCCTCCCCGGAGTTTATATGTGAATTCTTATAAATCTTAGAAGTTGCCTCTACATTTTCCATTATTTCATCATGAGAAGGGATATCATCAATGGGTGTGTTAAGGAAACCTAATTTAATCAAATTTGTGACATCCTCAAGTCCTAATTCTTCAAACAAGACTTAATCACCCTTAGTGTCACTCAAAATCCTAAGTGCAGGTTCCTCAAATAATTCATCATTCTCCTCGTCATACAATTCATCATGTACCTGAGGTCTAGAATCATCTAAAATCTCTGTAGAAACCCTAGGGCATTCTATCTGGGATAAAAGGTTCACACTAGCAACATCAGACTCCTCAGATAGGTGAATTTCTTTAGGATTAGGTTCCCAAAGGGTGCATTTAAGTTCCATTAGTTGACCATCATCAAAAGGGAGGGTAGGATTGACAACTTGACTTCAACCTACTTCATCAAATGTCACGAATATGCTATCATCTGGGTCAAGGTCTTCTAAAGGTACAATCATTCCCTTCTTTTGACTCAAATATAGCTCGATTGGGTACTTAACCTCAATGTCATCCTCAAGTTTCCACCTTTTTTCATCCAATGCATACGTACTTTCATACATATCCTCCTCCCAAAATGATGCGCGTCAAATTTGCACACGTAAAGGTTCGATTTTGGAAAACTAGTCGTCGTAGTTTGATTAGCGAGAAAATCCATCAATCAGATAAAATTTATAACCAAAACTCGAAAGTGAGTCTCGAGACGAACATGGGGAGGCGAATATCTGGTTTTGAAAATCGACGTTTCACTTTTTATTTGTTTTTGTCATTTTTGTCTTTTCTAATTGTTTTGGTATTTTTAATAGGGAAAGAGATTAGGTTGATGAAATCTAGCTAATCTACTTGCAAAATATAAAGGAAAGAGAGAGAGAGAAGAACAATCATCTATTTATGAATAAATATTTGTTACAATTACAAAAGTGGAAAAACTACACCACGAAAGCAAAAAAGATAGAAAAAGGTGAGAGAATTCCCCTTGATGGTCGCTTGGAGGATGACTCGCTCTGACGTCGCATGGAGGAAGGTGGTGAGGAGTGGTATGAACGGGGATGGAGCCGAAGGATGGAGGATGGGGTAGGACGGCGTCACGATGAGGACCTTCTTCCCGAATGGTGGTGAGAGGATGGCCATGGGAATCTCCATGAATGGGGATGAGTGGTGGGAAAACTATTCTCTTTTCTACTCTAGAGGAGCATCCCGGGCTTGAGACAAGCTCTCTCTAGAGCCTTGAAGGTGGTGAGAGGAAGAATGGAAGAGATGAAGAAAAATGGAAGGGGTAGGGGTCCTTTTACAGTGGAGGAAAGAATCAAATTCGTATACAGGATATTTAGTGACGGTCATAAACGTCGCTAAAGATCCATTGCAAATGTCACTAAAGACTACCCACGTGCCCACCCACTGCTGCGCTGGCGCGTGCTTCGCGCGCCCGTGTTGTGCGCCTTCGTGTGTGTGCTTGTGTACGCTGCTGCTGCGTAGGCGTGCCTCCAGGCACGTGTGCACCCACGCTGCTATGCGCATGCCGTGGCGCATGCGTGCGCATGGGCTGCTTGGGTTGCACCACATGGCGCGACCTGGGCAGTTTATCTTCTTTCTTTTGTAGGGGCTACTACAGTGGTCGGATTGAGTTGATTTTTGCGCTGTTAGGCTACGATCATCGACCTGAATCCATCCACGTGGTCGGATTTGTCGTTTGAAGCTTCGAATTATATCACCTAATCCCTTGGCCATTGATCTTCCTCGGATTGCATATGGTGCTATGGGACTCCAATTAAGGTGATTTCAAAGGCGTTGGACTCCGATCGTCATCCTGATCAGATCCGTATGGTCGGATTGTCAATCCAAGGCTCCAATATAAATCTCCTTCTCTCTGGATCACAAAAAGGATGCAATTAATCTAAAATATACACAACTACTCTAAATGCAGAATGATGCATGCTATACAATATTTATAATATGGAATGCAAATATAAGCCTACGAACTCGCATCAATAGGCATTTTAACTTAACTAGATGTGTCTACATCATACCTCCATACCTATCTTTTGCTAGTCCGTAGCAAAATTAAACTGCATGCTATGTATAAAAATAGAATTTGGATTAGATCTCTTAGGCCTAAGTCATTTATTAACAATAGAAATTTTTAACTAAAGTCCTAAACTATGAAGACTCAACTGTACCTAGGTGTCTGCTAAAATGCAGATTGCCCAAGTCCTTGCCTTATATGAAAAGGGAAGATACCTTTTTTTTTTTGCTTTTTCTTCTTTTCTAATTTTTTTGGACTTTTGGAGTTTGAGAGTTTCAGGATAACTTTTTACGTCTACCCAACCCAGCCAAGACTCGAAAAGGACTCTAAGGGATAAGCATCTTGTAAAAAGAGTGAAAGACTCACTAGGAGACCGTTAAAATAGACTTTGGATTTCTACGACCCTAGGTGACCTTGCCTAAAGGTTTATCTTTCCGAACGGTAGCTTTCTCCCTACTTCTTTTATTTATGGAGTCAACACAAGAGTGAACCCAGTGTATATCTCGGTTTATTCTGCTTCCCCGCTTCTTCCCTAAGTATTTTGGGAATTATTGTGCATTTTTGTGAGCTGGGCTCGGACAACTGGCCAATGAGTTGTTACCCACGATAACTTATTAGCCATACTTGTGCGATGAAGTGTGGTTTTGTTTATTTTTTTATTTTCTCCTTTTTCTATTTTTTTCTATCCTTTTTTTAGTTTTCTTTTTCCTAAGTAGGTGGCTTCCCTGATCTAAGATTTACCTAAAGGCAGTACGAAGAAAATGGTCTTGTGGTTAGGCTCTAGACAACCGGCCAATAGGCTGTTACCCACGACAACTTGTCAGCCATACCACCCTAGATAGTTCATTAGCTACCCAATTTTCGTAAAAATCATCAGAAAGTGAGTCAATGCGAATAGTGTGTAGATGCCTAGACTTAAAATCCCCTCAAATCAGAGGGCAAGTTGATAAGTCGTGTACTTATCATCGCAATTTATTTACTAAATTAAAGATGAATTTGAATTGGCGAGGACTCAAGACTAACCCTACATTCGAGTGGACACACGGGCTAATTAAGCCTGAAGACTTGAAGAGTCTAAGTATTCAGGTCCTATCATATCATTTCCTAAAGTTAATAACTTCCAAATGCCTAAGTTCTCTTCTCCTAATTCTTTTTTATTATTATTTTTATCTTCTTGAATTTTCAAATTTTTTTAAGAAACTAAAAGAAATTCTACAGAGTTAACAAAACGATTTCAAGATAAAGTATCCACCCCCCATGCCTAAATGATGCAATGTGCTCATTGTAAAAATAAAGACATGAAAAAGGTGGAGTAAACAGAATATCACCTGAATAACGTGAAAATAAGGTCAGCTCCGTAGAGAATGTAGAATATAAATACATGCTAAATTTAATGCCTTCAGCTAGGCATAACATACATACAAGGAAGAAATTGAGAATTTATAAGTGCGGGTTAGAATCAAAATCAAAAGATTAATCCTCAGATTCGCCAGTAGAAGATGTCCACAGATGTGGACCAAGTTATGGTGTAGATCCATGCCCTAGGGTCGAGTGGTTCTAAGGTTCTGGATGAAAATCACTCAGAATCGAAGATTGTTGTATTTACGGGGCCGGGCCTACGGTTTGGTGGTATGCAACCCAAGACTAAAGTGTCGGACAAAAGGTAGATTTGATTTACAAGGTTCAGATGTCCACTTAAAATTCAGCTCAGAAAGATAATCAATAATTCCGAGCTTAGGTTGCACGTCAAAGATATTGCAAGGGTTCTGGTAGAAATTAGGTGGGTTCAGGTCAACAGGAACCCTTAGATCCAAAATCATAATTCCCTTAGAATTAACCTCCCATATTTTCATTTCCACATTTCTATTCTCCCACATCAAGTGTTCGGGTTCCGGGACCTCTAACATATCATTCACCCCAAATGATTTACCCAAGTCCAGAAATCGTGGCTGACTCAGAATTGACTTGGGTATAATGATTTCCAAATCAAAATCAATCCCTTCGGGATGTGGTTGAGGAATGG
Organism: Thalassia testudinum; assembly: GCA_037157565.1. Taxonomy (NCBI): domain Eukaryota; kingdom Viridiplantae; phylum Streptophyta; class Magnoliopsida; order Alismatales; family Hydrocharitaceae; genus Thalassia; species Thalassia testudinum. The sequence goes on along the minus strand of JAZHRO010000078.1, from coordinate 10,288,687 downwards.
GGCTACTGATTGAATTTTCTCATAAATGAGGATTCAAATCCTCCAAGTTAGCCCCAACCGAATCCAAATCTTCAATGAACGAGCTATCAAATGGTTCATCAGATTCCTCAAGCCCGTTTATCTCACTAAAATCATCTTCCTTACACTCAAGTGAGACTTCGCTAAGAGATTCTTCACCCTCAGAGTCAAAGAATTCATGATCCTCATTTATATATGTCTTAAAATCTATTGTCATTTCTTGGTTCAAAGAGACATATTTTTCCTCGCTCCCTAGCTCAGGGATCTCGGGTGAATCAATTGGTTCATCCTCAATGGGTTACTCTAGCCCAACCTGGTCATCCCCGATCTCAGAAAATGTATCCCCCCAATAGGCACCTGAGCGGGTTTAGACATTGGCTCTCCTAAAGGGGGTTCATCTTGAGAATCATCCCAAGATTTGACTAGGGCAACCGCAAATTTCGTCCTCAACCTCGATAATTTCCCAAGTATAAACTCACCCAGGCCCCTATCCCTAACATTTTGGAGCAAATCCAATAGAGAAATATTAAGTTCTTCAATCATTTTGATGATAGGCTCCAATGCTTCAGTGCATGGTGTTGGCTTGGCTTCTAAGGATTATATGGTATTCCTCAAGTTAGCCAACACCCTGTCTTGGATCTGGTTCACCTGAACCGAATGGTTCGGTTCAGGTTTGGGTGGGTTTGAGTTAAATCTAGGGGAGTCAAGATATCGAGGTTCTCGAGTCCCTCCTTGATAGTAGGTCATTTCAGCTTGTTTAGAGAATGGTGGCGACCTATATTCAGTGGAATACTGGGGAGGGTAGGTGTTATAGTCAACATATCCTTTTTTATTATAGCTCGGGTTAGGTTGATCATTAAAGGGTGGAGATCTGTAATCATTGTATCTCTCGAAAGGATAGTAATCATAGTCTTGTTGTCCAAGGTTAGGCCCTGGACACTAAGGTATGTATTCATATCCCCAATCACAGTTGTCCCGGCTAGTGGATGGGTAATTATAAGTCGAGTCAGGATAGTAATCATCTTGGGTATAAGTGGTGGTAGGAGGGTAGGAAGGGAAATGAGTGTTGGATGTGGAAGGATACATGGTAGAATAGGAGGGAAATTAGAAGAGAGAAAGGAGCCCTGCAATACAAGCAATCAACCCTATCCTTAGGTGGGTTAGCCTAAAGACCTACAGACTCCCAGGACCCATCTTGAGATTATAAACGATTTGGTCTACTTCTATCCAGTCAATCCAACCAGTTAGAGGGAGGGCCTGGGGAGAAGGTTCTTCCTTTCGCTTGTGCCTCTGGTTCCTAGTGTACCCCCTAGCCGTGGTCGTTTGATGCTACTCCCCTAGCTAGACATCAGATGGACCAACAGAATCAGATTAATAGACAAAAATCTCAGTCTGAGCTCCGAAAAGCGAATCAATCCTTAAGGCCAATGTCTACTCAAGTTTAGTTAAGCTTGGGATGATTGTGCTTTTGGAATGTGATGGGCCCTTTAGATGGGTTGTGCCCTTAATGATCAATTCAAATGTGTGTATGTGCACAACCAGGGTTTGCAAACAAGGTTATTTGATGATGTGTCTTTTAGGGTTTAACCTTGTTTAGTAGCTTTTAGGGTTTAATCTTAGGTGTATTCAATCAAGTTCAAGAGAACACTCCAAGTTTTGAAAACACGAGTGTATATATATTCCTTTAAAAATCAGAAACAAAATGTGGAGTGCTTGGTTCAGTCCTAAAAATCAACCTTAAGTGACAAGCTACTTGATGAATCAATTTTAATTTGAGTGGTGCGGCCCAAATAGTTCAATCAATTAGCCTGTTGCACTACTTAGTTAAGGCACACAACCTATTCAGATTTCTACTCATTTATGTGTATTGAGTTGAAGTGTACTGGGTCCACATGTCAGATCCCGGTTATGTGGTAGAATCAAAGTGGCATGGTGCGCCTTAAGTGAGAAGTTGTAGATGTTAAGTGTGTAGCTTTTAGTTAAATCCCACACCTGTATTTTTTTATTTTTTATTTTTAATATATGCAGATGGGTGAGGTGAAGCGAAGTGACAATCAAACAATTAGATCTATCCTAGGGCTTATCAAAGCACCGAGGTTGATTTGAGTTTGAGTTATTAATGTAGCGAAATGGAAACTAGGGTGGGGGTGGTGGGGGAAAACTTACAAATGTCTCTACCCGCACTTTACTCCAATCTACCGCCTTCAGCACCTCAACTAGGTTCCTGCAAGACAATAAATCGAAGAAGAAAGATAGGATAGAAAAATGTGTAAGTAATGCGAGAAAATGTGAAAACAAAAACTAAAGAGAGTAGCCTCCCCGGCAACGGCGCCAAAATGATGCGTGTCGGATTCGCATGCGTAAAGGTTCAGGATTGGAAAACCTGTCGTCGTAGTTCTATTCGTGAGAAAATCTGTCGATCAGATAAAACTTATAACTGAAACTCGAAAAGTGGGTTCCGGGTCGAACACGGGGAGGCGAATGTTTGATTTTGAAAATCTGCATTTCGCTTTTTATTTATTTTTGTCGTTTTTGTCTTTTCTAATTTTATTGGTATTTTTAATAGGGCAAGAATTAGGTCGATGAAATCTAGCTAATCTACTTGCAAAATATAAAGAAAAGAAAGAGAGAGAGAAGAACAATCATTTATTTATGAATAAATGTTACAATTATGAAAGTGGAAAAACTACACTACAAAAGCGAAAAAGATAGAAAGAGGTGAGAGAATCCCCCTCGATGGTCGCTTAAAGGACGACTCGCTCTGACATCGCTTGGAGGAAGGTGGTGAGGAGTGGGATGAACAAGGACGGAGCTGGAGGATGGAAAATAGGGCAGGATGGAGTCGTGGCGAGGATCTTCTTCCTGAAGGACGGTGAGAGGATAGCCACGGGATGCTCCATGAATGGGGATGAGCGGTGGGAAAACTATTTTCTTTTGTACTCTAAAGGAGCATCCCAGGCTTGGGATAAGCTCTCTCTAGAACCTTGGAGGTGGTGAGAGGAAGAAAGAAAGAGATGAAGAAAAATGGGAGGTGTAGGGGTCCTTTTACAGTGGAGGAAAGAATCAAATCGTATACAGGATATTTAGTGACAGTCACAAACATCGCTAAAGATCCGCTGCAAATGTCGCTGAAGACAGCCCACGTGCCTACCCACCGCTACACAGGCGTGCGCTCCACGCGCTCGTGTCGCACACGCACACCTGCGTTGTCGTTCACGTGCGGTGGCACGTGCGTGCACATGGGCGGCCTGGGTTGCGCCATGTGGCACAACCTGGGTCGTCCATCTTCTTTCTTTTGTAGGGGCTACTATTGAGGTCGGATTGAGTCGATTTTCACGTCGTTGTGCTGTGATCGTCAACTCGAATCCATCTATGTGGTCAGATTTGTCGTTTGAAGCTTCAAATTATGTCACCTAGTCCCTTATCCGTTGATCTTCCTCGGACTGCATATGATGCTATGGGACTCCAATCAAGGCGATTTCGGAGGCGTTGGACTCCGATCATCGTTCTAATCAGATTCGTACGGTTGAATCGTCAATCCAAGGCTCCAAAATAAATCTCCTTCTCTCCTGACCACAAAAAGGATGCAATTAACCTAAAATATACACTATCTAAATGCAGAATGATGCATGCTATGCAATATTTATAATATGGATTGCAAATCTAAGCCTAGGAACACGCATCAATAGGCATTTTGACCTAAATGGATGTGTCTACATCACCACTTAAGGCGTGGACCTCTCAAGGAAGTGTCATCTACTGGGGAGGGCTCAAAATCAATCATAGAAAAGTAACTATTCTTCGTTACATAATCCCCAACATTCCCCTCCAACTTAGGGTGTGGCTCTCCCAAGGGAGATGCATCTAACGTAAAAGGGTGCAATTCATCCTCAATGGGGTAAGTTAGGTGGCTAATATCTTCTTGTTGGCTTGCTTTCGTAGATTCTCTTAATAATTCAATCATTTCATCTTGCATTTTCTGTATTTCCAGTTTCAAGGTGGAGAAGTCATTACTATTTTCTGGAGAGAACTCAGGCTCAAGGGTATAATACCTAGGAGTTTCTATCTAACCATTAACATCATTCAGGGAGGGTGGGTTGGGTATTTCTATGGTATACGGGATATCAGACAAGGTATTTCCTACTCCTAGATTCTGCTCATCATAATGGGGCTTAATCAAACCAATACTCCTATAGTAGGAGTAAAAAGGATCCCAATACTATCATTATGTCCATCAAAGGATGGACCATCTCGGTGTATGGGATCAAAGATTGCAGAGTGGGGGTAAGGGTGTGGGCAAGAGGTGAAAGAGAGGTGGTCAAAGTGGTCCATTCTAACTCACACCACAGTCAGATTTCCCCCAACAAACGCAAATCAAAGGACTTGTTAGGTCTTTAATTAGTTAAGGCTTTTGAGATTTAAGTCCAGTTGTAGATGACAAATCAAGTTATCTAAACAATTATGCGCCTACTTGTCAACCTACAATTCGCCTAAGAAGACCTAACAGGGACCTAGGTGATCCTCCCTAAAGCCCAAAAAGTTTAGTAACCACCAAACATGGCAAAGAGGGATGCAAGTAGGGTCAAGCCCTTCCTTTGATGTGTTTCTTTCTTGGTTATTCTTAACTACCCTCAATCCGCAAGGTCTAGAGGAAACTTCACCTCTGAACTAAAGTTTGGGTCACTTTAGACCCCAGTAATAGGAGGCTCTGGTCCTAGTAGTTCCAAACCTGAGTGTCTAAATGCATGCCTGGTGCAAGAGCATACAAGTGTGCATACACCGCAAAAGATTTTGATTATGAATTTTGAATCGCATGCCAAGTTTGAAAATCAAGTTCTTGGTTTTTAAATGTTCCTCCTTTAATTAGTCCTTTTTCAAGAAAAATATGTGACCACTTATTAGATCTTTTCAATTCAATTAGGTGGTCTTGTAATTAAATCTAGATGCAAATGCGTGATCAAGATATGGATGCAAAGTAAGAGGATACGTACCTTGCTTCCAGCAATCAACAATGTAAGAATGCATGCAATGCAAAAAATAAAGTCAAGATGCTGCTCATACAATTCCCGATGGTCGTCCCTAGGGGCAGGCAGCTTCTAGTAGGTAGCTCGTGTTTTTTTTTTTGACCTACTTATGGACAATCAAGAAAAAGGATAAACTAACCATAAAAGAAAAACAAAAACCTAAAGCTCAAGAAATGGGAACAAACTCCCAAAAAATTACCCTCGTAGGGGCATAAAATAATGGTGGGGAACAAACCTCTAAAATATACTCCAAAATAAGGGTCTCCAACCAAATGTGCGAGGAAAATAAATCTTAAGAGTCTAAGCCTATCTAAGTGCAAGAAGCAGAGAAGATAAAAGCTGAAGCGCTTCCTTTGAAAATGTTCTCCGAATGGTGAAAACAAGGTCCACCAAGGTGCCAAGCTCCTTCTCACAGCGTGGAGCTCAATTCCTCTCGACAATGGTGTAAAGAGTGTGGCCCAAGGTCCACAATGTAGAGATGCTGAGGTGGGTGCGACAATTCTCCCAAAGGTACCTCACACAAAACAGATATAATAGCTTAAATATGCCTCAAAAAATTTAAATTAGCATGAACAAATGAATGAATGTGAGTTTATCAAGCCTATTGCCTCCCCGGCAACGACACCATTTGAAAAGATGGTTTTCTCTTTGGAAGAATTTTTGCACATGAAATGAAGCATTGATGTAGTAAGTGGTGGAAAATCACTAATCAAAATAATTAAAAATAACCACTCGAGAGAGCGGGTCGTCTCCACAAGGAGAAATAGGCTATCAAAACTTGAATATTTCCTACACGAAATCATGCTTCAGATAGAGAATTTAAGAGATTAATCTTACTTTTAATCAAATGATAGCTTCTTGTTCAAAACAATCTATTCCATTGGATAAATCAAGAAAAGGAGAAGTTGGAGGGCATGGTAGCAATGGAGACACATTAAATTATTTAATCAGAAATAAAGCTATAGTAATCTTCAATCGAAAATTCCAAACCCAACTAATCCTCCTCCCACTGTAGCAAAATAAGGGAGGGGGAATAACCAGCCTGCACGCGTAGAGGAGGGCACGGTCAGCGACGAGCTTGGTCAGAGGAGGTCTGCTGGAGGAGAGGCTCGCGATGGTGGAGACGGCCTGGCTGATGGTGGTTGGAGGTGTCTGACCGAAGAGGAGGAAGGTGGGGGTGGCATTGGTTGCTGCAATGGTGTGGAGCACATAGCAGCCACACGAGCATGTACTGTACACGCGCGAGGCGAGCGCGTCGGCGAGGTCGGCGAGGTGCGGTGGCAGTGGACGACACTCGCCGGTGGTGGTGGTTGCAGTGGTGTGCTAGGTGGCACGTGACCTCTGCTGCACACAGGCGGAGGTGCAACACGGAAAAGGGGTGGTGTGCCAAGGAGAGGCCCTGCTGGGTATGGGCAAGGTGCACGGAAGCGTGGCGGCTGGAGTCATGAGCGTAGAGGACGGTGGCGAGGGAGGGGGTGCTGGGAGTGAGGAGATGACCGGAGGTTTGCATTCTTTCGATGGTGTGTGGTTGCAGAGGAGAAATAGAGGAAGAAGAAGATGAAGAAGAAGGAGAAGGAAAAGGAGAATGGTGATGGTGCATGGAGGTAGCGGTGGTGTTGCTGGTGTTGCGCGGTGAAGAATCACTGTGATGCAAACAAGCTCCAAACGGTGGTGTTTCCTGTCACGCCACACGCCCATAGTGGTGGAGGCTCACTGCCATGGTTGAGGCCAACGGTGGTGAAGTGGGAATGTGATTGATGCACGCACGGTTATGGTGTCGGGGTGGAGGCTCCGTTAGCAAGGCAAATCTCCATTTCTTCTTATAGCCGCAACCAGAGGAGCATCTAAGATCAGCACCTTACGGCCTTCACTAGTCTTCAATGTGGATAGCTGGCCTTCAATGCCAAATCTGGCTTTCAATGCGATACAGCTTCTTCGTTAACTTACTGCAGTGTAGAGGAAGAGGTGATTAAAAAAAATCAAAAGCAAAATAGATGTGTTATTTGTATGTATTACCTACAAGAAATCCTATTTCTAATACATGTATGGAACCTACTTCTAATGCATGCTATTTATATTTTGCATTTACTTTTAATGTGTAAACGATGCATATTAGTGTGTAATGCATGCATGCAAAGTTGTAAAAAATAAGAATGTAATGCATACAAGCAAATATATATAAACTATATTATTTACATCTTAATGCATGCTATTTATATATTATTATTAATCTTATATCTAAGCATTTATGTAACTAATTAGCCCACAAATATAGGCTCATCAGGCCCATAAAGCATCGTCCAATTTATTTGACTAGTCTTTACAATCTGGCCTAACTATTTTTTGCAAAATGTTTTTTATTTCCCGATTAAAAATGTCTGCTTGGCCATTTGTTTGTGGTGGTAAGGAGTAGAAATTTTATGATTAACCCCATATTTAGATAAAAGGTGATGAAATTGAGAGTGAGTGAAATGTGATCCTCCATCATTGATGATGGCCTTAGGGATGCCGAATCTCGAAAAAATATTTTTCTTGATGAAGTCAACAACAACCTCGTGATCATTGGTGTGAGTGGGTATTGCTTCAATTCATTTCGACACATAGTCAACTGCGGCTAGTATGTATAAATACCCACAAGAGTTGATGCCTCATACATCAAAAATTTTAACCTCTAATATCGAATTAAGGGGCATCATATGAGTTCTAGTTATGTTGCCAATGCTCTGGCAATGCACACAGGACTGAATAAATGAGCGAGCATCTTTGTGCAGGTTGGGCTAGAAGAATCCGAAAGTAAAGACTTTAGCTGAGTTTTCTTGCCCGAGAAATGACTGCCACATGCCATTTAGTGACATTGTCAGAATATCATGAATTTTTTATTCGGAAACACACCATCGAATGACCTGGTCAATGCAGATGCGGAAAAGGTTGGGCTTCTCCTGGACATAATATTTAATGTCATCAAAGAACTTATCTTGTTTGGTTTTTGGCCAATCAGAAGGGATTTGTTTTGCTGCTAGATAATTTGCAATTGGTGCAAACAAGGGGAGGGTGTTGGTAGCTAAAATAGTCTCATTAGGGAAAACATCTAGAGGGTTCAACACGTTACTCATCATAAGATGAGAGAGATGGTCAGCCACTACATTTTGTGACCCTACCTTATCCTTGATTTCCAGGTCAAATTCCTAGAGCAGCAGGTCCAATGGATAAGGTAGGGTTTCGCATCTTTCATGTTCAACAGATATTTTAGTGCTAAGTGGTCGGTATAAATAGTGACATGTGACCCCAACAGATATAAGCAGAATTTCTCTAGGGCAAAAACTATGGCAAGAAGTTCTTTTTCAGTTACCATGTAATTCCATTGTGCATCACCAAGGGTTTTACTGGCATAATAGATGACAACGGGCTTCTTATTAATACGATGCCCTAGAACGATCCCCACAGCAAAATCAAAGGCATCTGTCATTAACTCAAATGGATAATTCTAGTTAGGCCCCTGTAGAATTGGTGCCTCTGTGACATCCTTCTACTGATTGAAACTCTCCAGGCATTGTTCTGTGAAGTCAAAAGGCTGGTCTTTGGTGAGTAATTGCCTTAAGGTCTTGGAGATTTAGGAGAAATTCTTGATGAAATGACCGTAGAAGCCCACATGCCCCAAGAAAGATCAGATCTGTTTGACAGTAGTGGGTAGTAGGAGTTTAGAGATAGCATCAATTTTGGCACAATCTTCTGCAATTCCTTTTTACAGATGACATGGCCCAAGACGATGCCTTCTTGGTCCATGAAATGACTTTTCTCCTAACTGAGGACCAAGTTAACTTCTATGCATTTTTGGAGCTTCCTTTCAAGATTTTTAAGACAAAAATAAAGTTTGAAAATATTGCATCTACCAAGTTTAAGACATTCATCTACCAAGTTTGAAAATATTGCAAGCATAAACCTTTGAAAGGTCGTCGGTGGATTGCACAGACCAAAGGGCATCCTCCGGAAAGCAAAGGATCCAAAGGGGCAGGTGAATGTAATTTTTTCTTGATCCTCAGGATGGACCGCGACTTGATCATAGCTGGAATAACCATCAAGAAAGAAATAGTAATCACATCCCGCTAACCGCTCCAAGATTTGATCAATAAATGGGAGCGGAAGATGGTCCTTCTTGGTGGCAATGTTTAATTTGCAATAATCAATGCACACACCAAGAAGAAGTGATCTAAGTGGCTATGTTTTCCCCATGTTCATTTGTGACAACGATTAGTCTAGATTTCTTGGGCACTACTTGCATAGGACTAACCCAGGAGCTATCATAAATGGGGTAAATGATATCAGCATCAAGCTGAAAGTTTTCCGGCCCTACCAGGAGGGGGTGACGTAATAATTGCGGAAATAAATTAAACAATCTTCACAAAATAAACAAACACACAAGTACACAGGTATTTTTAGGTAGAAACCCAAATCGGGTGAAAACCACCACCTAACCCTCTCGAGTTAGGATTTTCCGATCAACCAAGTTAATCAAAATCCACTAAATCGAATCACTTTAAAACGAGGGTGATTCAACCTCAATACAGCCACGCTACTTAAATGAGGGTAGCGTACCTCAACCCCTTCTCTCCACGAGAAGGATTTTGTCTCGCGAAGGAGACGGGAATTCGCAAAGCGAATACCCAACCAAATAACAAAGATAAAATAAACAAGTCCTGTAGAGCCAACAAAGTAATTATAAACCTAGCTTCTATAGGAATTAGGAAACTCCCCTTTGCAAGGAGTGCGTCGAGTTGATGACGCGGTGCGTGTGCCACGCGACGGCGCAACGTCGCTCTCGTGGACTACGGTGGGAGAGCGGGTGCGCAACAGCTTGATGCTCTCAAGATGTAAAACTTGAGCTTAGAGAGCAAGAGCTATCTAGGACACAAGAGAGTGGAACGTGTATTACAAAGTGTTTCTTGTGTATCTTAGTCTCTCTAGGTGTGTGTTTGTGTTGCAAAGGCTCCCCTCTATTTATAGAGGCCTTAGGAAGGCTCTGGAAGGCTTAAAAAAGCTTCCATAGCCGTTGGGTGCAAAGCCCAAGAGAATCAGGCCGAAATCCGGACAATGATTGCGCTTGACAGGGTAATCAGACGTCTAACTATGGCATCAGACGTCTGGAAGGCCACTTTAAGACGTCTGATTTCATGCGGGTTTCCTCCTGACTTGAATCAGATCTAAATAGGGTTCTTGTGCAAGCCCATCAAACGACATACAGGACGTCTGGCACTATGTCTGGACGTCTGGAAACCTACTTTTACTGTGGGAATGGATTTTCCAAACGTTGCAACGGCTAGAAAATCTTTGAGAAGAGATTTTGGGTCAGCCGAGGCAAAATGGTCATTTATCAGACGTCTGGACAGCCCTAAGGATGTCTGATAAGGCTCTAACGGTTACATTCTTGACAGTTCGCTAAGCCAGCCAACGGTCCACTAATTGGACGTTTGGCAAAGTCATCAGACATCTGGTCTAAGGTATGGACGTCTGATTTCATCAGACAGAACTAACTATGTCCAGCCTAATAGTTATCAGACGTCTGAAACAACAGTCAGACGTCTTAAAATACTTTATCAGACGTCTGATTTGGGAATTAGACGTTTGGAAACTCTGTTTGAACCCTATATTGGTTTTCTAAGTTCTCTACAGAAAACCTAAGTATCCTAGGGTTGTGCGGGTGTTCCTAGGACTACTGTTAGGGTACTTTGAGGCTCTTTAACATGAATTATCTAAGGAAATAAAGAGCAACAAAAGAAACGAAAAATACAATAAGTACAAAAGAAGGAAATCTATCATATTCTTCATTTCCTTCCATCTTCAATATATCGCTCCTCGCGAATCTCTTCTGCTCTCCATCGAGCTCCTCCAATCCGTCCTGGATGCGATCTCGAACTCTGTCTAATCACGTATCCATTTGCGATTGACATAAAATCTAGGACTCAAAGCACAAATATTAAATGACACGTGTTTTGTTATCATCAAAACAAATGATCGTGGTGCTCTAGCACCAACAATCTCCTCCTTTTTGATGATGACAAAATCATAAATAATAATGCAGAAAATCCTCCCCCTTTTTGACATTATCAAAAAGGTTTAATTGATTTTACATTTCCTATAACTCCCCCTTAAGACATGCTCTTCTATAAATTTCTTTTGACAAAGGTAATGCCTCCCCCTTTTTTATAACAACAAGATAGCTATTATTTTTCTCCCCCTTTCTGAAGGAAATTTAGTTACCTTATATCTTCCCCTTAAAAATTGACAATTAGCTCATAAATTTTAACTCCCCCTATCTAAATGCTACTGATAAACAAAGATAGGGTCAAGAATTTTTACCTCACCTACCATGGCCAATAAAATGGCCCGAATGGTGGTGGTGGATGCCACATCGGATGGGGATCCCATCCGTAGCTTGGAGGCCCGGGCATTGGCACCGGTCTCCAATCTGGTGGTCGACGTGCGGCGGGTCCGTTGCTTGTTCGCCGTCTCGTCGGTCTTCTTGTTCTCCTCCTTGGTCTACTCCTTGGTTCTCCCAACTCAAGTTGACCAGCCTTGAGCTTGTAGGTCCAGTTCTTTGTGTTGTAATTATCCCTGAACCCTACAAAACAACATTCTAATTCTTTCTTCGGTATCTAAGTGGGCTTGAATCCGGATCTGTTAGCGGGTCTCCTTGATGGAGATCCTTTCTCAACCTTAGGACTATAAAAATTATCAACTTTGTTGATTAATTTGTTAGAATTTTCCCTAAGGCATGCAATTTCTTTTTCTATAGTATGCATCTTAGTCTGTAAGTCAGAAATTTCTAACTTTAAACTATCATTTTCTTCAATCAATTTATTATTTTCATTGATGAGGTTATTATTTTCTAATAATAGGTTATCCTTTTTAGGACTAGCTTCTAAATCCTTAAGTTTTATTTCTAACCTATCATTTTCAGATTTAAGAAAACTAAGATTCTTTTTCATGCTTTTGTTTTCTATTTTTAATGATTTACTAAGCTCAAATAGTTCATTAAAAGCTTCTTGTAAATCATAACTTACCTCATTGTCTGAGTCGCTTCCGCTTTCACTGTCGCTATTGCTTCCTCTGGCCATGAAACCAAAGCAAGCGGTTTCTTCTTCTTTTTCTTCTTCTTCCTCCGAGCTCATCTCTTCATGAGTGTCTTTTAACTTCATATCTTGTGGGCGGTAGTGCACTTTTGGATTTTCTCGAACTCTTTCGGACTCAACGCGCAATACAGGGCATTCATTGCCTTTGCGTTGAGTGAAAGCTCTCGAATCTGCAGCTGCGAGTAGCCTCCTTGGGGTCGCTTCGGGATCTCGTATGGGGTTTCGCAACATCCCCATATCTCGAATTCAGTGGCTTGGAGCCACGTCTTCATCCTCAACTTCCAATATCCGAAGTCCCTCCCGTCGAAATAGGGTGGTCGGACGGTGGACAGGTTGTGGACTGCCCCTCGGAAATCCTGCTTGTGGAACAGCTTCCCTCCATGATCTTCTTGCCGGGTGTTACTCCGATCTCGCAAGAACCTGCTCTGATACCAATTGAAAGTTTTCCGGCCCTATCAGGAGGGGGTGACGTAATAATTGCGGAAATAAATTAAACAATCTTCACAAAATAAACAAACACACAAGTACACAGGTATTTTTAGGTGGAAACTCAAATCGGGTGAAAACCACCGTCTAACCCTCTCGAGTTAGGATTTTTCAATCAACCAAGTTGATCAAAATCCACTAAACCGAATCACTTTAAAACGAGGGTAATTCAACCTCAATACAACCACGCTACTTAAACGAGGGTAGCGTACCTCAATCCCTTCTCTCCACGAGAAGGATTTTGTCTCGCGAAGGAGACGGGAATTCGCAAAGCGCATACCCAACCAAATAACGAAGATAAAATAAACAACAAGTCCTATAGAGCCAACAAAGTAATTATAAACCTAGCTTCTATAGGAATTAGGAAACTCCCCTTTGCAAGGAGTGCGTCGAGTTGATGACGCGGTGCGTGTGCCACGCGACGGCGCAACGTCGCTCTCGTGGACTACGGTGGGAGAGCGGGTGCGCAACAGCTTGATGCTCTCAAGATGTAGAACTTGAGCTTAGAGAGCAAGAGCTATCTAGGACACAAGAGAGTGGAACGTGTATTACAAAGTGTTTCTTGTGTATCTTGGTCTCTCTTGGTGTGTGTTTGTGTTGCAAAGGCTCCCCTCTATTTATAGAGGCCTTAGGAAGGCTTTGGATGGCTTAGAAAAGCTTCCATAGCCGTTGGGTGCAAAGCCCAAGAGAATCAGGCCAAAATCAGGGCAATGATTGCGCTTGACAGGGTAATCAGACGTCTAACTATGGCATCAGACGTCTGGAAGGCCACTTTAAGACGTCTGATTTCAAGGTCAGACGTCTGATTTCATGCGGGTTTCCTCCTGACTTGAATCAAATCTAAACAGGGTTCTTGTGCAAGTCCATCAGACGACATACAGGACGTCTAGTACTATGTCTGGACGTCTGGAAACCTACTTTTACTGTGGGAATGGATTTTCCAAACGTTGCAACGGCTAGAAAATCTCTGAGAAGAGATTTTGGGTCAGCCGAGGCAAAACGGTCATTTATCAGACGTCTGGACAGTCCTGAGGACGTCTGATAAGGCTCTAACGGTCACATTCTTGACAGTTCGCTAAGCCAGCCAACGGTCCACTAATTGGACGTCTGGCAAAGTCATAAGACGTCTCCTAAGACGTCTGGTCTAAGGTATGGTCGTCTGATTTCATCAGACAGAACTAACTATGTCCAGCCTAATAGTTATCAGACGTCTGAAACAACAGTCAGACGTCTTAAAATACTTTATCAGACGTCTGATTTAGGAATTAGACGTCTGGAAACTCTGTTTGAACCCTATATTGGTTTTCTAAGTTCTCTACAGAAAACCTAAGTATCCTAGGGGTGTGCGGGTGTTCCTAGGACTACTGTTAGGGTACTTTGAGGCTCTTTAACATGAATTATCTAAGGAAATAAAGAGCAACAAAAGAAACGAAAAATACAACAAGTACAAAAGAAGGAAATCTATCCTATTCTTCATTTCCTTCCATCTTCAATATATCGCTCCTCGCGAATCTCTTCTGCTCTCCATCGAGCTCCTCCAATCCGTCCTGGATGCGAGCTCGAACTCCGTCTAATCACGTATCCATTTGCGATTGACCTGAAATCTAGGACTCAAAGCGCAAATATTAAATGACACGTGTTTTGTTATCATCAAAACAAATGATCGTGGTGCTCTAGCACCAACACAAGCCACTTTATTATCTCCTTTTTGACCACCTCTTGCATATTAGGGTTCAAACACCTTTCTGGTTGGTGAAAGGGGCAAGATTCATCCTCAAGAAATATTCTGTAAGTACAATAGGACGGATGATACCCGTATGGTCAAAAAGGGTCCAACCAATAGCTTTTCGATTTTTACTAAAAACCTGGAGAGGTTTTTCCTCTTGAGCCCCAGTAAGTCCAGAATTGATAATCAGGGGCATGCTTTGATTAGGCCCTAGGAAAATATATTTTAGGAAGTCAGGAAAAGTTTTAACTCTAGTTGGGGGCCCGACTTTGAAATGATTTCTGCGTTTTGGTCCGTGGGTGAAGGGCGAGAGGAGTTCAGTGAAGAGTCAGGTGTTAATGGTGTGGTTAGGGTCGAAGGGTGGGTTAAATCAAAGCATGGTTCAGGAACTGTGCTACTGCAAAGTAAGATCCCACTTATGAAATTTGCATCGTTTCCTCCACTAAATTATCAATTTCAGAATCTGAGTCATCAAAGAAATCTGGTTCTTGGATTCTCCTAGAAGATTGAAAGATATCTAAGGTAATTGACTCACCGTCGTACATGATTTTCATCTTTCGAGAATCACAATCAATGTTTTGGCTAAAAATGATCTTCCAAGAATTATGGGGCATTTTTAAGTGCTTCTGGTACTTTTATTTCCATGACCAAAAATTATACAACAAATAAACAATTTTGGACCCTGACAATGACTTCCTCAATGATCCCTTCGATTTTATTGTAGAAAGATCAGCCAATTGAAGTGTCACCTCGATAGGATTTAATTCACCGATTTTGAATTCTTCAAATACATGATGGTAATACCATCATGGGCCTTAACTAGTCACATTTAGTTAGGTTTGATTGATAAAAGCTCCTACTTAATCATCTGAGGGCCATAACTCCACATCATTCTGATTTAAAAAAAGAACTAGAAATTAGGGTTAATTATGTAATTTTAACAGCACATCACAAACACAGATTAACCATGGGGTCACTGAAGGGTTAATTTAAGGTCAAATAAAAATAAAAGTCCAAAAAGTGGGTCAACATTAACAAAAAATAGGGTTTCACGCATTTCGAGGACGAAAACAGCACCAAAACCCTAATTATCAACCCGCTTGAATTAAAGAGGTTCTGATTAAGATAAAATTAATCTAAACCTCCTAAACTTCATAGAAAAATATTCTAAAAAGTTTGGTACTGATGTGGCAAATCACATGTTTTGTAATTCGGGTTTTTAGAGTCATAACACGTGAAATTGCATACGCTTTTAAAATTTATAACCTAGATAGGGGAGTATCTAGGGTCGTCCAAGGAGGCCAAATGTTTACAAAATTACGTCTCTTGCTTGGAAATTGAACTCAACTTTCTTTTTGGTATTTTATATACATGATTTTTATAGGTTTTGAAATAACGGGAAGAATGCAGGTTTTTGATAGCAAGAAAATCATCTACACTAATCCACTACACTACTACTAAAGTGACAAGTAGAGCCTCTTCCTAAGCTCACTCTAGGCACGTGGAGGCCTATAGTAATTAAGGAGAGGGAGTGAAAAAATGCTAGACAAAAAAATTCTACAAAACTATGCAACAAAAAGATAAAAGAAGGCAACTTGAATTAACGGAAATCTGTTTTACAAAAAACACATGTAGAGGAATGCTTCTATTCTAACTTGAAACTACAAGAAAGTAAAACACAAATCCTCTTAAAAATTGGTGAAGATGAGAGGCTCCTTACTCCAAGCCAAGTAGCTCCTTGACTTGAAAAGACAACTCCTCCTTCCTTGAGATGCTCCTCCAAATGATGTCCTCCAAGGTAGAAGCTACCACCTTCAATGATCTCCTTCAAGGGTAGGCATGCACTACCCTTGCTCCTCCTTGCCTAGCCGTCCTCCTAGTAGGGGAGTGCTCCTCCTCCTTGGCATGGCATAAGGGAGAAGAAGGCACCAAGCAAGCAAGTAGGATACCCCCTTAATCTTCTTCTCCTCTTCTTCTTCCTTGGCCGTGGGTATGGTGGTTGTAGGGTGGAGTTATACTAAAGGGAGGATGAATTTTTTTGGTGGAATGAGGTGGGTTTTTATAGAGGTGGAAGGGGGTAGGGTTGGCGTGAATAGGTGGAGGGCTAGGATTGATTTTAGGGGTGGCTATGGGTGGTTAGGTAGATCCTAGGGCTAGGGTTAATTGGCACCACTTAAGGGGTGCTAAGGGGGGTAGTTATGGTGGCCAAAAGGCACCTAAAGTTGGCGCCAATTGTGGGTCTTCTAGGAGGTGTTGAGGTGGAGATGGGATCCAAAGGAGATGAATGGTAGTGATTTATGGTGGTTTTGGAGGGAAAGTTGGCACCACCTTGAAGGTGACTTTTGGAGGTGGTGGGATGAAAGGTGGTGATCGTGGTGGCGCCAACTTGGAGTAGGGTGGATCTAGCTTAGGTGAGCTTAGGTAGGGTTGAGTTGGTGGAGCTAGCTAGGAAGGGTTTCTAGGTGGTGGATTGCCAAGGGAGCTGGAGCCTAGCTAAGCTAGCTTAGCTAGTAGTGGAGTAGAGGAGGAGGTATTGGAGATAGGGTTTGAAGAGAGGAGTTGAGGAGAAGTCTGGAGCTTGAACTGGAGCTGGAAGCTACTGAAGAGGGTGGCATGGAGCTACTCTAGCTGGCTTAGCTTGCTAGTTCTTTGCTAGCTGCTAAGCCAAGCCAAAGTAAGCTGGCTTCCACCATAAGGAGCTGAGGTGAGCTGGTTCTGGTGCTCCCGGGGAGGATCAAGCTGGTTGAGGCAGTTAAGGTAGCTTAGCTCAACTGAGTTGAGCTAAGTTGAGTCCCCGAGAGCTGGACTTGAGCTTCTTGAGCTGAAATGAAGTCATCTTCAGCTGGCTGGTGTTGAGTAGAGCTGGATCAAGCTGGTCCTGAGCTGAGGTGAACTCCAGTCAACTCAGCTAAGCTAGCTAGAGCTCCCTGTGAACTAATGGGAACTAAGATAGCTACCCTCAGCTAAGTTGAGCTGGATCTGAGCTGACCTGAGCTAGGGTGAGCTAAGATGAGCTCTCTTGAGCTGCCATTCAGTTGAGATGAGCTGAATGGAGCTAGGATGAGCTAACCCTAGTTCAAGTGAGTTGGATTCCAGCTATGGTGAGCTAGATATAGCTGAGTTCCAGTTGGTTTGAGCTTCTCCTTCACTAGTTGCCTTCTTGAGTGCTAGGGTTCTAGGGATCTGACAATCTGCTTATCCCTAACACTCACAAAAACATATCAAAAACACAATAAAGAATGCAATGAATACCTAACCTAATTAATGACTAAATGCAACCCAAAAACTCATTTACGAAGCAAAATCCTAAGAGCTAGGTTTGTTTTAATGCACAAGAATAATAATAAATTGGCGTTTATCAGGTATCCTTAGTTTGACCATCTGAACCTATTTGACCTAGAATAGAGTTTTCGATGTAAATTTGTCTTGATTTGGATTTCTATGCAAATTACCTAGTCAAACATAGTCAAAAATCAAATCCAAGTTCACCATTAGATTCCTTGAGTCCAAATTAGGTCAACATCAAAATTTGGATCCAATCAGAGGTCATCTTGACCTAGTTTGCATTTTATCCCTTTAAAACTCTATTTCATACATTTAGCCCCTCAGGTTTTAAGTTTATTGCATTTGGGTCCCTAACTTTCTCATCATTTTCTTCATTTAGATCCCTATGGCCATTAACGTGTGAATGCACCTCAAGCCAAGATTCTTGAGGGGAGTTCTCCCTCAAATCAAGACCAAATCTCTCAAAATTTTGAGGGATTGATCTTGAGAGGTTGCCCAATCCGTTAGACCAGATCTTGAGTCCTAATTTGGACCATAGAGCTCAGGCAAGCTTGAGATTTCAGGGGATCTTTTTCCTTGAAATTATGAACTGGCCTAGCTTCCTTCATTGCTTTTGAGGTCATTCTGGAGCTTCATAAAGAGCCCTCGATCCCAGGCCATCCTCTTTAGCCAAGTTCTAGCCGAAAATACCCTCTCCTCTCCTTCTTCGGCCTCCGCAAATTTGGCTTTGGTGATCCTTCTTCAACCACTTCAACGAGCAAGCCAACGACCAAATTGATCGGCTCATCTTCTTTGTCTCTTCTTTGTGATCAAGTCCAGCTAAAGATCGGCCGCCTTCGACCTCTCCTTCCTCGCCACTTTCTTACCATCGACTCCATCTTCCCTGATGTCAGCCCATAATCGTCGGACGTCCTCACGACCTCTCTCTCACTTTAAGTCTCTCTTCTCTCTTCCTCTCACTCCCCTAATTCTCTCTAACCCCTTAAATTCTAGGAGCACTCACTATATTACCCTTACCATCCCCATCTTCCCCACAGTCGGTGAAACTTCGACGAGTTTGCATGACCTCCACACCGCTCCAAACACCCCGCCACCACCTCTACGAGCTCTGTCTCACCTCTCCACACAAAAGCCCTCTATCAATTTTAACTTTCACGTACTCCATTATGCCATCAAGCACCGCACTCCACTGCCACCTTCTCCGTCATCAACAGGCCTCCTCCGACCACTGCATGACCTCCAACCACCACCACCGCACTCGCCTTTTCACGGCGAAACTTCTGAGCATATCTGATAGGGATCAAGGCCCATTTTTCTTGTTTTAGGGCTCTGGTCGGACAGTTACTGTCGCTGCCGTCTTCTCCAACCTCAGCAACTCGATTGCACAGCAATCAAGCAAGCTAAATCACCTAAATTAAATTAGATTCTAACATAACTTGGGGACAATGCATTCATAAGTATCATAATTTGCATAATAGTTAGTTTGTTAGCTACATAGATAATATTATCATTTTATGACCTAAAAGAGAGATGAAATAAATTGCAGATGATTCGAAGCTGTGGATGACAGATCTGACCCTACAGATCTGATCAGGACGATGACGGGAGTCCAATGCTTCTGGAATCGTCTTGATCAGACAGCCATAGCATCTGGTGTAGCCCATAGAAGAACTGAGGCCAAGGGGTAGGATATCAGAGATCCAATTCTCAGATGAAAGATCTGATCACACGGATGGATCTGGATCAACGATCATGGTCCAACGACGCAAAAATCAACCCAATTGGAGCTCTGTAGCACTAACTACAAAGAAGAGAAGATGGATGGCCATGATGGCACCACGTGGTGCCATCACAGCTACCCCTCACTGCAACCCAACGTTTGAAGGTGTTTTCATCATGCACTATCGGCTGTTGGATTGCCATCCAATGGCCATGAGCGTTCCACGTCGCCGCACTCCACCATGCCTCATCAAAAGGAAGGCTACTCTAAACCGTTGGATTTCCATCCAACAGTCGAGAGTAGCCGAGCACCAAAGAGGAAACTTGCCAATCCACGCCCTTAGCCCAACGGTGAGAGCATTGGTTTGCAAGTGCGAGACGTGCATTCAAGGCGCTTTCAGCGCCAAAATTTGGAAAGTCGGTGGAGGCATGCCCAATTGGCCATCAGATCTCGAGCGGAGGGCGGAGATGCAACCATGTGTCATGACTAGAGGCATATGCAGGAAATGCTCAATGCGCGCGCTCTTCAAAAGGTGGTGCAGGCGAGTTCTTTAAGCTATCCGATTGTAAGATAGGACGGCCAAGGATGGGGTGCTCAATTTGAATAAGCGAGCATGCGCGAAGAGAGAAAAGAAGAGCGGGCATTGGTGAGGAGAGCGCACAGCCGAGCGATCGCAATCAGAGGCTGCCATGTGTCGCCACCAGAATCAATCCATGCATAGAGGGCGCATTTGAGGGTGTTTTAAGGCCAAATCATAGCCGTTGATCTCCTGATTGACAGATCTGATTAGCCTAAAGTTGTTGCACAGTTTTAAGGGAAAAAATGCCTACTTTGTCTCTCATCAAAGCCATAAAAGAAGGCCCAGGACCCCCCAGTTGAAGACATCTCTCTTACATCTTCCAGTGACTCCCACTATCTCACTTCCAGCCTCTTTCTTCCTCTGCAACTCCTCTCTGCAATTCATCCCAGCGCTTTGGATCTGAAGTGCTACCGCGCTTCGCACAAGCATCCCACAAGTGGCGTCATCATCTATCTACCTTCTATCTCTCTCTCTCTCTCTTTCTATTTAGCATAGCAATGTCTAGTTTGAAAAACTATTTCTGATGCAATATGATTCTGATTATCTGATATCTGATGTTCATATATACATATATACATATATAAATATCTATTTAGAGCAAGTTTTCTGAAAAGCTTCTGCATCAAATTGTGATTACCTCCCTGCGAACGACCTGAAACTCCTGATTTTTATAAATTTATTTGTTCTGTCACGATTCGCACTGCAACGATAAGATTGTATGTTTCTAATGCATTTAGCTACAACGAACAAGTTGGCATCGTTGCCGGAGAGGCAACAGAAATTTTTAAAGCTTTTCGATGCTTATTCGAGATCTCTAACTTGCTATTTTTCCATTGATTTCAAGAAGCATGGAAATCTGAATAGGACACAACAAATGGAGAAATCGTGGGTTCAAATATCACGTAAGTACCCATAGTTTAGATTAATTAGATTTAGAAAAATTAGAATTTGCTTGAACCATAGGATTAGTTAGAATTTGCTTGCTTATTGAAAAAAAAATCTCTTGATTTTCGGGCTGAAAGAAACTTTTAAATTATAAATTAAATTCCCTAAGATCCGCATGTCCAAAAAATCTCAAATTTTTACTAGACATGAGTTTTGAAGTCAAGAACAACATATCCAAATTTTACATAAATGGGAGTTATAGAAAAATTTAAAAATTCACGCATTGATCTATTATCAAAACGGTTATTTTTCATAATTTTTCAGAGTTCAAAATATCATAGGAATTTCTATACAACTCCAATTGAGTTGATATTTGTGGTACTGAATTCCTATTGAAATCAAGAATTTAGCAAAAATATGAAAAAAATATTTCTTGCACATTTAGTTGCATGAAGTATTCAATCACAAATTGGGGGTCAAAACATACTACTAAACCCTGAGTACACTTTAAATCAGAAAAAAATAAAAAATGTGCATTAAAAATTCTTGAAAAATATTTTCTGAGTGCCTAGTTAATGGTGCAATAGGACCAATTGATTGTGTTTCTTGGGTTACACCACTCATCTGATTTTTGGACTTAAAAGAACATCTAGAAGTATTTGTGCTTACGATTTCACATTGAGGATAGAGCACACCTGCATTTCCATACTTAAAAGAAATATATCAAACAATTGGGATTTGAAAAACTCTTGTGTGTCTCATCAAAACCTTGATTGAAGATATTAACTCAAGTGAACCCTAAAACACATTAACACAAGCATTTGAATCTTAAAATTCACTTCATCATAAAAAATTGCTTGTGAACCCTTTTGCCAGTGCACTCACACATTTGAAAATCAATTTTAAGGGCAAACACCCCCCAAACACCCATTATATTCCAAAAGCACATCAAACCCAAGCCTAAAAATTGAGTAGACGTGCCCTAAGCAGGACTAATAGTCTTGGGACTTGAAATTAGATTGGGTTAAGGTCAAGGCATTGTCTACTTGGACCCATTGGTGATAAGAAAGGTCAGTGCTATAACCGCATTAACCCTTAGTGGTGTCCCACCGTGAGGGGTGTCCTACGGGGTCCCACCCTTCTAGCCAGCCAAGTAATTAAAGAGTTGATCTAACCCAGTCATGTTTTGGGGAGCCAGAATTAGGTCTATTTAGAGTGGGCGCACGCGGCGCGCGCCCGCTCGCCTTCGGCTGCCTCAATGCCCGAAGGCCTAAATTAATGTTTTTGATGTTGTAATGACCAAAATGCCCCCACTCCATGCAACTATAAAAGGAGACCCCTACCCTACAAATTTCTCATCCCTTCCTTCTCCTCTCTCCCCCTCCAAAGCAAAAGAGAAGCTTGTCCCACACCTGAGATGCTCCTCAAGAGCTGAAACCAAGTTTTTGCCCTCGTTTCAGAAGCGAATCCCGCAATGACAACGACGTGCTGCTTCTTTCCTGTTCCTCCTACTTCGTCCTCCTTCTCACTCCGTTCCTCATCTTCCAGGCGTTGTCCCATCCAGCTCGTCCTCCAAGCAATCGTCGAGGAGGATAACTTCTCTCTCCCTTCTTTTTTCGCTTTCTAGAGTAGAATTTTCCTTCTTTCTAGTTGTAATAGTTTCCCACTTTCTAGTGTAATCATTTCTTACTTTCTTAGTTGTAAAACATTATTCAAATATCAAGTGATTGTTCTTTCTCTCTCTCTCTTATTGTTTATATTACTTCCATTGTGATTATTTCTCCTTTTAAACAAAAATACAAATAAAATATAACTATGGATTTTGAGATCAACGTAGCCTCCCTGTGTTCGACCCAGAATTTCTTTATAGATTTTTCGATGTAAATTTTATATGTTGAACAGATTTCTTCACGACTCGAGCTACAACGACGGGTTTTCGAATCCAATTGCAAACGTGTAGTTTTCCACCATCAACATTTTGGCACCGTTGCTGGGGAGGCAACAATTTTTCGATCTTCTTTTCGCATTTCACTCACTTTGTTGTTTTCTAACTTGTTTTATCTCTTGTCTATTGTTTTCCAGATACCTCTATCAGGGAATTGTCAAGTGAAAGATCGGAGTAAAGTGCAGTTGAAGACGACTGTAAGTGCTCCCCATTCTTCCCCCTCCATAGATTTCATTTCACCACATTAATTCAAACTCCAATTAACCTAGGTGTTTGCATAAATCCTAGGATTAGTTTGGTTGCTTGGATTTCCACCTACATTCATTTCACCCTCGCATATATAAAAAAACAACAAAAAGATATTTCTTGTGGGGTAATTCAACATACACACAACATACACCCACATTCAAGGCACTTAACCTAATTGATTTTTTTCTACTCAACCGGATTCTGATCTGTGGAACCAGTACACACAAATCAACATATAAAAGAGTAGAAATCAGTCTAGGTTAATCATTTTTGTGTGCCTAACTCAGTAGTGCAATTGTGGCCAATTGTTTGAGTTGTTTGGGCTGCACCACTCAACATAAAATCAACTCACCAAATAGCTTCCTCTTAGGGCTTTCAATCTAGGTTCATACTAGGCACTCCACTTTATTTTTTATTTCAAAAGGAAAGTGATCTTCATCCATGCTTGAAAACCTGGTTTCCCTCAAACTTGATTGAATTAAACCTAATTCTAAACCCTAAAAGCTATTTAAGCAAGATTTGAACCATAAAATCTACTCATCAGAAATAATCTTGTTTGCAAACCCTGGTTGTGCACGCACTCACACATACTCAATTGATCATTAAGGGCACAACCCATTTTAAGGGCCCACCACATTCCATAAGCACTACAATCCCAGGCCTAAATAAAATCAAGTAGATGTTGGCCTTAAGGACTAATTCTCTCTTCAGGGTCTAGTCTGAAATTGTTTACGATTAACCTACTTGTACTAATCAATCTAATATCTAGATAGGGGAGTAGCATCAAACGATCGTGGCTGGAGGGTACACTAGGAACCGGAGGAGCAAACCGAAGGAAGAACCTTCTCCCCAGTCCTTCCTTCTAACTGGTTGGATTGAGCAGACACAAGTAGAGTAAATCATCTATAATCTTAAGGCGGGTTCTGAGAATCTGTAGATCCTTAGGCTACCCCACTTAAGGACAAGCTTGTTTTGTTGTACTGCAGGGTTCTTATCCCCAGTCCTTCCGACCCTTTCCTAGTTTATGCTGGAAAGGAGGTCATTGAATCCCCAATTGGAAGGACCACTAGAGTATTCTAGGAGGCGTAGATCAGATTTTGGCCAAATTGATCCCACGGCCGATCAACAACCTCCTCTGCCTCAAGATCCACAGGAGGTATTTCAAAGGTAGCTAGAACAAATGCAAAAAAGTCAAGAATGGTTCTTGAGAATGCAAAGCACTCAGCCCTTGAAGGATTTTTACGATCCTTCAAATTATGGGGAACGTCCCAGCATCCAGATTCCTACCAGTGATGTAGAAATCAAGCCCCAGGTGTTAATCCTGATTAAATATTTCCATGGGCTTGGCTCTGAAGACCCGTTTCAGCACTTGGAGGACTTGACCACTTTGGTCCAGACCACCAGGGCACGAAACGTGAATGAGGAGCATATGATCATGAGGCTCTTCCCCCACTCTCTTAGGGATAAAGTCGCTCATTGGTACAGGACTATAGGAAGGCCAATTGCAACTTAGAATGATTTGAAATCGGCCTTCCTGAAGAAATTCTTCCCTGTAGGACGTACCAATGCTTTGAGATGGGCAATTACTACCTTCACCCAGCGGTCGGGGGAGCAGTTTCACGTTGCCTGGGAACAATTCAAAGGCTTATTGCGGAGGTGTCCACACCACGAGGTGTCAAAATGGCAACTCGTGCAGATCTTCTACCACAGGTTGACTGAGCAACTCAGAAATCACGTGGACGCTTCTTGCGGAGACAATTTCCTCAACAAAGACGCAAATAGCGTGCACGTTTTGTTTGAGGAGATGAGCAAGAATTCGATCAATCATGCCTCCAGGGATACTTTTAACTGGTCCTAGCAGCCCATATCGAATGTTAATGAAGTCCACGACTCTCATTCATTCGATATGGAATTGATTTGTAATAAACTGGATAAGGTGCACTTGGTTGCTAAGAGAATAGAGGAGTGGATGGCTGGAAACTCAATGAAGAACTCTCGATCCAGTCAATCCTAGAATTCGGGATTCCATTCATCGTGAGCTCCTTCTGGACGGGAGTTCATGAATCAACTTGATGCGGCTCAACCTGCAAGCCAGCATTATTCTAAACCCCACGGGTTCCAAACTGAGGCCTTTGATCCCAGTTTCTCTGATCCTTCCCTTTCTTTCTCTCCATCCTCACCCTATGAGGATGTCTATGCTGTACAGGAGAATGTTAGGTCCAACCCTTACTCAAATGCTTATAATTCAGGTTGGAGGAACCACCCTAACTTCTCCTGGAAAAACCCGAGGCAGCAAACCCAATTCTGACCCAGCAACTTTGCTCCACAATGACCAATGATTCAGGGTCATGTTTACACTCAACTGCCCCCGAATCAGGTCAATCAGCTAGCTTGGAATGCCCGTCAACCCATAGGGCAAGCTGATTTGAACCAACAAATGGTAGTGATGCAAGGATCTATGCTCCAACTCATGCAGCAAATGAAAACCTCTCTAGACAACTTGCAAAACGGTTTCATTACTAATTCTCGTCAACCCAGATCTCTACCATCTCAACCCATACCCAACCCGTGTAATATCCAGAATCCAGGCAATCAAGCCCATGGGTACGGGAATCAGAGGGACTCACACCTACATGCTCAGGTGGTTGAGCAGAGTCCTTCATCTTCTTCTTCCTCAAATCAGCGATTCTTGGCTAATGAAGCCCCTCCAATCTTTCCTAACCCTCCCCAAGACCCAAACCCGTATGCATCTGCTAATTTTGTTACCTTGAGGAGTGGTAAACAAACTCAGGATCCACAATCACACTATTCTGATTTACCGAATCCTGAAGAGCCTGAGGAGAGAAAGAACTCCGGTGAGGAAATCAAGGCTCAGGAACTTGATTCCGAAGATTCCACTCATGTTCCTTTTCCTAAGGCCTTGACTAGATCAAGGAAGAAGTCTGTTGATAGTAATGAGGAGCTTCTGAATATTTTCAAGAATGTCGAGATCAATATCCCGCTCCTCGACGCTATCAAGCATATATCGGTTTACATGAAATTTTTAAAGGATTTATGTACAGGGAAGTGTAAGTCGAGAGAATCTATTCCGAGGAAGGTGGTACTCTCCGAGCAGGCTAGCTTTGTTATCCTACACCACCTCCCTCAGAAAAAGAGAGATCCAGGTGCTCCTTTGATTTCTTGTCTCATCGGAGATTACACTTTTGATAGAGCACTACTGGATCTAGGTGCATCCATTAACCTAATTCCGACTTCTCTTTACGAAAAGTTTGGATTAGGTGAACTTTGGCCGACTTCAGTAACGGTACAATTAGCAGACCATTCGGTCACAAATCCGCGAGGCGTTATTGAAGATGTTATTGTTAAGGTTAAGGATTTCTATTTTCCTGTAGATTTCCTTGCCCTTGACATGGATGTACTTGAAAATCTGAGGAACACGCCCATCATTCTGGGGCATCCGTTCCTGGCTACCGCCAAGGCCAACATTAACTGTGAAAGCGGTAGCATGGAAATCACCTTTGGGGATCAAAGAATGAAATTGGATATTTTTAAGGTGATTAATAAATTCGAGGATTGTGGATTTATTAAGGAACTTGAGACAATAATGTGAATATTGAGACTTGTATGATGGTTTCTACATTTGAAAGTTACTCCTCTGATGATGATTTGGACCCACAACCCTTTATGGCAAAGCCGCCATCTTCTGAAGAGGTTATTGATTTTGTTCATTCTCAACCTCTTCCTCTTGATGAGTCTTCATCAGCATCTTCCTTACCTTCAATCATCAACCCGCCCCAGCTTGAACTGAAACCATTGCCTGAGAATCTGAAATATCAGTTTTTAAGACCACATAAGGCACTCCCTGTGATTATCAATGTTAAATTAACGAAGGAGCAGGAGATTAAACTGATTAAGGCCCTAAAGGAACACAATGAGGCAATTGGTTAGACCATTCATGACCTTAAGGGGATCGAGTCATCTTGTTGCAATCACAGAATATTTTTGGAAGATGGATCCCTCCCTTCTCGCCAGATGCAGAGGAGATTAAACCCGAATATGCGAGAAGTGGTCAAAAAGGAGATTTTCAAGTGGCTCGATGCAGGAATCATTTATTCAATCTCTGATAGTCCTTGAGTAAGTCCCGTGCAAATTGTTCCCAAGAAAGTCGGGATTACCATTCTGACTAACGAGAAAGGAGAATCTGTCACAACTCGTTCAGCTTCCTCTTAGAGAGTTTGTATTGATTACAGGAAGCTGAACACAATCACGAAAAAGGATCATTTCCCTTTGCCTTTTATTAATCAAATCCTTGAAAGACTAGCCAGGTAGAAGTACTTCTGTTTCCTTGATGGATACTCGGGATACAACCAAGTCCCTATTCATCCCGAGGATCAGGAAAAAATGAGTTTCACCTGTCCCTACGGAACCTTTGCTTTTCATAGGATGCCTTTCGGCTTATGTAATATACCTGCAACTTTTCAAAGGTGTATGCTGGCCATATTCTCTGACATGGTGGGAGAGTTTATGGAAGTCTTCATGGATGATTTCTCTATTTTTGGAGAATCGTTTGACTCTTGTCTAGCTAATCTTGAAATGATTCTTAAACGATGCATCAAAATAAGACTGGTCCTTAGCTGGGAAAAGAGTCATTTCATGACACAAGAAGGCATCATCTTGGGTCATGTAATCTCTGAACGAGGAATAGAAGTGGACAAAGCTAAGGTTAATGCTATCGCTAAACTTCATCCTCCCACATCTATCAAACAAATTCGATTATTTGTTGGTCATGTGGGATTCTACGGGAGATTCATCAAGGAGTTTTCAAAGGTTGCTCGTCCTTTGAGCAATCTTCTCGCCAAAGAAATGCCGTTTGATTTCAACGAATCATGCCGTAAGGCATTTGATTTTCTTAAAATGGCAGTCACTTATGCTCCGGTGTTGCAACCACCGGTTTGGATAGCCCCATTTGAGATCGTGATCGACGCTTCTGATTACGCGGTCAGGGCTATTTTGGGTCAGAAGATTGATAGAAAGCCCTCTATCATCTACTATGCTGGTAAAACTCTAGACATGGCCCAGAGGAACTACACTATTACTAAGAAGGAATTACTAGCTGTAGTGTTTGCTTTGGAGAAATTTAGGGCTTATTTCTTAGGGTCTCATGTCATCATATATACCGACCACTCGGCCTTGAGACATCTTGATGAGAACCTCATCATGAGCCATAACTAACTCATTTTGACCTAATACAAAGGATAAAAGCTCCTACATAACTCAAGGAAAGGCTTAACTCAGAGAATTTTGAGTTTAAGGAGAAAACAAGTCATAAGGGGTAAAAATGCAATTTTACCAGTATAATCTGCATACAGGGTAATTCAGGGTCCAAATATAGGTCAAACAAACTGAATAAGAAGGAAAGTGGGATGATCTGACAAGGGCTACAGCAATTCCAAGGAACTAAATGATAATCTGTAACCTTAAAACAAACCCACTTCAATTCACGAGGTTCGAGGCAAAGTAAAAATAGAATAAACCCTCTAAAATTCATAGAAAAATAATCTCTAGGGTTTAGAACTTTCAATTTGGCCTTCGAAACCCACGTTGACCTACATTGAGAACCATGTCCAATTAATAACTTAATTTGGGTTTTTGCGTAAATTGACCAGTCAAACAAGGTTTTATCTAGAAATAAAATTCACCATCAGAATCCTTAGGTCCTAATTAGTCACGTAACAAAACCTGAGCCTAAGAAGAAACCTTCTTGACCAACTTTACATTTTGGTCCTCATCTATTTACTTTTTGGCCCTCAACTTTTGAACCCTCGCATTTTGGCCCCTAACTCTTCTTCGTTCTTTACATTCAGGTCCTCCCTGCAAAATCTGCCAGCGCCACACTCCGGCGACCTTGCGCGGAGCATGCCGCCACGCAGGGTAAGGGGGAGGGCCTGCCAGGTCAAATGGGGGTGCCCTGCGTCGTCAGCCGTCGCAGGAACACCCCCCTGGTCGCTGCAACCCACCATATCGGTCGTGCGAACACACGGACGGTATGGGTCTCCTTCTTCCGGCGTCCTCCGGTGAGGGAGACACGTCATCTCCCTCCGCCCTCATCTCTGATTCCGCCCCTATAAATACCCCCGTCGCTCCGCCGTTCTTGTGAGCTCAGTCCTGACGGAGAAAGACCCCCACTTCCTCTCTTCCCACTCCGACAGGCGCCCCCCCTTGCTCCGGCGGCCTCTCCTCTTCCTCCTCGTCGCTCTGCCACACTACCAGCTGCAGGGTTGCCCTCCCTCGCTCTTCCCGCGCCACGCCGCACCCAGCTGGCGCCTCTTCGGCCCTCTCCTCGCTGCCGCCCCTTCCCATGGGCATCTTCTTCTCCGGCGACAGTCGATACGCCTGTCGCCCTGCTCCTCCCCCTTCGTCCCTGCAAGTAAGTTAGAACTACTTCCCTTCCTCTCCTCTTTCTTTTCCCTATTTCAATTTGTTCAATTAAGCCCTCGACCGACCCTGACCACCGTCACCCCCTTCGTCTCCGGCTACCCTCCGGCGAGACGCCCCCATCGCTCCACAGCCTCACACGCCTCGCCGACCCTCACCGAACCTCCGCCTCATCACACTGAACACCCCCCACCCCTCCACTGCCACTCCACACCTCCATAACGCTCCACCGAACAAACCCATCTCCCAACCTGCAGTTTGACCTAGGGCGGCCCTTAGGCTCCGCCCCGCCGCCTGCACACCCCCCGACCACCTTCGCCGTGCCACGGCAAAGGTCCTCCGCGTTTCTGATTGGGCTGAGAGGCCGTTTCTCTGTGGGCAGGTACCTGCGCTCGCCGCCGCCATTGTTGAAGCGAAGCAGCTTCTTCACCTGCTGCCCCAGGTGCGCCACGCCCAGGTCACGCTCCCAGGCAGTGCGAGGCGTCTTCGCGAAGTGCCAGGCTGCAGTTGAGGCGAAGCTCTCGCGCGAAGCCCCCGCGCTTCGCCTCGACTGCCGCTGCTTCCTCCGCGCAGGCATCCAAATTGGGGTGGGACATTTAGTCCCACCTCGGAAAGCCACTGAGGCGAACGGGCGCTTAAAGGCAAAAAGTGCCTTAAGCTGTTCGCCTCAGTTCACGGGGTGAGGTCCCCTTCACCCGCCCGACTACCCGGCCTCGTCCGCACGCACGCCTCGCGGACCTGGCTCGACCCGACTAAGCCCGACCTGCACTCCTCGCTCACCACCGCACGCCGGTGGGCCTGGACCCGGGTGCGACCCGTACCCGACTACCCGGCAGCTCTGGGAGAGCTTTCCTAAGAGCGGCGTCTGTGAGAGAGAAACGCGGGGGGGGGGAAGGGTAGAGTAGGTTTTGCCGTGTCTCTGATTGGAACTTTGAGTGTGCAAGCACAGGTGAAGGGACTGCGGAAGGGCTGAAGAGAAGAAGAAGACTGAAGGAAGAAGAGCAGCCAGGTCGAAGCAAAGAGGAAGGAAAAAGCAAAGAAGAAGAAGACAAGCGAGGCAGAGAAGAAGGCTGACGAAGACTGAAGGAAGGAGCACCGAGCGGCACTGTAGCAGCGGCGACTTAAGTCGTCTGAGTGGAAAATCAGACGATGCTCTGAAGGCAGAAAAGAAAGAAGAAGAACATCACCACTGCTGCAGATAAAGAAGACAGAAAGAAAAAGAAGAAAGAAGGAGAGACGACGTCCTGACAGCAAAAGCAGAAGAAGAGCACGAGAAGAAGATCAGAAGAAAGAAGTAAAAAGAAGATCTGAAGAACAGAAGGCAGAAGAAGAAGACCACAAGGAGATAAACAAAGAAGAAGAAACCAAAAGCCAAAGAGGAAGAAAGAAGAGAAGAAGAAGCCAAATTCTCATCTCTCTCTCTCTCTCTCTTTATTTTTGTAATAAGAATTTGTACCCCTAGAATACAACTTGCTCCCTGAGTTCGACCTCGGGAGAACTTTATTTTCCGAGTAATAAATATTAGTGAATGATGGCAATAACTGGCTATACTACAACGCTATAACAAAACCTAGTTGTCGCCACGTCATTCCACATCTCTTGGCCAAAAAGGATGCCAAACCCCGACTTATTTGATGGATTCTTCTACTTCAAGAATTTGATCTTGAAATCAAGGATAAATCCCGGGTACAGAATGTGGTGGCGGATCATCTATCGAGACTTCTGAGTGATTCTTCTCGTCTGGACATTCCGATTGCTGATAATTTTCTGGACGAGACCATCCTTACATTTTCAGGTGTCCAAACCCCGTGGTTTGCTGACATCGTTAATTATTTGGTCGTTGGTCAAATCCCCCAGGATTGGACCAAGCAACAACAGGATAGACTCAAATCTGAGGCCAAATATTACTTCTGGGAGGACCCTGAACTGTACTGCATCGGCTCTAATCAGATTATTCACCATGCATTCTGGAGAACGAATTCAAGAGTATACTCGAGTTCTGCCAAGCATCTGTGTGTGAACACTTCTCCGGGAAAAAGACAGCTGCAAAAATTTTACAATTTGGATTCTATTGGCCGTCTTTATTCATAGATGCCCAGGAATTCTTGAGGTTGTGTTCCCGATGCCAGACACTTGGGAGCATAACTAAGAGAGATATGATGCCTCTAAACCCAATTCTTCCCATCAAAATTTTTGACGTTTTGGGCATCGATTTCATGGGACCTCTCCTCCCTTCATTTGGAAATCAATACATTCTCGTCGCTGTTGATTATGTGTCCAAGTGGATCGAGGCTATTCCCACTTGAAGCAATGCCCACAAGGTGGTCATCGATTTTGTCAAGAAGAACATCTTCAGCCGGTTTGGGATTCTGAGGGCCATCATCAGTGATGGTGGCACTCATTTCACTAATGCCCAGTTCCATAATTTGCTGGCAAAGTACGGGCTTAATCACAGAACCTCCACACCTTACCATCCCCAAACAAATGGACAGGCTGAGATCTCCAATTGGGAGATCAAGAATATTCTGCAGAAAATAGTTAGGCTTGATTGCAAAGACTGGACTCAAAAGTTTAAGGACGCTATTTGGGCCTACCGTACGACGTATAAAATGCCCATCGACGTGTCTCCGTTTCGTCTGGTGTATGGAAAGGCATGCCATTTACCCATAGAAATTGAACATAGGGCATTCTAGGCAATCAAGTAGTGCAATCTAGGTTTGAGTTTAGCTGGGAAGACCAGGAAACTCCAACTATCTGAGTTGGAGGAGCTTAGGAATGACGCGTACGAGAATGCTAAGATTTACAAGGCTCGAACCAAAGCTCTTCATGACCAAATGATTTCCCGCAAGAGCTTTGAGCCGAACTAGAAAGTCTAGCTCTTTGATTCTCGACTTAAGCTCTTTCCCGGCAAACTTAGGTCAAAATGGAATGGCCCGTTCATTATCGATCAAATATTTCCAAATGGGCTCTTCAGATCTTTGACCTGAAGACAGGTAATTCATTCAAAGTCAATTGTCAACGTTTGAAGACTGTTATTGACCGTACTGTTCCAGAACCCATCTTAAACACGGTTGCTCTAGCTATATTGTGATTTCTTTGGCTGGACTACGCCTAGCTGACAGCATTAAAGTCAGCAGTTGTACAGTCTGACTCAGAGCTGACCCGAGCTTCATATTCAGGTGATATCTTCTGCATTCTACCCTTCCTTTCTGGTCTTTTATTCTCAATGCGGACATTGCATTAGCTCGGCATGGGGAGGTGAATTCATTTCTGAATCATTTTGTCGGCTCTATGGAATTCTTGTAAATTCTACTTATTTTCTTATATATACATAAAAAAAAAATTGAATTAGGAAGGAAAACTTGGACATTAGGAACTTTCAATCTTAGAAAATATTACAGTAGGATCTGAACACTATGACCCTTTAGATCTTTAAGCTTAATCAGCCCGAGTATCCACTAACATGTGGATTTGTTTATCGAGTCCTTGCCATCCTGAATTATATTTTAATTTGATTAAATAAGTTTGAGTGATAAGTACACGACTTATCAACCCGCCCTCTGATTTGAGGGAACTTTAAGTCTAAGCATCTACACACTATTCGTCACTGACTCGTTGTTCGACAGTCTTAACGGAAATTGGGTAGCTAATGAATCTTCTAGGGTGATATGGCTAGCAGGTTATCGTGGGTAACAGCCCATAGGTAGGTTGTTCAGAGCCCAATCACTAGACCACTCTCTTCTTGCTGCCTTTAGGTAAATCTTAGACCAGGGAAGCCACCTACTTAAAAAAAAAAAGAAAGCTCAAAAAGAAAAGAAAAAGAAAAAAAAAAGGAGAAAAGAAAGAAAAAGAAAAAAAAATAAATAAGCCACACTTTGCCACACGAGTATGGATGGCAAGTTTTCAGTGGTAACAGCTCATCGATCGGTTATCCAGATCCCAGCTCAAGAAATGCACTAAAAATTCAAAAACACTTAGGAAGAAAGCGGAGAAGTAGAATAAGCCGGGGAGATATACCTGGATTCACCCTTGTGTTGACCCCATAAAAATAAAAGTAGGGAGAAAGCTACCAGTCGTATAGATACATGGTAACGCTGGTAAGACTTGTTGTGTCTTTATGTTTATTATAGTACAGTCATTATAGTATAAGACAAAACAGCTACCAGATTACTATTACAAATTTTTTACTCGGAACAAGGTTTTCCCGAGGTCGAACTCAGGGAGCAACTATGCTTCTAGAAGTCTAATTAAGTTCTCTATTATGTTACAAAAATAAGAGAGAGAGAGAGAGGGGGGGAGATCTTGGCTTCTTCTTCTCTTTCTCTTTTCTTCTTCTTCTTCCTTGATCGTTTCTCTTCTTCTCTTCTTCTTCTTTCTTTCTTTGTTCTTTCTTCTTTCCTCTTTGTTCTTCTTTTGTTCTTTCTTTCTTTCTGGCAGTGATGTCTTCTTCCTTCTTTTTCTTCTTGCCTTCTTTCTTCTTTTCTTGGCCTCTTCTTCTGTTCTTCTTTTCCTTCCTTCTTTTCTTCTTGCCTTCTTCTTTCTTCTTTTCTTGGACTCTTCTTCTGTTCTTCTTTTCTTTAGCCGGCAGATGTGGTGATCTTCTTCTTCTTTCTCTTCTTTTCCTTCTTACCTTCTGCGGCTATGGGGATTCCGACGTCTGATACTGCGTTCAGACGACTTATCTGTGGCTCTGCTACAGTTCTTTTCTTCTTCCTTTCTTCTTCCTCTGTTTCTCTCCACTTCTTCTTCAGCTGCCTTGAGCGGCTAAGGCTTCAGCCGCTTCCCTTCTTCTTTTCCTCCCTGCCTTCTTCTTCTTTCTTTCTTCCTGCACGCTCACACAAGGGTCAGAGCAAAACCTACCCCTACCCTTCCCTGCGTCTCTCTCTTAGATTTCTCTCTTAGGACTGCTCTCCCAGAGCCGAGTAATCGGGTGTGGGTATCGCGCCCGGGACCAGGCCCACCGGCGTGCGGTGGTGGGCGAGGAGTGCGCGGCTTGGGTAATCGGATCCTGCCTAGACCCGCGGGGCGTGAGCGCGGGCGAGGGCGAGCAAGCGCGTGGCACGCCGCGTGCAGGAGAGGGACCTAACCCCTGTGTTCGAAGGCGATTAGCCTTAGGCAGTTTTTCAATTTAAGTGCGGGCGCTTGGCCACGCACTTCCGAGGTGGGACTAAAGTCCCACATCCCAGATTGGCACCCGCAGGCGAAGGAACTGCTGCCAATTGGGGCAGCCGCAAGGCTTGCAACCCAATTGCAGGCCTGGGTGTGTTCGCAGACGCAATCCGCGTCACCTGGGATTCGTGCCTGGGCTGGAGGAAGCCTAGAGCTGCGAGTGAAGGTGCTGCAGCAGCTCAGCAATGGCAGCGAGGGGCTGCTAACCTGAATACACAGAGACGGCCTCTCGGCCAAGTCAGATATCGTGGGAAGCTTCGCCGGAGTGTGGCGAAGCTAACGCAGGGTTCGACGAGGTGCGAGAACGCGTGTGGCGGTAGACCTAGGTCAGACTATGTGCGGGAAGATGGGTTTGTTCGGGAGGTGGTCGGGCGGTGATTGGTAGTGAATGGAGAGGAGGGAATGATCGAGTGGAGTGAGGGGGAGCCTCTGGGCTGGTCGGAGAGGGGTGCGGATGTCTGTGGCAGTGGGATGGCCTCACCGGAGAAGGTGACCGGAGATGGGGAAGATGGAGTTGGGCAGTGGCGGTCGGGTGGTTGAAATGGCAAATTAATATGGGGAAAATATAAGGGAGAGAGAAAGGAAACTCTGTGCCTAGTTACTCGACAAAGGGGGAGAGAGTAGTGCCCGGCTCGTGCCTGCCGGAGCTGGGGACGGAGGTACCCCGGAGGAGGGTATCGACGACGAGGAGGCAGTCGGAGAGCGCCAGCTGGTACGGCCTAGCGCAGACAACAGGGCAGAGTAAACTCTGTTGCAGGTAAGGCAGCAGAGCAACGAGGAGGAAGGAAAAGATTGCTGGAAGCTTTGGGCGCTCTGATCGGAGGAGGAAGAGATGAAGGGTGGGGTATTTCTCCGCCAGAGGAAGCTTATCGGAGTCGGCAAGGTGTGCCGCTCCTTATAAAGGGGTTAGGGCAGAGGGAGTGGCGTGCTGGCGTCGTGCCAGCCTCGTCGAAGTAAGGCTGGAGATGACACCCATACCTTCCGCGCGTTCGCACAGAAGGTATGGTGGTTGGCAGAGGGCATGGGTGGGTCCCTGCGACGGAGGACGTCGCAGGGAACCCCGCTTCTGCTTTGCAGGACAGCAGCCCTGCCCTGCGCTGCGCCATGCTCCGCGCAAGGTTTCCGGAGTATGGCACTCCACAGAAGTTGCAGGGAGGACCTTTCTGCAAAGAACGATGAAAAGATGGGGGCCTAAATGCAAGGGTTTCAAAAGATAAGGGTCAAAAGGTAAATGAAGACGACCAAATTGTAATGTCAGTCAAGGAGGTCTCTTCTTAGGCTCAAGTTTTTATACCAGACCAGTCTGAACCTAAGGATTTTAATGGTGAATTTTAATCCTAGGTTGGACCATGTTTGACAGGCCAATTTGCGTGAAAACCCAAATTAAGTTATTAATTGGGCATGGTTCTCTTTTTAGGTCAAAATAGGTTTCTAAGGCCAAATTGAAGGTTCTAGACCCTAAAGAGTATTTTTCTATGAATTTTAGAGGGTTTAGTTGATTTTTATCCTACCTCGAACCTCGTGAACTGAAGTGGGTGTGTTTTAGGATTACAGAATGTCATTTAATTCCTAGAAGTTGCTACAACCCTTTTTTAGATCAGATCATCCCACTTTCCTTCTTGTTAAGCTTGTTTGACCTGTGTTTGGACCCTTAATTACCCTGTTTGCAAACTGCAATGGTGAAATTACAGTTTTACCCCTTATGATTTGTTTTATTCTTAAACTCAGAATTCTCTGAGTTAAGCCTTTCTTTAGGTCATGTAGGAGCTTTTTCTCACAAATCTGGGTTAAATTGTGCTAGTTAGGGTTTATGATGGGGTTCTCATCAATACACCTTCAAGCAGATTTCTTTCTAAGGTCACCTAGGCGCATAGAAACTTGAAGTCTGTTCTGATTGCCGATTAACGAGTCTATCACATTCACAAAAAGATGCTTAGAACTTCGCATTCTCATTAAATCTTAGGTGGGTTGAGTGACTGTAGAAAGCCACTCTGTAACCCTAAACTTAAAAATCCACAAACAAATTAGAAAAGAAGAAAAAGAGAAAAAGAGATCTTTCTTTGAATAAGGTGAGGGCTTGAGGCGGTCTGCATTTTGGCAGATACCCGGACGCTGTTGTGTCTTTGAAAGTTCAGGTCTTAAGTAAAAATTTCTTAATGTTGAAAATGATTTGTGCCCAAGTAATCCAACCTAATTCTTTTATAAATAGCATATATTTTTTGCTAGGGACTAGCAAAAGATAGGCATGAGGGTGTGATGTGCATACATCCGATTAACCTAAAATGTCTATTAATGCATGTTCTTAGTACCATTTTAGCATCATACATTGTAAATATTGCATAACATGCCTAATCATACATTTCAGTCAACTTGTATAAATTGTATAATAATTGTGTCCTTTTATGGTCAGGGACAGAGCAACTTGTTAATCGAGGCCTCGGATCGAAGATCCAATCATAAAGATCTGATCAGGGCGACGATTGGAGTTCAACGACTCCAAGATCGCCCTGATCGGACATCCGTAGCACCAGATAGAGGTCGAGGAATCCTAAAGATCAAGAGCCAAGATGGTGCCAATCCACACTTCAGATGACAAATCCGACCTCATAGATGGGTTTGAATCAATGATCTCAGCCTAACAACGTGAAAATTGATCCAATCCGACACCCGTGATACCGTCTACAACACTCAGAAGATGGACAACCAAGATGGCACCACGTGGCGCCATCCCAGCCGCCCAATCGGCCCTCAGGACCGCCACTGCCTCTCCAAAGAGTTTGCAACGCGCGATCTAGGTCGTTGGATCTTGATCCAACAGCCGCAAGCACACGCGCCTTAAATCATCCGCGTGACACAAGCGAAGGCTCAGCACAACGGTTGAGCGCCCCTTCGCAAGCGAAGGGCGCACGTTCGAGCCGTGCTAAGCACTTCAAATCAAATAGGCGTGGCTGTCAGATCGAGATTGAGCGGCTGAGGGGAGGAGGCGCGGCACGCGGAGGATCATCGATCACATACACGTGCGATGACGCGCGTTTGCATGTCTCATCACACGTGGGCACGCTGTAGAGGAGTCTCGAAGGCGCTGGCAAGGAGCATTTTAAGCCGTCCGATCTGCTGAGCGTACGTGAACGTGCACGGGCGTTGAGGCAGTTGAAGGCGAGCAGGCGCACGCGGCGCGCGCATGTCGGCCACATTCAGGCCTTTAGTGACGGATAAATCCATCACTAAAGGTCCTGAATTAATGTTTTTGATGTTGTAATGACCAAAATGCCCCCACTCCTTACAACTATAAAAGGAGACCCCTACCCTACGAATTTCTCATCCCTTCCTTCTCCTCTCTCCCTCTCCAAAGCTAAAGAGAAGCTTGTCCCACACCTGAGATGCTCCTCAAGAGCTGAAACCAAGTTTACACCCTCATTCCGTAAGCGAATCCTGCGACGACGACGACGTGCTGCTTCATTCCCATTCCTCCTACTTCGTCTTCCTTCTTCTCGCTCCGTTCCCCGTCTTCCAAGCATTGTCCCGTCCGACTCGTCCTCCAAGCAATCGTCGAGGAGGATAACTTCTCTCTCCCTTCCTCCGATTTCTAGAGTAGAATTTTCCTACTTTCTAGCATAATCATTTCCTGCTTTCTTAGTTGTAAAACATTATTCAAATATCAAGTGATTGTTCTTTCTCTCTCTCTCGTATTGTTTATATTGCTTCCATTGTGATTATTTTGCCTTTTAAACAAAAATACAATTAAAATATAACTGAGGATTTTGAGATCGACATAGCCTCCCTGTGTTCGACCCGGAATTTCTTTACATATTTTTTGGTATAAATTTTATCTATTGAACGGATTTTTTCGCGACTCGAACTACAACGATGGGTTTTCAAATCCAATTACGAACACGTAGTTTTTCACCATCAACACTCAACCCGTTTTGCAAAACCCACCTTACCCTTCTAACCCTAATGCACATGTCTATCCTGTCACTTTGAGAAGTGGGAAACCAATCAAAGATTCTTCTACATCAAAATCTTACCAAAATCTTGAGGAGCCAGAATCTAACCTAGGAGACCAAGCTAATCTAGAAAACAAGACCCAGGATTTAAATACTCATGATTTTTCTCAAGCACCTTTTCCTGAAGCCTTGAACAAACCCAGGGAAACGAAAACCAACCAATCTAAGGAGTGGCTTGAGATTTTAAAGCAAGTCCAGGTGAACATACCTCTCCTTGAAACCATTGAGAACATCCCGACCTATGCGAAGTTTTTGAAAGAAATATGCACACCAAAACGTCAGGCCAAATCATCAAAAAGGGTCGTGATTTCTGAACAAGCTAGTGCCATCATCCTAAATAAGCTCCCTCCTAAAAGGAAAGATCCAGGGACCCCCTTAATTTCATGTGAAATAGATGGTTTCATCCTGGATCGAGCCTTACTAGACCTTGGTGCCTCAATCAACTTAATCCCCTCAGAATTATATGAAGAGTTGGATTTAGGTCCCTTGCAACACACTGATGTGACCCTTCAGCTTATTGATAGGCAAACCAAAATTCCAAAAGGCCTTGTACAAAATGTGATTATAAAAGTGAGGGATTTTGAGTACCCTATGGAATTCCTTGTTCTGGATATGAAGACAGCAGAAAACCTGAACCACACCCTGATAATCTTAGGGAGACCTTTCTTAACCACGGCCAAGGCTCTAATCAACTGTGAGACAAGGATTATGCACATCACCTCTGGAAGGAACAATTGCCAACTCAACATCTTTAAAGCTTCCCAAATGAATAAGGTGAATTGTGGTTCCATCGAGCTCGTTGGAACAATTGAACAAGTTTTGTCAATCCACACTAAACATGATCTGAATCCTGCCAAAACTCAAGATCAGCATGGAAGGAAGAAGGGGATGTACTTGAGGATGATTTTGATCTACACCTCCCATAGAAACTCAAATTGAAAAGGGCATTAATGAGATTGACAAAGTCTTGGGAGTAACTTATGACGAGTTAAATGATAATGTGAAGAATCCTCAATACACTCACCCCAAAATCCAAAACTATTGAATTTTGAGGGGGATCAATCTAAGGACTTGAACCAGGAAATAACCCCAGAAGAAGAAGTTCAACACATAATGGACTCGAGAAGAGTTTATATGCCAACTGCTTCAAAAGGATGGCTTAAATCTGAGGAAGAAATGACTTCGGATGAGGAAGAGGTAATATCTAATGAAGATTTTAACGAATTCAGCATAACTCTACCTTTGCCCTCATATGACCTAGAGCCTGGAGAACTCATGATTTTTGATATCAACTACCATTATGAAGACCTTTATGACTCTGATTCAGAACCAGACTTAAATCTCAATCATGATCTCAATCCAGACCCTCTACCACCTCTTCCTGATTTTTGGAATGGATTGACGAACAGGTTTTGCAACTTGAACCTCGTCCACCTGACCCTATTCCATATTTCAAATCAAAAAGACTCTTTGGAGTAGGACTACATCATCAGCTGGTCTGCATTTGTGGATCACTGATTCTTGAACCAAATGATCATATCTTCATTTTAATCCTGACTCAACCCATTAATCTGATCATTCATTTTTGGTTTAGGTCCGACAAATGACATTAAACTTAGTGCTAACTGAGAGGCAACCTAGTATTCTTTACAGCTAGTTTGCATCTTTTGCACCCATGCTGACATGGATTAATAAACATAGTCAGGTGATATCCCCTCCTCTTGCTTATTATATTTTGATTTTCCTGCATATATTTCAATCAAGACATTGTAATGAATAGGCATGGGGGGTGGACATTGCATGTCTTATTTTTATGTTAAAAAAAAAATTGCATTCAGGCATAAAGAATTTTTATTAAGGTTTTATTAGGGATTAATTCTTAAGTTGATTCCTAAGTTTAGAATCCAATACAATTTCACACTTATGCGTAGAATTTGCAATTGATCCTTTATGAAGACCGATAAACATCTTTAGTTTGTCGAGAAGAAGCAATGCTTCTTCTCCTAAGCCCTTGAACAGTAATTAGGGAGTCAGGTAAACTATGTTCTAACAGATCCACCAAACAAGTGTGTGGTGAGAATAGAAAGTCTACTAATGCTCTAAGGCTAGTATAAGGAATCTTAACTTCTAAATAATTAAATAATGATATTCGAAGTTAGGCATCATTTTCGCTCTCGATTCTACATACAAATTCTTCGTGCAAATATTTTGAGAGCACCAAATAAGGCAAAATACGCAGAGAGCAGGTTCTAATAAAACTAAGACTAAGGTGGTTGGTCACGACCGTCCTTTACGGAATCCTTGGCTGAAGGAGGATATTAATGTCAAGGTTAGAAATACGTTGTTCTATCCATTCCTTTCCCGATGCCAAGAATAGGCACTTCCACCAAATAAGCCACCCGATATCCTCTTGAACACCCCTAATCTTGATTAATGCCTCGTAAATAAAAGTTCATATGCTATACTGCATTGCGTTAGTAGATATTTTGATGTGAAAGAAAAAAAGAGAAAAAGAAAAAAGAGAGAAAAGAAAAAAAATGTGTATAGAAAAAAAAGAAAGGAAAAAGAAAAAGAAAAGAAATATATATATACATAGAAAAAAAATTCGAAAAAAAAAAGAAAAAGCAGAAAAACAATGAGTTTATGAGTTTACAATTTATTTCGAATGTATTGAGGCAACAATACCTACCACCATCATGATCCACCAAATACAGCCTTGACCTACTTTTTTGTATTTCTGGCCGCCTGAATACGAGCTAAGAAATTCTAACTTAGTCGTAGAGTTATCAGAACCTAATCAAAGTGATAATGGCAGGAGAGACCGCCAAATAGACTAACAAATCTGGTGAGATTGTGAGCTCTAAAAGAAAGAAAAGAAAAGAGAAGAAAGAAGAAAAAGAAAGAAAGAGAATGGGCGAGAATGAATACAAAGAAACTAAAGAGAGCACAGTTTCTCCGCCTCTCTTTGAATTGAATTATTTAATAGTTTGAAAATCTAGGTTCTAAAGTACTAGTCTATATGCAACACCAGATGAGTGTGAGCTACCAAATACAAATCTACTTGACTCAGTTATGTTCTACCTAAGCCAAAAACAAGGGTTGAATTTACATATTATCTTATAACCCCGAGGGGAGAAATCCGCCTATCCCGATAGATTTTTACTAGGGGTTAAGTACGAGCTTTAGATGTGGATTGACTTTTCACTTGGATCCATTGCATAAGCTACAACAAAACACTTTTACGATTATCTGGATTTCTAAAGTTTTGGATGAAAACGAAAGAAATAAATCTTTAGTCAAACTCTTGATAGAAATCTATCATGTAGGACCACTTTGCATTTAGTCATGCATTTGTTAGAGACTAGCAAGATTTAGGCATAGGGGTGTGATTGCACAGCAATCATGCAACCTAAATCACTTGAATTAAGTTAGATTCTAGCATAACTTAGAGACAATGCATTCATAAGCATCGTAATTCACATATTAGTTAGTTTGTCAGCTACATAGATAATATTATTATTTTATGACCTAAAAGAGATATGAAATAAATTGCAAATGATTCGAAGCCACAAATAACAGATCAAACCGTATAGATCTGAACTGAACGATGATGGGAGTCCAACGCTTCTGGAATTGTCTTGATCAGACAACCATAGCATCTGGTGTAGTCCATAGAAGAACAAAGGCCAGGGAGTAAGATAACAGAGATCCAAGCCTCAAATGATAGATTCCAACCGTACGAATGGATTCGGATCAACGATCGCTATCCAACGGTGCAAAAATCAACCCGATCAAAGCTCTGTAGCACTAACTACAAAGAAGAAGAAAAGGACAACCATGATGATGCCACGTGGTACAATCAGAGCCACCCCTCACCGCAATCCAGCGTCTGAAGGTGTCTTCATCATGCGCTATCGGCCATTGGATCACCATCCAACGGCCACGAGTGTTCCATGTCGCTGCACCCCACCGCGCCTCATCAAAAGGAAGGCTACTCTCAGCTGTTGGATTTCCATCCAATGGCCGAGAGCAGTCGAGCACCGAATAGGAAACTTGCCAATGCATGCCCTTAGCCCAACAGTGAGAGCATTGGCTTGCAAGCGTGAGACACACGTTCATGGTGCGCTCAGTGCCAAAATTTGGGAAGCCGGTGGAGGCACGCTTGATTGGCCTACAGATCTCAAGCGGAGGAAGCAGATGTGACCATGTGTCATGACCTGAGGCATCTATGGCAAATGCTCAATGCACATGCTCTTCAAAAGGCGGTGCAAGTGAGTTCTTTAAGCCGCCCGATCATAAGATCAAACAGACAAGGATGAGGCACTCAATTTGAATAAGCAGGCACGTGCGAAGAGAGAAAAGAAGAGCAGGCATTGGCGAGGAGCGCGCACAACCGAGCGATTGCGATAAGACACTCCAGAGGTCGCCAAGTGTTGCCACCAAGATCAAGTCGTGTGTAGAGGGCACATTTGAGGGTTTTTTGAGGCCAAATCAGAGTCGTTGATCTTTCAATCGACGGATCTGATTAGCCAAAAGTTGTTGCACGGTTTTAAGGGCCAAAATACCCACTTTGCCACTCATCAAAGCTATAAAAGAAGGCCCAGGGCCCCCAGTTGAAGACATCTCTTACATCTTCCAGAGACTCCCATCATCTCTCTTCCAGCCTCTCTCTTCCTCTGCAACTCCTCTCTACAATTCATCCCAATGCTCTGGATTTGAAGTGCTGTCGCGCTTCGCACAAGCAT
Organism: Thalassia testudinum; assembly: GCA_037157565.1. Classification (NCBI taxonomy): domain Eukaryota; kingdom Viridiplantae; phylum Streptophyta; class Magnoliopsida; order Alismatales; family Hydrocharitaceae; genus Thalassia; species Thalassia testudinum. Next base: position 10,245,286 of record JAZHRO010000078.1, on the reverse strand, counting down.
CTCACAAGCAGCATTGTCATCTATCTACCTTCTATCTCTCTCTATTTATTATAGCAATGTCTAGTTTGAAAAACTGTTTCTGATGCAATATGATTCTGATTATCTGATATCTGATGTTCATATATACATATATACATATATAAATATCTATTTAAGGCAAGTTTTCTGAAAAGCTTCTACATGAAATTGTGATTGCCTCCCTATGAACAACCTGGTACTCCCAATTTTTATAAATTTATTTGTTCCATTGTGATTCACACTGCAATGATAAGATTGTATCATTCTAATGCATCTAGCGACGACGAACACAACTCCACTCTGATTTTCATCTACCCTGCTGCAACCCTCACTAGATGCGGCTCCAAATCCTAAACCTCTCCAGGTCTTCATTCAAGCATAAGTAGTGATACAGCAACTCAATTCTTTGATGCCATCTGCTGCAGTTCAAGCAAAGCTTCGCGTGGAGAGACGTGGGATTAGTCCCACATTGTGGACTTAGAGGCCCACGATGAAACATAAGTTGAATCTGTGCCGATCACTCTTCCGCCTCAGCGCATGGGGTGAGGTACAACTCACCGCATGTGCACATTCCTCGACCACGATCATGCCTGCAGGTTTGGACCCCTGTATGCGACCTGATTACCTGACATTATGCTTGCCCGTATACCCAGGTTTGAGAGAGAAACAACTGAGGGGGGAGGGTTTTGCACTGTGGCCTCAAGATTTGTGCCCCCTAATGAAGACACATATAATTAGGATAAAATGCCTATTAATGCATGTTCCTAAGCTTAGATATGCATTCCTTGTTATAAATATTATATAGCATGCATCATTCTGCATTTAGAGTAGTCTATATAACTTTTAGGTTAATTGTGTCCTTTTATGGCCAAAATAGAAGAAGATTTAATTCGGAGCCTCGGATTGACGATCCGACCATACGGATCTGATCAGAACGATGATCGGAGTCCAACGCCTCCAAAATCGTCTTGATTGGAGTCTCGTAGAACCTTATGCAGTTCGAGGAAGATCAACGGCCAAGGGACTAGGTGACACAATTTGGAGCTTCAAATGAAAAATCCGACCATACAGATGGATTCGGGTCAACGATCACGGCCCAACGGCATAAAAATCGACTTAATCTGACTTCTGTAGCTGCCCTTACAAAGGAAAAACAATAGACGGCCCAGATCGCGCCACGTGGAGCTATCTATGCTACCCATGGGTGTGTACGCACCACCGCACACGCGTAGCACATGGGTGCACACAGCAGCGGGAGCACATGGAGCGCATAGAACGCGCAGCAGCGGGCAAGCGCGGAGCACGTAGCATGCAGGGGAGCGAGTACCAGCGGGCGTGCGCGACACGGGCATGCAGAGCGCACACGCAAGCGCCGTGAGTGGTGCACGTGAGCTAGAGATTTAGTGATGCTTGCGGTGAATCTTCAACGATGCTTATGGATGTCACTATATGTCCTATGTACGAAATGGATCCTTTCCTCCACAATAAAAGGACCCTTACCCTCCCATTCTTCTTCATCTCTTCCTTTCTTTCTCTCACCACCTCCAAAGCTCTAGAGAGAGCGTGTCTCAAGCCCGGGATGCTCCTCTAGAGTAGAAAACCAAAATATTTTCCCTCCTATCACCCCCATTCGTGGAGCATCTCGTGGCCATCCTCTGACTAGCTTTCGAGAAGTAGATCCTAGCCGCGACGTCATCCTGCCCCATCCTCCTTCCTCTGCCATCGTTCTCCTTCCTCCAACTCCTCACCATCTTTATCTGGGGCACCATTAGAGCTAGTCGTCCTCTAAGTTACTGTCGAGGAGGACTCTTCTCAACCCATTCTATCTTTTACTGCTTTCTAGTGTAGCTTTCCGCTTTCATATCTACAGCAAACATTATTTAGCTAAATATTGATATTCTCTCTCTCTCTCTCTCACTTTGCAAGTAGATTAGCTAGATAATTATGTTGTCGACCTGATCTCTTGTCCAATAAAAATTCTTTAAAAAATAACAAAAGATAAAAAACAACAAAAACAAATAAAAGCAAAACATGGATTTCCACAAACCAAATGTTCGCCTCCCCGTGTTCGACTCGGGACTCACCTCAAGTTTCGATAAATTTTATCTAGTAGCAAATTTCTATGCACTATGATGATGAGTTTTCTAACTTAAATCTTTTCACGTACGAAATCGCGCTTCACCATTTTGGTGCCGTTACTGGGGAGTCAACGCTCTTTGGTTTTTATCGCGTTTTTCCACCTTAACTTTTTAGCTCACTTTGCTCCTTTCTTTTTGTGATTACAGGTACCCTTCCAAGGTGAACCAAAGTGGAATAGTTCGGAGTAAAGAGCAGTAAAAGGTTTTGTAAGTGTATCCCCACCACCCCCACCCTAAATTCTATTCCATGACTTAATAACTCAAACTCAAATCAACTTAGATGCTTGCATAAACCCTAGGTTAGATTTTGATTGTTTGATTGTCACTTCACCTCACCTCACCCATCGGTATAAACTAAAAATACAAAAAAAAATACTCTTCTCTTCTTGTGGGATTAACTTGAAAGTTACACACTTAACACCCACAACTCTTATCCTAAGGCACACAATCACTTTGATTCTACCACTTAACCAAGATCTGACCTGTGGATCTGGTACACCTTAACTCAACACACACATAAGTGAGTAGAAATTTGATTTGCTTAAGACTTTTTGTGTGCCTTAATCAAGTGGTGCAACAGGTCAATTGCTTGAACTATTTCAACCACACCACTCAAATTAAAAGTGATTCATCAAGTAGCTTGCCATTTAGGGTTGATTTTTAGGGATGAACCAGGCACTCCACATTATTTCTGATTTTTAAAGGAACATATATACACCCATGTTTTCAAAACATGGAGTGTTATACTGAACCTTGATTAAACCAACCTAAGGATTAAACCCTAAAAGCTACTAAACAAGGTTAAACCCTAAAAGACATATCATCAAAACCTTGTTTGAAAACCATTGGTTGTGCACGCACACACATATTAACTGATTTTTAAGGGCACAATCCATCTAAAGGGCCCATCACATTCCAAGAGCATAATCATCCCAAGCCTTAATTAAAATTGAGTAGACGTTAGCCCTAGGATTCATGAGTCCGTTTCAAGGTGTTCTCTTGAACGCATTTCGAATTAGTGACATCTACTTACTTCAAAAGGTGTTAAGTTGGGGGACCTGATTGTCAAACGACTTAAGCAAGCAGGTGTTTGGCATAATTAGCTGCCCTCGGGACATGCTCCCCCTACTTCGCTGGTCCAACTTTACCACCTTCGAGAGTAAGGACAACACCAAATTCGTTGTGCGGTTAGAGTTCATTTATGAAGCATAGGTCCTTAAGCTACCCAATTTAAGGACATGATTGATTGATTGTATTGCAAGGCACCTTTCTTTGTTCTATTTTCCCTCCTACTTCACCATGTATGCTTCCACATCCTACATACATTTCCAATCCTACCCTCCTACCAAGACTTATCTTCAAGATGATTACTATCCTGACTCGACTTATGATTCCCCATCTCCTAGTCGGGATAACTTTGATTGGGGATATGATTTCGGGCCTTGGTGTCCAGGGCCTAACCCTAGACAACAAGACTATGATTATTATCCTTCTCACACCTATACTGATTATAGATCTCCACCCTTTGATGATCAACCAAATCTAATTCACAACCAAGAAGGATATGATGATTATAACTCTTACCCTCCCCAGGATTATGCTGAACATAGGTCACCACCATTCTTTGAATAACCCGAAACAACCTATCATCAGTGAGGACTTCAATTTCTTGACTCCCCTAGAATAAATCCAAACCCACCAAACCCTCAACTGAACCATTCGGTTCAGGTGAACCAGATCCAGGATAGGGTGTTGGCTAACTTGAGGAACACTATACAATCTTTAGAAGCTCAGCCAACACCATGCACTGAAGCATTGGAGCCTATGATCAAAATAATTGATGAACTTAATAGGCTTAATTAGATTGGCTCCAAGATGTTAAGGATAGGGGCCCAGGTGAGTTTTTACTTGGGAAGTTATCAAGATTGAGGATGAAATTTATGGTTACCTTAGTCCAATCTTGAGATGATTCCCAAGATGAACCCCCTTCAGGAGAGCTAATGTTAGAACCTACCCAGGTGCCTATCAGGGGGGACACATTTTTTGAGACCAGGAATGACCAGGCTAGTCTAAAGAAACCCACTAAGGATAAATCGATTTTCTCACCCGAGATCCCCGAGCCAAGGAGCGAGGAAAAATATGTCTCTATGGACCAGGAAATGACATACAATTTTGAGACATATGTAAATGAGGATCAAGAATTCTTTGACTTTGAGGGTGAAGAATATTTTGGTGAAGTCTCACTTGAAGTTAGGGAAAACAATTTAGTGAGACAAATTGGCTCGAGGAGCATGATGAACCATTTGATAGCCTGATAATTGAGGATTATGATCTGATTGGGGCTCACATGGAGGATTCTGATCCTATTTTAATGGATGATCCAATCGGTTACCCTAATCCTCAAACACACCCTAAAGAGATGAATGATTTTGAAATGATTAAATCCAAGTCAATTTTGATTCAGCCACAATTGTTTGACTTGGATATCTTTGATGGTGTGTACAACGATATTAAGGTCTTGGAAACCGAACACTTGATCTTTGACGATAGGAATTTGGAAGTTAAGATTTGGGAAGTTAATTCTGAGGAAGGCAAGATTTTGGATTTAAGGGTTCGTGTTGACATGAAACCACCTACCTTCTATCAGGACCCTTATGATATCTTTGTCGTGCAACTCAAGTACATAATAATTGATTATCTTTCTGAGCTGAACTCTAACTGGACACATGAATCTATTGGACCAAATCTACCCATTGTCTGCCACTTTAGTCTTAGGTTGCACACCACCAAACCACAGCTCGGCCCCGCAATGATTTTCATCCAGAACCTTAGAACCACATGACCCTGAGGCATGGGTCTACATCACAACTTTGTCCACATCTGTGGACATCTTCTGCTGGCGGGTTTTAGGATCAATCTTCTAATTATGATCCCTACCAGTATTTGTGAATTCTAAATTTCTTCCTTGTTTGTATATTATGCCTAGCTAAAGGCAATAAATTTAGCACATGTGTATTCTCCTCTCTTTACGGAGCTGACCGAATTGTCACAAAAATCATGTGATATTCTATTTACTCTGCCCTTTTCATGTCTTTATTTTTACAATGAGGACATTGCATCATTTAGGCAAGGGGTGGTGGATACTTAATCTTGAAATTATTTTCTTAGTTTTATAGAATTTCTTTTATTTTCATAAATAAAATAAAATAAAATAAAATAAAAGATAAAAAGAAATTAGAATTGGGAGAAGAGAACTTAGGTATTAGGAATTGTTAACTTTAGGACCTGAATACTTAGACTCTTCAGGCCTTCGAACTTAATCAGCCCTAGTGTCCACTAAAATGTGGACTTGGTCACGAGTCCTCACCAAGTCAATTTTATTTTAATTTGGTAAATAAATTGGGGTGATAAGTGCACGACTTATCAACCCACCCTCTGATTTGAGGGGACTTTAAGTCTAAGCATCTACACACTATTTGCACCGACTCACTTTTCGGTGGTTTTTACGAAAATTAGTCAGCTAATGAACTTTCTAGGGTAGTATGGCTAACAAGTTGTCATGGATAACAATCCATTGGCCGATTGTCCAAAGCCCAGCTACATGACTATACTCATTCTACTGCTTTTAGGTAAATCTTAGATCAGGGAAGCCACCTACTTAGAAAAGGAAAAAAATGATACTTAAAAATAAAAAGAAAAAAATAGAAAAATAAAAAAGGAGAAAAATAAAAATAGAAAAATAAACCACACTTCATCGCACGAGTATGGCTGGCAAGTTACCGTGGGTAACAGCCCATTGGTCGGTTGTCTAGAGCCTAACTCACAAAAATGCACAAATAATTCCCAAAACACTTATGGAAGAAGTGGGGAAGTACAATAAATCGGGGCGATATACATTGGGTTCTCCCTTGTGTTGACCCCATAAAAAAATAAAAAAGTAGGGAGAAAGCTATCGATCGGAAAGATAAACCTTTAGGTAGAAACTCTTAAGGTCACCTAGGGTCATAGAAACCTGAAGTCCATTTTAACGGTCACTCAATGAGTCTATCACATTCACAAAGATGCTTAGAACTTAAAGTTCTTTTCAAGTCTTGGGTGGGTTGAATAGCTGTATAAAGCTGCCCCGAAACCCTAAACTCAAAAATCCAAAAAAATTAGAAAAGAAGAAAAATAGAGAAAAGAAGAAAAAAAATGTATCTTCCCTTTTCAAAATAAGGCGAGGACTTAGGCGGTCTACATTTTGGCAGACACCTGGGCACTGTTGAGTTTTTGTAATTAGGTCCTTAGTTGAAATTTTCTATTGCAATCAGGAAATCTTGCCTAAGTAATCAGATCCTAATTATTTCTTTATACATAGCATTTAGTTTGATTTTGCTAGGGACTAGCAAAAGATAGGCATGGGGGTATGATGAAGACACATTTAATTAGGATAAACTATCTATTTATGTATGTTCCTAAGCTTAGATATGCATTCCATGTTATAAGTATTGCAGTGCATGCATCATTCTGCATTTAGAGTAGTCTGTATAAATTTTAGTTTAATTGTGTCCTTTCATGGATAGGAGAGGAGATTTAATTTGGAGCCTCAGATTGACGATCCAACTGTACGGATCTGATCAAGATGACGATCAGAGTCCAATGCCTTCAAAATTGTCTTGATCAAAGTCCCGTAGCACCTTATACAGTTCGAGGAAGATCAACGGCCAAGGGACTAGGTGATGCAATTTGGAGCTTCAAACGACAAATCCGACTGCATGGATGGATTCTCATTGACGATCCCAGCCCAACGGTGTGAAAATCGACTCAATCCAACTTTTGTAGCAGCCCCTAGAGAGGAAAGCAGATAGATGGCCCAGATCACGCCACGTGGCGCTATCCAAGCAAACCATGGGTGCGCACGCACCACCGCACGTGCGCAGTAGTGGGCGTGCATGGAGGCAGTGAGCACCAAAGGGCACACCCGCGCGAGCATCACGCATGGGGCGTGTGAGCTGGAGCTTTAGCGATGTTTGCGGCAGATCTTCAGCAATGTTTATGGCTTTCACTAAATGTCCTATGTATGAAATCGATCCTTTCTTCCACTATAAAAGGACCCTTACCCCTCCCATTCTTCATCTCTTCCTTTCTTTCCCTCACCACCTCCAAGGCTCTATAGAGAGCTTGTCCCAAGCCTGGGATGCTCCTCTAGAGTAGAAAACCAAAATATTTTCCCGCCTTTCACCCCCATTCGTGGAGCATCCCATCGCTGCCCTCTCACCAGCTTTCGAGAAGTAGATCATCACCGAAACGTCATCCTACCTTGTCCTCCTTCCTCTGTCGTCATTCTCCTTCCTCCGGCTCCTCGCCACCTAAATTTGGGGCGCCGTCAAAGTGAGGCATCCTCTAAGCAACCATCGAGGAGGACTCTTCTGAACCCATTCTATCTTTTACTGCTTTCTAATGTAGCTTTCCGCTTTCATATTTGTAGCAAACATTGTTTAGCTAAATATTGATATTTTCTCTCTCTTTCTTAGTTTGCAAGTAGATTAGCTAGATAATTATGTTGTCAACCTGATCTCTTGTCTTATAAAAATTCCAAAAAAATAACAAAAGATAAAAAATAATAAAAACAAATAAAAGCGAATGTGGATTTCCAGAAGCCAAATGTTTGTCTCCCCGTGTTCGACCTAGGAATCGCCTTGAGTTTCGGTAAATTTTATCTGGTAGTAGATTTCTACGCACTACGACGATGAGTTTTCTAACTTAAATCTTTTTGCGTACGAAATTGCGCTTCACCACCCTTTTTTGCTCAATACTTAGCCAATCTGAGGATTGTAAGGCCCATGTGTCTCTCTTATGTTGTGTTGTGCCTTAGCCTTTTGCTGAGGAATGAGATAAGGCGTCTGTGCCTTGGTTTTGTCGTTTGATTGGATACTTGGGTGCTCTATGCTTGGTTTTGATGTTACTGAGATCATTGATTGCGATTACTGTTGAATTATTTGAGTTGGATTAGAGCTTAGAATTTAGGGTTAAAATTAGTTGTTCAAACCGTCATTTTTAGCCCAATCTTTTTGCACTTTGATATCCACATTTTGAGATACATTTTCTGACATATATTGCATAACTTGTTTATTATCTAATTGATGTACAAATACTTTTTCTGATTTTTGTGATTAGTGATTTATTTGCTTCAAATTGCTCCCTACGACCGACCTCGGGCTCATTTCTGCTTCTTGAGCTTATAAATTTAAACGTTGTATTGCTTTTGTTGACTATGCTATGACGCATACTTTAAAACTCATGGAAAGCATGACAACATTTTGGTGTCATTGCCGGGGAGTAATGCACATTTCATTCATTGATGACAATTCTAATTTGGTACAAAGTTGCTTCATCTTATTTGTTGTGATTTTGCAAGGTAAATCAGGAAGATCGACTACACAAGAAACCACTCCAAGGGTAGGTAATCTCATTCCCTTCCTTTTAGAGCCCCTCATCTCTCAAAGGATTGACAACAGTTCAATTAGGACCAACTCACTTATTTCATAGTAATTAATCATCTGACTTGCCTGATTTGATCTGATTTGTTTAGAGATCCACATCCTGATACTTGCACCTATTAAGGACTTAAGGTACCTGGGGCTATCCACCTTCTGGATTGAGCCTTAGGTGCCAACTTTGGAAAGAATTGGACCTGGAAAATAGAGCCAAATTAGGGTTTCCATTTTAGGGTTTCAGTAAAATACACTTGCCCGATTTAAAGAGAACAGATTTCCCGCATCGTGCGTTACCTAAGCCTTGGTTGAATTGACCTAATCAAGTGAAACCTAAAAGTAGACTCTAAGAATCACTTGAATCACTAAAACTTGGGACCTAATAACCTATTTGCAAACCACTCAGGGAGATTTTGGGTTCTTTACCTAACTCATCCTAAATTTTAGGGAAGGTTAGGTGAAGTTGATCCACTTTACGGGTTAACCAAACTCCAAATTAGGTCATAATCAAAATCAACTTTAGAGTTCAAGTGAAATTCAAGGCACATACAACAACAACCAAGCATTTTCCCATACTAAGTGGGGTCGGCTAAATGGATTCTTTGCCTCCACACAGATCGATTTAAAATTGGTAGACTTAAGAGTCAAGCTTGCTCATTCTAGTCTACCTGGATTCTCAGTGATAAGGAGGTTGGGTTGGGGAAACCCTGTAACTCGTGGGACACTCTACCGTGTAGGAGTCTTTGCGGGACTCTTCCTTCTCGACTACCTAAGTAATTCTTGGGTGAGTGACTTTCTGATCCAGAGGTATCATCCGCCTCGAACCTCCTTTGATATTCAAAGATTTTTGGGTGCTTCGATTGGGTCCATTACATATTCTATCCCTCATCTGGTTCTATAGTGCCTATTTGGGAGGAGGTCCTTAAGACCACCTTTGAGGACTCCATTAGCAGTCCATTCTCGTCGAGGGCAAGCCTTGACCCACTTGTTAGTAATACCACCCGCAGATTGACATCTTCTGACTCTTTCTTGAAGCGATCTATCGAGGGCTTATATTATCGTCGTCGTAGTTCAAATCCTCAATCAATCGAACAAGAATAAAATTTATAACTTGAATATCTAAAAATGAAGTCTGAGGTTGTTCACTGGGAGTAAGTATTGCATTTACATGCTAATCTTAACCAAAATAGAAATGAGCACAATAATTAAGCTAAGAATTATGATATTTAATACTAAGCAAGAGTATATCACGAGTTTAATGAGGCAAAAGGATGTTTAAGATAAAATAATGGTGATTTAGATCACCAATTATTAGCTTAGATACATATATATATACTAATTACTCAATAATCTAAATAAATGCACAGTGCCTCAAATAATGCCACAGTGTTTTCAACCAAGTTAGACATCAGGTCTGATGACTAGATGACTTAACAACAAATGATATTCACTTCTCTACTTTTCTTTCTCTTCTTGTTAATTCCTTTTCAACTTCTCTTCATCAGAGGCATGACCCTTCTCTGCAACTAAGTGTTGGTAGATTGCCCTAAAGAGAAAAACCCCCCTACCCCTCTCTCTTTCTTCTCTTTCTGTCAAACCTAGAGCATTGTCGGATCCAGTTACAGGTTATCGGGTCAAGGGTCTGGGTCTGCATGCATGTGGGCACGGACAAGGGTGCGTGGGCTATGCGTGCTGGGGAACTCACCCCCCAAGTGTCTTGAGGCAACCAACCTAAAGCACAAAATCATAATAAGTGCTACTACTGCTTTGTTTATGCACGATGTGGCACTAAAGCCACTAATTTCCTTTGCGTGCAGCTGCTGGGGGTAAGGCCTCCAATTGAAGGTGATGTCGCGGTTGTAATGTCCAATTGAAAGCTTGGGGATGCACCTAGAGCTGTTGCGCGCAACCTGGAAGTGGTCTTGAAGGTAAATGCGGCCACAGGCAGGTGGTTGTGGTCGGAGATGACGAAGGCGACGGCGGTGGACACTTGAAATCATGAGAATGACCTCTTGGCCACATTAAAACACTTCAAGAGGATCGTTAGGTGATGGCAAAGGTGATCGTGGTGTTTGTGTGGTGTGAGCATCTATATGGTGGCCGGAGGGAGGTGAGAAGGTGGTGCAGATGAGGTTGTGTCGGGGGAAGCATTCCACTGGATGAATCGTGAAATTGGTTGAGGGGTTTTGTGCAAGGATGCACAACAATGCTTGTGGGAGTTGTAGCTAGGCAAATGGTGGCAAGTAGCGGGCTCGCGACCTCGCCGAAGCTTGGCCGGAGCAAAGGAAGACGAAGGGGGAGGCACGTGGTTCGTGGTAGGAATTAGAGTTGAGGGAGAGAGAAATAAAGTAGAGAGGACGAGGAAGCTGAGGACCTAACTAAGGGACGAAGAGGAAGGAGGTTTGGCATCGGCTTTGGCTGACTGGCGTCGGAGAAGGAGAATCCTCCGTGAGGGTGACGGTGAGGAGGAAGGGGTCTGAGGGCCTTTGGTTTGGCCGGTGAGAGGCAGAGGAAGATGAGGAGTAAGAAGGACGGGCCAATTTGGCCGTTGGCCATCCGTAGGACGATGGAGAGTACGGTTGCTGGAGCTTCAGTTGGAACAACTGGAGAAGGGAAAGGAAGATTTGTTGTGGCTCAAAACCTAGCTAAGGAGATCGGCAAAGCTTCAGAGGATCTTATATAGGGCTTAGAAGGACATTCCAAGCTTGGAAGCACATGGTTCTTGTGCACAAAGGAACCCTAAATTTCAAAGGATTCGCATGATCTTTTGGAGAAGGAACCAGAGCCCAATGAATGGCTCAAATGGAAGGACATTCTCTCAGGAGTTCTTCCAATTTTCGAAGGATTTCGTCAAGGAATCAAAGAGAAATCTCTTATTGAAGGTCGTTGTAGTAGGAGTTCCTCCACAATAATGGTGGAGGGACCTATGTGTGAAGATGATGACAAAAATAGGGACCTATTTGCAATGAATTTCAAAAGCTAGGGTGTGTGTGTAAGAGAAAGAGTTAGACTAAACTGGAATGTAAACTATTCCAAGATGATCTCTGATTAAGCTCAAATTTTAGTAAAAATCTAATTTAGCCCCAAGGAATCTGATGGTGAAGTCATATTTAGGTTTTGACCAAGTTTGACTAGGTAATTTATGCAAAAATCCAAATTAGGGCAACTATCTGTCTAAGACTCTATTTTAGGTCAAATTGGGTTCTAATGGTCAAATCAAGGATGCCAAACCTTAGATAATACTTTTATATGATTTTTAGAGGGCTTAGGTGAATTTTATCCTGACCAAAACTTCAATTAATTAAGCGAATCTATTTTTAGGGTTTCAGATGTCCATTAATTCTCGTAACGTGTGAATATCCGTTTCTGTCTGCACAGACCCTCTTGTTAGACTTTAATACACATTTGACCTTTAATAAACCCCTGATAAAACCCGCAATTGTTCTGCATTCATGATATGATGGTAAAATTACAGTTTTAACCCTAGTTTCAGGTTAAACTCTCAGAAAGGATGTGCAGTGAATTATGGTTCTTTAGCGATTATGTAGGAGCATTTATCAATGGATTTTGACTAATTAAAGCTAGATATGGCTGATGATGACATTATCATCACTCTTCCATATCTAAGCCCAGATTTCCATCATCTGCATCCATGAAGAACCAAAAAGAACACAATGTCAGGAATCAGGTGCAGCGTCTCGCGGATCTAATGGAAGCATTCACGAACCCACCACCGCGGCCTCAAATGCGAGATCACTATAATCCCACTGCGATGGCGATCAAACCTAGGGTGTAAATCCTGGTTGGAGGACCAGATACTAAATTGAAGCCAACTCTGATTCACACAATCCCCAAATTCCCCGTCTTAAACTCCAATGATCCTTTCCAGCACATCAAGTAACTAAAACGTCTGGCCCAGACCTTTGGGCCTCCTGTTCAGAATCGTGACATCCTGTCCATGAAGATGTTCTCCTTCTCACTTATAGATAAGGTTGCCCACTGGTATCAGACTTTAACTCGTCTGATCAACACATGGGAGGAACTCCAATCTGAATTCCTGAAAAAATTCTTCCCAGTTGGCTGCACGAACAAGTTGAGGCACCAGATCACTCATTTCATGCAAAATGCAGGAGAACCACTTCATGAGGTATGGGATCGCTTTTTGGATCTCATGTAGAAATGCCCCCATCACGAAGTTCCTAAATAAGAACAAGTCCAACGTTTTACCAAGGACTCTATGAGGATATCAGGCTATTTGTCAATGCAACCTATGGTGGAAAAATGATGGGTCTGCATGAAGATACTGTTTGGGAGATTCTCAAGAATATGTGAGAGAACTCCACAAATAATGAATCCATATATTCTCAAGAATATGAAGATATTGTTCGACCGGACGACCACCTGTGCATTGACAAACATGTGAGGGGCAGATGAGACTCGAGGATTATCCACATTCGTCGATCTGGAGTTGGTGGCCAGTCGCTTGGATAAGGTCTCCATCACTGAAAAGAAGGTGGATGAGTTGACTCAACATCTACAAAAAACCACTACTGCCCAGCAGAGCACATATGTACAACTGCCCTCAGGTAAGGAGGTTGTGCATAACATTCACCACCACTCTTATTAGGGGATGGAACCTTATCCACCCTCGTCTGATCCCGATTTTGGAGAACACTCTTAAACAGCTTACTCTAGTTGGGGGAACTCCAAACCCTCATACTTTAACTTCTCTGGAGTTCCTCAGACCTACGAGGATCTCCACACCATCTAGAATGACCCATTCTCCAACACCTACAACCCTGGATGGCGCAATCATCCCAACTTTGCATGGTTGAGAAATAATCAGAACATGAGACCATAATTTCAACCCCGACCATAAGCTGTGCACCCATATCAACCCACTCAGCCTAGGCCCAATCTGAATTACTAATCTGGGTCATCAAGGGAAGATCAAATGAATTTGATTCTACAAACCCTAGTTGACATTGAAAAGACCAATACAACTACGCAGAAACAGCACAAAGACAAGATCACAAAGGTTCGAAATCAGCTCGCACAGATGGCTAGGTCTCGCCAACCTGGTGCACTCCCATCTCAACATCTACCGAATCCGAATAACGTGCTGAACCAGAGATGTGTTATGAACTCGAATTAGGGCCAATCTCACTATGTTTATTTGGCCCCTTCTACTCCATCACTCGACAGGATGGAGGCTTTGACATCATATTTAAGAAATTAGCAGCAGCCACCTCTTTTGCTAACTTCGAACCAAAACTAGGCATGCCTTAATGTTGTTACCACCCGTAGTGGCAAATCAACTCAGGATCCACCTTATCCTAGCCACTCTAGACTTAGTAGTTCAAAGCCTAACCCTAGGATGGTTATCCAGGACACCCCTATCCTAGATACAGAGCCTAAACCAATCCTAGAGGAACCTACAGAGGTTCCATTTCCTGAGGCCTTAACCAAAGGAAAGAGGAAACCCAAACCTGTGGCACTTGAGGAAGACCTGGTCAAGCTCTTTGAGCAAGTCTAGATAAACGTCCCCTTGATGGATGTGATTTGCCACGTACTGGCCTACGTGTAATTTTTGAAGGACCAATGAACGCCGAAGTGTAAGCTGTGCAACAAAGACAGGAGTCTGATCATGTCATCTGAGCAAGTCAGCTCAATCATCCTGAGTAAACTCCCGCAGAAAGTAAAAGATCCTGGCACCCCTTTGATCTCCTGTAAGATCGGCGACCTAGAATTTGATCGAGCATTGTTGGATTTAAGAGCCTCCATAAATTTGGTCCATACATCCCTACTAGATCATTTTAAGGAAATTGACCTCAAACCAACTGAGGTGACCTTGCAGCCAGTTGACAGATCAATTAAGTCACCAAGAGTAGTTCCCAAGGATGTTCTGGTTCAGATTCGAGATTTCTACTTCCTGGTGGACTTCATTGTATTAAATATGGATACTCCTGAAAATCTGAGAGACACACAGATCATCTTAGGGAGACCGTTCCTAGCCACAGCTAGGGCAAATATTAATTACGAAGAGGGCCAGATCAAGTTGAAATTTGGGAATAAAACACTAAGGATTGATATCTTTAAGGCCTAGAAATGAATAAATTATGGGGCGATCGAAGAGGTTTGCGACATCAATTCTTTGGTTGAGGAACCAATTACAGAGGAAAACTCAATTATCCCCAATCCTCAGCCACATGAAGATCTTGACCCACAGATAGAGGAGCGCAAACCTAATCCAAACCTACCCATAGCTTCCACCCTATCTTCTGAGGCACATCCCGAACCCCTACCTACTGCTGATAACCCAGTGCTGAAATTAAAGCCCCTCCCAGATCATCTGAAGTATGTCTTCTTGGGTTCCAATCAAAAGTTCCCTATGGTTATCAATTCCTGACTCAAACCTGATCAGGAAACGAAGTTGTTTTCTGCTCTCCAACAGCATCAAAGAGCCATCGGATGGACTCTTGATGATCTAACTGGGATAAGTCCTTCGTATTGCACACATCATATCTACACCGAAGAAGTCTCACGACTATCTCGAGAAATGCAGAGTCGACTAAATTCGAATCTTCAAGAGGTTGTAAAGAAAGAGATCATCGAGTGGTTAGACGCTCGTATCATCTACACGATCTCTGATAGCCGCTAGGTGAACCCCATCAAGTTGTGCCTAAGAAGGTAGGGCTCACCGTGATTACGACCGCGTCTAAAGAGACCATCCCAACTCGTATTGCAAATTCGTGGAGAGTCAGCATAGACTATCGGAAATTGAATGCCTCCATGAAGAAAGATAATTTCCTGCTCCCGTTTATTGATCAGATCCTTGAGAAACTAGCGAGAAATCCATTTTTCTATTTCCTAGATGGGTACTTCGGATATAATCAGGTGGCAATCCATCTCCAAGATCAAGAAAAGACCACCTTTACCTACCCCTACGGTAGGTACGCATTCTAAAGGATGTTGTTTGGGCTTTGTAACACACCCGCCACTTTCAATGATGCATGCTAGCCATATTTTCCGATATGGTAGGTAAATACCTTGAGGTCTTTAGGGATGAATTCTCGGTATTTGGTGAATCTTTTGATGATTATCTCCTGCATTTGGTCAAGATCCTCTGAAGATGCATCGAAGTGAACCTGGTTCTCTCTTGGGAAAAGAGCCACTTCATGGTTCCTAAGGGCATCATGCTTGGACACCTTGTCTCTAAGAGAGGTATCCAAGTTGACCGAGTTAAGGCAAATCTAATTTCCAAATTACCTGTGCCTACCTCGGTCAAAGACATCAGATTATCCTTAGGGCACGTCGGGTTCTATAGCCAATTCATATCTGATTTCTCTAAGATCGCATGCCCCTTGACAAATCTTCTATCAAAGGACACACCATTTGAGATGAAAAGTGAGTGCATTCATGCATTTGAAATCCTGCGTGACCGAGTTACCCAAGCACCAATCCTGCAATCTCCTGACTGGTCTCAACCCTTCAAGGTCATGTGCGATGCGTCTGACTATGTAGTAGGAGTGGTGCTAGGTTAGAAAATCGACAGGAAGTCGGTTATATCTTATGTTAGCAAGGAACTAGATGAGGCTCAGCGTAATTACACGATTACAGAGAAGGAGCTACTAGCTCTAGTATTTGGTCTAGAGAAATTCAGGTCATACCTCTTGGGATCCTATGTCATCATTTACTCGTATCACACTGCAGTGAGGCACTTACGAAGAAGGACGCGAAGCCTCAATTAATTCGCCGGATCTTGCTATTGCAAGAATTCGATCTTGAAATTCTCGACAAGGCAGAAAAGCAGAACATAGTAGCTGACCATTTGTCCTACCTTCCTTCTTCGGTCATTGACCTATCTGGACCTATCACCGAGCACTTTCCGGATGAGCATCTCTTAGCCATTAATGGACTTCCCTGGTTTGCTGACATCATGAACTACTTGGTTATGGGGAAAGTCTCGCTAGATTGGGCGATGACCTGTATCTTTTCCACATCAGTAATGACCAAGTGATCCAGAGATGCATTCCCGACGACGAGGACAATCATGTCATTTTGTTTTGTCACGACCAGGCTTGTGGTGCCACTACTCTGGGCGTAAAATCATAGCGAAGATCCTCTAGTGTGGGTTCTTTTGGCCTACAATGTTCAAAGACACACAATCTTATTGTAGGGCATGTGCTCGTTGTCAGACAGACCCTTGGCAACATGGGCCTGCTCGATATAATGCCCTTGAATTCGATCATTATGTGCGAAATCTTTGACATCTAGGGAATTGATTTCATGGGACCCTTTCCAAGATCTAACAGCTTGGGTACATCTTACTCGCTGTTGATTATGTCTCAAAGTGGATCAAAGCCGTCCCCACTAGAACAAATGATCACAAGTTGTTCTCTGGTTCATTCAGGAGAACATCTTTTCCAGATTTGGAGTTCCAAAAGCAATCATCAGCAATGGCAGGTCTCATTTCATGTGTTACACCATCATGGGACCTAACTAGCCACATTTAGTCAAGCTTGATTGATAAGAACTCCTACTTAATCATCTGAAGGCCACAACTTCGCATCATTCTGATTTGAAAAGAGAATTGGAAATCAAGGTTAATTATGTAATTTTAATAGCACATCACAAACACAAATTAACCACGGAGTCACTTACGGGTTAATTTAAGGTCAAATAAGTATGAAAGTCCAAAAAGTGGGTCAACGCTAACAGAAATGGGATTTCACACATTTCGAGGACAAAAATAACACCAAAATCCTAATTATCAACTCGCTTGAATCAAAGAGGCTCTGGTTAGAATAAAATTAATATAAACCTCTTAAAAGTCATATAAAAATATTCTAAGAGGTTTGGAACCCTTGGTTTGATCATATGAACCTATTTTTAGCTAAAATAGAGTTTCGGACGAAAATTTATCTTGATTTGAGTTTCTGTGCAAATTCCCCAGTTAAACGTTGGTAAATTAGATTCCTTGGGTCTAAATTAGGTTAACACCAAAATTTGGGCCTAATCAGAATTCATCTTGACCTAGTTGGCATTTTAGCCCATTAAAACTCTATTTCTTACATTTAGCCCCTCAAGTTTTAAGTTTATTGCATTTGGGTCCCTAACTTTCTAGTCATTTTTTTCATTTAGGTCCCTTCCACCAACAACGTGTGAATGCACCTTAGGCCAAGATTCTTGAGGAGATTTCTCCCTTAAATCAGGACCAAATCCCTCCAAATTTGGAGGGATTGATCTTGAGAGGTTGCTTAATCCGTTGGACCAAATCTTGAGTCCTAATTTGGATCCTAGAGTTTAGGAGAGCTCAAGATTTTAGGGGAACTTTTTCCCTGAAATCACGAGCTATTCTAGCTTCCTTCCTTGCTTTTGAGGTCGTTCTTGGGCTTCATAAAGAACCCCTGACCCCAGGTCGTCCTCCTTAGCCAAGTTCGAGCTGAAAATACCCTCTCCTCTCCTTCTCTAGCCTCTGCAACTTCTGCTCCGGTGAGGCTTCTCTAACCACTTCATTGAGCCATCCAACGTCCAAATTGACCGACTCTTCTTCTTAGTCTCTTCTTTGCAACCAAGTCCAGCCAAAAGACTGCTTGCCTCCGACCACTCCTTCCTCACTACTCCCTCGCTATCGACTCCATCTTCTCTAATGTCAGCCCATCATCGCCGAACATTCTCACCCCCTCTCTCTTGCTCTAAGTATGTCTTCTCTCCTCCTCTCACTCCCCTAATTCTCTCTAACCCCTTAGATTCTCCGATCACTCACCATATTACCCTCACCATCCTCATCTTCCCTACGGCCAGTGAAACTCCAATGAGTTTGTACGGCCTCCACCCCACTCCAAACACCACACCACCACCTCCACGAGCTCCGCCTCACCTCCCCGCAAAAAGCCCTCTATCAATTTTAACTTTCACACACTCCATCATGCCATCGAACACCGCACTCCACCGCCACCTACCCCGTCACCTATAGGCCTCCTCTGACCATTGCACGCCCTCCAACCACCACCACCGCACTCAAGTTTGCATGACGAAACTTCTAAGAATATCTGACAAAGCTTAAGGCCCATTTTTCTTATTTTAGGGCTCTAGCCAGACAATTGTCGCCGCCACCGTCTTCTCCGACCTCAGCAACTCCACTCCGACCGTCATCTACCCTACTACAACCCTCAATAGACGCAGCTCCAGGTCCTGAACCTCTCCAGGTCTTTAATCGAACATAAGCAGCGAAGCAGCAACTCAATTCTTTGATGCCATCTGTTGCAATTCACGCAAAGCTTCATGTGAAGGAGAGAGGTGGGATTAATTCCACATCATGGACTTGAGGCTCTCGAAGACACATAAGTTGAATTTGTGCCCATCGCTCTTTGCCTCAGCACACGGGGTGAGGTCCCAATCACCACACGTGCACACTCCTCGCCCGCAATCATGCCCACGGGTTTAGACCCCTGTAAGCGACTCAATTACCCGACACTGTGCTTTCCCATATACCCAGGTCTAAGAGAGTGATGTGCACACATCTATTTGGCCAAAAATGCCTATTTATGCATGTTCCTAAGTCTATAGAAGCAGCATGTATTATAAATATTGCATAACATGCATCATCATACATTTAGGTTAGATTGTATAAATTATAGGTTAATTTTGCCTTTTTTATGGCCCGAGGACAGGGCAATATTTATTGTGGCCTCAGATTGAAGATCCAATCATACGGATTTGATCAGGGTGACGATCAGAGTTCAACGCCTCCGAGATCACCCTGATCAGACTTCCGTAGCATCAGATGTAGTTCGAGAAAGATCAGAGGCCAAGGGTCAAGGTGGTGTAAATCCGTACCTCAAATGAAGAATCCAACCACACGAATGGGTTTGGATCGACAATAGCAGCCCAACGACACAAAAATCGGTCAAATTTAACATATGTGGCACCATGTACAAGCCAAAGTAGACAGATGGCCATGATGGCACCACGTGGCACCATCATAGCCTCCCCAACACACTCGGCCAGCTCCTCCTAATCAAAGAACGCGCGATCTCTACCGTTGGATCAAGATCCAATAGTTGAGAACGTGTGGATGACAAATTCAAAAGCACGACAAAGATCGCAGCGTAGCACAGTAGTTGCGCGTTCAAAACACAATTCGCCTCTCCTGAGCAAGCGGAGCGTGCCTAATCGAAATTGGAGCATCCGATCGACATCGAGCATCGGATGGAATTATTATATCTATCTTCTATTAATTATTCTTTAAGTAGAATAGTTAGTAGATTAATTTCAACCAGCTATTCTACTTTTATGACAATAATTCCAACGTGGTTTTTTTCAAACGTTCACCTCCCCGTGTTCGGCCCAGGACTCACCAGAGTTTTGCTTAAATTATCTGTTCGATGGATTTTTACGCGACTACAACGACGGGTTTTCAAACTCAAATTTCTTAGCGTAGAAATCGCATCCAACATTTTGTCACCATTGCTGGGGAGGTAACGCTCTTTGATTTCCCGCATTTTCCACTTTAACTAACTTTTACCTCACTTTTTCTCCGATCTTGCTATGATTGTAGGTACTCCTCCGAGGCAGGCCAAAGTGGCTAGATTGGAGAAAAGTGCGGATGAAGGTTCTGTGAGTGTATCCCCACCTCCACCCACTAGTTTTCATTCCACCACTCTTTGTTTTAGTGCTTATTACAGTAATATCGTTATAGTGTAAAATAAGATAGCTACGGTTGTCGTTACTATCAAAATTTACTCGGAAATAGTTTGGTTTCCCGAGGTCGAACTCAGGGAGCTACTAGAATTCTAGAAGTACAGGGTTTTCTATATTACAAAAATAAGAGAGAGAGAGAGAGGGAGAGATAGATTTCGGTTTTTGGCTTCTTCTTCTCTTCTTTGGCTTTTCTTCAGCTGCAGTGTCTCTACGGGTCTTCTTCATCCTGTTGCCTTCGATTCTTCTTCTGCTTGTCTTCTATTTCTTTTCTTCTTCAGTTCTTCTTCTTTCTCTTTTCCTGCGCGAAGTCTTCTTCTGCTTCTTTCTTCCTTCTTCTCTTTTCTTTCTCTTCAGTTGCGGAGCCTTCTCTTTTCTTCTTCTTCCTCTCTACTTTATCTCCTCTGAAGCTTCATCCGTCGTCTGATACCACAGTCAGACGACTTAAACAGCGGTCTGCTACAGTGCTTCCTTTTCTTCCTTCACTACTTCTTCTTCTTCTCTTCTTTGGCGAGCCTTCTTCCTCTGCTTTTCTTCTTTGGTCTCCTGCCTTGCTTAGCTGCAAGGCTTCTTCAGGGTTTCTTCTTCTTCTGCTCCTCTTCTTCTCCTTCCTGCGGCTAAGTGTTGAGTCTACCTCCTTCGCGCACTGTTCCTGCACAGGGCACAGCAAAACCTAGCCCTTCCCTCTACCCGCACGTCTCTCTCTCTTTGCAAACCATTCACAAGAAGCTCTCCCAAAGCCGGGTTAACGGGTCGGGTTGCGTAACCGGGACCAGGCGCACCGGCGTAGGTGGTGCGCGAGGAGTGCAGGGTAGTGTCGGGTCGGATCCGCCAGGTCCACGAGATGAATCCGCGGACGAGGTGGGTGATGGGCGAGGGACCTCACCCCAGGTGCGTTCGAAGGCAACCAGCCGTATACACAAAAACAATTTAAAGTGGTGAGGCGATTTGAAGACTCATGATGTGGGACTAAACTTTGTCCCTTCTCGCGCGTGCCTGCAGGAAGGACGCGACCTCGCCTCAGCAGTTGCGTCCTCGTTTCCCTTCGCAAACCAGCTGCCTGCCTTCACCCGAGTCTTCCCAATTCGCCTCAGCTGGAGTCCTGGCGCTTCGAGGCCTGGAGCTCGCTTGGAAGCTCCTTGCGTCGTCGCCAATGGCGGCGAGAGCTAAAAGTCTGTCTAACACAAATAGGGCCTCTCGACCTAATCAGACCACAGGGGAACCTTCGCCGTGGCACGGCGAAGGTAGTGCGGGGTGCAACAAGTCGCGGGGCAGTGTATGGTGGCAGCCCTAGGTCGGACTGCAACCGGAAAAGTGGGTTTGATCGGGGGTGTGCTGTGGAGGTGTGGAGTGGCAGTGGAGGGGCGAAGGGTGTTTGGTGAAGTGAGGCGGAGCTTTTGGGAAGTTGGCGAGTCGAATGGGGTTGTGGGATGACGGGGACGACTCGCCGGAGAGTGACCGGAGGTGGGGAAGATGAGGGTGGTCAGGCGTGGTCGTAGGGCGATCAAGCAAATTAAGTTGGGGAAAAGAAAGAGGGGAGGAAGGGAAGTAACTGTAACCTACCTACGGGGATGAAGGGGGCCGGAGCGGCGGGCAGCCGTACCGACTGTCGCCGGAGAAGAAACACCCAGAGGGAGAGAACGGCGGCGAGGAAGAGGGCAGGGAGGCGCGTGCTTGGTGAGACGGGGAGATCGGGCGAAGGTGGCTCTGCTGCTGGTATTGCAGCAGAGCGACGAGAAGGAGGAGGAGGAGCCGCCAGAGCTAGTGGGTTCCTGTCGGAGTGGAGAGAGAGGAAGGGTTGAGGGATTCTCCGTCAAGACCGAGCTGGGAGAAACGGCTGGCAATGCTGGTCTTTATAAAGGCGGTGGCGGAGGGGCGAACGTAGGGAGGCGACGTGCATCCCTCGCCGGAGTATGGTCGGAGACGAGACCCATACCTTCCGCGCATTCGCATGGAAGGTGTGGGCGTCGTCAAGTGGCATGGCCGAGTCCCTGCGATAGCAGACATCGCAGGGAACTCCGCGTTCTCTTTGCAGGACGCCCCCCTCACCCTGCGGGGTGCCATGCTCCGCGCAAAGTCGCCGGAGCATGGTGCTGCGCAGAGACTTGCAAGAGGGACCAAAATGTAAAGAACGAAGAGGAAATTAGGGGCCAAAATGCAAGGGTTTCAAAAGTTGAGGGTCAAAAAGTAAATGATGAGGACCAAATTGCAAAGTCAATCAAGGAGGTCTCTTCTTAGGCTCAAGTTTTTATACATGACTAAGTTGGACCTAAGGATTTTAATGGTCAATTTTGTTTCTAGCTCAGACCATGTTTGACAGGTCAATTTATGTAAAAACCTAAATTAAATCATTAATTGGGCATGGTTCTCAATGTAGGTCAAAATGGATTTCTAAGGCCAAATTGAAGGTTCTAAACCCTAGAGATTATTTTTCTATGAATTTTAGAGGGCTTCGTCGATTTTTACCTTGCCTCAAACCTCGTGAATTGAAGTGGGCTTGTTTTAGGGTTACAGAATGTCATTTAATTCCCTGGAGTTGCTGTAGCCCTTGTTGGATCAAATTATCCCACTTTCCTTCTTATTAGGTTAGTTTGACCTGTGTTTGGACCCTGAGTTACCCTGTTTGCAGATTGTGTTGGTGAAATTACATTTTTACCCCTTATGACTTATTTTCTTCTTAAACTCAGAATTCTCTGAGTTAAGCCTTTCTTTGAGTTATGTAGGAGCTTTTTCTTGCATACCTAGGTTAGATTGTGCTAGTTAGGGTTCATGATGAGGTTCTCATCAACCACCTAATAACACAAATCCTAATTAACCTAGGTGCTCTCAAAAATCCTAGGATTAGTTTGGTTATTTGTTTGTCACCTCCACCCACCTCATCCTCTGCATATAAAAAAATTCTAAAAAAAATCCCACAGAGGTACACAACCTCTTCTGATTCTTCATACTCAATCGGTAATCCAATCTTTGGAACCGGTACACTCGTCAACACATAATTGAGTAGAAATTAGACTTGGTAATCATTTGTGTGCCTAACTCAGTGGTGCATTAAGGCCAATTGCTTGAGTTGTTTGGGCCGCATCACTTCATCTAAAAGCAACTCATCAGTAGCTTGCCACATAGGATTCAACTTTTAGGGATTAACCAGGCACTCCACATTCTTTTTAAGTTTTAAAGGAAGACATCTTCACCTGTGCTTTCAAAACCTGGTGTGTCAACTGAACCTTGATTAAATAAATCTAAAGTTGAACCCTAAAAGCTACTAAACGAGGTTGAACCTTAAAGGACAAATCATAAATAAACCTTATTTGAAAACCCTAGTTGTGCACGCACACACATTTCAATCAATTATTAAGGGCACAACCTAAATAAAGGGTCCATCACATCCCAAAGCACATTCAAACCTAAGCCTAATTAAAAATAGAGTAGATGTTGGCCTTAAGGACTTGACTCGCTTTTTGAAGATTAGATCGAGATTATTTTCAATTGATCTGCTTCTACTGTTCAATCTGATGTCTAGCTAGGGGAGCAGAGTCAAACGACCGTGGTTTGGGGATATCAAAGGAACTTGAGGTGAAAGCCAAGGGAAGAACCTCCTCCCGAATCCCTCCCTCTAATTGGTTGGATTGACTAGAAAGAAGTAGATCAAATCGTTATTTTCATCTCAAGATGGGTTCTGAGAGTCTGTAGATCTTTTGGCTATCCCACTTAAGGATAGGTTTGATTGTTTATACTTGATGTAGACACATCTATTTAGTTTAAAATGCCAATTTATGCATGTTCATAAGCTTAAATATGCATTCCAAGTTATAAATATTATATAGCATGCATCATTCTGCATTTAGAGTAGTTTGTATAAATTTTAGATTAATTGCTTCCTTTTATGGCAAGGAGAGGAGATTTAATTTAGAGCCTTGGATTGATGATCCGACCATATGGACCTGATCAGGACGACGATCGGAGTCCAACACCTCCGAAATCATCTTGATTGGAGCCCCGTAGCACCTTATGCAGTCCAAGGAAGATCGATGGCCAAGGGGTTAGGTGACACAATTCAGAGCTTCAAACGACAAATCCAACCGCTCAGATGGATTTGAGTCGACGATCGTAGCCTAACGGCACAAAAATTGACTCAGTTCGACCTCTAAAGAAAGAAGATAGATGTCCCAGATCGTGCCACGTGGCCCTATCCAGGTCACCCATGGGAGCACACGCACCATCACACGCGCACAACGCATGGGCACACGAGACACGGGCATGCGTGGGGCACGTGGCTGGAGCTTTAGCAGTGCTTGAGATGGATCTTCAGGGACGTTTATGGCTGCCACTAAATGTCCTATGTGCGAAATGGATTCTTTCCTCCACTATAAAAGGACACCTACACCTCCCATTCTTCTTCATCTCTTCCTTTCTTTACCTCACCACCTCTAAGGCTCTAGAGAAAGCTTGTCTTAAGCCTGGAATGCTCCTCTAGAGTAGAAAACCAAATATTTTTCCTACCTCTCATCCCCATTCGTGGAGCATCCCGTGGCCATCCTCTCATCACTTCGGGAAGAGATCCTCTCCACGACACCGTCCCGTCCCACTCTCCATCCTTCAATGTCGTTCTCCTTTGTCTCGCTCACCACCTTCGTTCAGGCACCATCAAAGTGAATTGTCCTCCAAGCGACCGTCGAGGGGGATTCTTCTCACCACTCTCTATCTTTTCTCTTTCTAGTAAAGTTTTTTGCTTTCCTATCTATAGTTATAAGAAACACTTGTCTTGAAAGTATATGTGATTCTCTCTCTCTCTCTCCAAGTAGATTAGATAGAAATTATTTCGACCTGATCTCTTGCCATATAAAAACACAAAAAAATTACAAAAAGAAATAAAGTCAAAGCACAGATTTCACAAAACCAAACGTTCGCCTCCCTCTATTCGACTTGGGACACCCTTTCAAGTTTTGGTAAATTTTATTTAATAGAGAGTTTTGCCACTACGATGATGTTTTTTTCAAAACCCTAACTTTTCTTCGCGAAAACTCGCTTATCATTTTGGAGTCATTGTTGAGAAGGCAACGCTCTTTGATTTTTCTCTCATTTTTCTCCCTTACTAAACTTTTATCTCAAATTTTCCATGATTTTACTGTGATTGCAGGTACTCTTCTGAGGTGGGCCAAAGTGGTTAGATCGAAGAAAAGTGTGGATGAAGATTCTGTAAGTGTACCCTACCACCCCCACCAATTAGATTTTCATTCCGCCACCTAATAACTCAAACTTAAATCAACCTAGGTGCTTTTATAAACCCTAGGATAGATCTGATTGTTTAATTGTCACATCACCTCACCTTACCCACCTGGATAAATTAAAAAATAAAAAATACACTTCTTTTGTGGGATTTAACTGAAAGTTACACACATTAAACACCCACAACTCTCGACCTGATGCACACCACTCTGCATTGATTCTACCACTTAACTGAAATCTAACTTGTGAATCTGACACACCTTAACTCAACACACAAATAAGTGAGTAGAAAATTTGAATAGTTTAAACATTTGTGTGCCTTAACTAAGTTGTGCAACAAGCCAATTGATTGAATTGTTTGGGCTGCACCACTGAAGATAAAAATGATTCACCAGTAGGTTGCCCCATAGGGTTAATTTTCATGGCTGAACCAGGCACTCCACATTTTTGTTTCTAATTTTTAAAGGAATATATCTACACCCATGTTTTCAAAACTTGGAGTGTTCTACTAAACCTTGATTGAACCAACCTAAGGATTAAACCCTAACAGCTACTAAAAAAGGTTAAACCCTAAAAGACACATCACCAAAACCTTGTTTGAAAATCATTGGTTGTGCACGCACACACATATTAACTGATTTTTAAGGGCACAACCCATCTAAAGAGCCCTTCACATTCCAAGAGAACAATCATCCCAAGCCTTAATTAAAATTGACTAGACGTTTGACCTAGGATTCATTGAGTCCGTTTCAGGGTGTTCTCTTGAACGCACTTTGAATTTGTAACATCTGCTTACTTCAAAAGGTGCTAAGTTGGGGGGCCCGATTGTCAAACAACTTAAGCAAGCAGGGGTTTGGCATAATTAGTAGCCCTCAAGACACAGTCCCCATGCTTCGTCAACCCAACTTTACAACCTTCAGGAGTAAGGACAACACCAAATTCGTTATGTGGTCAGAGTTCATTTTTGAAGCATAGGTCCTTAAGCTACCCAATTTAAGGACAGGATTGATTGATTGATTGTATTGCAGGACACCTTTCCCTATTCTGTTTTCCCTCCTACTTCACCATGTATGCTTCTACATCCTACACACATTTCCAATCCTACCCTCATACCACTACTTATCGTCAGGATGATTACTATCCTGACTCGACTTATGATTACCCACCCACTAGCTGGGATAATTTTGATTATGGATATGATTCCAAACCTCAAAGTCCAGGACCTAACCCTGAACATCATGATTATGATTATTATCCTTCCCAAAGCTATAATGATCATAGATCTCCACCCTTTGATGATCAACCTAACCCGATCTACAATCAAGAAGGATATGATGATTATAACTCTTACCCTCCCCAGGATTTTGCTGAACATAGGTCACCACCATTCTTTGAACAACCCGAAATGACCTACTAGCAAGAAGGAACCCAAGAACCTCAATTTCTTGACTACCCTAGTTTTAACCCAAGCCCACTGAACCCTAAACCGAACCATTCAGTTCAGGTGAACCAGGTCCAAGACAGGGTGTTGGCTAACTTGAGGAACACCATAGAAGCTTTAGAAGCTCAGCCAACAACATGCACTAAAGCATTGGAGCCTATGATCAAAATGATTGATGAACTTAATAGTTCTTTTTTGGATTAGCTCCAAGATGTTAAGGATAATGGCCCAGGAAAATTTTTACTTAGGAAGTTGTCAAGATTGAGGATGAAATTTGTGGTTGCCTTAGTCCAATCTTGGGATGATTCCCAGGATGAACCCCCTTCAAGAGAGCCAATGTTAGAACCCACTCAGGCACCTGTCGAGGGGGACATATTTTATGAGATCGGGGATGACCGAGTTGGTTTAGAGCAAGCTATTGTGGATGAACAAATTTTCTCACCTGAAATCCCTGAGTTTTTAATAAACGAAGAAAAATGTCTCCAAGGACCAAGAAACGATAGATATCTTTGAGACATATATAAATGAGGATCTTGAATTCTTTTATTCTGAGGATGAGGCATCTCTTAGTGAAGTCTCACTTGAGCTCAAAGAAAATGGTTTTAGTGAGAAGATGGGCTTGAGGAATCTGATAAACTATTTGATAGCCCGATAATTGAGGATTATGATTTGATTGGGCCTGACATGGAGGATTTTGATCCTAATATAATAGATGATCCAATCAGTAGCCCTAATCTTCAACCACACCCCAAAGAGTTGAATGATCATACTTTTGGAGATCATGGTGCCCAGGTCAATCCTAATTCAGCCACGATTTTTGAACTTGGGTGAATCACATGGGGTGAATAATATGCTAGAGGTCCCTGAGCCCAAACACTTGATGTTGAAGGATATCAATTTGGAAGTAAAGATCTGGGAAGTTTTGATCTAAGGGTTCCTATTGATCTAAAGCCACCAACCTTCTATCATGACCCTTATGATATCTTTGCCGTGCAGCCCAAGTACAGAATAATTGATTATCTTTTTGAGCTAAACTCTAAGTGGGCACATGAATCTATTGAATCAGATCTACCCATTGTCCGACATTTCAGACTTGGGTTGCACACCACCAAACCGTAAGCCCGACCCCGCAAGCACGACAATCTCAGGTTCTAGGTGATTTTCATCCAGAACTTTAGAACCACTCAACCCTGGGGCATGGGTCTGCACCATAATCTGGTCCACATCTGTGGACACTTCCTGGCAATTCCTAAGATCAATATTTTTATTTTGATTTTGACCTGCACCTGTGAATTCGTAACCTCTTCTTTGTTTATATAATATGCCTAGTTGAAGGCAATAAACTTAGCATGTGTGGATATTCCATTTTCTCTGTGGAGCTGATTAGAGTTTCATGAAATTCAGGTGATATTCTATTCATTCCGCCCTTTTCATGCCTTTATTTCTACAATGAGAACATTGCATCATTTAAGCATGGGGGGTGGATACCTAGTCCTGAAAATATTTTTTTAGCTTCGTGGAATTTCTTTTATTTTCTTTTTAAAAAAATTACAATTAGGAGAAGAGAACTTAAGCATTAGGGGTTGCAAACTTTAGGAAATGATACTTTAGGACCTGAACACTTAGACTCTTCTAGTCTTCAGGCTTAATCAGCCTGGGTGTCCACTCGAATGTGGACTTGGTTTGAAGTCCTTGCCAAGTAACTTTATTCTAATTTGGCCAATAAATTGGGGTGATAAGTACACGACTTATCAACCTGCCCTTTGATTTGAGAGGACTTTAAGTCTAAGCATCTACAGACTATTTTCACTGACTCACTTTTCGTTAGTTTTTGCGAAAATTTGGTAGCTAATGAACTTTCTAGGGTAGTATGGCTAGCGAGTTGTCGTGGATAATAGCCCATTGCCTGGCTGTCTAAAGCCCAGCAACATGACCATACTCATTCTACTACTTTTAGGTAAATCTTAGATCATGGAAGTCACCTACTTAGAAAAAGAAAAAAATGATACTAAAAAATAAAAAGAAATAGAAAAATAGAAAAAGGAGAAAATAAAAAAGAAAAATAAACCACACTTCACCGCACAAGTATGGCTAGCAAGTTGCCGTAGGTAACAGTCCATTGGCCAGTTGTCCAGAGCCCAGCTCACAAAAATGCCTAAATAATTCCCAAAACACTTAGCGAAGAAGCAGGGAAGTAGAATTAACCGAGGAGATATACACTGGGTTCGCCCTTGTGTTAACCCCATAAAAAGATTAAAAAAAGTAGGGAGAAAGCTACCAATTAGAAAGATAAACCTTTAGGCAGAAACTTTAAAGTCACTTAGGGTCATAAAAACCTGAAGTTCGTTTTAACGGTCACTTAGTGAGTCTATCACTCTTTCACAAGATGCTTAGAACTTAGAGTTCTTTTCGAGTCCTAGGCAGGTTGAGTAGTCGTAGAAAGCTATCTCGAAACCTTAAACTAGAAAATCCAAAAAAATTAGAAAAGAAGAAAATAGAAAAAATGTGTCTCTTCCCTTTTCAAATAAGGCATGGACTTAGGCAGTTTGCATTTTGGCAGGCACCTGGGCACTGTTGGGTCTTCGTAGTTTAGGCCCTTAGTCAAAATTTCCTACTGTTAATAAACAACTAATGCCTTAAGCGATCGAGCCCTAATTTCATTTTTATACATAGCATATAGTTTAATTTTGCTAAGGACTATCAAAAGATAGGCATGGGGATATGATGTTGACACATCTATTTATGTTAAAATGCCTATTTATGCATGTTCCTAAGCTTAGATATGTATTTCATGTTATAAATATTAAATAGCATGCATCTTTCTATATTTAGAGTAGTTTGTATAAATTTTAGGTTAATGACATTCTTTTATGGTTAGGAGAGAGGGAGATTTAATTCGAATCCTTAAATTGACGATTTAACCATACGGATCTAATTAAGACAATGATCGGAGTCCAGCGCCTCCAAAATCGTCTTGATCGGAGTCCTGTAGCATCTTATACAGTCCATGGAAGATCAATGAGAAAGGGGCTAGGTGATGCAATTCGGAGCTTCAAATGACAAATCTGACTACACAGATGGATTCGGCTTGACGATCGTAGGCTAATAGCGTAGAAATCGACTCAATCCGACTTCTATAGTAGCCCCTACAAAGTAAAGAAGATGGACGGTCCAGATCGCGCCACGTGGTGCTATCCAGGCCACCCATGGGTGCACACTCACCACCGCATGCTCGCAGCATACGGGCACGCGAAGCGCGTAGCGTGCGGAGGCAGCGCTGCACTAGCAGGCGCGACTGACATGCACACGCGCAAGCACCACGTGTGGGGCATGTGAGCGGGAGCTTTAGCGACGCTTGCGGTGGATCTTCAGCGATGTTTATGACTTTCACTAAATGTCCTATGTATGAAATGGATTCTTTCCTCCACTATAAAAGGACCCCTACCCCTCCCATTCTTCTTCATCTCTTCCTTTCCCTCACCGCCTCTAAGGCTCTAGAGAGAGCTTGTCCAAAGTCCGGGATGCTCCTCTAGAGTAGAAAACAAAATATTTTTCCTACCTCTCATCCTCATTCGTGGAGCATCCCATGGCCATCCTCTCATCACTTCAGGAAGTAGATCCTCACCGCGACGTCGTCCCGTCCTGCCCTCCGTCCTTTGACAACATTATCTTTCGTCCCCCTCCTCACCACCTTCGTCTGGGCGCCGTCAAAGCGAGTCGAACTCTAGGCGACTGTTGAGGGGGATTCTTCTTACCACTTCTATCTTTTCACTTTCTAATATAGTTTTTCGCTTTCCTATCTGTAGTTGTATCAAACACTTGTTTTGAAAGTATATGTAATTGTTTCTCTCTCTCTCTTTGCATGTACATTAGATAGAAATTATTTCAACCTGATCTCTTTTCCTATGAAAACAAAAAAATTTACAAAGGATAAAAACAGCAAAATGAAATAAAATCGAAGCACGAATTTCACAAAACCAAATTTTTGCCTCCCTTTGTTCGACTGAGGACTTCCTTTCAAGTTTCGATAAATTTTATTTGATAGCGAGTTTTGCGACTATGATGACGGATGTCTCAAAACCCTAACTTTTCTTCACGAAAACCCACTTATTAGTACTGCAGGGTACCTTTATTCCTTCCGTTTTGTCATGGATCCTTCCACATTCTACTCGCATTTCCACTCCTACCCTCCTACCACTGCTTATTCCCAAGATGATTATTATCCTAACCAGACTTATTCTCACCCATCTACTAGTTGGGATAATCCTGATTGGGGATATAATTCCGGACCTCCATGTTTAGGGTCTAACCCTGGACACCATGATTTTGATTTCTATCCTTCTCTGAGCTATAATGATTATAGATCTCTACCCTTTGATGATCAATTTAATCCGATCTACAATGAAGAAGGATATCCTGATTACAACTCTTACCCTTCCCCAAATTACACTGCATATAGGTCACCACCCCTCTTTGAACAACCCAAAATGACCTATTATCAGGGAGGGCACCAAGAACCTCAATTCCTTGACTCCCCTGAACTGAACCCAAACCCACCCAACCTTGAACCAAACCATTTGGTTCAGGTGAACCAGGTCTAAGATAAGGTGTTGGCTAACTTAAGGAATACCATTCAATCTTTAGAAGCTTAGCCAACACCCTGCATTGAACAATTGGAGCCTTTAATTCAAATGATTGATGATCTTAACAAATATTTGTTGGATTGGCTCTAAGATGTTAAGGATAAGGACTCGAGTGAGTTTTTACTTGGGAAGTTGTCGAAATTGAGGATGAGATTTGTAGTTGCTCTAGTCCAATCTTGGAATGATTCCCATGATGAACCCCCTTCAGGAGAGCTAATGTCAGAACCTACTCAGGCATCTGTTAGGGGGGACACGTCTTACGAGATCAAGGATAACCAGATTATTCTACAGCAATTGGTTGAGGATGAATTGATTACTTCACCCGAGATCCACGAGCCAGGGTACGAGGAAAAATGTCTCTATGGACCAGGAAATGCGGATCCAGAATTCTTTAATTCTGAAGGTGAAGAACTTTTATGTGAAGTCTCACCTGAATTTGAGGAAAATGATTTGAGTGAGATGACTGGACCTGAGGAGTATGACAAATCATTTGATGGCTCAATAATCGAGGAAATTGTTCCTATTGGGGCTAGCTTGGAAGATACAAATCCTATTTTCATGGAGGATTCAATCCATATCCCCATTCCTCAATCACACCCCGTTGAGCATAATGATGATTTTATTTTTGAGATTATCAAACCCAAATCAATTCTGATTCAACCAAAAATATTGGACTTGGATATTTTATGCAAGGATGATAACATTTGTGAGGTCCCGAAAATTATGATTATGGAGGATAGGAGTTGGGAAATGAAGATTTGGGAAGCCAATTCCAGGGGAAGTAGAAGTCTGAGTCTAAAGGTTCCTATTTGCTTAAAACCATCAACCTTCTACTATGACCCTTATGACATTTTCAACTTTAAGGATGTCCAACCCAAGCAAAAATTAACCGATTACCTTTTTGATATAGATTTTCCTATTATTCGACTTTTTAGACTTGTGATGCATCCTCATAAATCGCGAGCTCGGCCCTGCTTGCATACTGATCTCCGATTCTGGGTAATTTTTATTTAAAACCTTAGATATACTCGACCTTGGGGCATGTGTCTGCGCTATAATCTGGTCCACATTTGTGGACACCTCCTCGTAGGTCCAAAAATTGATCTTCTTATTCTGATTCTGATCTGCATCTGTGAATCCTTTATTTCCTCTTTGTTTGTATAGTGTGCCTAGCTGAAGGCACTAAATTTAGCACATATATAGTCTGTTTTCATCTCGAAGCTGACCGAGTAATCACGAAATTCAAGTGCTTTCTTCTCTACTCCACTCTTTTTCATATCTTTTTAATACAATGATGACATTGCACTAAATAGGCATGGGGGTGGATATTCATCTCTGAATCATCTTGTTAGCTCCATAGATTCTTTTTATTTTCTCTTTATTTAAGAAAAAGATTTAGGAAAAGAGAATTTGGTCATTAGAGTTTGTCAACTTTAGGAAGTGATATGTTAGGACCTGAACACTTAGATTCTTCAAGTCTTTGGGCTTAATCAGCTCGAGTGTCCACTAAAATATGGACTTGTTTCTTGAGCCCTCGCCATTTGAAAATTCATTTCTAATTGGTTAATAAGTTGGGGTGATAAGTACATGACTTATCAACCCACCCTCTAATTTGAGGAGACTTTAAGCCAAAGTATCTACACACTTTTTGCACTGACTCACTTTTTGGCGATTTTAATGGAAATTGGGTAGCTAATGAAACTTCTAGGGTGGTATGACTGACAAGTTGTTGGTGGTAACAGCTCATTGACTGGTTGTCTAGAGCCTAGACACATGACCATTCTCTTTCTTCTGCCTTTAGGTAAATCTTAGATCAAGGAAACCACCTCCTAAAAGAAAAAAATAGACAAACATCCAAAAAGAAATCGAAAAGAAGAAGAAAAAGAAATAAACCATACTTCACCGCACGAGTATGGCTGGCAAGTTGTCAGTGGGAACAGCTCATCGGTCAGTTGTCCAGAACCCAACTCACAAAAATGCACGTTTAATTCCAAACACTTAGAAAGAAGCAGAGAAGTAGAATAAGTCGGGGAGATATACACTGGGTTCACCCTTGTATTGACCCCATAAAAATAAAAAGTAGAGAGAAAGCTACCGATTGGATAGATACACCTTTAAGCAGAACTTCTTTTCAAGGTCACCTAGGGGCATAAAAATCCGAAATCTATTCTGACTGCCAATTAGTGAGTCTATCACATTTACACAAAAAGATGCTTAGAACTTAGTGTTCTCTTCGAATCTTGGGTGGGTTGGGTAGCCGTAGAAAGCTGCCTCGAAACTCTAAACTCAAAAATCCAAAAATCTTAGAAAAGGAGAAAAAGAAAAAAATCATTTTGCTTTTGAATAAGGCAAGGGCTTGGGCGGCTTGCATTTTGGTAGACACCCGGGCACTGTTGTCTATAGGAAGTTCAAGTCTTTAGTAGAAATTCCTTAGTGTTGAGAAATAAATATTGCCTAAGTATTTTGATCCTAATTCTTTTATAAATAGCATATAGTTTTGCTAGAAATTAGTAAAAGATAGGCATGGGGGTGTGACATGCACACATCTATTTGGCTTAAAATGCCTATTTATGCATGTTCCAAGGTCTATAGACACATCATGCATTATAAATATTGCATAACATGCATCACCATGCATTTAGATTAGATTGTATAAAGTATAGATTAATTTTCTCTTTTTTATGACCAGGGGACAGGGCAATATTTATCAAGGCCTTAGACTGAAGATTCAACCATATGGATTTGATCAGGGTGACGATCAGAGTTCAACGCCTTCGAGATCACCCTGATCAGACTTCCGTAGCATTAAATGTAGTCTGAGAAAGACTAGAAGCCAAGGGTCAAGGGGGTGTAAATCCATACCTCAAATGAAGAATCCAACCGCACAAATGGGTTCGGATCGACGATCGTAGCCCAACGGCTTGAAAATCGATCCAAGCCAACATCTATGGCACCATCAACAAGCCAAAAAAGACGGACATCCACGATGGCGCCATGAAGCCAATCCAACAAATATTTGTTCAGATCATCAATCATTTCAATCATGGGCTCCAATTTTTCAATGCAAGGTATTGGCTGAACTTCTAAAGATTGTATGGTATTCCTCAAGTTTGCCAAAACCTTATCTTGAACCTAGTTACCTTGAGCCAAATGACTTGTTTTAGGGTTGGACGGGTTTGGGATCAGTGCAAAGGAGTTAATGAATTGAGATTTGTGATACCCTTCCTGATAATAGGTCATTTTGGATTGTTAAAAAGGTGGTGATGACCTAAAGGCAGTATAATCAGAGGATGGGTAAGGATCAGTGTATCCTTCTTGATTGTAGATCGTATTAGGTTGTCCATGAAAGGGTGGCGATGTATAATCGATGTGGCTTGGAGAAGGATAGAAATCACAATAATGGTGTTCAGGGTTAGATCCTAAACACAGAGGTCCAGAACTGTATCCCCAATCTGAGTTATCCCAACTAACCGATGGTTGACTACAGTACGAATCGGGATAATCATCATGTTGAGGATAACTCATAATAGGAGGGAATAAGCGGGAATGCGTATAAAATGTGGAAGGATTCATGATAGATGGGAGGAAGAAAGGTGCCCTGCAATACAAGTAATCAAACCTGTCCTTAAGTGGGCTAGCCTAAAGACCTACAAAGTCCCAGAACCCATCTTAAGATAAAGAAACGATTTGATCTACTTCTGTCTGTTCAATCTAACCAGTTAGAAGGAGGGACTGGGGAGAAGGTTCTTCCTTCTGCTTGCGCCTCTAGTTCCTAGTGTACCCCCAGCCGCGATCATTTGATTCTGCTTCCCTAGCTAGACATCAGATTAAACAGTAGAAACAGACTAATCAAAAATAATCTCGTTCTGGGCTCCAAAGAGCGAGTTGAATCCTTAAGGCCAACATCTACTCTGTTTTATTTAGGGCTAGGTTTGAATGTGCTTTGGAATGTGATGGACCCTTTATCTAGGTTGTGCCCTTAATGATTGATTGATGTGTGTGTGCGTGCACAACCAGTGGTTTTTAAGCAAGATTATTTTTTTGATGTGGTGAATTTTAAGGTTTAAATCTTGCTTAGTAGCTTTTTAAGATTCAACTTTAGGTATTTTCAAATAAGTTTTGTTAGCACACCAGGTTTTGAAAGCACAAGTAAAGATATTTTCCTTTGAAACTTAAAGGAATGTGAAGTGTCTGGTAAATCCCTAAGAGTTGAACCTATATGGCAGCTACTTGATGAGTTGATTTTTATTAAAGTGGTGCGGCCCAATCAACTCAAACAATTGGTCTATTGCACCACTTAATTAGGCACACAAGTGATTACCTAATCTGATTTCTACTCAATTATGTGTGTGGATGTGTGTACCGGTTCCAAAGATCGGTTTACCGGTTGAGTTTGAAAATCAGATGAGGTTGTGTACCTCTGTGAGATTTTTCTTTTAATTTTTCTTTTTAAATGTGGAAGTTGAGGCGAGTATAGGTGTCAAACAAATAAACAAAACTAACCTTAGAATTTATAAGAACACCTAGGTTGATTTATGTTTGTGTTATTACGTGTTGAAATGAAAACTAATAGGGGGAAACTTACAGAACCTTCAGCAGCACTTTGCTCCAATCTACCACTTTTGCTCGTCTCAAAAGAGTACCTACAATCACAATAAGAAAGGAGAGAAATGAGGTAAATGATTCGTAAGTTGAAAAGCACGAAAAAAAAATCAAAGAGCGTCGCCTCCCCGGCAACGGCGCCAAAATGTTGAAGCAACGGGTTACTACGCTTTTGAATTTGATTTTGAAAACCTGTCGTTGTAATTTAAAAAGCAAAGAACTCGAGTTCAACAAATAAAATCTATATCAGATTAGAAATCCCAGGTCGAACTCAGGGAGGTGGATGTTTGATTAAAAATACACTTTTGTTTTATTTGTCACGAAGCAAAATAGCCGGTTAGAAACTATCTATCTATTTAACAAATAATAAATAGAAGAGAGAGAGAGAATATTACAAATAAAAGCAAAAGAGATGTAGAATAAACATGGATTTCATTATCAAAAATTATTCATTACACTACTCATTACGACTAGAAATCGGGAAATGATTACACTAGAAAGTAGTAAATCTACTCTAGAAAGTAGGAAAAAGAATGGAGAGAGATATCCTCCTTGACGATCGCTTGGAGGATGAGCCAGACGAGACAACGCTTGGAAGATGGGGAATGGAGCGGGAAGAAGGACGAAGCAGGAAGAACATGAACAAAGCAACATGTCATCGTCGTCGTGGGATTTACTTCTCGAATGCAGAGAGAGGACAACCACAGGATGCTCCACAAAGGGGGACGAAGGTGGAAAAATTAAGATTTTTACTCTAAAGGAGCATCCCGGGTTTGGGACAAGCTCTTAGAGCTTTGGAAGGGGTGAGAGAAGAGAAGAAGGGGTGAGAATTTTGTATGGAGGGGGTCTCCTTTTATAGTTGCAAGGAGTGAGAGCAATTTGGTCATTACATGTTGAAAATCATTAATTCAGGACTTTTAGTAACAGATAAATCCGTCACTAAAGGCCTGAACGTGGCCATAGTGGGTAGCTCGCACGCACCCGCTCG
This sequence comes from Thalassia testudinum, assembly GCA_037157565.1. Taxonomy (NCBI): domain Eukaryota; kingdom Viridiplantae; phylum Streptophyta; class Magnoliopsida; order Alismatales; family Hydrocharitaceae; genus Thalassia; species Thalassia testudinum. The sequence goes on along the minus strand of JAZHRO010000078.1, from coordinate 10,208,054 downwards.
CTTCCCTCCACCTTAATGTGCATCCACATTCTTCCAATCTCAACCATTCGATCGTGAGATCAAACGGCTGAGAGTGCTCCTCGCCCACCTCATCAGCGCGCCTCAACGTGTGAGATGGCACGTCACCTTGCTGCATTAGATGGCACATTCAGCCGATTGGGCGTGCATAGCTACTCGATCTCCATCGTGCAGTCGATTATGCATGCGCACCCACTCCAATTGAGGCGCCCCGCAGCTCAAACCCGCGTCTCCTTCGCCTTGTTAAGGCGCTCGACCAACGTGCTACGAGCGCATTTGTGTCGAGCGCTTAACTTAAGCGCGCACGCTTCACAGCCGTTGGATCTTGATCCAACAGCGGAGAAGCGTTGGCGCTAAGGGCTTCAGCGGTGCGTGCGACCGGTCGGGTGGCCAAGATGGTGCCACGTGGTGCCATCTTGGCCATCCATCTTTTGGGTGATGTAGATGGTGCCACAGGTATCGAATTGAGTCGATTTTCACGCCGTTAGGCTGCAATCGTTGATCCGAATCCATCCGTGAGGCCGGATTTGTCGTTTAAAGTGCAGATTAACACCATCTTGACCCTTAATCTTCTATGATTCCTCAATCTCTATCTGATGCTACGGATATCTGATTAGGGCAATCTTGGAGTTGTTGAACTCCAATCGTCGCCCTGTCCCTGACCATAAAAGGAGATAATTAAACTCCATTTTATTTAGACTAATCTAAATGCAAGATGATGCATGTTATGCAATATTTATAGTATGTAATGCAATTCTATGCTTAAGAACATGCATAAATAGACATTTTATGTAATATAAACATGTTTACATCGATCCTCTCTCAGAAGACCATGGAAATGTTTAATTAGGTTCAAGATGGCAGGTTTAGTTTCAAAATCCCCTTCGAGTATAATTGCCCTAGGTCTCTCTTCTTGATTGGAAGGATCATAAAAATCTTTAAGTGGTACAAGAGGTTCCCTGAGTGGCTGACCCGATCTTTGGTTGGCTAGGTTCGTGACTGTCCTAGCCAACTGTTGTTGATTAAGTTGCAGTCGAACCATTGGTCGACCATAAGGGAAAGGGGATTAGAATTTGGATTTTGAAATTGCCCTGGCTATTCCAGTTTTTGAGGTAGCTCCAAACTCGGAAAGTTAAGAATGGGAAAATCAGCATGCAGGTCAGCTGACGAGTTTTGAACATTGGGAAAGTCAGCATGCAGAAGGGTTAGAAGTAGAATTCCTGGACTTGTTTTCCATATTTTCCATGATTAGGTTAGAGGAATGTTGAAAGGGAGAAGAAGAAAATAAAGATCTTTTGATTCATGGGGCAAAATTAATTGGTCCCTCGAGATGTAGGTTCTGGGACCTTCGCCTGTGCATGCACTTGGAAGATGAAGAGAGGAGGAGAAGAGATAGATGAGAAGAAGTGTGCAAATCACGCAAGCAAGCCTAATTCTATCTCAAGGTTGACTCCTTAGAAACCTAAGACTTGGGAACCCAGAAAGTAAGGAATTAATAAGTGAACCCACTTCCCAAAAATCACCCGACTAGATTAAAGAGGTGGCTTAGGCCCAAGCTTGTGTAAACCCTTACCTGTTTTTTGACTTCCTTCTAAGTTTCTCGCCACATTTTCTAGGGGAATTAGGAGCAATTAATGATCCTTAAAATCCAGATATCAAGCCTAAATTTGAAGTCCTTAAGTGGTCAAGTGACTACTTATTTTAATTAGGCTTGGGTACTTGAATGTTTGTCGAAGCGGAAAATCGTCGCAAAAAGGTTGAGTTTTGAAAACCCGTCGTTGTAGTGTGATTTGCAAAGAAATCCGTCAACAAATAAATTTTACCAAAACTCAAAAAGAATTCCGGGTCAAACACAGGGAGGCTACGTCGATTTGAAATCCATGATTATATTTTGTTGTTGTTTTTGTTTAAAAAGTGAGATAATCACAATGAATTCGATATTAACAATAAGAGAGAGAGAGGGAGAACAAAATTTTATAAAATGGATAATGTTTTTACAACTAGAAAGCAGGAAATATTACAACTAGAAAGCAGTAAAATCTACTCTAGAAATTTTAGAGATTCTTCATAGGTAGCAGGTAGAGGTCTATGGAGAATGGCGGCGAGTGATTCACCTAGAGTCTCTGAGGTACAAGTGTCTAGTTTGACAGCAACCATCATTGAGAAAGGAACAGTGGCTGCCATTAAAGACTTAAATAATGAAGGTTCTCCTGGTCCTGATGGTATCCAAGTTTTTTCTATAAAGAGATGTAGGGCGTGGTTGGTAAAGAAGTGATGGATGTTATCAAGGAATTTGAGGGGGACAACTTTGGCTTTGATAAGATCAATAGATCTTTTCTTTTCTTGCTGCCAAGGACACAAGCTGCAAAGAAATTCCAGGATTTCAAACCTATAGCTCTCTCGAACTCCATTTATTTGGTGGTGAGCAAGATTTTGGAAAATAGGCTATGGCCCGTCCTACAGAATTTGATTCATCCAGTCCAGTCAGCATTCCTCCCTAACAGATCCTTATGAGAATCATTTATCATGGTCAAGGAGATGGTGTGTGGTTTGCATAAAAGGAAATGTAAAGCTTTATGTGGAAAGTTGATTTCTGTAAGGCCTATGATTCTATTTCGTGGCCCTATTTGTAGGAGGCTTTCAAGAGAAGAGGATTCCCCCCCCTCTAGATCCAATGGATGAAAAGGTGCATCACTACTACTTTCACTCCCTTGATTAATGGGAAGCCTTGTGGGGCTTGGATTCATCCGCAGTGTGGTGTAAGGCAAGGATGCCCTTTAGCCCCTTTGGTTTTTAGCCTTACTATTGACGGTCTAGCGAGATATGGTTGCAAAGTTTCTGAGGCGAGCATTAATAGAGGACACTCTCTTTCTAATAGGAGAGCCATGGCTCCTATTCTCCAGTATGCAAATGATACAGTCTTTTTAGTGGAGGGGACAGAGGGTGAATCCCATACACTAGGCCATATGGTTAATATCTATGGTGACATTTCAATTCAGAAATTAAATAAGGAGAATACAAATCTGGTATGATTTCGTCTGAATGAGCAAGAACAAGAAGCTATTTCTGATATCCTGGGGACTCCACATACCAACCTACCCATCAAATACTTTGGGCTACCCCTAAGATGTTCAAAAATAAAAAAATGTGACTAGAGCATTCTCTTTGATAAAATTTCAGTCAAATTGGAAGGGTGGAATAGTAGGTTCCTGTCTAAGGGTGGTAGACTCATCTTACTGAACCCTGTTATTACCTCAATCCTTGTTTTCTACTTTTCCCTCATCAAAGATCCGTGAAAGAGTGATCTTCATTTTCGTTGAAAACTTTAACATAAAATGACGTGTCATTATATTTAATCGCATGGTAGAAAATCGCTTTTCAAAACATTTTAATTCTCAGAATCTAACCACGAAAATAGTTAGGTTGTCTCCACAGAGAGGAATTAGCCTATTAAAGTAGTTCGTTGTGCTTTGTTTATTCGAAAATCTCAGTGGGCATGCATACTAGTTATTGCATCTGATTTTCAACATAAGTTTAGCATTTATGTAATTACTTAAGAATATAGGGAGGTTATATGCAAAATCACCACTATGGCATACGTGAATCATAATCGTAGTACTGACAAATATCGTCAATATAAATCAAAACCGAACCCATTCCCTATAATCAATATCCATACTTGATTAGTTAAGAGATAAATGCACTATTCGTCATTCAAATAAACATTCATGCAATACATCTTAATATAATAAGGAGATAAATAAATGAATAGTATTTTCTTGAATGGCATTTAACGTAATTATTAATAGGAGAGGAAACGGGGGATTCTTCCTCTCTCCCCGTTGCGCACAGAGAGGAGCACCGGAGGGAGTACTGTGTGCGGTGGAGGTCGACCAGCTCTTGGCCGTTGCGTTGGTGGTGTCGGCAGAGGCGGAGCCGGCCGGACGAAGAAGAGGAACCCGTCGGCAGTGGGTTACTCCACGCATGCGCGCGGGTCTTGGTGGGCACGTCTAAGGGTGTGGTCGCGCTCGTGAGGTCGAGGCGAGCTTAATAGAGACCATAACGAGGAGAACGGCAGTTTGTGGCGGTGGCTGCACGTGGGCATGGACGGCCGGCGGTGGGTTCCTTCGGAGAAGAAAGATGAACAGTGCACGCACACGCGGGCTGGGTGTGCGCGCAGGCTGGATGAGTACGGGGAGCGACGCAAGCACGTGGATGCGCGAGGAGCTTGGGCAGGGGTGGCTTACCGGAGGTGGTGCAGTCACACGAGGCATGCTAGGCGCACACAGGTGGCTGCTGCAACGTCGTGTGTGGTGCATAAGGAGAGGGTGGTCTGCAACTAAAGGTGGTTGTGCTGTTGGTGATGGTGTAGATGTGTTCACATTGAGGGGTGAAAAAGATGGAGAAGAAGAGAAGAGGAAGAATGAAGGTGGAGATGCAGCGAGGATGTGGTATGATGGCCACGCGCTGTCACCACGTGGCCGATGGAGGTGGAGGTTGCAGTGGCGTGGTGAAGAAGCTCGCAAAGGTTCACAGTGTGCGCTTATGGGTTCACGGTGTAAGCTTCTATCACGGTGGTGGAGATGGAGGGATAGTCCCTTCCAGGGGGGAGGGGAGGATGGATGGATCGCGAACGTCCTCTAGCCACTCTTCTTATCAGAACACCTGCAGTTTGTTGCTTCCACCGAATGCTTCTCCAACCACCCGTGAAGGATGCGAGTGGTTGAAGCGGTAGAATCTGTCAGGCAACCTCTTCATCAGACGTCTAATCAGGCCTTCAGATGTCTTAAAAATGTAGATATCAGTAAGTTCCTGCTAGCGGTCCCACACGTCCGTCATTTTCTCCATACGTCTTATAGATGTAGAAATGGATGTCTAAACTCATGTACCTAGCCTGCATTCATTGAATGAATTATATTATCATATCATATGTGGTTAAATGCAAAATTAACGCATAAAATAATATGTAGACTAAGGTAAATTACCATATATCTCCTAGGCAATTAACAACTAAGAGCAAATAATTAAATAGTGCTTAGGCTAAATAATGATCCACAAAAGTGGACTTATCAATCCGAAGTCTATCTGGAAGCGCAAGGATCTAATGCGAAAGAGGTTTAATGAAGGCGCGCTTCGTGAATTAGAGTTAGGGTTTGGAGGACTCGTCGTTGTAGCTCGCAAAATGCATCTATTAAATAAAATTTATAACCTAAACTCGAAAAGTGTGTCCCAAGTCAAACACGGGGAGGTGAACATTTGGTTTTAAAACTCCAAGAAGCTCAGCCGACAACTGAAACTTTCAGTAGAGAAACGGATCTCAGAATCCAATACGACCTTGTGTTGAAGTAGAAAGAATTATGTTGGTTTCAGAAGTCACGCCATCAGTGGATCTAGTGTGGGGGCAAGAATACAAAATTTTACCATATACACCATGAATAGAAAAAGGAAAAATCAGATTAATTGGCTATGAATGCCCAATGGAGTGGAGACTAGAGATTAGACCAAAATTAAAAATTATTTCATGAATTTCTATACCAAGTTGTTTACAACTGAAGCAACTTCCTCTCATGTTCAGAATATTTTTCAGCAAAGCAATTGCCTCTCAAATGAAGAGTTTAATTGGTGTTCCACTGTTCCACAAAAGGATGAGATCAAAGAGGTTATTTTCCAAATGGCTCCTTGCAAGAGCCCTGGGCCAGATGGCTTTCCAGCCTTGTTCTACCAAAAGAGTTGGAGCATCCTTGAAGATGATGTTGTCGCCATTGTTCATAACTATTTTGCTACCTCTAATATGCCATCTCCTATGAGCAGAACTTACTTGGCCCTTACCCTGAAGGTAACTGATCCCATTGAACCAAAGGAATTTCGGCTTATGATCAGTCTCACTAATACTCTTTACAAATTGGTGGCCAAACTAGAAGCTTGAAGAATCAAGCCAGGCAGATCATTGATAATGTTGTGCTAGCCAAGGAGATTATTCACTCCATGAAAACAATGAAAAGGAAGGAGCCTTCGCCATCAAATTAGATATGGAAAAGGCATTTGACAGGCTTGAGTGGGGTTTTATTCATTCATGTTTGTTAAATTTGCACTTTCCTACTCCACTCACAAATCCAATTTTGTCTTGCATATCATTGGTTACCTTTCAAGTAATAGTTAATAGTAGTACTACTAGTACTAGCATTCCCTCGCGTGGTGTGAGGCAAGGCTACTTTCCTGTTTATACTTTGTTCTGAATTTTTGTCATGATCTTTTTCTTTGGCTTTCCATACTAAATCACTTTCAGGTTACAAGCTAGTCTCACATGCCCCGACTGTTATGCACCTCATGTTTGCAAATGACACAATCTTATTTGGAAAAGCTTCTTTGAATGAAATCTCAATATTCAAACAAATATTGAAGTCCTACGAAGTTGCGTCTAGCCAAAGAGTTAACTTTGCGAAGTCTAGAATTTTCTTTGGTTTAGGAGTTCCTGTTCACACTAAGATTTCAATTTAAGATGAATTGCACATGGGCTTCATGTCGGAGAGGGAAATTTATCTTGGCAATCTAATCATTGATTCAAGAGGGTAGATATATTTAAAAGAATTAATCATCTCAAAGTGTCACAAGAAACTGGCCTCTTGGAAAAGCAAGGCTCTTTCTCAAGTAGGGCAGGGGATATTAATCCAGTCCTCACTTTTGGCAGTTCCAAATCACCTCATGTTCACTCACCTATTTTTGAAGAGTCTATGTGTTGAAATTGACAAAATTGCAAGGGATTTTTAGTCGGGATATGACGGAGATTCTTGACATTTTTATGCCAAAGCCTGGAAATCCATATACATTCCAAAGCATTTGGGTGGTTTAGGCTTTCGAAATTCAGAATTGTCTAACTTGGCTTTTCTTAGGAAGATGGGTTAGAGGCTACTTGTACAACCTGATGACCTTTGGCACTCTTTGTTCAAGGCCAAGTATTTTCCTAGGTGGAGCTTCTAGGATTATTCTCCCAAATTAGGGGGATTCCCTATTTTCATGAAGGCCCTTGGTTCTATTCAGAAATGGCTTTTCTCAGGATGTTCTTGGCTAGTTGGTAATGGAAAGGATATAAATATTTAGAGAGATAATTGGGTAAGGGGTTGGAAAGATAGTATTTTCCCTATTCAAACTGCTGCTAGCCTCCCTTCCTTTGTGGTGGAAATTATAAATGACGTTGGAAATTGATGGAATGAAGATTTGGTGAATCAAATATTTCCCTCAGAAGTTGCTACAAAAATTCTAGCAGTGCCCCTCCACCAGAACAGAGAAGACAAGATTATTTGGTCTGACCATCCTAAGGGCCTCTTTTCTATAAACTTTGCTTATCATAGTTTATTATCTCACATGGGGAGGGACGTTATCCATTCTGAGGATGTGATTGCTTCTTGCAAAATTGTCTGGTCACTTATGATTCCTCCTTGTGTTAAGATTTTTTTATGGAAGGCGATGACCAATGGGCTTACTATCAAGGATCTCCTGGCCTTAAGATTAAATGGTGTTAATCCTACATGTGATGTATGCAACACTAATAGAGAGGATATCTCCCACCTATTTTGTGATTGCCCTCTTGCTTTGGCTTCTAATGAGAGTTCAGCTAAATAATATTGATGGCAATTGGTTTCACAAAATTCTTGTTGTTCAAAAAGAGCTTGAATTGCATGATTCGGCTAAAGTACCATTGTTTTCTTTATATGTCATGCTATTTGACTCCATAGGTGTGATGTTTGCCATAGGGAGGCCATGTTGGATGCAATCTAGGTACTAAATGCTACCCATGCTAGGCAGCATTTTTATTCATCTCAACGTGATCTTCCTCCACTGTAGCCACCTCCCCCTACTCTAAATATTTCCCTCCCTAATGATGTACCTACCCAGGTGTAATCTGCTACCATTTTGGTGGATGCCGCAATACTCCCCACTATTGCCACTGCTGCAGCTGTTTTGTTGAATGAAAATGGAAAAGTTGAAGCTGCAATTGTGATGAAGTATAACGCATAGGATAGTGACGAAGCAAAAACATGTGTGATCTTTCAAGGATTTACTTTAGCCTTGAACATGGCTCATCTTAATGAAGTGATCCTTAACGCAACTGCTCCAATGAGCTATATCATGAAAGAAAATCAACCACGATGAAAGTCCAAGCACTATGTTCTCAAATGTCAACATCTTACATGACCCCTTCCATCAGAGTAATTAAAGTTGATAGAAATTTAATCTCAAAGGCCTACAATTTAGCTATGCACCGTAATCATGTGAGATTCCTAATGTTGTTACAATTTACCTTGTTCCTTGTAAGGTTGTTTCCTCGTTGAATGAAATGAATCATTTTCAAGAAAAAAAAAAACTCTACTCTATTTCCTTTCATGGTTTGTGCAATCGGAACTTAAACCCTGTAACGGTCATTTTATCGGTAAAGTAATTTAATTCTGTTCATTTAATTATTTATTTAATACTTTGCTTTTCTCATTTGTTATTGAATATCTTGTTATTATGTGTCGAGAGATATAGATCGTGTAATTGTGTGAATGCTGCCTCAGGCAACTTGTTTGGACAATGATGAGATTTGCCTGCGTTTGGTGTTGGACGGTGACTATCATCTAGCCACATCGGATAGGTAGGGGTGTTTAAACAGGGAGCGAAGGTAGTTTAGGTTTGTTAGCGTAGCGAGCCCAGATTGATAATTCAAGGTTTCTATCATATTATACATTATAAATATCTCATTCAGATTATAACTATGAAGGTAAGGACCATTATGAAAGTCGTGAAAACACAGTTTTACAACTTGCACTTTTTGAGGTAGCCAACGGCAATAATTGTAATAATACCATAAAGATCGACCCTCATAGATCATTCACCGTTCACCAAATCAAATCAGCATATCATCAAATTTCTATCTTGCAATTTGAAGCCACCCGATGGGTGGCTGCAAAAGTCAATAGGAGCACAGGTGCAAGTTGCGAGGGGTTAATCTTACAATGATGAGAAGCTGAATCTGTACAAGGTATAATCCATTTACAAACAATATCCTGTTAATATTGACAAAAAAAGACAACATCTAAAAGCCCTTTTGCTAAAAAAAGGAAAATAGTATGTGTATATATATATATATATATATATACACTTGGAAGATCTCTACAGAACATGCACCTTCTCTACGTCCCTAGATATTCAATAATTTCTTCACCATGTAGATAATCTTCAACGCAGAAGTCCTCGAGACCAAAATGCAGTGGGCTATCGCTGAACAAGCAGCCTTGTGGCAGACTTTCAGCAGGTGATCCATATTGCCCATTCATGTGTCTAGGTTGCCCATCAAAAGTTTTCGCATCCAACATGAGTTTATTTCCAGAGAATATGTTCAAATCCGGTTCCGGCGTAAGTGGCTGCCTGATTTGATGCTCACTGTCAGCTTTTCTTTGTGGCAACAATTGAGTATCTACCACTGTAAGAGATGTTTGTTTTGCATTATGAGGTAGGTAATATCCATCAACTGATGATGATACCCCACAAGTGGTAGTCATAGTCTGCATGGCACTTCCTCTAGCCAGAGATAATAAAGGCTCAGCCCGAACATGCATGCCTTCAGTGCAAGCACCGGCTTGCTGAACACTCATGAAATTGATTTCTGGCTCGGAGAACATGTCTTGGATCATAACGCAACCACTCTGAGGCATGGAAGCAGAAAGTAGAAAACCAGACCGGTCCACATCACGTGCATGGTAGCCAAACTCAGGCAACTCAGACTGATTAATATCAGGAAGCCTTTGCCTAGAATCTCTAGTTTGTTGATTTTGAGATGTTTGCGCCGGTCCTGCATCACTTTTGGAACTTCCCTGTGCCTTTCTCTTCTTAGGCTGTTCATGTGCAGGCTCTTGATTTTGAGCATTGGCATTTGTGAGCCATCCAGCTTCTTGAGTAGAATCAATATTTTCATTTTGAATTGCAATAATTTCAATTCCATGCTTTCTAGCTTCTTTATTTGATTCAGAAGCCCTAGATGTGTTAGTAGTGTCAACATCGTAATCATTGTTACTGCTAGTTACATCTCTTCTTCCCACTGGACTAGCATGTGGTGCATCCGTTAGCTCAGAGAGACCATTGTCAACAGGCTGACATGAGAACTCCTCTATATGCAGCACCCCCAACCAAATAGAGCTCTCTTTGGCACTCATCTTATCCTGCAAACACTTTGACTTGCGAACATGGTTCCTAATTTTTGAAATATTAGGAGACATGTGCTTAATGACACCGGTAAGAACTCCAACTTTCCACACTTTTTTCAGATCATGAGGTTTCCTATAAGGAGGAGTCTGACCTTTGGGTAGACCAAGGTCTATCCACCAATCTTCATTTCCTGTGGGCCACCATGGAGGTGGAACACCTTTTTCCAATGGATATTTGCGTTGCGGTGGATTACAATGCTGCATCAATGATGACAAGAGGGAACCTAGAGTGGCATCCTGAAGATCCATAAGGTTATGAAAGTTGCTTCCTGCCTTGCTATGCATGTTCCCAGCAGCAAAACTCTCTGCTTCATGCTTTTCAATTGCAGCAATTCCATTCTTATAAAATTTCACTTTCTCCTTCCACCAAGCTCTAAGATTATCAGAGGAACCACTTACAGGTTTCCCCTTCTCAAGCACGATTCCATACACAAATCCTCGTGCATTGCAAACCTCCATCAATTTTAGCATGTATTTCAAAATTCCATCCTGAGCTCTGGACATTTTTTTTCTGCGAGCCTGTTCAGAGGTCTGTTTGGGCTGTGTTTTCTCCAGTTCCTGAGCAACGGCTTTCTCCCTTTCTTTGATTCTCTTGAGTTTTACCTGATCCCTCCACATTCTTGTTGTTAATTCTTCAGCATCTATTTCCTCGTCGCTAACATCATTCTCAGTCAGATTATCAGATCTGATGTCAATAGCTTCCAAGTCCACAGCTTCTCTTTCACTATTTCTTGGCATTTCTTGTGGCTGCCTGAGTGTTCCGTTCAGGTTCCTTCAGAAAAAATATTATCTTCTATGTTGGGCACGTTCTTTGGTGCAAATCCTCATACCAGATGGAAATGAACAAACTCGTCATCTAGCAATAGCTGGATCATAATAAATTACAATAGTCACCGTCTAAGGAAAGAAAGGGACACGGTAGCGACAGAAAGGAAAATAATAAAGAGAAGCTTGCAAAAAAGGGAAAGGTACGTTCTTAAAGATTTCATTCATTTCTGTGCCTAAGAAATAACACAAGGTTAATATTTATAAACATTGACACATAAGACAAACATAAGCAGACTCTTTCTGAAAAAAAAATTCAAATCAGAAAAGAAACAAATCTTTACTCAAAGTATATCCTGACAGGGTACTTAACACATTGAAGCATTCTACTTTGTTTTTGAGTTGGACTAGTTCTTTCTTGAAAATCAATCATCCACGAGTTACTCAACTTTGTTTAAAAGAGCAATTGCATCCCACTACATCGAGCAGAAGAAAGTAATGCTTCTTTAAGAAAGAAGGCAATGATTGGATATTAGTGCATAAATGGAGTGTTACAATCTATGGCAAATTCCAATTCAATAAATGACAAAATGATGCACCTATAGGGTAAAATTGGGCTGCCCAAATGAGTAATCAAGTAATAGCTCTAACGCTTTTAATTGAGACTACAAATTATTTGCTTTCATAAAACTTTACAGATTGAATTTATTCAATATGAGAGGGGTTTCAAATTCCATGAGAACCCCCTTTATCTGTAGGAGTCTACTTTTAGCAGTATATAGAGAATTGAAATTCTGATGTTGTCGTTGGAGGGGATAGAAGTGTTAGATTGATTAAGGCATTATATATGTCAGAGAATTAGAAAAGTATTAGAGTATTAGGAAAGAGTCATACCTTAGTTAAGTTAGTCTATTTTGTCAAGTTTAAAAGTCTTGAATCCTATTTTAAATCTGTTAGGATTTGCTTCCCAACAAATTCATGTTTCTATTTTCTATTTTTATTAGGATTTGCTATCCCAATTCTCTATATAAAAGGGGTCAGGGATTTCTTTCAAGAATGAGGCAATATTTTATTTCTAACATGGTATCAAAGTATTGTTCTGAATGAGACACATCATGCCAATGATTGTACCTGGGACTCTGTATAAACTGACTGGCACGACTGACTGCAAAGCTAACGTCTAGACGTGTAGTCAGATATAACAAACGACCAACAGTACTACGATACCTGGTAACATCCTCAAATAAGAGATCTGTCTCATCTGAACTGTGACCAGTAGGTGCCTCCACTGGTATTCCAGATGGTTTGGACACAAGAAGCCCAACCTCTAGAATCTATAAGGTATACTGCCTCTATGACATGGATAAACCTCCCTCCTGACGAATAGTCTCTATCCCCAAAAAGTAGCAAAGATCATCTAAATCTTTGGTGATAAAAGTGGATTGGAGAAAGGCTTTCGTTTCAGCTATCCCATCGATATCATCACCTGTCAAGATCATATCATCAACATAGACTACTAAAATAACCACTCTCTATATCCCACCATGCTTAGTCCGTCTAATAAAGATAGAATGGTCAGTGGTAGACCTCTGAAACCCCAGTTTCTTGATCTCAAGATTGAGCCTCTCCAACCAGGCTCGTGGACTCTGCTTCAGGTCATAAATGACCTTTTGTAAGTGGCAAACAAGCTCCCCCTGATTGTCATAACTTAGTGGTTGTCTCATATATACCTCCTCAACCAGATCATATAAGAAGGCATTCTTTATATCAAGTTGATGTAATGGCCACTCTCTGATCACTGCAAGAGACAAGATAATCATGATGGATGTAATGCGTGCAACAGGGGAAAAGGTCTCAAGGTAATCCACCCCATAAGTCTGGGTGAACCCCTTGGAAACAAGTCTAGCTTTATATCTCTCCACTGTCCCGTCAAACATGTACTTGATGGTATACACCCATCTGCAACCAACAACTATAGCACCCTCCGGACATGGAATAAGATCCCATGTTCTCCTGGTCTGAAAAACCTGCATCTCCTCCATGGCCACCTTCCATTTCGGATCATGGAGTGCCGACACAAAATCTCTAGGAACAACTACTATGGTAATAGCAGACAAACTGTCTGGCCTCCCCCTAGAGATGAGAAACCGTAGTGTAACGAGAAATAGGATGAAGGGTGGTGTCAGATCTCCTTTGCACAGTCTCCTCCCTATCTAACTCATCTCTATCTAAAGAGATAACAAGCTAAGCAGGCTCCTCACAAGCAAAGTCCTGTAACTGTAATCTTCTGTGATATATCCGTGTCTCTTCTATGGTAGCCCCTATGGATAATCCTTCTTCTAAGAAGGAATCTTCTCAAAGATCACATCAACAGTAACATATCTCCTACAAGCTGGATCATAACACCTATAGCCTTTCTTGGTCCTAGAGTAACTAAAAAGACACTTTGTAGCACGAGAGGCAAATTTATCATAGATACCATAGTTCTGAACAAAACATACGCATCCAAACACTCGCAATGGCATAGGGAAAACTCTACTACAATCAGGATGTATAATCTGATATGGAATCTGACCCTGAAGCACCGAAGATGGTTGCCGATTAATTAAATATGCTACTGAGGGTATGGCATCACTCCAAAATTTCCTAGGAACCTTCATATGAGACATCAAGGTCCTGGCAATATCAAACAAATGTCGCAACTTGTGCTCTGCAATCCCATTCTATTGAAAAGTATGAGCACAAAAAGTTTAATGAATGATCCCCTTGGTCCAGAAAGCCTCCTACAAATCACCATGCATAAATTCTAATGCATTATCACTGTAAAAAACCTTAACAATAGTACCATACTGTGTCTGCACCTTAGATAGAAAATGGTAGACAATAGTGGGAATTTCACTACAAGCCTTCATAAGAACACCCATGTAAGTCTACTACTATCATCAACCATAGCTGTAAAATACCTATGCCCGCCAGTAGAGGCAACCTAAGACAATCTCCAAACATCACAATGTCCTAGCAAAAAAGGAGCTAAACTCACACCAGTACCTCTCCCAGGATAGCTACTCCAGTGATGCTTCCCTAATTGGCAATCTTTACAATCCAAGGCCAAGGAGTCTGATAACTCTAGATACCTTTGGTACATCTTCCTCACAGAAGGATGCCCAAGTCTTCGGTGCCAAAGCAAAAGGTCACGAGAGATAGACACCACCCCAGCAAACAAGATGGGCATGTCTGATAAACACCAATTTATCATCATTCTTAAGCTAAAAATCATATCTAGTTACTAGGTTTTCTGCATTGCATTATAGTATTAGGCTGCATTTAGGCATTCACTTGCATTTAGGGTTTAGGCATGCATTATTCTATTTTCTTATCATTTCATATGATATACTTCATTTCATTGTCAGTAGAAATCAAGCAAACCCTGACAATGTGAAAGGCAAAACATTAGAAGGAAGATAGTAGCTCATGCTAGCTCAACTCCTTCAAGCTTGGCTACTAGTTGTAAACTAGCTAGCTAATAAGTCCACAAGCAGCTTAGTCCCTAGCTCATCTTAGTTCCAAGCCAGCTCAGTCAAGCTCTATCCAACTCAAGGAAGCTGAACTTAGCTCTTTATAGCTACTAACTCTCAGTTAACTAGCTAAGTTGAACTATGAAGTTTAAGGCAGTTACATCTCAACTCCTTCCAGCTTTCTACAACTCCAGACTAGCTATTGGCAACTCCATGCAGCTCTCCTTAGCTACTAGCTAGCTCAACCTAGCTAAGCTAGCTACCAAGTCATCTTGCATGCCGTCTACCTAGCTCCCTACTCCACCAAACTCCACCTAAATAGCCCTCCATTTTTACCTCCAAAAATCCCATAACTACCACCCATAAGCACCCCTTCATTTTCCCTCCAAAAACATCCCCTTCACATCCATTCATTTTCCCTCCAAAAACATCCACACACCCCTTTATTTCCCTCCAAAAACACCATAACCACCCCCTTTCCCATCCTATAAATACCTTACCCTACCACCACATAATTCCCATCTTTAGTTGCACATCCTCTCCACCATAATACACCTGCAACCTTCATTTGAAGGGAAGTGTGGTGGAATCAAAAGGGATACCCCATTCCCTTTTGGTATCTACTACTTCAATCTATCATGGAGAGGAGCCCTGGAACATCTTGGAGGATGGCCAAGCAAGGAAGAAAAGGTGGACGTTCACCACCCTGGAGAAGTTAGAGAGAAGTACTTCAAGGAAGAAAAAGCCTTCTTTAAGTCCGGGAGCAGCCGCACTTGGAGCAAGGGCGACTTCATCTTTTGGGAGCTTTTCCATCTTCTTTTTCTCTGTATTATTTTTGATACTAGAAGCATTCCTTGATTTGGGGATTAATTGTGTGAAATTCCTCTACACAATTATGCTCCCTAAATCCTTGTAGCTATCATCTCTTCTAAATCAATTTCAAGTACCTTTCATTATTTTTGTCTTTAATTCAATCTTTGGTTAGTTGCTTTAGTACACTTCACTATATCTTTTTAATTACCCTAGGCATACTTGTCTAGGGCGAGCTTGAAAGGTAGGACTTACTTCTTTGCAATTACTTAGGCGTAGTTCGCATTTTGTTGCCCCGAATTTCAAAATCCTTAAAATCATAAATTCACAAAAATCAAAAAAAGAAAAGAGGATTTGAGAGAGTTAAAGTCTAATTAGCCAATATTGCCTCCTTAAACGACCCTAGATACTCTCACTATCTAGGTTTATAAATTTAAAAGTCAGTTGGATTTGCGTGTTACAATAATATTAAAAACCCATTTTAGCAAATCACACATTTTCCACATCACTTTTTGACGTCATTGTCGAGGAAGCACAACTTAGTTATCTATTTATCCCTCTCTTGCTTTATGTGAGTCTTCACTAGTTTTGTGTTTGTATTTTGCATAGACGCAAATCAAGAGCAGAAGCGGGATTTAGATTCACTTAGAGCGAAAACTTCAAGTTTCCTTTTCTTCCAGTGGCCACCAAGTAAATACCTAGCCAAAACCTTCTCGAAAATCCTAAGAAAATCTCAAAAAAATATTTAAAATATCAAAACTCATAAAAATAAGAAAAATTTGGTGTTGGGGAATCCTAAAATTCATTTGATTGCTCGTTTACCTCAATTCTTCATCATCCTTCTTACATTGGTGTTTGAGTTTTGAAAGTCCAGATTTCTCTCTACTTTCAAAAATCAAGTTCGAGCTTAAAAAAACTTCCTAAAATCCTCAAACTCTACCCAAAGAAGCCCCTTTGAGTCAGGAACTTAGGTTCCAAATTTCAAAAAATTTGGCCAAATATAAAAAATGAGAAAACTCATGAACCAAAAAGGGGTGAAACCCTAATTCCTTACTATTTTCTTACTATCCGTAAATTGTCTAAAATTGTATACTCATCAATTTTAAGCAAAATTTATATTGGTAGAAACCTTGAAAAGATCTATACAACATATAAAATTTACAAAATTTCAAATGTTGTTTAAGGATTATGCAGAGTCAATTTTTCAAATTTATCTTTTCTGGATTTTGATACCAGTATAGAAAAAAACCTCAAAAAAATATCAAACAAGTTTCAAAAATCTTAATAAAATCATTTCTAGAATCCTTGTTTGATTCCTTTCTAATGGTGGTGTTATTTATCTTATTTGGATCATCACATAAAAATACTTTATAAAAAAGATTCATTTCTTAATAGTTGCCTACATAGGATTTCATATTTAGGGTTTTATTTATCTTATCTTAGTCACACATCAACTTAAAGAAAATTGGCTTTCACCAATTACAACTTGATAGCAATTATTGTGTGACACTTCAAACTTGTTTGAAGATTTAATAAGAGAAATCTTAAAATCCACAAAAATCTATATCAAATCCTAAAATCCTTCCACTTGAAAAACCTTGCTTGCAAACCACTTGTTTTGACTTTGGGCATCACTATCCCACAAAAATTCGCACACACAAAAAAAAAAAATCCAGGCAACTACCCCCCGAACGCCCTTCATAAACCTGTGCACTTATAGTATCCTAAGCCTAATATAAAATTTGTAGCAATTTGACCCTTAAGAATTTCATCCCCCTAAGCCTAATATAAAATTTGTAGCAATTTGACCCTTAAGAATTTCATCCACATTAGGCTTGATACTTATTATTAGACTCTTCTCAATTAACTTTAATTCCTCGATTTAACCTAATTCTCAACTGAGGGGTCGCGCCATATAATCGAGTGCGAGTTTATACAAGCCCCCAGTGATTTTCCTGGAACATGCTTGGGCCCAATCCTCCCCTTGCAGCTTGGTTGCGTTAAATTAAAGGAAGGGTTATTAATTGTTAACTTTTTGATAATACAAGTAACCAAGTCTTAGGTTTTTCTGAGTCAACCTTAAAAGAGGCTTAGAAATTTTGCTTGCTTGAGAGCACTTCTCTCATCTCTTCCATTCTCTCCCCGTTCTTCATAAAGTATATGCATGGGTGCAGGTCCCAAAACCCGCACTTGGAGAGATCAGTTAATTTCGCCTCCCGCACAAAACATTTGACTTCTCATTCTTCCTCTTTTCATAAAAAAATGGAAAACATGCAAAATAGGTCCAATTCTGCTTCCGCCTCACTCACAACCCGCCCTTAACCCTCCAATTCAAAATCCACAATCTAATCCGCAATCTAACATTCCCATCCCTACCCTCCCAACTTAGAAATGTCTCCTAATGCCGAATTGCCAAATGGTCAAAAGCAAGGTCCCTCGCCCAATCCCTTATTTATGATGGTTGAGCAACTAGCTCAACTTCAAGTTAATCAACAGTAGTTGGCTAGGACTGTTATGAACCTAGCCAACCAAGGGTAGAATCCACCACTTGAAGAGCATGTCATTCCTCTCAATGATTTTTATGATCCTTCCAATTGTTAAGAGAGACCTGGGGTGGTGATTCCTGTGGGAGAATTCAAGATCAAGCCAGCTATTTTGAACTTGATTAACCATTTCCACGGCCTTGTCAGAGAGGACCCTTTTAGTCATTTCGAGGAACTAACCGTCCTCACCCAAACTATCCTTTCCCACAATGTGTGAAAAGATTTATGGCTAATGAGACTTTTTCCTCTTAGCTTAAAGCACAAGGCCGCTTATTGGTTCAGGACTGTTAGTAGACCTATTACCACTTGGCCTCAACTCAAAACTGCATTTCTAAAAAAGTTCTGTTCTATAGGTCGTACAAATGCCCTTCGCCAATCTATTACGACCTTCCAACAAAAATCTGGTGAATCCCTTCATGAAGCCTGGAAAAGGTTTCAGGAACTAAGAAGTTGCACACATCATGAGATATCGCTTTAGCAACTGGTTCAAATCTTTTACCATGGATTAGAAGATCAATTAAAAAAAATTATCAATGTCTCATGTGGTGGGAATTTCTTAAACAAGGATGCTAAGAGTGCCTATGAATTATTTGAGAAGATGAGTGAAAACTCATTCAACCATGGTTCCATGAGCACCTTTGGAAGAAACACTAATCCTCAATTTAGTGTTCATGAGATAGGCACCCATAGCCAATTTATTCCAGTTAATCAGATGATATCCAAGTGATCACCTAGCAACTCGATCTTATGCAGATTAACCAAAAGAAAATTGAAAGAATGAATTTTCAAAAACTGCCTCCACCCTCATCCACACCTAACCTTCTAAAGAGAGAAAACTTGCATCATGCCGATGTTGTCCCAGTTAAGTGTAATTATTTTCCCAAGGCTAACCGGGACATTTGATTTTATGAATCCTAATTCCTATATCTCAGATACCAACCGCCCACCAAGAGTACATTAGAAATTCCCCTACTTATAATACAAGTTGGAGGAACCACCCAAATGTCCCCTAGAATACTGCTAATCGGGTTCTTTACTCTAAACAAAATCAACCTTGGGTTCATGGGCAAAATCAATACCAACCTAGATTTTCTCAAGATGACATTAATACCCAGGTTATGAAAACCCTGCAGGGCATGCAAAATCAAATGACTAAAGTAACCTGTTAGAAAATAAAGCAAATTAAATGTTTGATTAAGTTTTTACTATTTTTATACTATATTAGATTTACCATGTATACCCGTTTGCCTCTCTATATAAAAAAGGCTAGGGCCTCTCTATTAGTTGAATAACAAGAACTATTTTCGCCCTTAAAATTCTCTACATGGTACCAGAGCAGGTTTGATCCCATTGGAAAAGAGAAACGAGAAAGAGATGAAGAAACCCTAGAGGAGGCCCCCTGGCGATGCCAATGGCCTCCAGCAAGCCACCGAAGAGGACTCTCCTCCCCCATACATCTCTCCACCACCACTACCACTGGCGAACAAGAGAGAGAGAGAAGCAATGCCTAAGAAGATGGGCATGAACTCCAAGGCGGAAGCCGCACAGGAGTGCCGCAACGCGGCCAAGTCGGAGTGCCATGAGCGCAAGGTTCGTGAGGAGCACTTCAACAAAGAAGAAGCCTTCTTCAAGTCCAAGAGCAGCCGCACTTAGAGCAAGGGTGACTTCATCTTTCGGGAGACTTTTCTATCTTCTTTTTCTTTGTATTTATTTTTGATATTAGAAGCATTCCTTGATTTAGGGATTAATTGTGTGAAATTCCTTTACACAATTGAGCTCCCCAAGTCCTTATAGACATCATCTCTTCTAAATTAATTTCAAGTGCCTTTCATTATTTTTGTCTTTAATTCAAGCTTTGGTTACTTGCTTTAGTGCACTTCACTCTACCTTTTTAATTACCATAGGCGCACTTGAGCTTAGAAAGGTAGGATTTTCTTCTTTGCAATTACTTAGGTGTAGTTCGCATTTCATTGCCCCGAATTTGAAGATCCTAAAAATCATAAATTCATAAAAATCAAAAAAAGAAAAGAGGATTTAAGAGAGTTTAGAGAGTTTAATTAGCCAATATTGCCTCCTTGGATGACCCTAGATACTCTCACTATCTAAGTTTATAAATTTAAAAGTTGATCAGATTTGCATGTTACAATGACATTAAAAACCCATTTTAACAAATCACGCATTTTCCGCATCAGTGTTTAAATAGTACAGGCCATCTCTCTGTATGCCACTGCCAACAATTTCCCCCGTGTTTCGATCTTGAAAATAATAATACTTCTCATCAAAAATAACACGGCATCCATGATCTCTGCAAATGATGCTCACTGACCAAAGATTCATAAGAAATTCAGGGACATAGTATACCTCTATCTTCATCCTGGGCGTAGTATCTACACACCCAACTACAATCAAAGGAGAGGCCTTTCCATTAGCCACCCGCACTTCTCACAGTCCTCGTGAGATCACAGAATTCTTCAGACGATCTTGATCTCTAATAAGATGTATAGAAGCTCCAGAATCAATCACCCATGCACTTTTGTATTCCCTTTGGACTGCAAACACAAGTCCTATATCTGAGTTTGATTTTTCTAACGTATTAAACTCATCTTCTTGGCATGAGAGAAAACTCATCATGCTTGAAAGGGATATCTTCTTCATTGGTGGTGAGAGAAGACTCATCAGCACATATGCAATGTATGAGATAGGCTTAAACACATGCAAGATGGCATCTATACAGACTGATCTTGACCCCTATGGGTTGTACCACCACCTAGCAATGGCAGCACACAAATTGGATGGAGGGTAACCTCCGGCCACAATGGCAGCAGGGGCGACGGAGGGGTCTACACCGACTTAAGTGCCAACAGCCAAGGCCCTTGCAGCAACTTCAGGGGCTGCTGCAGCATTGGCGAGGTCTCCTGCAACGAGAGCGGGTCCGGTGAATCGACGTCGGACCAGTAGCAACGTAAAGACCAACGGCGGATAGACATAGGGCTAACCAGCAATGGCTCTATCAGTCTTCTGCAGACCGGTGACAATGATGGGGAAGAGATCTTCGTGATCTCCCATGGGATCATCTCCACTTAGGTGATCCAATCATATTTTGGTGGATTTTCGATGGGATATCGGAGCACCGGCCTAAGACCGATGCTCTAGTACCATGTTGAAACAAATGAATTGTATTACTTGCAAAAGAAAACCTAACCCTCTTTTATATAAAAGAAGACTAGGCTAATTACATAAGTACCCCCTAAAGATAAATAAAATTACCAACACCCTTACAACTCAACAAGGTCAATATAAGTATTTCAATAACCAGTTTTTACCCATTATTATTTTTGTAAGTAATTTAAATTTTGACGGCATAACATTAACTTGTCGAAATTGCTATTTTTTATGTTAGGCCATATTGACATCAATATAATGTCGAAACATAGATTTCGCCGAAATGTCGGCATGTGACAAAATGCAGCCGACATTTCGAGTTGTTGCTATTGCTTCTCACTCTCAATTTTCTCATTCTTCTCTACTATTGCTGCTATTGCTCACGTTGTTGCTTCTATTTGTTCTTATTAGAATCGAATCTCCGCTGCTATTGCTCCCTCTAGTCTCACTACTCCTTTGACTCTCTTAAGAACTAATTCTACACCCATCTATAATTATAGAGTAGATCTACATACTAGACTCTAGATCTACCATTATTACAAACATATAGGTCTAATCACAATTTAGAATTAAAGAAACATTTGTTTAATCCTAATTGGATGAAATGACTTAACTTGAATTAAAAACCCTAAGGTTCTCTTATATAGAGAGAGACCGAAAGGATGGAAGTACACAAAAGCCCCTACGAAGCAAACCAAACCCAACATTAAAATAGAAATATAAAATATGTGCTAACACTCCCCCTCAAGCTAAAGCATAGATATCTATCATGCTCAGATTGGATACACATGAATTAAGTAGAGATCTGGCTAAAAGCTTGGTAAAGATGTCAGCAATCTACTCCTCGGATGTGACTAACGTGGTAAAAAGCAACCCCTTCTAAATGATGTCTCTGGTGTAGTGACAATCAACCTCAACGTGCTTCGTCCTCTCATAAAATGCTTGGTTGTGGCAATAAAGGTGGCTGCTCTGTCATCACATCTCATCTCTATCGGGCTGGAAAACTATATATGTAAGTCAGTAAGCAAGGATCAGATCCACATCATCTATGAAGTGGTCTGAGCCATAGCCCTTTACTCAGACTCGGCACTAGATCTAGCAACTGTGCTCTGCTTCTTGCTCCTCCATGTAATCAAACTTCCTACTAGAAAGGTGCAGAACCCAGTAGTGGATTTGCGATCCACATGATATCCAGCATAATCTGCATTGGAGTATCCAACCAAGGTCATGGAAGAGCCCTTGCAAAAGAAAAGACCCTTCCAAGGAGCCTTCTTGATGTATCTGAGCACCATCAATTATGCATCCCAATGCTGACGTGTTGGCTTGGCCATGAACTGACTCAATTTCCCTACTGCAAAGGAGATGTCTGGCCTCGTAATAGTGAGATATAGCAGCTTGCCCACAAGCTACCTATACTACCTGCTATCCACCAACTGTGCATTTTCATCATATAGTGGCATCTTGGGATCCAGTGGAATATTGACCTCCTTGGCCCCAAGCATTCCAATCTCCTGTAAGATGTCCAAAGCATATTTTCTCTGGGATAAGACTACACCCTTTCTGCTGCGAGCAACCTCAATACCAAGAAAGTACCGTAGAGCTCCCAAGTCCTTCATGACAAACTGCTCTGCTAGAATGTGATTAATCTCAACAACACCCTGCTCATCATCTCCTGTGACAATCAAGTCATCAACATAAACAAGAAGTACCACTATACCTCATCCAGTCCTCCTGACAAAAAGAGAAAAGTCGACTGTCGACCTCTTGAACCCAACTACCTCTACAACCTGTGATAGTCTCTGGAACCAGGTTCTGGGACTCTGCTTAAGGCCATAGATGGCCTTCTGTAATCGGTATACACACTCCCCCTGAGCCTCAAAACCAGGCAACTACAGTATATAGACTTCCTCTTGGAGACCCTCATAGAGGAAGACATTCTTCACATCCAGCTGATGTAAAGGCCAATATAACTGAACTGCTACTACAACTAGTATTTGTACAGCAGAAAGTCTAGCAACTGGTGCAAAGGTGTCAAAGAAATTCACCCTATAAGTCTAGGTAAACCCCTGTACGACTAGACATGCCTTGTACCTGGCAATGCCCCCATCTGGATTGAATTTCACTGTGAATACACATCTGCAGCCAACAACAGTACCTCCATCAGGAAGTAGAATGAGCTTCCAGGTCCCATGACCCCGAAGTGCAACCATCTCATCCTTCATGGCAGCCTGCCATTTTGGATGAAGCATGGCTTACTGATAGGTAGTAGGAATCTCTGCAGCTAACAAGGCAGAAGTAAACTGGACAAATGACTTCCCAAGACGGGCACTGGGAAGATCACCTACAACGCGGTAGCGCGCACAAGAGCGTGGAGACTTCCTAAGAGCAATGGGAAGATCCTCAGTAACATCAAGCACCGTAGAGTGACTTGTGGGACCATCATCAACAGCCAGCTCAATGGAATCAACATGCACCTGTGCAAGAGAATCTGGTGGTGTAGATGGAGATGGCCTCTGCAGAGTCAAGTGAGGTCTACTGTACATGTGCATCAGGCCATGTAACTTCTCAAAATCATCCACGGACTCCCTGGAGTCTGAAGCAGAAGGCAGGGGAGTCGAGATAGGAATATCCTCAAGCTGGACAGGGGGAAAGGGCATTGGCTCAGGTGCATCTGAAGTAGACATCTGGTGGCCCCTCATTGAAAAATAAGGCACCTCCTTATGAAAGGTAACATCCATGCTAACATAGTGTCTCCTACCAATGGGATCATAACATTTGTAGCCTTTCTGAGTGGCACTATAACCCAAAAATATACACTTGACCGCACGAGGAGTAAGCTTATCCCTGCCAGAACCAAGAATGTGAACAAATGAAACACAGCCGAAAACTCGAGGAGGCACAACAAATCTCTATCTAGATACAATATCTAATACGGAATTTTCTCATGAAGGACCAAACTTGGCATCCTGTTGATTACATAGCAAGCAGTCAAAACAGCATCTCCCCAGTAAGAAGATGGAACATTGTGATGTATCAACAATGTCTAGGCCACATCTAAGAGATGTTTGTGTTTCCTTTCTGCCACACCATTCTGCTGGGACGTATGGGGGCAGGAGGTCT
This sequence comes from Thalassia testudinum, assembly GCA_037157565.1. NCBI lineage: Eukaryota > Viridiplantae > Streptophyta > Magnoliopsida > Alismatales > Hydrocharitaceae > Thalassia > Thalassia testudinum. Next base: position 10,183,880 of record JAZHRO010000078.1, on the reverse strand, counting down.
GGTGTATGATGCCTATGGAGCTGTAAAACTGGGTCAGTCTCTTGGTGCAAAACTCAAGTGCATTGTCAGTTCTAACAATCTTTATAGCTGTAGAAATTTGAGTCTTAATCTGATTAATTAACATTTCACTCGTATTTCCTACATCTGACTTATTACGAAGTAAAAAGGTCCATGATAATCTGGAGAAATCATCAATAACCACCAAGTAGAAGCGGAATCCCTGCCTGTCTGGAGTACGACTCGGGCCTCATATATCCATGTGGAGTAAGTCAAAACATGCAGATGACGCAATCGTAGTGCTAGAAGAATAGCTAGAACGATCATGCTTGCCTAGTTGGCAAGCATCACAAAGAAGATCAGTAGTAGGTGATAAATGAGGAATAACCCATCTCAATCGATCTAGAAAGGGATGTCCCAAGCGACGGTGCCACTGAAGTGTTGTCCCTACCTTGTAAGCTACATCTGCCTGTCCAACAACTACCAATGGAGATTGAGCTAAGCGGTATACACCTTCCTCGTGTCCACCGCCAATAGTTTTCCCTGTGAATTTGTCCTAGAAAACAAACCCCACATCATCAAAGATTGCTCTGTAATTGTGCACTTTGGTAATCCTGCTAGCTGACAACGAACTGATCGGAAAATCGGGAACAAATAGAACATTGGGCACTCTTAAGGTAGGGGATATAGTAACCTCCCCCTCGCCCTGGACCTGAGAAAGGTGTCCATCAGTCACCTGAACAGTCCTGCCAGGAGGAGCATCACGCACCATGCAAAAGCACTCCCGATCTCCACTAAGATGCCTGGATACCCCGGAATCAATTAACCATCCATCATCTGTAGAAGAAGCAAAAGCTGCAGTATCTAAAGTGGTAGACACCACAACCTCATCCTCTTTCATAACAATCTCATCGGCCTGCTTGATAGCTTTAGTCACAGTCTGAACATTACCTATCTTGCCAAGGAACATACCAGTGGACCACTGACTACTACCCTATCGACGACGGCACCCCCTACCTCATGTAGAAGGGCCTCCTCGTCTATTCAAGTGACATTGTCTGACACAATGGTCTGTCAAAACTGACTAGTCCTACTTCTGTAGCGACCTCCATCATGAACTCAACAATTCTCGATAAGTTCAACATGTCTAAAGGGTGCTAAACAACTCCTTATCAATCAATAAAACAGACTGCATCAACGCTTCATTGTCGTGCATAAAAGGCAGGCATTTGAAAGCTTCAATGCTTTCCTAAGCTTGCCTTCATTCTCAAATAGAGAACTATCCCTGCAGCCTGTCTCACAAGGTCAATCGTGGGCTGTTGTGCCACCACCGTGCTCTTGTAGTGCCACCGCAGACTCAATGTGGCTGTTGCGCCACCACCGAGCTGTTGTAACACCACTGCAAGCACGTGAACTGCTGCGCCACCGTCGCTGCCTACAGTCATCGTTTAAAAAAACGCGCCTCGAGGCGCTTGAGGCGTGTGCCTCAAGGAGAGGCGTGCCAATTTCACCTCAAGGCTTAAGCCTCAGCGGCAGTCTGCGAAGCGTGGCCGAGACGCTGAGGTGCTGGAGGCGCCGCCTCGGCTATTTTGCTTTGTAAAATGGTCATGTGCTAGTCACATGACCATTTTTTTGACCTAAGCCTTGGCTCTAGCCCTAAACCTAAAATCCAAACCTCAAAAAGGTGAAAGTGCAAGAGCCATCACCGGCGAGTCGGCGATAGCTCCTGCTCCACCGCATAGCAAAGGTGCCACCTGAAGTTGAAACTGAAATTAAGGCCTTCTTAGCAAAGAAGGAAGTTGGTAGAAGAAGAGCACTTGAAGAAATGGAAGAAATTCATTGCATAGGTGCATGTATAGTAGAAGGTCCATCTGGGCATGATGAAAATGCACCTACAGGATCAAGTGGTGCGCAAGTGGTGAACGGTCCTATGGATTTATTTGTTGCAGGAGTTGAACAGAAAGATGGCCTGGAAGTGATGTACCTGATAATGCTCCTCAATGTCCTCCAAAGCAGATTACTTTGAATTCTTCTTGGAAGAAAGAACAAAGAATTAGAACGTGTCATAGTATTGGTAGATTCCTCATTGAGAATGGATTGTCATTCAATTTGGCCACCAGTCCATCTTACTGGCAAATGCTTCAAGATGTAAGTAACTAAAGGGATTCAGAAGTCCTACAGTGCATGACTTACGAACTTGGATTTTGAAAGAAGTCAAGGAAATAGCTACTATGATGGACCAAGCAAAAGCATCTTGGGAAGAGATTGGTGTAGCATAATGTCTGATGGTTGGACAGAAATAAAAAGATGCACCTTGATCAATTTTTTTGTTAACAACCCAAAAGGTACGTGGTTTCTGAAATCTGTTGATGCCTCTAATGAGATCAAGTATGCTGACTATCTCTTCAAATTGATGGATGATGTTGAAGAAGTGGGCAAAAGCAATGTTATCTAAGTGATAACAGATAATGCATCAGCTTATGAAAAAGCTAGAGAGAAATTAATGGAAAAAAGGGAACATTTGTATTGGACTCCGTGCGCTGCTCATTGCATTGACCTTATGTTGGAGGATATCGTGAAGCTACCTCTTCATGACTCTATTTTCAAGAAGGCCAAACAAATAATCAATTACATATATGCACATGCTTGGGTGGTGACCATGATAAGGAAGCATGTAGGAGGAGACTTGGTGAGACCTACCGTCACTCGGTTTGCTACTACTTTCCTTACCTTGCAGAGATCGCTAACAGCAAAAGATGCTCTTGAGTCTTTTTTCACCTCAAAAAGGTGGAAATGCAGCAGTTATGCATTGAAGGTTCAAGGGCAAGCTGTACAAAATATTATCCTCAGAAGTAGAACATTTTGGCCTGATGTAGCCTATGTGATAAGAACAATCAAACCGTTGGTGTAGGTTTTAAGAATGGTGAACGCTGAACAATATCCACCAATGGGATTTATTTATGAGGCTATGGATAGGGCCAAGAAAGCTATTGCTAAAAATTTGGGTAATGATGAAAAATACAAGACAATCTGGGACATCATTGACACAAGATGGGACAGGCAATTGCACACACTTGCATGCTGCTGCCTATTTTCTGAATCCCTAATGCCAATATGAACCAACTTTTAAAGTTGATTCAGAAGTAAAGATGGGCTTGTACTCATGCTTCTAGAGGTTGATTCCTGACAAAAATGAGAGGTTGAATGTGGATCTCCAAACATATGCATTTGCTAATGGAAGAGGATTATTTGGATGGTCTAATGCCATTGAAACTCATTTTAAGAGGAGTCCTGGTAAAGTCCTTTCAATGATTCTATTATTTAAATTAATAAATTTTGTTAATTTTTTCCTATATATAAACAAAAATTCCATTACAACGGATTGGTGGAGAGCATTTGGTGATAAAACACCTGAGTTAAAGAAGTTTGCCATGCGTATTTTAAGTTTGACTTGCAGTGCATCTACATGTGAGTAAAATTGGAGTGCTTTTAATCAGGTAAAAAGTCTAAATTTGCATTTTAAATTTAGAGTAATATATAATAATTAGGTTATAAAATTTAATGGTGAACTTTTCATTGAGTAGGTCCATACTAAGAGAAGGAACAGGCTGAAACAAGATAAACTCAATGACTTGATTTATTGTATGTTCAATTTGAAATTGAAACACAAGGATGTGAAGAAAAAGGCAATGGATGATCCTCTATGCTTGAAGGAAGTGGACTCAGATGATGAGTGGATTGCTGAGCTACAACTTTGTGAAACAGAGATTGATGCTTATGAGGAGCTTGATGCAACTGTAGCTCTAGAAGAGGATCCTATTGATCTTGAGCAGTTAGTAGGAGCAGAGGGAGGAATACAAGTAAGAGGAAGTAGAAGAAAGAGGAAAAAGAGAAAGGACAAGGGTAAAGGTAATATGTAATTTTATATTTTGTTGAACTATAATGTTTAAAGTTACAAACTAAGGTTCTAACTTCTAAGAAATTGTTTAAAATGACTTCTCTTTTAGGCAAAGCTATTATTGACGTTGAGGAGGAAGAGTTTCAAGAGAGTGATAGAGATACTGAGGAAGATGTTGATAATGAGGCTAGGATGAAGTTTATGGATGACTCTTGGGATGATGCGACCAGCCCTAACAACAGCATTGATGAGCTTGACGGCATTCAAGGAGGACGAGACTAGAGTCTACAATGTGTTGTAGTTCTTTTGAGTTTTTGATGTGGATGTTTCATGTACCTTCATTTTAATGTATGTTTTAACTCTTAAGTCTCCCAATGGTTTGGGAAGTTGGTTTAGTTTGTGCTTTTGTTATGGTTTCTAATCTTCTATATTATATGGATGTTATCTTTTCATTTAAACGTCATCTCTCGTTTAGTTTCATTCTTTCAATGTTGTGATAGAGAAAAAATGTTATAAAATTGTGTCATTTATATTATTATTTCCTTATTAGCACTTAATAAGTATATATCATTTCATTTTCTACATTTTTTATGCAAATCCTGAGGCTTACGCCTCGACCACCTCGAGGCTTACGCCTCACCTCGATGAAGGCAAACTGCCTCGACACCGCCTCGCATTTTTTAAAACCTTCCCTGCAGTGCACCTACAGCACTGCCACAGGCTCACCACAAGCTGTTGCGCCACCGTCAGAGGTCAGATCGACCTCCAACCTTGCTGCAGCACCGCCTTCGACCGCCTAGAGGGCCTCTGCAAGTCCACCAAGCAGCTGTTGCACCGCCGCCGGAGGATAGATAGGCCTCCAAGGGCACTCCAACGCCGCCGCCGCACGCAACCCTCGATGCTGCAGCACCGCTATCGGAGCCTAGGAAGGGCTCCAAAGCCGCTGTCGTGCCGCTGCGAACAACCAAGGTGCTGCAGCGCCGCCACCGAAGGCTATGAGAGCCTTCAAGCTCACTGCATCGCCACCTCAAGCATCGCCCGAGCGCTACTGACGGTGCAGCAGCTCACCCACACTGCCGGAGCTCTGCCGAGAGTCGCTGCCGCTTACAAGGGAGAGAGAGGTGATTAAGGTTGGTGGTTAGGGTTTTAGAGGCTGTGAGGGGTGGGATACCTAGAGTCATGGTCTAGAACCGATATTCTGATACCAAATTAGATGAAATAACTTAACTTGAATTAGAAACCCTAGGGCTCTCTTATATAGAGAGACCGAAAGGGTGGAAGTACACAAAAGCTCCTGAGGAGCAAACCAAACCCAACATAAAAACAGAAATATAAAATATATGCTAACAATCCTTCAAAATAAAATTCTAAGTTTAGGTTAACATTAAAGAATAAAGAAGCCACATCCATCCATAAGATAATAAAACCTAAAAATTACAAACACTAAGAGCCTATTTACTTCATGAATTAATTGCGATCTATGTTGATTTATGTTTGTGAGTCGCATTTGCTCTTTATTTGTTTTATTGTGAAAGGGTGTCAAGGTATTCATGTAATTTCTTCTCTAGTGCGCTTTTCTATATAAAGGCACTAAGGCATCTCTGGAATAAACTAATCACTTTACAAGCTAACATGGTATCAGAGCAATAATCCTAAACCGGAGCTCTAATATCCCATCAAACCCTAGCCTCCAGACCCTACTACTATCATCGCCCCCCTCTTTCAACGCTGCTGACCCCCTCCCAGCGCCATTGGCCCCTTTTCTCCTCCAATAAAGGTCGTGTTGCCCCTCACCAACGCCGCTCCCTCCACACCAGTAGAGGTCGTGTCGCCCTCCATAGGGGTCAATGCCAACTAGCAGCGCCCCCCCAACCGCTGCCAGCGTGATCTGCCACCCTCTCACTCTCTCCTACATCGCCGAGGCACATCTGCAGAGGTGGCGTAGGGGGGTCGTTGGGCATTATCCATCAGACTACTTGTATTCATACTTCCTAACAAAATGGGATAGTTGAACGTAAGTTACTTGATGTGGCTCGTTCCATCTTGTTTCAAATAAATGTCCCTTCTTTTGGGCTGATGTTATTCTTACTACCACATATCTAGTGAATCGTGTCTCTTCGTCTATTTTAGGGGGTAAAGCTCCATACTCTCTGTTATTCCCTGGTAAGGACATTTTATATTACTCCGGTTGTCTTTGGTTGTGTGTATTTTGTCCATCTACACCATGCAGATAGGATTTATCCTCGTTCTATGAAATGCATCTTTCTAGATTATCCTAGAACTCAAAAAGGGTACCGTTTTTATGATCCTATTTTACGGAAGTTTTGTCTCTACTGATGTAACATCTTTTGAAAAGATTCCCTACTACCAGCAATAGGGGGAACAGTCTATTACTCAACCTAATGTTCCTCTTTCTGTTCTATCTAAGCCACCACAGCCCAATGAGCCACCCACATCACGGATTAGTTATCCTGACCCTAGCCTTTACCCATATCGTCCTGAGGTTCCTCTCACAGATACCTTTCCTAAGCATTTTCAGTGCAGGACTCAGGATGTTCATCAGGTGGAGCCATTGTCTACCATTTCTGCTCAACCTCCACCAGTTGCTAATGATTCATATGAAAACTAAGTACCTACTGTTACTGAAGATACTACCCTGAACCTTCCTATTACACAAAGGAAGGTTCCATGGTCTTGTACTAAATATTTTGTATCTCAATTTATGTCACTTAATAGTCTACCTGCAGTTGCATGACAGTTTTCTCTGGCTATTGATAGTCTACAAGTACCACGAGAACATCATGAGGTCTTCTAATATCCATCTTAGACCTTGGCTATGGAGGACATGTCAGCTTTACAATCCCATGGCACGTGGGATCTTGTTGATCTAACCCTAACTGCTACTGTTGTGGGGTGTAGATGGCTTTTCACCCTTAAATGTCGTCCAAATGGAACTGTGGAAGGGTATAAGACACACCTAGTTGCCAAGGCTACACTCAAACCTTCGATGTGGATTACTTTGAAACATTCTCCCCAGTGGCTCGTCTTAATTCTGTCAAGATCTTACTTTCTCTTGCAATCAACAAGAACTGACAAGCTATTAGTTAGATATCAAGAATGCTTTTCGTTATGGTGACTTGGAGGAGGAAGCGTACCTGGAGCAGCCACCAAGCTTTCTGACTAAGGGGAAGTGTCAGAAGGTGTGTAAATTGAAGAAAATTATCTATGAACTGAAATAAAATCCTAGAGTCTGGTTTGAGAGGTTCAGCAGAGTAGTCAGGAATGTCTTCACCAAATCCTCTAATGATCACGCGATTTTTACATCACACAATTTTCAGTCTCTATGGTAACTGAAAATCAATTTGGCTTTATACCAAATAGGTCTACTATTGAGGCAATACATCTCTTGAGATGTATGATGGAGACATACAAAGTCAAGAAAAAAGATTTACATATGATTTTTATTGATTTGGAGAAGGCCTATGATTCTTTCCCAAGAGATCTTGTGAAGAATTTTGGAGAAGAGACAAGCGCCAGTTATATATATCAACCTCATAAAGGATATGTACTATGGAGCAGCAGCCTGTGTAAAGACTAAGGATGTTTTGACGGACTACTTTGATATCACCATTCGTCTGCATCAAGGTTCGACTTTAAACCCTTATCTTTTTGCCTTGGTCATGGAGAGTTGACAAAGCATATCCAAGTTGAGGTGCTTTGGTGTATACTTTTTGCTGATGATATTGTGTTGGTTGATGAGACAAAAGATGGAGTGAATAGAAAACTTGAGCTTTGAAGAGAAGCCCTGGAAGATAAAGGATGACGCATAAGTAGGACGAAGACTGAGTATATGGAATGCAAGTTTAGTAGTAGAGGGAACAATGAAGGGATTGATGTAAAAATTAGAGTACATTCCAATGAAAGATGTTTTTAAGTACTTAGGATCCATTTTCCAACATGATGATGGAATTGATGGAGATATTACACATAGAATTAATGCAGGGTGGTTGAAATGGAGGGGTGCATCTGGTGTTCTCTGTAATAAGAGGGTTCCTTTAAAAGTCAAAGGAAAATACTATCGAGCTGTGCTAAGACCAGCCATGTTGTACAGTTCTGAATGCTGGGCTATAAACTATAGGCATGTACAAAAGATGTCTGTGGTAGAAATGAAGATGTTAAGATGGATATATGGTCATACAAGAAAGGACCGTATTTCAAATGAGATTATTAGAAAAAATGTTAGGGTGGCATCGATAGAGGATAAAATCAGAAAGGCACGTCTAAGGTGGTTTGGACATTTACAAAGAAGGTCACTAGATGCTCCACTTAAGAGATGCGAGAAGTTGGAGGCTGAACCCGCTAAGAGGGGGCGAGGAAGACCAAACAAGTGTTGGAAGGAAACTATTAAGTATGACCTCAATTACTTTAATTTAAGTGCTGAAATGGCTGAAAATCGATCTGTGTGGAGGCAAAGAATCCATATAGCCAACCCCACTTAGTGTGGGAAAAGGCTTGGTTGTTGTTGTATAGGAAGACAGGTTCAGTTATACTTATTGTGTATGTAGATAACATACTACTAACTGGAAGTGACAGGCAAGGCATAAAGACAGAAGCTGCTATAGTCACAATTTGTTACCAAGGATCTAGGCTCCATCAATTATTTCCTTGGTATTGAGGTGCAACACATTGAAGGACTTGTGCTATCTCAACGCAAGTATGTGCTCGATATGTTGAGAGACATTGGTATACTGAGGCACAAACTAGCATATGTGCCCATTGATGTATCCTTACCTATTGTAGATAATGACAATCTTCTACTGCAAGATGTAACCAGATATCATGCAGTGATTGGTAAGCTATTATATCTGACAGTTACTCATCCTGACGTTGCCTTTGCAGTTGAAAGGTTGAGCCAATTCATGCAGTCACCAAAGGAGGTTCATTAGGATGGAGTTTACTAGATTTTCAAGTATTTGAAAAGTGCACCAGGGAAAGGACTTCTGTTTAAAAATAATGGACATGTAGATGTTTGTGGCTATTCGGATGCAGACCATGCTGGCGTACATGAGGACAAGAGATCCATTACAGCATACTACACATCTATTAGGGGTAATTTGGTTACATGGAGAAGCAAGAAGTAGGCAATTGTCTCCAGGTCAACTGCCGAATCAAAATACAGGGCCACGGCTCAAACTACTTGTGAGCTGCTATGGGTCCACTCTATCCTAAAGGACTTTGGAGTACTGATCCATTCCCATGCATTGTAACAACAAATCTACCACTTTCACAACAAATAATCCTATCTTACATGAAAGAATCAAGCATATTGAAGTGGATTGACACTTCATCAGAGAGGCCATTGCTGCAAAGAAGATTTCTACACCCTACATATGTACTGAAGACCAACTCGCAAGCATACTCACCAAAGCTTTTCCCAAGAAATGCCTGCACCACATAGTTCCAAGCAAAGCATGTTTGATGCTTATGCCCTTCCTTGAGGGAGTGTTGAGTTATGCTTGTAAGTCATGTTGGCTCTTTATTTGTTTTATTGTAGAAGGGTGTGTATGGGTATTCATGCAATTTCTTCTCTAATGTGCTTTTCTATATAAAGGCACCACGGCCTCTCAAGAATAAACTAAACGCATTACAACCTAACAATTTACTTCAAGGATGACATCTAATGTAGAAACCCATGGTCCCGTGTTTACAGATAACCTATATTTTTCATATATAAATATGTTAGAGCATTATTTTTTATGTTTTTTATTGTATGGGCTATTATATGGGCTATGGGTGTTTTGTCCCTCAGGGACATTTCTGTACTTTTAAATCTATGGTCTCTCTCTATATAAGAGAGTCCTAGGGTTTTTAATAGATTTGAATCATTTCATCCAATTTGGTATCAGAGCACTGGTCCTAAATCGTGGCTCTAGGTATCCCACCCCTCACGGCCTCCTAAACCATACCACCACATCCCGATCTCTCTCTTCCTCGGTGTCGACACTCCAATCTCTCTCCACCAACGCCAACGCCAACAACGCCCGTTGCACTGCAACCCTTGCTACGGCACTAGCCTCGCTGCAGCAGTGAACAACAACCACGACGACCTCAGAGGCGCTCAGCAGCGGCGAGCAGTGGTGGCGACGACCTTCAATAGCAACACTGGGGCTGTAGCGACCATCTGCGGCAGCTTTGCAATGAGGACTTTCAGAGGCGGCGTTGGGGTTGCAGCGGCAATAGGCGGCAAAGAGTGGCGGCAGAGGCTGCGCGGGGTGCCTTGGTCCCTGTGCAAGCTATACATGGCGACTATGAGTGGCTTCTCACCCTGATCTAGGGGCTGCAATCCTTGTAGTCGTTGCGAGAGACAACCCAGCCTTCTTGGGGCCATCTCGGGTGTTCTCCTTGCACCCGAGTGAGGCCAACATCCATCCAAGAAAGCCTTTTGTCAACAATACAAATTTGAATCTGTTTAGTTTTAGATTTTTGATGATTTCTTGATGATAAACGCTTGATCGAGGCTTCCAGATTGCGAAGATGTCTTCAGATGATCAATCCAAGGTGTCTTCGAGCTCTATTTCGGACACCGAGGTACTCAAGAACTCATTCTTTGGTCCTGCCGTCAAGTTGGATGAGACCAACTACTAATGGTCCCAGTTGTTTCTTATGACTGTCAAGGATCATAAGAGCCATATCCTTACGGATCCAGAGCTAAAAAACAAGATTGGCACAAATACCAACTGAGACAGTGATAATGCCATGGTTTGTGGACGGCTGATGCAAGCGGTTATTCCCTGGATAGGGGATGAGATCATGTACTATACTACAGCAAAGGAGATGTGGGAGTTTTTGTGTGACACCCATTCACATGCCAAGAACTCTGCACGAGTTTTTCAGGTCTTCTACAACCTCTTCTACTTACGTCAAAAGGGACACACGATGTCACAGTACTACTCCCTCATGAAGGGAATGTTGGAGAGGCATTACTTATACCTGCCAGGGTGTGCCTATGAGTCCTAGAGGAGTTAGGAGATAGTTGGCTGTCTCTCTTTTCTTGGCTGGCCTTGGACCTGAGTATGCGGCAACCAAAGATCAGATTCTCACCGCTCCTGAGCTTCCTACCCTGGAGGAAGCATATAGTAGACTTAGCAGAGCTGCAGTGCACACTCCTACTCCTGACTCTATTGCTCAGTCGTTCACACTGCCTGCGATCCCTGGACATGGCAGGGGTACCACCTATCCTGCACGTGGTCGTGGACGTGGACATGGACGTTCTTCCGATACACGTACTAGGACTCCATGTACCTACTGTGGCAAACTTGGTCACTCTAAGAGTGCATGCTGTCCAAAGCATGGTAAGCCACCTGTGGCCAATCAGGCAGCAAAGATCTCTAATGACTCAAGCATATCACTCAATTGACTCAAGCATCGTTTCAAACTTCAGACACTGTGGCTATTGCCACCTCTTCAGAGACACCTGCGACTGACATGTCGTTACCCTTGTCTTCTGGTGAGTAGTTGATTGACTCTGGTGCATCCAAGCACCTATGTGGCGACAGAGCCTCTTTCTCTCAGTAACCACCTGTTACACCCACCAGGACAGTACAAGTGGCAGATGAGAGACACTCGCCACTTGTTGGCAAGGGAGATATGTTTTTATCTCCTACTTTGAGATTATCAGATGTCTATTATGTGCTTGATTGTCCTTTGAGTTTATTGTCTGTTAGTAGTATCACTAGAGATCTGAACTACCGAGCTATTTTTGATGCATCTTCTTGTATCTTGTAGGGTAAATTCACTGTGAAGACGATTGGTAGAGGATGCGAGGAACATAGGGTGTACCGTCTAAGCTGTACTGCTATTGTTGCTTCTGCTACCCAGGGCCTTGCTTCTATTGGATCTCCTCTCCAGTGGCACCATTGCCTTGGCCACCTACCCATTGATCCCCCAAACGTGTTCGATTGCACATACCCTCCACTACTGCTCTCACCTGTGATACTCGTCAACTTGGCAAGCACCACAGGCTAATTTTTCCAGTTTTACTTTTGTTTCATCTATTACTACATTTGATTTGATTTATATGGATGTGTAGGATCCCAGTCGTACTCCTGATCGACTTAGGAACAAATATTATCTTATTCTAGTTGATGACTTTTCTAGAGTTTCTTAGGTGTTTTGAAAAATAAGTCCAATGTGGGATAAATCATTAACTTTGTCAAAGAAATAAAAACTCAGCATTTTTGTTTGGTGAAGTACTTTCATTCTAATAATGCCTTGGAGTTTTGTACTATGAGTTCACGCAGTTTCTTTTCTAGTTGTGGCATTATCCATGACAATGTGTCCTCATACCTCTCACCAAAATGGTGTTGCTGAAAGGAAACATCGCCATATTCTTGATGATGATCGCACTTTGTTGATTCACCATTCGATCCCCTCTCTCTACTAGGGTATCGTTATTTTGACTGCATGTTTTTTTATCAATTGGACACCTAATGCAGCATTACATGAACGAATTCCTTTGCAAGTCATGTATCCTGATCGTCTCATGTTTCATGTCACCCCTCAAGCTTTTGGTTGTGTTGCCTTTGTCCATTTGTTGGGACCGAGTCGGGATAGTTAAGTGCGTCTTTCTTAGGTATACCTGTACATAAAAAAGATATCGATGTTTTGATTCGCTTACTTCTCGATACTATGTTTCAGCAGATGTTACCTTCCATGAGATAATACCTTTCTTTTCTATGACTACCGAGATGCCTCGTGAGAGTGATATAGCGCCTATGCCATATACTCCTATTTGCTTTAGGAGTTTTCCTGAGATTCCTATCCCTACTACACCACCACCACCTCCTACTTTGCATCACTTTCCTCGTCTAACTAAGCTACTCTAGACATATGTTCGCCCTCATACTACCTTTCAGGGACCCTCACCCTCGCCTTTACCATCGGCTTCTCAGGTGAGTCATTTAGACACTAACGTATGTTTGCCATGTGATGGTCGCAGGGACAGGACAGATGATGTCAGGTGATGATCTTGATCTTCTGATAGCTATTCGGAAGCAACCATGGACTTGTACTACTTATCCTACGACCGGGGACTTGCTATTGATAGCCTAGCTCCTGGATTTGCTAGATTCACTCAAGTGTTAGCTATTATGCAAATTCCAGCTACTCACCGTAAGACCATGCTTGATCCAAAATGGCGGGTAGCCATGAAGAATGAAATGGTCGCTCTTCGAGGCCGTGGGACCTGGGAGCTCACTACACTTCCTGATGGTGCTACAATTGTTGGTTGTCGGTGGTATTTATTGTGAAGTTCAATCCATATGACAAAGGGATTCACCCAGACTTATGGGGTGAACTTTGATACCTTCTCACCAATTGCCAGACTTCCCATAGTCTGGGTGTTGATTGCAGTGGCAATTTAGTTAGACTGACCCTTGCATCAGTTGGATGTGAAGAATACCTTCCTTTATGGTGATCTCCAAGAGAGTACATGCAACAGCTACCTGGCTTTGAGAGTCAGGGGAGTGTGTATGCCAATTACAGAAGGCTATCTGTGGCCTTAAGCAGAGTGCCAGAGCCTGGTTCCAGAGGTTGTCACAGGTTTTGGAGGCAGCTGGATTCAGGAGATCGACAACTGATTTTTCTCTGTCAGGAGGACTAAACGAGGTACTGTGGTACTTCTTGTTTATATTGATGATTTAATTATCATAGGAGACGATGAGCAGGGTATTGTTGAGGTTAAACGCATTCTAGCAGAGCAGTTTGTCATGAAGGACTTGGGGATTCTACAGTACTTTCTTGGCATTGAGGTTGCTCGCAGCAAAAAGGGTGTGATCTTGTCTCAGAGGAAGTATGCTTTAGATATCTTGCAGGAGGTTGGTATGCTTGGGGCCAAGAAGGCCAATATTCCTATAGACTCCAAGATGCCACTTTATGATGAGGATGTACAGGTGGTGGACAACAGGCGGTATAGGCAGCTTGTGGGCAAGCTGCTATACCTCACTATCACAAGGCTAGATATCTCCTTTACAATGGGGAGATTGAATCAATTTATGGCCAAGCCGACACATCAGCATTGGGATGCAGCATTGATGGTACTCAAATATGTCAAGAAGGCTCTTGGGAAGGGTCTCTTCTTCTCCAAGGGGTCTTCTATGACTATGGTTGGCTACTCTGATGCAGACTACGACGAATGCCGTGGATCGAAAATCCACTATTGGGTGTTGCACCTTAGTAGGAAATTTGATCACATGGTGGAGCAAGAAACAGGGCACAGTTGCGAGATCTAGTGCCGAGTCTGAATACAGAGCTATGGCTCAAACGACTATAGAGATAATGTGAATCAGATCCTTGCTTATTGACTTGCAGGTACAATTTTCTAGTCCCATGGAGATGCGATGTGATAATAGAGTAGCCACCTTCATTGCCAACAACCCAGAACTTCATGAGGACGAAGCATGTTGAGGTTGATTGTCACTATACCAGGGACATTATTCAGACGAGGTTGCTATATACCACTTCAGTCACATCTGAGGAGTAGACTGCATATATTTTCACCAAGCCCTTGGTCTTTATTTGATTCATATGCATCCAAGCTGAGCATGATAAATATTTATACTCCAACTTGACGAAAAGTGTTAAAGCATTATTTTTTATGTTTCTTATTGTATGGATTATTGTATGGGCTATGAGTATTTTGTCTCTCAGGGTCATTTCTGTACTTTTAACCCTATGGTCTCTCTCTATATAAGAGTCCTAGGGTTTCTAATAGATTTGAATCATTTTATCCAATTAAATATGATACAACTAAATCTAAACATGACTAATAAAGGGTAGCATAAATAAAAATAACCAACACAACACACATAGTTATGTTAATTTAGGTCTATTCAAATTGATTAATCTGTCAGCATAGTGAAATACCTCAAACTAACTAATAAATTAATTTAAGATCAATTGATCAAATAGTTAAATTTTAACTTTTAAATTTTTACTTTAATTTACTACAAACTATATATTTGAATCTTTTACCTTTGCATGACTTAATTCAATTCATATAGTAATTATTTGATATTTGATTCTTAAATCTTAAACATAAACATGGTATAATACACTACATGTTACATATGATATTAGGATATAACAATATTGTTCTTACAAAAACATGCTTAAGATTGTGATTTCCTTGAAATTCTAATCATTTTAACTACTTTTGTCATTTTTGTCAATATACATCAACATGCCCTTGCATGCCTCCAAAATGAACTATTTTCGACGCATCAAAATCATCGAAATCTGACATCGTGTCTTTGAAATGCACACTTAGAAATTTATCGAAAGGACGTAGAAATCAGCATTTCAAATCTTGTATCAAAGTAGGACCAATCCTAAGGATCCTCTCTCCTACCACCAACCTTAGGGGTCATTCTCCTCATTGCACACGCCACCATGTGCCTACTTACATCACTTCACATGCGTCCTACTTACCTGCAATGCTCACACAAGGCCTGCTACCCTTGTGCACCACTACGTAGGGCTCGACCTACCCACAACACTCTTATATGTGTTCTACTACCTCTTGCATGCCACCACGCATGAGGTCTTCACTACTATAGTACATGCACGTGCGCCTATGGCTACTGCGCATTACACCACCATGCACATTGTTGCTCCATCTCATGCACAATCGCACATGTCACACGTGCAAGTTCATGCTTCGCTTCCTAGACCATATGGACACCCACACACAACTTGTGCCTTCGTGCGCATGATGTGCACTCCTTTACATGCCTTCACACACATGATCCCTTTTCATGCAAGGTCGTGTGATCTTCATGAGTCATGATGTCAACATCAAGGTTGTCTTCCACTTCTGTTGAGGCCAAGAGCTTGGCATCCACTGTAGATATCACAGTTCAAGGCACCTCTATCAAACTTGTTGGTGCCTAGGACTACATACTATGGTTTAAACCCTTCAAGATATTTATTGGAGGTCATAAGAAACTTTATATCCTGACCAATGAGGAACTTGACACCAAGGATAAAGACTACGAGAAGTGGGAGTCGGATAATTACATTTATTACTAATGCTACTATTGCTACAACCTTCTACCATCTATTATTGTTGCTACTTTGGTTACAACATATCATTGTTTACTGCTACTTTTGCTACAACCTCCACTTGCTCCTCTAATCTGCTGCCTACTCCTCTAGAGGTCTACATTAAGGGGGAGTCCAAATTTTGTCCACTATAACAAGACAGGCGTTTCGCGCACTGACTTAGTAAGAAGTATTAGAAAATTAAGAAAGCATTAAACTATTAGGAGAAAGTTCTAGTTTAGTTAAGTTAGTCTATTTTGCCAAATTTAAAAGTCCTAAGTCATGTTTTAGTAGTCTTATTTCTATTATCTATTTTTATTTGGATATTTCTATTTCTATTAGGATTTGTTAAAAGGGATTGGGTAGTTCTTTTCAAGAATAAGAGGCACTATTTTATTTCCAACAATATATTTCTTTTATTAAGATATTCAAGTTCAGGAAGTTTGCTAGAAAATACAAAGCCATGTATAGAAGTGTTGGGGGAAGTCCCACGTGCATGTGTTAAGGGTTAAATCTGTTACAAAGCTTAAACTATTAAGACATAGTATTTGGAAACATGGTTTAAACTTTAAACTATATTAAAGTTTTGGAAAAGTGCAGGTGAACTTAGATGGATGCTCTGCAATACTACCCTCGAGACACCCTCTTCTCTTGTGTAGACCTACAGTTGTGTTGTTATCATTTTCCGTGGCTGCCAGGTTCTACTATGTCATTCAATTGAATGTCTGTGTACTATAATGGTCATCAGGTCACAATGGTCGTAGGGATGGACACAACCCTTGGCTGCAAAGGTAAAGTGAAGAAAGAAGAGATTTAGCATACTTAAGGAAGGATGCTCTTGCCAGTGGAAAGGTTAGGAGGTGGAGGGAGACTTGGTAGGTAAGAGAAGCAGATAATGGAGATTGAGGATGTGATAGGGGAGGAGATAATAGAAGTTGAGGACAGTTATAGTCGTGATTTAGAAGATAGTGGATGTGGTGATTGATTTGATCAGTAATGTATGGTTCTTGTTGAGCCTAAGGGTGCATCTGTTATTCTTTTTTTTTGTCTATGTAATTTACCCAGTTCTCTGTATTATAAAAGAGAAGCTAGGATTTTCCTTGAGCAAAAATGTATCTTTTATTCTCCACATGGTATCAGAGCAACAATCCTAGGCTGGCGCTTCGATATCCCACCAAAGACCCATCCAAAAGATAGTCGAATCACCAACATAAGGATAATTCGATGGAAGAACCGTAGAATCGCAGAAGCAACAACATGGGAGAGGAGTCTCCCAATGCCGCTATCGCCGCTTAAAGGCATGCTAGCCATGCTAGCAACACTGCTAGCAGACCCAGCACCAATACTAATGGTGCTGAAGGTCTACCAGTAGCCCAGCAGGGCAACAAGTGACCATGTTTCCTGGTTTTTGATGATGTGGCTTGCATGATGAGACTTCTCTCATGCCTAGGGTATGTGGTGATAGTCTCCTCTCACCATGGATGATAAAGATCCTCTCCTCAAGCATGATGAGCCTTCTCTCAGGCAACAAAAATGTGATGGGTCCAATAGAAGAGCCTACTTCAAATCTACAAGGGCTTGCATGTGCAACCCATGAAAACCCAAAGAAGATGAGGGCCAGAGGAGCATAGGTAGTTGATTCTGATGCCTCTATTCATCTTACAGGAGATATAGAGCAGCTGGCGAATCTCACTATTCCACGCGGGATTAGAGATGTCAGAGTAGCCAATAGGACTACACCGATCACCGCAATTAGAAGAGTATGTGCATCTTCGAAGATGATGACTGAAGAGATTCATTATGCTCCAGAGTTTCCAATGAATCTATTATCTGTGAGCTGCATCTGTAAGGATCTTGGATGTTGTATAGTGTTTGATGAGGATCACCGTTACTTCCAGGACCGACAGACAGGAGAAATCATAGGTGGGGGTATAAAGCGAGATGGTCTCTATTACCTTGAAACACCTACATTGTTTACTGAAGTTGTATCCATAGCTACTGATCCTTGGTTGCGGCATAGGAGACTTAGACACCCATCAGTTAACAAGATGCGACAGATGTACCCTAACTTACCAGATTCCTTGACCCTGCAGTGCAAGGATTGCCAACTTGGGAAGTACCAAAGGAGCAATTACCCACGGAGAGACAATGGAGTGAGCGTTGTTCCTTTCTCCCTTGTGCACTGTGACGTGTGAGGGCCCTCTAAAGTTCCTACTCCAAGAGGATATCAGTATTATGCAATCTTTGTGGACGACCACAGATACTTTCTTAATTAAGGCACATTCAAAGATTCCTTGAATTGTCTAGTAATTTCTCTTAGAGATTCAGACATAGTATGCCACCACAATCAGATCTTCCATAGTGACAATGTCCTAGAGTTTAGGCAACAGGACTAATAGTAGATTTTCTCTTCCAGAGGCATTATTCACCAAACGTCTTGTACTCGCACATTCTACCAGAATGGTGTGGTTGAGCACAAGCTACGATATCTTCTTGATATTGCTAAAACCCTAATCATTCACATGAAGGTTCCAAAGCAATTATGACAAGATGTTATACTTACTGGGACGTACTTGATTAATCGAGTGCCTTCGTCCCTACTTGGAGGATAGATTCTGTATCAGGTGATTTATCAAGATTGTGTCAGGCCAATTATTCTACCATTAAGGATTTTTGGGTATACTTGCTTTGTCCAGGCATATAGCAATCAGGACAAGTTCTCTCCCCAAGCTGTCAAATGTATTTTTCTTAGGTATTTCAAGACACAAGGGATACAAGTCCTATGATCTGATTCGTATGCGATACATTGTTACAGCATATGTAACCATTTTTAAGAAGATTCCATACTTCTTAGAGGAAGGAACGTCTATACAGGCTGCCTCAAAGGAAACCGAGGTTTATTACAGGACACCACTTGATGCCATGCCTAGTCATGTCATATCAGACAAGAGTGGCTCAAATACTAAGGAGCAGTCAATTCAAAGGAGGTCTAGCAGAGCATGTACTCTTCATCCTATGTCATAATATAGAGAAGTTTCACATCTAGAGGATGAAGTTCGATAGATTGCCTCGACTATCACCACTACAGTTATTCCCAAAGATTTTGTTCAAGCCTCGCAAGACTCTAGGTGGCATGCAACGAGGTATGAAGACATAGAGGCATTATAGTCTCAAAAGACGTGGGATCTTGCGTCATGTCCTCCGGATGCTACAGTGATTAACTGCATATGGGTATATACCATCAAGTATAGAGCTGATAAGACCGTGGATAGGTACAAGGCTAGGCTTCTTGTCAAGGGATTTACTCAGACGTATGGAGTAGACTACCTTGAGACCTTCTCACCTATGGCCCGCACTACTTCTGTCAGGATTATCATCTCAGTTGCACTAGTCAGGAGATGGCCATTATATCAGTTAGACATTAAAACTGCATTCTTGTATGGCAAGCTATCTGAGAAGGTGTATATAAGACAACCACAAGGGTATAGCATTCAAGGAGCGCTTGTTTATCACCTAAGGGAGGCTATCTATGGGTTGAAGTAGAGTCTACATGCCTGGTTTGAGAGACTCAGCTCAGAGATTGAGAAGATTAAGTTCCAACGCTCCAATTCAGACCATTATATCTTCATCAGGAGAATTAAGTATGGTGATCATGATCAAGTTATTCTTGTTTACGTAAATGACATGATCCTTACTGGTGATGATAAGGATGGGATTATCCAAACAAAAGCATTTCTAAAGTCCACATTTATTACGAAAGATTTGGGTGATCTTTGATATTTTTTGGGGATCGAAGTAGTTTGACAGGGGACGAATCTTTCCTTGTCCAAGAGACAGTACACATTGTAGATTATTGAGGAGGCTGGTCTGCTTGGGACCAAGCCTTCTTGTATACTAGTGGAGTCTCTGCCTACTCATACCACTGATGAGGACCCATTGTATGAGGATGTCACTAGATATCATAGTACTATTGGATACTTGATCTACCTTACTATCACAAGGCCTAACATTAGTTTTGTAGTAAGCAGAGCTAGCCAATATATGCAGATTCCTAGGTACAGTGGTTTGTGTAAGATTTGCCTTATTCTGAAGTACCTAAGGGGGACTACAGGTAGAGGATTGTATTACAGAGACGAAGGGAATCTGGATATTTTAGCCTATTCTGAAGCAAACTATGCTTGATCTAAGGATGACAAATGCTCTACTTCAACATATGCAGTATATCTTGGTAGGAATCTAGTCTTTAGTCTCTTGGAGAAGTAAAAAGCAAAATATTGTGGCTCACTCAAGAGTAGCAACAAAATACCAAGCGATAGCCCAGGCGACTTGTGAGATCATGTAGATTGTCAGTTTTTTACAGGACTTGGGTATTCATGCTAGTATGCCAATTCCACGTTTTTGTGATAACAAGTCTGCCACATGTATTGCTTCAAATCCAATCTTCATAATAGGACCAAACATATTGAGGTAGACTCATTTTATGCCTGATGTAGTTCTTGTCGGGAAGATTAGGATCCCATATGTCTTATTTGAACTTCATTGAAGAATAAGCGTCTTGATTTCCTAAGCAACAAGTTGAGTCCCGTCAATATATATGCCCCAACTTGAGAGAGAATGTTGAGCCTAAGAGTCTATTTGCTATTCTATTTTTCTTTTTGGGTGTATGTAATTTACCCAATTCTCTCTATTATAAAAGAGAGACTAGGGTTTCGTTTGAGCAAAAATGCATCTTTTATTCTCCACAATTCTATTGGAAATATAAGTAGGGAAAAGGGAGAAGCTTGACTGTAGTTTACGAGTAGGGAAGCAAGACATAAATGGGGTATGGTGGTTTTTCCCAAAAAAAGAGAGTCCTATTGGTGTCATCAATATTTGTTTCATGCTGCAAAATTTTATGCCCTCCCCCCCCCCACCGCCAAAAAAAAAACAAAAGTGGGAACGCACGACTTCAAGCATGGCCATTTTCTTAATTCTTTGTAAGAAAAATGAAGGTGGTTGGTTTTATTGATGAGAGATGGCCTTTGTATAGAGGAGCATAAGAGTGCAAAATAGGAATAGTATTGTGTAAATAAAAAACCCATAAAGGCAAAAAAATGAAAAATGGGGATCAAGAATCCCAAACAATCACAGAGTGTATTCCTATATATCCCATATCCCCACTATTCCCAATTAAGCTAAAGCATAAATATCCAACATGCTAAACACGTAACTACATTTCTGGAAGCTTGACTTAGCAATGGCATAGCATGGTGAAAATGACTGCAATCCAATCTTCAGGTGGAACATGAATGGTGAAACGAAGTCCTTTCTGAATTAGGTTGTGTGTAATGACAATGTACTTACTCCTACACAGGCATTGTTTCTCTCATGTAAAAATCACTAGTCAATTGTCACACCACATCCCCATAAAATTCCCATCATAGGCCTAAACAATCTGTAGTACAGATCTTGTGGTACACTTTTTCTGAAAGGGAAGCTCATGTTGACTTTTGATCATCTGGAAAATAGGCATAACCTACATTTGCAAAGACAACGACACCCAAGGAACTAGGGCTCATGAAAAAAAATGGAGACCGAATCGAACCGAAAAATCAAACTGAACCAACCCAAAAAATTTGGGCTTTAGAAGATTTGATTTAATTCTCAATTCTACAGATTGATTGAACCAAATCAGTTCAGCCACCAGTTTTATTGTTTAAAAAACTGCATTGAATCGGATCGAGCTACTTTTTATATAACAGATATGTTTATGTATACATGTATAACCATATCCATTTAATAACATGTTCTGTTATCATAACAAAAGAATGAGGATTCATTTTTTATTTTAATTTATTTTGCATTGGTTACTTTAGATGGCAAACGTGTAATAGAAATGTCATCTTTTAACGGGCAATCACTAAAAATTGACAGCACTGAAAACTCAACCTTGGAAATCTCTGAGATTGATTTGATGATATCTTTTTGCTTTATGTCCAATTCACACTCTTGTCAACTAGATATTTATCTTACAAAACCATAAAATAGAAAAGATAGAACCTTTTTATGGAGATAAAAAAGATAAGCATGTAAATCTTCC
Source organism: Thalassia testudinum (assembly GCA_037157565.1). Lineage (NCBI taxonomy): Eukaryota > Viridiplantae > Streptophyta > Magnoliopsida > Alismatales > Hydrocharitaceae > Thalassia > Thalassia testudinum. Next base: position 10,161,807 of record JAZHRO010000078.1, on the reverse strand, counting down.
TCAGATTGGTTCACCCTGATCCCAACCAGTTATAATCAATTCCCCAATTGTACTGAAAATTTTGATTTTAATGGAAAATTAACTTGCCTATGGTTTGGATTTTCTAGAGAACCAAAAATCCAATTCGGTTCAAAATAAACAAAACCAAACTGGTTTGGATCACCCCTACAAGGACTTCTCTTGGCAAACGAAATTGCCTTGCCTAGAGAGGACCTTAGGTACCTAAGTACCATCAGGGCAGCATCCCAATGATCTGTCATAGGTTTTGCCATGAACTACCTGAGTTTCCTTATTGTAAATAGAATATCTAGTTTGGTGATAGACATATAAAGTAACTTCCCAATTAAGCACCTATATTGTCCAAACCAATACTTTTCTGAGAATTACCATATCATTACACACTCAGGTCATGTGATCATCCATTTTTACCTAAAAGAAAAAAACTACACACTAAGTCCATAGGTTATAAGCTAGTTTTGCCCCAAGCATACTAGTCTCCAGTAACAAGTCTAAGGCATGCCTCCTTTCTGACAACACTATTCCAGCTTACTCCAAACTACCTTTATGCGCAGTGAGTACTTCAATGGACTCAAGTCCTTTCAGAAAAAAAAAAAAGGATCGAAATCCTTAGTGGCAAAAGGAACTGATAAGAATTCTTTGATTTATCAGATTGTGTCAGCATGAGCTCCTGTTAGAATAATTTCATTAACATATACTACTAAAGCAATAATACCTTTCTAAAGCTTCTTCACAAATAAGAATGATTTGCAGTTGATCCTTGGAATCCAAACTGCAGTACAAACTCTTCGAACTTCTGAAAACAAGCACATAAACTCTACTTTAGACCATAAATGGTCTACTATAGCCAGCACATCTAGCTATATGCTTCCTAAATCCTAGTGGTTGTTGCACACATACCTCTTCATGAAGATTACCATTCAGGAAGGCATTTTTAACATTAAGTTAATGTAAAGACTAATCAAGTTGGATGACTACTACTGAACTAAGTATCCCAATTATGGGCAATCTAGCAATTGGAGAGAAAGTACCCAAAAAAATCCATACTTTATGTCTCAATAAAACCTTTGACCATTAACCTAGCCTTATACCTACCAATAGTGCCATCCACAAGTGCTTTACTATGGAGACCCACTTGCATCCAATCACAGCATCAGAAGAGGCATCAACAAGCTCCAAATCCTCTTAGTCTCTAAATCTACCATCTCCATTAGCTTTTTCCATTGTTGATCAAGCATGCTATGTTGATAAGTGGTGGTTCAGAGAAAAAGCTTTTAATAGAGAGCTATAGTAATTGTGGAGATTGCGCTAGCGTGGAGGCTTCATGGCGTGTTGATGTGCATGCCCAACAGTCCACAAGTGGATTGTTCACGCATGAACAATGCGAGAGAGAGAGGGAGAGTGCCAGCAGTGAGAGATAGGAGAGGAGTTGGAGGAGATGTTGGAAATATTAATACATTCAACTCAAAACAAATTACATAAGTTCTCTATATAGAAAGAGCCAATCCTATTCTAAAAAATAAGAAACAAATCTAATCTCCTGAAGCATGAAAGAGCAAATCCCCTTAACAACTTGACTAAAAACCATATAACCATACCAAAAATAATAAACGTGGACTCTAAGAAAGACTAAACTTAACCCAAAAGCTGCCAACTAGGGCTTGTGTCCCTTATTAACCAACTAGACTGCCACGTGGCCACCTGGCATTTTATTCCTCACACTCCCTCTCAAGTCGAGGCCAGGAGAACGATAGCATGTCTTAAGCTTTGTGAGGCTAGATGCCCCACCACTCTTCTTCTTCGAGCTCAGAACTCTTCAACTTGTCAATTAAAGTCACGGTGTAACCTCTTACGACCTCTGGAGTTGTTGCTTCTGTAGCAACCTCAATAGTCGTCACGATGACTGTCGTTGTCTTTTCCTTTTCTTCTTGAAACATAGCTCGAATCTTCTCAAGGTCGGCAGGCGTAAAAAAATTCACATGAGGTGCTAGTAGCCCCATGGTGAGGCCTCCCAAACCTATCCCAACATCTATCCTGTAGATGGTTGGTGCATCCAAAATATTGGCATGGAGGATAAATGCGACTTGAGCCTCAGCCACTTTCTTTCTTGCACCCCACACTGGTCTCTAGAATAGCAAGTGCAAAGTTGTCACTCTTCAAAGTAGCCTCAACCTTTAGGACCTCCATCTTCTCCAGACGACTAAAGATGGTTTCAAGATCCATCTTTCCATTTATTGCCAGAATCTAATCATGCACCAGATGGTAGCGAGGATGTAACCTCGACAAGAACTTGACCACTTGCCATCGAGTATGTGCCTCCCCCTGTTTATTACAACAGATGGGCTCGTAGATGTCTAGTTCCTCAAATAGCGCCTCCACCTTCGTGTAGTAATCCGTCAAGGAATGATCTCCTTGACTGGATGTCCATATGCACATGTAGAGGTCAGTGATACACGCATTACTTGACTTCTAGGCATACCTCCTCTAAGGCCATCCAAATCTCGTATTTGCTCTTTCTTGGTTCCATCTTTCTATTCAGGTACTTCTTCGAAGAGAATACTAAGTTTGTCTTAGCCGCCAACAAATATCTTAAACATGCAAGCCATACGATGCAATTGGAAGCACCTTGAAGCTTGATGATTGTTCCTTAAACAACCACCTTGCCTTCTTCCATCGATAACGTGACTTCAATGTTGGCCATCTTCCTCAATATACAATCCTCCTACTCCATGTAAGCCGCTGGATGTGGTAGAAGAGGATTCATTAGGAATCCCCACAAGATCCCTTGGGCCTTGCGTAAGGCGCAAAGATCTTCCAAGGAATTTGTTAAGCAAATTCCCACATCGAGGAAGAAAGCCACACATGTGTGGACTTGTCGTTGATGTGAAGAGTACACGCACAAGCGAGAACTTCGTGCATGAACTCATCCTCTCGAATATGTGCACACCAAGGAGCTTAGATCGAAGGCTCTGATACCATGTGGAGATTGTGCTAGCATGAAGGGTTCTTAGCTTGTTGATGTGAGCACCCAACAGTCCATACGTGGACTGTTCACACATGAACAGTGAGAGAGAGAAAGGGAGAGAGCCAGCAGTGAGAGAAGAGGAGTTGGAGGAAATGTTGGAAATATTAATGCATTCAACTCAAACAAATTACGTAAGTTCTATATATATATATATAGAAAGCCAATCCTATTCTAAAAAATAAGAAACAAATATAATCAAATCTCCTGAAATAGTAAAGAGCAAATCCCCTTAAAAACTTAACTAAAAACCATATAACCATGCTAAAAATAGTAAACTTCGACTCTAAGTAAGACTAGACTTGACCCAAAAGCCACCAACTAAGGCCAGTGCCCCTTATTACCCAGCTAGACTGCCACGTGGCTTGACAAGCCTGCCACATGGCATTTTTTTCCTCACAGTAATCAAGGTAGTACAGGATGGATGGTGCATAGTCACATTTCTTTCTCAAAACAATAGGTAAATCAATCTATTCTTAAAACCATTTATTTATATAGTCATAGCCTTAACCACCTTCAAAACCAATATTAAAAGCATTCACATTCAAATCAAAAATAGCTATGACTTACTTTATAGGACAAGCTAAGATGTAATGTCTAGAATACATAAATAGGCCTCTAAATCGGATATCCCACCCCATAAGAGTCTCTAATGAGATGCACTAAAATGGTTACTGGTACATGTGGTATGAGCATGAGTGCATCCTCTAGAGATTCTGGCATGGCAACCTATGATTCGATAGTAGAGAAAAACGAAACAAACTCAAAAAAGATGACACCAACACTCATGTGATGTCAACTAGTCATAGGGTCAAGATATCAGCACCCATTTTGAGTTCAAAAATATCCCAAAAATACAACCTTCATTTATTAAGGAGACATCTTATGCAATCTTAGTTCACGAAGATGAACAAAAGCAACACAACCGAACCCCTAAGAGTAACATGGAATAGACTTTGGTTTGAAACATTACCTACAAAGTACACTCCTAAAGAACAATAGGCATCCAATTAATAAGACCTGCTTCAAATGTTTAAGAACACTCATGTAAGGAGGGAATAGGCTACATCCAAAAGATATTTGCTTTTTGTTAGCTACCTATTCTATTGAGAAATGTGGGGCAAGATCTCTTACATACAATTATAGATTTAAAGAATGTACATAATGTTGTAGTGTGGAATTCAAAGCCATTATTTATGCATACAGTCTTCAAATTGGCAGAGAATTAATTTCTTACTTGTATCAAGATACCCTTGATATAGTGTTGGCATCTACCTTGTTCTATAAGAAACCCTTGAAAAATCATCAATAATTGCCAAGTAAAATCTAAATCAAGACAATAAAGACATCAACTCAACCTCTCATATATCCATGTGTAATGCCAACAAGTCAAAGGGATTGGAAAATGAGGGCCATAAGTAGCATAAGTACTTCTATTTCTATGATGATTCTTAGGTTGACATGCTTCACACTAATGGTTATAATTGGTACAACTGAGGGAAGGAGAGAATGAGGAGTGAGAAGGGAGTAGGTGGTGGTGGGTGGACTATCGTGGAAAGGAGGATGCAGTGCCTAAGGGAGAAGGAGGTCGTACGCTACAAGAGTTGCACCAAAGGCCATGTTGCGAAGGAGTATAAAGATCAGGTGAGAAGTCTATGATGTAGGGGAGTCGACCACCACAGGGCAACATGTGTGGACGGTTGACGAGAGCAGGGGAATCGGTCTTCACTCCCTGCTCCACCTTAGGGTACACCATTACTAGAGGTAAATGCGCCTTGGTCGGGCAAACAGTTGTGATCAAGGCAATGCTCATATCGACTCTAGTGGGTGGAGGGTAAAGTGGCGCTGGAAGAATTGGGGGTGCACTTCAAGCGTGCATCCTTTGCAATGGCGAGGATACTCCTCTTTAGTTTACAGTAATATAACAAGATTGGTGCTTCCAATTGTCGAGGGTCTATAGCGTTGTCATCCTATGGTGGCTACCATTGTTCCACGATGAGGCAACGACAAAGCGACCACCTTAAAAGGTTGGGATTCCTGTGCGGATTGGGGGAATACTGCTGATGCTAAGGACGATGAAAGTAGAGGCGGTGGTCTCCCCTTTCGCGAGATTGAGGTCTTGCAATAGGATTGGACTTCAAGAGGGCGATCTCTCAGTCATACAGGCGGTTGTGGAGGTCACCATAGGCCATACGATTCCAACAATGCTTACTTATCATCGCGGTAGGGCCTCCTAAGCTCTATCGTGAACTATGGATGGCGATGGCAATGGAGTGGCTATGTAATCCTTTGCATAGGTGGTGCATCAGCAGTGGACCTTAACCAATGGAGGATAGCGATGGTGATCGATAACGGGCAGGGCTAGTGTGAAAAGTTAAGAGTCCAGCGGTTGTTGTGGCATGTATCATGGAGGAATTGCTGAAGATTGGGGGTCCTAAGATCATGGGGATTATGTCATGGATTCATCGAAAACTCATAACGCCACTAATTGCACCATTTTTGCAACTGATGGTGGCATAATTTGGAATTGGCGGGTCAAACCAAGCTTCCTTTTAGGGATGGAATCAATACTATGGTAGGGTCCACACACGTTTCTTTACTTGAGGGCATGTGTGGACTGGTCGATGGCTTGTTACGGGGTCCCTTTGGATCCAATTTTGGATCCAGACCTTTGAAGATATATGAAGCTCCATTTTTCACCCTTTTGTGCAAAGCAACGAAGAGAAGGTGTGCCTACAAGATTCGGCTAAGGAGACGACAAAGGCGATGCAACTGACATGCTAGATGGTGGTGCCAACACCAGTGAAAGACTCTCCGAGCCCACAAGGACCACAAAGCATGCAACAGGTGGTGGTGACCATCGACCCGCAAGAGGGCCTACTGTGCCAACGAAAGGTTCCGCTCCACACAGGAACGACGGGGATGCAAGGGCATTGAAGCTAGCGAGATGGAGACAACCACAATAAAGGGGGGTGCTTTACGGCCCCCGTTGGACTTTTAAGGGCAAGGGATGAAGGGTGGCTATTATCCGCTCCTCCATTGAGTCAAAAATGAATGCTACTGCCAAAGGTGAGCAGGTGGAGGTGGCTTTTGGTACCATAGAGGTGAGTGTTGGCAACGAGGAAGACATTGACTTGCTAACGAAAGTGGCAAGGTTCCGCCGGACTAAGGGGGCGCTGCTCTTGGTTCCCAATCAATAGGATCCCTTAAGAAGGGCAACATTGGGTGGGTATCTTCATTCATAGGGACCCACTCTAGTGTTGCTGCAAGAGACTAAAATGGAGAAATGCTACATGAGAGTGGAGGGAGGTGGTTGGTGGATTCATGGAAGCTTTCCTTTCCTTGAGCATTGTTGGGAAATTGGGTGGAACTATTGTGGCATGGCAAGAGGACATCTTTATACTAGAAGATTCCATCATTGGTTCTCATGTATTGACAGTGAAGGTGGTGAGGAGTGGCAACCTCCAATTGGTGATCTTCACGATTTATGGTCCATCTAATGATGCTATTCGACTGCAACTTTAAGAGGATTTGCTGCAGGTGATGGATAGATTCCAAGGCAAGCCTTAACTAATCGAGGGTGATTTCAACGTCACTCTCATGGCAAAAGACAAACCTGAAGACAGAGGAAGGCAACATCAGGGCTCAAGGCTTTTGTAGAGTTCGTTGCCACTCATGAGCTCTTGGACCTATTGCCTAGCTCATGTGCATACGTAGAAGAACACCATAAGCCAAAAATCTAGGATTGACAGGTTTCTTTGTAGTGTCAAGATGGCCTAGGTGCTCCCCTTAGCAGAGGTTAGACCACTGGACAAGCCTTTCTCAAATCACACATTGTTGTTACGCCAAACGAATAAGAATAGGCAGTTTAGGACATATTTCAAATTTGACAAATTTTGGTTGCTGGAGGAGGAATTCAAATAGCTGGTGGAGAAATAAAGGTCCTTTCAACTAGCTGGATTGGTGACGACAAGATTGGCATCAAAGCTTTGTGAGATGAGAACCTTTATGAAGGCCTACAAGAAGGAAATCAAGGAGCAGGGCCAAGAAGAAGTCTGAGGCACTAGCTGAGATTGCTAGGTTGGATAAGAGGGAGGATGTGGGCAACCTTTTAGCAGAGAAGTAGGAGGCCAGGGCTAGACATTTGGGCACAGTCCAAGTAAAGGATAGGAAGTAGGAGATGGAGTGGAAGGTGAAATATAGACAGAGATAGCTGAATGAGGATTCCAACACAAAAGACCTCCACACGATGGCATCTGATAAGAGAAGAAACTGAATTGAAAAGTTGATGATGAATGAGATTGAATTCTTTGGGAGGGAAGAGATGGGCAGGGTAGCGGCTGAGTATTACATAGCCTTCACGGGAAGGAGGATGGGTCGATGGAGGTGGATGGGAGGGAGGCTAGATCGATTACAGCTTTACAGGAAAGCATGCACAGACTACGCCTTTTTTTAGGAAGAGGTGAGGATAGCTATGTGGAGTCTAAATGCAAATGGTTGCCCTGGACCAGATTTTTTTCTATATACTTCTATGAGGAGTTCTGTCCTTTGCTGAAGGAGGTTGTTATGGAAGTAATGTCAATTTTTTTTGAAAGGGAAAAAGGGTGGTGATCCTTTAAATCCCACCCAGATATTTATTAAAACAAAATGTTAGAATTTACATCAAAAGGCAACACTCCAACTCAACACCAAAGATTTCGCAACCCCCACAAAATTATCTACATAGGGGTGTTGTCCCCTAAACACCACTTCATTCCTCCCCAGTCAGAGCGCCCATAGAACCACCAACGATCTGGCCCATTCTTTCCTCGACCGGAACACCTGACTCTCTCTGTTGACCCCGCCACATCTAAAAGACCGCCAGAAATCCGCCTAGGAGTCAATTTCCCACCACCGATCATCCATTTGTTCCCAAGTCCATTTCGCCATTGGCCAAGCAAAGAAGAGATGGTCAATATCCTCGTCCGCTTGGCCGCAAAGCGGGCAGGACCTGTCTGCTTTGCGGCACCCAGCGGGCTCTCCACGTCCTGGTCACCAGTCGTCCTCTCCTGAGGAGCCATGCGAATATTCTGACCTTCAAAGAACAGGAGGCCTCCCAGAGTTGGCTGCAGTCTCTGACTAAGTCGATATTCCCCATCGTGGCTGGGCCGCCGAGTCTCCTATATGCCTCCCGCACCAAGAAATCTCCCTCCTCCCACCCGAATCGGTCCATACTGTCTTCCGGCTGCCAACCCTGGAGATCCTGCAATAGCACCTACATCTCTGCATACCTCTGGTCTGACAAGTTGCCCACAAAAGACGGGCACCACGCGCCGCTCCACACCACCATCGAGGCCCCTCTGTCAGCCACCAGTGCTACAAGCCTAGGGAATCGCTCTGCCAGCGCCCCATCACCTGTCCAGTCGTCTGTCCAGAATCTAAACACTTCGCCCTAACCAAGCACCGGGATAAAAAAAGAGCGGACCTTCGGTGCCACCTGAGACAAACTCCTCAAGAAGTGTGACGCTCCTCTCGTAGGCAAAGTGAGGAGCTCCCAACTCATTAGTCGGCCATAGCAAGAGTGCAGGATCCTTCCTACCAAAGAGATCTCCCCCCGCAGTAGCATGTCGATCCATTTCGTCAGAAGGCTATCATTCATCCTCCCTACTTCCTTAACTCCCAATCCCCCCTCCCTGAACGACAGACAAACCTCGTTCCACGCCACTAATCTCACCCATTTTCCTCCCGCCCCATAGTTAGTCCAGAAGAAATCTCTCAAGCAGCTGGTGATTTTGTCCTCCACCTTCCGAGGCATCTTGATCACAGAGGAAAAGTAAACCGGTATTGCGGAGAGCACTACCTTGAGAAGGACCAGTCGCCCTCCTTTAGATAACATCTTGGACGCCCAGCCCGAGAGCCGACCCTCAATCCTTTCCACTATCAGTGTCCAGTCCTGCGCTAAGATCCTTCTATCTGTCAGGGGTAACCCCAAATACCGAATTAGAAGGGTCCCCTCTCCAAGCACCTCCTAGCCTCCCACCTCTACAGGGGACTAGCAGAGGTCATTCCTAAGGTGTAAAGGTTTTTTTCACCTTTTGTTGGCACTGGTAGTGTCTTCAGATTTTGGAGAGATGATTGGATAGGAGATGGGCCCTTAAGTAACTAATGAAACTATATGTGCATGGTACAATTACATTATTTTTAATGTAGTTTCAAAACTTAATACGAGTAATTAACGTAATAATAGGACTAATAAGTAAATTGGCATCCTTGCATATAGATGATTTAATCAATGTTAATTTATGCATTTTTTATATGTTATTACATAAATATTTTATTTATGCAGGTGACACAGAACAATTGAAGCCCTATTAGTATAAGTGCATGGAAAGGAGAGGCCAAATTCTTTATTCCTACCCTCTATGATTTCAATTAGACACTTGCTAAATTAATTAACTTAGGTTGGGCCTAATTCTCTGATTGGGCTCGATTTAAGTTAATTAATATTTGATTGGGTCAAGTCCATTCTAAGTTAACTAACCCAAACTTTTTTTTTTATTCTCATTTCTATCCTTCCTTCACCTTATCATCCATTTTTTATTTTTATTTTTATTTTTATTTTTCAATCAATTTCACATGCACACACTCTCCCACGTACTCGTAACCTCCTTGCTTCCCCAACTCCTCGTAACTACCCTCCCCCCATCCCTCTTCGTATCCTCTTCCTCCCCATCGAAACTACCCAGGTAGCAACACCACTCTCCTTCCCTTACCTCTCCTCTCCTCTCTTCTCTCGCTCTCAGCCTCCACCGCTACTGCAGCCTCAAACCACCAGGGCTACACCCTCTCCACCTCCTCTATCTCTCTCACAGTCCCTAACTCACTCTCCCTCTTAATCTCCTCCTTCCTATCCTTTTCCCTTTCCTCTTCTCTCCTCTACACAACAACCCAACACCACTACCACCTACCTTCCTCCATCACCACCAGCTACAACAACATCACCACTGACGTCATCCCCTCCTCTCTTTTTCTCTCCTTCCCCAACTTCTTCCCATCCTTCTCCACTATGTTAACCCCCCCGCCCCCTTCCACCTCTACAACAACCCAACACCACCGCCGACTATACCACCACAATCACCACCAACCACCACAACCGCTCCTCCTCTGCGCTCCCTCCTCCGATACTCCCTCTCACTCACGACCTTAACCTCCCCTGTTTTTCCTTTGTCCCACCTTCCCCCCCCCCCCCCCCCACAACAACTACCACTACCCACCTCCACAACCGCCACCGACTACCGTCAACAACCAGCAGCAGCCCCTCTTTCTTAACCTCCCCTCTCCTTTGTCACCCTCCCTTTCCCCCTCTCCTTCTCAACCAACCACGCCACCACCATTATCGCCCAACCATCTTCCCTCTTCTCCTCTCCACTCCAAGTTACTACCACTTCCAATAGCCTACCAACTCCTCTCTGTTGAGCAACCGCCAGCCACCTCTGCCAACACTGCTTTAACCAACGGTCAACATCTCCTCAGCTCCTTTCCACTAAGAATCACTCGCAAGCACATCAATTGTGCCTCTGACTCCTCAATGTCTATGACATGAGCCTCCTCTCCCTCTCATTTTATTTATTCCAATGTTTTAATTGTTTAAGTAGCAATAACAACATATTAAGAACTGTTATAGAATTTTATACATCTAAATATGTTTCCAATCTCTCTTGTTCAATATAGTCAAAACTTTATATAATATTATATTTCTTTTTAAACTTTCAACTAACACCTATGATTGATAGTCTAATGTGCATTTAATCGTAGCATTTGTTGAATAGGAATCTACGTTCAAGTTTTATATAAATAACTTAATATTTTTGTTAAATTTGTTACTAGTTAAAGTTACTGTTTATAAAGATCAATAAAAACAAAAAAATCATATTTGTATAATTTTAGATTGTTAAGTTTCTTTCTTTAATAGTTGTTGAGTGATATTTCTATAATTATTTATGTAATTAATGCTTAACTAATGTTAGTCTAAGGATAATTTGGATTAGATTGTATTTAGTTAAGCAAGATCAAGCAATTAGGTCATTTTATAAATAATACATACTTTTTGACTTTTATGCCATTTTTCCTTCAATTATATCTGGTACATTGATGTGTTTATTTTTATATGTGCAGATACAAAATTTCAAGTTGATCGGACCAAGGTTGCATGGACTTTCTAATCTGAGCTCACTTGTAAGATGACTGAGCCTACTTGGATATATTCGGAGACGCAATTCACTTAGATCCTAACCCAAATTAGGAACCTAATTACCTATCCTCGAAACCCCTTATGACCAATCAAAACCTTGTCCTAAAACTTATAGTGGTCAACCACTTAGGATACATAATCCTATCCACCCAAAATCCTAACAAAACCTAGGAAAACCTAGAAAATATCCTAACCCAACAAACCTTATTTGCTCATTTATTTCATCTTCCGATAAATACTATTTTAAATAATCAAAATACACTATAATTTATTCATCACTGGATCTAAATCGTAGGGTCCTTAATTGTTTACCAAAATTCTTACCTTAAAACCCAAAACTAAATCATATTCATAATCCTAAACTTAATCTCAAAATCCATAACAGCATAACACACCTCTAGTATTTTGGCTATAACTTTTTCATTTTAAATCCAAATTAAGTGATTCAAGTTGCATTAGAAAGCTTATTTCGAGGGCGACAACTTTGCTTTTATGTGTAACTTGAAATTCGAAACAAAAAGAGGCAAAAAGTTTGAGAGAATCACAGCCCTCCATTATCCTCTCAAACCCATCCTAGCCCTCCATCAATTCCAACAACTCCTAACCTATTCTATCCACCTATTCCTTCATCCTACCATTGATTCCTAGACTCCTAATCCTAACCCTTTATTTTGGTGATCCAAGGCAACTTAGATCAACCAATCAAAAGCCTTCTTGAACTATATATAAACACCCTAGCCACCCCCCTTAGGATCATTCCTTTTCACTTCCAAATAGATTCACCAACTAGAACTAGTCCTCTACTTCTTTCTCCCCTTGGAGATTTTGAATGCACCTTCGCATCCATACCTACGTAAACGCTCCAGACTTCACCTTCGAAGCCCTTAGCATTTTTCTAGTCTAGTTCTAATTGTAGTAATTTAGTTTTAGTTGTACTTTTCTTCCTCTAGAAGCATTCATCTATTTGTAATACTAGTTTTACTTGTACCAAAATTTTATTTTATTAAATAAAATTCTAGTATTTATTTCCAACTTGTCTTCAAGTTATATACTTTCTGGTTAGAAGTTGCATGCTAGATTAGTTCTAATTCTAATAATTATCCTACTTGATCTTTGATTGTAGTTCTAGTTTGAAAAGTGCTTTTAATCTATTTGCCTCCCTGTGAATAACTTAAACTCGCATACTTTTTATTCGAAAAATCTTACGAGTTCGATCTGATTTACAAATTTGAAAAGCTTCTGTGCACATTTACTACTACGAAAAGTAATTTCTCACAATCACATCCATATTTAGAACACTTTTTGGCATCATTGCCAGAGAAGCAACGGATTTATTTTCGTCTTTTCTCTTTGTATTTGTCTCTAATTTACTAATCCATCTTGTCTTGTGTTTGTTGATTCAGAAAATCCAAAGAAAATGGCAGAGCAAGACAAGCGTGATTCGATGATTTAGAGGTAAGTACACTTAAATTAGGATTAGATTCAATTTCTACATTAAAAAACTCCAAACAAAAAATTTATGTGCTTTGCTTGATTCATAGGATAGAAAGTTGCTTTGGTTTATTTGCTTTCCATAAAAAAAAATAAAATTCTTTTTGATGGACATTATCACTTTTAAATCAACAAAATTACCTCCTTCAAATTCAAACAACCAAATCCATTTTTAAAAAAACATTTTCCAAATTTTTACATATTCAAAAATTCTGAAATTTCTCTTGGACGTAGGTATTAAAGTCAAAAAGATTGTGTCCAAATTTTGCACCCATCTGACATATATTGCATTTTTAAAAGTTAGTCAATTGCACTGATATCAGATTTAATTTTCTACATTTAAAAAATCATAGGAATTTTTGTAGTAGTTCAATTGATTTGAAATTTTCAGCATTGGATTCCTTTAATAATTGAGAATCTCAAAGAAATCCAAACACTGATTTGGGGGGTCAAAATAAACCTAAAGACCCCATGCACAATTAAATTTGAAAAGAATAGTAAATGTTTATTGAAAATTTTGAAAAAAAAAATTCTGATCAACCTACCTAATAGTGCACTTGGGCCATTGTTTCATTTGCTTAGGTCACACCACACTTGACCTTGTAGACTTAACTTTCATCATTTAGAGATACATCCACTCTTAAAATTTTTACTTTAAGGAAGAACACACTTGCACTTCATGCTTAAAGAAAATTTATCAAATAAATTACAACTTGTGAAACTTCTTATGTGTCTCACTAGAATCTTATTTGAATTTATCTAATCAAGTGAACCATAAAATATACTGAGTTTTGTTTTTATTTTCGGAATGGATTTATGAGGTAATTTTTTCCTCAACTATATAAAGGTGAATGGGCTATTTGGTAAAGTAAGAAAATTCATTTTCTTAAATTTGGTATTAGAGCCAAATTGAGGACTTCACCAAGAACACCCTAACCCTACCACCAAGCTCACCATCACCGCCACTGTCGCCTCCGGCAACAGCATCAACCAGCCACAACGCTGCCACTACCAGCCAACAAAGCCGCCGTTGCCAGCAGCAACAATAGCGTCGCCGACCTGCCACCATCGCCGCCGCTAGAAACTATGGCAAGAGGGGTGTAGAAGGGGTAGCACCACCTCTTTTACTTTTCTCCACCTCCCTTCTCTTGCTATTGAACATCTTCCGACAGTAAGGAGAGGGTTGTAGATCCCTATCTCCTTTGTTTCGGGGTCTAGGAAGATCCTCCACGTGTTGGTGATGAAGTTCTAGAGCGAGGATCTTCCGGAAAGGAGTTTGAAAGGTCATCTTGGATGGTAAAATCAAATCAGATCTTTACTTCTGTTTGTTTTGGGGTGTGTATTTTCCTTTAATGCATGTTTTTAGCATGTGTATTCCCCTTGAGTATTGACCGCGTGTGAGCAGAGATTTTTAAGGTGTGTATTCCCTATTTGGTGTATTTGTTAGGGTGCGTATTCCCCGTTTTCTATCAGTTTTCATATCTGAGTGTGAAGAAATTCAGGGGTGTGTACCCTTTCTGTGGTGCATTAAAATCAGTTTGTGACAGTGTGTTTCAGTGAACATGGCAGTGTCTCAATCAGAGATTGTGCTAGGAACCGCCATAGGTGATACTCTAACCACTGATGTGACGTGGTTGATTGATTCAAGTGCCTCTAATCATTTATCCGAGAATCTACAGTGCTTTGAATAGATTCAACTTGTCTCTCGAGGTCATACAATACAGGTGGCTGATGGGCAACTTGCTCCTATTAGTAGTCAGGGAAAAATTAATGTTACCCCTTCTATGCAGCTTAATCATGTCCAGTTTGTTCCAGATTTATCCATGAACTTGCTCTCTGTCAGTGATATCAATAAACAGATGAATTGTCGTGTCATCTTTGATGAGCGTGGATGCCTTTTCCAGGATAGAATGATAAGGAAGACTATTGGTAGTAGATATAAAGGAGGTATTTACCGACTTTAGTAGGGTCCCATCGCTGCAACATGTCGAGTTAGTACCACATCTGGAAGTGCTCTACAGTGGCATAAACGGTTGGGTCATCCTTCTTTGGAGAAATTACGCAAGCTTATTCTTCATGTCAACCTAAGAAGCACCATAGATCTTCCTTTCCAACTACTACAGAACCACGTTTGTTTTCGTGTTTTCAGTTAGTGTGTCTTGATGTTTGGGATCCCAGTAGGACTCCTGACAGAGCAGGACATCGATACTATTTGATTGTGGTTGATGATTTTTCCATATTGTCATGTTTATTTCTCATGAAGAATAAATCTGAAATGGGTCCACTGATTGAGAAGTTTGTGTTGATGATAAAGAATCAGTTTGATGTTTGCATCAAAACTATTAGATTTGATAATGCATTGGAGTTTTGTACCTGTCAGCTAGCAGAATTCTATAGTTTACATGGCATAATTCATCAGACTTCATGTCCTTACACCTCTCAGCAAAATGGAGTCGCAGAGAGGAAGCACAAACATATCATTGATATGGTCAGAGCTCTTTTTATCCATAACAATGTGCCACAGAGCTACTTAGGAGATGCAATTCTGACAGTTTGCTACCTTATTAATAGATTGCCCTCCTCGGTGATTCACGAGTAGATACCGTGGCAGGTGCCTTATCCAAATGATGAGTTGTTTGATCTTCCACCCAAGACATTTAGGTGCATGGCATTTGTACATCTTTGACTTGGAAGTGATAAATTAGCATCTAGAACAGTCAAGTGTGTGTTTCTTGGCTATTCTCGTACTCAAATGGGGTATCAGTGTTTTGATCCCCTACACTAGAGACATTACATCAATGCAGATGACATCTTTCATGAGGTTGTACCCTATTTTTCTATTACTACCAGGCAGGTGCAGAGCATGCTGGAGTGTGCTCTTGTACCAATTACTTCTATACAATTTGGTATATTCACAAATAATAGTAACTCTTCTCAGGCTACTAAGCCAACTGCCAGCACATTCAGGCCAGTACCAGCAGATGATGGGACCTTCAAGGGTCACACCTATTAGTTGCCAGTTGTTTATAGGGCAAAGCCCCTCCATCTATTCCACAGACTCCTCAGGTTAGTGTTGATAACCTAGAGGTTGTTTCTACTCAGGAGGCTTCTTCAGATACAGTGTCAGCAAGTGTAAAGCGTGAGAGTCTGTCACCTATGGATGTTTCTCCAGGTTCTGATTCCATGAGTACTGATGAGGATATCACTATTACTATCAGAAAGGCCCCACAATATTGTGCCCAGTATCGTACTGTTGGGAAAGTTGTTTATACTGATTCTCTAAGTTCAAAATTTCATGCATTCACAGCTGTTGCATCCAGTGTTGAGTTACCTACCTCGTACTAGCAGGCTCTACTACATCCACACTTGAAGGCAGCTATGGAGATGTCTGCAATTACTACCAAAGGTACTTGGGAATTGTCAATTCTACCGTCTGGCGTGCACCTTATTGGAGCCAGATGGATCTTTGCTTTGAAATACAACCCAAATGGGTCTATTTTAAGGTATAAGACCTAGACCTATGGGGTGAATTTCTTTAACACATTCTCCCTTGTTGCACAACTCTCCACTGTTCGCATTCTTATCTCTGTTGCAGCTCATTATGATGGCAGTTACATCAACATGATGTCAAAAATACATTTCTGTACAGAGACTTAGAGGAGGAGATCTGTATGCAGCAGTCACCTGAATTTGAGGTTCAGGGGGAGTGTGTATGCAGGCCTCGTAAGGCCATTTATGGTCATAAGCAGAGCTCCGGGGCATGGTTTCAACACCTGTCTGAGGTGTTTGTTTTTGGGATGCAGAGATCATCTGACCATTCACTATTTGTGAGGAAGACCAGCAGGGGTACAATTGCTTTACTTGTGTATGTGGATGACCTTACCCTTACAGGTGATGATGCAGAGGGTATATCTCAGGCGAAGGAGTACTTGGCAAACCAGTTTGCCATGAAAGATCTTGAGAAGCTGAGATACTTTTTAGGCATTGAGTTTGCCAAAAGTAAGCAAGGGACAATTATGTCGCAGAGGAAGTATGCCCTTAATATTCTTCAAGAGACAGACATACTAGGATCCAAAGATGCAAATATTCCTATGGATCCTAAAATTCACCTTTTTGAGAATACTATAAAGCTAAAAGACAAGAAGGCATATCAACAACTAGTAGGAAAGTTGTTATATCGAACTATCACTAGGCCAGATATTAGCATTGCCGTGAGTAAGCTAAGTCAGTCCTTAAATAGCCCACTGATATTCATTGGTAGGCTGTAATGTAGGTATTGAGGTACATCAACAGATGTCTAAGTAGAGGCATTCTTTTTCAGAGGAAGGCACCCATGTCTGTTGTTGCATACTCAGATGCAGAATATGCAGGTGATGTTGGTGACTAGCGATCTACTATCGACTTCTGTACCTTTGTAACTGGAAACTTGGTGACTTGGAGAAGCAAGAAACAGAGTATTGTTTCACGCTCTAGTGTTGAGTCTGAATACGGAGCCAGAACACATACTGCAGCTGAGATGATATGGATCAGGTCTCTGTTACAAGATATTCATGTTAATGTTCAAGAGCCTATGGAGATGCATTGTGACGACCAAGCTGCCACCTACATTGCAAGCAATCCTATGTTCCGCCAGAGAATAAAACATGTGAAAGTGGATTGTCATTACACCAAGAGTTTGATTCAACAGGATCTACTTCGTACTACTTGTCTTACCTCTTCAGACTAGACTGTTGACATGTTTACCAAGCCATTATTTTACCCCCAGTTTGAGAAGTGTAGAAACAAGTTAAGTATGATAGATATATATATGCTCCAGCTTGAGGGGAAGTACTGAGTTTTGTTTTCTATAGTAAGGATGTTTCGTTTATTTTTATTTTCGTAGTAGATTTATGATGTAATTTTTCCCTCACCTATATAGAAGTGAAGGGACTATTTGGTAAAGTAAGAAAATTCATTTTCTTCAACTTATACTAATACAAGCATTAAACCCTAAAACTCACCACATCAAATAAACTTGTATTGTGAACCCCTTTGTTTGGCACACATACACTTTTGAATTAAATTAATTGGACAAGCACCCCCCATGCCCATCATCCAATCTCATGCACTTTAACTCCTAAATCCTAATTAATTTGATAGACGTGCCAACTAAGTTTGATTTTATTTTCCAAACTGGAGTTATACCTAGTTGATTGTATCTAAGGCCTTGTCTATTTGGGCCAACTGATGATAAGAAAGGTCGATGCGGTAATCATATTAACCTCTAGTGGTGTCTCACCGTACGTGGTATCCTAGGGGTTCCCACCCTTCTAGCCAGACAAGTACTTCAACGGTTAGGTCATTTAGCTAGGTTAACG
Source organism: Thalassia testudinum (assembly GCA_037157565.1). Classification (NCBI taxonomy): domain Eukaryota; kingdom Viridiplantae; phylum Streptophyta; class Magnoliopsida; order Alismatales; family Hydrocharitaceae; genus Thalassia; species Thalassia testudinum. The sequence continues at coordinate 10,143,689 of JAZHRO010000078.1, read as the reverse complement.
AAATTTGAACTAAGTCTAATAGGTGTAACCCTTTAGAGCTAGAATTTGATTGCTTGTATTGTACACACACTTCTCTCTTGTTATGTCCACATCTATAACATTCTTCCAAGTGTATGTAGGGAACTAGATCACAAAATCCACACTTGATGCTACCTCTGCAAAGAAAACCAAGGAGGCGAGTAATTATTGGTGAATCCAGTTCTACATCTGACTTGGACTCTAAGCTTGATTTGATGCCTAACCCAACCAACCCGAATCCACAACCGAATTAGATAGATCCTCAATTTGAGATTAAGCACTTCACTATCCAACTCCTACCTCATTTTAAGGGCAACAATGATGAAGGCCCCTTTCAATTCTTAAAAGAATTTGTAGCCATTAGTGAGAATTAGAATTCCTAATCTACATGATGATGTACTAAAAATGAAACTCTTCCCTTTTTCCCTAAAAGAAAAAGCTAGTCATTGATTTAGGTCTATAGGAAGGCCCGTTAATACATGGGGGAGCTAAGAAGCATATTCCTGGAGAAATTTTTCTGGAAAAATCAATGCACTTAGAAGAGCTATCATCACCTTCTCCCAACACCATAAAGAACCATTGCATTCATGGATTTAATTTGAAAATACCCGCATCATGAGGTTCCCAAATGGCAAATGATCATATGAGAAGCCTTGTAGATGCCGCCTATGGAGAGAACTTGATGAGTAAGGATGAAAACAATGCGTTTGATTTATTTGATATTATGAGTGAGAATTCCCTAAGCAATGCCTCCATGGAAACTTATGGAAGATCCAAACAACCTAGAGGTGGAATTTATGAGGTAATGTGGATATAAATTTAATTTGTGAAAAACTGGACAAAGTTGAGGTTGTATCTAAAAAGCTAGATAAACTAATGAACCGAAATAAGAAGGGAGCAACCCTCCCATCACCCACTATCCAAGCTCCCTCAGGGAGGGAGTTTGTGAAAAGCTGTACATGGCTCAAGATGCAAGCCAACTAACCTAGGGTCCTTCTCAAGGGACCCACGTAGAGACCTTTGATCCCTGCTATCTTGACTCTACACTCCTATCCTCATCATCACCTGGATATGAGGATGTGTCGGCTATCCAACGAAACAATAGAAATCCTTTCTCCAGCACTTATAATCTTGATTGGAGAAATCACCTGAATTTTTCTTAGAAAAGCCAAGGCCAAGGAAACCAACAAATTCCACAACCTAGACCCTATCAAAAGGACACTAGCTTACCTAATAACTATAACCAGAGTCAGACCTACCAACCCGTGCCCCCTAACCAGCCTAGCCAAACCAGGTTGGCTTTCTTGAATCAAAACAAGTGATGGACAAAAATATTTCTATGTTGCCAGCTATGCAACAATTGATCCAGTCCATCAAGGATCTAAAGAACCAAATAGGGCCTAAACCTAATCATAAACAAACTGGTGCCCTCCTATCCCAACCTATTCCGAACCCTAAAAACATGCCTAATCAAGAACATAATCCTCAAGGGTTCTAGCAAAACAAAGCTTATCAAGCTCATATGATTTAACAAGCTCCTTTGACTCCCCCTAGTTTTTATTCATCTCACGTTCCACATCTTTCTGCACCTATCATTCATACTCCTCAGAGGAATCAATATCCACCTACTACTGCTAATTCCATTACCCTAAGAAGTGGCAAGACCACTTAGGATCCCATGCATCGAAATTAGATAATTCACCAAGATCCTAATAAATCAACTCTAATTAATACACCTGAGGGACGAGATCTAAGCTCATGATTTTGAGGACCCCAAGATCTAGATTCCTTTTCCTGAGGCCCTCAATAGACCTAGGAAAAAGAAGCTTGAGCCAAAGAATGAGAGCTGGTTCGATGTGTTCAAACAAGTACAGATTAATATCCCACTTTTGGAAGCTATTGAACACATCATAGCTTAAGCCAAGTTTTTGAAAGAATTGACTACTACTAAGCGCAAGTCGAAATCAAGTAATCATGAAAAGGTAATCCTTTCCTAACAAGGTAGCTCTATTCTTTTAAAAGATTTACCTATCAAAAAGGGAGACCCAGAAACCCCTTGATTTCTTGCAAAATTTGTGAGCTAGCCTTTGATAAAGCTTTAATTGATTTAGGAGCTTCCATCAACCCAATGCCCACTAAGATGTATGAGATGTTGGATTCAGGGACCATAAACTTATTGAAATTCAAATTCAAATTCAAATGGTCGACCAATCCATAAGACGTCCACGTGATATTTTGAGGGATGTGATATTTTGAGGGATGTAATTATGTGAATTGATCATTTCTACTACCTCGTAGATTTCATTATCTTGGGTCTTGACATTCCTGAGGATTTAAGACAGGCCCCTATTATTCTTGAAAGATCATTTTTAGCAATTGCGAAGGCCCTGATTGATTGTAAACATGAGAATATACAAATAGCCTTGGGGATGAAAAGATGAAATTAAAACTTTTTCAAGCTATTGAGGAATAGAACAAAAGTTATGAGTTTATTGAGGAACTTAAGCAGGTTGAGGGTCTAATTGAAAATGTCTCTTTGAAAGACTCAAAATGGAAGGAATATTCAGAGTATGATACATTTTTCTTTGATAATCAAATTTCTAATAATCCTAAAACCAAAAGCTTTCTATTCGACGTTGAGATAGAATATAAAGAATCCAATAACTCTTAATATGAGACATTTCTTTTTGATGAGGAGATTTCTGAGAAATCTGATATGGAAGAATTTACATTCTACTTTGAGCAAACTTTCTTGCCTAAAGTAGGTGAAGCTTAAGGATTTGAATTTAAACTTGATGAACCTTTAATGACTAGTTTCACTTTTCCATCAGATTTAGATGAGCCTAAACTTGAATCATTTTCTATGAAATTTGATTACATATCTGATGTAACCAAGTCTATTACATATATGATGTAACCAAGTCTAATTTTAGCATTGATCATCTAAAAGACTTAGACTTCAAGGAAGAAAGAGAGGAGTTGGTGGAACTAAGAGATTTTCTTGGGAGATAATATCAATGATCTAAGGGTGCCTCTACTCGTGAAACATCAAACTCTTTATAAGTTTCCTTATGACTTAAGTAAATTTAATTTCTATAAACTCAAGATAGCCAAACGTCTACACCCCCACTTCAAATCTCTTTATCATTGGACTCAACACTTTATGAATCACACATCTTTTATACCTGGATTACCTACCTTCAGTCTCAATGCACCTCTTGTCTTTAACACTAAATGCTACTGGATCAACTTATTCTGATTTATCTCTCTTGTATCCGACCCTCTGGCATGGGGTTGCATCACCAACTTGTTCGCATTTGTGGACATTTGATTTTGAGCTTCCTTGATCTATCTATTATTATACTCTTGGCCCTTTCTTCTTTATTGAAAGATTCATCTTTTTAAGGGTCTATGTCTAACTATGGACATAAAATTCAACGCTTGTTAGAAGGCAACCCAACATTTTTAAATAATCTTATTATTGCTTTGAAATTTTTATTTAGATGTTTTGATTTCTTTAGAACTCTCAAATTTTTAGGTAACATCTATTATTCTTTTATGTTTATTACATGCATTGATAACATTGTATGAAATAGACATAGGGGGTAGATAATACTTTTCAAAGTGATTCTTATTTATTTCAAGAATTATAGGTATTAGTAATTTTTCTTCAATTAGTTGTCATCAAAAAATAGTACTTATTTTTAAAAAATAAAAAGAAAAGAAAAAAAGATGAAAAAAATCGTAATTTATAGAATTTAAGCTATAAAATATTAGAAACTTTGATTTTGAGTATTTACCGATCTTAAGAAAAGTACAAAGAAAGTCTTTCCGCTTAGACTTTTCAAGTCATGTTGACTTAATTTTCTTAAGTATATACCTAAATCTGGATTTATTTTCCCAAGACTTTGAAAGGAGTCTGAAAAAGCTAAAAATATTAAGTCAAAGGAGTCATAAGTGAATGAGTTATCGTTTCGCCTTTTGGTTTAGATAGTCTTGGAGTTTTAAGCATCTTCACTTGCACAGTGCATTAACTCAACTTTTAGGCAATTTTGTTTCCTTAGTGGTCAATAAGATTTAATCTTAGGGCAAGTAGATCCAAAGGACCTTGCCGTATTTCTAACTCTTAGGACTATTCCTATTTGTAGGGGAATAGATTTAGAAAGGATGAAAGAGTCACTCACCTAGAAAAATGACTTGGAGGACAAAAAATATAGATATTCAACCTTTAAAAAATGAGAAGCAGAAAAATATGAAAAAAAAACTCAACCAAATAAAGCATCTCGCTACAAATAGGTGCAATTCCGCCAAATAAATGCATCTCACAACATATGGACGTTACCCTTTTCAATTCCAAAATAAAAACACCTCACTACAAAAGGATGTTTATCCTATATGAAAAAAAAATTACAGAGAAAAATTAGGAATAAGAAACCAATAGGTCTAACAGGGGAGATATACACTTAGTATGTTGACCTCGGACTAGAAAAATGGTGAGGAGAAAGATGTCAAATCTTAGTATGGCTTAACCGAAGACAGGATTGTCTCAAAGAGAGTACAGAAATATTCCAAGTTTTATTGGATACAAGGAATTAACTTAATTGCCAATGTAGTGAGTCACACTATTTCACACACAAGATGCTTGTTTCTCACATTCAATTCGAACCCTGGGTAGGTCGACTTATACAAAGAAAGTTCCTCTAGCAACCCAAGTCCGATGGCTAATAAGATTCCTAATTTGATTTAGGCGATCCGAATTTGAGTCGATACTTTAGAACTGCTGAGTCTTCGACGTTAAGGCTTTGTATATAATTCCTTTGTTTTGGTAAAGAATCGAGATTGATGATTTTGATGTAGTTTAGCTCAAAACTCGTAAGTTGGTTTCCCATGTAAATATTGTTTTCTTGCAAGTTTTTCACTTAGTGTTTTGCTCGAGGGTCAGCAAAAATAGGCTTAGGAGTATGATATTTCTATAATTATTTATGCAATTAATGCCTAACTAATGTTGGTCTGAGGGTAATTTAGGTGATATTACATTTAGTTAGGTCAGATTAGGCATTTTATGTCATTTTGTAAATAATGTATACTTTTAGTCTTTTATGCAATTTTTCCTGTAATTGTAACCGATACCTTAATGTGTTTATTTTTATATATGCAAATACAAAATTGTAGGTTGATCAGAGTAAAGTTGAATGGACTTTCTGATCTGAGATCACTTAGAGGAGGACTGAGCCTAATTGGTGGACTTATTTGAAAACCTAACTCACTTAGACCCTAGCCCAAACTAGGAACCTAATTACCTAGCACAGAGACCCCTTAGGACCAACCAAAACCATATCTTAAAACCTATAATGATCAACCACTTAGAATACCTAATCCTATCCACCCAAAATCAAACCTAGGAAAACCTAAAATATATCATAACCCAACAAACCTTATTTAGTCATCCATTTTATCATCCAATAAATACTATTTTATATGATCAAAACATATAATAATTTATCCACCACTAGATCTAAATCCCAGGGTCCTAAATTGCCTACTTAAATCCCTCTCTTAAAACCCAAAACTAAATCATATTCCTAATCTTAAACTTAATCTCAAAATTCGTAACAGCATGACACACCTTTAGCATTTCGACCATAACTTTTTCATTTCAAATCCAAATTAAGTGATTCCAATTGCGTTAGAAAGCTTATTTCGAGAGCTACAACTTTACTTTTATGTGCAAATTAAAATTCGAAATAGAAAGAGGCAAAAAATTTGAGAGAATCACAGCCATCCATCATATTCTCAAAACCATCCAAGCTCTCCATCAATTCCAACAACTCCTAACCTATTCTATCCACCTATTCCTTCATCCTACTCCTTGATTCCTAAACTCCTAATCCTAGCACTTTATTTTGGTGATCCAAGGCAACTTGTATCAACGAATCACAAGCCTTCTTGACCTCTATATAAACACCCTAACCATCCCTCCTTAAGATCATTCATTTCCACTTCCAAATAGATCCACCAACTAGAATTAATCCTCTACTTCTTCCTTCTCCCCTTAGAGATTGCAACTGCACCTTCACATCCACATCTACGCCAATGCTCCAAACTTCACCTACAAAGTCTTAACTTTGCATTTTTCTAATCTAGTTCTAGTTGTAGTAATTTAGTTCTAGTTGTACTTTTCTTCCTCTGGAAGCATTTTTCTATTTGTAATCTAGTTCTACTTACGCCAAACTCTTATTTTATTCAATAAAGTTCTACTATTTATTTTTCAACTTGTCTTCAAGTTAATATACTTTCTAGTTAGAAATTACATGCTATTAGATTAATTCTAGTTCTAGTTCTAATAATTATCCTACTTGATCTTTGATTCTAGTTCTAGTTTGGAAAGCGCTTTCAGTCTATTTGCCCTCCTGCAAATGACTTGAACTCCAATATTTTTTATTCGAAAAATCTTACGAGTTTGATCTAATTTACAAATTTCAAAAACTTCAATGCGCATTTACTACGACAAAAAGTAATTTCTTGCAATCACCATCACATTTAAAACATTTATTATAAATTATTATATCTTTTCACCATTTCTACTACCATATAAACCTAGTTAGTGTAACATTAGGTTAAATAGGTTTCAAGCCTCAAGTTACTTTTATTTTCATCTTAAATCGTACGTATTATCCTAATTAAGCTAATTAGAAATTATTTTAGAGCCTCCCAATGAAACGACTCGAACTCACCCACCTACACGTAGTTCAATCTAAATTTTTAAACTTGACACTTTAATTGTGCTACAACGACATAATTTTATCAATAATGATTCGAGCGCATCAGTAATCGATTCCCTATGCTTTTTACTTTGCCCTCCAATAAGGAGGCAACAATGGAGAAGTGTTAGAATTGATCTTCATGTCCTATTTTTGTAGGAAACTTCTCCAATCGACGAGTGGAGGAACTACAGCGGATGCTTCAAGAGCTATATGCGTATAAGCTTGAAGGCAAGGAGGCTACTCTTCTTTGGGATGGAGGGGACTTCACTGCAAGGTTCGAAATGTCGATTTCGAGGGGGTGCCGATGAAATTCAAAGTGTGCATTTCGTGGGCATGCCGAGAGCACGTCGTGGAAATGCCCGTTTTCCGATGGGCACATCGTGGAAATGCCGAGGGCATGTCGATGCATGCCGACAAAAATGACAAAAATAGTCAAAAAAATCAACAGCAGCCTTGGCATGACCATCGATTTCGCTAACAAACCGACCATGCCGACGACATGAAAACGATATCTTTGCATTTCGACACCTTTACCATGTTGGCATAAGCTTTTCCAAAAAAAGGTCTTGCCAACAACATTTAAATCACTGCTTCACTGTACAGGAGGCTTATTCTCACCTGAGGGATGTTGGCTAGATAATGGATATTGACCTCTTGCGGGAATGTAAGCTCATTTGGACAAGGGAGCGTCCATTGAAGATCAAGATCTTTGCTTAGTTCCTACGAAAAGGTTAGTTGAAGACCAATGTGGAGGTCTAGATAGGCATCGAATGCGGAAAAGGTGTCTCCACTTTGCAATGATGGTGATGAAGACGTCGATCATTTGTTCTTTCAATGTACCTTCTTTGTACAAGTTTGAAGGCATTTTGATATTGGATGGATTAAGCATTCAAATCAAAGTCTTTTCTGGTGTCATTCAAGCAGACATGTAGGGTAGCATGTTTTCAAATCAAAGAAGACAAAGGTGATGGCTCTACTTTGGGACATCTAGCTAGGGAGAAACACAACGATCTTCTAAGGACAGCATCTTTACCTTGAGAATTTTGTTGCTAGCATTGTCTCTTTTGCTCATTTTGAAAAATTCCTTTGTAACTTGCTAGAGTCATTTTTGGCCCTTAATTAATTGATTCTGGGTGGTTATCATCCAAATAATCACCTTTCTACCTTTCAAAAAAATAACTGGTACAATTAGGGAAGTAAAAAGGAAAAGATCACCAAGCCAAATACGCCACTAGTTGAGAAGGGGTCCCGAGAATAGTACCGCATGTGCAACTACAAAACCTTTCAATAAACAATGTAATCCTTTATGACCACTACCGATGCTCCTTCATGTAAGAATATCCTAAAAAACATACAAAACTAGATCAAATATAACTCTATAGTTCAACACTTGTATGATTCTACTTTGACAAGGGGCAGTGAAAAAGCTCGAAAACCAATAGCACGAGGTAGTTTTATTTAAAGAGTAACGGCTATCTCTCCCTAAACTATCATTGGGGAAACCAATCATTTGCCATTTAAACTCCTTAATAGATGCACATTTATGTAAGATAAAATGCTTATTTATACATATTCCTAGGTTAGTTAAATGCATTTAGCATTGTAAATAATGCATAATAGTGTCATCAAGCATTTATAGAGTAATTCTTACAATTTGTATATTAATTTACTTCCTTTTATAGCTAGGGGGTAGGGCGAGACACTTACAATCTTCAAATGACAAATTCAACTGTACAAATAGAATTAAGTTAACAATCACAATCCAATGCCACGAAAATCGAGTCAATCGGACCCCTATAGCATCTTACTACAAGAAAAAGATGGACGACTGTGATGATGCCACGTGGCATCATTTGACTTGCCCACTGCTGCCTACAACACACCTTTACTTCTCTAAAGCAAAATCAAGAGGCAATCTCAACCATTGGATCAAGATCCAATGGCCAAGACCACGCTTCTTAGGCTCATAGTGCAATGGCCGCACCCATGCTATCACATGCATGTGACGCGCATTTGAATCCTCAATAGCATCTCCTTAGCACGCATGGAGATGAATCAACCGCACGATCAAGATCATGCAGTCATAATCGAGCCACGACAGTGCCTCGGCACTCTTCACATTATCAACGTGCACGGCACACATGATCAAAGTTGAGCGATGGTGATCAGACAATGATGGAGACGCGTAGCGTCATGGATGCGCAAGGTGCGATACACGCGATCCTACTCATGTGGAGCGTTATCTATGCAATGCGCGTAAGGCGTGCTCTCGACCCTTGGATCTAAATCTAATAGCTCTCGTGTGTCCGCGCGATGCCAGCAGGATGCATACGCTGTGCACGCGCAATGCGCTACACTATGCATGTGCATTGCATGCACACCGTGCCCCACACCTAGGCATTAAGTGCTTGACGCTGCAAATGATTTGATACACCATCTCCTCAACCCTATAAATACCCCTCCACTCTCCCCTTTGCAAACCATCCCTTCATATGCTCTCCTCTCCCCCTCTAGAGCTCAAAAACTCCTATTGAGCTCAAATCTAGTGTTCCCAAGCCTCGGGATGCTCCACTAGATAAAGAAAAATAATTTTGTAATTCCCACTTCTTACCCCCTTCGTGAAGCTCCCGCCGGCTGTTCTCTTACCACCATGGTTTTAAAAAACTAACCTCAAGGTGCTCGAGGCTTACGCCTTGAGGCAAGGTGGAAGAAAATCGCCCCAAGGCTATAGCTCGGGGTTGCAATGTAAGGCATGCGCCTTGATTTGTCGAGGTAGAGCTGAGGTGGTGAGGCGGCAAAGCAAAATCGAGGCTATGCCTCAGTCGAAAGTTCACATTTAAAGGTCAAAGCAAATAAGACCCTTTTTTAAAATCCTATACCAATCATCCAATCCCAAACAATGGCCTTAACCGCTCAAGCCCTAAAAAACACATCGCCATTCCCTATTGCAAATCATTCTCCATCTTTGAACTCCTTACCATTACTGATGGCTGTTGCTACATCGCTAGTTGCCAATCACCTCCCCTATGTACCACCCCTTACTAGTTTGTCCTTTCATTACCCATCGTTGCCCCTTTCCTCTTTGAAGTCTTAACATCACTTTTTGTTCTTGTTGGTAAGAGTCTCAACCTCTCTTGAGTTGCACATTACATTTTTTTTTTAACTTATAACTTTATGTTACTGTTTAGTTATGTTAAAGTATATTTGAATATTTTATATGATTAGTTACATGTTATGTGATCACTAAATTATTTTTTTTAAGAGGTTATGTAGTGATTGTTTACTTAAATCTTGTTGTTACATAGTTATTATTATTATTCTCTAAAATAAAATATTTTAAATTATTTTTTTGATTTTTTTAGTACTATTATGTTCTAGTATTTTGATTTTTTGAAGAGTTTACATGTTGTGGTACTTGTGTGTATTAAATCTTGTTATATTAGTTTATATGTGAATGTTGTGTGTTCTATGCAGTAATAATATTTAGTAATGGGCATTTAAATGTTGTAATAAAGCAAAAACAGCATGAAAGTATATTTTTTACATTGATTTTTCATTATTAGCTCTTAACAGCATATTTGTGTCAGATTTTCTTATTTTCCATCCAAAAATCGAAGCTTGCGACTCAAGTGCCTTGAGGCTTACGTCTCGCCTCAATAAAGGTGGACCACCTCGATACTGTCTCACATTTTTTAAAACCTTGCTCACCACCATTCAAGGAAGTAGATCACTACAACACCACCCTGCCTCACCTCTTCTTCCAGTCCCGTTCTCCGTCCTCCTCCTCCTTCGTTTGGGCGTCGTCCAATTTATCGTCCTTCAAGCAATCATCGAGGGAATTCTTTATCTCTATCTCTTTTATTGTTTTCTAGTGTAGATTTAATTTTCGCAATAATTTCTGTAACAAGCAATTATTTCATTTTTATATATATTTCTCTCTTGTCTCTTTAATTATTTGTGAGTAGATTAGTTAGCTAGATAAATTTCAACATGTTATTCTACTTGTATAAAATTATCAAAAAAATTGCAAATCCAAAAATACCAAAAAGAAATAAATCTAACACAATTTTTAATCAAATGTTCGCCTCCTCATGTTCAACTCGGGACTCACAATCTGGTTATAAATTTTATTTGATAGCAAAATTCAGCACGTAATACAAGGGTTTCTCTTTCGCAAAACCCTAACTATTTCTTCATCGAATTTTCGCATATCATTTTGACATCGTTGCATGAGAGACAACAAACTTTGATTTTCCACAGTCTTCCCACATTTCACTTTTATCTAACTTCTCTCCATGTTTACTGTGATTGCAGGTACTCATTTAAGACGAGCCAAAGCAGTAAAATTGGAGTAAAGAGCTAGTGAGGTTTTGTAAGTCTATCCCCTTCTCACCCATTAGATTTCATCCCGTCACATTAAATAACTAAAAGCCAAATCAATCTAGGAGCTTTTGTAAACCTTACTATAGATTTTGGTTATTTGTCACCACCACTCACCTCACCCACCCATTTATAAAGAAAAAATACAAAAAAATATCTTCTCTGATTGTGGCATTTACTCAAGACATACATACATCAACACCCACAATTTATCGAGTTAAGACGCACCACTCTTACCTGACTTAAACACTAACCAGGATTCTGACCTGTGGATCCGGTACACTCCAACTGACTACACACATCAATGACAAAGAATTTTCCTATGTGCTTAATTCAGTGGTGCAAACAGCCAATTGATTGATCTATTTAGGCTACACCACTTAATATAAAATTTACTCATCTAGTAGCTTTCTATGTAAGATTCAATTTTTAGGAACTACCCAGGCACTCCATATTATTTTTTATTCCTAAAGGAATGTACTTATACCTGTGCTTTCAAAACTTGGTTGCCTCACTAAAACTCGACTGAATATACTTAAGATTTGAATCTTAAAAGCTACTAAGCAAGATTTTAACCCTAAAAGACATATCATCCATAATAATCTTACTTGAAAACCCTTAGTTGTGCACATACACAAATTAACTGATCATTAATGGTACAACCCATTTTTAAGGAACCATCACATTCCAAAGCACTATTATCCCAATCCTAAACTAAAATTGAATAGATGTTGGCCTTGAGATTCATCGAGTCCGTTTCAAGGTGTTATCCATACCGTATTTCAAATTAATGACGTCTGCTTTTTCTGAAAGGCATTAAGTTGAGGGACCTGATTGTCCAACGACTTAAACAATGAACAGTTTGGGATAATTAGCAACCTTTAGGACACGTTCGCCTTGCTACGCCAGCCCAACTTAATCGACTTTCGGATTAAGGACAACATAAAATTCAATCTATGGTTAGATTATATTCCTAAAGCATAGGTCCTTAGGCTACTCAACTTAAGAACATGCTTGTATTTCTTGTGTTGCAGGGCTTTATTTTTCCGTCCTTCAAACTTCCTTCCAGTGCATGCTTGGAAGGTCATTGAACCCTAGTTTGGAAGGACCTTTAGACCATTTAAAAAGGCAAAGGTTGAGCTACAGCTAAGCAGATCTCATGGTTGATAACCCACCAACACCAACTCCACCTCTGAACCAGCTAGAGCTGGTTCAGAGGCATCTAGACCAATTGCAGTAGATACAAGAGTGATTCCAACGAATGAATGGTCAAGGCGCTCGGCCTTTGAAAGAATTTCTATGAAGGATTTCTATGATCCTTCAAATTACCGAGATCGTCGCAACGTATTGATCCCCGCAAGAAATGTCGAAATCAAGCCTCAGGTTTTAAGCCCAATTAAACATTTTCATGGGCTTGGCTCTGAGGATCCATTCCAGCATTTAGAGGATCTAACCACTTTGATTCAGGCTACCAAAGTCAGAAATGTCGATGAGGAGCATATGATCATGAGACTTTTCCCACACTCACTTAGAGATAAGGCCGCACATTGGTATTGCACTATCGAAAGACCGATTGCTACATGAATAGAATTGAAATTGGCCTTCCTAAAGAAATTCTTCTCAATTGGTCAGACCAATGCTCTACAACGAGCGATTGCTACTTTCACCCAACAACTAGGGGAACCATTTCATGGTGCCTGGCAGCGATTCTAGGATCTGTTGCGGAAGTGTCCACACCACAAGCGGCCTAAATGGCAACTCGTGTAGATTTTCCATCACGGGTTGACGAATCAACTTTGTAATCACATGGATGCTTCTTGCGGAGGCAATTTCTTCAACAAAAAAGCAAATAGCACGTATGATTTATTTAAGAAAATGAGCGAGAACTTAATAAACCATGCTTTCATGGAAACCTTCAACCGATGAGATTCAAGATTCTCATACATTTGATATGAAATTGATCTTAACAAACTTGACAAGGTGGATCTGGTTGTTAAGCAAATGGAAGAGTGGATGACCAGAAACTATGAAACACTTCTAGATTAACTTAATCTCAGAGTTCCGAATTCCATTCTTCATAAGCTCCCAAGGGATGGGAGTTTGTAAACCAACTCGAGTCGACTCAACCTTTGAGCCATCACGTCTCGAAACCTTATGAGTTCCAAACTAGGGCCTTTGATCTCAGTTTTTCTGATTCTTCTTCTCTCCATCCTCACTTATATTCATGTTATACAGGAGAACGTTAGGACCAACCCGTACTCAAATGCCTATAATGTTGGTTGAAGAAATCACCCTAACTTTTCCTGGAAAAACCAGGGGCAACAGACCTAATCTCGACCCAACAATTATGTGCCGTAGAAACCTATGGGTCAAGGTCATGTATATACTAAGTTGCCCCTAAATCAGGTCAATCAGCCCACGTGGAATGCCCCACAACCCGTGGGGCAGGCTGATTTGAACTTGAAGGCTGTAGAAATGCAAGGTTTAATGCTCCTACTCATGCAGTAAATGAAAACTTCACTGAACACCTTGTAATCCGGACTTAGTATAAACAACTAGTAGCACGGATCTCTACCATCCCAACCAATACTGCAACCAAGGAATGTGCAGAACCAAGGTGCTGGATCTCAAGGGTTCGGAATGGTGAGGAGCCACAAACTCAGGCACATGCAATCTATCAGGCTACCCCAACCCCTCCTGGACTTAACCAAATGCCCACCATGATTAATCGAGAGTCACCTATTTTGCCCAACCCTCCTCAAGGAACAAGCCAACAGCATTATGCCGCAGCAAACACTATCACCTTGAGGAGTGGTAGTAAACCCAAGGGTCCCACTGAACCCCAAGTTAATAACCCTAGGCCCATAATAAGCATCCAAGCTCCCAACCAAGAACATGATCGACAGAAAACTTTAGTTTGAATCTGATGCAGGAATAAGATGTTACATGAGCAAATAGAAAAAGCCAAAGGAGAAATTCGAGGAAAGAATATGTTTGATACAAGAATTTAAATTAATAATCATCCTACTCCACACGGCTATTGAATCCATTCCCACCTACACTAGATCTCTCCTGAGTTCATATAAGGAAAAGCATACAACAAAATCTAAAAATATTAGGAGGGTAGTTTTGTCAAACAAAACTAGCACATTAATCCTAAATAAGCTACCTCCTAAAAAGCAGGGCCCAAGAGCCCCACTATTTTCCTGTACAATAGGCAACATTACTTCTGACCGAGCCCACCTTAACTTAGGTGCCTCCATGAATGTGATCCATACTACACTCCATGGAAACTTGGTCTAGGCCAGCTAAAATCCACCAACATAACCTTACAATTGACTGACTGATTTATTACAACACCTAAGGGTCTTCTGGAAAATGTTTTGGTCAAGGTCAATAATTTTCATTACCTTGTCTATTTTATGGTCCTTGACATAGAAGCACCAAGACAGTTCAACCACACCCTGATCATTTTAGGAAGACCTTTCCTAGCCACTACTAAGGCAAAGATTAATTGTGGATAAAGAGATATCTTGAAGTCAAATAGATCATTTTAATGTTTTTGAGACATCAAAGAAAAATCAAATTCAGTGTGGTTTAGTTGAGGAGCTAGGCAAAATAAAGAAGGTTATGGCCATACACACCGTAGAAAATCCTCTAATGGCCAATTCAACCCAAAGTCAGAGAGAATCATGAGGTTGCAAGCATGATTGAGGATAGCAATGTTTTGCAACCAACTTTGGAAAATCGGGATAAGGATTCTACTTATGAGAAAGATATTTATGAACTCAAAAGCTTGTTGGAGGATTTACCTGACAAACCATCCCTAATCCTGAGGTATTCGAGTTTGAGGATAAATCAGTGGCTAATCAAGAACATGTTAAAGATCGAGAGGTTCGATCTAGAACTCAAATATTGATGATCTAATTAAGAAGAAAGTTTTGGTTCAGGGAGAAACTCTTAGGAGACCTGACCTAATCACCCTCAGCATCCTAGAGTTTGCACCTATACTACCCTTAAGAACCCCCAACACCTTTTAGAAGCTTCATTCCCTTCCCAACCATCACACAATTCTTGCACCCACCCAAACCTTCAATGTGCTCATCCAGGAAACACCTATTAGAGACCATTTGGGTTCTCCCTGCATCATCAGCTTGCCACTTTCCTTGATTATCTCTTTAGCAAGCCTACTCGTACCCTTCGAGACCCACATGTTGCAGCCCAAAAGCTCAACTTTAGTAGCCACGATTTATCGAGTTTATATATGTGGACTGTGCTTAGCTGACGGCACTAAACTCAGCAACTATGTGTAGTTTATTTTTACGTGGAGCTTACCGGAATCATCACGGATATCAGGTGCTATCTTGATTATCCCACTCCTTTCCATGCCCTCATTATACAATGAGAACATTGCATTAGCTTGGCATGGGAGGTTGGATACATTATTTCTTAATTATTTTGTCAACTCTATAGAATCTTTCTATTTATTCTCTTTATTAAAAAAAATCAAAAAGACCAAAAAAAAAAAGAAAACTATGATAAGAGAACTTAGGCATTAACTTTAGAAAATAATACAATAAAATCTAAACACTTAGACTCTTCAAGTCTACGAGCTTAATTGACTCAGGTGTCCACTACAATGTGAACCGGTTTCTCGAGTCCTTGCAATTTAGAATCCATTCTAAGTACTCAAATAAGTTGGGGTGATAAGTATACGACTTATCAACCCGCCTTCTAATTTGAGGGGACTTAAAATCTAAGCATCTACACACTTTTTGCACTGTTTTATTTTACGAGTGATCTTAACGACAATTAGGTAACTAATAAATATACTAGGGTGGTATGATTGGCACGTTGTTGTGTGTAACCACTCATAACCCGGTGTCCAGAACCTAGCCACGCAACCTAATCTCTTTGGTTATTGCCTTTAAGTAAATCCTAAATTAGAGAAACCACCTGCTTAGAAAAAAAAGGAAAAAATATAAACAAATACATAAAAAGAAAAGAAAAATATATATATAAATATATAAAAAGGAAAAAATCATATTTCACCGCATGGGTATAGCTGCCAAGTTACGGTAGGTAACCCCCCATTGCCGTTTGTCCAGAGCCCAACCCTCAAAAATGCATGAATAATCTCAAAACTTAAGGAGAAGCAGAAAAGTAAAATAAACCATGGACGATATGCATTGAGTTCACCCTTATGCTAACCCTATCCAAAAATAAGAGTAGGGAGAAAGCTACCAATCGAAAAGATAGACCTTTAGGCTGAAATTTTTCATGTAGGATCACCTAAGATTTGTAGATACCTAAGGTCTATCTTGATTGCCATTTAATGAGTCAACTACTTTCACACCGTAGAGATATTTAACACTCTCTCAAGTTTTCCGTAAGTTGGGTAGTCGCAGAAAGTTGCCCCAAACCTTAAACACAAAAAATTTCAAAAAATAAGAAAAGAAAAAAGAAAAAAATCTTCTCTTTTATGTGCATAATAAGGTGAAGACTTGGACGGTGTACATTTTCGCAAATACATAGGGTACCATTAAGTCATGGTAGTTTAGATCCTTAGTATAAATTTCCTTCTGTTGATTAACAACTTATGCCTTCATTCTTTTCAAAAAAAAAAAAAAAACTTGTGCCTTAGTTATCAAATCCTAATTATATTCTTATAAATAACATTTAGGTTAATTTTGCTAGAGACTAACAAAAGATAGGCACAGGAGTGTTATAGATACACATTTATTTAGGATAAGATGTTTATTTGTGCATGTTCCTAGGTTAGTTAGATGCATCTAGTATTGTAAATAATGCATAATATTGTCATCATGCATTTAGAGTAATTCTTGCAATTTGTATATCAATTTACTTATTTTTATGGCTAGGGGACAGGGCAACACATTTACGAGCTTCAAACGACAAATTCGACCATATGGATGGATTCAGGGCGACGATCATTGTCCAACGCCACGAAAATCGAATCAATCAGACCCCTATAGCATCTAGTACGAGGAAAAGAAGATGAATGGCTATGATGATGTCACATGGCATCATCTGAGCCGCCCACCACCATCTATACTCACCTTCACTGCTCTAAAGCAAAATCAAAGGGCAATCTTAACCATTGGATCAAGATCCAACAACTGAGACCGTGCTTCTCAGGCTTATAGCACAGTGGTAGTGCCCATGTTATCACATGCATGTGACACGCATTCAAATCCTCAATAGCATCTCCTCCTCAGCGTGTGTGGAGATGAAATTCAACCACACGATCCAGATCATGTAGTTGCGATCAAGCCACGACAATGCCTCGACACTCTTCACATTATCAACACACACAGCGCGCGTGATCAAAGCAAAGCGATGGCGATTAAACAATGAAGGAGACACGTGGCATCACGGATGCACAAGGCGCAATACGCGCGATCCTAGCACATGGAGCATGATCTATGCAGCACACGTAAGGCATGCTCTCTACCCTCGGATCTGAATCTAATGGCTCTCATGC
This sequence comes from Thalassia testudinum, assembly GCA_037157565.1. Lineage (NCBI taxonomy): Eukaryota > Viridiplantae > Streptophyta > Magnoliopsida > Alismatales > Hydrocharitaceae > Thalassia > Thalassia testudinum. Next base: position 10,126,022 of record JAZHRO010000078.1, on the reverse strand, counting down.
GTCCACGAGATGCCAGCAGGATGCGTGCACGCTATGCGTGCGATGCACTGCTTTGTGCGTATGCTTTGCAAGCAGGTAGTGCCCCACGCGCAGGCATTGAGTGCTTGACACGGCAAATGATTTGATACACCCTCTCCTCAACCCTATAAATACCCCTCCACTCTCCCCTTTGCAAATGATCCCTTCCTATGCTCTCATCTCCCCATCTAGAGATCAAGAGCTCCTCTTGAGCTCAAATCTAGTGTTCCCAAGTCTCGGGATCCAGCACTAGATAAAGAAAAATAATTTTGCAATTCCCGCTTGTCACCCCCTTCATGTAGCTCCTACCGACCGTCCTCTCACCACCATTCAAAGAAGTGGATCACTGCGACATCGCTTTGCCTCACCTCCGCTTCTTCCAATCCCGTTCTCCTTCCTCATCCTCCTTTGCCCGGGCACCATCCAACCTATCATCCTCCAAGCAACCATCGAGGGAGATTCTCTCTCTATCTCTTTTATTGCTTTCTAGTGTATATTTTATTGTCACAATAATTTCTATAACAAACAATTATTTCATTTTTATATATTTTTTTCTCTCTTTTCTCTTTAATTATTTGTGTAGATTAGTTAGCTAGATAAATTTCAACCTGTTTTCTGCTTATCTCAAAAAAATCACATAGTCCCAAAATACCAAAAAGAAATAAATCTAACACAATTTTTAATCAAACGTTCGCTTCTCCATGTTCATCCCTGGATTCACCATCCTAGTTATAAAATTTAGTTGATAGCGAAATTCAGCATGTACTATGACGAGGGTTTCTCTTTCGCAAAACCCTAACTATTTTCTTCGTTAAATTTTCACATATCACTCTTCTTCCATTTAAACTGTGTTTTCAACTATCTAGTAGATGTCATGTGATATTGTAATGGATGGATAATGTAACAGATGGAATGATCATAGCAATGTCAATGAAATTCCCAAAGAACTCTAAAGCCTTTCTTAGGATGATACTTTATTAGTGTGAAATACAAGTTAAATTGCCTTGTAAAGTAAGTAGGAGACAACATTAATAGCATAGGCTATCTCTAAAGCTTTCTTTTTGGAAAGGATCACCTCTATAGTATATAGGGGCCACCTCTTAAAACTTGTATGGTTTATTGGGCCTATTACAACCTTCCAACGGTAACAACCATGTCAAGCAAGATAGTCCTTAAGATCATTTGAAAGACTGAAATATTCTTGATATGCTTTCGTTAAGGAAGATGAGGTTTAACTGCATTGAAGAACTTCTCAAATCTAAAAAAGAACTCCAAATTGAGTTGTAAACATCATAGTAGCAGCTATTACTCATCTAATTCATATAATGTAGACTGGTGAAATACGGAGCTCCTTACGGAAAAGAACCCAGGACTTGAAGTAGCCTTACGATCTCCGCTGCTAATTGAAAGCTACAGTACCACCTGCTAAATAACAAATCCATCCACACACCTCATATTCAAAGGCCATGAATGCGATGACCTAATATCCTTTTCTACAACCATGGTGCCTTTCTCATTCATTCTAAACCCATTGACCATCCTTGCTATGGTTTTTTTCTCCCCGCCCAGACCCTGGACAAAGCATTTGTGTATTTAGAACTCCAAATGTTGACATCATTCTCGACCACCATGCACACGTCCACCAACATAATAACTCTTCAGCATCGCCTGTCCCTCTTGCACCTCCAAGCCACTTGTTGATACACACGAAACCCTGACTACTCTTGCAAAACGAAACACAGCCCCTAGCTCAATTCAGCTCACCTATATATATTCCCAAACCGGATTCTTCAGAGAAAGCAAGCTTTTGAAATTGGGAAAAATGAAAGCCTTTAGGTAACTGGCTGGTTGGCCCCCCACCCCTCCCCCTCCCCCTCCAAGCAGTCAGTCAATCCACAACTTCAACAATTTATCTCACCATCCATCACTCAACCCAACGATGCCAACAGATACACTAAAAAAAAAAACTCGACCTAAAGCTCAACGATTAAGTAAAAGTATCCATTGGAGCAGCAAATACCTGACCTGAAAGAAAAGAAGACTCGAGTAGTGGTAGCGGAGGGAAGAACGAGGAAGGGACCTCGACCAACAGGAACAGGAACAGGAATCGGAAGAAGAAGGAGAGAGAGCAAGAAGAAGAAGAAGAAGAACGAGAAAGGTGGTGGTCGTTGGTGGCGATCCTTATTTTATAGATGCCGTTGTGTGGGGAGACGATTGTCCATTTGTTTGGGGGCATCTTGGTCAAATCAAGTTGAATCGTCGAGCTGGGTAAGAACGGAGGAGGAGAAGGAGGAGGCGGGCGATGATGATGTTGTTTCCGGACAGGGTAGCTGACGTAATGGGTGACGCGTCTGGGATCCTTTCGTTCTCTCCGTCTTACCTCATTTCTCCGACACGCGAGATATTTTCTTTTTATTTCCACAACTTCTCGCTTTTGAACACTCCGACTCCCTTATTCGCGTTTACTCGTCTTCTTGTTGTTTTATTTATGTAAATTTTAAGTTAAAATGATGTTGACCCAATTAATCTATCTATATATAAATATATTAAAATAGTGTGGGAATTCAGCTTATGATATTATATATGGATTCTGCAATGACATTATATATATAAGTTCAGTGTGATTTCATTTCATCAACTCACCTAATCTAATAGACTTGATAAATAAAAAAAAAAATTGATTTATATTTTTAAATAGTTTAAACTTACCTAATCCATTTATCTGTCTAGCTCTCTAACCTATTTAATTAAACAAATGAGGTCGGGATTTAGGTAGATTTAAATGAGTTAGATTTGAATTAAAATTTTAAGACTTACTTATTAATCAAGTTGAATCTGACCTGACCTGTTTATAATTAAGTATAGATTTAACAAGTTAAGTACAACTCAACTTGACCCATTTGACAAGCCTAATTTTAACTTAAGGTTGATGCTTATACTTATTTGATGCTAAGGACTAACTTACTTGCCTATTTAACCTCATTTTTATTTGACATGTTAACTTGTTTCTAGTCAGCATAATCCCTCGACCAAAAATTCAAATTTTGCTCATCAAAATCCATGACATGTCTTTAACATCAATTTCAAAATAAATAAAAACTAGTGTTAACCCTCATATACAAAGTAAACAGAAATGAGAGTTAATCTAAATTTAACTTTGCAAAATTCATATTTTGTAACCCCCGAATAAACTACCAAGTATCAACATGTGGCATTAAGGAAAAGTATATATATTGCAAGCGTTAACACCATTCAACCTAATGGTAGCCAAACTTGGACTTTCGAAGCTAAATGATTAATTTTGCGAACACTCATTAACTATCAAGCAAACAAAGGCTAGCCTCGTTGTTTGATGGGTTAATATCGAGTAAAGCATCCCTCAAGATATAATTTTTGCCACAGGCCTCTATGGAATTTATAGAATAATTTTTCTTCTACTTTGATTCAAATGAATATAGATCTTTTATGTAGTAATCTTCCTATTTGATAGGATATCAAAAGGAGTTTAGAATATCAAATCATAAATTGCACCGCATGCAAATATTGACAAGAAAAAGGATTTCTCAGAATTCATATTTATGCAATAATATATGATGTGTGAAACGTGATACATATATATGTGTGTGAGTTCAACCTCTCAAATTGTTCATTCATATTTTAATGTGAAGAGATGTGATCTAATTCAAGAATTTATAAACTACAATCTTTACAATGAAAGTGAGGAAGAAAGACAACCAATTCACATAAATAGATATTTAAATAATCAAATTCCACCATATGAGCTTTTCATCTCAAGGGAGGATCAAATATCATGTAAAGGAGTTTGACCTTAGGGTATAGTTCTCTTGAGGTGTTCAAGAATCTACATTTTCAGGTAAAATAATGTGAACTCCTTTTTCTTATTTACCTTATAGGAGTGCCAACCTTCCATGTTTTTATTTATATGAAATTGGTGTTAACTTGTGGTGCTAAGAAAGGGATGAGGGGTAGGTAAGAAATACGAAGTTAAAATCATTTAGTACTTAATAAGGCCTCATACCAAAGTGTTACGACCCGATTCCCGAATCCCTACGAGACACAAGAATCGGACTGACTCGACTAATCCCAAGACCCAGTCGTCCAACGAGAGAGTAACCAAAAGAACAGTAAAATAAACCACATTCATCATGCATGTAACTAATAGTAACAAAAGTACAGCAGTAAAGAAAAGAACTACTACAGTACATACCACCACAATAATAGAGAATTAAAACAGGTACAGAAATATGATGCTTACAACAAAAGAGTAAAAGTGTAATAGAATATACTCACTACAACAGAAAAACGGTATAGCAAGTACAACACAAGTAGAACTACTGGGCTCTACTGGGCCCATCACCCTCCGCAGCCGCAGGCTCTGGCAGCTCAGCACCTAGTCCTTAAAAGGTGACAAAGGTGACACGTTAGCGAAACGCTGAGTAGAGTGGCAACCAGCTAGCTAAGAAAAACATTAAAGGTAAACAAGTAGCTGTTGTTTTAATTTCTTTCTTTATTTTACTCTTTCTTGGTTTATTTCTCAGGTCTTTCTCTTGATCTCGAATGTTCCTCGTGCGAACGATCTTGATTGCAGTCTTTTCCGAAAAGTAGAAGTAGCACGTGGTGCTCTCCTACCCGGCAGAGTCCCCCCGTGGTGGTCCTACCATCAATCAACCACCCCAAGGTCACTGAAAGACGTAACGGTGACTACAGCACACGCGATAAACGCATGGGTAACTACCCCGCACTGGCACGCAATAAGTCGTTTCCGTTGACGGGTGTGCCCCAAAGCACAGCACGGAACCAATATAGGGTAGAGCCCTCTCAGTAACAGGGGTCTAGCCCCTCCACAGTAACCAAACAGGGATCTTGCCCCTCCACAGTCCACGCACCCTCGCCTGACTACCCTGGTTTGCCCAGTGGGCCTAACAAGTCGATGTAGGACGGCTAGCTGAACCCCGGGGCCCATGGGGTGGCTAGCTCTCACCCTACACTAGTAGCTCTCCCCGGTACTGTGTATGCAAGGGCCAAAAGTCGATACAAAGTGGCCAGATTTAAACCCGGGTCCCTGAGGCGGCTAGCTCCGCTCTGCACTAAACAAGGAGACAGTCGCTTTCCTTGTTACTACATACTCAAGGACCAGCTCACTTTTCCATCCACTTTCCCATTTCCATTCTATTTATTTTTCAAGAGATCTACTCCTAATTCCCCATAGGGTTCATACTTATATTTCTCAGGCCAAGCCATACTAGGTTTCATCATTTCAGTTTCATTCGCATATAGCCTGTGCTTCCATCATTTAATATCAGTTTATATACAACCAGCTCAATTTTAGTTTCCAACAATAGGAATTACATGTAGCAGTTACTAGCAATAGTATTCTACATTTCACAGGCAGCTGTTATCCAATTACAGGCAATTATCATTATTCTATCTACTTATCCAAGACTGCAATTCAGGTATTCAAGACATTCGTTTCAGTGTTTCTATTCCTAGGATTCATGCTACACTCTAGGATCTATCATGCAATCTAGTTTTCAAGCCCTAGGATTCATGCCATACCTTAGGATCTATCATTCAATCTAGTTTTCAGGTCCTAGGATTCATGCCATACCCTAGGATCTATCATTCAACCTAGTTTTCAGGTCCTAGGATTCATGCCATACCCTAGGATCTATCCTTCTCAGAGATGCATTAATGTTGGTAAATAACTAAAGGAAGCTACTCTACCCGCAAAATCGGGAGTAATGGGGGCGTGATCGGCAGGTCCGCGTGCTTCCGTAACCCCCAGAGCCGCAACGAAACGAGGTCATAACATAAGGATTAATCACAAGGAACCACTTAGAATAGGATACAAGTATTTTAAATAAGTAGAGGAACTAAATCTGAGAACGAAATCTCAACGCGGAAATCGGACTTCGAACGGACCCTAAACGGGTCAAAAACGACAACTCTGCCTCAAATCAGATGTCTTAAAAGGTGGTCCAGGTCATACCTCACTCTGAGCTGTTCTTCAAACGTCCAAGATCCCGCTGAACCGTCTGGACCTAGTTCCGGACGTCCGACTATCACTCCAGACGACTGGAGACTCTCTCCGCCGTCTGGTGCTGTGCCCAAACGTCTGATCTGTGTGGGAGGGCGTGTCCTCGTGCCTTCCCGAACGAAACCTGCATGCGCGATGAAAACCTTCTCAATCACGACACGTCTCAGCCTTCGGCGGATCAGCCTGCATGGCCGCATCCGCAAAAAGGAGGAAGATGAGAAATATCGTACCTTTCAGACATCTAGATCTCACTACAGACGTTGCCCGTGTCGTTTGGACGTAGGTCCAAACGTCTGATTCTAGGAAAGTTTCCCAGAATCAGGACCACCTCGCCTTCTGCCTGCTGCGTACGGCCGTGCCGCGCTGCGCTTGCCCGCCTACTGCCTAAGCTGCAGCAGCACCGGGGTAACTTCCCCAGCACCACGCTCCCGCTGCACGCCCGTCGGCCGACCCTGCGCTACTCCAGCAAGCTCGCTCTCTCTTCCTCACGCGCTCTGCCTCTTCTCCCTCTCGCTGCACCTCCTCCTCCCCGCACGCACCCGGCAGCAGCTGCTGCCCTCTCTCTCTCACTCTCACGCTGACACTGGAAGAAGGAGGAGGAGACAGTGGAGTGGTGGTGAGGGAGAGGGTATTTGAAGGCGTCGGGGGAGAGAGAAAAGAAAAAGAACGCCTGCAGGTCAGCAGGCTCAGTCTACGCGTGCACGTGCGCAGACTCGCAATCGTACGCTGCAAAAATTTATTTCCAGATGTCTGGGAAGGCATCCAGACGTCTGACCAGACGTCTGACCAGACGTCTGGACTAACTCCCAGATGTCTTAAAAAGCGTTTGATGTCTTGGGTTTTAACACAAAGTCTTGCAATTTTCAATTTTTGCATCCATTGAGGACTCTCTTTACTACTTAGAACCTCTTGACCTTTCAAGAACTAGGTTGACAGGTGTGAATTAGGATAGTTTAGAACTAACTGCTTGGGTAAATGAGAATGTACTAGAGACGAGTGATTAATGCAATCAAATAAATATAAGAAAATTAAATGATGCACAAATATAATCACCACACAAGAGAATAATAATTGTTAGGCGAAAAACCCTAATGTTAAAAAACACCACCTAAGTCTCTCTAGCTTAGGATTTCTCAATTGATCAAGCCCGTCAAACTCCACCATTCACACAACTTAAAATCGAGGATAGTGTATCTCAATTACAAAACTCTTCTCTGATTCCAACCCAAGAGGTTTCTCCTTCCATAAAGGAAGAAATAGGGATATGGCAGGTCAAATACCTAAGTACAACAAACAAAACAAAAATACAAAACCCCCTATAGAGCGAAAAGGTAGAGAACAATCCTAGCTTCTATAGCTTAAGAAACTTCCCTTTAGATGTTCAATAAGCTGCTTCAACAAGGATGTGATTTCTCTAGAAGGCCTGGAGGAAGGAAAGTAATGTTGGAGCACTTGAGTAGGAAGCGATTCTCTGCTGAAGCCTGATAACGCTACATTTTATAATAATAATTCTGCCAAACGAGATTAGTCTTAAGGAAAAAATGCACAAAAAACACATCGTAAATGGGCATGGGAGCATTACATACATAGCACATTGAGATTTCTCATAATGCACTATTAATGGCCATTTGTACAAGTTCGTGTCAAAATAGGCCTCAGATGAGCAATCGGACCACACAAATGGATTCAGAATGACGAACGGAGTCCAACGGATTCAAAATCGACCAAATCTGACATCCGGAGCTCTCGCAATTGACCTAAGAAGTTCTAGTCGTTAATCTGATGATCAACGACCTACAGCAGATCAACGGCCTACAGTACACCACGTGGTGCCTGATCAACAACCACAAGGCAACGCCAACTTCCTCCATCAAGCCGCAGGACGATCTGAGCCGTCCGATCTCCGATCGGACAACTGGGAACCATCCTCGCCTGCGCACCGTCGCACCTCAGCACGAAGATCTGACTGTTCGATCTCCATCCAACAGTAGCAAACAGCCGAGCACAGACGAGCATCTGCGACCAACCACGCAACATAGCACAGCGGTCACGCCCCTGCCAAACAGGCAGGAGGTGCGCATTCGAAGCGCCTACAGCAACTCGAGCGCGAAATTCGTCCACACGACCAAATTAGATCGCCCGATCGCCATCAAGTAGCCTCAATAGCGCCATGCGACGTAATCAGGAGCGTTCAACCAAATGCGCGTGATGACACGCGAACAGCACGCGCCTCAGCAGCGATCCGCAAGCGTGCCCTCCACGAGATCTCAGCCATTCGATCGGAGATCGGACGGCTCACAATGCGAGCACACGGATCAGGCGGAAGTAGAACAAGCACGGGCGTGGGACCGGTGGGCAGGGGTCTACACCGACCGTTTTGGCATGGATTTAGCGACTCCCCGAACGTCGCTAAAGCCCCTTCCTAATTTAGAAAGCCCTTCTTCCTATATAAACCCCTTCCAACTACCCATGTAAAGCATTGAATACACTTGCAAGTGCTCTACCCCACTCCTAGCCACCATTAGCACACTTTTGTAATCACCGGAGTCGACGAGCCGCCGACGGAGCCCTCCACCACCGCCGTGGCCACCTTGCCGTCTCCTTTCTCTTCCCCTCTCTCTAGCTTAGCTTTACTTGTGCTTAAGCATTTATCTAGTGTTGTAATTGTAAAACTTGAGTTGCATGTTAAATATAATATTGATGTTGTTTTCATCTTGATCTAAGTGAATGCCATGACTTAAAAAAACTCTAACTCTACTCTCTCTCTTACTCGCTTTTCTCCCGCATTTTCTCGCGCAAGCAAAAAACTCACCATTTCCGTGACAACTAAGTGACAGAAAAACCCGATTTCACGCCTCCCTGTGTACGACACTCGGACTCAAATCGATTTCTATATTTAAAACCGATGCAGCTAACGCGAGCTACAACGCACTCTTAACCAAACGCGTCCATAGCACGTCAGTTTTTAGTGCCGTTGCCGAGAAGACAACAGATTTATTTTGTCACTTCCATTTTGCATCCATGCTCACATCATCTAACGCATTTTCTCCCTCTACTTAATGGTTGTAGGAACTCGGTGCTTGGACGGCGAAGGAGTGCAACTCGTGATGATGGAGATAGAGTAAGCACAGCAAGGACCGGTTGTGAGTAATTCTCTACCCGTGGTTGTTTGCTTGCCTAAAAAAAATCTAAAAAAAAAACTTTAATCAGAAAAAAATTGACATGGTGAATGATTGTCTGATCCTCATCCGTAACTCATCACCCAACAAAAAAATACACTCTAACATTCTTAAAGATCTCATCTTTTTTAATGTTCTTTTTCTTTGAGTGGTGTTTGCGAAGCCACCGTGGTTTGACTTGGGCTGCAAGACTCACCCCTAAAATCAACTCATCTGGTAGAAATCGCATGAACACTAGGATGAGCTCATTAGGGTTTTAGAGCCTCATCACATTAAAGGAAATCCACTCTCACAAATTATGTGCAAAACTTGGCGTGCCCACTTGAAACTTGCCTAAAAACATTAAGACACGTCAACCCTAAAAGACACGAAAGTAAGGACAAACATTAAAAGACACCACATCTTAAATCCTTGCTTGAAAACCATGTCTTGTTAGGAGCACACACACTTGAATTGGATAACAAAGAGACACCACCCCAATCAACGCCTCATCACATAACCCGAGCACAAGCACTGTCCTAGCCCCATTAAAACAAAGTAGATGTGCCCTAGGCAGGACTGGGTTAAGTCTCAAGAGGCATGGTTTTGTAAGTTGGGCACTTGGCCTTCATTTCCTTAGTAGAATCTGGTAACTAGGCTGCAAGGAAGTGTCAAATGACCGCGGTTGTAGGGTTTACGAAACCGGCAGCGCAAGCCCAAGGAAGAACCTTCCCCACAATCCCCTCGTAATCAACCTGGCCAAATTAGCTTTGGGAAGGGCGATCCTGTGCCTACAAACTTGATCGTTCCTTTGGAGATTTCTAGGTCCCCTAAGGAATACACTGTAAGAACTAGGCTTGCCTGCTTGGTTGTGCACACACTTTTCGCATCTATCACCCTCCGCATCCCCTCCTATTCTTCTCTAGGGTATGAACGGGAGACGATCACTTCATCCCGAGTTGTTTGTTTTGGGACGGGAATCTAGGAGACTTGATCTTGCTAGAGACATGACCGAATCTAGAGTAGATGAAGTTGAAGACTAACCTCCACCAAATACGATGGCCATCATCCAGGCCCAGATCAAAGCAAACCACCAGCTTCAGCAGCAACAGATCCACACCATCATGCAAGCCATATACCGATTGCAGAACCCACAGGAGCAACCACCACCACCTTTGCAGGACCTGCAAGGGCAACCACCACTTGATCCACCACAATTCCAAGACTAACCTAGGCCCCTTCGCGACTTTTACAATCCTTCTACGATTCGGATTGAACCACACCTTAGGATGCCCGAGGGGGGAGATGATTTTGAGCTGAAACTAAATGTCCTGAGCCTGATTCAGAGCCACTTCCATGGAAGCTTAAATGAGGACCCCTTTTAGCACCTAGAGGATCTTGACCAGATCGTCGGGACTGTAAAACCCAGGAACATTAGCCTAGACATTGTTTAGATCAAGATGTTCCCCTTCTCACTGAGAGACAAAGCGTCTCACTGGCTTAGGACTTTAGAAAGACCCATCTCCACCTAGGAAGAACTGAGGCATGCATTCTTAAAGAAATTCTTCCCCATGAGACAGACCAATGCCCTCAGAAGAGCCATTCCACCTTTACACTCCAGGGCAAGGAATAGTTCCATGAGGCGTAGGAGAGATTTAATGAACTATTAAGGAAATGCCCACACCACAAAGTACCGAGGTGGCAATTGGCCCAGATCTTCTACCACAGTCTGGACAGCAACCTTCGAAACTTCGTTGATGCCTCGTGCGGAGGAAACTTCCTGAACAAAGATGAGGAGAGCGCGTTTGAGCCCTTCGAGTCTATGAGCGAGAATTCGCTCAACAATGCCTCCATGACCCAGTTTAGTCGATCCAGTCAACCCCGTGGTGGGATCTATGAGGTACAAGCAAATTCTAGAACAGTTGACCTGGACATCATTGCTAAGAAATTAGATCGAGTGGAATTGATAGATAAGAAAATAGATGAACTGTTGAATCAAACCAAGAACCCGCTACAGACCCTCTCCCTAGCAAAGGGGGCTCACAATGTTGACCTGGTCCAACCACTAAGCCAGATGCACCTAAAACAACCCCTGACCATGTTCCAGCGAGGGACCTTTGCTACCTCAACCCCTGATTATTCTCTTCCCTCCCCCTCGACACCTTCTATCTTTGAAGATATCCAAGCTATCCAAGGTTATTCCAAACCTGGCCCCTTCTCCAACACCTACAATGCCGGATGGCATAATCACCCAAACTTTGCTTGGACAAACCAAAAACCACCATAATTCCAGAACCAATCCAGGCCAAACCATCAACCAAACCCACCCTCCTATCAGCAAGGTCCGCCGGTTAGACCCCCTTATAACCCAAACAGGGTGGCACCTCCCCCACAAAACCAAATGGACACCCTGATAAAAATGATGGCTGAAATGAACCAAAAACACCAAGAGGAAATGCTTTAGTGAAGGGACAGTTGAGCTAGCTGTTGGATTATAAACAACAAGGATCCCTTCCTTCTTAACCACAACCGAACCCGCGAAACATGATTAACAGCGGCCCCAATTCGTAAGGGTTCCAAGGCAATCCCGAGAAGGCCCACATGGTCCAACCAGCCCAACAAACCAAGGTTCGAAATGCCGATTTCGACGCCGTGTCGATGAAATTGCAAGTGTGCATTTCGTGGGCATGCCGGAGAAATGGCCATTTTTCGATGGCAGATTTCGATGATTTCGATGGTAGATTTCAATGATTTCGATGGCTCAAAAAAATACCATTTCGGAGGCACGTCGAGGGCATGCCGAGGGCATGCCGATGCATGTCGACAAGAATGGTAGAAGTGGTCAAAATGATATCAGTTTCAAGAAAATCAAATGTTGATTATGTAATAATAAGAGTGTTACATCATAATATTCATATACAACATAACCATACAATGTTAAAATTCAATAACGAGATGAAATATTCTTACCATGTTAAGAATACAGAAAATTTAATAATAGAAGAATACAAAGAATTTAAGAATCAAAGAATTTAAGAATGAAAGAATCAAAGTGTATAGTTTCAAAGTAAAAGTTAAAACTGTAATGTCTTGATGTATGATGTATCGGAAGTCAGGACTTGGAACTTGAAAGACAGATTTCACCAGAACCAAGAGTGTCTTGCTGGATGCATATCTTTATCATAGCTACTATCAATACTTGATTGATACCATTGTTGACTATTGTGTCGATGAATACTTTGAATGTATTCACAGTAATCCTTCCAAGACATATATGAATACATTGTCTGGTAATCAATTATGTGCTGTCTGTATTCATGTTCATTCATACTAACAAAAATCCCAAGACGGGGAAATCTACTATCTGTGTATGGTCTGTCACGTTGCCCACGTGCACGATTAGTTGCACGCATTTGTGAGAATCCTGTTGTTCTAGAATCATCTTGTGATGATTCTGATCTTGGCATTTGAGGGAGAGCTTGGGGTTGGAAGTGTTGAGGAAAGTAATTTTGGATCATACCATACTCATATGGGTAAGAATATTCACTCCCAGTCCTAGTCCCAGAAGTGTCAACATTTTCAGACTCAGCGTATGAATATGATGGATAATTATATGAAGGTGGTGGTGGTGCAAATGATTGCGGGTAGAATGGTTGAGCATACAAAGATCCCGTCTCACGTGTTGTGTCGTATGATCCCACGTCATATCCAGATCCAGGTGCTAAAGAGCCAAAAAATTGATCACTAATGCTCATGGAACCAATTGAGGAGCTCAAATCCTCCATGTAGGCATCGTGACTTGGATATCCCTCGTAATCCATGGCTGGTGGACTTAGACTTGGAATATGTTCGCCATGGATATTGGTGTGTCGTTCGTCATATTCTGTAGCACCCTGAGTTTGCACTTGACCACCATGTCTCCCTCTGTCGGATGATCCTTCTGATCCAGATCCTTCTACCATTACAAATGCATCTGCATTTGAGCCATCATCTTAGTCATCCTTTGAGGTTGAAGTAGACTGTGATAACTGTCGTTCTTCATCCTCTTCATCCAGTACTCTTATAGCAAATGTATGACGACCAGATCTAACCATATGTCCTTCAACATCAGCACCCATTTTCTTTGATAGCTCTGGATCTGGCCTTCCCCTAACATCCATCACAGGTTCTCCTCCAATGTCATTTATCCAACTTTCTAGCACATTATCTCCGGTTCGGAAAATGTAGGCCAGATCAATTGGATCGGCCATTTCCTTGTTTTTAAAATCAAAGCCCTCCTGAATGTGCCTCATTCGTAACCTTGTGTTGTAGTGGATATACACAAGGTCATTAAGCTTGTCAATTCCAAGCTTGTTTCTTCTTTTGGAATGGATAAGGTTAAATGTACTCCAATTTCTTTCACACCCACCAGCAGATGATGTTTGTGATAACACTTTAACAGCCACATGCCGTAAATTTGGAGCTTCCGTTGCATACAAATTCCACCATTCCGCTGTAGGAAAACATATTCTAGTCAAAAATTGGATTTTATAGAGTAAATTATTATTAGTAAATATTAAAGTGATGTCGGTTATTACCAGGATGAATGGCCTTAATAGCCTGCTGTGCCATATGACTCCCAAAAGATCTCATCCTTTCTCTAAATAATTTAATCTACAACATGTTGACATGAAGATGTCAAATATCTTATTTAAGCACCAAATTTCAAGTTAAATTTGCCTACCTCATTCATGCACGCTATTTGCGTAGCAGTTGTAGGAGAGAGTTTTTGATGATTACGTTCGTCGGTTCGTGATGTACTGTGCAAATATTTCATTCGGTATATTTACGATTACGTTCGTCGGTGATGTATTATTCAAATCGTCGATTAATATTTTATGGATTTTTTGTGATTACGTCCGTCGGTCGGTGACGTACTGTGCAAATATTTGATTCGATAAATTTACGATTACGTCCGTCGGTGTTGTTTACTATGCAAATTGTCGATAAATATTTTATGGATTTCTTACCCATTCTCCTCCACCACCATCCACCACACAGTGCACACACCTTAATTCCCACCCCACCCGATTCACATTGGCCATTGCATCATGCCACCAGCCAGTGCGGGCACTGGCACCGAATGACCTCCCGTTACCTTTATCCCCTTTCCCCTTCCTTCCAAAAGAGTCATCATTGGAGGAAATCCTAAACGTGCAGCGGCCACCCTCTACAGGGAGATGCTCCCCCACCTTCCCAGTAGGCAACAAGTCCACCACCAAGAAGGCGAGAAGTTCCATAAGTAACAATGCAGGCTACAGCCTGAAGCAGCGGCAGAGATGGCAGTGACAGTGGCATTAGCGGAGCGGAAGAGATGGCAGTGGTAGTCTGTAGCAAGCACATAGCATCAACATCGCCATCGGCATCGGCACGGCGGCATGCCGCCGAAACACCTGTTTTTCGACACTGGAACCATATCGGCATGGTTATTTCTCAAAATCGGCCTTGCCGATGGCATTTAAATCAATGCGACTCACCAGGAAGAATTTCTTCAGCAATTCAGCTTGTAGTTCCTCTAAGTGTTGATTGGTCGAGTCAAGGTTTGATACCAATGGACAGCCTTGTCCATAAGAGAGAAGGAGAACATCTTCGTGAGCAGGATGTCCCGATTTTGAACAAGTGGACCAAAAGTTTGGGATAGATGTTTTAGTTATTTGATGTGCTGGAAAGGATCTTCGGAGTTCAATCCATGAAATTTGGGGATCGCGTTGATAAGATTTGGCTTCAAATCAGTATCACGTCCTCCAACTAGGATTTGCACCCTAGGTTCGATAGCTACAGCATGAGATTGTAATGATCTCACATCTGCAGACATGGTCGAGGGTTCATGAATGCATGAAGTAGATCCGTGAGATTCTTCTAAAAGTCTGGTACCTGGTCTCCTCCTTCAAGATCTTGATTCTCCATGGAAGTAGAGGATGGAGAACTAGGCTCAGATGTGGAATGATCAGAAGAGATTTTGATATGATTGGAAGGGAACTCAAACAATTGAGCTGGGGCTTGACCTCGACGAGAGTGAACTGCTAATGGAGGTCTCAAGACTGGTCTTAAGGACCTCCTCCCGTACATGCACTACAAAATCAGATGAGGGACAAAATGTGTTTTGGACCCAATCAAGGCACCCAACAAGGCCGGGTGACTAAGGTAGTTTGAGGCAGATGGACCTCTAGATCAAAAATTCACTCACCCGAGAATTACTTGGGCAGCCAGGAAGGGAGAGTCCTACAAAGACCCCTACATGATAGAGCGTCCCCATGGGTTACAGGGTTTCCCCCACCCGACCTTCCTTGTCACTGCGATTCCAAGTAGATTGGAATGTGCGAGCTGAGACCTAAGTCTACCAGTTTTAATCCTGTTTGTGCCTTGAATTTCACTTGATTATTTCAAATTGTGACATAATTTGGAGGTTGGTTGATTCACAAAGTGAACCAACTTCACCTGACTTGCCCTAAAGTTGAGGATGGGGTTTGGGCAAAAACACCCAAATCATTCTGAATTGGTTCTCAACTAGGTTATTAGGTCCCAAATTTTAATGATCCAAGTGATTATAAAGCCTTGATTTTAGGGTCTACTTGATTAAATCAATTTAAACAAGGGCTTGGGTAGCACACAATGCGGGAATATATTTTCTTTTTAACCAAGCAAATGTGTACTAACACTTCAAAACCCTAATGTGTAACCCTAATTAGCTCTATTTCCAAGTCCAATTTGAATTCAAATATGACACCTTGGACTCAAACAAGTGAGTAGTCCAAGGTGTGGAGAAATTTATCACGAATCCCTAAAAGGTACAGGAAGTGTGGATGGGTTCTTTCTAATCAAATCTCCTCAACTTCAATCTGATTTCAATCAAAGTGCGCCAATAAGGAAACCTATGCCTTGAATGATATTTACTAGGAAAGTAAGGTAAGTTGGATCCTAATTGATTTATTTCCTTTTTTATCTTCAGCTTGAGAGAGAATTAGAGAAGAAGAGAAATTTTACCTGCCCTTGGTGTGGCTGATTGCGCAAATGATTGTCCTCGTGATTAACCTTGCAACAACAAAACAAAGCAGATAGGGCAAGTTAGAAATAAACTCAATAATCAAGAATGATACAGATAGTGGTGAATTACGTGTTACTTCCTGGCAACGGTGCCAAAATGTTGAGCAGTAATCGTCATAGTTTAGGAAAATACACGTTGTAGTATAGTCGACGAAAAACGAGTCAACACTTAAACTTTGTAAAGCTCAAAAAAGCGTGACTTTCTGAGGTCGTTCGTAGGGAGCAAATGTAATTGCAATTCAAGAACCAATCTAATATTCAAATAAAACTAGATATATGAAAAATAGGCTCAATGTATGTCAGAGGAAATAAACAAAAATATGGAGAGAAATAGCAAAAATAATGGTGGTTGGAACCACCAAAGTAACACTTAACACTTAGGCTATTCTCTCAAGTCTCAATATTAGACGGCTCACTAATGCATGAGATGTTTCAAGCCCTCTTCTTTCAACCCTTAACCAAATTCCTTAACTCGTCAACATTTAGCCATATCAGTAACTTCATTCCTCAACACTTAACTCCTTCAATTCTTCTCAAATTATACATCCGCCAATTTGCCCCAGACGCCTTAAGTTCTCACTTGAGTTCATTGAAGAGAAAAACCTTCCCTTTCTCTCTCATGAAGCCTCTCCTTTCTCTCTTTAATCAGACCCAGGCCCGGTTCAGACCCAATTGGTTCAGCGCAGAGGGGGCAGTCTAGCTTGCAAGACATGGGCGAGCGGACTGTGCGTTAGCTCGTGCTATTGGGGACCTAACCCCTGTGACTATAATGAACAGCCTATGAGTGTAAATCAATAAGTTTCAAATTTTGGTTTAAATTGGCTCGATGTGGGACTATCATAAGCCTCTTTTCTTTGGCTACTGCGTGAGTATCCCTCGATCGATTGCAGCTGCAACTGATGTTGCCTTGGCCAATCAAAGACCCAGATGTTCTTGTAGATGTATTCCGCAGCTACTGGATGTTGTGGCGGTGGAGATGATCAATGAACAGTGGTGGACGGTGGCGGTGATGAAGGGAAATCCAGCGAGACATGAAAATCATGAAAATGGGCTCTAAGCTCCAATTAGAAAGCTCATTAGCGTCGCCGTGGTGTGAGGAGCACGGTGGTGGTGGTAGCTTGATGAATGGAGGTGAGTAGAGGTCGAACGTAGTCAGAGATGAACATGGAGTGTGGGTTTGTTTGGGGATTCTTGCTAGGGGTTGAAGCTTCTAATTAGCTTAGGGCTTTTGTTCTGTGGAGGGAGAGGAAGGTAGTGGTGGTGGTGTGTTGTTTGGTGACGTGCAATGCTGGCACGTACTCGCCAGAGTGGTGACCGGAGGCGGAGAAGATGAAGTGGGAGTGAGTGATAGAGTGGTCGAAACTAAGTCCTAAAGGCCTATACCTAAGCTAAAAAGGGAGAGGGAGATAAAGACATAGTTTATGGGATGAAGGGAGGAAGAATTTGCGCTGGTGCGACTTGCCAGACACGAAGGGGATGAAATCTTCGGTGGGGAAGAACGACAATGACAACGGTGCAGGAAGCCCTAGCTTTGGTATTCTAGGTGCAGAAGGAGGTGGTGAAGAGATTGGACCACCCAATTTGGCAGTTGGATGGCCGGAGGAAGGAGATCGAGTAGGTCGCCGAAGTCGAGGTCGGAGGTGGCCGAAGGAACAGAAGAGGATTTCTTAGCTTAAACCTAGCTGAGGAGTTTGTGGATTCGTGGAGAAGCTTATATAGAGGTAGATTTGAGCTTCAAATGCCGAGAATTCGTCAGCTTAATTTGGGAATCAGAGTTTCCTATTCTCAAATCATAAGCTTGGTGGAACTTCTCATGCTCCAATCTGGGCAGGAAATCAAGTCTAAATGCGAGAGGATCTCCTAATTGGCAATCCCTCTAAATTTAGAGGGATTTGGATTTGAATTGAAGAACTCCATGGTCAAACGTCGGGCATTTTGGGTTGACTGCTAAGTTTAGGAAATAAAGTGTTTCAGGCAGCAGGGACCTCTTTGTGAGGAAGATAAGAAAGTTAGGGGCATATATGCAAGGAAAAGTTGAAGTTAAGGGTCTAATTGAAAAGAATAGAGGTCTGAGAACTCAAATGCAAACTAGGTCAACATAGACTCTGATTAGGGCCAAACTTTGCTGTTAACTTAATTTGGACCCAAGGAATCTAATGGTGAACTTAGATTTGGGTTTTGAGCACATTTGAATGGGTAAATTACAAAAAATCTCAAATTAGGGCAAATTCCTGTTTGAATCTCTATTTTTGGTTAAAATGGGTTCCAATAGGCAAAGTAAAGGTACCAAACCTCTTAAAATATTTTTAAATGATTTTTAGGAGGTTTATATTGGGTTTATCTCTACCAAAACCCTTTCAATTTGAGTGAGTTGATAATTATGATTTTTAGTAATATTTTAATCTCCAAAATGCATAAAACCCTGATTCAGTTATCCTAAGCCCACCTCTTGGTCTTTTAAGTTCATTTGACATTTGGTTAACCCTCAGATTAATCTGCATTTGTGATTGGATGTTAAAATGGTAGAATTAACCCCTTTTCCAATCTTCTCAAATTTAGATGGAACTACGATCCTCAGACGATTTAGGAGCATTTAACACTTGATTCTGACTAATTTAAGTTAGTTATGACGAATGATGGTGTTACCATCAGTGCAATATGGAAGATCAAAGTTCCCCTCAAAATTCAAATATTCTCGTGGCTTGCTAGAAGAGATGGGTTAATCACAAGTCCCTTAAGACAACGTCCGATGTCTTCACATGTGCCCATTATGTTCATTTGATGGTGATGACACCAAGCACCTGTTTAGTTCCTGTTTAATGAAATATGAAGTATGGTGCAAATTGTGCACTTCCACTTTGTCAACCTGGGATGGACTCTGGGTGGATCTCATAAACCCATCCAAGGCACGTATTTTAATGGCTGCCATTCTTTGGGGGGTTTGGAGGGATAGAAGCAATGTAGTGTTTAATGGTAGTTGTGTTTGGGTGGAAAATATTTGTAATGATGTTGTATCCTGGGTTAGGCTTTGGCAATCCATGTAATCTCTTCTTTTTTTTTTTTTTAAACAGGCGAGGACTGCTATCGATGATGATAGCTGACCAGGAACATTTTATTTATGAATCTTATAAAAAGAATTACAAGGAATCACTCCACTCCTTTACAAACCCCCAACACTCCCTAAAGATGTTCCCTACATTTGTTGAGCCCCCTCTAAACAATCGCTCATTACAAGCATGCCATACACTCTACATAACTCCAGGCATCTTCACATGAGGCTTTCTATTCGTCAAGAGATTCCTCCATAAGTCATCCCTTGTGGGTATAGATTCCCTACAAAATCCCCTCCAAATCTAATCAGTCATTAGGCACGATGAGAATAGATACACCCTGCTATCCGTAGGAAAGTCACACAAGGGGCAATTTTGAGTAGGAGTGCCCAATCTTCTATTTCTCATATCACCATTAATAAGTCCATCATGTTGGCATAGCCATGGGAAGATCTTAATTTTTAGTGGAATCTTCAAAAACCAGATTTTAGCACAGTCCCTGTCCACTCTTAAGGGGTCTGCATTCATGGAACCCATCAGCCGCATGTATGCCTTTACCAAAGTGAAGAGTCCATGTTTCCACCTGAAACAGTCCACCTCGCCTCTTGGCTGGAAAGTTTCCAGGTCAGCCATCAACATCTCCTGCTCAGCTTGCATTCTACCACCCTCACACACACCAGCACCAGCAATGTCCCATCTACAGCTCACGCTATCCCAACAATCACTGACTGAAGCTCTTTTGTCCGGAGCTACTGCAAAAACCCTTGGATATGCCTCGTTTAGGTTGCCCAAGGTCGACCACCTATCTGTCCAAAAAGAAAAATGTCTCCCATCACCCAAAATAGGAACGAAGTCATCCCAATTGTATTGTATTGCTTGCCACACTGACTTCCAGAACGGTGAGGGGCGTTAAGGAGGGGATTTCCATAACTGTACCTGCGAGGAGCCGTGAGCCTCCTTGACTAACTGTGACCAAACCTTCCCATCATCCATTGACAACTTCACTGCCCATTTCAATAGCAGGGCATCGTTGAATTCCTTCAAAGAACGGATCCCCATTCCTCCCTGTGAACGAGGCCTACACAGCTGCTACCACTCCATCGGATGCAAGAATCTACCTTCAGTCTTCGCACCCTTCCAAAAGAAATGCTTCCTCATCATGTCCAATCTTTTCCACACTGCCTTCGGAGATCTAAACACAGAGAATAAGAAAACTGATATCGAGGTGATGACCGAGTTGAGAAGAATCAATCTTCCTCCCTTGGATAAAAATCTACTACTCTAGCACTCCAATTTGGCAACCACTTTTTCAAATAGAATGGTCCAGTCACTCTTCTTCAGTTTATCATCTCTTAGGGGCAGACCCAAGTACCTTATTGGCAGTGTGGCAATGGGAGTATGTAAGATGGCTGAATTACTTCACTCTCCTAACCTGACATACCAAAGCAAATCAGAGAGGATTTCGCACCATTCAACCTAAGGCTCGAACTCTCACTAAATATATTGATCATTGTGAAAAGGGTCTTCGCCTCACTTCTCCCTCCTTCTAGAAAAAATACTGTATCGTCAGCATACTGCAAAATTGGTGAAGTTGGACACTACTGATACAGGTAGTAGTCCTTTCCCTTTTTCAAAAAAAAAAATTAATTGGTTCAATAAGTTAGGGTGATAAGTATACAACTAATCAACCCGCTCTCTTATTTGAGAGGACTTAAAGTCAAGCATCTACACACTTTTTACACTAACTCACTTTTCAGGTGATCTTAATGGGAATTAGGTAGCTAATAAATGTACTAGGATGATATGGCTGGCATGTTATTATGACTAATTGCTCATAACCAGGTGTCCAGAGCCCAACTACGTGACCTAATCTCCTTAGCTATTGCCTTTAGGTACATCTTAGATTAAGGAAGTCACCTACTTAGAAAACGAAGAAAAAAATATAAAATGCCCAAAAAATTTGAAAAATAGAAAAAGAAGAAAAAAAATAATAAGCCACACTTCACTGCACGGGTAAGGTTGCTAAGTTTCCATGGGTAACCCTCCATTGCCGTTTGTCTAGAGCCCAACCCTAAAAAATGCATGAATAATCTCAAAACTTAGGGAGAAGCGAAGAAATAAAATAAACCTATGGAGATATACGATGGCTCGCCCTTGTGTTGACCCCACAAAAAAATAAGATCAAGGAGAAAGCTATCGATCGAGAAGATAAACCTTTAGGTAGAAAATTTTCATTTAAGGTGACCTAAGGCTTATAGATGCCTAAGATTCGTTTTGATCACCATCTAGTGAGTCAACCACCTTTACACATAAAGATGCTTAGAACTTTTGGTCTTCTCAAGTCTTGGGTGGGTTTGGTAGCCGTAAAAAGTTGGTCCGAAACCTTAAACAAAAATTCCAAAAAATTAGAAAAGAAGAAAAAGAAAAAAAATTCTTCTCTTTTTATATGAAATAAGGTAAGGACTTGAGCAGTCTACATTATTACAAATGTCCAGGGTACTATTGAGTCTTGGTAGTTTAGATCCTAAGTGTAATTTTCTATTGTTGATAAATGACTCATGCCTAAGTAATCAATTCTTACTTCTATTTATAAATAGCATTTAGTTCAGTTCTGCTAGGGAGCAACAAAAGATAGGCATGGGGGTGTGATAGATGATTGAGAGATCTTAGCTTTAACAAGATAATATCAAAAATATAATACGTCATCGTAGTACAAATTGTGGTGGTAAATCCTCAATCAAAGATTACTAGAAATAAACTAAAATTGTACCACAAATTTAGGTCGTATCAAAGGGAGGTCTAGAACCAATAAGATCACAAATATTTAGCAATCCCCGCCACAATTATGAGGGATGTATTACCACAAAATTATTCAATCAAAATAGAGTGCAGAATAGAGATATATGAAGAGGTTACAAGATAACGCAAGAGTACAAGGGCTACATAAGTAATTTCACGTCAATAAAATAATCCAAAACATAAATCCAAATCCCACCGCATTGAATGTAAACTGAAATAGAACCCAAAACAGAGGATTTTTTTCTTCCCTACCATGCCCGATGAGGAGCAGATGGCGGCATGGATGGCTTCCAGCAGAGATCTTCGAGAAGAGGCCATCGCAACAATGGTGGCGGTGTGATCGGCGACAACCGGAGGTGGTTAGATGATCACGTGGGGTAGACGCCTATTTTGCTGGAAACGAAGGAGGAAGCTCGTGCGATGGAGTTGCTGTTGCAATGGGAGATCGAGGGAGGTGAGGGTGGCAGTGGCTCTCTGCTTCGTGGCGGCAGCCCCTGTTCGAGTCAACCGAAGGAGATGAAGATGGTGTTGCTATTCTTCATGGAAGTTGGCAGA
Source organism: Thalassia testudinum (assembly GCA_037157565.1). Taxonomy (NCBI): domain Eukaryota; kingdom Viridiplantae; phylum Streptophyta; class Magnoliopsida; order Alismatales; family Hydrocharitaceae; genus Thalassia; species Thalassia testudinum. Next base: position 10,103,301 of record JAZHRO010000078.1, on the reverse strand, counting down.
GGAAGATGATGAAGGAGGAGGGTGCTATATGTGGTGTGAACTGGAGGGCCGAGGATGGAAGATGGTGTTGTTTGGGTTGCGCTGATGGTGGTTGTAGTTGGTCCGATGGTGGGTTATGTTGGTGGAGTTGCAGAGGAAGAAGAAGAAGAACGACGGAGGTGGCATGGTGATGGAGGTTGAGGCGGTCGCGGTGTCGAGAGAAGAATCATGGTGGTGGCGTCGGCGCTGTCACCTCCGACCACGGTAATGGCTGGAGTTGAGGCGTGGCGAGAGATGTTGGCATGGTCGTGGATGGAGGCTTGTGGTCGTGAGTTGAGAGAGGGCACACGATTCTGTTGGGTCGAGGGCGTTCGCGGTCGTGGCGAGAGAGTAATCGCAGTCGAGGTTGGAGCGTGATCGTGGTCGCTGGTGGAGGCACGGGGAAGGAAATGAAGGTGGAGGAGAGTCTTGGGTGGTGTCGTCGCAGGGGATATGTTCCTGCGATTTTACAGGGGAGGAGAGGACAATTGTGAGAGGGAACGAGAAAGATCAGCGGTGGTCTTCCTTTCCTTTTTTTTCTTTTCTTAATTGAATCCAAGGGTGAAAGTTAGAGGAGGGAATCCAAAGATAGAGATTTAAGAATCTCTGCTCTCTCTCCTAAATTTCCTTTTATTTTTTTTTGCTAGTGGAAACTCACAATGCCAAATTGGCATTCCTAATTAATTCCTCCACTAATGCTGCAAAATCCATACATAATTAATAAAGTGTAATAAGTAATGAACATTTGCAAATGTATTGTATCACTTGAGTAAAAATGTGAGAATGACAATTATTGAGCTTGACTAATATTTCAATGTGACGTGTGCTTAGAATCTATTTGCAACTCCAAATTAAATAAAGTTTGATATAATTATAGTCCACCAAAGTGGACTTATCAAATACTTCAATGCTTAAGTTTTGCTAGTCCCGAGCAAAATCATAGGCAAAAGAACCAGATCTCTAGACCAGTATTTGTCGTTAGGATACCTTATTGTACCACACCTCTAGAGACTGGTTTGAAATACTAACCTTAGACTATAGATGATACTAGTTTGAAATACAGACCTGATCGGCTTTAGCCTTGGGTCTTCGAACAAGGTTTCTGAGGCCCCAGAGCCTACCCAAGGGTTTGTTGACCCCAGAGTTTAAATTACTCGTGCATTCGTACAAAAGGTCCAGGTTCAACTTGCCAGCGTATTTTTCATAACAAAGGAGGAGATATTTTTTAGATTTTTCTTTTTTTAATTTTTTATGAATCCCCTAAATCTAACATCAGATTAGCCCTCAACATGGTCTGTATCGGATTCCTTGTTCCCATCATCGATCCTCGAAGGGTCCTTGGAATTCAATGCTTAGGGATAGCACCACCCATGGCAACCCCCAGAACCCTGGCAATCGATACTTCATGATAGTGCTGCCCATGACATTCTTTAGCTAATCCAGGCTCTGGCAATTGACATTTCAGGATAATGTTGCCCATGGCCCCTAAACAACATGATGAGTTTACATGTTCCCGGTAGGATATTTAAATATCCTAAGAGACAAGTGCAGAGGAGATGATATGTTATAACGCGTCCTCAAGGGTAGTACTTCTCCTCTCATGCGATGGTAACTCTTCTAATCAACTTGTGTTTTCAATCCTTTCCTAAGTCAAATTTTTGAGAACCCTTTTTTTTTTTTAGACAGAGGAATTTTGATGTTATTATTAATTAAGCTCACTGAATTAGATCAGTGTGTGAGATGTGGATACTTAAGTTACTAAGACCCGCAAACCAAAGGGTAGACAAAGAGGCTAGATATTCCCTAAGCCTTAGAGTTAATACATTAGCTTCTCAATCCTCAACTACTTGAAGAATAATCCGTATCTTAACAAATACTCGAATTTTTGAGCCAGACAGGCCCTTGAGGCCTAAAGTCAGCATTTCCCACTTATCTCCTATGGTTTAGCACTTTAGGTCTTAATTCATCATTCGTTCTAGCCCAGAACTTAGGTCAACTCTTCCAGACTCACATGCTGGAACTAGCACAATTTTGCTCATTTTCCTCTCTGTCTTTTTCCTTTTTTTTATGCAATATATATATAACTACTGATGCCCTACTACATGCATGCAAACTATGTATAAATGCTTTATACAACCTCAGGTAACAAGAAGCATACCAAGTACTGGGGGTCTCGCTCGTGACCAAGTAGTTAACGACAACAGCATACCAAGGGTTCGTCAGGTGTATCGCCATCATAGTTTCATTAGGAAAGGTGTTATAAATGTCTCCTGATGGGGTTGAAGCCTCAACTGGGATCCTGGATAAATAATATGCTACTACATTTTTGACCCCTTTCTTGTCACGGATAACAAGGTCAAACTCCTGTAGTAGTAGAATCCATCTAATAAGCCTAGGTTTGGTGTTTTTCTTAACAAGCAAATACTTCAAGGTAGAATGATTAGCATACACCACAACCTTAAACCCCAGAAGATAAGACCTAAACTTCTCCAGAGTAAAAACTACCACCAAAAGTTCTTTTTCTATCATAGTGTAGTTTTGCTATGGACTAGTAAGGGTCATGCTAGCAAAGTAAAGCACATGAGGCTTTTTATCAACCCTCTAACCAAGTACCGCTCTCATCGAAGAATCCGAGGAATCGCACATCAACTCAAATGGAAGCATCTAATCAGATGCTCTCAGAATAGACGTAGTTATGAGGGCCTCCTTCAACACTTGGAAGGCCTCAACACACTTTGCATTAAAAACGAAGGCAGTGTCCTCCAGTAAATCACAAAGTGGCCTAGAAATCTTGCTAAAATCCTTAATGAAGAGCCTATAAAAGCTCACATGGCCTAGAAATGATTGTATTTTCTTGACATTGGTGGGCGGTGGAGGCTTGGAAATGGACTCAACCTTGGCCTTGTCCACTTCGAAACCCCACCCAGACACTACATGCCCAAGAACAATGCCCTACTGAACCATAAAATGGCTTTTCTCCCAGCTAAGCACCAATCCAGTCTCTTTGCAGTGGGGGTGAGAACCTTTTTCTAAATGTGAGAGATAGTGGTCAAACGACGTTCCATAGATGGAAAAGTCATCCATGAAAACCTCTATGAACTCGTCAATCATGTCTGAAATGATGGACATCATACACTGTTGAAATGTTCCCGAAGCATTACATAGTACAAATGGCATCTGGCAGAAGGCAAATGTGCCATAAGGACTCGTGAAAGTAGTATACTCCTAGTTGTCTAAAAAGATGACAATCTAATTGTGTGCAAAATATCCTTTGTGAAAATAGAAGTATTTATTCCCTGCCAATTTTTCCAGTATTTGATCAATAAATGGCAAAAGGAAGTGGTCTTTCTGGGTTACGGTGTTTAGGCGATGGTAATCTATGCAAACTCTCCAACCAGTTGTGGGTTTAGTGGTGACTTTCTCCCCTTTCTCATTTGCCTCAACAGTGAATCTTGCCTTCTTAGGGACCACGTGAATAGGACTGACCCATGTACTATCAGAAATGGGATAAATTATCCCAGCATCCAACCACTTCAAAATCTCCTTCTTCACCACTTCTCGCATGTTGGGGTGTAACCTTCCCTACATATCTAGGAAGGGTTTCATAGAGTCACCCGTGTAAATGTGGTGTATTCAGACAGTTGAGTCCACCCCTTTAATATCATCTATAGTCCAAGCAATCGCTTCCTTGTGCCATTTTAGGCATTCAATCAAGGCTCCCTCCTGTATCTCAGATAGAGCAGTTGAGATGATGACAGGGAGCGTATCATTAGGTCCATGGAAAACGTACTTGAGGGACTTTGGGAGTGGTTTAAGCTCCAAGTCGGGAGCTTTTTGAGTCAAGCAAATTAGGTTCGAAGTCCCCACCTCCAATAGCGGATTTACCTTGATTGTCCATGGCGAGGAGAGGGACTCGGCCTTGACACCTAGCAGCTCTTCTAATTCTGACATATCTCCCTCTCCTTCTTCAAGAGTTGGGGTATGGTCTTTATAGATGACCATTTGGAGGGGATCATCACACAAAATAGCTGGTGTTGTCTCCTCTACAATCTGATCGATCATCTCGATTTGAGAATAATCTCGATTTAAATCAATGGGAAAGAATAAGTCCTCTACTCTCACCAGGACATCTTCTAAAAGCCCGCGTGGTGTCTTGAGTGATTTGTCAACTACTTGGAGGATAACAGGAGTAGGCTTCAACTCACCTCCTCCCAATAGCTCATAGACTGATCTCAGCAATATATTAACCCCCGTACCCAGATCGAGGGGAGCCTCATCAATGTGTTGGTCTCCAATGACCACAGAAATATGCAGGGCCCCTGGGTCCTTCATTTTGGGGGGTGTACCTTGTTGTAGGACTGAGTTGACTAGGTCAGGCAGGACGACCTCAGGTTGGACCTATTTTTGTGATTCTCTTCTGCGTGCACAGTTCCTTCAGAAATCTAGCATAGGATGGAATCTGCTTGATAGCATCCAATAGAGGCAACTTGATATGAACTTGCTTGAATGTCTCCATAATTTGTTCCATCCTATCTTTGGCTCCAAATGAGCCAGCATAAGATGCCTCAAGGTGGATAAGCGCTTAGGGTAGGGCACCCTCGGCCTCTAGGTGGAAGGGTTTTCATGGCGAGATAGAGGTGGAATGGTGACAACATCCTCCAGATGGGTGATTTTAAGTAAGGAGGGGCTAAGTGGCTCTTCCCCAGTGGATGTGTAAGTAAGTGTTGAGTTATTAGGAGGGGTGATCGAAGGAGTGATTTTAGGTTTGAAAATTTCTTTACCGCTCCTCAGAACGATCACTGCCTTAGCATGCTCCTTTATGAAGGGCCCTTTCCCCCTAGGATTCTCCTCAGATGAGTTGGACAATTCCCAGGATTCTCCTTTATGAACATTGCTTAACAGCCTCAACAAGGTGGCCAATTTGAGATTGCATTTATTGGATTGCCTTATCTTGAGATTGAATGATCGTACTCTGGCTTTCTTGCATGGCCTTCATCATTGCTTTAAGGTCATCCAACTCAGAATTGTTAGGCTAAGGAGGAGGTTGGAATTGTTGTGCCTGAAAGGGTTGGGTGGGTTGAGCTCTTGAGTTCCCTGAGTTGAAAGCATCGCCTTGCTTCCATGAGAAATTGGGATGGTTTCTCCATCTAGGATTGTAGGTGTTTTCACAAGGGTTGTTCTTGGAAGGTGGACGAAACCCTTGGGCAGCATTTAGGTATGCTTGAACTAACTTGGGGAATTGATTAGCCAATTGACACTCAACAGTGGCGTGAAGAGTGCTTTGGCAAATGGAGCATTCAGAAATAGCCTGAACTTAGGAAGCTGATTGTGGGAATGTGCGAGGGTTTGACATGAGCCTTTCAAAGTTTTGGTTCAACAATTCAATTTGGAAGGTTAAATTCTGAGTAGCCCTAGCTTCACTGGCTTCCACTTTCTTTTGGAGGATGGCTAGTTTTCTATCCTGATAGCCTGAGGTCAAGTGGATAGAATTATAACTCAGTGACTCAAATAGAGGAAGGTTCCAGCACAAGTAGCATCCAATGTTTGCCTATGCCTATCAGAAAGTCAAGTATAAAACCTTTGTCCCAACTGCCATTTATCCACTTGATGATGGGGGCATAACTAAATTAGGTCATTGAAGCACTCCCAAGTCTCTTGGAGTTGCTCCCCATCTAAATGAGTAAAATTCATGAATTCCCTCCTGAAGTGGTTTGTTTTGCTCATTGGGAAGTATTTCTTCAAGAATTCTCCCTTAAGGGCGTTCCAATCATTCACCCTAGCATCTAATGTGTGATACTGGTGTTTTGCCTTGTCCTTAAGGGAGAATGGAACGAGGGTTCTCATCAGAGCTTCATCAGTAAAGTTTTGAAGTTTCATCGTGGAACAAACCTTGATGAATTCCTCTAAATGCCAGTAGGGGTCCTCCCTAGTGGTACCATAAAAGGAAGGCAACAAGGATATGGTACTGCGCTTGATCTCATATGGATTGTCCCCTGTTGGTCTTCTCAGTGCTTGAGTAGGTTGGTTGGTCGAAATGAAATAGTCTCTTCAAGTTCTCTGTTGAATTGCTCATGGATCAACCATCTTCTCTCCCTTCTCTTTGGTGGGCTCTCCTAAGGATTGTCTCAGGCTCAGGATCAAATACTAAACTACCCTCAAGAGAGCGTCTACCAAGCATACAACACAAAATTCAAGTTCTTACCAATTGAGTAGCTGCAACCCCCTCCATTCCCGCTTAAGTAGTATAAAAGGAAATGGGCTACTTAAGATCCTGAACAATTCTATTTTGAAGAAAGTTGAGGTCTAATTAGTACATATAGATGGCCAAATAAGTTATTCAATTAGTTACGCGACCTAATCCAACCTTTGAGTGCCTCAAGACATACACCTTGCTTGAATGATATTCTCAAGTGAGATAGTGAGAAGTTACTCTAAGGATGGAACTAAGGGATTCAAGTAGGGCAAACCCTTCCTTTGAGGTGATGCATATGCAGTGCCTCTTAACTACCATTTTGTTCCTTTAAGGGGTGTATTTCTCCTTAGAGTATCAAAACACTTGGTCATAGGATAATACCACTACTACAAAGTGAAATAGGAGGATCTTCACTAAAAAAGAGATCGGTGCCTATAGCCTTAAGGGACTAAGACTTAGTGTTGTGCCTATAGTGCGTGCTCAGTGTAAGAAGTGTGCACCACATCAAAAATCAGTTTGTTTTTTGTAAGAGTTGCATGCAAGTCCTTTTGATCAAATCAAGTGTGATTTTGTTTTTAAGGTTGAATCTAATTAGCAGTCCCAATTTCAATTAGGCGGTTATTGAATTAAGTAAATTCAATCAGTTTGGTGGTCTTGAAATTTAGTCCCAATGCAATGCGTGAACAGGAGCTGGATGTAAAGATAGAAAAATATATTTGACTCCAGCAATCTCCATGCAGATAATGGATGCAATGCAAAGAAATAGATCTAAGGTACTGCTCAATCACCCCTAAATGCGTGCACCTATGGGTATGCAACTTCTAAGCAAGCAACTTGATATTTTATTTATAAGAAGCAAGCAAGCAAAATACGAGACTAAAGTCTAAGTTTATCACAGAATAATCCTAATAGCTAAAAAAAGTGGGGACAGACCCTTGAAAACCAGCCCTGATGCTATAAGGGTGAGAAAACTGAAATATGAAGCTAAGCTCCTAAGCTAATCAATGCCGAAGGAGAATCCCCTGCGGGATCCAGGTCTCCTTCCATCTTCTCGCGTCTTCTTGCGGGCATGACTTAAGGCCCATGCTGGGCTCTGTCACATGTGTTGTCTCAACCGGTCAAGTCCTTGCACAGAAAAATAAAATGAGTCAACACACAATTCACCTTAAAATAGATCAGAAATAAAATCAAGTGAACCTATTGCGTCTGTTGCCTCCCTGGCAACAACTTCATTTGATCGAGAGATTTCAACTTTAACAAGATAATATCAAAAATATAGTACATCATCGCAGTAGAAAGTGTGGTGGAAAATCCTCAATCAAAGATTACTAGAAATAAACTAAAATTGTACCACAAATTTAGGTTGTATCATAGGGAGGTGTAGAACCAATAAGATCACAAATATTTAGCAATTTCTTCCACAATTGCGAGGGATGTATTACCATAAAATTATTCAATCAAAATCGAGTGCAGAATAGAGAGATGTGAAGAGGCTACGAGATAATGCAAGAGTGCAAGGGCCACATAAGTAATTTCACCTCAATAAAATAACCCAAAACATAAATTCAAAGCCCACCAATGGCATTGAATGTAAATTGAAACAGAACCCAAAACATAGGATTTTTTTCTTCCCTACTGTGACAGACTAGGAGCTAATGGTGGCGCGGATGCTTCCAATGGAGATGCTTCGGGATGTGGCTATCACAAAGGTGGCGGCGGTGTGGTCAACGGTGGTGTTGGCGTGGTCGATGGCGGCCGGAGGTGACTGGATGGTCACGTGAGGTGGATGTCGGCTTTGCCGTAAACAAAGGAGGAAGCTCATGGCGGTGGAGTTGCTGTTGTTGTAGGAGACTATTGGGAGCGAAAAACTATGCAATTGAATTTGGATTTGAAAAACCTGTCGTTGTAGTTCGATTTGCGAAGAAATCCGTCAACAGATAAAATTTATACCGAAACTCTAAGAATTCCGAGTCAAACACAGGGAGGCAGACGTTTGATTCAAGACTGAGTTTGTTTAATTGTCACAAAGCAGATTAGCCAGTTGAATTGAATCTAAATTAACTATCTACATAAAGAATAAAGAATAGAAGATAGAGAGAGAATATTACAAAAAAAGACAAAGGAGAGGTAGAATGAAATTGGATTTCATTACCACAAGCTAATGTTCATTACAATTACAACTACCATTACACTAGAAAGTAGGAAATCTACACTAGAAAGCGGGAAATCTACACTAGAAAGTGGTAAAAGAGAAGGTAGAGAGATGTTATCCTCCTCGACGACTGCCTGGAGGACGAGTCGGACGGAGCGACGCCTGGAAGGCAGAGGACGAAGCAGGAAGGAGAACGAAGTGGGAAGAACCAAGGGCGAGGTAGGACATCATCGTCGTCGCGAGATCCGCTTCCCGAATAGAGTGAGAGGACAACCACAGGATACTCCATGAAGGGGGGAGAAGTAGAAAATTTCTAATTTTTACTCTAGAGTAGCATCCTGGTTTGGGACAAGCTCTTAGAGCTTTGGAGGGGGTAACAGAAGAGAGGAAGGGATGAGAATTTTGTAGGGTAGGGGTCTCCTTTTATAATTGCAAGGATTTGGGGCAATTTGGTCATTCCATATTCAAAAACATTAAAATCAGGCCTTTAGTGACAAATTTATCCGTTACTAAAGGCATGATCATGGGCAACGTGCACGCGCCACGCGCGCCTCCTCCTCTCCTATGCCTTAACGCCAAGTGCACATCCAAGAAATCTCAGTCGTCCGATCATGAGATCGGACGACTCAAATCACTCCTTGCCCGCTTCAGCAGCACGTGTGATTGGGCGTGAGGTGGGGCGTCCAATTGCGCGTGCGCCCGATCAGGTACTCTAGGTCGTTCGCAGCAGATCGCGCGGTCGAGATAAAACGTGTGCGCACCTCTAATTGCAAGTCGAACCTGCACCTTGCGCTCACGCAAGGTCGCTCGACTGCTGCGCTACGGCCAGCTTTCTGTCGTGTTTAGGAATTAGGCACGCGTGCCTGTAGTCGTTGGATCAAGATCCAACAGCCCAAATCCGATCGTGCATGCGATGGAGAGAAAGAGAGGGCGCTCGATGGTTGAGCAGCGGGCGTTGATCTCAGCCGTTGGATCAAGATCCAAGGGCTGAGATTGATCAATCCGTCAAGGAGAGAAAGGCAATGGTGGTTCCTTGGGCTGATTGGGTGGCTAGGATGGCGCTACGTGGCGTCATCTTGGCCGTCCATCTTCTGTGACTTCCAAAAGGTGCCACGGATGTCGAATTAGATTGATTTTCGCGTCATTAGGCTGCGATTGTCAATCCGAACCCATCCGTGCGGTCGGATTTGTCATCTGAAGTGTGGATTGATACCATCTTGGCCTTTGGTCTCTGGGCTTCCTCGTACTATATTTGATGCTACGAATGTCCGATCAGGTCAATCTTGGAGTTGTTGAACTCTAATCATCACCCTGATCAGATCCGTACGGTTGGATATACGATCTAAGGTCTTGATTAAAAGTTTCCCTGTCTCTGGTCATAAAAGGAGATAATTACTATATAATTGATACAATTTAACCTAAATGCATGATTATGCATGTTATGTAATATTTACAATGCATGATGCTAATATGACACTAAGAATATGCATTAATAGACATTTTTTCTATTTAGATGTATGCACATCACACCCCCATGCCTATCTTTTGCTAGTCCCTAGCAAAAACTACATGCTATTTGTAAAAGAATTGGGATTGGATTACTCGGGCAAAAGTCATTTTCAACATTAATAAATTTTTTACTTAGGACCTGAACTTTCAAAGACACAACAGCGCCTGGGTATCTACCAAAATGCAAACCGCCTCAAGCCCTAGCCTTATTTAAAGAAGGATCTCGTTTTCTCCTTTTTCTTCTTTTCTATTTTTTTTGGATTTTTTTAGTTTAGGGTTATAGAGCGGCTTTCTATGGCCACTCAACCCACCCAAGACTTGATGAGAACCCTAAGTTCTAAGCATCTTTTTGTAAATGTGATAGACTCGTTGATCGACAATCAGAACGGACTTCGGGTTTCTACACCCCTAAGTGACCTTAAAAAGAATTCTACCTAAAGGTGTATCTATACGATCGGTAGCTTTCTCCTTACTTTTATTTTTTTGTGAGGTCAACACAATGGTGAATCCAGTGTATATCTCCCCAGCTAATTCTACTTCTCCGCTTCTTCCTAAGTGTTTTAGGAATTAAACGTGCATTTCTTAAGCTGGATCTGGACAACCTACCAATGGGATATTGCCCACGATAATTTGTCAGCCATACTTATGCGGTGAAGTGTGGCTTATTATTGTTATTTTCTTTTATCCTTTTCTTTCTTCTTTTTCTTTTCTTCTTTTTTTTTAAGTAGGTGGCTTCCCTGATTTAAGATTTACCTAAAGACAACAGGAAAAGAATGGTCCAATGGCTGGGCTCTGGACAACCTACCTATGGGCTGTTACCCACGATAACTTGCCAGCCATAACACCCTAGAAGGTTCATTAGCTACCCAATTTTCGTTGAAATCGTCGAATAACAAGTCAGTGACGAATAGTGTGTAGATTCTTAAACTTAAAGTTCCCTCAAATCAGAGGGCAGGTTGATAAGTCGTGTACTTATCACCCAAACTTATTTAATAAAATTGAAATGGAATTCAAGATGGCGAGGACTTGATAAACAAATCTACATTTTTGTGGATACCCGGGCAGATTAAGCCAAAAGACCTGAAGGGTCTTAGTGTTCAGATTCTACTGTATTATTTCCTAAGATCAAAAAGTCCTAATGACCAATTATTCTCTCCTAATTCAATTTTTTTTATTTTTTTAAATAAATTAAAAGAAAATAAAAAGAATCTACAGAGCTGACAAAATAATTTAGTGATGAATATCCACCCCCTACACATGTCTAATGCAATGTCCTCATTGTATTAAAAAGACATGAAATAAAGTGGTGTAGAGTAGAAAGCACCTGAATTGGGTGAATACGGGGTCCGCTCCAAGATGAAAAGAACCTATGTATGTGATGAAGTTAGTGACTTCAACTAGGCACCCTATATAAATAAAGAAGAAACAAAGTATTCACAAGTGCAGGTCAAAATCAGAATAAAAAGATTCACCTCAAGCCTGCCAACAGATGTCCACAGATGTGGACTATATTGTTGTGCAAACCCATACCCTAAGGTCGAGTATATCTATGGTTCTGGATAAAAATTACTCAGAACCTGAGATCAATATGCAAGCGGAGTTGTGCCTGCGATTTGTGAGGATGCAACCCAAGTCCAAAAAGTCGAATAACAGAGAGATTAAGCTCAAAAAGATAATCAATGGATGTTTGCTTGGGTTGAACATCATTTGAGAAGATGCCATAAGAGTCCTAGTAGAAAGGTGGTTTTAGACAAATTGGAACCCTTCGACTCGATCTTTCACTTCCTCTGGAATTGACTTTCCATATCATCATTTCCTACTTTTTATCCTTTGCAACCAGGATTTCAAATTCCGAGACCTCCTCCATGTTAATCACCTCATTTGAAATTTCCAAGTCTAAAATATGAGACTGAATCAGAATTGACTTGAGTCTAGTAATTTTAAAATCAAAATCATCAATAAATTCTATGGGGTGTGATTGAGGGTCGGGGCTATGAATTGAATCCTTCAAAACAGGATCTGAATCTGCCATGCGAGCCCCAACAAGATCAAATTCCTCAATTTTAGGGACATCAAATGATTTATCAAATTCCTCAGACCCAGTTGTCTCACTAAAATCGTGTTTTGTAAACTCATGTGAGACTTCGCATAATGATTCATCGCCTTCAGAATAAAAGAAATCTGAATCCGGATTAATGTGTGTCTCAAAATCATCAATCGCTTTCTGATCCATGGAGACATACGTTTCCTTGTACCTCGGCTCAGGGATCTCCGGTGAAGAGATTAAATCATCCTTATTTGATTTCTCTAGAACAACCTGGTCAATCCCGATCTCATAACACATGTCCCCCCAACAGGTACCTGAGCGGGTTCTGACATTGGCTCTCCTAAAGAGGGCTCATCGTGGGAATCATTCCAAGATTTAACTAAAGCAACCACAATCTCATCCTCAATTTCGATAATTTCCCAAGTAAAAACTCACCTGGGCCCTTATCCTTAACATCCTGGAGCCAATCCAACAGATACTTGTCAAGATCATCAATCATTTCAATCAGGGGCTCCAATTCTTCAGATTAAGGTGTTGGATGAGCTTCTAAGGATTGTATAGTATTCCTCAAGTTAGCCAACACCTTCTCTTGGACCTGGTTAGCCTGAACCAAATGGTTTGGTTCAAGGTTGGGTGGGTTTAGTTTTAGTGCAAGGAATTTAATGAATTGAGGATCTTGATACCCTCCCTGATAATAGGTTATTTCAAGTGGTGGTGATGACCTAAAGGCAATGTATTCTGGGGAGGGATAAGGATCAATGTATCCTTCTTGATTGTAGATCATATTAGGTTGTCCAAATGAGGGTGATGATCTATAATCGGTGTAGCTCGGAGAAGGATAAGAATCAAGATCATGGTATCCAGGGTTAAACACTGAACATGGAGGTTCGAAACTATATTCCCAATCAGGATTATCCCAACTAGAAGATAGATGAGAATAAGTCTGGTTGGAATAATAATCATTTTGGGAGTAAGTAGTGGTAGAAGGATAGGAGTGGAAGTGCGAATAAGATGTGGAAGCATCCATGATAGAACAGGAGGAAGAAAGGTGCCTTGCAATAAAAACAAAAAAACCTGTTCTTAAGTGGGCTAGCCTAAAGACCTACAAACTCCCAGAACCCGTCTTGAGATTAATAAACAATTTGATCTACTTCTTTCCGGTCAATCCAACCAGTTAGAAGGAGAGACTGGGGAGAAGGTTCTTCCTTTGGCTTACGCCTTGGGTTCCTAGTGTACCCCCAGCCGCAATCGTTTGATTCTGCTCCCCTAGCTAGACATCAGATTGAACGGTACAAACAGATTAATCGAAAATGATCTCAGTCTGGGCTCCGAAGAGCAAGTCCAATCCTTGGGGCCAATGTCTACTCTGTTTTAATTAGGGTTAGGTTTGAATATGCTTTGGAATGTGATGGGCCTTTTATCTAGGTTGTGCCCTTAATGATTGATTGATATGTGTGTGCGTGCACAACCAATGGTTTTCAAGCAAGATTATTTTTGAATGCAGTGAATTTTAGGGTTCAAATCTTGCTTAGTTGAATTTTAGGATTCAACTTTAGGTATATTCAATCAAGTTCGGTTGGCACACCTGGTTTTAAAAGCATAGGTGAAGATATTTTCCTTTAAAGCTTAAAAGAATGTGGAGTGCTTGCTAAATCCATAAAAATTGAACTTATGTGGCAGCTACTTGATGAGTTGATTTTAATTGAAGTGGTGTGAACCAATCAACTCAAACAATTAGCCTATTGCACCACTTAATTAGGCACACAAGTGATTACCTAATTTGATTTCTACTCAATTATGTGTTTGGGTGTGCGTACCGGTTCCAAAAATTGATTTACTAGTTGAGTTAAAAAATCAGAAGAGGTTATGTACCTCTGTGAGATTTTTTTTAAATTTTTCTTTTATATGTGGAGGATGAGGTGGGTGGAGGTGACAACCAAACAATCAAAAACTAACCTTAGGGTTTAAGAAAATTCCTAGGTTAATTAGGGTTTGTGTTATTAAGTGATGGAATGAGATCTAGTAATTGGGAAGATGGGGGTAAACTTACAAACCCTTCAACCGTACTTTACTCACCTCATGAGAGTACCTGCAATCACAATAAGAGAGAAGAGAGATGAGGTAAAAGATAAGCAAGGCAAAAAAATGTGAAAAATAAAAAATCATCGCCTCCTCGGCAACAACGGCAAAATGTTGGGAGTGGAAAACTATGCGATCGAAGTTGGATTTGAAAAACCCGTCGTTGTAATTTGATTTGTGAAGAAATCCGTCAACATATAAAATTTATACCAAAACTCTAAGAATTCTGGGTCGAACACAGGGAGGCAGACGTTTGATTCAAGACCGCGTTTGTTTAATTGTCATGAAGCAGATTAGCTAGTCGAATTGAATCTAAACTATCTACTTAAAGAATAAAGAATAGAAGATAAAGAGAGAATATTACAAATAAAGACAAAGGAGAGGTAGAATAAACATGGATTTCATTATCTCAAGCTAATGTTCATTACAATTACAACTACCCACGACACTAGAAAGCAGGAAATCAACACTAGAAAGTGGTAAAAGAGAAGGTAGAGAGATGTTATCCTCCTCGACGACTGCTTGGAGGATGAGTCGGACAGAGCTACACCTGGAAGACAGAGGATGGAGCGGGAAGAAGGAGAACGAAGTGGGAAGAACCGAGGGCGAGGCAGGACGTCGTCGTCGTCGCGGGATCCGCTCCCCGAATAGAGTGAGAGGACAACCGCAGGATACTCCACGAAGGGGGGAAAAGGTGGAAAATTTCTAATTTTTACTCTAGAGGAGAATCCCGGGTTTGGGACAAGCTCTTAGAGCTTTGAAGGGGGTGAGAGAAGAGAGGAAGGGATGAGAATTTCGTAAGGTAGGGGTCTCCTTTTATAGTTTCAAGGATTGGGGGCAATTTGGTCATTCCATATTCACAACATTAAAATAAGGCCTTTAGTGATGGATTTAGCTGTCACTAAAGGCCTAATCGTTGGCAATGTGCATGTGCCGCACGTGCCTCCTCTTCTCCTGCACCTTAACATCGCGATCGAACAACTCAGATTGCTCCTCGCCCGCTTTAGCTGCATGTGCGATTGGGCATGAGGTGAGGCATCCAATTGCGTGTGCACCCGATTGGGCAATCTAGGTCGTTCGCAACAGATCGCGGTTGAGATAAAACACGCACGTGCCTTTGATTGCGAGTCGAACCCGTACTCGCCCTCGCGCAAGACCGCTCGACCACTACGCTACGGCCAACTTTTTGTTGCGTTTAGGAATTAGGCACGTGCGTCTGTGGCTGTTGGATCAAGATCCAATGGCCCAAATTCGATCATGCATGCGATGGAGAGAAAGAGAGGGCGCGTGATGGTTGAGCACTGGGCGTTGATCTCAGCCATTGGATCATGATCCAACAATTGAGATTGATCGATCCGTTGAGGAGAGAAAGGCAGCGGCGGTTCCTTGGGCTAATTGGGTGGCTGGGATGGCGCCATGTGGTGCCATCTTGGTTGTCCGTCTTCTGTGACTTCCAGAAGGTGCCACGGATGTCGGATTGGATAGATTTTTGCGTCGTTAGGCTGCGATTGTCGATTCGAACCTATCCGTGAGGTTGGATTTGTTGTCTAAAGTGTAGATTGACACCATCTTGGCCCTTGGTCTCTGGGCTTCCTTGAACTATATCTGAT
Organism: Thalassia testudinum; assembly: GCA_037157565.1. Taxonomy (NCBI): domain Eukaryota; kingdom Viridiplantae; phylum Streptophyta; class Magnoliopsida; order Alismatales; family Hydrocharitaceae; genus Thalassia; species Thalassia testudinum. The sequence goes on along the minus strand of JAZHRO010000078.1, from coordinate 10,087,693 downwards.
GCTACAGATGTCCGATCAGGGCGATCTTGAAGTCGTTGAACTCCAATCGTTACCCTGATTAGATATGTACGGTTGGATCTTCGATACAAGGCCTCGATTAAAAGTCTCCGTGTCCTGGCCATAAAAGGAGACAATTACTATACAATTAATACAATTTGACCTAAATGCATGATTATGCAATATTTACAATGCATGATGCTAATATGACACTAAGAACATGCATTAATAGACATTTTTGTCTATTTATATGTATGCACATCAGTGACCGAGGCAGGTGAGGGTAGTGGTAGCTCTCTATTTCGTGGTCGTGGCCCCTGTTCGGGTCGACTGGAGATGACGGTGGTGTTGTTCTTTGTGGAAGTTGACAAAGGAAGATGACGAAGGAGGAGGGTGGTATGCGTGGAGTGCACTGGAGGGTCGTGGATGGAAGATGGTGGTGTTTGGGTTGTGCTAATAATGGCGATGGTTGGTCCGATGGTGGGTTATGTTGGTGGAGTTGTAGAGGAAGAAGATCGAAGAAGAAGAAGAATGATGGAGGTGGCATGGTGATGGAGGTCGAGGCAGTCGCGGTGTCAAGAGAAGAGTTGCGGTGGCGGTGTCGGAGCTATCACCTTCGACAAAGATAATGGCTGGAGTCGAGGCAAGGTGAGAGACGTTGGCATGGTCGTGGTTGGAGGCTTGCGATCGTGAGTTGAGAGAGGGCACGCGGTTCTCTTGGGCCGAGGGCGATCACGGTTATGGCAAGGGAGGAATCGCAGTCGAGGTTGGAGCGCAATCGTGGTCGATGGTAGAGGCATGGGGAAGGAGATGAAGGTGGAGGAGAGTCTTAGGTGGTGCCCTTACAGGGGATATGCTCTTGTGGTTTTAGAGGGGAGGAGAGGATAATTGTGAGAGGGAATGAGAGAGATCAACGGTGGTCTTCCTTTCCTTTTTTTCTTTTCTTAATTGAATGCAAGGGGGAAAGTTTGATGAGGGAATCCAAAAATAGAGATTTGAGAATCTCTATATTTCAAAAATGGCTGCTATTTATCGTCGATTTCGTTGAGTTTAAATTTATAAGTACTTGAAAAATAATTGTGAGTTTCGAGGTCATTTGCAGAGAGCAAATAGGTAATTCACACACTAGTCGCAATAATACACAAATGAGCACCATAATTAATCACAACAAGATATTCAATGAATGATCTACTCAAAAATATATTCAGTAATAGCAATTTGTGTCTCAGAAATCAATGGGATAAAAAAAAAGAATAAAACCCTAAAAATGATGATTTGAATCACAATTAATTCTCTCAATCAAGCACATATCCCAAAGTCTCAAATCAAATCAATTTCCCAATAGTGGATTTGAACCACTTAACTCAAATATCCTCTCCATCCCAACAGTATCTCAGCAAACCACAATCAAGCATAAGTCCCAGACATTAAACATGAAGCACAAACACAACCCTCAGCCTTAGCCAACTCAGAAACGCCCAATTGTTGAATGCGTACGCATGCATCCTGAGGCATAAGAATGAAAAACCACCCCCTTACCCTCCTCAACAACCTTTTTTTCTCTCTCTCCTCAAATCCGATTTAGGTTTGGTTCGGGTCAACATAGAGGGGAGGTCGGTCTAGCTTGCATGGGCGTGAGCAAGTGGATCGGCCGTGCAATGCTTGTGAGGAGGGACCTGACCCCTCGTGACTAAGGTAGCTGAGTATCATGAAAAAACCAATAAGTATCAAAATAATTTTTATCTTCCCACGATGTGGGATTAACACTGAGCTCCTTTCCTTCCTCGCTTGCTACTCTGAAAGCTCCAATCAATTGGAGCTTTACTGTTATTGCTTCATGCAATTGAGGACCTGGACCCCTTCCTGGCTTGAACCCGCATCAACTGGGAATGGTAGTGGGGTTGCTTGATGGCCGAAGGACGGTGATCGGTACCGGAGAAGATGACGGTGGTGGTGGAGAAGCTTGCACAAAAAATATGGCCCCAGGGCCTAGTCAGTAGGTCCAATAGCTTCGTCGTGACATGGCGAATGTAGTGGTGGGTTTAATTTGGTGAAAGCATGTGTGCAATGGTTGGCTAAAGTTGGAAATGAACGGCGGATGGTGGGTTGTTCGGTGGGTCGTGTGCCTGAACAAAAGTTCCAATAAGGTTGGGTCTTTTGATCAGGGAGTCAGGGTGAAGCTTTTGGTGGTGGTGGCGAGTGGGTTGAATGCATGTGTTGGTTGAGCGAGCTTCGTTGGCTGTGGAGAAGACGGAGGGGGAGCTTGGAGAACAACGTTCGAATTGTGGTGAGAAGAGGTGAATCAAAGTTAGGGAGAGAGAGTGAGTGAGAGAGACCTAAATACAGATGAAAGGGGGAGGATCTTGCACCGGCTTGCCTCACTAGACGTGAAGGAGACGAAGACCTTCAGTGGTAGATAGGGTGACGAGGAGAGGGGGAGATAACCTTCACTGTGGTTGGCGAGAGGCGGAAGAGAGAGAGGAAGGACGTGGGCCAACCAAATTGGTCGTTGGCTAGCCGGAGGATGATAGGGGTGGGAAGTCGCCAGAGTCACGGCAGAGATGGCCGAAGAAGAGAAGAACGTGTAGATTTAGGTCGTGATCGAGCTCGAATTGATCCTAGGAACTTTGGGGAGCTTTTATAGAGGGTTCTAGGACCTTGAATTACATGAAATCAGTGCAAGTTCCTCGCGAAAATCATAAGGAACACACTCTGAAATCATGAGTTCGTTGGCGGTGTAGGGATCAAAGCAGGCCTCTTGGCCTTGTTCGTTTGATGGAGGATCTTTTGAGGACCAATACCTCCAAATTTGGAGGGATTTGGTGCTTAATCGTACGAGATTCCCAAGTTTGAAGGTCGACGAGTTCTAGTTGAGATACTGTTCACACCATCCATGGAGGCAGGGACCTTTTGCAAGAAATATGAGAAAGTTAGGGGCCTATTTGTAAGAAACTTGAAACTTAGGGGCTTGAGTGTAAGAAATAGAGATTTTAGGGACTAAATTGCAAACTATGTTAAAATAGACTCTGATTAGGCCCAAATTTTGGTGTTAACTTAATTTAGACCCAAGAAATCTAATGGTGAACTTAGATTTGAGTTTTCACCACATTTGACTGGGTAAATTGCACAAAATCCCAAATCAAGACAAATTCTTATTTAAAACTCTATTCTAAGTCAAAATGGATTTAGATGATAAAACCAATGGTATCAAACCTCTTAAAATATTTTTATATGAATTTTGGGAGTTTTAAATTAATTTATCCTGACTAGAACCTCTTCAATTTAAGTAGGGTTAATAATTAGAGTTTTTAGTCTTATTTTCATCCTCAAAATGCGTGAAACCTTGTTTCTGTTAGTGTGGACCCACTTTTTGGTCTTTTATGCTCAATTAACCTTCAATTAACCCTTGAGATTCCTCGTGGCTAATTTGCATTCGTGATGTGTTGTTAAAATTGCAGAATTAACCTTATTCCTTATTTCCTTTTCAAATCAGAATGTTGTGGAGTTGTGACCCTTAGATGATTAAGTAGGAGCTTTTACCAATTAAAATTGACTAAATGTGGCTAGTTAAGGCCCCATGATAGTGTTACCATCATACCCCCATGCCTAGCTTTTGCTAGTCCCTAGCAAAATCCTATGGACCAAACCAAATCTCTAAGCCAGATATAACCGTCAAGATGCCCTACTAAGCCGCATCTCTAGAAATCAAATCAATATACTAACAATAGGCCTAGAGTACTCAAGTACCAGCCAGGATCCAAACCTAACCAACCTCAGCCTTAGGTTTGCCACGAAGGTTTCTAAGGCCCACAAAAACTGCCCATAGGTTCGTTGACCCCAGTAGTTAAGCTACCGTGTGTATTTGTAGCAAGTCCAGGTTTAGTTTGTCAGTGCATTTTTTATAAGAGAGATAGAGAGGGATTATTATTTTGAGGGTTTTCTTTCTTTTCTTTTAGATTCCCCTAAATCCAACATCAGATTAGCCATAAACACGATCTGTATCAGATTATTTGTCCCTACCATCAATCCTCGAAGGGTCCCTAGCTTTCGATGTTTCGGGATAGCACCGCCCATGGCAACCCCTAGAACCTTGGCTTTTGACACTTTGGGATAGTGCTACTCATGGTATTCTGTAGCTAAATTCAGGCCCTGGCAATTGACATTTCAGGATAATCTCGCTCATGGCACCTGAACCAACACAAGGTGCTTACATTCCCCCAGTAGGATACTTAGATATCCTAAGAGACAAGAACCGAGGAGATGATATGTTATTACGTATCTTCGAGGGGAGTATTTTTCATTCCACTTCTTCGCACCTGGAACTCATCCAATCAACTTATATCTTCAAGCCACTCCAAAGGTAGATTTTCAGGAAAACCATTTTCAAAATGGAACACTTTTGACATTATTTCTTTGTTAAGCGCACTGAACTAGACCAATGTGTGATTTTTGGGTGCTTAGGTTACCAAGTCCCGCAAACCAAAGGGTAGGCAACGGGGCCGAATAATCTCTAGGCCTTAGACTTAATACATTAGCTTCGTACTTTCCTAAACCTCCTGAGGACTAATCTGAATCTTAACAAATACGTGAGCGTTTAAGCCCTAGAATAGGCCCAAGAGGCCTAAGGTCGGTACTCGTCACTAATCTCTCTGCCTCTAGCACTTCAGAACTTAATCCTTATTTTGCTTTAGTCTAGAACTTAAGTAAATCCCATAATCAATTGCTAGGACTATCGATTTTTTCTTGATTTTGCTCCTTTTAATATTTTGTATTTCCTACTCTTTTCCTCAAGAAAGATTTTTCAATCAATTCTCAAAATTTTCCTCCCCTTTCTGTCTCTCTCTCTCTCTTTTGTGAGAATCCCTTAGAGAATTGAATTTCCCATTTGTTTGACACTTTAATATCCCTCCATACTTAAGTTCTACAATGTCGTCATTGTCAACCAGGACAGTACGAATTCAGCTTGGTTCAAGGATTAGAACAGGGTCAAAGGGTGGGCGAACGGGTTAGGATGATTGTTGCAGATGATTTCAAGCTCTGATACAAGTATCAAAGGTGGATTCGGCTATTCTAAAGTTGAACCCTAAAGTGAAATGGGAATATGGCTCAAAGAGTTGGTCAAAAGGGTCGTGGGTTTTTGGAATGACAGGTTTCCTCCCGTTAAGTGCTAAATTCAATGCATTCAGCCGAGTAGAAGGTGGTCAAGGAGAAGAGGTGGTCAAATTGGTGGAATTTGCAGGACAAGCACCTTGATGAGTAGTCTAGTTGGTCCAACTAGGTACTTGTTTAGATCAATAGGATGATGATGTAAACCAAACCCAATAAGTCTGGTGGGTTACTGGATGTGAATCAATAAGTGTGGAGCCCACCAGATGCTCTGTGGCTCAAATAGATGTAGAAATATGAATCTAGCATTTGGTTGACTCGGCTTAGCCTGATCAGAGTAGGGGTCCTTAAATGATAATGGATCCATGGAAAATGTAGGAGCCCTATTAGAGGGATCAGAGGGGGACAGAATGTGGTTATCATTTTGATCAGTGTCCAATTCCCTGTCAAATCATGATAGTGAATCATGTGCAACCGGATCAAAAAGAGATAAGGCAGAATATAAATTGATTCCAGTGGTGGGTTGGGGTTGGGATTGCATTTTGAAACACTCAATGGGAGGTATGGCTACTTCAATATCTAGGTGCGGTATGGACTTCTCAAGAAATGATTCGAAGATTGGTTCATCCACAAAGTCTTCTTCATGATGTTCATCCCAATCAAATGTAAATGCCTGGAGAGTGCTTATAGGATCATGGAAATCTGAGTCAGTGAAAGATTCAAACTGTACATTGCAGACACTCTCAACACTTATTGTGTTTGATTCCTGTAGATCATAGTAAAATGTTTTCAAATCAATGGAATATGGTTTTGAATCAATGATCTTGAAATCAAGGACCTCAGAATCAGAAAAAAGAATGGGTCGTGGACACTGAGGTCGTAAACTGGCTCATAATCATCCGAAAAGAACGGTTCTCCGAAATCAGAGTATGATTTGAAATCATTAGAGAATTTATGAAAATTGGCTTCTGAACATGATTCAAGATCGAAATTCCACCACTGAATAAATCATGATACATAAAGTTATCAACCTAACATTGGTCTAACCTAATCTCAACTTCCAAGCTCAAACAAGTGTCCTCAGTAGGCATAAGCTCGGGTTCTGAGCATCTAGGGAAGATCTGATCAAATCCAAACTCTTCCAACTCCTCTGATTTTATATCGTAAATCGGTTTGACATCTGAAAAATCAGTTTGTTCTTCTGAGGAGTCTGGAGAGATATAATCGTCAAATATAGGCCCAAAATCATAGTTTAGATCCAAAATCTGGTTCTCATTGCATTGGGCCTCATGATCATCCCAACTAGGCTCAGATCTTGATTCTAGGTTAGGGGTAGGATTGGGTCACTAGAATCTAGACTTGGATCTATTAGGATATCAGAATCATTTTCAAGGAATACCTTAACAGGATAAGGCGCGGGAGTTACATCCTTAAGAGATTCTGTGTCAAGCTCATCATAGGTGTTTGGGAAATCTAGGGATGATGGACTAGCTTCACAACTTCCTATGGCTGGCTCATAATCGGGAACATCTGTAACTGGATTCACCCAACCCATATCATGATCAAGTTTGTCATTCTGCACAAAAGCAAAATTTGGTTCCATTTGGGTTGGGGGTCCATAACAATGACCTCCATTTTCGTACCCAGGCTCTGGGAAATTATATTGATCCTCAATATTGCTCCAAGATTTATCATTAGTTTCTGAGTGGAGATATGTGTATTTTTTATCAATGGCTTGTTTCAACAGATTTAGCATATTCCCACATTTCTCAATGTCATCTTGGTGTATCTCCTAGAGTGGTGGATTTGTAAAACATTATAAGCCCTCTATGCTATGAAATTCCCATAATTCACTGAATTTTGATATGAGAGCATCCCAGGTTGAACCACTTATCATTTGTGTCAACATTAGATGGGCATGGCTCACAATGAGGGTTGTTGTTTCTGATACATTAACTTGAATGCTTCTAAAGGTATCTGAGGTTTTGTAATACTCATCATGATGTCTAAGAGCAGCCTCGATCATTTTTTCCTTGATGCTCATACGAGATTCAGGTGTCTTGAACACTCTTCTTATGTTGTCAGGTTGCATTTCCAAATCAAGTGGTGGATCAGGATGTAGAATCAAATTCAGGTCCAGATTGAATTAATTAGATCAAATCAGATTCTCCCTAGAAGATCAACTCTAATGGAGACCTCTAGGTCAGACCTAAGGACTTCTCCTGTGTATGTGTATTATAGAATAGATGAGGGGCTGGATGTGTATTAGACCCAATCAAGGCACCCAAAAATTTTGGATGACTAAGGCTGCTTCGAGGCGGATGACACCTCTAGATTAGAAATCCACACATTCAAGAATTACTTGGGCAACTAGGGAGAGTTCTACGAAAACCTCTACATGGTAGAGCATCCCCACAGGTTACAGGATTTCCCCAACCCGACCATCCTTGTTACTGAGATTCCAAGTAGACCGAAATGTATGAATTGAGACCTAAGTCTACCAATTTTAGCCCTAATTTGTACCTTAAATTTCACTTGATTTAGAAGTTATTTCAAATTGTGACATAATTTAGAGGTCGGTTAGCCCACAAAGTGAACCAGCTTCACCTGACCTGCCCTAAGGTTGAGGATGAAATTTAGGTCAAGACCTAAATCACATTGACTTGGTTCTTAGGTTATTAGGTCCCAAATTTTAGGGTTCAAGTGAATTTGGAGCCTTGATTATAGGGTTTACTTGGATAGATCTTTTCAGACAAGAGCTTGGGTGGCACACAAATGCAGGAAAATTAATTTCCTTAATTGCAAGAAAGTGTGTACTAACACTTCAGAACCCTAATGTGGAAACCCTAATTGCCTCTATTTTCAAGTCCAATTTGAATTCCAAATATGGCACCTTGGATTGAAACAAGAATGTGAGCAGTTCAAGATGTCGAGAAAATTTTGGAGCAAATCCCTAATAGGTACAGAAAATCAGGATGGGGAACCTCTAATCAAATCACATCAATCAATTGTTAATCAATTTCATCAATTAGGAAACTCTTTGCCATCAAATGATTTTATTAGGAAAATAAGGCAAGTTGATCCTAATTGATTTGTTTCTTTTTTATCTTCCCAAGATTAGGAGGTGATTAGGGAAGAAGAGAAATTTTACCTGCCCCTAGAGTGGTTGGTTGCACGGAAGATCTCCTCATGATATACCTCACACTGACACAACAAAGCAGATAGGGCAAGTTAGTAATCAACTCAATAATCAAGAAAGATAAGACCAGTGGTGAATTGTGCGTTGCTCCCCGGCAACAGCGTTAAAATGTTAATCGTTGCTTTCGTCGAGTTTAAATTTATAAGTACTCGAAAAACAATCATGAGTTCCGAAGTCATTTGCAGGGAGCAAATATAGAATTCACACACTAGTTGCAATAATACACAAATGAGCACAATAATTAATCACAATAAGATATTCAATGAATGATCTACTCAACAATATATTCAGTAATAGCAATTTGTGTCTCAGAAATCAGTGGGATAAAAAGAAGAATAAAACCCTAAAAATGATGATTTGAATCACCAATTAATTCTCTCAATCAAGCACATATCCCAAAGTCTCAAATCAAATCAATTTCCCAACAATGGTTTTGAACCACATAACATAAATATCCTTGTCAGCTCAATAGTATCTCAGCAAACCACAATCAAGCACAAGGCCCAGACATCAAGCACGAAGCACAACCACAACCCTCAGCCTAGCTTAGCCAACTCAGAAAAGCCTAATTTTCTGATGCGTGCACATGCATCCCGAGGCACAAGAGTGCAAAACCACCCCCTACCCTCCTCAGCAACCCTTTTTTTCCCTCTCCTCAAATCCGATTTAGGTTCGGTTCAGGTCAGCGTAGAGGAGAGGTCGATCCAGCTTGCATGGGTGTGGACGAGTGGACTGGCTGTGCAATGCTTGTGAGGAGGGACCTGATCCCTCGTGATTGGGGCAGTAGGATATCACAAAAAAGCCAATAAGTATCAAAATAATTTATGTCTTCCCATGATGTGGGATTAACATCGAGCTCCCTTCCTTCCTCGCTTGTTGCTGTGAAAGCTCCAATCAATTGGAGCTTTACTGTTGTTGCTTCACGCAATTGAGGACCTAAACCCTTTCCTAGCTTAAACCCACATCGACTAGGAATGGAAGCGGGGTTGCTTGATGGCCGAAGGACGATGGTCGGTAAAGGAGAAGATGATGGTGGCGGTGGAGAAGCTTACATAGAAAATATGGCTTACGGCCTAGTCAGTAGGCTCAATAGCTTCGTCATGACATGGCGAATGTGGTGATGAGTTTAATTGATTGAAAGCGTGCATGCGGTGGTTGGCCGAAGTTGGAAATGAACAGTGCATGGTAGGTTGTTCGGTGGGTCGTGTGCATGGTCAAAAGCCCCAATAAGGTTGGGGCTTTTGATCTGGGAGTCAATGACCGTAACACCATTATGAACCCTAACTAGCCACATTTAGTCAATTTTGAATGATAAAGCTCCGACCTATTCACCTGAGGACCACAACTCTGCACTATTCTGATTTGAGAAGAAAATAAGGAATCAGGGTTAATTATGTAATTTTAATAGCACATCACAAACATAGATTAACCACAGGATTATTCAAGGGTTAATTAAAGGTCAAGCAAGCATTAAAGTCTAAAAGGAGGGTCAACACTGACAGAAATGGGATTTCATTCATTTCGAGGGCGAAAACAGCACCAAAACCTTAATTATCAACCCACTTAAATTAAATAGGTTCTGGTCAGGATAAAATTAATTTAAACCTCCTAAAATTCATAGAAAAATATTCTAAGAGGTTTGGTATCCTTGGTTTGACTATCTGAACCTATTTTGACATAATAGAGTTTCAGATGAAAATTTATCTTGATTTAAGCATCTATGCAAATTGCCTAGTTAAACGTGATCAAAATTCAAATCCAAGTTCACCATTAGATTCCTTGGATCCAAATTAGGTTAACACCAAAATTTGGGCCCAATCAGAGTCCATCTTAACTTAGTTTACATTTTAGCCCTTATAAAATTTATTTCTTACATTTAGCCCCCCAAGTTTCAATTTTATTATGATTGGGTCCCAAACTTTCTCATCATTTTCTTCAAATGGGTTCCTACCACCATTGGTGTGGACAGACCTCCACCGCTGAGATTTGAGCGAAGATTTCTTACTCGATCTTCACTCAAATCTCTCTAAATTTGGAGAGAATGATCCTAAGATGATTCCCTACAGATTAAGCTAGATTTCAAAGCCAATTTTGCCACCGGCCATTCCAAAATCCTCGGGGTCTAAAATCGACTTCAAACCTTCTTGAATTGGCTCTTGAAGGGCAGACAAGTTTCTATATAAATTCCCCTAAGTCCCGATGTCCTCCTTAGCCAAGTTCTAGCCAAAAATACCCTCTCATCTCCTTCTTCGGCCTCCGTGACTTCAGCTCCGACGAGCCTTCTCGGACCACTTCATGGAGCCGGCCAACAATCAAATTGATCGGCTCATCTTCTTCACCTCTTCTTCGCAACCGAGTCCAGCCAAAGACTGGCCGCCTCCGATCTCTCCTTCCTCGGTGCTCCCTTACCATCGACTCCATCTTCTCCAACGTTGGCCCATCATCACCAGACGTCCTTATGTACTCTCTCTCACTCTAGGTCTCTCTTCCTCTCACTCCCCTGATCCTCTCTAACCCCTTAGATTCTAGGATCACTCATTGTACCGCCCTCACGTCCATCGTCTTCCTCATGGTTGGTGAAGCTTCGACGAGCTTGCATGGCCACCACACTGCTCCAAACACCATGCCACCACCTCCACAAGCTTCGCCTCACATCCCCACACAAAAGCCCTCTCCCTATTGACACTTCCACCCACTAAAACTCCTCTCCGAACAAACTCACTTCTATTCATCCACTTTGTCACCGACAACCCTCCATCGGCCACCAAATGCCACAAGACCGCCACCATTATGCTTGCCATGATCTGGCAATCCCTTTAAGCATTCTAATTGGGGCGATAAGCCCATATTTTGGTTTTCAGGTACTCTCGCCAAATGTTTCTTCACCGCCAAATGCTCCACCTCCATCCGACGTCCTCAAGTTGTCATCACCCTCACAACTACCCCCAAGCTCTGCAGACAAATACCACGAAGGGCTCCAGGTCTTCACTTGGGCAACAAAACCTCAGCAGCAGCCTTAATTCTTCGAGCATTGCCTTGGCTGCAGCACGAAGAAGATAAGTGGGATATAGTCCCACATCGTGTGGGACTAAAGTGAAGGCGCGAATAAATTGCATCTGTACCGTTGTCCTTCGCCCACGACATGGGGGTTGGGTCCCCTTACATGTGCTCACGCACGCCCCTGCGTACTCCTCACCCGTGATCTTGCCTATAGGTCTGGACCCCTGTATGCAACTCGATTACCGGGTTACCGTTTACCCGGGTCTGAGAGAGAAATCTGAGGAGGGTGGGGGGTGGTTTTGCACTATTGCCCTTAGGATTCATGCCCCCCCTCTTCAGCACTTAGCCATTCTGAGGCTCTTTGTAGCCTTGCGCCTCTGTTGCCATGCTGTGCTTATGGTTCTTCTGATCTTGAGATAAGGCGTCTAATGTGCATACATCTAAATAGCCAAAAATGTCTATTAATGCACGCTCTTAGTGTTATATTAGCATCATGCATTGTAAATAATATATAACATGCATAATCATGCATTTAGGTCAAATTGTAAAAATTGTATAGTAATTATCTCCTTTTATGACTAGGGACAGGGCAATTTTTAATCAGGACCTCGGATTAAAGATCCAACTGTACGGAGCTGATCAGAGCGACGATTGGAGTTCAACGACTCCAAGATCGCCCTGATCGGACTTTTGTAGCATCAGATATAATTCGAGCAAGGTCAGAGATCAAGGGAAAAGATGGTGTAAATCCACACTTCATATGACAAATCCAACCGCACATATGGATTCTAATCGACACTAGCAGCCCAACGACACGAAAATCGGTCCAATCCGACATCCGTGGCCATCACAGCCGCCCAAACAGGCCACAGCACCCCTTCTCAACCTCTGAAGGCACGGACGAGGCAAGATTTGGGTTGTTGGACCTTGATCCAACGGCCACGGGCGTGCACGCTTAAATCGTAAGCGTGACAAAGAGCCGGCCGTAGCATAGTGATCGAGCCCTCTTTCGCAAGCACGAGGTGCAAGTTCGATCCTCGTTGCGCCTCAAATCAGCTGTGGGCTCAATTTAGCCATCAGATAGCAATCGTGTAGGCGAGGAGCAAAGACGTGGCACGAGGAGGTGCTTTGGATCGCGTACGAGTGCGATGACACGCTTCTACATGCTCCATCAAACGCACGGGCACGCGGTTAGGCAAATTTGAAGCGGGCGAGGAGTGATCTAAGCCGTCCGATCTCGCGATCAGACGGCTAAGATTTCTTGGCCGTGGGCAAGCATTGAGTGCGCAAAAGGCAAGGAGGCAGGCGTGCACACGAAGCTACAGCAACGTGGGGTCTTTAGTGATGCTTAAATCCATCACTAAAGACCCCCTCATTTAATGTTTTACCTATGTAATGACCAAATTACCCCTAATCCTTGCAACTATGAAAGAAGACCCCTACCCTACAAAATTTCCATCCCTTCCTTCACCTCTCTCCCTCTCCAAAGCTCAAGAGAAGCTTGTCCCACACCCGGGATGCTACTCTAGAGCCAAATCCAAGTTTTCTCGCCCTCGTTTCGGAAGTGGATCCCACGACGACGACAATGTGCTACCTCGTTCCCGCTTATTCTTGCTTCATCCTCCTTCTTCCCGCTCCATCCTCCATCTTCTAGGCAGCGCTCCATCCAGCTCGTCCTCCAAGCATTCATCGAGAAGGATAACATCTCTCTCCCTTATTTTTATCACTTTCTAGAATAGAATTTCCCGCTTTCTAGCTATAATCATTTCCCAATTTCTAGTTATAACAACAGTATTTTTATATCAAGTGGTTGTTCTCTCTTTCTCTCTCTCTATCTCTCTCTCTCTCTTATTGTTTATATCAAGTTCATTGTAATTATCTCGCTTTCAAACAAAAATACTAGAAAAATATAATCGTGGATTTTAGATCGACGTAGCCTCCCTGTGTTCGACCTGGAATTTCTTTACAAATTTTAGTTAAATTTATCTGTTGACGGATTGCTTCGCAAATCGAACTACAACAACATGTTTTCAAAATCTAATTCCGATCACGTAGTTTTTCGCTTTCAACAACGTTTGAGCCTTATACTTGTTGTTTGAGGCCTTGGCTGGTTCTGCTCATTGATTACTGTGGATACATTTGCTGACGTGGAAATTGACAATAGTGGTTGTGGATTACTGTTGGATTATTTGAGTTGATTAAGAGCTTAATTGTAGGGTTAAAATTGGTGGTTCAAACCACCATTTTTACCTGATCTTTTTGCACTCTGACACTTGATATTCTAAGACATTTTTTTATATATATTATTTCTGATTATCTTGTTCACTTGCAATCGCTATTTCTAATTATTATGATTAGTGAATCAATTTGCTATACTTGCTCCCTACGAACAACCTCAAACTTTTATTTTCGAGTACTTATAAATTTAAATGCTGTATTGCTTTTATTGACTGTACTACGATGCATATTTTTAAAACACGATGAAAGCGTGCCAACAGTCAGGGTAGAGCTTTTGGTGGCCGTGGCGAGTGGGTTTAATGCGTATGTTGGCCAGGCGAGCTTTGTCGGCTGTGGAGAAGATGGAGGGGGAGCTTGGCGAATAGCGGTTGAATTCTGGTGAGAAGAGGTGAATCGAAGCTAGGGGAGAGAGGGAGTAAGAGAGACGTAAATATAGACAAAAGGGGGAGGATCGAGAACTGTATTACCTCGCCGACATGAAGGAGACGAAGACCTCCGATGGCAGATAGGGTGATGAGGAGAGGGGGAGACGGCCTCCGCTGTGGCTGGCGAGAGGCAGAAGAGGGAGAGAAAGGTCGTAGGCCGTCCAATTTGGCCATTGGTTGGTAGAAGGACGATGGGGGAGGGAAGTCACTGGAGCTGCGACAGAGATGACCGGAGAAGAGAAGAACGTGTAGATTTAGGCCGTGACCAGGCAGTAATTGATCCTAGGAACTTCGAGGAGCTTTTATAGAGGGTTCTAGGACCTTGAATTGTATGAAATCAGTGTTAGTTCCTCGTGAAAATTGCAAGGAACTCACTCTGAAATCGTGAGTTCATTATCAAAGTAGGCCTCTTGGTCTTGTTCGTTTGATAGAGGATCTTTTGAGGATCAATCCCTCCAAATTTGGAAGGATTTGGTGCTCAATCGTGCGAGATTTCCAAGTTTGAAGGTCGGTGAGTTCAGATTGAGATCCTGTTCACACCATCCATGGAGGAAGGGACCTTTTTGCAAGAAATATGATAAATTTAGGGGGCCATTTGTAAGAAACTTGAAACTTACGGGCTTAAGTGTGAGAAATAAAGATTTTAGGGACTAAATTGTAAACTAGGTTAAGATGAATTCTGATTGGGCTCAAATTTTGGTGTTAACCTAATTTTGACCCAAAAAATCTAATGGTGAACTTGGATTTGGTTTTTGACAATTTTTGACTAGGTAAATTGCATAGAAGCCCAAATTAGGGAAAATTCCAATATGAAACTCTATTCTAGGTCAAAATGAGTTCAGATGGTCAAACCAAAGGTATCAAACCTCTTAGAATATTTTTATATAAATTTTAGGAGGTTTATATTAATTTTATCCTGATCAGAACCTCTTCAATTAAAGTAGGGTTAATAATTAGCGTTTTTAGTCCTATTTTCATCCTCGAAATGCGTCAACCTTGTTTCTATTAGTATGCAACCACTTTTTGGTCTTTTATGATCAATTAACCTTCAATTAACCCCTGAGTAATCTTGTGGTTAATTTACATTCGTGTTGTGCTTTTAAAATTATAGAATTAACCCTATTTCTTTGCTTTCTTTTCAAATCAGAATGTTGCGGAGTTGTGACCCCCATATGATTAAGTAGGATCTTTTATCAATTGAACCTGACTAAATGTGGCTAGTTAGGACCTATGATGGTGTTACCATAAGCTTCTCTCTCTCCCCTAAATTTCCTTTTATTTTCTTTTGCTGGTGGAAACTGACAATGCCAAAATGGCATTCCTAATTAAATACTCCATTAATCTGGTAAAAACCATACATACGTAATTAATAAAGTGTAATAAGTAAAGAAAATTTGCAAATGTAGTGTATCAATTGAGTAAAAATGCAGGAATGACAATTCTCAAGCTTTATTATGTAACGTATGCTCAAAATCTGTTTGCAACTCCAAATTAAATAAATTTAGGCATAATTATAACCCACCAAAGTGGACTTATCAATAGATACACATTTATTTAGGATAACATGCCTATTTATTCATGTTCCTAAGCTAGTAAATGCTTTTAACATTGTAAATATTACATAACATGCATCATCGTGCATTTAGAGTAGATCCTACAATTTGTATATTAATCTACCTATTTTAATGGTCAAGGGACTAAGTGGTGGTAGCAGCATCATTCGTCATAACTAACTTAAATTAGTCAGAATCAAGTGTTAAATGCTCCTTAATGATCATCTGAGGATCATAATTTCATCTGAGTTGAATTTAAGAAGACAGGAAAAAGGATTAATTCTATTATTTTAACATATAATCACTAAAGAAAACTAACCATGGGATTAATCAGGGGTTAATTCAAGGTCAAATGAACTTAAAAGACCAAGAAGTGGGCTCACATTGACTGAATCAATGTTTTATGAGTTTGAAGATTAAAATATTAGAGAAAAACTCTAATTATCAACCTCACTCAAATTGAAAGGATTCTAGTAAAGATAAATACAATCTTAACCTCCTAAAATTCATTGAAAAATATTCTAAGAGGTTTGGTACATTTACTTTGACCATCGAAACCCATTTTGACCAAAAATAGAGATTCAGACGGGAATTTGCCCTAATTTGGGCATCTACGTAATTTACCTAGACAAACATGGTCGAAACCCAAATCTAAGTTCACCATTAGATTTCTTGGGTCCAATTTAGGTAACACCAAAAGTTGGGCCCAATCAGAGTCCATCTTGTTCTAGTTTGCATCTTAGCCATTGAAATCTCTATTTTATCACATCTAAAACCCTAGGTTCCATGTTTCCTTACATATATGCCCCTAACTTTCTCAACTTCTTCACAAAAAGGTCCATGTCACTTTATTTTAAAGATTTTCCTAATCAGAGTCAAACCCAAACATCAGCCACCTTTAACCGTGAATATCCCCTCTAATTCCTACTCAGATCCCTTCAAATTTGGAGGGAAGAACCACGAGATGATTCTCCACCATGTGAACAAATCTTGGATTTCCATATGGAGAATAGAGCTCTGGCGAGCTCGTGAAAATTGGGATTTTTAGTTTCCAAAACCATGACAACAACGTGCGAATTCTTGGCATTTGAGGTCCAATTCATCTCCTATATAAACTCCTCTACATTCCCACGAATTTCCCAGCCAGGATTAAGCCAAAAATCCTTATTCTCTTCCTCTGGCCATGTCTGACTTGAGCTCCGGTCGTCCAACCGTCAAATTGGGAGTGCCAACTTCTTCCTCTCATTCATGTGACTTTATTACACGTAGCTAGGGCTTCTCTACCATCGTCATCGTTACCGTCTACCTCATCGAAGAACTTGGTCTCCCCTACGTCCAACAAGACATGCCAGTAAGATTCCTCCCCCTTTCATCCCATAGATTATGTCCCTCTACTCCCCCTATCATTTAGATACATTTTAGGCCCTTAGAACTAGCTCTCAATCTCTCTCTGCCTATTCCACCATCGTTTTCTCCACCTCCTGTAAGGACTCTGGTAAGTCTACGTTGGCCCTACACTTCACCAAACAACAAACCACCACCACCACTACCTTCCCTGTACTCCTTAAGTCAAAGGCCTCAAGTTAATTGGGAGCTTCAATCACTCCAACACTCCTCCAAACAAATCCAGCTTCCGCTGTCATCTCCGACTCTGACCGACCACGCCACACCTCCATGCACCAACCTGCCGTGACCATCGCACTCCTTGCTTCACGACGATCATTCTGAGCTTTCTAATTGGGGCATTAAGCCCGTGTTTCATGTCACAAGTCTTTGTCGGATCTCCTCCTACCTCTGCTGTCGTCCACCACCGTCAGCCATTCTCCGACCTTAACGCCACCTCTAGCAGGCGTGGAACACATACATGAGGACAGTCGGGTCTTCAATTGGCCAAGCTAACATCAGCAGCAACTTTGATTAAGAAGGGGAGCTTTAGCAACTGCGCATGAAGAAAGGTTGATTTGGATAGTCTTACATTGGGCGATTCTAAATTAGATTTGCATACTTATTGGTTTGTGCCCGATAGCAACTTGCCTTCGACACGGGGGTCAGGTCCCCATTCACGAGCTTGCGCACCCCTCACCCGTGCTTACACACACGTGGGCTTGGGCTCTGGATCCGATTACCCGAATAGAGAAAGAAGAGAGAGAAAGAGAAGATGCTCTAAGAGAGAATGGGGGGTTTTTTGCTCTTGAGAAACTTGGAATTGAAACTTAAGGCATCTGCGGCCTCTTTGAGATGTCTGATTTGAAGAGTCTAACTTTGAAAAATAAGTTAAGTGTTGAAGGTTTAGAAGAGGCTTATATGTGCTAAGTATAAAACCAAAATTTTTGCCTTATACTCTTTATGTTTGACTCGCCTTAAATTCATATTTTTATGCATATTTGAGAGGACTATTCATTGCCTATTATTTCTTGTGAATCATTTATTGTGTTCATTTATATCTTTGTTTAGTGGTTGAAATACAATTATTTTACTCCTTGTGAATGACCCCGAAACTCACACATTTTTCGAGCACTTATAAATTTAAATGTTGATTTAGTTTTCGTCGACTATACCACGATGCGTATTTCCCTAAAACTACGATGACTTGCCATCAACACTAAGCGACACAAAAGCAAGCCTCAAATGGAAGATCTAACTGTACGGATGTGATCAGAATGACGGTCAGAGTCCAAATGCCTCCAAAATCACCCTGATCTATCCTCTACAGCATCCTTTATAAGCCAAAGAACATCAAAGGCCAGGGGATAGGGTGACGCAAATCCGATCATCAAACGACAAATCCAATTGTATGGATGGATTTAGGTTGACGATCGTAGCCCAACATCGTGAAAATCGACTCGATCTGACATCCATAGCGTCACCTACAATGTCATCAAGATGGGCAGCCAAGGTGGCGCCACGTGGCGTCATCTCAGCTGCCTGGACAATCTAAAGGCTTGCCCAAAGCACGATGTAGGTCATTGGATGCGCATCCAACGACCACAAACCAACCATGTCGCTCGCCCAAATGGAGTAGGGGTGGAGCTAGCTTAGGTAGACCTAAGTAGGGTTTAGTTAGTGGAGCTATTTAGGTAGGGTTTTAGGGTGGTGGATGGCCAAGGGAGTTGGAGCTTAGCTAAGCTAGCTTAGCTAGTAGTAGGGTAGAGGAGTAGGCATCTGGAGCTAGGGTTTAGAGGAGAGGAGCTGAAGAAGAGAAGCCTGGAGCTGAACTGGAGCTGGTAGCTGCGGAAGAAGATGGCATGGAGCGACTTTAGCTGGCTCAGCTTGCTAGTTCTTTGCTAGCTACTAAGCCAAGCTAAAGCAAGCCGTCTTTTGCTGAAATATGCTGAGGTGAGCTGGGTCTGATATTCCCAGGGAGGACCTAGCTAGTTGGAGTAGCTAAGGTAGATTAGCTCAACTAATTTGAGCTAAGCTGAGTCCCTAGGAGTTGGACTTGAGCTTCTTGAGCTAAGATGAAGTCATCTTCAGTTGGCTGGAGTTGAGTGAAGCTGGATGTAGCTGGACCTGAGTTGAGATAAACTCCAGTCAACTTAGCTGAGTTAGCTAGAGCTCCTTGTGGACTGATGGGAGCTGAGATGAGTTAGACTCAACAATGTTGAGCTGGATCTGAGTTGACTTAAGCTAGGGTGAGCTAAGGTGAGTTATGTTGAGTTGCCATTCAGCTGAAATGAGTTGAATGGAGCTAGGATAAGCTAACCCTAATTCAAGTGAGTTGGTATCCAGCGATGATGAGTTGGATTAGGTTGAGTCCCAGCTGGTTTGAGCTTCTCCTTCACTAGTTGCCTTCAAGAGTGTTAGGGTTTTAAAGATTTGTCAATCTGTTTGTCCCTAACACTCCAACAAACACATTAAAAATATAATAAAATATGCAATGCATGCCTAACCTAATTTATGCTTAAATGCAATCCAAAAACCCATTTGCGGAGTTAAAATTTTAAGAGCTAGGTTTGCTTCAATTCATAAGAATGATGATAAACTGACGTTTATCACACCACCATGCTTATCTTTTGCTAATCTCTTAGCAAAACTTTAATTTATACAAAATGGAATTTTGGGAAATCTATTTTTTTTTAACTTTTGAGGAGAAAGAGATTACGGGACTTTGGTTGATCCAAATATAGGAGGTATGGGATTTATTAAGCGTAAACATCAGGATTTATTTTTGGATCTAAAAATTAGACAAATCGGGATCAATATATCCACAAAAAAAATTCACAAATTAACCCCTTATTAATTCAGATGACTCGAAATTTGTGTTTAGGATTTTTCTGGCTCTTGAATCTGATTCACAACTTGCAATAACCTTTAAAACCTTGTGTTTGTGCTTGTGAAAAACCAACATTTAAAAAGGGCATGTTTTCGGTTTAAAACTTTTTTTTTGTCTCTCCCATGCTGATTCTTAGCTTAGTCTTATAACAGATGTGTCAGGATCATCATTCCCGTTACCAGTCCTCGAGGGGGCGCTAGAGCCAGTACTTTAAGATAGCACTGTCCATGACACCACCCCGGAGCTCACAACCCCAACATACAATGCAGTGTAAAGGGGAGCTCCAAGCAAACTCAAGCTCTTGCTCCAACACTATGGGTAGAGCACCGTCCAAGACACTTGAGTTGCAAAAATGCGCTTTAATGCTCTATCTAAAGATATGAAATATGGATATAGAGCAGCGCCGAGGCGGTAACATGTTGACATCGCATCCTCAAAGGAGGCATTTTCCTCCTTCTCGATGGTGGGAACTCAAACCAATGATCTACTTCAGACTTTTACTAAGGCCAAACAAAGGGGTTTTTCTAGATTTCAATTATTTTTAGGTGTTGGCTTGTGTGTGAATTTTGACACAAGAAATTTTGCACGAGATGCAAGTTTTTGAATCAGAAACTAAGCCAATTACTTTCCTTATTACAAAAGAGGATCAAGTCACCTGAACTATCATGAGTTCAGGTGGAATTTTGGAGAAGGATATTTGATCTAGTCAAAAGGTAGATCCTGAACTTCTAATGATTAGATCCGTATCTTGATCCATAGTTTGTTAAAGATAAAGTCCTATTGTACCACAAAGTGAGTTTTTAACCTTAGTCCTGGTTTCAAAATTTTCCACAAAAAGTTTTCAACATTTTTATTTTTTTGGGTATGCAAGCAGAAAATAAAACAAGAAAATGACAAAAGAAAAATGAATACTTTTAGGTTTTGAAAATCCTAAATCGATCGTCAAAATTTTAAAAACACCCTCCCATGCTTATTATATGCAATGTCCTCATGCATTAAAAGGGAGAAGGGATCACCTTAGTGAAAGGCGGTCAGGTTTAGGATGGTCTAAACCTAGAAAAAGAAAGAGAAAAAGAAAGCAGGAAAAATGATGGGTTACCTCCCATCCAGTGATATCTTTTATGCCATTTAGCCTGACATGAAGGAATGCACGGAAGACGAGTTTTCATGTAAGTAGTTGGACACTTGGATGCCTGCATAAAAAGGGTCTTCTTCTGGATCCCTGGAAAGTTGAGTGGTAAAAATATGGGGATCAAAATTGGAAGGAAACTAGTAAGTGTGACCTGAGTCTGGCCATGGTTTTAATTCAGGATGAATGCCAAACTCAAGCGGGTTTGGTGGTAGGTCCAGGTGAAAGGGGGTGGGAGAGGAATGATGAAAGGTAGGTGAGGTTAGCGTGTAGGGGTGGGTTGAGAAAAAAGTGGGTGGGTCAGAGGAATAATCAGGGGGATCATTAGGAATAGATTTTTATGGAAGACAAGTCTCCAAATCATAGATTTCGCCGACCACTGATTCTGAGCCAGATTCCTCGAAAAACTTGTGGTTAGGAAGTGTATCTACCAACATTGTCTACTCCACCAAATTTAAATTTCAGTATCTGAGTCCTCAAAAAAATTATCATCATGAAATCTCTTGGAGGATTTGAAAATATCAAGATGATAGTTTGGCCTGCGCAGGTGATATCCATTTTGCCTACATGGCAATTTATATTTGCCTTTGAAGTGGCCAAAAATGGTCGTCCAAGAATTATTTGAGCATTCATTAAAGATTTAGGTACCTCAATATCAATGACCAGAAAGTCTGTAGGGAAAACACAATTCTAGAGCTTGACCAAAACATCGTTGACAATCCCACGAGGTTTGATTGAAGATTGGTCGGTTAATTGAACGGTAACCTCAACAGGTTTTAATTCACCGATCTGAAATTCTTCAGAGAAAATTGTGGGAATGATATTGACTGAGGCACCAAGATTAAGAAGGGCGCGATCAAAGGTAGTGTCATCAATAATCACTGAAATTAAAGGCATGCCTAGATCTTTCATCTTAGGAGGTAGCTTGTTCTTTATGATACAGCTTACTGTCTCCGAAAGATGCACCTATCCTAGATTTTTGACCAGCCTTTTTGGAGTACAAATCTGCTTCAAAAATTTGGCATAGGCAGGTATATATTTGATTGCATCTAGGAGAGGGATATTGATTTGAACATGCCCAAATAAATCCATGAGTTCTTCAGTTGTGGGCTCAAAGTTCTTTTTTCGATTAATGGTGGGGTGGAGTGCTTATGGAAAAGGGATAGGAGTCGTGTCCTGAGATTTTTGTGTTTTTGTTTCTTTCTAATGTGGTCATTTAGAGTCAATTTGCACAGGAATGTGGACTTCACCAGGTTATTGTGAAGGCCTGAGATCTGTGGTGGTTTTCCCACTCCTTAATGTAACTGCATGTGCAGTCGGATTATTATTTGGAAGAGGTGGAGGAGCCTGTTGTTGTGAAAACCTGGGAGGCTGCTAAGGTGGTGGATTAGTAGGAGGCTGATTTGGGTAGTTTTGATTTCTACCCAGATACTGGCTCCTCTGATGATTAGGATTGGGTATGGTTGGGAGGGCATATGCCCTGTAGGTCTTGGAGTAACCCCAATCTAATTATTCGGATTTGTGACAGCATGGGTTACTTTCGTCATTTTACTTTGCATGTCCTGCAGGGTTTTCATCATCTGGGCATTGATGTCTTGTTGAGATGGCCCGGGATGAAAGATTGGATCCAACTCATACCCGCTAAATTGATTTGAAGTTTGGGAGGAACCAGGTTATTCCAAGAGTGGTTCGGGTAATTCTTCCAATTGGAAGAATTTCTAAATTGCTCCTAGAGGGTAGAAATATTTTGTGTGGGGTTAGGGTTTAGATAATTGTAATTCCCTAGTGAGTCATAGAAAGCCTCAGAATATTGATGATAATCAGCAGGGGTAGTGTTTAGATTGTGCAAATTTTCTCTTCGTGGAATGTTAGGCTGGGTTAGATGTGGACTGTGTGGTGCTTGGGTTGGTGTGGCAAGTCTTTCCTCAATTTTCTTTTGATTAATTTGCATCTAGTCGAGTTTTTGGGTGATCATTCAAAGATCATCCTAGGTGACAGGGATAGATTGAGTGCCTATTTCATGAACATCGAACTGCAGGTTTGAAGTTCTACCAAAGGTGTTCATGGAAGCTTGATTAAATGAGTTTTCACTCATTTCTTCAAAGAGGTCATAGTCACTCCTTACATCCTTATTTAAAAAGTTTCCGCCACACGAGGCGTCGACGAAATGTCCAATATGATCTTCTAATCCGTGATAGAAGATCTACACGAGCTGCCATAAGAGGATCTTGTGGTGCGAGCAACTTCTTAAGAGATCTTGAACTCTTTGCCAAGAATCATGAAAAGTCTCTCCAAATTTTTGTTGAAAGGTTATAATAGATCTTCACAGTGAATTAGTACGACCTATGGGAAAGAATTTCTTG
This sequence comes from Thalassia testudinum, assembly GCA_037157565.1. NCBI lineage: Eukaryota > Viridiplantae > Streptophyta > Magnoliopsida > Alismatales > Hydrocharitaceae > Thalassia > Thalassia testudinum. The sequence continues at coordinate 10,064,410 of JAZHRO010000078.1, read as the reverse complement.
AGGAAGACACTTTTGAGCTGGGAGCATGTGGTGATAGGTCGGCCAATGGTTCTGAACCAATAAGCGGCCTTATCTTTAAGAGATAATGGGAATAGCTGCATTAGCCAAAGGTCTTCTTGCACATTGCGAGAATGAGTTGTTTGTGCAAGAAGAGTCAGTTCTTCAAGGTAGATGAACGAGTCTTCCCTAGGAAGGCCATGGAAATGCTTAATTAGATTCAGAACAACTGGTTTGATCTCAAAGTACCCCTCAGGTATGACCACCCCTGGTCTTTCCTCATAATAAGAAGGATCATAGAAATCTTTTAAAGGAACGACTGGCTGCTGACGTGGGGGTGGGTTTAGCCTTTGGTTGGCTAGGTTTGTGATATTCCTAGTCAACAATTGTTGATTGGCATAAAGTTGAGCAATCTGCTCAGCCATCAAGGAGTAAAGATTAGGCGGGGGGGCTTGTTGAGATTGAGGCAAATCAGCATTAGGAATCTCCAAGTGCGGGAAGTCAAAGGTGTGAGGGGTTGTTTTGGGTGGAAGGGTCAGAATTAGGATTAGAAGTAGGATTAGAGGTAGGGTTGGAAGTGGAGGTGGAAGGGTTAGTAGATCTGTTTTGTTGATTTTCCATTTTTTTAGAAGAAGACGGAAAAAGTGGTCTTTTAGCGCAAGGAGCAAAATCAAAAGATCCTTCCAAGTGCGGATTTTGGGACCGTCACTCGTGCATAAAAAGGAAGAACGGGAGGGGAGGAGAAGAGATGTAGATGAGAGAAAGTGTGCAATTCAAACAACCAAGCCTATTCTTGTCTTAAGGTTGACTCCTTAAAACTTAAGACTTGGGAACCCAATAAGTAAGAAATCAGCAAGTGAACCCAATTCCAAAAGAGTGCCCAGCTAGACTAAAGAGGTGGATTGGGCCCAAGCATTTCTAGGAAAAATCAGGGGCGTGTGTAAACCCGCACCCGTCATTTGACTTCCCTCTAAGTCTGACGCCATGTTGTCAAAAGGAAGTAGGAGTGCTTAGTGATTCTTAAATATTGGATATCAAGCCTAAAGTGGATGAAGTCCTTAAGTGGTCAAGTAACTACTTGTTTTAGAGTTAGGCTTGGGTGCTAAAATGTTCAAGGGAATGTGGAGGGTGTTGATTGGGGTAATGTCCTGTTATTTCAATTTTTATGGTGTGTGCAAGAATTGGAAAGTGATTCCAATATCAAATAAGTTGTCACACAGTTTTTGTTTGTTTTTTTTTCTGTTTTAGGATTTAATTTAACTTAATGTGTTTTAGGATTTCCTTTTTAAAGCTTCAAACAAGTTTGAAATTCGACAAACAAAAGGAAATCAAGTTGTATCGGTGAGGATCAATTTCCCTTAATTTGTTGGTCTCTAGAAATGAAAAGAAACCCTAATCAATTTAATCTTAAGAAGAAATTTAACTACCAATGAGTTTGTTTTTGGCTTTCTTTTTAAGTAGTGGTCCAAACAAAGCAAGCAACATGACTACTATATGTAAAATCAAACAAAGATTCCAAAAAATATTTTTTTAAGATTTTAAGAATTTGTTTGATGTTTTTAAAATATTTTTCTTTATGCTGGTGTCAAAGTCCAAAAATGATATTTGAAGGTATTTTGGACTTTTCAGTATCACCACTAGCCTCTAAAAATTTTTGTGAATTTATATGATGTGTATAAAAATTTTTAAAATTCACGGATAGTAGCAAATAGGAAGATTAGAGGGGGTGACCCCTCTATAGTCCACTAATTTTTAAAAATTAAATACAAATCCAATTGCTATTAAATTTGGAACAGATGTTTCTTATTTGATTTGAAATTGCTGAGTGAAATTTCAGAATTTTTGGGGACCTGTGGTGTTGATAATTGATTTTTAAAGTCTGGACAGAAGTCTCGACCCGAAAATAAGAAAACCAACACTTAAAGTGAAGTGGTGTTAAGTGGTGCAAACAAGCAACAAACGCGTTTTAAATTGTACCACTTCACTTAATTAAGACATTTAAGGTCTTGAAAGCCAATTTTAATATTTTCTTTTTGGTAGTTTTTGAGGCTGTGTGACTAGAAAGAGGAACCAACCTGAATTTCGCGGGAAGACAAGGAATTTCAAGTTCTTCCAGAATCTTGCTTTCTTCCTATGGTTCCTGCACACACGAGAGAAAGAGAGAAAAGGGGATAAGATCCACTTAACAAGTAAGAGAAATAATTAAAGCAAAGCTGTGCCTCCCTAGCAATGACACCAAAAAGTGATCGGGTTTTGGTCGGTTTGTAAAATTAGGGTTTTATCGTTGTAACGCACAAAAATCGAGTCGCTTTTAAATTTGTAATCCTAGATAGGGGAAGTATCTAAGGTTGTCTAAGGAGGCCAAATGTTTGCAAAAATTAAGTCACTTGCTTGAAAATAAAAATTAACTTTCTTTTTGGTATTTTCAAATATGTATTTTTTTTTTAGGTTTTTGAAATAAAGGGGCAATGTGAAGTTGGTTGCGGGAAAAGGCTACACTTACTTTAGCACCTAAGTGACAAAATTGATCTCTTCCCAAGCTCACCCTAGGCAAGTGAAAGCCTAGGATAATTGGGAAGAGGGTATGAAAGTGCTAAAAGCTAAAGCAACAATTGTGACAAGAATTAATTAAAAAAGAGGCAACTTTAATTGATGGGCAAAAAGTGTCTTACAAAGAAAACCTAGTAAAGGAATGCTTCTACTACTAGAAATTAAAGTACAAAATAATGAAAAACACTAAGTGTCTTGATGATGTTGGTGAAGAAGAGAGCCCTTGCTCCAAGCTCAGTGGCTCCTGGGCTTGAAAAGGGCCTCTCCAACTCCTTCCTTCAATAACTTCTCCAAGGTGGTGTTGTCTTCCGAGGCAAGCCCAACAAGAGGGAGGGGGGGCATGCCCTATGCTCCTCCAAGGTGAATGGAACCACCTTCAAGTCTCCTCCAAGAGTGGGTGTGCACCCTTTACTTCTTCCTCCAATGCCTGGCCGTCGTCCAAGTGGTGAAGGTCCTCCTCCTTGGCGTGGCACAAGGAAGAAGAGAGAAGAGGAAGAAGGCACCAAGGGGGCAGATAGGATGCCTCCTTAATCTTCTTCCCTTCTTCTCCTTCCTTGGTCGTGGGTTATGGTGGGTGTAAGGTAGAATAAAAACTAAAAATGGAGGATGGGGAAAATGGTGGTGGTTAAGGGTCTTTTTATAGAGCAGGATTAGGGATATAGATGGCTCCTGGAATGAATGGCTAGGATGGGATTTTAGGATGGTGGTTAGTGATCCTAAGGCTAAGGATGGTTGGCGCCACCTAAGGGGTGCTAGGGAGGTGGTTATGGGTGGCCAAAGGGTACCTAAAGGTGACGCCAACCATGGAAGGGTGCCATGGGTTGGCGCCAACTTGAGGGCTTCTAGAAGGGGGGGTTTGGTGGATGGTGGATGTGGCTTGGAAGGGGTAGATGTATGGTGGATATGGGAGGTGAATTTGGCGCCAAAGAGGGGGGGTAGTTAGGGTGGTTTTGGCGCCAACTTGTTGGTGGCTTTTGGTGGTGGTGATGGGGTGGAGGGTGGTGAGTAGGTTGGCACCAAATGGAGTAGGGGTGGAGCTAGCTTAGGTGGACCTAAGTAGGGTTTAGTTGGTGGAGCTGTTTAGGTCGGGTTTTAGGGTAGTGGATGGACAAGGGAGTTGAAGCTTGGCTAAGCTAGCTTAGCTAGTAGTAGGGTAGAGGAGTAGGCATCTAGAGCTTGGGTTTAGAGGAGCGGAGCTGAAGAAGAGAAATCTAGAGCTGAACTGGAGCCGGTAGCTATTGAAGAAGATGGCATGCAGCTACTTTAGCTGGCTTAGCTTGTTAATTCTTTGCTAGCTGCTAAGCCAAGCTAAAGCAAGCTGGCTTTTGCTGAAATATGCTGAGGTGAGCTGAGTCTAATATTCCCGGGGAGGACCTAGCTAGTTGGTGTAAAGACCCGTTCTATTCTGAGCCCTCTAAGACGTCTGGACGGTCAGTCAGACGTCTGGGAGTGCGTCAAGATGTCCGACCAGACGTCTGACCGACCGTCCAGGTCAGACGTCTGGTCGGACATCTGGACACACTCCCAGACGTCTGGAAATTGAAAAAGTTGTACAACTGCATTTTTCCCTCTTCTCTCTCTTTTCAATTTCCAGGGTGGTTGTACACCCTCTGTGCGCTGGCTATGCACATAATGCATTTTTCCCTCTTCTCTCTCTTTTTCTTCTCCCTCGCAGAACCCTAGCGCACCCTTATAAAACCCCTCTTCCTCCCTTCCTTTCTTCCCCACTCCACCACAGCCACCTTCCCTCCTTCCTCTCCACTACAGCGAGAGGGACGAGTGCAAGAGCGAGCGACGAGGAGGAGAGGCGGCGTGAGGAGAAGAGGAAGAGCTTAAGCTTGCAAGCTCATGGGAGCTCGCCAAAGGGCGCACGGCCAGAGCGGCACGTGCGGGAGGAGGAGTGCGTTGGGGGAGCTGTCCCCGACACTTGCTGCAGCCGGAGCTGCAGGAGAAGAGGCGAGGCCACGGCTGGGCGCGGCAAGGAGGAGCAGGAGGTGGTTCTGGTTCTGGGATTTTCCCAGAATCAGATGTCTAGCATGCCGTCCAAACGACATATTGGACGTCTGGTGACGATACCAGACGTCTGAAAGCAATGTTGCGCGAAGGTATGTTCCTCTTGAGGTTACGGCCATGCAGGTTGCACCGATCTGCATGGCTAAAAGTGGTTGATTTGCCTATCGTGTGCAGAGATAGCTTCAGGAAGGCACGGGACATGCCCTCCCACGCGTTTTAGACGTTTGGACAGCTTACCATACGACCGAAAGCACTCCCAGACGTCCGGAGGAGAAGTCGGACGTCTGGAGCTAGGTTAAGACGGTCAAAAAGAGGTTCTGGACATCTGAGGTCGACGTAGAACCTGAGGTAAGACTCTGGTTACTTTTAAGACGTCTGGACCTTATGCCAGACGTCTGATTTAGGTCTGCAACCCTATTTTTGACCCGTTTAGGGTCCGTTTGAGGTCCATTTTACGCAAACAAGATATCGATGTTTTTCTTGTGAGTTCCTCTACTTGTTAGAAGACCTTTTATGTTGTTCTGAATGTTCCATTGTGGTACGTTCCTTGGTATAGGATTTCGATCGGTTGCAGGTTCGGGGCTTGCTGAGAACGTGAGCCTGCCGTTCAAGCCCCCAGTACTCCCGGATTGTCTAGTAGTGGTTTCCATTGTTTTAAATTATAAAACATGAATGCGTATGTGAAACTAGATAACTAGAAACTTAGGATGTGGCATGAATCCTAGGACGAGAAGTACTTGTACTGTTTATATGCGTGTTTGAGATTGCAGTCTTAAATAAATGAATAGAATTATGAATAACTGCCTGTTAATAAGCAAGAGCTGCCTATGAAACATAAAATGCCTGTGCTAGTTAGACAGATACCTGTGACATTTCTTATTGTATATGCAAATTGTGGAAATACAAGTTGCATGTGCAAAATCTGAGAATGGAAATGTAAAATCTGAGAATGGAAATGTGAATGAGGAAACCTGATATGGAATAACATGGGGAATACGAGCATGAACCTTACGGGGAATTAGGAGTAGAGCTCCTGTCAATAAATGGAATGGATCTGGAAATGTGAGTGGGAAGTGTGCTAGCCCTTGAGTACGTGGTACCAAGGGGAGCGACTGTCCCCTATTTAGTGTAGAGCGGAGCAAGCCGCCTTTGGGTTGGGACCTGGGGTTAGGATTGGCCACTCTACACCGACTTCTTTGGCCCTCGTGTACACTGTACCGGGGAGAGCTAGCCACCCCACGGGACCCGGAGTTCAGCTAGCCATCCTATACCGACTTGTTAGGCCCATTGGGCAAACCGGGGTAGTCAGACGAGGGTACGCGGACTGTGGAGGGGCGAGACACCTGTTTGGTTCTGAGGGGCTAGACCCCTGTCACTGAGAGGGCTAGGCCTTATACTGTTCCGTGCTGTACTTTGGGCGTACCCGCTAGTGGAAACGATTGACCGAGTGCCAATGCGGGGTAGCTACCCGTGCGCTTATCGCGGGTGTCGTAGTCACCACTACATCTGTTCGTGACCTCGGGGTGGTTGACTGGGTGTAGGATCACCACGGGGGACTCTCCCGGCAAAGAGAGCACCACGTGTGCCTTCTACTCTTCGGAAAAGACTGCAATCAGGATCGTTCCCACGATGAACATGCGAGATCAAGAAAGAGATCTGAAAAGTAAACCAATGGGTGAAAAGGAATAACTTGTAAAATAAACTAATACAAAAGATAAATTACCTATTAGCTTTTACTACTTTAGTTAGTTGGTTACCACTCTACTTAGCATTCGCTGACTCCGTTTTCCTCATACCCCTTTACAGGTCCAGGAGTTGAGCAGCCCGAGACACCGACTGCAGAGGGTGCTGGGCCCAGTCGAGCCTAGTAGTAGGCTTCCTGTTGTTGTACTTTCTTTTGTTAGTGAGTTCAGACTCTTATTACCGTTACGTTTCTGTACTTTGTTTCCGCTTTACTGTTGTGGTGGTGATATGTACTGTTTGCAGCTTTTACTTCCTTTATTGTAGTACTCTTTTACTACTAGTTACTTAGCATAGTGAATGTGGTTTACTTTCTTGCGTTTTTGGTTATTTCTTGTTGGACGATTGGGTCTTGGGATTAGTCGAGTCAAGCTGGTCTCGGATCCTGTAGGGATTCGGGAACAGGGTCGTAACAGTTGGAGTAGCTAAGGTAGCTTAGCTCAACTAAGTTGAGCTAAGATGAGTCCCCAGGAGCTGAACTTTAGCTTCCTGAGCTATGATAAAGTCATCTTCAATTGGTTAGAGTTGAGTGGAGCTGGATGTAGCTGGACCTAAGCTGAAGTGAACTCCAGTCAACTTAGCTGAACTAGATAGAGCTCCCAGTTGACTGATGGGAACTGAGATGAGCTAGACTCAACTAAGTTGAGTTGGATTTGAGTTGACTTGAGCTAGGGTGAGCTATCTTGAGCTGCCATTCAACTAAAATGAGCTGAATGGAGCTAGGATAAGCTAACCCTAGTTCAAGTGAGCTGGTATCCAGCTATGATGAGCTGGATTAGGCTGAGTCCCACCTAGTTTGAGCTTCTCTTTCACCAGTTGCCTTCAAGAGTGTTAGGGTTTTAACGATCTGTCAATCTATTTATCCTTAACACTCCAACAAACACATTAAAAACATAATAAAATATGCAATGCATTCCTAACCTAATTGATGCCTAAATGCAACCCAAAAACCCATTTGCGAAGTTAAAATCTTAAGAGTTAGGTTTGTTTTAATACATAAGAATGATGATAAACGAGCATTTATCAGTCCATCTATTGCATATCAAGGGCGCTCAAGATGGGTTTCGGGAACTGGAAAATCCAACTGAATGTGTTTGATGCCTATAAATAACCTGCATTGGAAGATTGTTCCCAAATTGAGGTGATCGATGAAATTGTGGAGGAGACGACACCAACTCTTTTGTGTAATGATCCCCTCTGAATGGTCATTTCTAAGGACCATACCCCAAATCTTGAAGAAGGAGAGCGAGATATGCCAAAATTAGAAAAGTTGTTCGGTGTCAAAGCCTAGTCCCTCTCCCCGCTATGGACAATCAAGGTAGATCTGCTACTGGCGGCAGGGACATCGAACATAATTCCCTTAATTCAGAAAGCTCTCGACTTGGAGCTTAAACCACTTCCAGAGACCCTCAAATATGTTTTCCTTGGGCCCAATGATACAATCCATGTCATCATCTCGACTGCTCTATCTGAGATGTAGGAGGGAGCATTGATTGAATGCCTATGACGACATAAGGAAGCCATTGCTTGGACTATAGCAGGCATCAAAGGGGTTGACTCAACTCTCTACATGCACCACATTTACACAAATGACTATGTGAAACCCTTCTGAGATATGCAGAGGCGATTAAACCCCAACATGTGGGAAGTGGTAAAGAAGGAAATTTTAAAATGATTGGATGCGAGGATAATCTATCCCATTTTTTATAGTAAATGAGTCAATCCTATTCATGTAGTGCCCAAAAAGTCGGGATTCATGTGGAAACCAATGAAAATGGGGAACAAGTCACCACTCGACCCACAATAGGATGGAGGGTATGCATAGACTACCATCGCCTTAACACTGCGACCCAGAAAGACCACTTCCCTCTGCTATTTATTGATCAAATACTAAAAAGATTGGAGAGGAATAAATACTTCTATTTTCTCGATGGGTATTCTAGGTACAATCAGATTGCTGTCTTTCCAGATGACCAGGAGAGTACTACTTTCATGAGTCCTTATGGCACATTTGCTTTCCATCGAATGCCATTTAGACTATGTAATGCTCCGAGAACATTTCAGTGGTGTATGATGTCTATCTTTTCGGACATGATTGACGAGTTCGTAGTGGTTTTCATGGATGACTTTTCCATATACGGCTCGTCGTTTGACCACTGTTTCTCGCATTTAGAAAAAGTTCTCACCTACTGTGAAGAGACAGGATTAGTGCTCAGCTGGGAGAAAAGCCATTTTATGGTTCAGCAGCTTGGGCATGTAGTGTCCAAGCAAGATTTGGAAGTGGATAAAGACAAGGTTGAGTCCATTTCAAAGCTTCCTCCACCCACCAATGTCAAGCAGATCCGATCATTCCTAGGCCATGTTGGCTTTCATAGGTGCTTCATTAAAGACTTTAACAAGATTTCTAGGCCACTTTGGGACTTACTATAGAAGAATACTGCCTTCGTTTTTTATGCAAAATGTGCTGAGGCTGTCCAAGTCTTGAAGGAGGCCCATAACCACACCTATCCTGCAAGCACTTGATTGGACCCTGTCATTTGAGTTAATGTGCAATGCCTCGGATTTTGCCGTGGGAGTGATCCTTGGTTAGAGGGTTGACAAAAAGCCTCATGTGCTGTACTATGCTGGCAAGACCCTTACTGATCCTCAGCAAAACTACATTGTAAGAGAAAAAAAACTTGTGGTAGTATTTGCTTTGGAGAAGTTTAGGTCTTCTCTTCTGAGATCCAAGGTTGTGGTGTATACTGATCATCCAGCCTTGAAGCATTTGCTCGCTAAGGACACCAAACCTAGGCCGATTAGATGGTTTTTGTTACTACAGGAGTTCGACCTTGATATCCATGATAAGAAAGGGGTCAAAAATGTAGTCGCCGATCATTTATCCAGGATTCTGGTTGAGGCCTCAACCCCATTAGGAGACATTCATGACACTTTTCCTAATGAAATGGTGATGGTTGTATAGCCAACGACACCTTGGTATGTTGTTGTCGTCAACTACTTGGTCATTGGCGAAACCCCCAGTACATGGAATAAGCAGAAGCAAGATAGATACCTCGTTGAAATTAAGTATTATCACTGGGAGGACCCCGAGCTCTTTAGAATAGGCTGTGACTAGGTCTTACATAGGTGTGTTCTAGAGGAGGAACAACAGAGTGTCTTGAATTTCTGTCACACACTGCACTGTGGATGACACTTTAGTGCTAAGAAAATTGCGTATAAGGTTCTCCAGTCTAGTTTTTGGTGGCCATAACTTTTCAAAGACACACATATTTATGTGGGGGCGTGTCTTCATTGTTGACAGACTGGAATGATTGGGAAGTGGGATGAGATGTCCCAGCAGCCTATTCTTCCGGTCGAGATATTCAATGTCTAGGGCATAGATTTCATGGGCCCCTTCCCATTGTCCCATGGGTATGAATATATCCTCGTGTCAGTTGATTATCTGTCAAAATGGATAGAGGCTATTCCGACTAGGACCAATGATCACTCCGTGGTCCTAACTTTCGTTAAGGCCAATATCATTTCCCGATTTGGCTGCCCGAGGATGATCATTAGTGATGGGGGACCTCATTTCAGGAATGCACATTTCACCCGTCTATACAAAAGTCTTTGTGTCACCCATAAGGTGGCCACCTTGTATCACCTACAGATGAGAGGACAAGTTGAAGTGTCCAATAGGGAGATCTAACGAATTCCAGAGAAAACTGTAAGTCCTGACAGGAAAGATTGGTCAAAGAAACTTGATGATGCACTATGGGCTTATAGAATTGCTTATAAGACCCCCTTGAGTATGTCTCCCTTTCATATAGTATATGGCAAAGCCTGCCATTTGCCTATTGAGGTTGAGCATAAGGCTTATTGGGCTATTAAGAATGTCAACATGGATCTCAAGAGCGTAGGCAAAGTGCGTTATTAGAACTGACTGAGCTTGAAGAATTGAGGAATGAGGCTTATGAGACTGCTCAAGCTTATAAAGAGTGCACTAAGGTCTTTCACGATAGACACATCCTCCACAAAACCTTTGAGCCCAACCAACGCGTCTAGCTGTTTAATTCTAGACTCAAGCTATTCTCTGGGAAACTTAAGTCCCATTGGGATGAGCCATACACTGTTACGCAGGTGTTCCCACAAGGTGCAGTTGAGATATAAAATCCCTCATCTGGTGAGACTTTCAAGGTAAATGGCCAACGTTTGAAACCGTATGTCACTCTTTCTGATGGCCAGGTGTTGGACACCTACAAGTTGGAGCCTTAGCTTCAAACACTCTACCTCAGGTAACATCTTTCCTTGCTTTTGCTTCCAATTGAGGACATTGTCAGATTTGGGCGTGGGGGGGTATAACCTGAGTTGTGAAAGTTTCCAGGGCCCTACCAGGAGGGAGTGACGTAATAATTGCGGAAATGAAATATAAAGCAATCTCACCAAAGAAAACCAATCACACAATATACACAAATGTTTTTAGGTGGAAACCCAAACCGGGTGAAAACCACCACCTAACCCTCTCGAGTTAGGATTTTCCGATCAACCTAGTTGATCAAATCCACTAACCGAATCACTTTAAAACAAGGGCGATTCAACCTCAGTACAACCACGCTACAAGTACTAGGGTAGCGTTCCTCAACCCCTTCTCTCCACGAGAAGGATTTTGTCCCACGAAGGAGACGGGAATTCGCAAAGCGAATACCCAACCAAAAGACAAAGATAAAATAAACAACAAGTCCTATAGAGCCAACAAAGAAATTAAGAACCTAGCTTCTATAGGAATAAGGAAACTCCCCTTTGCAAGGAGTGCGTCGAGTTGGTGACGCGGTGCGTGTGCCACGCGACGGCGCAACTTCGCTCTCGTAAACAACGGCAGGAGAGCGGGTGCACGAAGCTTGATGCTCTCTAGAGAATGGAACTAGAGCTTGGAGAGCAAGGGCTTCTCTTGGACACAAAAGAGTGGAACTAAGTTGCTTAGGTGTGTCTCTTGTTTCTCTTAGTGTGTATCTTGTGTCTCTAAGTGTATCTTTGTGTTGCAAAGGTTCCCCTCTATTTATAGAGGCCTTAGGAAGGCTTTGGAAGGCTTAGGAAGGGTTCTATAGCCGTTGGGTGCAAAGCCCAAGAGAATCAGGCTGAAATCAGGACAATGATTACATTTGACAGGGTGACCAGACGTCTAATTCTGGCATCAGACGTCTGGAAGGCCACTTTAAGACGTCTGATTTCAAGGTCAGACGTCTGATTCTATGCGGGTTTCCTCCTGACTTGAATCAGATCTAAACAGGGTTTTTGTTCAAGTTGATCAGACGACATACAGGACGTCTGGCACTATGCCCGGACGTCTGGAAACCAACTTTTCCTACGGAATGGATTTTCCAACCGTTGCAACGGCTAGAAAATATCTGAGAAGAGATTTTGGGTCAGCCGAGGCAAAACGGTCAATTATCAGACGTCTGGAAAGGCCTAAGGATGTCTGATAAAGCTCTAACGGTCATATTCTTGAGTGTCTGCTAAGCTAGCCAACGGTCCACTATCTGGACGTCTGGCAAGTCCATCAGACGTCTCCTAAGACGTCTGGTATTAGGTCTGGACGTCTGATTTCATCAGACAGAACTAGGTATCTCCAGCCTAACAGATATCAGACGTCTGAAACAACAGTCAGACGTCTTAAAATACTTTATCAGACGTCTGATTTGTGAATTAGACGTCTAGAAGTGCTGTTTGAACCCTATATTGGTTTTCTGAGTATTCTACAGAAAACCTAAGTATCCTAGGGTTGTGCCGGTGTTCCTAGGACTACTGTTAGGGTACTTTGAGGCTCTTTAACATAATATTCTAAGGAAAATAAAAAAGAGCAAGAAAATAAAGACAAGAGATACAAGAAGGGATTAAAAAGAATCTAGCATATTCTTCTTGTCTTCTATCTTCATTCTGTCGCTCCACGCGAACCTCCTCTGTTCTTCGTTAAGCTCCTCCAATCCGTCCTGGATGTGAGCTCGAGTTCCGTCTAAACACGTCCACATTTACAATTGACCTGAAATCTAGGACTCAAATTGCAAATGTTAAATAACACGTGTTTTGTTATCATCAAAACAAATGATCGTGGTGCTCTAGCACCAACAAGTTGTACATAGCATTTATATATATTTTTGCTTGCATATAGTGAGGACTTTGATTGCATAAAAGAAAAACAGAGAGAGATGAAATGGGGACAAGAGGAGGGAGATGAAATCCTTGTGAGCCAAAGTGCAAAAATTATTGAGAAAAGGTCAACAGACAAAGGACAAATCATGTTAGTCCCAGCATTTGATTATGGAAGAGTTACCTAAGTTCTAGGCTGGATCAGATGATGAATTAAGTCTTGAAGTACTAAAGAAAAGGAGATAAGCGAGGGATATCGACTTTAGGCCTCCTGGGTCTGTTTTAGGGCTTAAACACTCACCTATTTGTTAAGATTAGGACTATTCCTCAAGAGGTTGAGGGAGTTGGAAGCCTGATGTATTAAGTCTAAAGCTTAGGGAGTATTCGACCCCGTTGCCTACCGTTTGGTTTGCAGGACTTGGTAACTTAGGCACCCAAAAAATCACACATCAGTCTACTTTAGTGCGCGTAATGAACAATAATGCCAAAAAGTGTCTATTCTGAAAATGTTTTCCCAAAAATTTGATTTAGGGGCGGCTCGAAGACACAAATTGATTGGACGGGTTCCCGATGCGAAGAGGAGGAATGAAAAATACTCCCCTCGAAGATGCGTTATAACATACCGTCTCCTTTATGCTTGTCTCCTAGGATATTTAAATATCCTATCGGGGACACGAAAGTACCTTGTGCTGATTCAGATGCCATGGGTGGCATTATCTTGAAATGTTGATTTATAGGGTCTAAATTTAGCTACAGAACGTCATGTGAGACACTATCCCGAAGTGTCGAAAGCTAGGGTTCTGGGGGTTGCCATGGGCTGTCCTATCCTGAAGCATCAATTGTCAGGGACCTTGTGAGGATAAGAAATTTGATACAGATCGTGTTTAGGGCCAATCTGATATTGAGCTTAGGGGAATTTAAAAAAAAAATGGAGAGAAAACTATTAAAATAATATCTCTCTATCTCTCTTATCAAAAATGCACTACCAAACTGAACCTAGACTTGCTACACATATGCACGGGTACTTTAACTGATGGGGTCAACAAACCTCTGGGTAATTTTTGTGGGCCTTAGAAATCTTCACGGTGGACTCAAGGCTGAGGCTGGTCAGGCCTGTATCTTGGCTAGTACTTGAGTATCTTTAGGCCTATTGTTGGTATTTCAATCCAGTCTCTAGAGGTGTAGCATGATAAGGCATCCAGACGATAAAATCTGGCCTAGAGACCTAGTTTGATCCATATGATTTTGCTCGAGACTAGCAAAACTTAGGCCTGGGGGTATTTGATAGATCCACTTTAGTGGATTAAATTAGAGCCTAAGTGCATTATCATTGAGATAAGAATTTAATTTAGAGTATGCATTACATTGATAAAATTATTTGAGCTCGTGAATTATCGTTCTCACATTTTTATGAAAGTGCACCCATTATATTCATGTGATAATACATATATATGTTTTTTTTGCAATAATAAATTAGGCATATCAATTTTGGTATCTTGAATTTTTATCAAAAAAAGAAAGAGAGAAAGAAATTATAAAATCATCATTTTTGGAACCTAAACTTATCTCCTATAATCATTTCTTTCTTTATTTGAGATAAAAATATCCACCACTCTCTTATTTGCATGCATTCCTTCCTTATTCTCTCTCTCCCCGATAATCTCTCTCATTAATTGTGTTTTCTTTTTCTAAACTTCTTTATATAATAGGGATACGAAGGACCATAGGCCATCATGTTTGCCCCCACGGCTCCACCCAACAGCAACCTCTCCACCATATCTCCTCCATCCACCACCGCGCACCCAATAAACCCACCAACGCCACTGCGTGCCTTCCCTACCACTGCCGGACCTTCGCTTAACAGAGCCGCAATCACCATCCTCGCTCTCTCACCACGACAACACTGCGAGCCACCGCCACCCACAGCAGCCATCATTACAACCTTGGGCCCTGCCCTTCCTCTGTTGCAATAGGAGGCCAAGAACGCCCTCAAACCGCTAGTCCTCCTCGTGTTGACAGCAAAGCAGACCTCCACCGCTGCGGCCTTCATCATCCTCAACACCGCCCGATAGCACCACTGCGAGCCAACCGCTACTCCATGCTCTGCCCTAGACGATGTGCCTCCTCCGCTCCACCCTCTCGATCTCAGACGCAGCCTGCGCCCTAGCGGCTCCTCTCACTGTTCATCGTCTTCTCCACCACCTACGACTGCGTGATGCTCCATCATCCTCCGTCTCCAACTGCACCAGGTTGCGTCGAGTACCTCATCTCAGGCAGACCACCACCATCGTGTTGGCTGTCGAGTCAGACCAGCCCTCGCGCGTGCCTTCGTGCCGCCCGCAACGCAGCTCCAGCAGTAACAAAGCAACCTTCCCCCCCACTAACTACTCTCCTCGCCGATGACGACCCTCGTGCCGCCCCATCTGCCTCGCACGCAGTAGCAGCGCCATGCGGCAACCACCCCTCGCGTGCAGCAGCAACCCCCGCAAGCGACTGCAGCCCGCCGACAGACTCCTCGCCGCCGCCACCACTCTGTCCTCTACGTCCGGCCGACTCCGGCCGTCCCAACCTTTGCCACCACCACTGCCTCGAAGCCCTCGGCGGCAGCTCCCTCCGTTCGCACGAGCGAGGGAACCCCTTTCCCTTGTTTCGGGTTCAATTAGATCTTGCATCATGTGCCATTGCCACATTTCTTTTATTAGATTAATATTGTGATTTATTTGTGAGAATCCTCTTATCTTTTATTAAAAAGAAATTTCAGTGAATCCATGCACTTCAAATTAAAGTGGGGTTTTGGTTTGATTTCTTGAAGAATTACTTTGTAAATAATATTTTTAGACATTTGCGATTGTGGATGTAAGAAATTTGTGTGCTTATTAATCTGTCCTTCCTGTGGATATGACATACTAATTTTGTGGTTAATTTTTACTGATAAATATTTTTATTTGAGATTTTTTCACCACACGATTTACATTACTGTAATGACATATTTTTCTGATAAGCAAAAAATTTCCATTCAACCACCCTTGGTGGGCTTTTAAGGAGGTAAGGGAGGCCATAGGTGGAGTACCCAAGAGGATAGAAGTTGTTGGGGGTGCCACCTATTGGTGGTTTTGTTGGTGGATTTATTTAGGTGTAGGTATAGGAATAGGTTTTGTAGATGTAGGTTGTAGAAATAGGTTCCTAATTAGGCTAGGTTAACCCTAGGGTCTAATACATTGGGTCCAATTAGGTTGAGCCTAGTCTAATTGTGTGTGCGTGTAATTGGGTTAAGGGAATCCTAAATAGGTTAAGGTTAGTCCTAATTAGGTTGGAGGTGAGTCTAATTTAAACTTGTGTGGGTTGGTTCTAGGTGATCCTAATTGAAAATAGGTAAGGGTTAGGTGTAATTAGACTCAATGGCACATGATTTGGTTGGTCTGATCCAATTAGGTTTCAATTGAACCTAATTAGAGTTGGGTGCACCCAATCAGGTTGTACTACACCTGATTGGATGTGGCCATGTCTATTGGGCTTAGGTTGGGTCAAATTAGACTCAAGTGAGTTTAATCAACGCGAGGTTAGTCTAATCAGGTCGCATGGACTTAATTGACTAGTGGCTAGCCTAATTGACTCAGCTTAAGTTAATTATGTGTAGTATGGACGTAAATAGGTTTCCAAGCTAGAGATAAGGTTTTGGATAAGTGGATCAGAGTGCTGGATAGTAGGGTAAGGCTAGGGATAGGCCATGTTTTTGGCTTTTGAGCTCAGATATCCTAGTGCTGAGCTGGTTCAGGGACAGGCACTGGGATAAGGTCATCCTATGGTTTTTGGGAAAGGATAGGGATATTCTAGTTCTCCTCTTTCTTTTTCTGCACTTATTCTAAACAAGTAGTTCTCTATTGTTTCTTTCTCTCTTCTTGTTATCGTAAGACAACAGCTTTCCTTTTTGTTTCAAAAATATATATATATATATATTTTTCTCTTTTCTTGTGTCTTCAAGCTATCTTTAGTCAATTTTTATTGTATAGCTATGCGCACAAAGACACTTAAGTGAATATTAGCAATAACAAAAAATATTTAAACAATCAATTCAATCCAAAAAATTAGACATAAGATGTATAGTGGTTCCCCACTCACTTGGTACTCTACTATCTAAGCTTCCTAGCTTATGTTTTTTAACCCAATTCCCTCAACCCCAAAGGAATCACTTTACTAACCAAGGTAATTAATGGGTTACCTCAACCCAAGTACAACAACGGGTTTGTTACAACCCAATGAGTAACAAGCTCAAATACAAATAAGAATTGGTGTAAGAAAGAAAAATCTTACAACAAAAATTCCTATGCCTCCCAACAATAATTAAAATCAATACCAATTGAAAGCCTAGGATGGATGTGATTTGATTCGTAATGCGTGAGAAAAAAAACATTGATGCATTTGCAAAGCATAGAGATTAAGAGCAGCAAACTATTTTCTTCTCTTCAAAATGTGGTGGAAATATGAAAATATAACTCTATGATTTTCTCTTATCTTTCTTGTGTGCAAACTAAGAGTTTAAGGGTTATTTTATAGAGTTAGGACTTTAGTGATACGTCTACTAGACATTGGGGTTTAAATCCCAATATTCAAGTCCTCAAAATCAATTTTACAACCATTCAAATTTGAACAACGGCTAACTAATACCGGTACTAAAGTATGGGTACCGGTACTAGTGACATACTGTTTTGTGTTTTAAGTTGTCATAGACAGTAGCTATTGGGTACCGGTACTAATT
This sequence comes from Thalassia testudinum, assembly GCA_037157565.1. NCBI lineage: Eukaryota > Viridiplantae > Streptophyta > Magnoliopsida > Alismatales > Hydrocharitaceae > Thalassia > Thalassia testudinum. The sequence goes on along the minus strand of JAZHRO010000078.1, from coordinate 10,047,231 downwards.
ATGAGTACCGGTACTCATTACTTCCAGATTTGGATTTTAAATACTTAACACAAATCTGTAACCCACCAGTACTGGTACTGATCATGAGTACTGGTATTCGCCGGATATAGGTTTATTTCTTTGAAAAAACCTATACTTGTAGCTCACATGTACTGGTACTAAACTTTAGTACCGATACTTGTGGGTTAATGATAACACTGCATCTTGGGGTGATAATTATGTTAAATAGGGCCGATCTTAAGAATAAAATGCATAGATAACACATCATAAATAGAATGGGAGCATTGTATGCATCATACGTCAAGATTGCATATAAAACAGTATTAATGGTCATTTGTATGAGCACTTGTCAAAGCAAGCCTCAAATGAGCAATCGGACCGCATGGATGGATTCAGAGCGACGAACGGAGTCCAACGGACTTGAAATCAGTCAAATCCGACATCCGGAGCTCCTATAATGAGCCCAAGAAGTTTTGACCGTTGATCTGATGATCAACGGCCCATGGCGCGCCACATGGCACCTGCTCGCCGTGTCCAAATCACCTCCCGCTTCCACCTTCACCCGGAGGACAAATCCCAGCCGTCGATCTTCGATTGAACGGCTGAGAATCGCTCGCACGCCTGCCCTCGCCGCGACAAAACAGCGGGCGCAGCGCAGCGGTTGGAGTGCTCATCCGTGCTCACGTGACGCTGGTTCGAATCACGCGGAACTGAAATGCGGAGACAACGATGCGCGCGAGCGAAATTGGGCCGCCCGATCAGCAGCGGACGGACGCGATTGCGAGATGTGGCGCCTGCAGACGCGCCCTGACCAGAGCGCGCGATGACGCGGGCGCAAGGGTGCCATCCAGGCATGCGCATCACACGAGATCCCAGCCGTCCGATCGAACGGTGCACGCACACGGATCAGGCACGAAGAAGCACGGCTGCGGGCGAGCGACCGACAGGTAGGGGTCTTCACTGACGTTTTGGGAAGGGTTTTAGCGACGTCCCGGACGTCGCTAAAACCCCTTCATTTGGAAAGCCCTTCTCCCTATTTAAACTCCTTTCAACCACCCATTCAAGGCATTCACTCCACTTGCAACTACTCTACCCCCCTCTTAGCTACCTTTAAGCCCTTTTGTAATCGCCGGAGACGACGAGCCGCTGACAGAGCCCTCTCCACCACCGTGGCTACCTTGCCGTCTTCCCCCCCCCTCTCTCTCTCTCTTCCCTTCCTTTAAGCTTTACTTTACTTATGTTCAAGCATTTATCTAGTGTTGTAATTATGAACTAAAGTTGCATGATTAATGAAGTTATTTTCTATTCAATTGCTTGCTCTATTTTCTATTCAAGTTGCATGTTGCGAATGAAACAATTCTAACCCGAATCTCTCTCTCTCTCGCTTTTCACTCGCACCTTTTCACAAGCAAAACCCCACGATTTTTGTGAAAATAAGTGACAAAAAGAATCCGATTTTTATGCCTCCCTGAGACCGACATTCAGACTCACATCCGTTTCTTTACTTTAAAACCTACGTCACAAGTGCAAAGTATAACGACACTTCCAAACACACGCACACGTCAGTTTTGGGCGCCGTTACCGGGGAGGCAACGGATTACTTCCAAACACACGTGCACGAGCATGTCAATTTTTAGCGCCGTTGCCGGGGAGGCAACAGATTTATTTTGTCACTTCCATTTTACATCCATTCTCACAATCGTCTAACGCCTTGTCTCCTTTTACTTGATGGTTGCAGGAATTCAGCGCTTGGATGGTAAAGCTACTCAACCCATGACGGTAACAAGGGAGTAGGCGCAACAAAGACTGGTCGTGAGTAGTTCTTCACTCATGGTTGTTTGCTTGCTTGAAAAACTAAAACAAAATTGTAAAATTGAAAAAAATTGGCGTGGTGTATGATTACCTGACCCACATCCTTAACACATCATCCAACAAAAAAATGTACACTCTAACATTCTGAATAAATTCTTGGAGTGTTTTTTTCTCTTTTTGAGTGATGTTTGCAAAGCCACCTTGGATTGACTTGAGCTGCACCACTCAACCCTAAAAATGACTCATCTAATAGAAGCTGCATGATCATTAGGATGAGTACATTAAGGTTTTGGAGCCTCTACACAATAAAAGGAAATCTACTTTCACCAAATTGTGTGCAAAACTTGACGTGCCCACTGAAACTTGTCTAAAAACATTAAGATACGTCAATCATAAAAGACACTAAAGAATGAAACACTAAAAGACACCACATCTTTAAAAAAAATCTTTGCTTGAAAACCATGTTTTTATAAAAGCACACACATTGAAAGTGGAAAACTAAGAGGCACCACCCAATCAATGCCTCATCACATAACCCTAGCATAAGCACTATCATAGCCCTTTTAAAACTGAGTAGACGTGCCCTAGGAAGGACTGAGTTAAGTCTCGAGAGGCGAGGTTTTGTTCGCTGAGCACTTAGCTTTCATTCCCTTGGTAGAATCTGGTGATTAGGCTGCGGGGCAGTGTCAAACGACCGCGGTTGTGGGGTCTATGGTATCGACGGCGCAAGCCAAAGGAAGAACCTTCCCTGCAATCCCCTCGTAATCAACCTGGCCAGATTAGCTTTGGGAAGGGGAGTCCAGTGCTTACGGACTTAATCACCCTTTTTGAGATTTCTAGGTCTCCTAAGGAATATACCATAAGGACTAGACTTGTTTGCTTGATTGAACACACACTTCTCACATCTGTTGCTCTCCGCATCCCCTCCTGTTCTTCTCTAGTGTATGCACGGGAGACGCTCACTGCATCCCGAGTTGTTTGTTTTGGGACAGGAATCCAGGCGACTTGATTCTGTTAGAAACATAGCTAAACTTAGGGTAGATGAGGTTGAGGACCAACCCCCACCAGACACAATAGCCATCATCCAAGCCCAGATTAATGCAAACCAACGGCTTCAGCAGCAACAGATCCACACCATCATGCAAGCCATACACCGGTTACAGAACCCACAAGGGCAACCACCACCACCTTTCCAAGGACCACAAGGGCAACTGCCACTTGATTTACCACCATTCCAGGATCAACCGAGGCCCCTCCGTGATTTTTACAATCCTTTCGCTATTAGAGTCGAGCCACACCTTAGGATCCCCGAAGGGGGAGATGATTTTGAGCTAAAACCAAATGTCTTAAGTTTGATCCAGAGCCACTTCCATGGAAGCTCAAATGAGGACCCCTTCCAGCACCTAGAGGATCTTGACCAGATAGCACGAATTGTGAAACCTAGGAACATTAGCCTTGTCATTGTTCTGATTAAGATGTTCCCCTTCTTGTTGAGAGATAAGGCTTCTCACTGGCTTAGAACCCTAGGTAGACCCATCATCACCTGGGAAGAACTGAGGCATGCATTTCTAAAGAAATTCTTTCCCATAGGAAAGACCAATGCCCTCAGAAGAGCTATTACTACCTTTACACTCTAAGGTCGGAAACAGTTCCATGAGGCGTGGGAAAGTTTTGATGAACTCTTGAGGAAATGCCCACACCACGAAGTACCACGGTAGTAATTGGCTCAGATCTTCTACCACGGTCTGGACAGCAACCTACGGAACTTCGTCGATGCCTCATGCAGGGGGAACTTCCTGAACAAGGACGAGGAGAGCGCGTTTGAGCTCTTTGAGTCTCTGAGCGAAAATTCGCTCAACAATGCCTCCATGACCCAGTTTAACCGATCCAGTCAACCCCATGGCGGGATTTATGAGGTACAAGCAAATTCTGGAATGGTTGACATAGACATCATTGCCAAGAAACTAGATCGAGTGGAATTGGTGGATAAAAAAATTGATGAGCTACTGAACTAGACCAGGAATTCGTTACAGACCTCCCTAGCAAAGGGAGCACATAATGTTGACTTGGTTCAGCCCTTAAGCCAACTAAACCTGGAAAAACCCCTGACCACGTTCCAGGGAGGGACCTTTGCTCCCTCAACCCTTGATTACTCTCTCCCCTCCCCATCGACATCAGCTATCCTTGAAGATGTACAGGCTGTCCAAGGTTATGCTAAACCCGACCCTTTCTCCAACACTTACAACACTAGCTGGCGTAATTACCCCAACCTTGGTTGGACAAACCAGAAACCACCGCAATTCCAAAGCCAGCTTAGGCCAAACCAGCAGCCAAACTTGCCCCTATCAGCAAGGACCACCAGTTAGACCCCCATATAATCCAAATAGGGCGGCCCCTCCCCTACAGAACCAAATGGACACCCTGATAAAGATGATGGCTGAAATGAACCAGAAACATTAGGAGGAAATGGCCTTAGTAAAGGGACAGTTAAGCCAACTTTTGGACTGTAAACAACAAGGATCCCTACCTTCCTAGCCACAAGTGAACCCGCGAAACATAATTAACAGAGGCCCCAATTCGCAAGGGTTCCAGGGCAATCTCGGGCAGGATCACATGGTCCAGCCAGCCTCACAAACACCCCCTTGGTTTGATGCTTCTTCGTCCTCGTCTCTCAAGGATCAACCCATGGTCCCAATGCCTCTACGAATGCGGTAACCTTGAGAAGCGGCGCCAAAACCCAAGATCCCAAATAGCCGACTCTCCCCAAGACTTCACCAGCTGAAATACCCAGCTCAGAAGAGGCACTGGAAAAACCCAGGGACCCAGAAATAGATCCGATCCATGTTCAGACACCCTACCCTGAGGCCTTGGAGACAATCAAGAAGAAGAAAAATGTTGTGGAAACTAAGGAGCTTTTGGAGATCTTTAAGCAGGTACAGATTAATATTCCGCTCCTCGAAGCCGTTAAGCACATCCCGGCTTACGCCAAATTTTTAAAGGATGCCTGTACACCCAAACGTAAGCCAAGACCTCAAGCACCTAGGAAGGTTGTGCTCTCCGAGCAAGCAAGTTCCGTAATATTAAGCAACCTTCCGCTCAAGTGAACTGACCCAGGAGCACCCCTGATTTCCAACAATATCGGGGACATGACATTTGATAGAGTGCTCCTGGACTTAGGTGCTTCTATCAATTTGATTCCAATAACCCTATACCACCAATTTGGTTTCGAAGAGTTGACACCCGCACCTGTCACCATTCAGCTGGCCGATAGATCTGTGAAGACCCCGAATGGGGTTGTCGAGGACGTGATTGTACAGGTCAAGGACTTCTATTTCCCAGTCGACTTCTTGGTGCTCGACATGGAAGTCCCTGAAAAATTACAGAACGCACCCATAATCTTAGGAAGACCTTTCTTAGCTACGGCTAAGGCAAACATTGATTGTGACATGGGATGTATGGAAATCTCCTTCGGAGACAAGAAAATGCAGTTAGATATATTTCGAGCGACAAAGTCTTTTGATTGCGATTGCGTTGAGGAACATGATCCCGTGGAAACTTTGGTCGAGGAATGCCTCACCCTTAGTTCCGTCTCAGACCACCAATCCTGTAACGACTGTTCTAACCCATCACCATCGCTACCGATGGACCTCTATAAGGCTGATTACCATCAAATAACACCATTTGAGGAAATCGATGTTGATCAACTCCCGCCTTTCTCTTTCCCGTCGACTTTGTTTCACCCGCACCCGAACTTAAGCCACTACCTGAGAACCTCAAGTATGTCTTCCTGGGACCTGACCAGACCTTTCCTGTGATTATTAATTCTCATCTAACCTGGGATCAGGAACTCAGGTTGACCGCGACCCTTTCAAAACATCGGGCCGCCATTGTATGGACCATTTCGGACTTGAGAGGAATTAGCCCCGCCTATTGCACTCATAAGATTTACCTGGAAGACGGGGCACGACCCTCCTACCAGATGCAGAGACGATTAAACCGAAATATGCAGGAGGTCGTTAAGAAAGAAATTATTAAGTGGCTTGACGCCGACATCATCTATCCTATCTCTGATAGCCCTTGGGTGAGCTCTACTCAAGTGGTTCCAAAGAAAGCCGGGCTCACCGTTGTCACCAATGAGCATGGCGAATTCATCCCCACCTGCACCACCACAGCATGAAGGGTGTGTATTGATTATAGGAAGCTCAATGAAGCCACTAAGAAGGATCATTTTCCCTTGCCATTCATTGACCAGATCCTTGAAAGATTGGCAGGGCAAAAGTATTTTTGCTTCCTGGATGGATATTTAGGGTATAACCAAGTCGCAATTGCTCCGGAAGATCAAGAAAAGACCACATTCACTTGCTCGTACGGCACGTTTGCATTCTGTCGAATGCTGTTCGGGTTATGCAACGCACCTGCTACTTTTCAGCGTTGCATGCTAGCCATTTTCTCAGAAATGGTGGGTGAATACTTAGAGGTCTTTATGGATGATTTCTCTGTATTTGGGAATTCATTCGACCACTGTCTGAGCAACTTGGAGAAAATCTTGAAATGATGTATCGAGGTTAATCTGGTGTTAAGTTGGGAAAAGAGCCATTTTATGGTTTAAGAGGGAATCGTCCTCGGTCACATCGTATCACATAGGGGCATTGAGGTGGATCGAGCTAAGGTTGATTTGATTTCCAAACTTCCTCCGCCTAGCTCGGTTCAGCAGATTCGCTCATTCCTGGGATATGTTGGCTTCTACCAAAGGTTAATCAAAGGCCTCTCCAAGCTTTCCAAACCCTTAACCGACCTTCTAGCCAACGACGCCTTATTCTACATGACCTCTGATTGCATCCAGGCTTATCACACCCTCCGGGACCTAGTTTCCACAGCACCTGTACTTCAGCCCCCGGATTGGTCCCAGGACTTTGAGATTATGTGCGATGCATCAGATTTTTCCATAGGCGCTGTCCTAGACAAAAACAAGACAAGAAACCCGTGGTGATCTACTACACGAGCAAAACGTTGGATGAGGCCCAACGAAATTATACGGTCACAGAAAAAGAATTGCTCGTTGTAGTCTTCGGACTTGAGAAGTTCCGACCTTACCTGCTGGGATCCCACGTGACCATCTATATTGACCAATCAGCCATTTGGCACCTGTTGGCTAAGAAGGACGCGAAGCCCGGGCTCATCAGATGGATCCTGCTCTTGCAGGAATTTGACCTGGAAATCTGCGACAAAGCCGAATCAAAGAATGTGGTGGCTAACCACTTGTCTAGACTTCACCCAGACCACATTGGACCCTCCCTACTTTTATCTGACACCTTCCCCGATGAACACATTCTGGCTGTGCAAGACAAGAAACTACCTTAGTATGCTGACTATGTCAACTACCTAGTTGTAGGACAGACCCTGCACAACTAGTCCAGACAGCAACGGGACAGGTTCTTGGCTGAAGCCAAGCACTATTTCTGGGATGATCCCATGCTGTTTCGCCTCTGTGCCGACCAGATCATCAGGAGGTATATCCCCGAGAACGAAGTTCAGAGTGTGCTATCTTTCTGTCATGACCAAGCTTGTGGTGGCCATTCTCTAGAAAGAAAACGGCTGTGAAGGTTCTGCAGTATGGATTTTACTGGCCTTTCCTATTTAAGGATGCACACAACTTTTCCAAGACTTGCTCGCGCTACCAAACACTAGGGACCATGACCAGAAAAGGTATGATGCCCCTCTAGCCCATTTTGATTGTCGAAATCTTCGATGTTTGGGGTATCGATTTTATGAGCTCCTTTCCACCATCCAACGACTTTGAGTACATTCTAGTCTTGCTAGACTATGTTTCTAAATGGATTGAAGCCGTCGTCACCCGCCGATGCGATCATAAGACTGTCATGGACTTTGTCAAGCAAAACATCTTTTCCTGGTTTGGAATACCAAAGGCCATGATCAATGATGGTGGAAGCCATTTTATTCACTCCCAATTCCGTGCCCTACTTAGAAAATACGGGGTTAACCACTGCATTGCTACCCCGTATCATTCGCAAACAAATGGGCAGACCGAGGTCTCAAATAGACAAATCAAGAACATTTTACAAAAACTATGAGACCAGACAGGAAAGACTGGTCCACATGACTATATGATGCCCTATGGGCATACAGGACCGCTTTCAAGACCCCAATAGGCATGTCACCTTATCGCCTGGTCTTTGGCAAAGACAGCCACCTTCCTGTCGAATTGGAACACCGGGCTTACTGGGTTGTCAAGTAATGTAACATGGATTCCCAGTTAGCCAGATGCAGAGGACGCTCCAACTCTCTGAGCTCGAAGAAATTCGTCGAGACGCCTTTGAGAACAGTCGACTGTATAAGGAGAAAATGAAAGCCGTCCACGACCGACTCATCCATAGAAAGACCTTTGAGCCTAACGAGCAAGTCTGGCTTTTCAATGCCCGCCTAAAACTCTTTCCGGGGAAACTCAGGTCCAAGTGGATAGGACCATTTAGGGTGGTCAAGCCTCACTATAATTGGGCAGTTGAAATTGCTGATCCGAACACTAGGCACACTTTTACAGTTAATGGCCAAAGATTGAAACACTTCCTAGTCCAGGTTTCCCCAAAGGAGAGTGTCACCCTCATTGAAGGATGACACGAAGCACCGTCCAGGTGGAGGCGTTAAACTCAGCGCTTCTTGAGAGGCAACCCAAAGGATTCAGACCGATCCGGTATTTTATGTCACTCAAGTAATATCTTTTTGAACCCCTGTTGCATCCATGTATTTGCCAATGAGGACATTGTCCAACTTAAGCATGGGGGAGGGTGGTAAATTGCACAATCCTGAGCTCATTTAGTCAGTCTGAAATATTAAAAAAAAAATTGAACTTAGAAAGAAACTTAGGCATTAGAAACTTGTCAATAGTGGGAAATAATACAAAAAGAACTTGAACACTTAGACTTTTCAGGCCTTCAGGCTTAATCAGCCCTAGTGTCTGTTAAAATATGGATTTAGCTTTAAATCCTTACAACCTTAAGCTACTCTAATCCACCTACTAAATAAGGTGATAAGTAAACGATTTATCAACTCACCCTCTAATTCAGAAAGACTTTGAGTCTAAGCATTTGCACACATTTTTGCACAGACTCACTCATCGGAGATTTTGACAGAAACTGGGTAGCTAATGAACTCTCTAGGGTGGTATGGCTGGCAAGTTGTCGTGGGTAACAGCCCATTGGTAGGTTGTCCAGAGCCCAGCTACGGGACCACTTCTTCATTGCCTCTAGGTAAATTTGAGATCAGGGAAGCCACCTACCAAAAAAAAAAGGAGAGAAGAAAACAAAATAAATCACACTTCACCGCACGAGTATGGCTGGCAAGTGATCGTGGGCAACAGCCCATTAGTCGGTTGTCCAGAGCCCAGCTCAGTAATTACACAAAAAGAACCAAAGCACTTAAGGAAGAAGTGGGGAAGTAGTACAAGCCGGGGAGATATACACTGAAAAAATCATCGTGTTGACTTCAATTAAAACAAACGTAGGGAGAAAGCTACCGATCGAACAAATACACCTTCAGGCAAAACACTTCCTCTTCCAGTCACCTAAGGGCGTAGAAACCCGGAGCCTGTCTAAATTCCCGTTGAGTGAGTCTATCACGATCTTCACACCAAGATGCTTAGCACTTAGAGTTTTGTCCGAGTTTTGGGGTGGGTTGGGTAGCCGTAAAAAGTTACCAACCCACTCTGAATTCCAAAAAAAATCTAAAAATAAGAAAAAAAAAATATATTACATACATTAAAATAAGGATTCAGGCGATTCGTATTTTGGCAGACACCTGGGCGCTGCTTAGTCTTTGTAGATTAAGATATTAGTATATTTCCTCCTATTGACAAGTGACGAAGTGTCTAAGTAGTTACTTCTTAAATTCTGACAGAAAATAAAGGCTAGAATAAATCTTGCTAGGGACTAGCAAGGAGTAAGCATGGGGGTATGATAACACTACATCTTAGGCTGATAATTCTGTTAAATAGGGTCGATCTTAAGAATAAAATGCACGGATAACACATCATAAGTAAAACGGGAGTATTGCATGCATCATACGTCAAAATTACTTATAAAATAGTATTAATGGCCATTTGTATGAGCACTTGTCAAAGCAGGCCTCAGATGAGCAATCGGATCGCACGGATGGATTCAAAGCGACGAACAGAGTCTAACGGACTCGAAATCAGCCAAATCCGACATCCGGAGCTCCTACAATGGGCCCAAGAAGTTCTGACCGTTGATCTGATGATCAACGGCCCACGGTGCACCACGTGGCACCCGCTCGCTGCGTCCAGATCGCCGCCCGCTTCCACCTTCACCCGAAGGGCAAATCTCAGCTGTCGATCTTCGATCGAATGGCTAAGAACCGCTCGCACGCCCGCCCTTGCCGCGACAAACCAACGGGTGCAGCGGTTGGAGCGCTCACCCGCGCTCACGCGACGCGGGTTCGAGCCGCGCGGAGCTGAAATGCGGAGACGACGATGTGCGCGGGTGAAATTGTGCCACCCGATCAACAGCGAACGGATGCGATCGCGAGACATGGCGCCCGCAGATGCACCCTAACCAGGCGCCCACGATGACGCGAGCGCAAGGGCACGATCCAGGTGTGCGCCTCGCGCAAGATCCCAGTTGTCCGATCTTCGATCAGACAAGTTACGATGCGTGCACACGGATCAGGCGTGAAGAAGCACAGCTGCGGGCGAGCGACCGATGGGCAAAGGTCTTCATCGACATTTTGGGAAGGGTTTTAGTGACGTCCTGGACGTCGCTAAAACCCGTTCTTCATTTGGAAAGCCTTTCTCCCTATTTAAACCCCTTCCAACCACCCATTCAAGGCATTTACTCCACTTGCAACTACTCTACCCCCCTCCTAGCTACCTTTAAGCCTTTTTGTAATCGTCGGAAACGACGAGCTGCCGACGGAGCCCTCTCCACCACCGTGGCTGCCTCGCTGTCTTCCCCCCTCTCTCTCTCTTCCCTTCTTTTAAGCTTTACTTTACTTATGTTCAAGTATTTATCTAGTGTTGTAATTATGAACTAAAGTTGCATGATTAATGAAGTTATTTTCTATTTAATTGCTTGCTCTATTTTCTATTCAAGTTGCATGTTGCGAATGAAACAATTCTAACCCTAATCTCTCTCTCTCTCTCACTTTTCACCCGTGCCTTTTCGCAAGCAAAACCCCACGATTTTCGTGACAATAAGTGACAAGAAGAATCCGATTTTTACGCCTCCCTGAGACCGACACTCGGACTCACATCTGTTTCTTTACTTTAAAACCGACGTCGCAAGTGCGAACTATAACGACACTTTTAAACACACGCGCACACGCACGTCAGTTAACAAGTACCTTTTTAACATAGATACAACTTGATTACTAACCTACTTTTGCAAATACATTAAACATAAAAAAACTATCTTTTAAACAATACGTACTTTGAAATAAATCGAATTTTCGTAATGTTTCATCCTAATTTATCTCTATATGGATTTTACGATCTAATTCTTGTTTCTTTATTAAGAGACATACATTCTAATAAAGTAAAAACCTAATCTAAAAGGCAACAGAAACTATAGATCAAAGATGATCTTCGATCAACATCTCCTCTCTGTCATCTTGCCTCCTTGTCATCATGCCTACTTGATATAATTCTCTATTTACCTTGATCTTCACCTAAATTTGAAATATCCCTCAATTATAAACATTAATCTATAATAATTTTGTTAACATCAAAATAAGATGTGGAACAAGGTTTCAACAATCTCCCCCCTTTTGGTGTTGACAAAGCTATCTTGTAAATAGATAATTATAAGACAAATTATTTTTCTCAATGTTATATGAAGGAAATTTAAACTAGTTAATCCTTCCCCTCAGCATGTGCTCCCCCTAAAAATATGATTATTTGCTCTTTATTTTTCTCCCCCTTTTTGTCAATCATAAAAAAATGAAGGGGTAAAAAATATCATATTATAAAGTTACCGATAGTAGAATGGTTCTTGTGGATATCAAGCTTCACTAGTCCTCCTTTCTTGATCTTCATGTAATTTGTAGAATGGTCAGAGTATTCCATTTTGTGCCTTAAACACCCATTGATCATGTTGATCCCATTGATCTAACCCTGCAAAACAATGTAAAATATCGTTTCTAGGTACCCATTTTCTTGTGGGTTCTTTTGGGTTAGTACCTTTCAAACCCTAAGATTTATAGATCTCTTTTGTGTTAAATCTATAATTCTTAGGACTTTTAACCTTTTGATACATCCATGCATACTTAGGTGCATGTGATTTAGTATGTGCATTCTTTTTACTCTGAAATTTGGATTTTAGAGCATAAAAAAATTTAGTATTTAACATAGTTATTTTAAGATTATCCAAAGTCTCCTCAAAATTCTCATGGATATCTTCTAACTCTACTATTTTTGCATGCAATTGATTATTAGTTTCTTTTGGCATTTCTAACTCCATTTCTAAACATGATTTATCTATTTCTAATGTTTGAAAATTAGTCTTTAAAACCTTATTTTCCTTTTTAAACAATCAAACTTTATGATATAATTCTTCATATGCTTCGAACAATTCTTCAAGAGAGATAATTATGTACCTCATTTTTCGTGTCTTCCGAAGTTGCAACCAAGCAAAGGTGTGCAACCTTGTCGTCATCCGATTCATCGGAATCGGTGTCCATGTCGGAGTCGCTATCATCCCACATTGCTTTGAAAGCTCTCTTCTTCACTTCTTTTGTGTCTTTTCTTTTGTCTTCTTTCTTCTTGTTCATGAGGCAATCCTTTCGCAAGTGACCTTTTTTCTTACACTCATAACAAACAACATTAGTTGAAATTTTATTAACTTGCTTACCTTGCTTTCCTAGAAATTTTTGAAATTTCCTTGTGATCATCTCCATCTCTTCATCTTTATATTCCGAGGTGCTTGAATCCGAGTCCTCCTTAAAAGCTATAAAAGCAATGTTCTTCTTCTTACTTGATATCTTTTCCTCCTCGTTCTTCTTTATGTTTTCCAATTGAACCTTGTAAGCCACGAGACTTCCAATCAGATCTTCTAGAGGGAGAGTGGAGAGGTTCTTCGTCTCTTGGATGGCTGTGGTTTTTGAAGTCCAATCACTTGTAAGAGATCTTAGGATCTTCCTTACAAGTTGTTCCTCCAAAAACTTTACACCAAGATTTTTTAGAGGATTAACAATCTCTCCAAACCTCGTATACATAGCATTGATCGTCTCGCCTTTCTCCATCCTGAAACACTCATAACATTCTGTTAAAATAGATGTGCGAGTTTCTTTTACCTTACTAGTCCATTCGTAGGTGACCTCGAGAGTATTCCAAATTTCGTATGCAGATTTGCATGTCGAAATTCGGTTGAACTCTTCTTTTGATAATGCACAATAAAGTGCACTCATCACCTTCGCATTGCTTACTATCTTCCTTTTCTGATCCACTGTCCATGCGACTCCTTCTGATGGCTCAGGATCTGAATATCTTCTTGAATGAGGCTCCATGATTCTTCATCCATCACCTTCATAAATACTTGCATCCTTTTCTTCTTATACCCGTAGTCCATCCAATCAAAATAGGGAGGACGAGTCGACAATTGTCCTTTGGTGCGTTTTGATGTTGATGCCATTGCAAGTTGAGTTGTTACGTCTTCTCGCAACCCACTCTGATACCACCTGTTGGAACTTGGGATCTATTATAAATGGCTACGTGCACAAAAACACTTAAGTGAATATTAGTAATAAAAAAAATATTTACACAATCAATTAAATCCACAAAAATAGACACAAGATGTATAGTGATTCCCCACTCACTTGGGTACTCCACTACCTAATCCTCCCAGCTTAGGATTTTTAACCCGATTCCCTCAACCCCGATGGAATCACTTTACTAATCGAGGTAATTAACAGGTTACCTCAACCCAAGTAAAACAACAGGTTTGTTACAACCCAACGAGCAACAAGCTCAAATACAAATAAGAATTGGTGTAAGAAAGAGAAATCTTACAACAAGAATTCCTATGCCTCCCAACAATAATTAAAATCAATACCAATTAAGAGCCTAAGATGGATGTGATTTGCTTCGTAGATGCGTGAGAAAAAACACGTCGATGCGTTTGCAAAGCATAGAGAGATTGAGAGCATCAAGCTATTTTCTTTTCTTCAAAATGTGGTGGAAATATGAAAATATAACTCTATGATTTTCTCTTATCTTTCTTGTGTGCAAACTAAGAGTCCAAGTGTCATTTTATAGAGTTAGGACCTTAGATGTTGGGATTTAAATCCCAACGTTTAAGTCCTCAAAATCAATTTTACAGCCGTTCAGATTTGAACCAACAGCTAACTGGTACCGGTACTAAAGTATGGGTACCAGTACTAGTGACATACTGTTTTGCGTTTTAAGTTAATTTGTCACAGACAGTAACTATTGGGTGCCAGTACTAATCATGAGTACTAGTACTTGTTATTTCCATATTTGGGTTTTAAATACTTAACACAAATTTGTAACCTATTTGTATCGGTACTAATCATGAGTATCGGTACCCGTTGCCTCCAGTACCGGTACTGATCATTAGTACCAATACTCGCGGGGTACGGTCTTGTTTATTTTAAAAAACCCAAACCTATAACTCACATGTACCGGTACTAAACTTTAGTACCAATACTTATGGGTTAACAAGTACCTTTTTAAATATGAATACAACTTGATTACTAATATACTTTTGCAAATACTTTAAACATAAAAAAACTATCTTTTAAACAATATGTACTTTGAAATAAATCGAATGATCGTAATGTTTTATCCTAATTTATCTCTATATGATTTTTACGATCTAATTTTTGTTTCTTTATTATGAGGCATACATTCTAATAAAGTAAAAAACTAATCTAAAAGACAACAGAAACTATAGATCAAAGATGGTCTTCAATCAACATCTCCCCTTTGCCATCATGCCTCCTTGACATAATTCTCTGTTTGCCTTAATCTTCACCCACATCTGAAATATCCCTCAATTGCAAACATTAATCTACAATAATTTTATTAACACCAAAACAAGATGTGGAACAAGATTCCAACAGGCTTCAGCTCCAACTCTACTGTTGCTTCTACTCCTATCCACCTTTATTCTGGTCAGAATAGCTTCTAAACTCCTTATTGCCTAGAAACAAGAATAAACCCTGATTACCATAGAAAAATAGCATTATAAAATATGTAGCTAAATGAAAGAATGCAGTGTATGATATGCAATTTATGAATGCACTAATCACAAGTTATGCTTGGTTCTAACATAATTTAGGTTAGTTACATCTATGATTGGTGTGCAATCACTTCCACAGTAGCAGCAATACCTCCTCCTCCTCGTAGTCAGACTACAACAGCACCTCCTACTCGACAATAGCAGGCTGGCACGTTAGTCACACCGTCCTGCGATACTTCAGAGGCTCAGCTTTCACCAGTCTCGAGATGACAACTTCACTTTCTTGATTCCTCTTATGTCGGACCTAGCACTGCCAACTACTCTTTGGATGATTTCGATATGGATGCAAAGCTTCCCTCTAACATTGAGGCCTTTCTGAGCTTTTTCTAGTTTCTTCTCTTTTTCTCTTTGTTTTCAGTAACTTGGGATGTAGAACTCTGTTATTTGGATTTGTTGTAGTACCTCATTTCCTGCACTTTGTAATACTTTATATTGTTGTGATAGCACTTGATCCCTCTCTATTATGATATTCATATGCTATTTTTAGTCATAATTCTTCCATAAGCTTCTATTATTTTCTTACTATTATCCATAAAGAAGCATGTCATGATTTGCATATGTCATATAGTAAGAGGGAGCATGTATCTAATAACACCTATCATTTAAGCTTTTTGTTAATAACAAAAGGGGAGATAAATTTCTATATGCATAAGCAGCATATCATGCATCTTTTCTATCCTCATGCATATATAATTATAACTTTGTTATCACCAAAAAGGGGGAGAATGTTGATACCTATGTTTTGATATAACAAAATTATTTTTTTTTATGGACTAATCATTTCAAGACACTTAAAGATAAATTCAAGAAAAGATGATTGTGCCACAAGTGGAATCAATATCTTGATGAAGATATCGAAGACTCCTTTTAAGTTTATTGAGTCTAGTATACTGTAAGGAACCTCAAAAATAACGAACAATGCGTTTTGAAACTCGTTAGCCTTGAATTTCAACTAAAAATCAAAGTTTTTAGTATTGTTGATCAACCGACTTTTAAAAATGATCGACTAAACCCACTTTAATCGACCAATGCAATATTTTTAATCGATCAAAAGCTTCTAATTGTCATATTTTGATTCTGCTCCAAAAGAAGATCAATTTCCTACTTTAATCAATCAACATGGAATCGATCTAACTTTAAATTTAATTGGCCAAAGCTGCATTTTCAAATTTTCTAAATATGGTCAAAAAATGCCTATAAATAGGACCCTCGATCCCCTTTCTAAAACACACCTCAAGAACTTTCTACAAGTAAATCTCTCTTATTTTTTATAGTGCTTTCGCACCTCTACTCTTGTAAATACTGCAATCTAAAGCACGACTCTTTGTGATTCAAAAAGCTCGGTTTGTACTTTTATTCATGTTGCTTTAATTTAGGACCCAAGTTATTTTGGGAGTCCTGTTGTTCTTCTTCTCTTGGTCAGGGGTATAAGAGAAGAAGCTTTGTAAGAGGTTGTGTCACCATCGTTCAACTGGTGCATTAGTTGATTTAACTAGCATCAATTAGTTGGAGAAATCCTAAGTTGAGAGGCTTAGGCAGTGATTTTTACCCGTAAGGATTTCCACTCTAAATCCAAGTGTCATCTATCTTTGTGATTTGCTTATTTTTTTTTGTGGTGAATTATTTTTAAATTATGCATTAGTTTTCGATAATACACTATTTACCCCACTCTAGTATATACTTAGTTCCTACAGGCTTCACAAACATTCACACCTTCTCCTCCTGGAATGGTCTAATGGTCGTTCCAAACTAGGGTTCAATGACCTCCTTCTAAGAATGCACTAGAAAAAAGTTGGAAGGACAGCAAGAGGAGCCCTGCAGCACAAGAAAATAATCATGTCCTGAGGTAGGGTAACCTAAAGACCTACAAACTCTAGTAACCCAGCTTAAGATTAAAAATAATTTAATCTACTTCTATTCGGTCAATCCAACCAGTTAGAGGAAGCAATTAGGAAGAAGGTTCTTCCTTTGGCTTGCGCCTTTGCTTCCTTTGATACCCCCAACTATTATCATTTGACGGTACTCCCTTAGCTAGACATCAAGTGGATTGATAGAAGTAGATTAATCAAGAATAATCTCATTTTGAGCATCGAAGAGCAAGTCAATCCTTAAGGCCAATGTCTACTCAATTTTAATTAGGCTTAGGATTGAATGTGTTCTGGAATGTGATTGGCTCTTTAGATGAGTTATGCCCTTAAAAATCAGTTAATGTGTGTGTACGTGCACAACTAGGGTTTTCAAACAAGGTTATTATATGATGTGTCTTTTAGGGTTTAACCTTATTTAGTAGCTTTTAGGATTTGAATTCTTAGGTTTATTCAATCAAGGTTCAATGAAGCAAACCAAGTTTTGAAATCACGAGTATAGATATATTCCTTTGAAAACCAGAAAAGAATATGGAGTGCCTGGCTTAATCCCTAAAAATTGAATCCTATGGAGCAAGCTACTGGATGAATCAGTTTAAAATTAAGTGGTGTGGCCCAAACAATTCAATTAATTGGCTTGTCGCACCACTAGGTTAAGGCACATAGAAGTGATTAACCTATTCTAATTAAGTGATTAACCTATTCTAATTTCTACTCAATTATATGTGCGTTTTAAGTGTACTGGTTCCACAGGTCAGAATCTCAATTGAGTAATGAAATCAGAGTGGTTGTGCACCTCTAGTTTGTGGGTTTTAAAGGTGTGTATATTTTAATCAGATCCCACAAACAAAGAAGAATTTTTTTTTGTATATATATATATATATATATGGGTGGGTATGATAGGTGAAGGTGACAAACAACAACCAAAACTAACCTACAGTTTGTGAGAACACCTAAGTTGATTTGGATCTGTGTTAGTTAATGGTGAAATGAAATCTATGAGCGTGGTGGAGTGTACTTACATGTCTTCAAAACCTGCACTTTACTCTGATCTACTGCCTTTGGCTCTCCTTGATCAAGTACCTGCAGAGCAATAGTTTAAAGAAAAGAGGGGTTAGAAGACAAGAAAATATAGGAAGAACACGAAAAATCAAAGTTTGTTGCCTCCTCGGCAACGATGCCAAAATGATGAGCGAAAATTCGAAGAAGAAAATAAGTTAGGGTTTCGTAGAAACCCGCATCATCGTCTTCGCAGAATCTTGCTATCAAATAAATTTAATCGAGACGTGAGTCCCAGGACGAACACATGGAGATGAACATTTGAAAATCTCATTTCATTTTATTTATTTTTGATAAAGTGAGAGGGAGGGAAATGGAGAGAGAGAGAGTGATGACAAATATATATATTAAAGATGAAATAATGTTTATAACAAGACAAATAATAATTGCGAAAATAAATCTACACTAGAAAGTGGTAAAAGAGATAGAGAGAGAATCCCACTCGGCGGTTGGTTGGAGAACGATAGCTTGGACAACACCCGTACGATGGAGGACGGTGACGAAAGAAGGACAAAGTTGGATGAAGAAGATAGGAGGTAGGGTGGCGTTCTGCTTCCTTGAATGGGGGTGAGAAGACGACCATCGGGAGCTCCACGAACGTGGGTAAGGGGAGGGACAAAAATTATTTATTTTTCACTAGTGGAGCTTCCCACAAGCTTGGGACACTAGAAATGAGCTCAAAAGGGGCTCTTGAGCTCTAGAGGGTGAGAGGAGAGCGTAGGAATGAATGAGAGGCTAAGGGGAGGGTGTAGGCCATTGATAGGAGAAGAGTGAGGTTGTCCCTGTCCAAAACACACATTAGGACCTTCAATGCATATGCACATTACGCAGCCACGCGCAGTGCCCATGCGCACGCGTGTTGCTGTGCGCTACACTAGTGCAACGTAGGTGCGCTAAGATCGAATGCTCACGATTGCATGCTAGATGCATGCTCAGATTGTGCTCCCAACATGTATAATCGGGCTTATGATGCTTTCAACATCGGTTGCATCATGTGGCTCTCTTTGTTTCGCGAGATCATGATTGCATGCAGGGGTGCCTGTTGCTGCTGTCAAGCACAACAGAGTGTGACGTGGGCGAATCTCGTTCATCCACTCGCGATTACGCAGCCAAAATTTGGCGAGGATTATGCGGCACATCAAGAATCGAACCTACATCACAAGTTTGAGAGGGTGTTGGTACAACCTCTATGCTGGGCCTGCTGAGGTGCACGTTCAGCCATTGGATCTCGATCCAATGGTTGTGATCACGCCTTGAGTTTTCTTTAGAGATGTACAAGCACGTGCATGGGTAGACGTAGACTGTTGAATCATTGATGGACAATCAAGATTATGTGTTGACATGGCACAATTGTGGCCATTGGATGGAAATTCAACGGCCCAGATCGAAGGACGCAAGTGAAAGGGGGCTTGCGGGTGCTGAGGGTGGCTCAGATGGTGCCACATGGCACCATCTGAGCCGTCCATCATCTTCTCCTTCTAATGGATGCTACAGAAGTCCGATTGACTTGACTTTTGTCACGTTGGACTGTGATCATTGCCCTGAATACATCAGTATGGTCGGATTTGTCGTTTGAAGCTCAAATGTAAGTGGTGTACACATCTAATTAGCCTAAAATGACTATTTATGTATGTTCCTAGGGTCATAGAATCATTATGCATTATAAATATTGCATAGCATCCATCATTCTACATTTAGAATAGATTGCACAAATTATAGCTTAATTCTCTCTCTTTATGGCCAGGGGATAGGGCAAGATTATTTCAGGGCATCAGATTGAAGATTCAATCGTACAGATTTGATTAGGGCGACGATCGGAATCCAACGCCTCTGAGATCGCCTTGATCGAACCTCTATAGCATCAGATGTAGTTTGAGGAAGATCAGTGGTCAAGGGGCAGTGTGGTGAAAATCTAAACCTTAGAAGAAGAATTCAACCACACGAATGGCTTCAGATTGACGATCGCAGCCCAACGACATGAGAATCAATCCAATCTGACATTTGTGGCACCACCTACAGGCATGTGAAGATGGACGGTCAGGATGGCGCCACGTGATGCTGTCCTAGCTGCTCAAATTGCCCATGCACACCCATAGCACTTCTCCTTCAGATGATCAACGCATCTCAGCCGTCGGATTAGAGATCCAATGGCTGAGATTCCATCAACGCAACGCCTCATATCATCTAAAGACAATGCTCATGCATCGTCAGCCGTTGGATCTTCATCCAACGGTTGAGGGCGCGTGAGCGTTAAAACCAAAACTCGACAAAGTGAGAGGTGGAGCACAGTAGGAGAGCTCCTTATGCAGAGAGTGTGGTGCATCATCAATCCACGCTCCGCGAATTAATCTGCGAGAAGAGGCACACGAGAAAATTGGACCATTGGATCAAGATCAAGTGGCAGGGCGGTGATCACGTGGCGCGATCACACGTGCAATAACATAACGCATTGAGGTGCGATTTGAAGGTGTAGGGGAGCACGATTCTCAACAGTTGATACGTGATTCAATAATGATGAGAGCGGTTACGTAGCCCCTTAACTGACGAAGGTGAAGCGGTGGGCGCACAATCTTAGCCCTCCTATCTTGATCGGACGGTTGGGATTAGCCCATGCGCGCAACACTTGAAGATGAGAGGGTGGGTGATGTGGCTAAATGTAGGTGCTCGGATCATAGATGAATGACCCTCCTTCCACGTGAGCTCTACCGATGTGCGTCTTCATCAACGCACATATTCATTACTAAATGCTACATATTAATTATAAAGGCTTTGAAAATGACTTTTATGCCCCTTCTTCCTCAACTATAAAAGGAACCCCATACCTCTCATTTTTCTTCATCCATTCCTTTCTTCTCTCACCCTCTCTAAAGCTCTAAGAGCTGGTCCCATACCCAAGATGCTCTACTAGAGCTAGAGTAAAATAATTTTTCCATCTTCTCATCCCTGCTCATGGAGCGGCCGTGGTTGTCCTCTCGCCACCATTCGGGGATCGGATCCCGTGCTGGCAACATCCCGCATCTCCTCCTCGTCTTTCGACTCTATCCACCTTCTTCCAGCATCCCATCTCCATTGTTCAGGCGCCAACAGCACGACTCGTCCTCCAAGCGATCGTCGAAGAGGATTTTTCTCATCCCTATGCTTTTACTGCTTTCTAGTGTAGTTTTAATATTTCAAGTAGATGTAATTGACATGGTTCTATGGTTATAAAATATATGTTCATTCTCTCTCTATTTTGCTCTTTCTTTGTATTCTTCTCTCTCTTTCTTCTATTGTTTATTCTTTAAGCAGTTTAGCTCGCATAGATTAAATTCAACTAGCTACTCTACTTTATAAAAATAAACGCAGAGTTTAATAAAATGTTTGCCTCCCCATGTTCTACCTGGGACTCACTAGAGTTTTGGTTAAATTTATCTGATAGCAGATTTTTATGCATTGCAATGATGGATTTTTAACTCAATCTTTTATGCATTCAAATCTAGCTCATCAGTAGATCGCCTATGCCCTAGCCCTTAAAAATAGATGAATTAGTGCATAAATTATAGGGGCTATTCTAAATGCACGATGACTAATGTTATGCATTATTTATAATGCTAAATGTAACTATATTGCTAAAGAACCCATATAATAGGCATTTTCACATAGAATGCTATATACTTATCAAGCTCCACCTTCAAGCCTCCCTTCCTACCACTTCCCTAGGTGGTCGGCCATCTCCATCCTCCAATCCTCCATCCAAGGCTACCAATGCACTCCCCTTGGGAGTACCATTGGTGCCTCCTCCTCGATCTCCTCTAGGCTTTCTCTTCTTTTTTTTTTGCATTTATATTTACTACAAGTTGTTTTATTTTTCTTCTCTTGGTCACTCCTAGCTCTTCTCCATAGTCTTAGTCATGCCATCTCCTCTCTAGTGGCAAGTAGGTGGTCATTGCGACTAGGCCTAGCCACCACCACCCTCCATTGCTAACAGGTCTTGCAAGCAAATCCTAGTAGGGTGGCTTTTCTAATAGCATAGAATTATTTCTTTTGATGGCTGTTAAGCTTTCCTCTATGCTTATTTCTTTGAACATCTATGTTGTCATTTTGTGATGCAATAAAAAGATATCTTATTTGATTATGTGCTTGTGCTAAAAGAAAAATATGATCTTGTGTTTTAAACTTGTAATCGCAATCACCATCACCCACACCACATGCCAACCCTACCACTAAGGTAGGTAGGATGTTTAAGCGAATTTTTTGTTGTTTAAGAAATGCATCGTAATATAGGACAAAATCGCTCAAATCATTTAAATTTATAACTCAGATTCTAAAATGGAATCCGAGGTCGAACACAGGGAGCAAATAATGGTAATTCAATCTCACTAATCACAAGAAATATAAGCAATTATGATTAAAACTTTGTTTAGAACTAATCAAAATGATATATATATGAAATCAAGTAGAACAGTACAAAAAGAACGGGTTAAAATGGTGATTTGAATCACCAAATTAACCCTTGAAATTAAGCTCAAGTATCTCAAATAAATGAACAGCAAATTCAACGAAATATTCCACGTCAACTAAGTTAAATGATCCAACAATAGCTTTAGAACCAGCAAAACACAACTCCATAGAAAAGGCAAAGGCCTCCTTTCTTTCCTTCGTGCCTCAAGGAGGAGGCAAGCACAGCACAGCACAGAGGTTTTCACAGCATAGAGGCAAAGGCCTCTTAGAATCTGCTAAGTATAGGAGGTGTGAAGGGTAAAACCCCCCTCTCTCTCTTTCTTCTTCTTTCTCTCAGAGATCCAACTTTAATCGGGTAATCGGCTAGGTAATCGGGCATAAACAGTGGGCCAGGCTTGCGGGCGTGATCACAAGCGAGGAATGAGCGCTCGGGTAAGCGGGTGAAGGTGGCTAGGGACTCGACCCCCGTGTCTTGTGCGAGGGGTTGGGAGCACAAAATCCTTTTATGTGCGTGCATGGCTTCTGATTTCTACAATGTGGTACTATCTAGTCCCCTCTTCATCGCAATGCAACAGCAGCTGGTGAAGGCTTCGATTAAGGCAGCAGCTGCAGATGAAGACTTCAATTAAGGACCTGGAGATGCACCTGGAAGTCAGCCGCGAAGCCTGGAAGTCGAGTCTGGAAGGGTTGTGGCTGGATGACTGAAGACAAGGTTGACGAAGTCGAGAGCGGCGACGGAGGTCCGACAATCACCTGAAAAGCAGAGAACGGCCTCGTGGCCACGACAAATACTCTCAGTAGGATAATCGTCGAACACCGAGTGTGTTGGTGGGTGCGGTGTGGCATGCGATTGACTGTAGAGGCCTGACGACCTTGAGAAGGTGGAGTGAAGGTGCTTGTGTCGGGTGGAGTGCGTGAGCAACTAATTCTCTCAATTACTTGAGGGGTTTTGCCAATGAGGACACGACGGAGGCTTTTGACCAGTGGAAGGCATTTTGGTGCAGTGTAGCGGATTTGCGAGGTCGCCGGAGGTACGTCGGAGATGGGAGGATGATGGTGGCGCGGGCGTGAAGGTGCACTAGAGTGGAGGTTGAGTATGTGAAGTAGGTCAGTGGGAGATAAAGAGTTTAATGAGGGAGGTTGCAGATGAAGGTGATGCAGAGATGGCACCGGCTATGATTGGTCGGTGTTGGAGATGAAGGTGGCTCCGAGAGGGAGGACGGCGACACCTGAAGGGAGAGGGATCCCCTCGCAGGTATGGCGAGGTGCGGAAGAAGTTGGGGAAGATGGACCTGTTGCCTATAGTATGTGGTAGCAGGCGAGGAGACCAGAGGGAGGAGGTCTCCGGAGCAAAGTTGGAGCTAGCTGGAGGTAGAGAAGAAGAGGGATTTTTGGGCCTAAAACTCGTTAAGGAGTTCGGCTCTATGTTGGGGAAGCTTTTATAAAGCTTCAAGCAAGCTTTCAAGCTTGGAAACAAGCTTGAGAAGCTCAGATTTTCAGGGAAAAAGATCCTTGAAATCCAAGGATTTGCACGAGCAACATGGAAGGATTTGGAATCAAAATCTAGGTTTAGGCGAATTAGGATTTTTTCAGGATCATCCCTTCCAATTTTGGAAGGGATTGGCCAAGTAATCAGGGAGGAATCCTTGATTAAAAGCTTGGGTTTGTGGGTTCACACTTGCCATGGCAGCAGAGACCCATTTGAAGAAAATGAAGAGAAGTTAGGGGCATGAATGAGAGAGAGAGTCAGATTGGACCAAAATGCAAATTAGGTCAAGATGGACTCTGATTGAGACCAAATTTTAGTACAAACCTAATTTGGACCCAAGGAATATAATGGTGAAGTTGGATCTTAGTTTTGACCAGGTTTGTTGGGTAATTTACGTAAAAACATAAATTAGGGCAAAACTGTGTCTGTGACTCTTTTTAAGGTCAAAATAGGTTCAAATGGTCAATTCAAGGTTACCAAACCTTATGGAATATTTTTCTTTAATTTTACAAGGTTCAAATGAATTTTATTCTGACCAGAACCTCGGTAATTTAAATGGATTTGAAATTAGGGTTTTGGTTACTGCATTAATTCTCGAAATATGTGAAACCCCATTTCTGTCGATTTTGAGCCACCTATTAGACTTTAATGCTCATGTGACCTTTATTTTACCCCTAGCAAACCCCTTGCTTATTCTGTGTTCATGATATGCTGTTAAAATTACAAAATTAACCCTAATTTTCTGTTCTCTTCTCAAAATAGCCTGAAGTGGAGTTATGATCCTCAGGTGGTTATGTAGGAGCATTTATCTTTTAAACCTGACTAAAAGAGGTCAGTTAAGGCCTATGATGGTGTTCCCATCATTGGTTGTCCACCCTTGCACCACCACCACCACATTCACACCCTCTATTACCACTTTAGATTAGGGTTTAGTCATTTCCACATTTCAAAATTGAAAAAAAAAATTGCAAAAGAAAATACCAAAAAATATGATAGTCCCCATTTTCTTCATAACACCAATAATCACCATGACCATGCGATTCACACCCACTCCCTTCCCACATCTTATGCACCTCATGCACCAACGTTCTCACCGAATCACTTATCCAATCACGGTCATTGACTTTCACTTCGCTTAGGTTTTAGTCTTTAGGCTTAAGCTTAGGTTAGGATTTAGGATAGCTTAGGTTAGTTAATCACAAATTGTGCTTTATTTCAAGTCAAAAATTAGATCGAAAAATCTTCTGCCTCCTAGAGTCCGACCGGAACTCCACTTGAGTATCATTATATTTTTGTGTTAGGTTAATTTGTGCACTGTACTACAACGTTTAAATCAATTAAACCTAATTATGTACAAATTCAAACCCTAACACCCAAACAATGCAACTATGGCTTCTCAAACATCCCTTGATCAATCACACACTATAATTTTTTTTAGAATTTTCTAGGGGCTCAAAAATATTTTTTCAAGAATTTTCAAGGCAGGATAACAATTCAACCTACTCAGACCCTTAATGAGTAATTTTTAGAAATAGTAATGATGCGACATTCAAAAAATTATGCCAAATTTTTTCAAGAAATTAGATTTAATCAGCAAACCAATGCAACAAATGTCATCAAATTTGAACCTATATAAAATTTAGGAAAAATCTGAGAACCTAGATCTTTTAT
Organism: Thalassia testudinum; assembly: GCA_037157565.1. Lineage (NCBI taxonomy): Eukaryota > Viridiplantae > Streptophyta > Magnoliopsida > Alismatales > Hydrocharitaceae > Thalassia > Thalassia testudinum. The sequence goes on along the minus strand of JAZHRO010000078.1, from coordinate 10,021,609 downwards.
GGTTAACTTTTAGAAAAACTCACCGATAGTAAATGATTTTTATAGGATACCATAAAGTGAAATTTTGCGTGAAACATGGTGGGTTGGTTGTTGTTTTCAAGGGGATCATGTAGTAAAAAATTTAAAATTTTTTGTTGCACCAATTTTTCGTAATAAAATTTTAATTCAACGTGAACCAAGTTGAATTCTTTTACAAACGGATAAGATCTTTGGAACACAGAACAAAATAAAAAAGGATTTTTTTTTCTTATGCAACTAAACTAAATGCAATTGATCCTAAGATTCAAGATCACCCTAATGTTAAGATGCAGAAAGCCTACCATGAAATCTTTACTCACACTTTTATCCTCATCGCTTCGCGATCCGTTCTCAAGCTAATGCGTGATTCTTGCACACAAAGCGACAAGAAAATAAGAGCAAGTTAGATTTCACGAATGCAAATGTAAAAGCAATTATTGAAAGCTAAATAATCGACGTGCCTCCCCTGCAACGATGCCAAAACATGTTCTACTCACGAAGATAATTGCGAAAAATACACTTTGCCGTATGATGAGGAACTCATCATAACTTATAAAAACCCAAAAATAGATTAAATAAGTAATTAAGTATTTATACTTAGTAAATAAAGATAATATTAAATAAAGTAAAAAATAGATAAAAGCATAAAAGCACTTAATTAAGCCTAATTATAATTTATAAAGTCCTTAAATATTAAATAATAAATAATTGAATAAAAACCAAACAAAAATATTATTTGTAATAGCATAGTATTAAGAATGTAATAATAATAACTTAAATACCCAAAAAAATAAATAATAATGCAAATTCAAAAAAAATAAATTAATGCCAAAATAATGTTCCTCAATAGTCATTATACTATATATAAAAAGTTGATAAAAAATAACCTTAAATATACCCCTAAATCATTCATTTACATTCCAGTCCTTTAGCATTACATTAGGTCCTTAGAATACATTTAGGTCCCTGTGATCATTCTTCTTCCCCTTTACCCACGTCTTTCTTCTCTGATGTCGATTGCATTTGAGGGTAGAGCTTCACTTCCTTGTTAATATTTACCATTATCATTTTATTATTATTAATCTTGTAGTTGTTTTTTATTCTTTATTCTAATCTAAGATTTTTATCTTCTTTCACGAGATTCATCTGAGAGACTCCTGGATGGAGAGAAGACATCAATTCCCTCTTTCTTTCTGCATTCTTTGTGAGATATTTCTTATTCTTTATGTTTAGGTAGTTTCCCACTTTCTTGTTTGTTGCATTTAGTTAGAGATATTGAAAAATACCAAAAATACATATCTTCTAACTAGGGTTGTATCTCCTAGGCATCCATTCTAGGGTTGCATATCTTTCCTATTGGATTCTATTTTGCTTCCATTAAAGATTGCTTGAGACATGTATATTTTTAGTGCCTTAGTTCCTATCATATTTTGCATTTAGACTTAAGCAAGAACACTAATTGTTTGAAAAAATCTAAAAAGCAAGGCATTTTACTCTTCTTTTCTTAAGAAGACATTCTTTAGAGAGGAAATCTTAAGAACTTGTGACATATTATCTACTTTGCAAACTTGTGTGCGGGATTTTTATCGCATATCTGTTACATGCTATTGTGTACAGAACGTAATCACTAGGTTACACGAGTCTTTGCTTCTACCTCTCCTCTTTTCACCTGTTAGGGCCTTGGTCAAAGATCAAGTTTGTCTCATTTCCTGAGCCTCGGGGAGCCAGATGTTTGCAGTCTTAATCCTATACCTTTGAGCTTTTAGGGTTAAGCACAATGTACACACATAGGATGCATATTTGTATTGATACAGTATTTGTTTGCATCCTCTATTTTATGTACCCTAGGTCTTCTTTTCCTAAGAAAAGAAGAAAACTTGCTTATTCGCTGCATTCAGGTTTTGCTTGCCGTAATTTCGTCATTGTGGTGTTGAGTGTGCCTTTGCACATTCTTTTCTATTTATGAATGGGAGACGATCTCTGCGATCGTCTCTCATCCCTCCGTTGACAGGTGCTCTTAGGCTTGCTGCTGCTACTGTTCCATACTTTGTCTCGTACCTTTTACTTCTTCTATGATTGATCCCATGGAAAATCAACCGTAGAATTCTCCTGAGAACCCTCTAGGTCAGGATGAGATGCATCCTTTTGATATCCATCATGCTTTCTTGGCCTAAAATCTCCAAATTCTCAAGTAGAACCATCAAATCAATATGCTAACAGCTACTCTCTAGAACCTCCAAGCTCTCCAACCTGAGGCAAGACTTTGTCCACGTCCTCCACTTAGGCCACCACTTCGAGACTACTACAATCCTTCCAATGCCCAAGTGGAATCGAACATTAGGATTCCCACTGGGGAAAATGACCCAGAGCTAAAATCAAACATCATTAGTCTCATTTCCCACTTTCATGAAAATGCTTCTAAGGACCCATTTCAGCACATCGAGGATATGAAGAATCTATCTCAAACCCTAGGTCCTAGAAATCAAGTCCTACTTATGAAGATGTTCCCCTTTAGCCTCAAGGATAAAGCCGCTTATTGGTATTGCACAATTGCATGACCTATCACAACTTGGGCTGAACTCGAATCTGCATTCTTGAAGAAATTCTTCCTTATAGGTTGCACCAATGCCCATAGGCGAGCTATCATGACTTTCTCACATAATCAAGGAGAACCAATTCATGAAGCATAGGATCACTTTCATGAATTACAAAGGAAATGCCCACATCATGACATCCCTTGCTGGCAACTCATGCACATCTTTTATTATGGATTGCAAGAGAGCGTTTGCAATCTAGTTGATGCCTCTTATGGAGGAAACTTCTTGAATAGAGATAAAGAATCCACCTTAGAACATTTCGAGGGAATGGTTGAGAACTCAATCAACAGCGCCTCCATGTCATAATTCAATTGAGAGAGTTCACATCAAAATTCACATCCTCATCAAAGGGGCATTCACTAAATCGAGGGCCAATCTAGTTCGCGAGACTTGGAGGTTATTGCAGAAAGGCTGGATAAGGTCGATATCGTGGCGAAGCATCTTGATGAGGTCTGTAATACAGTGAAGAATATTTCACCTCTACTCGCTATGACTTTTGCACCACGACCTATTTCTCAAATTCCTGCAGGGAAGGAATTTGTGAGTAATCTAGATTTACAAGATCCTTCTGCCTTGGGTTTTTTTCAAACTCCCACTCCAACCCAAGGAGGGACCTTTGTCCCATCTTTTCCTTCTTTTTCCCCACTTTCTTCCTTTCCACCTCATGTTGAAGACATGATGTATTCAGATGATTTACATGCCATCCAGGGGTATAATTAGAGATCGAACCCCTACTCTAACACCTACAACCCTAGATGGAGAAACCACCTCAACTTCTCTTGGTTTGATCAGAGCCAAAGGCCACCTACTTATCAGAATCAGAACTGACAAAACCTGCCGACATTGCCTTTTCAGCAGTTTCATGCAAGGCCCACTCAACCCAATATGTAGATTTATTTAGGGCTAAATAGAGATTCACAACTAGATCAGATTTTGAGAGCTGTGAATGATAGACAACGGAGAAATACTGAGGCTCTTGCTGAAGTTCAAAGGCGATGTTTGACTAAGTTGGTTGATCTTAGGGGCCAAATCACATAGTTGGCTTAATCTTGTCAACCAGGGCCCTACAATCGTAATCAGTTACGAATCCTAGGAACCTACAAAATCCTAGGTACAATCACCCAATCACCAGAATCCGGCCAAGCACACTTTATTCATCAGGCCAATCATATTCAAAACTCACCCTCTGCACCACCTAAGTATGAGTTTCTACATCAGAATTAGCAACAATCTATGGCATATCAAGTGAATCAACCATTACTTCCTAATCCATCAATCCTTCAAAATTTGTAATCGTCTTCGGAATCATCTGTACATGAGGATATTAACTCTGTTACAGCTCGCAGGGGACTTCTACTAGGGATCCAATAGACTCGAGAGTTCATCCTTTAGACCCTAGTATGTCTAGAATTGCTTTTGTTCCTACACTACCTATTTCTGATACACCTGATCCCACAGACATTCCCGCTTCTTCTGATCAGGTTAGACCACTTGAAGGACAGGAAACCCAAGTCCCTTTTCTAGAAGCCTTAAATAGAAATCTAAGAAACAAAAGAAACCTATTTCAATAGATGATGATTTGATTAAGGTTTTCGAACAATTACACATAAACATCCCACTCCTAGATACTATTAGACACATCGCAGCTTATGGGAAATTTCTAAAAGATCTATGTACTCCAAAGAGTAAGTCGAAGAAAGGAAGCATTGTTATACTTTCCGTGCAAGTTAGCTTGATTATCTCAAATTCACTTCCTTTGATGAAGAAAGACCTAGGATCTTCTTTTATATCATGTGTTAGTGGGGACCAGTCCTCTTAGACTTAGGAGCATCCATCAACCTGATTCCTACTTCCCTAGTTGAATATTTTGATGTTAAAACTTTGAAACCAACTGACATGACTTTGCAATTAGATGATAGATCAATTAAGTCATCAAGGGGAGTTTTGTAAGATATTATTGTGAGAGTTCGAGACTTTTATTTTTTGATGAATTTTATAGTGTTAGCTATGAAAGTCCCTGAATGTATTAAGGATACCCCAATCATTTTAGGGAGACCTTTCCTGGCTACTGTGAATGACAACATAGATTGTGAGTCAGGAACAATGGAATTAAAGTTTGGGGAGAAGATGCTTAAACTTGATATCTTTAAAGCTTCTATAGAATTAGATTGTACATTGATCGAGGAAGTTAGATCAATCTTTGTTCTTGAGGATGGCCTTGATTCTTTCAACCTAGATGAGCCATCTCTTGAATCTTTTATCCCTCGGGAAAACTCATGTTTCGACTCTGCACTCGATCAAGAGGACAAATCAGTTGACACATCTTTTCTACCTCTCTACTCTGCAGAAAATCCTACCTTAGACTCTGCTGTTAATCCTGCACCTAAAATCAAACTCAAACCCTTGCCTAATACTCTTAAACATGTTTATCTCGAACCCGATCAAACTTGTCCTATGATTATCAATTCACATCTTTCTCAAGATCAAGAGACAAAATTGATCGGAGTTCTACAAGATCATAAGAAAGCTATAGGGTGGACCTTACACGACTTGATTGGGACTAGCTCCAATTAGTGTACTAATCAAATCTATATCGAAGATGGGGAACTGATTGCGCAACAATCATAGGTCTAATCAACTTGAATAATGTTAGAATCTTAGCTAATCTATAAATATTGCATTCATATTCTGCATAGCATGCATTACATCATCTTATATTGTTGTACATAAAATAACAAGAGTTTATCCTATTACTTAATGCTTTTATTATTATTTGTAGGTGATAAGCAGAGTTAGGTAGAGTCGGGATGCGTAATAAAGCTAAATAAAGTGGAATAAAGTAAGAAAGAGAAGAAGAAAGAAGAAGCACGATCAGACAAGAGGAGAAAGGAGGATATCCCTATCCCTACCTCTAAAAACCCTAGGGCAGCCTTCCGAAATCCAAAACCACTCCCATTAGGATACCCTAACCTCAGAACCTAAAACATGGATATTACTATCCATGTTCCTATCCGCACTATCCCTATCCCTAACCTCCACCTAGGATAACCTAAACCCATAATCTCAAAACTTGGATAACACTATCCAAAGTGTTATCTTGCTATCAATAGATCCTATCCCACTATCCATGTTCCTAATGCATCTATCCCCAACCCAATTCCCACTTTAGAAACCCAAGTAGGTTCACCATCCCTCGATTGACTCAATTTGGAGTCAATTGGGTTTACTTAGATCCAATTGGGTCCCCCTAGACCTAATTAGGCTAACCCACATCTAATTAGGTGCACTTGTACCTAATTTGACTAACCTAGACCTAATTGGGTTCACAACTACCTGATTAGGTTAGCCTAGATTCTATTAGACTCCCTTAGACCTAATTAGGCTCACATCTAGACCCACCTAGTCTAATTAGGCTCACATTTGGACTCATACCCACCTAGACTAGGTTGACCTAACCTTATTTAACCTAAACCTACAACATCACTCTACAAATTTCAAACACCCACACATACACAAACTCACTCACACAATAAACACGCACGCATGCACTCTTTCTAATTGAAGGGCCACAAAAAGTGGCCACTCGCAAAAATAGCCACCACAAAATATGCGACATGCACATTCCAAACAACCAACCTTTGCCATATAAAACCCATTCTCAAAGTGGATGCACATGATTCTTAATCCCTCTCAACTTGCGACCTCTCCCTTCCTAAAACCTTAAGGATGATGGCCTCTTCCTTCTCCCAACCTTAAGCCATCCACTCTCCTCCTCCATGGACGGCTAGAAGAAGCTCCTTCTCCAAGGCAAGCATTATGGATGGCCATAGAGAAGCTTCTCTAAAGCTTCTCAAGGACGGCTAGAGAGAGATAAGAAAGGGTGCATGCCCTCTTCTTCGCTCCTTCTTCTTGGGCGACCTTCTTCCTCCTTAGAAGAGGGTCCATGACCTTCTTCTTTTCTTCCTCTTGGTCAGCCATGAAGGCCCCTCTATAGCCTCTCGTGGTCCTCTTCCTTTGGTTGGCACGTAGACAGGCTCTGATGCCCATGGTTTAGCCACCACCATCACACACAAAGCCAAAAGCTTTTGTGGCATTACTGCATGATGGTTTTCTTCTTCTTTCTATGTATTTTCTTTCAGGAAACTTGTTATGTTAGTTGATGTATTTTTCTTTATGTTGATGTTGCTTGAATGAGCAGATGCTTAAGATCTAAATTTTTCTATACAAAGTTCATGTTTTGAAGTTCCTTTCCTTGTAGGATCCATGCTAACCCTTCCACCAAGGTAGGTTGATCGTCACTACACCATCCACACACCACCATATTGATGATAACATCATCATAGGTCATAACTAGCTTTAATTAGTCAGGATTAATTGACAAAAGCTCCTACATAATCTCCTCAGAGCCATAATTCACTGCATATCCTTTCTGAGAAGACTACATTAAATCAGGGTTAATTTTGCAATTTTAATAGCATATCATGAATGCAGAATAATCACGGGATTTTCCAAGGGTTAATCTAACGTCTAATGAGCATTAAAGACTAATAAGAGGGTTCATGTAGAAAGAAATGGGTTTTCACGCATTTCGAGAACTAATATATAGCCCAAAATCCTAATTTCAGACTCGCTTAAATATTAGAGGTTCTGATCAGAATAAAATTCATCTAAACCTTCTAAAATTCATAGAAAAATATTCCATGTGGTTAGGTATGCTTGATTTGACCATTGGAATCCATTTTGACCTTAAACAAAGTCACAGACAATTCTGCCTTAATTTGGAGTTTTGCATAAATTATCTAGTCAAACTTGGTCAAAACTGAAATCCGACTTCACCATCAAATTCCTTAGGTCTAAATTATGTTTGTACCAAAATTTAGGCCCAATTAGAAATCATTTTGACTTAGTTTGCATTTTGGTCTAGTCTAACTCTTTCTCTCTCATACACGCCCCTAACTTTTGAAATCATTGCAATTAGCCCCACAAGTCTTTCACAAATAGCCCCCTGCCGCCATTGGAAGTCAACCGACCTCCAGGCGACCTTTGACCAAGCCAAATTCTATTCGAATCTTCATCAAATCCCACCAAAATTGGTGGGATTGATGTTCACCCCTAGGAGAATCAATTGGGACCAATTTTGGATCCCAAATCACATTTGATTGGCCGTGCGAACCCACAAAATCAGTGGGTTCTTCTTGAATCCTAAGCATGCCAATTAGGCTTGTTTCCTTTTCAAAAGCTCACCTTGAAGCTCTATAAAGCTCCCTAATGCACGATCGCTCTTCCTTAGCTTGGTTTGGCCGCACTTCTTCGCCAAAAATTCCTCCCTTTGGCCTCCTTCGACCAGCTTATGCGACGCCTTATCCCTCGACTTCCTCACTCGCTGCCACATACCATAGGCAGCGAGATTACCTTCCTCACCTTCCTCCGCTTCTCGCGACACCGACAAAAGCCCTCCAGACTCTTTCTTTCCTCGCTGTCCTCTCATCGGAGGTATTCTCTTCAATCACAGCCGGCGCCCTCCTACCCCTTTTGACCGTTAACCTTAGGTTCCCTCACTTCCTCTTCCCCTCTACTCTCTTTCCCCCTCTTTAAAACCTAGTTTTGACCACAGACCACGCCTCTCCCTCTCCGTCTTCCCCCACTCCAGCGAAGCTTTGGTGACACTTCCCCGATGCTACACACCACCAAATATGCCCGCTTCACTTCCATAAGCTCCGCCTCATCTCGCCCATCAAAACCTCTCATTCAATCCCACCAAAAACCCACTCCAACGCTCCACCAAACACACCCCTCGCCGCTCACCCCTTTCACCTCCGTTCGGCCACCACACGCCCTAATTCACCACAAAATCACCACCACCTTCGCCATCATCTAGTGAAGCCTTTGAGCTCTTTAACAGGGGTTCTTAGCCCATATTTTGAGTTTCAGGTCAACATCCTCCGACCACCGTCGCCGCCATCGTCTCCAACTTCATCCGCCATGGTTCGTCCAAGCTCGACCTCGCTTCCACTTCGAGGAGGTGTGGTCTTCACCTACGTAGCCAGCTGCAGCGCCAATTGGACTCGCGAAGCCTCCAGCAGCTACAATCAAGCAAAGCCTCATCCCAACGGCTATACGCGAAGAAGAGGGTGGGACAATAGTCCCACCTCATAAAGAGAAGGACGCCTGACCACATATATAATGTTCTTGTGCTAAGGCCTCTTCACCCAAGCACCAGGGGTTGGGTCCCCATACACCTCACACCCGCTTAACCGACCTATTCTCACTCCTCGCCTGCGATACATGCCCGCAGGCCTGGTCCATGCTCTCGACCCGATAACTCGTATCCGGATCTGATTACATGTTGGGTCTTGAGAGAAGAGGAGGAATTATGAGAGAGAGGGGATGGTTTTTCTCTTGAGGGCATACCCCTGTGCGACACTTAGTTGCTGAAGGGAGTTGACTCCCTTGTGCTGTGAAGGAGAAGAAAGCCTTTAAAGAAGATGCTTTGAAGAAGAAGAAGGGTTGCTTAAGGAGAAGGGAAGGCTTTGTGAAGGAAAGATCTAAAGGAGAAGGGAAGTTTTGTGAAGAAAGAAGAAGGCTTTTTGAAAGCCTTGTGCTTGTGTTGTTAATTCATCAAAAAAGAGAGACTCGACGTCTGGTTTGAATGATCGATTAGAGTTACTATTGAATAATTTAAGTACTATGGTTTATAATTGAATTCTGATTGAAATATTTGAATAATTGAATGCATGATTAATTAAGTGAATAAGTGGTGGTTCAAATCACCATTGTTTTGATTCTCTTTTCTTTTTGATTCCATGTTCTTGTGAGCTTCATTGAATAATAATTTGATCATAATTATAAATTGCATATTTGTTGTTATTGTGCTCATTGATTATGAATGAAGATTATTATGTGAATTGCCATTATTTGCTCCTTGTGTTCGATCTTCGACTCTTATGATTCTGAATTATAAATTTAAATGATTTGAGCAATTTTGTCCTATACTATGATGCATCTCTTAAACAATGACGAAATTCGCCTCAAACACATATGCACAACCACTTAGTAAATTAGGGTTCATTTTATCATCTCTGTTGGTGACAAAGCACCACGATCATTTATTTCGATGATAACAAAACACGTGTCATTTAACATTTGCACTTAGAGTCTTAGATTTCAGGTCAATTGCAAATGGAGACGTGATTAGACAGAGTTCGAGCTCGCATCTAGGATGGAGTGGAGGAACTTGATGGAAAATAGAGAAGATTCACGAGGAGCGATAGATTGAAGATGGAAGGACAAGAAGAATAGGATAGATTTCCTTCTCTTGTTACTCTTTATTTTTTCGTTTCTTTTGTTGCTCTTTATTTTTGTTACTTAAATCATGTTAAAGAGCCTCAAAGTACACTAACAGTAGTCCTAGGAACACCAGCACAACCCTAGGATACTTAGGTTTTCTGTAGAGAACTTAGAAAACCAATATAGGGTTCAAACAACATTTCCAGACGTCTAATTCCAAGATCAGACGTCTGATAATGTGTTTTAAGACGTCTGACTATTGATTCAGACGTCTGATAAACATTTAGGCTGGACTTGGGAGTTCTGTCTGATGAAATCAGATGTCCAGACCTTAGACCAGACGTCTTAGAAGACGTCTGATGACTTTGCCAGACGTCCAATTAGTGGATCGTTGGCTGGCTTAGCAAACACTCAAGGATATGACCGTTAGAGCCTTATCAGACGTCCTTAGGACTTTCCAGACGTCTGATAGATGACTGTTTGCCTCAGCTGACCCAAAATCTCTTCTCAGAGATTTCCCAGCCAGTACACTCTCTTGGAAATCCATTCTCACGAAAAAGTAGGTTTCCAGACGTCCAAACATAGTGGCAGACGTCCTGTATGTTGTCTAATGGACTTGTGCTAGAACCCTGTTTAGATCTGATTCAAGTCAGGAAGAGACCCGCCTAAAATCAGACGTCTGACCTTATTTTCAGACGTCTTAAAGTGATTTTCCAGACGTCCGATGCCAGGATCAGACATCTGATAGGCCTGTCAGTGCAATCATTGTTCCTGCTTTCAGCCTGATTCTCTTGGGCTTTGCACCCAACGGCTATGGGAGCTTTCCTAAGCCTTCCAAAGCCTTCCTAAGGCCTCTATAAATAGAGAGGAACCTCTTGCACATTAAGACACACCAAGTAATACATTTTCACACCATTTTGTGTCTCTTGATCCTAAGAAGCAAGCTCTTGCTCTCCAAGCTCCAGTTCTTCATCTAGAGAGCATCAAACTTTTGCGCACCCGCTCTCCCGCCGTAGTTCACGAGAGCGACGTTGCGTCGTCGCGTGGCTCACGCACCCGTGTCATTGATCCGACACACTCCTTGCAAAGGGGAGTTTCCTAATTCCTATAGAAGCTAGGTTTAAATTACTTTGTTGACTCTATAGGATTGTTGTCATTTATCTTTGTTATTTGGTTGGGTATTCGCTTTGCGAATTCCCGTTTCCTTCGTGAGACAAAATCCTTCTCGTGAAGAGAAGGGGTTTGAGGTACACTACCCTCGCATAAAGTAGCATGGTTGTAATTGAGGTTGAATCACCCTCGTTTAAGTGATTCGGTTAGTGGATTTGATCAACTTGGTTGATCGGAAAATCCTAACTCGAGAGGGTTAGGTGATGGTTTTCACCCGGTTTGGGTTTCCACCTAGAAATTATTGTGTACATTGTGCGATTGATTGCTTGTGAGATTGCTTTACATTACATTCCACATTTTTTACGTCATGCTGATCTCACCCTCTCCGAGTAGGGAATCCACAATCTCATAGAGTATGTAGATTTAGGTCAAGTCGTATTCGTCTTTGACTTTTCAAAATCAATAATTGTAAAAATATATATATAAAACAAAAAGACCAAATATATTTAGTTACGTGTAGATCAGGTTTTCGCTTCACTTAGTTAGTTAGGTTTTGCTATAATCGCTTTCGTTTTGTAAAGAAAAGAGAAAAACATGAAAAAAATTACAAAAGCAAAAAGACCCAAAAAATATTAATTTAGCTTAGGTAGATAAACATAACCAAATCTAAACAACCCACGATTTCAAAAAAATGCCCCCAAAGATGACTGGGACTTATGCATAAAAAATAAAAATTAATCTATGCAAGTTTCGTAGTAGTAGAAGTATCTTTAATTTGGGTTTTGCGTGACTATACTACTATATAACAACGACGTATTTTCCAGATGTCAAATCTTGCATGAATCGACCCTATCAGGCATTACCTTCTCGTAAATCTCAACATCGACTTAATTTGAATCTTAAGGAGGTCATAAAGAAAGAAATAAGCAAGTGGCTAGATGCAGATATCATTTATCCTATTTCAGATAGCCCTTGGGTGAGTCCAATCTAAGTTGTGCCTAAGAAGGCAGGGCTCACTGTTATTACTACTGAATCTGGAGAGACCATTCTCACACGAATTGCGAATTCATGGCGGGTTTGTATTGATTATCAGAAACTCAACTCCATTACAAAGAAGGACCACTTTTCTCTACCCTTTATTGATTGAGTCCTTGAGAAGTTAGCTGGAAATAGGTTCTTCTGCTTTTGAGATGGTTACTTCAGATATAATAAGGTTGCTATACACCCCGAAGATCAAGAGAAAACAACTTTCACCTGCCCCGTCAAGACATTTACATTCCAAAGAATGCCTTTCGGGCTCTACAATGCACCCGCGACTTTTCAGCAGTGCATAATGGCCATATTTTCTGAGATGGTAGGTGACTATCTTGAAGTATTCATGGATGATTTTTCAGTCTTCAGGGAGACTTTTGACTTGTGTTTGGAAATTTTCTTGAAGATCTTGAACCGCTGTATAGATGTTAATCTGGTCCTAAGTTAGGAAAAGAGCCACTTTGTGGTACCTGAGGGCATCGTAGTTGGGCATTCCGTATCCGAGAGAGGTATCCAAGTAGATCGAGCTAAGATCAACCAAATCTCGAATCTTCCAATACCAAACTAGGTCAAGGGCATCCAATCATTTCTCGGGCATGTGGGATTTTATTAGAGATTTATTCTTGATTTTCGAAGATTGCTCGAGCTTTGACAAACCTCCTCACGAAAGACATGACTTTTGAGATGGTTGAGGAGTGTATATCTGCTTTCCATATCCTAAGAGATTGAGCTACCGAGGCTCCTATTCTGCAAGCTCCTGATTAGAACTTACCATTCAAGATCATGTGTAATGCATTAGATTACGCAGTGGGAGTTGTTTTAGGTCAGAAAGTCAAGAAGAAACCCGTAGTGATTTACTATGCTAGTAAAACATTTAATGATGTGCCAAGGAATTATACTGTTATGGAAAAGGAGTTGCTAGCAATAGTATTCGGACTCAAAAAATTTCAATCCTACATCTTGGGTTCTCGAATTGTCACGTACTCAGAACACTCGGTGATCAAACATCTTCTTTCGAAGAAGGACACGAAGCCTAGGTTGATCAGATGGATCTTGCTTTTGCAAGAGTTTGACCTAGAAATACATGACCAGATAGGACGACAAAATGTCGTTGCCGACCACCTTTCCCGCCTTCCTTCTGAGAATATCGAGACATCTCCACCAATTACTAAGCACTTCCTTGATGAACATCTTTTGAGCATATCTACCGAACTTCCCTGGTACACCGACGTTGTGAATTATTTGGTCACGCATCGATTTCCATCCAACTGGGATCCAAATTGCGAATCTCGACTCTCATCAGAAGCTTAATACTACTTCTGGGAAGATCTGTATCTTTTTAGACTCTATAACGATGAAACATCAGGCGATGTCACTTCTTCAGAGATTAAGTCCATTTTATCCTTCTGTTATGACTAGGCCTGTGGCGATCATTTCTCTAGTCGTAAAACTGCTGTGAAGATTCTGTGGTGTGGTTTTACTAGCTTGCTCTTTTCGTAGATTCACAAACATATTGTAATGTTTTGGGCAAAATTGCCTTTTGGAGAAATACGTGTCATAGTATACGACGAAAATCGTACAAAACACTTAAATTTATAAAACTCAAAAATAAGAAATGAGTCTGAGGTCATTCGCATGGAGCAAATATGGAATTCACACACTAATTGCAATTAAAAGTAATGAGCACAATTAATTAAGCATATAAAAGATTTGCAATGAATAAAATCTACTCAAATTGATATTCAATAATAGCACGTGTCTCAAAAGATAATGAGATAAAAATAAATCAAGAATTTAAAAGAATGGTGATCCCACATTTAAGCACATCCAAATATCTAAACAGTGGTTAGAACCACTTAATCTCTCAATTCCACGTTAGATAATCATCAAGTATCAACTCAAGTAATGCCACAGTACCACATCAGACGTCGAATCCAAGGCACAGACGCCTTAACCAACAGAGCTTCACAAGGCTCAAAGCCTTGCCTTAAGCCTCAGAGAAGAGGCACAGTAGCACTATGTGGGTAAGGCATAAGGGCCTTACGAAGCTCAAAGATGCTAAGTCCTAAGAGGAGATGAGGGCACAAGAGTAAGACCCTCCCCCCTCCTCTCTCTCTGTTACGAACGCGTGTCCCAGACATCTTTTAAGACGTCTGGGAGGTGGCCCAGACGTCGGACCAGACGTCTTGGATCGTTTCCAGACGTCTGGAAATCAGTTATTTTCGACACGCGCGGGTCGTCTGTGCGCCTGAGCGCGCAGACCGCATATTCGCTCCTGCGGCTGCAGATTCTCGCCGCTGCAGTCTCTCTCTCTCCTCCTCGCGTGGCCTTAAAAGGCCACGTGCTCTCTCCCGTCGCCTCCACCCCTTTCCTTTTCTCCTTCCAGTGCGCGAGAGCGAGCGCGAGAGCGGGCGCGGGGTTGTTGCGGCGACGACGGCCACAGTGAGCGCGGAGGGGGTGCTGCGTGCGAGAGTGGCGCTCAGCCGTGAGGGCGAGCTCGCCGGGGCTGCCAGGGCCGGCCGGCGGCGAGCGCAGCAGGCGCAGAACGACGCGGGAGGCCTGCTGCGGCTCAAGTAGCAGGTGCACGAGGTGTGACGCGGGCGACGTCGCGAGCGGAGGGCGAGTCGCGCCCTGGTTCTGGAAAAATTTCCAGAATCAGACGTCTATGCTGATAGCCAGACGGCGAGGTCGACGTCTGGAAGACTGTCCAGACGTCTGAAAGGTGAGTTTTCCGTCTTCTTCTTCCTTCTTGTCGACTGACCGTACCGAGGGAGGTGGATGGGTGTGCGCAGGCTCGGTGATTGGCCATCCAACGCGAATCAGACGTCTGGCTGTAGTACCAGACGGCGGGAGAGACCTCCAGACATCCGAGGTGACCATCGGACGTCTGGGAGCTAGGACAGATGTCCCCGCAGACTTCTGGACGTCTGGGAAACCACGCTGAACAAAGTAATTCTCTGATCCACTTTTTAAGACGTCTGGAAGAAGTTCCAGACGTCTGATTTTGCACAGTGTCGTCGTTTTCGACCCGTTGAGGGCCCGTTCGGGTTCCGTTTTTCGCGTTTCAAGTTGCGTTCTTTCCGGAATTAAATCCTCTACCCGTCTACAGTAGCTATACACTGTTTTGAGACACTCCTTGTGTTTGATCCTTGTGATAGGACCTCGTTCCGTTGCAGTCTTGGGGGTCGCGGAGGCACGCGGGATTCCCGACCACGCCCCCATTACTCCCGTTGTACCTGGTAGAGTGGCTTTAAGTTATTAATAAAATCTATTAAATTATGGAACCATAAATAGAACCTAGGACATTGCATGAATCCTAGGAATGAGAAATAGATGGAATGATAGCTCCTAGGTGTTGCATGAATCCTAGGGCTGGAAAACTAAATTGTATGATAGATCCTAGGATATGGCATGAATCCTAGGATGGGAAAACTAGTGGAATGTATAATACTGCAGTCTTGGAAAATGGAAAGAGATATAAGCTGCCTGTAATTTGAATTAACAGCTGCCTGTTGTGAATAAATAACGTGGTTGAGAACATGGATTGTAAGAATGTGAAACTGGAAAGTGAAACCTGGATGTTTGAGTAAAAAGGATGGAACCCTACGGGGGAATTAGGAGTGGAACTCCTGGAAAGAGAAAGTGAATGGAATAGAATTGGGGAAGTGAGCTGGCCCTTGAGTACGGAGTACCAAGGAGAGCGACTGTCCCCCTGTTTAGTGTAGAGCGGAGCCAGCCGCCCCAGGGACCCGGGGTTAGGACTGGCCACTCTCTACCGACTTGCTGGCCCTCGTGTACATAGTACCAAGGAGAGCTACTAGTGTAGGGAGGTACTAGCTACCCCACGGGCCCCGGGGTTCTGCTAGCCTCCCACACCGACTTGTTAGGCCCGTTGGGGCAAACCAGGGTAGTCAGGCGAGGGTGCGCGGACTGTGGAGGGGCAAGGCCCCTGTTTGGTTACTGTGGAGGGGTTGGACCCCTGTTACTGAGAGGGCTCTGCCCTGTACTGGTTCCGTGCTGTGCTTTGGGCGCACCCGTTAACGGAAACGACTGACCGCGTGCCAGTGCGGGTTAGCTAGTTACCGTTACGTCTGTCAGTGACCTTGGGGTGGTTGACTGAGAGTAGGATCACCACGGGGGACTCTCCCGGCCAGGAGAGCACCACGTGCTACTTCTACTTTTTGGAAAAGACTGCAATCAAGATCGTTCCCACGAGGAACATTCGAAATCAAGAAAAAGATCTGAGGAATAAATGAAATAGTGAGACAATTGAAAGATGTGAATAAAGAAAGTAATCGAACATAACAGCTACTGTACACTCTACTGTTGTCTTTAGTCTAGTTGCCACTCTACTCAGCGTTTTGCTGACGTGTTACACTCGTTACCTTTTTCAAGACCAGGTGTTGAGCAGCCAGGGTCAGTGGTTGCAGAGGACGCTGGGCCAAGTAGGGTCCAGTAGAGTTACCACTGTTTCTTGTACCTCTTTTTGTTCCGTATAGTGAGTAGTTCTTGTTTCCGCTGTACTTTTCTTTACCTGCAGTTCATATTTAGTTATGAATGTTATTCTACTGTTGTGGTGGTATATACTGTGGTAGTTTCTTTCCTTACTGCTGTACTTTCTTACTGTTAGTTATATTCATGCTGAATGTGTTTTATTTTACTGCTCTTTTGGTTACTTCCTCGTTGGACGACTAGGTCTTGGGATTAGTTGAGTCGGTCCGGTTCTCGTGTCTCGTAGGGACTCGGGAACCGGGTCGTTACACTCTCTCTCTGATTTTCCTCCCTATTTCTTAGCTCAAACCCGGGTAATCGGGTATATGGTCAGAGGTCCAAACCCGCCGACGTGGTGTAGTGGGTGAGGGTGCGCGGGCTTGTGCGATGGGGACCTGACCCCTGTGTCTTGGGCGATCAGCTGATGCAAGTGTTTCCTTTTATATGCGGTCGCGAGCTTTCCCACTCACAATGTGGAACTAATGTGCCTGCCTTTCCTTCACGTAGCAACTGCAGGTCTTGGATGCTTCAATTGAGGATGAAAGAGGCACTTGTTGCGTTAATTGAGGACCTAGAGGGGGCACTGGAAGTGTTCCGCAGCATCTGGGGGCATCAGCGAGGATGAACTCGGTCGGGAAATGATGGACAAAGCCGGAGAAGGAGGTGGCGAAGGTGCTCCGGCGTAGACCTGAAACATAGAATACGGCCTCTCAGTCCTATCAGAACAACTCAGGAGGATCTCCTGAGTGTGGCAAACTTGGTGGTGGTGGTTTCGTGTGGTGCGAAGGTGTGTGTGTGCATAGCGAAGTTGAAGAAGAACAAAGGTGGTAGAGTTCGGTGGGGTGTTCTGGTGGTCAATAGCCCCAATGATGTTAGGGCTTTTGGTCGAGGGGATGCGGCAGTGCTAGTAGAAGTTGTGGCGAGGAGATTAGTGCTCTGTGGAATGCGTGCGACCACACCGGAGGTACGTCGGTCGTAGAGAAGACAGTGAGGGAGAGGGTGTTATGGTGATCAACTTGAAGTGGGAAGGAGTTGGAAATGTTCTGGGGAGAGAGAGGGAAATGTTGACCTAACTAATGGACAAAAGGAGGGAGAATTGGCACCGGCTATGATTGGCCGACATCGGAGATGGTGAAAACTCTAGTGGGGGAAAATAGCGAGGAAGAAGGGATAGGAAGGCTCCTACTGGTATTGCGAGAAGTGGAAGGGGAGAAGTTTCCCTCTGCCTATAGTATGTGGCAGAGGGCGAAGATGGAGGTTGAAGGAGCTCACCGGAGCTGTGGTTGGAGGCAGCCGGAGAGAGAAGTTGAAGAAATAAGGTCAAATCGAGCTAAAGAGATCGACCAAACATTCAGGAGCTTTTATAGAACTCATTACAAGCTCTAAACAAGGGAAGAGGCAAGATTGAGCCTCTTTCCGGAATCAAGAAGACCCATAGATTTTGTGCATTCACGCGAGCTTTTCGCGCAAGCTCTAAGTCCCAAATCATGTCCAAATGAATCCTCAACGTGTGAACATCAATCCCACCAAATTTGGTGGGATTTAGTGTTGATTTGAATGGGTTTTGAGTGGGTCAAAGGTTACATGAAGGTCGGTTAACATACAATGATGGTAGGGACCTTTATGTGAGAATGCAAGGAGGTTAGGGGCTTTTCTGCAAATATTTTGAAAGTCAGGGGCTTGATTGAGAAGAATAGAGTTTTAATGGACTGAAATGCAAACTGGGTCAATATCAACTCTGATTGAGTCCAAATTTTAGTAAAAACCTAATTTGGACCCAAGGAATCTAATGTGAAGTAGAATTTGAGTTTTGACCACATTTGACTAGGCAATTTGCACAAAAACCCAAATTAGGGCAGAATCCCTTCTACGACTCTATTCAAGATCAAAATAGGTTCAGATGGTCCAAATAAGGGTACCAAACCTCTAAGAATATTTTTCTGTGAATCTTAGGAGATTTAGATGAATTTTATCATAACCAGAACCTCTTTAATTCAAGCGAGTTTGAAATTAGGATTTTGTGTTCTCCTGTTTCTATCTGTATGGACCCACTTTTTGGACTTTAATGCTCATTTGGTCTTCAATTAACCCTTGACAAACCCTGTGGTTACTCTACATTTTTGAAGTGATGGTAAAATTGCAGAATTAGCCTTATTTTAGTGTTTTCTTTTCAGAATGGTTTTGCATAGAATTACGGCTCTCAGGCGATTATGTAAGAGCTTTTGTCTCTTGATTCTGACTAATTAAAGTTAGTTATGGCTAATGATCATGTTACCATCATGTAAGACATGCAGTCATTACCAAACTTTGGGTAGCATGACATGTTGAGACACGATTTCTCTGAACCCAATTGTCATTTGTGAAATTTTTAATATCTGGGGCATAGACTTCATGGATTCATTTCCTTCTTTTGGTTTTGAGTATATTTTACTTGCAATTGATTACGTTTCTCGTTTGACCAAAGCCATACCCACACTCACTAACAATCATAGAGTTTTCATTTCTTTCATGCAAAATCATATTATCTCTCATTTTGGGGCACCCAACGTGATCATTTTTGATGGCGGATCCCATTTTAACAACGCCCAATTCCAGAACTTAGAAAATGCAGGGGTTATACATCGTATTGCTATACCCTATTATTTGGTGCAAAATGCGTAAAATATTATTTCCATCGTTGTAGTGCGGATCACATCGAAACAAATAAATTTATAAATTAGAATCAATTAGTCCCGACACTACAAAAAAAATAGCTTTTAATGGTGAGTTAGTGGCGTATAATGCATTTGCCACTAATTCCTTAGATTTAGTGGGAAATTTTTTTTATTTGCAGCTATAACATTTTGTCAAGTGACAATTAGTATTAATGGCAAATATATTTGCTGCTATTGACTTTGATTTAGTGGCAATTATTATTTATGCCACTATAATATTTTTGTCAAATGATAATTAGCATTTGTAGCAAATATATTTGCCACTATAATCTTTTATTTAGTGACAATTGTTACTTATGTCACTATAATATTTTTGTAAAATGACAATTAGTGTTAATGACAGATATATTTGCCACTATAGTCTTTAATTTAGTGCAATTATTACTTATGCCACTATAATATTTTTTTCGAACGACAAATTGGTGTAAATGAAATGAGTCAACTATTTC
Source organism: Thalassia testudinum (assembly GCA_037157565.1). NCBI lineage: Eukaryota > Viridiplantae > Streptophyta > Magnoliopsida > Alismatales > Hydrocharitaceae > Thalassia > Thalassia testudinum. The sequence continues at coordinate 10,001,911 of JAZHRO010000078.1, read as the reverse complement.
ATTTTCAATGTTTTTTTAATAACATAAAAAGTGAAAAACTAAATTGAAACTTATCCATTCAAATAAAAAAAAAGTTTTTGATTTCACTTATTTAAGATATATGTAGGTGAGAATCAGAATAATGTAATAATAATATTGAAAAAAATATTAATTAATACATCAAAATATAATTTAAAATATACTTTCATAAAATATTCATTTTTTATAATAAAAATTAGAGTAAATATTTTAACACGTATTATTTTGAAACATACGCTATAACACAAATAACTTTTTGAGATATTTATTAGAAATAGATAAATCAAATGGATTTTAAATAACACACAACCATCCATTCCCGCCCCACCACACCCCCCACCCCCCCACCCCCCCCGAAAAAAATCGCGTACACCCTTCCCGCTCCCTGTCCACCGTCGAAAAAAAAAGCCGCGCCTGAAAAACATCCCCTTCCCATCCACCGGTTCCCACTTGTTCCCAAGAAAACACATGGAAGGGGTACCATCCCAGGGCAAATTCCCCTTCTCTCTCTTCTTCCCTTCTCCTCAATCTCATGCTTCCTCCTCTCACGCATTTCTCATCTCCTCGTGCCCTCCTTCCGACCGCCTCCTCCGACGTCCGCTCGCCTGATCACATCCTCCACCGCCTGCTCCTTCACTCGGACTCGCAATCAGCACCTCCGCTCTTCACTTGACTCTTCTCCACCACCCGATCGCCTCCTCCGCCTTCCGCTCCTCTACCCTTTGCTTAGCTCCTCATGCCTGATCATCTCCTTTCCTCCACTCCTCCGCCTTCCGCTCAATCGTCGATTCTCGTCGCAACGACGAAATCGACAAACACTCGAGGAGGATGCTCGATCGTCACCTCCTCCGATTCCACCCTCTTGCTCCTCCCCCCGATCGTCACCGACATTAACCATGTTATCACTTATGCTAGGTTCATCTTTGCCTCTCTCTTTCTTCTCTCTGTATACCTAAAGTTAGGTTTTTTTCAAGTTTTGGAAAAATGCCTTAAATTTTTGTTTTCCATTTCTATGTTATGGAGGGCCTGAGCATTATTGATGTAATCCCATTGGATGTTGAGCCTATGAGAAGAGTTGGTACTGGAAGGTTGAAGAAGTGCTTGAAGGAATTTTTTATAGAAGAAGAGTTGCTTCTCCAGTATCAACTGCAATGAAAGAAGACAAAGTCACTACCACAAAGTCGAAAAAATATGGTAAACATGCTTTTTCATGTCCTTTCTAAGTTGAATGGTACTATATGTAAGAGTTGCACCTTTTTTAGAAGAAAAAATGACGCCTTTAATTGTTGCTTTGTTTAGTAAATGTGGCTTAACTTGGAGAAATTATTTCTGGTTATAACACTAATAAAGCACCTATATTGGTCGTAGAAAACGCAAATGTGAAGCCAAAGGAATATGCATGCATATATAGGCTACACTATGCCTTGCAGTAACCACATTGCAATTCCTATTTATCTTTATTGACGCTTTACAAATAAGAAACATTTGTTTGACTTCTGGAAGTGCTTACCTTCCTGTCTTTCATAATCATAACCCAAAATATGTACAACTGGATCTAAGCATAAGCAATGAGATAAGAGCATAAGCAAAATCAACAGAATATTGCTAATATGCAAGCATAATTAGAGATAGGAAGGCATCTTCCTTTTCAATTTTTTTATGCATATTCAGTAGTCTATATGTGAGGTCATCTCTTCCTTTGTTACCAAACAGTTTTGGTTTTATTACAAACCTTAAATAATTTCTATTGTAGAATTTTTAGGTTCGTCTGTTTCACAAGAAACTGCTGGGTAACCAGAATGATTTATGAAGTCAGAAAAATGCTATGATAGATACTGTTATGAGCATAGGAGTGTTTACATGAAAATTTTCTTCTATTATCAATTGTGACAT